>CM077303.1:57180000-58430000 GCA_039655065.1 Glossophaga mutica | reverse complement strand
CCTCCCAAATTTATCCCTAAGCTACCTTTACTAGGGAAAAAAATGGGCGGAAGGTAAATAGAAGTCAAATTCTGGTGTCTGTGATATATTGACCATTGAGACAATAAAATGATAGAGATTGTCCTCCTTTTTAATGGTTTGAAAATTCCATTCCCAAGAACCAGCTGGCTTGTATTTATTCACTTGTAAAACGGCTTGTGCGAGCGCCACATTAAACCAAACTGCACTTTCACCACGGAGGGTCAGCCATTGAACAGCAAGACAAAAACAATAGTATTATATAACCACTTGATTTATTTGTTCTTTTATATTTTCTTCAAAGCCACCAAGTAAGAAACATTCTCTACAATCCAAAATCAAGATTAATGACATAAGAGTAATGGATCCTACGATCAATGATATTAGATCAACTTCTATATCTTAAAAATGCCTTGTAATATTGTTTAATTTCCAAACATAAATTCTACCAAAAGCGAATTGAATTTCTGAAAGATCCTAATAGAATGTTTTATCATTAAACTCAGAAAATCATTCTTTTGAATGAGATTTTTCTATATCGAGGGTAAAGGCCTATATTAGTAAAGGGGCAATAAAAATAAATTAGCTAAAAATATTCCACTGCAGGTTCTACTAATATGAGGTACTTAGAAGAGTCAATTCATAGAGACAGAAAGTAGAATGGTGGTGTCCAGAAGCTAGGGGGAAGGCAAAATGGGACCTATTGTTTAATGGGTAGAGAGTTTCAGTTTTGCTACATGAAAAGAGTTCTGGAGGTGGATGTTGCTGATGGTTTCACAAAATGTGAATGTACTTAAACTACATGGGTTTACAATCTGGTTGGGGAGACAGTCATAGGTAAATACATTTAAAGTAATTTTGGATTTAAAGATACGAGTCGGTCTGCACATGAAATAAGCATGCTGCCGCAATACCTATCTTCATAAGAGTTATCAGAGAAGACTTCTTGGAAGAGGTGACATTTCACTGGCGCCCAAAGGACGAGAGCAAGCCAGATATGCAAAGTGATAGTAAGTGCTTTCCAGGTTTAAGAGACAGCAAGAACAATGGCTCTGAGCTGGGAGACAGCCTGGCTTCTCCAGTAACAAGAGAAGGCCCCTGTGACCAGAGCTTACAGAGCAAAGGCTGAGGGGAACTCCATGAGGTTGGAACGTCAGGCAGGGACTAGATTTACACAGCACATTCCAGGCCACAGTAAGGAGTTTGGATTTGGCTCCAAGTTCAACAGAAAGCCACTGAAAACCCACTGTGTTATTTTTAAAGAGTGCTGCGTAGAGGGTTCAAGAATGGAAATGGGAAGGCTTGCAACAAGGCTACTGAAATGTTTGAGGTGAAAGATGGTGTGGACTAGACAAAGATGATGGCATAAAGAAATGGAGAGAAGCTGGCAAGTAAGGATGTCTTTGAGGGGTGGGGGAGAACCAACAGCACTTAAAGATGGATTGGATATCAAAACACAAGAATGACTGCAGGGCGTCTGGCTTCAGTAGCTGGATATACAGCCAGCCACTTACTGAAATGGAGAATCTGTGGGAAGATGAAGCTCTAACCACCAATATCAGTACGAAAGTTCTTCACACTTTTACAATCAAGCATGTAGCATCAGACAAGTGATTTGAATTGATGAGGCTAGTCCTGCATAAAGCAACATTACCTGTAAACCTGGGTGCTATCAAAATAAAACAAAACCCATGTATAATGCATTATATCTTGGTCTGTGTATTTTAGCTTTTTCACTAAATTTTTTGCCTTCCCTTCCTCTTTGTGAGCGAGCATTGAGTCGTATCACTTTCAGATATTTATATATAAACTTCATGGTTAAAATTCTTACTTCAAACACATTTGGCCAGTTCTCACAGAAACCTGAGTGTTAAGTACACATGGCTCAGAGCAACACTCTGTGACGGAATCCTGGCGCGGTGGGTGGGATTTCCTCCAGAGCAACTTCACCGCTGCTTCTGTGAAATGACAGAGCAAGGGAATCCAAGACCACTTGTGCTCTAGCTGCCAGGTCTAAGTTCACTCTACAGGGAAGACATACACACCACATTCCAGTGATAGTATCAATTGTCAGAGATCTGGTGGGAAAATCAAAGCAAGGACCAAACATCAGTCACTTAACCACAACTGAGAAATGCCTCATATAAATATAATCTTTCTGTAGTATCAAGACAGAAAAATGATGGCGAGATCGTTTAGACATATTGGTTGGGAAGTGTTATTTCTATAATTGGCTTTTTAACAAATATTCATTTGCTTATGGTATATGATACAACGGTTACTCACCTCTCTCTCTTCCTCTCTCTCCTTCTCTCTCTCTGGCACACACATGCAAGTATACACACAGACACACCACTGAACTATTCTAATATACCATCAAGCTCACAGAGGCAAGCCGAACACCACAATTTTCTCAAGGTGACCCTCCCATTCTTAGAATTTTTCTTTGGCAGAAAATGTCTTGATGAATAAAAAATTCCTGAGGCTCATTCCAGCTCAGGGTCTGGTGCTGAACTCAACTGAAGGACAAGTAAAAAGAAAGTACAAGTGTCGTTCAGAACATGTGAGTGAACTATGCAGAAGACAGGCACAGAAGCCAAGGGGGTGGTAGAGGCAGCAGCACCAAAACCTGACTGTATAGGTTTAATTAATCGCCAAAAAAAGATTCCCGATAAAACTCTGTGCATGCTCAGATATCAAAATATGACAAAAGACTGACTTCCTGTGACCAAAGACTAAAAGCATCAGAACCTCAAAGCCACATTTCCACTGGTATTTTATGGTCACCCATCCTCAGGACCTGCCACATGGACAAAGAACATGCCACCAGTGTGTGCTCAGAAAGGTGTGGCTGACAGGAGACACCTTGTGCTCCTACCAGACCTGCTCCCCCCACACTTCTTATCTGGGGGAAGGGAATCACCACAGCCCAACAACCATGGTGACCTCTCAGCAGCTTCCCTGGCAGTATAGGTTTTGATGTTCTGGGACATGTGTATGTTTTTTCAGGTGACTACTGCTACACAGCACAGGACAGCAATTTAACAGACATGCACTATGCCCTTTGGAAGGAATAATTATGTCCCAGCCACCCCAGGCTAATGATCTGAAGAGCTGAATATTAATACCCTGCAACATAGGTAGATGGGCCGATTGAATTTCAGTGAAGCTTTGCTGAGTGCAGCCAGTGGCAGAATGGCTTATGGCTCAGAAGTTTCCATTCTATAGAACTGGAAAAAAAAATCTAAAATCGTTCCTGAGACTGCGAAGTCTACTACCATTAAATCGTGAACTGTCTAAATGTTAAAGGGGCACTGCTACTCTGTTCTCTCTTACCACTTACTAAAGATTTATACCAGCTTGGCCAGACGTTGGGGTTTCATCTGAGGCAGCTAGTTAGATATGTGTGGAAAGTGCATATGGTTAGAAAATAAGAGACAGCATTAAAAGTGGTTTAACATGCCCCAAGAGGCAAGCCGAACACCACAATTTTCTCCAACTGTGGAAGAAAAAACAACTTGAGCCAGATTCTGGCTCTCTGGATGTATGAACAGGTCTGTATTGTATTCCCTTGGATATTTACGAAGCATGTTAACAATAATTAAAATTGAATTTCCAAACACTTAAGGGTAAAAGTTAGGAATATAATATCAACGACCTTGGAGAGAGTTATAATTCAATCTACATCATACACACCATCCTGGGATGTAACTACTGATATTCGCATTTCAGAGCCCCTGCACAGAGCAAGTGTTCTTGGGCTCCACGCTTGTGTAAATACCTTCCACGCAAATGCATGTTCTGTTCTCTGCAGTGGTTTTATGGCTAAAAGGCAGTGCCGCAGGGCTATTGGCATTGAAATTTCTCTAGTCTAGGGTGCTTAACTTGCAGCTCACAGTTGGGACTCAGGAGGTCCAAAGATGCCCTGAAATCGTGCATAAGTCAGGTGCCCAATATGATAGATAGATCTGGGCCCAGTGAAGTGGACCCAGGATCTGAGTGCCAGATCCAAGTGGGGCAATCACACGTTCTCATCCAGAAATTTGGAACTGGGATTGAGAAACACTGGCCTTACTCTTTCAAGGTGTCTGGAACCTCAGATAATGTTACCTCAGGAGCTGTGGGCCAGTATGTACAAACAGCAGCATAGAGAAGGCCATTTACATGCAGCAGGGTCAAGGTCTGCAGGAAGGACATAGAGCGTGTGGTTCCAAGGTAAGGCTGAGAAAGCCCTTGGCTCCTGCTTTCAGTCCTCAATAAAGCCACAGTGCACAACTGCCCTTGAGTTCCTGGCACACTCCAGGTTCCTTATAATAAATCTCCCTCCGCCTAAGCCATTTTCCTTAGTTGCAACCAACTGAATGGATCTGACCCAAAAATATGTATGTATTTGCACCTTTTTGGAGGAAGAGAGTCCACTGTGTTCATCAGATTCTTAAAAGTACCCATTGCTCAAAAAAAGTAATAAACCTCTGTTTAGTGAGTCATTAATGAGTGTGGCACTACTTAGATAACTTGTCCAGGTATGTCAGAAAGAGTTTTACAAAATATGTAATGTTTCATTCTCAGAGAAAAGTAAAAATATAAAACCCCTCCCAGCCCTGGCTGGTGTGGCTCAGTGGACTGAGTGCCAGCCTGAGAACCAAAAGATTGCCAGTTTGATTCCCAGTCTAGGGCACGTGCCTGGGTTGTGGGCCAGGTCCCCAGTAAGGGGCATGTGAGAGGCAACCACACACTGATGATTCTCTCCCTCTCTTCCTCCCTCCCTTTTCCCTCTCTCTAAAAATAAACAAAATCTTTAAAATAAAAATAATAAAACCCCTTCCAATTAATAACAGAAGCCCAAACAAAAACCACTTCAGCAAGCTATCCTTTTACCTCAGTTGAAACTCAAGAGGGGACCACATGGCAACAGATAAACTTGCAGGAAAATGGTCACAGACAGATATAAATCAGTAGCCAAAGATCTCAGTAACACAGAAAGTTTTAGTTGATGTCCCCCCCAGCAGCAGCAGGCATGTACTGCTGTATGCCTCACCTGTTCAGGTAGAAGACACACATGGTGGAATTGAAAGGCAGAAGCCCTAAAAAGTCAGGAGGGCAGCTTTCCAGTCTCAGCTCAGCAACTCATTTGCTGTTTTTGGAGTCAGACACTCCACCTGTTTGACACTAAGCAGCTAAACCATGAACCATTCAAGATGCTCTGGTGGCCTTTCAGATGGCCTGAGCCAGAACAGCAGCAGCCAGGTTAGGGAGAAAAGGTTGTCTTCATTGTCCAAGAAGGGTGGTGTGTGCACAGAAAGATGTGTCTGATAGGAGCTTGTTTTCCCACCAAACTTGCTTCCCCCACACTACTTATTTCAGTGAAGGGCATCATCACACACAGCCCATATCGTCAAATCTACAAACTTGGTTGTGGGTATCACAGAAGCGCTCACACCCCACACTCCATCATCACTGCAAACCCTGTAAAATTTACCAGCCCAACAGCTTCTTATTCTGCCCCTCCTCCTCTGCCACCCTACTGTCACTGCTCTATTGTGGAGCCCCGCTTCCTCTACCCCTGCAGGCATGAACTTAAGTTAGACCCTAAGGCACTTTGTGAAACTGTGCAACCCAGTCTCACCTCCTGCCACTCCCCTGAGTGCAGTTCCTCTGTAGCAACACTGAGTGAGCTGCGTATAGTTCCTCAACTAACAGGGCTGTCTCCAATCTATATGCCCAGCAAATTCCTTCTCTGGAAGTCTTCCCTGACCACTTTCCACTTCGTCTGTGGCAGTAATCAAGCTCCATGGTAATTACTGATTTCTATAATTGTCTTTCATCAAACTGTGAGCCTTAAGGATATAGTTTGTGGGCCCATGACAAACAAACAAGCATTTATGAATGAATGAATGAATGAATGTGATAAAATCATGTATCTTTAATTTCATCTAAATCCATAATCTTCTGCACTATTCATTCACTTTTCCCAAGCCATAATTAACTACTTGTGATTTCCTGAACCTATCACACTTGATTTGAACCCTAAAACTCTGAATATCAGTGTGACAGTGAACTGTTGTTACCCTACCAAGTCAGTTCCCTGTCCTTCCTGGGGTTGCATGAACAGTAAACAAAACCATGTATGAGAGGCACAATACCTACAAGGGTCACTAGTCCCCCCCTTTCACCCTTCCTCCCACACATAGCATAGCTACAGAAAACTGGTATATTCTGCAATTCTTAAAAGCAGATGATGTCATTGACCAACAGTCTATATAGTGACATGTCCTTTCCAGTCTGTTCACAGGGCTGACAGGTTTGCTCTAAATCATCTCCACTTTGTTGCTTGCCCTCTCTTGTGAACAATACTTGGGATTTGGAAAATACAGCATAGGTATAGGTCAATATGCGATCAAGTTCAAGCCTGGATTAATGAAACCCTTGCTCTGAGCAAGCTGAAAGGCTGATCCACCTTTGTCCTCCAGAATCCCTTAGTCCTTGGCTACCTTCCAGCTCAGAGTGCACAGGTGCCCAGGTCTGGTCAATAGGATATGAGTGGACATCTGCAGGGTGGATAACCAAGGAAACCTTTCCATTTTCTGATATCACGGGACATGCTCATCTGGATTACCCTCTTGTCCTTCATCCCTTTCCCTTTTTTAGGCAGATGTGGTGCCTGGAAGGCCATCAGTCAACTTGTAATCATGAGGACAAAAGTTCATATGCTCAGGGTGGTGAAGCAGAGAGAAAAAAGGGTCTTGATCTTTAATCACACTTTTTATATCTCCAAACTCATTTGTGACATAAGAAAAATTGACCCCCTACTTGTCTATGCCACTGTGGTTGGGTTTTCTATGACTTTATCTTAACTCCTTCCTAACTGAGACACCAAGTACATGGATTTGGTAGTCATATGACATATAAGAATGAATGACCCAAGAATAAAACATTTTATTTTGGGACTTGTTATGCAGCATTTATTTTGTAAAGATTGGAGCAAAAAGATTGAGCAAAGCAGGTCAAGCGCATAAATAAACACCTAAATTCAAAAGAGAATTCCAGATATTACTCTTTCGTGAACTCATATTCTAAAAATCAACTTAATTTTCTTTTTTGGCCACTGGATAAGGTGTCTAATGTTGGGACATGACCAGACACTGCTAATCTGCCTGAATACTCTGCTCTCTGATGTACACACATTTTAAAAAATTAATCAGCACAGGCATGGCCAAATGCACCATCGCCATCACAAGAGTTACTGCCAGCATTCACTTGTAAAATGCATTCCATTTTTTTTTAAATTAGCTCACTAATACCTCTGAAAACCATGTTTCTCCATTTTATTTTCTAAACAATAGAGATATTTTTTAATGGGATATGTCCCATACACTACACTTAACTTGAAAATAAAAAGCCCACCATCCCCTCCCCTTGATTCCCAAAGGTTATATGTATTTGATTTGTTACCATAACAATCATAAAATATAAACAAATACAGTGGACATCTGGAACTAATGGAATTCTGGAGTTATTCCCAAACAGTGGCAATTTCAAACTATACGTCAATAAGAATGTACTGAGGAGAAAGCAAAGAACTATGTAAATGCCAAGGAAGTTTATGGGTAGGGAGAGACTGGAAGGTCACAGAAAGGTAACTACCGCATTCAAATCAGCAAGGGGAATTAGTCAGTCTTTAAATAAGGTAACAATAGTGACACTTTATGCGAACACAGGTCTATACAACCAATAAAAAAAAGCATTAGCTTTATAATTTATTGCTTTGACTCAGAGAAGGGGGAGGGAAAGGGTGGCAAAAGAACTTTTATCACACTTTTCACTTCTTTCCCTCACTGTTGTGTGTGTAAAAGGAGTTGTGTGTGCGTATGTGTGTGTTTAAATCCCAGATGCTGTGGATAATTTGAAAAGATTCATCCAGACCTTGGATAGTCTTCTGATGACAAGTCTGATTTGAGAGAAATGCTTAGCCTGTTAATACAGGAAATTCCATAATTATGAGCTGGTTGTGCTTCAAAAGTTTACGTATCAGAAGACCATTGGAATCTCTCTTTTTGGAATTGAAAAGAAACTTATAGAAGAAGGAAATGGAAACACATCTGTGGAGCATTGTACTGGCTACTCTTACATGCTGTCTCACCTAATTCTCATAACAATTCTCTGAGGGACATTTTCTCCCCCCATTTTACAGAGCAGGAAACTGAGGCTTAAGATATTTAAGTGAAGTTAAGATATTTGCCTAAGGCTATACAAACACTAAGTAGCACAATGAAAATTCTAATTTTAGTGTTTCTAAAGCTAAAAATCTGTGCCTTTCCCACTACACTACATTGTCTTTCTCAAAGAGAGCAAACAATTTACACAAGGGTAAATTAAAACTCAGAGAGGCAAAGTAATTTTCTTCACATTACAAAGCCAATTAATGGCAGGTGGGATTGGATCTCTCAAATCTCCAATGGGGCCCTGCCTGTCACTTCCTATCTTCTCTTAGATCTCATTGTTTCTATTGCCCTATACCCCGAGGTTCAATCTCAGCACTCAAGGTCAGAGCGCTGTTCATGTGAGTATCAGGGCCTTAGTTCTCAGACTCCTAAACCTCAAGCTACCTGTAAACACCTGGTGCAATGTTGAAATGTTTGCATGAAACACAAATTAATCTGGTTTGTCTAAATATACTGGCCCTAACCCATGATGACACAGAAGGAATTCTAATGTCAGTTTAAAAACACGTGTATTAAAATTTAAAACAGAGGTAGTTACCTCTGTGGAATGAAGCAGGAAGTGGGGTGGGGAGCTCAAACAGCTACTGGCATTGTTCTAGTGTTTATGTGGGGTAGTGGATATGCTTTTATTAGCTTCATAACTAATACATATGTGACATATATTCTTTACATCTGTCATATACTGCAATGAGAAAAGTATTATAAGTAGAAAAGGCTAAGCCACATCCATACACACACATTGTATCTATAAACTAAGATCGAAGTACCTTATACACCTGTGTGATCATGGGCAAATTATGTGCTGTCTGATCTTCAGTTTCCTTAATTATAAATAGGGATAATAACAGGCAGGGTATTTGTAAGAACAAAATGAGGTAAAGTATGTAAAATATTTAATCTTGTTTCTAATAGTAGTTCTCTTTTTTCTATGGAAATGACTGTGAATAAATTTTCATATAAGATGCATCATCTGATTGGTTTCTTCTACATCAGATAGAACTGACCCACATTTATGCACTTTTCCAATACAAGGCCATATATAACATATGTTAGTCTCCCCTATGTGTTTGTGGTGTTTATGTTAATTTTATGTAAATTTCACTCACTGTTCCTTCACACCTTGTTCCCTTCCTGGCCTCTTTCCAGGGCCCTCTCTTGATCCAAGACTAAGAAACTGTCCCAGCACCACGAACCTGTGTCCAGTTAAGGGCTGCCATACTAATCCCAGCTGCTCATTACCAAGAGGTGTACATAACCCCTGTTAGCCCAGCAGGAGCTCCTAGGACTCCAGTCCACCTCTGCAGACTCACCCCAGCCCACATCCGCATGCAGGGCAGAGATCTAGGATAACTGTTTGAAATGGTATTGCTCAAGAACATGTCAGGTTGTCTCATCCCAAAATGCCCTCCCCTCTCAAGACTTCTTCTCATCCCCAACTTAAATATCTCAGTTTGGGGAAAACCTGTCCAATTCCATCAATTAAAATAAACGCCTTCATCTTCTGAGCTCCCATGGTGCACTGCCTGTACATCACCTACTTGGCACTCATACCATTTGGCTTTATGGTGTAGATAAAAGCATACCGATCGCACAGCCTACTGAATGGTAAATTCCCAGTCTCTTGTTTTACTCAGAACTCTCGCCCTCTATGTCCAAATGCCAGGGACAGAAGACACAATGTATATATTTGTAGAACCAAACTGTTAACTGGGAACCAAAATTGTTCTTGCTTCCCTTTGGGCCATGCACAACTACCAACAAGTATACACATGCCTTAGATGAACTCATGTGAAGTTGATTAATTCTCCAACTCAGCAGGTTACCAGAACTGAATGTATCCAACTCATCTACATGCTGAGATAATAAACAGGCTTTTGCCTTCCACATTTCAAATGGTGGTCTCTGAAAAAAACTTTCCACCAGCTACAAAACTCAAGTCGCTTCCAGATAGAAGATTCTAAGCTAAAAGGTTTTTCCCAAGGTTTTTAGGCAGTGATATACCTAAATTCTATAAATACCTTATCTCTGAAGCACAATTTTGCTCTATACCATTCTAGGAAAAAATGCAGCATGTAGGAATTTAATTTTTTACCCTCATAGACACATCCACACATGGTCCGACAGCTTAATGGGGTGAGGCTGTGGGTGAGCACAACAAACCCACAAGGTTAGTGGCTCTCTTTTTATATCGGTGGAATATTGGTGCAGTTTTGGAAGAGTCTGTACGACTCACCTTCAGTCTCCATCCCCTCACAGAATGAAACCATCATAAAATAGTGGTTGGAGAGAAGGATTTAAAATCAAGCATGGCAAATTGGAAATCCAGCCAACGCCAACCAAATCGGAGCTCTGAAGTGCTCGTGAGAAGAGGCTAACTTTTACAAAACAGTCCTCCGATGAGTTAAGCGCAAATGAATCAGAAACATATGGGTTAAATTCCCCTTGAAATACCCATGGATTTAAAATTAAGTGGAAAACTGCTTGGCAAAGCATAAATTCCGAGCATCTGAAATGCAGTTAGAGATCATTTTTTTTTTTTTTTGAGACCTTAACAAGAGGCGTTCCCCGAGATCTCTTGCACAAAACACCAGGTTCTTCTTGTGTCAATGGCAGGTACTTTTGACAGCAAAGGGAATGGTTGAGCTCAGGCTGCAGACACAGATAAGTTTGATGGGAATTCCGGCCCTGCCCATTATTAGCGCTGGGTCTCTGGTCCTCAGAGAGACTCCATGCCCTCCTGTGTCAAGTGGAGATGATAAGTCCTCACAGGGCTGTTAAGGTTTCAGTAAAATATTATACAGGGGTGGGCAAAAGTAGCTTTACAGTGATTCATATGGAAAATAATACAATAATTAATAAATAATAGTACAAGAATAAACTGTGTTTTGTGTACTCACAACTATAAACTTACTTTTGCCCCACCCAGTATATAAAATACGGAGAAGTACGTAGCTTTTAAAAAAAATACTCACCAAGGGTATGTTTATTGATTATAGACAGAGAGAGGGAGAGAGAGAGAGAAATATCAATGTGAGAGAGAAACATCAATCCGTTGCCTGATGTATGCCTAGAACAGAGATTGAACCCACAACCTAGGTATGTGCCCTGACTGGAATCAAGCTTGCAAGATTTTGGTGTTCGGGGAACACGCTCCAACCACCTGAGCCAATCGGCCAGGGCAGCACATAGCTTTTATCCGTGATATTTTTGAAATCATCACCCAGTAAGGAATTGATAGCAGAGTGATTTAACCTAAGAGAAACCTTCTTAAAATAATGTAAAATATCCAAGAAAGACAAATTAATAAGCATAATTGCCTACGCCAACTAACCAACCTTTCAAATACCCTTCTTCATAGCAGAAGGAAGGGCTCTGAGGTTCCCATGCCGAAGCTGAAGAGGTGGGCTGAGTGCACACTACGAAGCCACAATAGAGAGGGTCCATGTTTCCATGTGGAAAGACGAAATGTAGCAGGTAGAAAGATTAGCACTTGGAACCCAAATCTCTAGTCGCTCCAGAATTTTGCTAACGTAACGTGAATCCCTGACGTTTAGGATCAGAAGAGTCCTCACTTTTATTTACAGACAAAAACAAACAAACAAACAAAAAAAAAAAACCCTTAGGCTAGAACAGGGAAGTGATTTGCCCAAGGTCACACGACTGCTGAAAAGCAGAGCCAGCACTAGACCTCAAGTTCCCTGCCTCCTGCTCCAGTACTATTCTCACTAAATCACGTTACTACTCTGGAAGTGGGCCTGATAAACTCTGGTGCCAAGTGGCAATTAGTTTCCCCTCTAGGGGAGCAATCAAAGGGGCAGCAGAGTCCTTTTTCACCTTGAAACATGCCAGAGATGATGTCAAGAAAGCCAGGTTTAAACCAGGTCAGCCAGAAGGATTTGTCTAAAGCACAGCTGAGCAAGCTCCATTCAAGCCAGGATTCCGTCAGTACAACGGGTGTGTCAGCGACAAAGTTGAGTGAACTAAGTTCAAGCCAAGTATTCATTGAGAAGGCTAGGCTAGATGGGTCCAGGTTGTGGAAGGGAAGAGAAAAGGATTAGGTGAAGGTTGAAGGAAAGGTACCAGGCGACCGGGTTTCCTTTACAGCATTTTTTGTCCCCTGAGGCTTCTCTCAGCCAACTTAGCTGTTTGTGGAGGGTCCCTATGACATTTGTCATCACTTGATATATTTGCATTTATAAGATTTTTCACTTAAAAATACTTACACTCACCTTCAACACTATGCCTTAAATATAATTAAGCCACCACCAGGAGATGAATTTATCAGGATTAAGACTTTGAGATCTGAATAACTAGGCTTTTATTTTAGTAGCTAAGTCAAAAGTTAGACTGTTTTTTCTCCATTCAAATATGTTTTTCTAGAAAAGAACTGTTAAGCAAGCTGGGCATAAATAATAATTAGCAGCCCAAGTCCTCAAAGCGAGGCCAACCTACCATCCAACCCCATTCCCAGCCTCCCTATTTGAATTCTCTTTGCTTCATCTAAACTGTTCAATCTTTGATCCTAAAATACATTATATATATCTCCATGCACATACCTTTGTTTTCTTCAACAGCTTCCCAGAGTATCTTTCCCTGGTTTATTCTCAATACTATATTTTAGGATATAAAATATTATAAATACTTGAGTATCATTTTAAACATCATTTCAACATTACTAACACGAAGCTTAGTTTTGGTGGAGGTTTTTTGTTTTTTATTTTTTTTTTGGTGTTTTGCTAATTCCAGGAAGGAGGGTTTAAATTATTAGACCTATTCCAAGCCAAGATGCAAACCCTTTCTAAGCAAGTACTCCCTCAAGTATGGTGAAGGGAAGCATAAATTATCTAAGTCATCTTAGAGCACAGTCAAGCAAAGCATCAAGTTATTTTGCTAAACTAAAGGCTATTTTGGCACACTGACAAACGAGCTTTGGAAATTCTATACCTAAAAAGTTGGGGAGAATTATGAAAAGTCAAAAAATCGTATAAATTAGCAAAATATATGGCTACAATATATATTAATTCAAAGACAGACATGTATGAATAACAGAGGGATCGGATTTAGAGAGAAGATTATGTAGGAATAGATAGCAAATGTGTCTTCAGAGATCAAAGCCTGTGGGGTGATAGGGCTAGCTCTGTTTTTCTGAGAGCTAATTTTTAGAAAGCGACCGCAGTCTCTGAAGTAATGTGGGAGTAGCTAGAGGTGCTCTAGAGCTGTGATTTTCTGGCTAGAGCTTACTCAGTGAGCTATGGAACGCTGCGCATACATTTGTAGGCCATCCTTGCAGAGAAACTCCCCACTTACCTGATTTTCCATAAAGAATGCTGCTTCAGAGCTCTTTGAGTTCATCCTGGGAACAAAAAGTGTTGAGTATCTGAAGTTCAGACGAGGAGGCAGGTGAATAAACAGGCCTGCCCTCACTCAACATATGCCCCAAGAGTTTTGGTAAATGCAAAGAGCAGACACCAAAGGTCTGCTTAGAAATAGGCTTTCCTTAAAGTTACTGGAAATACTGAAGGCAGAGCACTAGAAAAGGGAGTAAGAGGATTGTGTACTGAAAACCAGTTTCTCTATCTTAGGTATGTGTTCCTCTGACAATTTATTGGCTGGAACAGCCTGGTTCCTTTCTTAACAAATTGTAGCCACAAATATATTATGTGTAAGGAATTTTGAGACCCCTTCGAAAGGGAGCTCGATCCAATCCTCAAGGCTCCAGGCACTTTCGGCATCGACAGAGAGCTCTCCAGGAAGTCTGGCGGGTGGAAGCTGGGTTCCCCCCAGACTGAAACCCAAGAACGCTCTCATTACAGGAGTCTGACTCCAGTAAAAGGCCTGTTGAGGACACAGACCAAGGAGAGGCCGGCAGACCTCTGCGAGGAGCCAGGGTCCCAAGCAAAGCACAGTTTTTACAATCCTTAAAAACCGTCTGCCAGCCCAGGCAAGCTATGAACCTTGCTGTATCCCTGTGCACTAAGAAAATGATGGAAATTCCCCTTGCTTCCCAGAATGACTGGGTAAATGCTAAGACCCCGAACAGCCAAGAGGTTCCTGCTGCATTCATTGCAGAATAGATCCTCTCCAGCAATGGGCAAGCAGTTGAAGGACAGAACGGCACACAAAAAGATGAGGGTGATACAGGAAAGCCATCATGTCTATCAGCAGAAAAATAATGGACAAGATTTATTGAAAACAAAGACTCAAAGCACGTAATCCACGAAACCTTTCTTTTGTGAAGAAGCTAAAGCCTGTCAAATTCTTTAGTATGCCCATCATTTGCTTTCACACAGCTATAATCTGGAAGAGGAAGTTTCTCTATTTCTACTTCCTATATGTAGGAAGCAAAATTAGGTAATAGATACTACACAGGAGAAGCCAGGTGCATAGCATAGAGAGTTCTGTGGCAAGAATAGAGAATTCATGGGCCCTTCTTTACTGATGGCCACACCAAAGGGTATTTACATTGCCACTGTCTGAAACCAAACTTGCCCTGAGTGTTGGCAGGGGTCATTTCAGTTTTCTCTAAGCATACTCTTCTCTGAAACCAGCTTTCTCAAACATGAAAATGGCACAGGCATGAGCTGAAGCTCACAAGCCTGAACTCAATAGAGGATCCCAGTTAGTGACCTGTGTTGCCTCCCACAAGACAGTTATTTCAATCACTTCATCTCTAAGTCTGGGCTTCCTTTTCTATAGAAGCAAATAATAACATTTTTCTGAGGGTTGTGGTAAGGATTAAATGAGATAATATATAGCAAATGCTTTCCTCAGCAGGTGCTCAAAGAGCAGTCACTACATCATGGAGAGAAGGAGAGAGTTAAATGTTATTTCCTAGGAATCTGAATTTCCCACCCTCTGGGCATTCAGGTGCACAGTTTGTGCTATGATATGAGAACTTGTAGTAAATGTATAATTTGCACTTTGCATGCACTGGATTTGTAAGTATTCCTTGGTCTTCTTCAGAGAAGCATGTTCTGAAACGCTAAAGACATTGCAAGCTCCTAAAACTGAGAACTCATGGCTTTGGTTTCTTTGGGATTTCTCAGAAAGACTTCAACAGAAGTCGCCTGAGTCCTGAATTGCTCTTATTCTCACAGACTTTAATTCTGAAAAGGCACTGGAAAATTATCTAATCCATGACACCTCATGTCACATTAAAAGGAATCCAATAGTTAAACAATAGAGATGGTACCTTACTATCTGCCCCGAGGATTGTTTTGAAGGCTAAATAAAGTTTTCAGAAACAGCTGGTAAATTGAAAAGCATTAAGTTTTCATCATTATTATTATGGATTGGAGAACTTAGTCTCAAGAGGGTTGAGTAATTTGCCCAAGGCCACCGTATTTCCCAGTAATGAGTGTGCCGTGGGGGTGGGGGAGCTTCATGAACATGGGTATCTGTGTGACTTATTTTCTCAAGCCAATCAGTGATTTCCTTAAAACTAGCTGAATCTGCAGGCTCTCCCTTCCTGACCTTGACCTTCGGAAATGCTCATTACCTTCTGCTACAGAAAGATCAGCTTCCAGAGTGTGTGTTCATGGAGGCTGGGCACAGTCAGAGCAATCACCTGCTGAGGTCTGACAGGGAGTATCAATGCTTTAAACTTTTATATAATTTTAAAATTTAGAACAGGCAACACATTCAGATAGTTCAAAACCCAAGAAGGTAGAAAACATTCACAACAAATTTTCATTTCCCCCTCATGCCCTCTGCTCAGTTCCTTCCACAAAACAGGTAAGCACTTTATTAATGCCCTCAACACCCATCCAGAGAGGTTTCGTGATAAAACAAACAGATGTAAACATATTAAATGCCAACTCAAGCTCCATTAGACTCAATTCAAACTTTTAAAAAATTCCTTTTATCTTTTTAGACTTTATCAATGATTTCCAATTGGTCCACTGATTCAACAACCTTCAAATGAAAATTTTTCTACTGTTACACTATGGGAAAATAATCTATCTCTAAATTAGAGGCTTTGCCTCTTAAACTAGAGTAATGTTCTAGGGCAGGGATGTCAAACTCATTGTCACCAGGGGCCACATCAGCCTCGCTGTTGCCTTCAAAGGGCCGAATGTCATTTTAGGACTGTATAAATGTAGCTACTCCTTAACTAGGGACAAAAAGCTCGGCACTGCCACCGGGTAGAAACAAGGTGCCGGGCCAGATAAAACGAGGTGGAGGGCCGGGCCTTGTGTCTGCCACCTGTGCTCTAGGGTCACTGAAGCTCATCTTTACATGGTATACAGCCAAGTTACCCAGAGGAGCAAAAGATGAAGGCAGGTAGTTCTGGGCAAGCACATGGCTTGATGTAAGCCCAAATGAGGAGCTTAGTAACATGCAAATTCCTGGACTGAACTCCCAGCAGTTCTGATTTCATTGGGGACAATCACTTTTAACTGAGCAACCCCAGCAATTATGATGCAAGTAATCAGCAGACCACATTTGGGGAAACACTGGACTGGAAGTTAGAAAAATGATTTCACATCTGGGCTCCCATCAGTGAGCTGCGTGACCCCTGAGATAAGGAACTTCGGTTGGCTGGACCTTCAGAGCATCCTCTACAACAAAAGGCAGACACGGGCCAGGAGGCCATAAAGTGGTTCCCCTCTGGAGATTCACACTGTGATGCTGTGACATTTTAGACAACTTGGATGGAGAGTAGGCCACAAAGAAACTGGGTTATTGTGATGTATCTAGTTCAGAGAAACTATATATTCTAAAAGAGCATGCAACACAGTAACTTATGGTTTTCCTTGCTTGCTTTATTTATTTATTTATTTATTTATTTATTTATTTATTTATTGGCCAAATGGCAGTCTGGTTGGGTATTACAAATGGAGAACTGAGTCAACATTAAGATACTCTAAGTGAAACAGCCCTTCACACACAGGCATGAACATTTTGCTTTTTCACATCAGCAGCGGGAAAATGTGCGTGCCTTTAAATAAATCCAAGCTTTGGATTCATTAGAAACAGAAACATATTTTTAAAGCCAAAGCATTTTCATTTTCAAGGATAAAGTTCTGCTATTTTTGGAGATGGCACTTGGTGATGGTCCCCTGGTGGATCACCACGTCAACCCTGGTGTGCCAGCTTGCAAGCAGGCAGAGAACGTTCCGCCCACGGTTTGGGGAAGGCGTCTTCCCTGCACGTGGGGTCCCCCGTCTGAGTCAGGCAAAGACAGCAGCCCACACAGGTCTGTGCTCACAGTCTCTCTGAAGCATTCACGTTAGAAGGGAAATTCTGTTTATTAGATTAACAGATATTCTGAAACCCTAAAATTTTTAATGAAACATTTTAAAACCAGTGTTCATTAGCTAGCGCTTTCTTTAATGCAGGGGTTGGACGACATTATAGTTAAATGTGTTTTTATCTATTTGTAAATTCTTTTAGAGCAGGTTTACCCAGTCAGCAGCCCACAGTACTTGGTACATGCCAGGTCCTCAATAAATGCTTGTGGGATTAATTAATTAATGAATGAACCAAGAAGATCTTTTCCTCATAGTCCCATCGGGAGTTCCTTAATGGGCCAAGTTATATCACCAATGCTTATTGAGAACCTACTGTATGCTGGGCACTGTTTTTGGCTCTGATGATATAGCAGAAAACAGGTGGCCAGCTTCTGCTCTTTTGAGGCTAACTTTCTAGAGGAAAAGATATAACTTTAGGTTAAGTATTTTTGTTTAATATAGTAATATGATAAAGAGGAACTACAGCAACACAATTAGACAGGATGGTGAAAGAAAATAATGGGATTACGATACATGAATTAGTAAGACTCATATGAAGAAGGCGTCTTCTCATAAATCACCTGTCCTGAGTGGAGTTTTGGGGGGAGAGGAGAAGCCACATCTATTAAATCTGTTTTGAACAAAGCCAGAGACCACGAGCTGAACCACCGCAAAGCTGCCAAGAGGTTTAAGTTCCAAATATATATTCACTTCTAAAACATGTATAAAATGAAGCATTTTAAAAACCTCCAAGCAATTAGGCCTTAAACTACTAGTTGTCTGTATTTGGCCAGTTCTCTTCTCCCATTTTGCCAATGGGAGCTCCACCTGTATCTGGTACTCTTGCCTTGCAGTTATCACTTTGTTACATGATGCCCCACGTTCTTTCTCTAAGGAATACCGGGGGGGAGGTGCAAAGGCTGGAGAGGCACAGAGACCCCTGAATCAAATACGCTCTTAAAAGTGCGCATTTTTGTGATAAAGTTTATCCTGATGCATTTCCAAAAAAAAAGTGCTCTGAAAAGACTTGGAGATGAAATGTGATCTCTGTAGTGAGCCAGCTCTAAAAAAACAGTGCTCAAAATCTAGACGGGCAGCTGAGAAGGTGTCACACATGCTCTACACCTCACCCATTCTCTTTCTGAGCATCTGGATCCTTTTACACACTATATTGTTACAGTGGGTGGTCTGGAAATTTTAGGGGATGGCTGTAATGTTTGGTATGGGAGGCAGGCATTCGGAAAACTCAGGAGTGATGCTGTGGCTGCTTAACTGTGGAATAATAAATCCGTGATTAGCTGAACTGTGCCCATTCATTATCCTCGTCAGCACACAGACACTGACGGCAGCCTGTGAGAAGATCCCCCAAGAAGTCTTTTTGTGGTATAGGATTATTGGTTGGACAGCACCCCTTGCAACCAGATCAATTACGCAAACTTATTGAAATAATCCGATCTGACAGGGAAGCATTTCTATGACGTGAAGCCAGTGGGGCTCTGTGTGTACTTTGTTGTGAGGTCAGAGACAAGGCATTTTGGAGGGAACTGACTTGAAGTTTCTGGACTCCATGTCTTCTTCTGAACTGCTTTAGATGATCCAGCACCTATTTTTTCTAGTTTTATCTTTCTTTTCTCAAATGCTTATTTTCTATTAATAATAGAAAGCATTTAGTTAATTAAAAGGCAAAATCCTCAGGAGGCCCTTACATATCTACGAAATAATTATGTAGAGTTGCCTAACTACAACACTACAACATAAATCCTAGTTTCTCACCATCCCTCATGAAGCAGAGACGCAGTCTCAGAAAAATCCCAGCTGTAACTTGGCTTGAAAGGAAGGAAGGTAGTAGCTCAAATTGCCAGTAGTCTGAGTGTGATGGGATGCCATTGGATCAACAACTACAGGAGTGGGGGCGCTCCTGAGATACGGAGTTCAGCAAGGTGCAAGGCCTCGCTTTCTCCAAGCACTGACTGAGCTGCCTCTGGAGGTAAGTTCCCTATCCCCTTGAATGTGCCAAGCACAATAATCACAACCAAAGCTTCCTCTGTGCCTACTATCAGACCAATCACTTTACTTACACAGTCTCAAGTCCAGGAAAGAAGCATGCAGTTACGTTACCACTTTACAGGTGGTAGTAATTTAGTGGGAGGTACCATTTATTGGTTCCCCAGTGACTATACTTCAGTGCAATGATGAACGAGAGCCTGAGCTCCTCCAGAATGACAGCTGAGTCTCATCTGCCTCATCGCCCCAGACCCAGCAAAGTGCCTGACACACAGTAGGTGTACGTATATGCTACATATATCCATGAAACATTCCCTTTCTTTAGATAGAAATAAAGCTAGAAATCTTAGATGTTAATTGTTACACCTGTGGTCTTTTCTAATTAAAAATATTTAAATGTGGATTTTGTAGACTATTTTTAAAAATACAAAGAATTAGAGATGCCCTTCCTAACATTAATGAATGTATCATGTAACACAATAAGGGTCAGTCAATTAAAAATAAAAATGTCTGCCTAGCTGACCCCATTATCACTAAATGAATAAATGGAAATCCACCAAGTAAAATATTTTTCAGACAAGCCAAAAATAACAGAAATACAGTAAATGTACGATTGATGTGATGTCCAGTGTGTTAAATGGAAAAAAGGAGAAGAAAATTATAACTTTTGACTAATCTCTCAGCAAGTAAAAACTCCTTTATAACTATTCTGGAGATGTCAAATCTCTTCACCAATGGAAACAATTGCTCAGTGGTGTAAAATACTAAGATAGAACTGTCTTACAGTATGAGGCCGCTCCAAACTTAAAGGTAACAAAATCCATACTATTTCTCTTCAAAGTTCTAAACAACAATGGTAAGAATCTCCTCGGGGCAGAGGTCTGCTTTTGTATTGCATAGTGGCATCTAATGCATGGCCTGTATTTGAGACTAATGGATCAAAAAGTTAATACAATGGCTGAGCTTTAAAATCTTTTGGAAGAACTGAAAAAGGGATGTGAACTCTTGCATTACCCATAAACCATATATATATATATATTTTACCCAAAGAATATGTTATTCATGTGCTCTGTACATTAGGTCAATTATTAGTCACTTTCTTTGGAGGCTGACCAAATGCCTCCACCCTTCATTGCAGAATTTGCTGTAATCATCTGTATTAAGAATAGCAGAATCACAGTAATATATGCTGAAGACTGAGGATACTGCCCCTGGAGGTTTTGACAACACATTTCTACCACTGATTTACCACCCTCTTTATTTGCTTTTAAGAAGTGGGGGTGGAGGGGGGTAATATTTTAAGTGTCTCAGTAAATAAAATGAAATATAAAGAAAAATGAGATCATTTTAACTTGGCTGAAATTGAAGCCTTTCAGCTAGTTTGTGTCAACTTGAATTTCATAACATAAACACCTATTTTACTTGTCTTTCTACAGTTTAGGCAAGTCAATTATTTTTTAATTGGATTTCTAAGTACAAGGTTAAGTGAGACTCCCACCCACTTTTATTAAGACTTCAACATGAAAAAATTCTTGAATGTTGATATTAATCTTTCTGAATCATCCAAAACTTAGTGAAGCATGTTTACTGTTATCTTTAAACATTGTGTTAAGAACTGTTGTAAAATAAGACTTTGAGTTCATGTTTTATTAGGTTTATATAGTAAGAAAATGCAAATGCAGTCATAATTGTCCCTTGACATGGATGCTTAAAACCACAGACTGAGATGGAGAAGGTACTTCACAGACCTTTTAGGTCAAACCCTTGATTTACAGATGAGCAGTTGGAGGCCTAAAAAGGTCAGAGGCCAAGAAAAACAACTGATTTCTAGAGAATTGTGACCATTGAGCAACAACCCAACAATCTTTGAAAAACCAAAATATGTCCCAAAGCAATTTATGATGGGGTTATAAAACAGACCATGTTTATTTTACCATCTGCATTGTATTTCACAGCCTTAGTGCTGTAAGCATGGTCTGTGGAGCAACAGCATCAGTATGACCTGGTAGTTTGACAGAATCGCAGACACTCAGGCCCTATCTGGACCTATTGAATCAGAATCTGCATTTCAACAGAATCCCCAGGTGATTTCTATCCATGTTAAAGTCTGAGAAGCATAAGTCTACACCAGTGCTAACTCAAAGTTGGTTCACAGATTTGTAAGACTTACTCATGCCCAGGCTGTGAAGAGGCAAGTACAGAAATTAAGAGTTAAAAGCCTTTAAATATTTTTTATCAATTTGATAGAGAATCTTATATAAACTGAATCTATTTTATAAATGAAACTTATATTTGTATATTTTATATAATTTTCCTAGTGATTTACTTTTATTATATTTTATAAAAGTCCCAGTTCACAACAGATTAGAAATGATTTTTTAATGGAATTTAACCACAGATTTTAAAAAAAAAAAAACACTGTTCTACATATACTATACTCCCGAGACTAGTTAAAAAAAAATCAATTGGCTCACTTCTCAACTTATTCTCAGCCAGACAAAGGTATCACAAGAAAATTACAGACCAACATCTCCTACTAACAGAGACACAAAAACCCTCAACACAATACTAGCAAACACATAAAAAGATTATCACCATGACCAAGTGGGATTTATCCCAGGAATGCAAGGTTGGCTTAACATCTGATAAAACACATTATATCAATAGAATTTTTTTGATAGATGCAAGAAATGCATTAGACAAATCCAACAACCATTCATAGTAGAATTCTCAACAAAATAGAACCAGAAATTGAAGTGAACTTCCTCAACCTACAGCTAACATCATAAATAATGATAAAATAAGAAATATTTTTTCTAAGATCAGGAAAAAGGCAAGGACATCTGCTCTCCTGCCACTCCTATTAAACATGGGATTGTAGGTTCTAGCGAGTGCGATAATGCAAAGAAGAGCATGCAGTTTGAAAAGGAGGAAGTAAAACTGTCTTTATTTGCAGACAACATAATACTAAGGAATACTAAGAAAATACTAAGGAATCTACAAAAATTACTATAACTAATAAACAAGGTTACTGAATATAATAAAATCAATATACACTTAGAATGAGTAAATTTTATGGTATATAAATTATATCTTCATAAGACTGTTTTAGAATCAATCAGCTCATCAATTCTTTATTTACCTAAAATATGCACATATTGTCAACTATAAAAACCATATACTAAAACCTATAAGATTGCAGTTAGATATCCTAGTTCTATCTTAGCTGTATGAACTTACTACACTTTTTTGTTTGTTTGTTTGCTTTACTTACTAGACGAGTAAGCTTTGTATTTCTAACCACTTGGGGCAGATAACTAACCCATTTTACAATCGTATTTATCCTACATATTTTGGAATTATTTTTTCCCAACTGACTCTAGAACTTGAAAATTTGTTTTGAGTCTCTGCTACTATGTTGTCAGAAGGACTTTGAGAGACCAAAAAAAGGAGGTGAGAAATAAGATGCTTGTATAACCTCAGAACCTTACAGTGAGAAGGTTATCCCCATGAAATATCTGACTCCCTGACACACCATTTCTTTTTTTTATTTTTATTTTAATTGTTGTTCTTGTACAGTTTTCTGTCTTTTACTCCCATCCCAGCCCACTGCCCCAGCCCTCCCCACCTCCCTCTCATTTCCATCCCTCCTAGTTTTTGTCCATGTGTCTTTTATACTTGTTGCTCTAAACCCTTCCCCTTTTCCCCTGAAATGCCCTCCCCTCTCCCCTCTGGTGACTGTCAGCCTGTTCTCAATTTCAGTGTCTTTGGGTATATTATGCTTGTTATGCTTGTTTGTTTGTTTCGTTAATTAGGTGCCCATCAGTAAATGAATGGATCAAAAACTGTGGTACATTTACACAATGGAATTCTATGCAGCAGAAAGAAAGGAGCTCCTACTCTTTGTGACAGCATGGATGGAACTGGAGAGCATCATGCTAAGTGAAATAAGCCAGGCGGTGAAAAACAAATACCATATGATCTCACCTTTAACAGGAACCTGACACACTATTTCTTAAAATGTTTTCCCATCTCGAATATTTTGTGTGATAAGGAGCTCATTACATTTAAACTGGGTAATTCCAAAAGCTGTTCTACCCACAAAGTCTTGTTTATCTTAAAGTCAATTCTTGATCATTTATTTAATCACTTGCCCCATACTCATTCCTTAAAAAAATACAGGCAAGGTTGTTGCTATAAACAGAGTTTATGTTTATTCTGAAGCGGTAGAGCTAGAAAAGCAAGCCTTTGAGCCAGCTAAGGAGGGAGAGCTGGCCAGACCCCGCTGGCCCCGTCAGGCAAACTGGCCTCCGCTGGCCAGGCTGAGCAGATGGGTGGGAAGATCCTGGAGGAAAGGTGATTGGAAGAGGTCTGCCTGCAGATGGATGACCCTATGCTTAGACCTCCCAGAGCCTAAGGAAGATGGGTTCGTTGACTAAGGCTGAGTGTGAATTATCAGCTGGAAGGTACAATTTACAAGTCCAAGAAAAAGGCCAAAGACTCAGCATGGACTAGCTGGAAAACAATCAGCAAACATAGGCAATACAGCCTTCAGGGACAAATGCCAGCTTTCCACTGAGCCACGGAGGAGCAGCATGAGTACAGGAAGTCCAAAGTTAGCCCAACATTTTAATAACACTCATTGGTATGATTTAAATAACACTTCTAATAAGAATCAGGAAACAAAAAATGTGAGATGAACCCTGGGATTTATGTCCTAGACACTGCATTCATCACGGGTTAAACTAGGCATAGCGGAACAATGGCACTTCAGTAGCCTCTGTTTTAAGCCTACAACAAACCCTCAAACTGAACTAAAGCATAAAATATATTTTCAAATCAAGCCATTAAAAAAAAAACTAGGAAAGCATAAATCAAAATACTTATCAAATCTTTAGAAGTAAGAGGGCTATTTACTCTCAAAAGCCCTAGATGGGCCTTGGCCGAGTAGCTCAGTTGGTTAGATTCTCTATCAAATTGATAAAAAATACCAAACACCAAGCTTGCAGGTTTGATCCCTGGTCAGGGCACAAATGAGGATCAACCAATGAATGCATAAATAAGTGGAAAAACAAATCGATGTTTCTCTCTTTCCCTCTCTAAAATCAATAAATAAAAAGCTGTAGGTGAAGTCACAAGGAAAATGTCCATATGTCACATTAAATAATATCTGCGTACTAATAAACAATAAACATATCTGGGAAAATATTTAAAGCAAATAAGATCATCAAAGACTTAAGAATTTTACTCTATAAAGAGGTGATGCTTATGGATAGGAATGAGCAAAGATTTAATTTCTTTTTGATTATTTTAAAAAAACACACACGTTGGCAAGAATGAGGAGAAACCAGGCCACAGACACACAGAGGAGGCACGCTTGCGCACAATGGCAATACCTATCCAGAGCTCTAAGGTGCCCGCAGCCAGCCCCGACAATTTCACTTCATCCTAAATGCAGAGAAAGGCTCCAAGTACAAAGATATTACACATGGTGACATAACAGAAAAAAAATTTAAAAACCACAGGTAGAGGCCAAATGCTCAACAAAATTTGAACACAGGGCTATACAATATTTTTTAAAATGCTTATGTGTGGATAAACATATACTACAAGCACATTTATGTCCTGATTATGAAGTAAATCACTATGTAAAAAAACATAAAATTAGAAGGAAATAAAACTCAAGCAAATACAAACTGTGATTATATTAGAATGGTAGGTAGTTTTCCCCCCTTACGCATTGCCTTTGCTTTCCAAATTTTCTTAAATGAGCATGTTAAATATTCATAGTAGTTTCCCAAGGACCTTTGAGTATTCTTCCAATCACTTTTCACTTTTCTGACTTGTCAAAAACACTTTTCACATTGTCTACATGAACATGTATCACTCTGATATCAAGATACTTTTTAAGTAAAGAATTAAATTTTTAAGTCTTTAAGAAAAATTATGAACATTATAAATGAATATTTCTCATTGCTAAAATTACCAATTTAGTGAAAAGGTAATATGATTTCTGTAAAAAAGAAATTATATATAATTAATATCTATATTTGTGGGGGGGGGAATTAGAAGTGGAATGGTCAACCAACCTTCCAATAAAGTGGAGAATCAAATTTAAAATTTGCAAGACTTTCACAAAACCTCTGAAGGAGCTCCAGACCACAAATTTTAGAAAACTTTTAAAAAAATAAGCAACAACTGAATTTGTTTAAAACACAAACAAAACAAAACAATACAAAACAAAGAACCCTCAAACCCCAGGAAACAAAGAGCTCCCAATGGGCAGCGCTGGGATTCTCCAAATTAGTATGCTCTTAGAAATCTGGGAGAGGACGTGCACAGCAAAATCTACGCAGTTAAAAATGGCCATGGGCTCATCTGTCCAGTAATGTGTTGAGATGAAAAACTACAGGACAAACTCATGATGGCAGTTACCTCGAGAAAAAAGAATGGCAAAGGAACCAGGAAGGAAAAAAATAGATGTCAGCTTTATCTGAGATGCTGTGGTTTGTTTATTTCAGTTCGAGGCAAAATTCATGAAATGCTAACATTAGTTAATCCTAGGTGGGGAGTTTGCACACAGTTGTTGTATTAGGCTCTGTATTTTTCTATGTTTTATAAATTAAAAAAAAAAAAACTACAACAGACAAAGGGCACTGAAAGGGGAGGAAGCGACCAGTTTGGGAAAAGCCTTTTGTGTGACAGCAGGACAAAGGCGGGAAGTGGGCAGGGCTCCCCAGACAAATGCAGGGCACCTGCTGGCTCAGGAGTTCAGCACTGTCTGAAAACCCAGCTAATAAAGCATTTCAGCCGAGAAAGGGATCTTTCTTTGAGCTCTCTTGGGGTCATCTCAAATTACTTTTAACGTTTGTATTTTTGCATATTTATTTATATTTACATAGTCTGAGTAATGTGACAATTATGGCCCAGAACATACAATACAATTCAAATTCCATGTTGGAACTGCAAGTCTGCAGCTCCTGCGAAGAACATTTATCTCATATGGCACATGAATGACATTTGATCATGCTTCTGTACTCAACACCACCATCACTCATTATATCCTAACAGAGTCTAATAAACCATAAGTTCACGATGTGGCTTATTGTGTAATAAAAATAAAAGCACAGTGCCTGTTGTTATAAAACAGACACCTTTTACAAGTCTAAGAGGATGGACACTTAAGTATTAAATAAGCTTCGGCAAACATAGAATCATAGTTCTAAGAAAAATATTCACCATTACGCTCCTAAGGCACGGCTCTCACTTATGATGTGACCTCAGATTCTCTTCAGCCCCTTGAAGTCTGTCATACTTCCTTTAACCAGATGCCTGGCAAACAACTAAAGAAACCCTGAGGACTAGACTTCAGGCTTCTGACTGATCCTGACCTCTCGAGAAAGGCTTGCTCAATGATGAACCAACGGCAGCACCATTCAAGGACTCCTCCAAAAAGGGCCGGCTGAATGGACAGGCCAGGACCACATGGCTTTCTAGAAGCTGGCAATGGTCACTCTCCCTACAGATGCTGTGGCTCTGGGTTGGGCTTCTTCTGCCTAGTCCTGACCTCGAGGACAGGGCTCCTGTCCTCATGGTGAGGAGTAGGGCCCACAGGAACTAGGTCATCCTCAGGCCTTGGCATTGGCCTATTAACCCCATTTATTCATTCAAAACACATTACTGAGTCCTTTCTATGATCAGAGGCACAATATTAAACCATAGAGACACAGTGGTAAGTAAGACAGTACCTCTGTCTTAAGTGTAGAAGCTAGATAAGGAGTTAAGTATCTAAAGTAAAATGGTACAACAGGTGTGATCATGGAAGTCCATCCAAGATGTCTTGGAAATATTGCAGAAGTTCCTCTTCTGCAGTACGACTAGGGGAAGCTTTCACATCTGGTGAATCAGTAAGAATTTGTTGGACAGAAGGGACAGAATGAACAAAGGCATGGAGCTGTGAACTAGTACTGCAGAACATGAATTACTGTTTGTGACAGCAAGAGATAAAGCCAACTGTATCTGCAAGCTCCAGATTGTAAATGGTATGGTGGCTCTTGCAAAGGAGCCTGGACTTTTTCTTAAAGACAGTGAGAAACTGCTAATGAACAGTGAGAAATGTACACTGTAAAAATATCACTTATTCACCCATTCAACAAATAATTACTAAGCTTCTACTTTGTATAGGCACCATTTTCAGATACATCTATACCCTAAACTTTTTTGTTCTTTTCTTTATAAAACAAGACCAATGTAAATGCAATGAGCTACAAAATACTCAAAAGAGATGTTAATAAAATGATTAAGAACATGGAAAAGGTTGAGAGTGATTTCTTCACAACTTCAGATCAGGACAATTAGGAGAGTCCCATTTGGAAACTCAAGTAAGACACAAAACAGCATCTGATTTGATGAAAATCACTGTTTTGTTCATTTAATTTTAAATATCAATTTAAATAAACAAATATGGATGACAAAGTCATCATATGTAAAGATACTAGCACTAAAACTACTAAAATGTGAAGGGTATATTAGATCAGAGTGACAGAGAACCACCACTTTAACGAACAGCTAACCAGGCCTTCCTAGAAACTAAACATGAAGACAGGTTCCAGTAGAGAACATGTGGAGATTAGAGATCAGAAATAATGCACGTGTATTCACCCTTTCATTCATTCAACTGCATTCATTCATTCTTTCTTTCATTCATTCAGGAAAAGTGAAGACTATAACCCCTGACCACAATTATAAATAACAAAACTTGGCTGAAAGGGCCATTGTCCTAATATATATGTTATAGCCTTGCAACCAGTTATTATAGACTAAAATAAAAGTCTCCAAACTCCCAAAGATGTGCTGGCAGAGAAATGGCAATGCTGCTTTAGAGCTCTATTAATTCTTAGCCTAGGATATCAAGATAGGAAGGGGCAAAATGGGAAGCTGGGAAATAAGAAGGTAAGCTGACCAAAGATGACTGAGTGATCTCATCCATTTGTCTGAAACATTATGAAGTCTCAGAACATTTGACTCACCCAATGAAAACACCAAAACACCTCATAAAGCCGATGATTTTTAAATTACTCTTTGATTTGTTTACTTCCAAACTCCATATACTCTGGTATCATCTCTCCATTCTTAACAAGCTTCCTACAGTTGCCCTGAACACGCCGTTTTGTTCTTCTAGGCCTGTGCTTTCATTCAAGTCTTTCTCTTTATTAACTCCTAAATCCTTCTAGGTTTTATAAATCCTTAATTTTCCACTCCCCTCAAAAAATTCTTCCTTTACTTTTCAGTCTGATTTACATGTTTTTTTCCTCTATTCTCAGGGTACCTCATGTTATGTCATTTAATCCCCCTGTACCAGGCCCCCTCATTCACTCATTTGCTCCCTTGTTTAGTTCACCCAGTTGCATTTGTCCCAGTTGACTACAAACTCCAGGAGTTCAGGAATCTTGTTTTGATCGGTCTTTGGGCCCTAGCACATCCTAATAAGTAATTGTTGAAATAAGCCAGGGAAGGAGGGAGGGAGAGAGGGACAAAGGAAAGACAGACTAAAGCAAAGTTTTGGCTAAATTCACACCATTCATTCAACAAATTTTTCTTGAGAGCCTACTATGTATCAGACACAAGTCTGGTAGCTGAAGATGCAACAAAGTAGCTGAAGGTGGGTGGAGCCAAAAAAGTAATCCCTCTCCTCACAATGTAGTAGAAGAGCTAGACCCTATACAAGCTATACGATGTGTTAGATGGAAGAAGTGGCATGGAGAACGATGGAGCAGAGAAAGTGGACAAGGGGTCTTGGAGGAGGCAGTTGCTGTGAAAAACAAACTACCTTGCTTCCCATTTAATACCTCATCATCAATCTTTATTATTTTTATTTCCCTTCTTATAAGGAATTCATGCTCTCCTTCTTCAGCATCCATTCCAATGGCAATTCTTTTAAAGTCATAATTCTCAAGTCATTTTTTTAACCTCAGTCTTTTTTTCTGATGCCCAACATCAATTGGGCTATAAATCTGTCACATACTACTACTAGTTTAGGCCTCTCCAAGTTATAACCCATGTGGTCCAGCCAAGATACAGAGATTCACAAAAATGCTTTCATCATATCCCAGCTGGAATCTCTTAATTCATTATTTTCAGGTCTAGCCAGTACCTCCTCTGAGCACTTGCAGTACAGAAATAATTGGGTCAGAATCATGTGCACAAGATTGGAACCTCCAATTACAATTTTCCCATGATAAAGGCATCTGTGCACAAATTTATGTGAAACAAAGTTTTTCCTTTCTCAGGCCAGCTAATATTTTCTCCTGTGTAACTTGAATCAGAAACTCAGTTCTCAAGATAAAAAAGTATTTTATGAACCACTGATTAACTCCAAAGAAACATTCCAACATCTACCACCATTCTTTCCTGGCCCTCTTAAATTAATCTTTATTTTTTTCCTCATTTTATCCATTGTAATACATTCTGGCATCTTCACAATAAGAATGCAATCAGGAAACAGACAAACTAGCCTCTTAAATAAACAGAGCCTGTTCTTTCTTAAATTAAGTGGTCGAAAGAATGCTCATTGCCCCTCCTTCCCTGGAGATTAGTCAACAGCTTGTGATTACTCAACAGTGTGATTTTTACTTTTATATTTCATGTGTTGGTGACTCTCCATAACACATGAATTAAATTATGAAAGTTGGGAAGCAAGTTGGCTAACACAGCATGGTCATCCAGTTTGCAGCCCCTTCCCATAAGGTCTAAGGTGGCATACATGACTAAGACTAGTTTATTTATGACATACATCTTGTAAATGCCGTCTTCAGTTGGCACTGAATGATTGATTCGTGTAGCCTAAAAATTCAATTCAAAATGAAATTAAGCTGTTACCATGGACTTGTTACTAAAATAATATTGCTATTTATACCAACAAACAATGTTGGAACACTCTGTCTACAGAAAGAATTTGAAGATTAGAATGTGTATTTTTGGCCAGGAATGGAATTAGAGAATCGAAAGTGATTCTATTGGTTCAAGTATTTGAGGAGAAATAAATATTTTAAAATCATACCTTCTAAGCTTGGCACATGGTTCAAATTCATTTTCAGTTCATTCATTAAAAGGGGAAAATAAGGAAGAAAATTCAACTCCTCAAGGTGAATAGAAGAACAGGGTAACTACCTCCATGTGTATGCTCAAAAAATCCACAGGGTAATGACAGAAAGTTATGGACAAGACAATACTTTTGCTGGTAATGTTATTTTTTCAGGCTTGTGTGGAAATATTTTGAATTGGATGGACTTAAAAGTATTTGCGGTTTGATGTACCCTTCGTTAATGTTCCATTCCCAAACCTGTGCTCCCAAAGTGCATCCTGTGATTTATTTTTAGGTAAAATATGTCGGCTGCAAAATGCATCTCCAACTTGTTAAAGCTTGTAGATAGATACTTTCAGTGACCATGTACCCAAGTGGTGAACACGGCTTTGAAAGGAGGGCAGGCAAGGGCAGACACCATGTGAGGACTGGAGATCTCACCAGGAGCACTACCAAGTCTTGTTGGGTGTCATGATAAAGGTCTGAATGTAGCAATTACAGTAGAGAGTGATAAGAAGTTATTCTCTACATGTTCGTAATGGGTACTTTCTTGGCAAAAATCCATTCTTAAAAATACCACATTAATTAGATTTAGGAATAATTCCATGTACTAAGCAAACTTGTTATATGATTCCTGCTAGGCCAGTTGCTTAATTTTAATAATGGCCCTTCTTTTTTCTTTTTATATTGTAGTTTCAACTACTATACAATTGTACCTATCATTCTATCACCCTCTCAAAACATCAGAGGAGGAAGAGAGTTGGTATTTTTATTTTTTAATATTCTATATAAGCTCAATTTCCCAGAGGCTAGCTTTCTAAAACCTCTGGATATCTGGAACAGCTCAGGACTCTGAAGAACAATGAGGAAAATATTTTGGCAGTCTTCTGCCTCAGATGTGACTTCTTTGAAGTAGTGTGAAGGTCTTATTTCAGTCCACACCAACCCAGAGAAGAGCCACATAAGGAAAGAGCACCCAGTGTTCTATCCCTTCACAAAGCACCAAGGAAAAAAATTAAGTGATACATCAGGTTCTTTCAGGCTTCTATGCCACAGGAAGTATTCCCATTCAATAAATACCCGTTCCATACCTAAACAAATCTGTACACATTTAGACTCTATCAATCTAAAGTATCCTAAGTGTGATAGGGTGCACATCTTTTTAGAAACCATTAGGACTAAGAGAGTCATTATCAGTATTAACTTCCCAAGGTCAAAATAAAAGAAGTCCATTAAATAAATAACTTGTTTATTCTAAAATCAGTTCATTCTATATCAAAACCAATGTTATTCTAAGATGAAATGAATTTGTTAAAGATAACAGGGTAAAAAGAGCCCAAATAATAAGAGCCTAGGGATAAATTTGCAAGGGGTAAAGGAACGAGTTCTTCCTTGTTTCCCAAGGCAGTAATTGGCCTGCCCTATAACTTCTTTGAAATATTTTGGATGAGAACACTTGCTGTGATAGCATAATCTCCTGTTAGAATTTTCTACTTATTTAGTGAAGAGGAAGTTTCTGGAATGTGTTGAATATTGTATAATGAGAACTTGAAGAAGAAATGAGAGTCAGTGAGTGGATAGCTATACAATGTAAGTTTAAAATTGAAGAGATAGATAATGACATTTCTGTTTATCTTTTTTTTTACAGTTACTGACATTATGAAAGAAACCCTGAAACATCCATCTTTCTTGGTATTTCTCAATCCGACATTTTATTTTGATTTTTTTCTTCCTCTCCAGTTTTTTCATTTGCTTTTCAGCCAATGAAAGAGCCTCACACCTACCCACTGTGACGCTATCAGAGAAGAACAAAAAGCCACTATACACATATGATGGATAAACACACACACACACACACAGAGAGAGAGTCTTTTGGACCATTAGTTCTTAAAAATCTAACAAACGTGACATTTGTATTTCTTGAGGCAACTGAAAAGCATCCGTTAAAAGTCTGCAGTCTGTTAGCACTATGAAACACGAAATATACCTCCTGCTCTTTGGAGATCAATCCATCAGTCTCTTTCTCTCTTAGCCTCTCCTTGGAAATTCCACAGTATATCCCCTCTGACATTAGCTTTCCAGGCTTTCTGAAGTGCTTCACATAGTAATATATTCTGCCCAAATGCACTCTACAAATTGGCTTTTCAGTGGAACTTGGCAAGATAATGCACAGCCTATGGAAAACGGATAACTCTACAGTCAGAAGACTGCATTGAGCCTTTCTGAGCAACCATGGTCAAGCATGGGAAAAAGGAAACAAAATCTACTTTGGCCATTCCAATGATACTAGACTATGCCAGAAGCCTCGCACCCAAATTTAAATTTCTTCTGAAAGCCAGATCTCCTTGTGACCAAATGTTTCTCAGGGGAAGAAAATTGATAGCATATTAATCAATGTCACTTCAGGCTACCCAGAGCAATCCACTTTAATTCTTTTCATTCTTATACCCCTATTTTCAGCCACAGATACGCTACAGTCACTACTCTATTTTGCAGAGTTAAACTAAAGCCAATTACAATATCATAATCAAGTATAGTGTATCAGAGGAGTAGGAAACCACCCACTGAAACAGTGAACAGAGCTGCATGCACGGTGTCACAGAAAAGACTCGAATGCCAACTCCTATTCAGCTACAGCTTGCTGTCATTAAGTAATTGAGGCAGATTTGGCTCAGAACACTGGTAGACCGATGCACCAGCAAATCATGTGGTCCACTCTGACCCTGGTCCTGTTACTAAAAGTGAAAGTGTGGAACCATTGCTAGAACCATTCTTTTACTCAACAAATATTTATTGAGCATCTAATGTACGCCAGGTATAATCCTAGGTGCTGTGACAACCAGGCAAAAGTTCCTATTCTCGAGGAGCCCATGGTCTAGAGAAGACGACTCTCCTACTATAAACTCCCAGGCATTTTTCTGAGTGAAACTGCAAATCTCCTGACATGTACATCAGTAAAACAAACTGATCACAAAACAAAACCAATTCTCAGCCCTTCCTAAATACCCTGGTACTCCAATACCCTGGTCTAACTTCACACTAATAGAAATTACACCAGGAGGGCACCCTAGGCAGAGCAACACAACAGCAGAACATTCACTCACACATCCAGACGCTCGGTGCAGCCATGTCCTCAGGTTCTGTCAGGACCCCCCTGTCTTCCTATTCTATTCGTAGCTCAGTGTCAGCCAGGCTCCCACATCCATCAGCATACTCAACACAGCCTGGGAAAAAGTGCTCCTCATCGTACAATATCTACTTACAACTAAAGACAAGCTCTCCCCACAACAAATTCAATCAAAAAGATTGGCTTAGTCACTTAAAAGAATTTCAAAACTTGATCTAGAGATGAAGAGACACAGAGAATGGCAATAGCCAAGTATTAGGAGCCCAAAAGAGAATCAAAGGGGTGTGTGAGATGGAGAGGAAGAAAGAACAAAATTAGAACTAAAATAAAAGGATAATTAATAACAGCTAAAAATGATGCCAGAGCTGACTGTGGCCCTCAAAGCCAGGCAAATACTTGATGGAGGATACGGTGCACCACAGTTTAGGCTGAGTTAAGAAGCACAGACCTCCCTCCTAGACACCTTCCTTACAAGAGACATAGAGGGTTGCTCCGCGTTCAGTGTCCTTAACTATGTAATGTATTGTCTCAAGTCTACTCTGAGGACCAACAGAGACAGCGTGTATGTGTACAAAGCACTGCGTAGGTAGAAGGGATCACGAAACCTGGGCTTCTCGGAGGCATCAGCCCTGCACAGCGTTCATTTGGCTGTATTTGAAACTATTTCTGTTTTAAAAGATCAAGGGAAAGCTATCCATTGAAAGTAGAGATGGAAGAGCATTCATTTCTTATTTGAGTTACAAGAAATTTAAGAAATAAACTGAGCCTAAAAACTATTTACTTATTCATTAATCTAGTCAACACATGCTTACTGAGCTACTCTGTGTCCCCTACATTGCAGACAAAATGAGAGCAAGACAGGTCAGTCCCTTCCTTCACGGGCCAGAAAAGTAATAAAAAAACAGCCCAAATACCAAATATCACTCTCACGTAAAGCCACACACTGCGCAGCATGATTCCATGCATTGTGCACAGTGGGCCTCCAATGATATTGGCTAATTTTCAAGATATATTAGAGACGGTAAGAATTTATCCTACCAAAGCTCACAAAACTACATGTGTGATTATAAAAATGACATGACCAAACACTATGTTGCTAGGTGGTTGTTGTTATTGTTCATAAAAACCATTACAAATGTATCTAGTGACGGACGTGGTAGCCATGACTTATCCAAATAGTAAATGATTTATTGATACCAGAATTGCTATTATGACATCCAAAGGCATTCCCTGGGGACAAGTCTGCATGCGTCCACTCGAAAGCATGCATTATCTCAAAATGCTTAATGCCTGAGCAAACCATTTTTATGGTGTACTTGTTTTATGTATTTTAAGGGTTTCTAAGTTCCAGTTTAGTCATTTTCCTGGAGGAAAGCTAGGGGTCAGATTCTTTATAGAAATGAGGATTAGAGAGAAAGCAGTGTTAAGTTACAGAAAACTCAAGATCCCTCTGGTACAGGAAGAACTCTTCCACCTTAATTGAGCCAGTACTGGGGGGCTCTTTACAGCAGATTCTTGCAGACAACAGAAGCCACCAGGCTCCTACAGTGCTGTAAAAAGATTTGCAATGCTCTTCTTCCTCCCCAGAGTTGCGTCCTGGCACCGCTGTGCTGGTCCAACTGTGCTGTGCAGTCCTGACCGCTTGCTTCTCAAGCCTCAGGTCCCATGGCTCTCCTTCACTGTCTGAACCCTGGCCATACCGGCAGGCTTTCTTTTAGTTCCTGGAATACCAGCATCATCCTAGAACCTCTACACATAGTCTTCCTTCTACTTAGAAACCCTCCTCTCACCATTCACACAGCTGGCAACTTCTCATCCTCCAGAGCCTCCCTGCACACAGGTCCACATGTGCCATTATCCTCGGCCCTCACACCTTCCACATTCCCTCACTTCCTTCAGAACCACATTGGCACGTGGGTGTTTCTGTGTTGACTTGTTTACTCTCCACTTCCCTCACTAGAATGTAACTCCAGAAGGTGGGGGTGTGTTTCATACTGTGCACAGTGCCCAGGACATAACAGATGCACGTGGACAGACTTGCATCTCCTCTCACCTTCTTAGAACAATGTCTTTTCATGGGGGAGGGTAATGAGGGGAAAATGGGAACAACTGTAATTGAACAACAATAAAAAATAAAATATATTTTAAAAAGAACAATTTTTTCAGCTTAATATATCTTTTTTATGGATACATTTAATAAAATGAACTCTAATTGAGTGAGGTTTAAAATTTCTGGGTTTAAAATAACCCTGATATTTAGGCTTTTCTGGCTTCAGTCCTCTGGGACTAGCACTCTCAATCCTGTTTTACAAAAGTTGCCTCAAGAATGGCCATGTGATTTCACTTACATGTAGAATTTAAAGAACAAAATTAATGAACAAACTAAATTGAATCTGACTCTTAGACACAGAAAACAAACTGATGGTTGCCGGAGAGGAAGGGGATTGTGGGACTGTGAAGAAAAGGTGAACGATTAGGAAGTACAAACTGTAGTCACAGAATAGCCACAGGGATGTAAAGCACAGCAGAGGAAAGACAGTCAACAATGTAACAACTTTGTATGGCACCAGCGGGGTGCTGGAAATATTGGGGGAAACGCTTTGTAAAGCACACTATGATCTAATCACTACATAGTACACCTGAAACTAATACAAAGTAATATAGAATGTAAACTGTAATTGAAAAATAAAATTAAAAAAAGAAAAGATAAATTTATATACAGATTGATATATAGATACATAGGTAGATACATAAAAAAGAATGACATGTGGATTTTATATGTAAAAGCACCACCCCACATATTCCTGAACTGCTGAATGCCATATTTATAGACACAGTTCTCACGCTAACCTATAAAGCTGAATATATACTTTATAGAGGCGTTCATTTTATTTTGCTGATGGTTAAGTTTCTATGCTCTCTTGTTGATTTTAGAATACCACGTTTCTAAAATAGCTGAGTACTTCTTACACATCACTGCAGGCCTTTTCTGAAGGGACAAGTTCGCTTCCCCTCCTGCGTCTGCATATGGGCTGCATGGGTAAGCCTTTCAGTAATCTCCTCCAGGTAGTTGCTGTGACAACAAATATTTTCCTGGGCTACAGTCATCATTACATTTTATGGAAATGGCTTTCACTCAATCCTTCACTTTCTCTTTCATTTATTACAATTTGCGCCCTTGGAGTTTTAGCCTTTCTAACAATTGCAGTAATTGGATGTGCATTAAAGAAAGTATGTGGTGTGGCTCAGTGCATTGAGCACCGACCTGTGAACCAAAAGGTTGCTGGTTCAATTCCCAGTCAGGGCCCATGCCTGGGTTGCAGGCCAGGTCGGGCCCCCAGTTGAGAGTGAGCAAGAGGCAACCACACATCGATGTTTCTCTCCCTCTCTTTCTCCTTCCCTTGCTCGCTCTCTAAAAATAAATAAATAAAATATTTTTAAAAAGAAAGAAAGAAAAGCATGTGGTTGATATGATATCCAAATAAAAATGTTGGGCTTCACCTGAATGAGAGGAACAAAAACTATGTTGTTCTAGAAAAATAGCAAGACCATTCAGTGGAAAACAAAGCCATAATGTGGCCTCTGGTTTAGGTCTCATGCTGGCGACAGCTGAAATACTGTTTATGAAACAACACTTTCAACCAAGATGACTCTCACTTGCATGAGAATGAGAACGTTAGTAGCAAATACTCATTAAACACGCATTATGTGTGTGCCAGGCCCCGTGCTGGGCACTTTGTGTATTATGTCATTCAACCTCCCCAGCAGCCTCACTAGACAGACGGAGCGGTCCCACTGCACGGAGAAGGAAGCTAGCTGAGCCCCACGCGGTCGCGGCCCCACCGCCGACAGACGGCAGGACTTTCTTGAGTCTGACTTCTTAACCAGTTTCCTGGGAATTGTCAGGTAAGTTTTTAAAAATGAGTTTCTTAGTTAGGCATTTTAATTAAAACATTAAAAGTGTCATCATGTAATACTGACGAGTTGGGAGGAGGACTCCTTCACTACAAAATTTAGTCTTGAAAATAACTTCCCTACCATTTCCTCTCATTCACAGAAAAGAAAGAACGACAACTCAGGAGTCATGAGAACAGGGGCCCCACGCACGCGTCAGGCTGGCTCAGGGGAAGGCGGCCATGACTTCTCGGAATCATTGCCTTTTGTTTGGTTTTCTGATAGCTGCTCGGCTTGGCCATGCAGAGAAACACTGCAGAAAGAAATGAAGCCTAAATAAGGTCTGAAAAGAAACAGCTTTATCTAACTCCAAATCGTGCTATGTTTTTAGAATTAGAGACTTTTCTATGGTGTTTAAGGGTTGTTTTCCTCAAAGAGGGTAGTTCGCCTATGACGTCCTGCTTTGCAAAGCGAGTTTATGTCATTGAGATGTACCCATGCCTCTGCTTTTCATTTTCCCCCCAGTACAAGAAGAAAGCTCCAAAATGTCCCCAACTTTTCAAGTGACACTTTTGAATCATCATACAAAGAATAAATCAAAATTTACACCTGGGGGACCACGGCTTTGCCTTCGTCTATTAAGGTCCACTAATTTACAGTTTAAAGAATATATCACTGAAATTCCTAATAAAGTCCGAGCTTTTTCACTGGGACTTTAGGGAAGAAATGATCCCTAAGAGCTAATGCATAGCTATTTAAAAATTTCTTTTCAATTTGGGTAAAGTCTGGCCCCAAACCTGAAAGCCTTCCCCTTTGGCCTGGCTGAGCATCCTGCATCAGTGAAGGTCGGCAATGTCTTTGAGGGGAAGGCAAGCAAGAAGACAAAGGTTCTCCAGGGACACAGAGAGAAATGGGCCCACTTCATGAATTGCACCATTAGAACATTCTTATTTCCTGAGGAAATAAATATCCCAGTGCACTGCCTACTTATAAAGCTCTTCTGAAACAATTCAGACAGAAGGGGTTGCTGCTGGGGAAAACGGAAGGAAAGCTGGAGAGCATTTCTTTTCACATGTCCCACAGCATTCACTCCCACACATTTCGAGTCTCAGTATCTGCGCTCATGTTTCCTTATGAAACACAGGCGCATGTGTAGGTATTGCTGTTCAAGGGTGCCTTTTTAAAAAAATGTTGTGCTAACAAATATATTTAATGTTTAAATACTATCGCTCATCGACCTCCAGATCCCACAATTACATTAAGTAAACCAACAGAGATTTAACAAATAACTGCTCTCCTCACAGCACTGGGCTTGGTGTTCATGACACAGCGAGAAAGATGAGATGCAGTTTTTGTTTTCTGGTCTACTGGAAGCACCATAGCCTGGCTGGAAGACTCAGACAGAAATCAGCATTTTATTGGCCCCCAAAGTAGACCCTGTTTGAGCACATTCCTAATTCCCATATCATGGGGTCTGCCGGGCCGAATTTACTTTGTAGAGGAAAAATCTGAAAAAATATAATATCATACATATTTGCATCTATTCATATTTGCGTATGTGTTCATGTTTATGTAAATACGTATACTTGTGTTTTTAAATTAACAGGTCATTAGTATTTCATCTGATGAAAATAATATTTTTAAGGTAACTTAAAATACTGTAACTTGTTTATAAGGCTTCCCAAAAGCCATGAAAGCAGATTGATTCTAGACCATTTTATTACGATGTAAGTATTTGAACACAAGAATCAATGAATGTACATTTTAAAAGGAGAAAATAAAAATTAAAAAAAATAAATAAATAAAAGGAGAATATACTCATTCCCTGCCTCTTAAATAGTAAATATCGTTAAAAACCATCATCCCCAAAGACAAGGCCTGGGTCGCCCAATTATTTTAAAATGTAACACAATGCAAGAATAACAAGAATTCATTAGAGGAACAAAAGTACTAAAATAGCTGATGTAATCCATAAAGTAAACGACAGAGACCAAATGTTCAATGCATGCATTAACTGTCAAATAGAAATGTGGATGGGGTCCAGGCAGCCAGAGGTGGTGATGTCAGTGAAGTTGCGTGGAAATTGATGGGCTTTCGTGAAAGGATTGAGGAAGGAATAAGCCTTCCGCTTGACCTTGAAAGAAAAGTAACCAATCTAGAAGAGGAAGCTCTAGCTCCAAGAATATCTGATACTCCCAGTTCTCAGAAGTAGTACACCCAAGGGCTGGTAAGAATCAGACAGCATACATGCCAACTACACTAAACCATTCAGAATTAGAAATTTATCACTATTTAATGAGATGATTCAGCTTGCCTTGGTGATACTGTAAAGTATTAAAGAACCAAACCCCAGAGAATGGGTGTTTCCTATTGCCTTAATTTATGGTCAAATGCATCCTCTTAGGAACACGAAAAGTGAGTTACTCTATGATAAAGATCTTCCTTCAAATCCTCTAGACATTTGGACAAATATTCATCTATAGATGAGAATCATATATGGATTTAAAATACCTATCTAAAATACAAAGAGGTTGTCATAGCAATGACAAATGACTTTTAAAATAGCTGTCAAAATCAGAATCAAATATTTAGGATGAGGATGTTACAGGAGTTCAAGGAGAAAGGTGTGTGTGGGCGGAGGGTGGGGTGGGAGGAGTGATAAAATTAATTGATTCGAATGTGCCGGGTTAAGCTAAGTAAAAACAGTTACCTTCCTGTAGGGCTCCCAAGAGCTAATGTGCTAGTGCCTCTCCAAGAATAGGACATGGTATAAAGTTTCCAAAATGCTATTGACCATGGAAACTTCATTTCGTGGAATCCCCATAGGTCTAATGTTCTCCAAAAAGTACATCATCTGGGCCACAAAGTCTCACATATTTTCTCAGTATACATTCATAAACCAAAACAGCAGACTCTCTAGAGGCCATAACTACTGGGGAACGTAAACACTGCACGTTCTCAAGGACTCTCGATTGAGCATGTAAAATTGAGAAGGGTCTCCAGACTGCTATCCAGGATTAAGCCAAAGCAGTTTCATAAATAGACCAGTCCACCCATTAATTTATATACACAAAAGAATTTTTTAAATCCCCACATTCTGATCTTACAGGTATTGTGTTGAAGCACAGTTCAGTAGAATAGAAGGCACCACAAAGAGGTTTGAAATGCGCCCTTCGTTCTTTGAAACAAGGAAGATGACACCAGGCTTCCCCTCTGGCCCATTGGAGGCTCCGACAGGGAGAAAGTTGGCAGGGCAAGGGCCTCCTGAGGGCGGCTGTGGCTCCCTTTCCCCAGTCAGTTCCAGCCTCCGTACCTTCGTGCTCTCTTTTCCCTTCGCCTGTTCTTCCCCTCCTCCACTCTGTCCAGTTAAATCTCCACCATGTTTAGTTATTTTATTATTTCCTATGTGCATTTCTATCTTTCCAAAAAATGATTTGAAGACACTGATGACAAAAACCATATAATTCTTCTTGGTTCCATCACAGTGCCTAGCTCAGCACCAAGCCTTTTTGAATATTTGCTATCCTTGTTATATCTAAATAACATGACTGCAAAAGATTTTGCTTATCACTTACATTTGAACAGAATTCCACTTTGATATCCTGAGAAATTGGATTTTAATTCTGAGGTCTCTAGTTTTTTTTTTATTGGTTTATTTTTAAATATCAACACAGGTTCTAATTCTCTAAGATGTTGCTTTCTTAAAAGTTGAGAAGCAGCAGGGAAAAGGAAAATTGGAGACGTAACTGAGACCTCAGGTGACGTGTTGATGTCACTAGAAGCCAAGTTCGAGGGCTGTGCTGTCCAACAGCCCTACATGGCTATCAGTTGGCGCAAAGTGAGATGTGGAATGATACACGCACTGGAGTTCAGAAATTTATTATGGAAGAAAGAATGCCAAGTATCTCATTAATAATCCCCAACAGTGAGGAGCGATCAAAATAAAACTTGGATATATCGGGTTAAATAACATATATTGTTCAAATCAATTTTAGCTGTTTCTCTTTACGTGTTCATGTGGTGACCAGATAAGTTAAAATTATTTATGTGGCTCATATTACATTTCTGTTGGTCAAGGCTGCTCCAGTGTTTTGAGCACCCAAGAATGAAAAATGGTCCCAAAAAAAAGTGGTCCAAATATTAAATATGGCTGCCAACTTATAAAAACTAGTTTCATTTTTTTTAAGTTAATAGTGCTAAAAACCCAATAAAGTTGAAAATAAATGGTCTTTGAAATTGAAACCATGATACTAAATCTTTTATCAAGTTTAATAGTTATATTAAACTCTTTGCTTTGATAATAGAAGAGGATGTTAAAATAGATACTTCCATTGATGCCCCAAGAAAACAGATACCACATTCTAAATCCAGTGTGACGTTATGATCAAAATTTGCAAAGGAGGTGATGACAATGTGATCACAGAGCTCTTAAAACCTCATGCATGCTGAGAGTATCAAAGTGTCGGAGGTAAGAAGAGATTGAAACAGGGTCACTTGGGCAAGAGCTGAGCTACCACTAGCTCTCTGAGAAACTGGGGGAAGACCACACTATGATGATGAGTCATGAAGGACAGGGGCTGGGGGGTTCCCAGGAGACTGCTCAGACTACATTATATGTATACACTGCAGTCTAGATGCCCCTGGGGACTGTCTAATGGTGGAAACTGGCTGGCCAGATGCTCAGACATGGTGCAAGGGAGAGGCTGCTACTGCCCAAGCTGGTTTGTATTCCAGCAATAGATCGTGGCAAAAAAAAAAAAAAAAAAATCCATGTGTTTTCTGCCAACTATCTGTGCGGCACTGTTAGGGAAAGCTGATGTGGAGTGGGTTTAGACCCTTTACCACTGGACGAAAGAAACTGCGAACAACCGATGAGAACTTAGGCATCTTTTTTGCTCACGTTATCCCACAAGGGAGAAATTCTGAAAGAAACCAAAGTTTCATCAACCAGCAGAGGAATAACTGCCTAATGAGTGGGCTAAAAACAGAGACAGAGGCAGAGAGTGGGAGACAAAAACTGAACTGCTTCACAATAGCATCCCACCAGTCCTGCGTATTCATACCAGGCACGTGCAGCCTCGAGAGGCTTGGTAGCATATGTTCCCTATGTGCATAGAGTTACTCAACCACAAAAACTGAATGTCTGGGTCAACAGATGTATTTCCTGGAACTATTCTAGGAAAATCAAGTTTATTCAATGATCCACCAACTGCCAAATGTTGCTGCAATTTAGATGCATGGTAACATTTAGGGCATTCTGTCTCTGCTATCTGCACATTGGTATTAAGTTTCCATTTAACTAAATACAAAAAGTGAGGCTCACAGAGGGCCTCCACATACTTTAGTAACAACAGTTTATAGCTTGTTACCTTCAAGAGAAAAAATTGCCCAGTTCACAGAGCTCTGCCCTCCAAAGGCACATTGAGAATGGGAGTTGGCCTGTGGCATTTACTCTGAGAACTTTAATAATAGCCACCTAAAATGTAAAATTCTGTAAAATTAGTGTCAGAAATGCAGCTCTGTAAAACTTACTCACAGAGAAAGAGAGAGAAATCTACATTTCATTAATGCCTCCTGGCAGGGTGGGGGAAGCAGTGAGAAAACCATCTCCTGGTTCCATGAGGCATTCTGTACAGTGCTCTGTGAGAAGGTCCATCTCTAGTTTCTTTTTACGAGGTAAACGGATCTGAAATGCATTACCTGGTTATTATGTATTTGGATCATTATATGTCAGTCTTCTCCATTCATTAGACACGATGAAGCTTTCCTGGACTTACGAAATAAATGCCTACTAATAGTTAAAGAACTGTTTTTTGAAAATTGTTCAATAAAACATTTTAAAACATCTCTGTAAAATCATCATTTTTTTTATCATCAGAGAATCTAAGTTATGATTTTTTTAAGTTTCTTAAATACCAACTCTACAAATGAGAATAAAAATTTTAAAAAATAAATAAATAAACCTTGTCCATCTCCGTTAACACTGGAATTCCATAAAGGAGGCAAATATGAAGAAGAAAAACTTAGGTCCCCTTCCATTGTTCTACTTCTCTGAAGAGCGAGAATTATCACAATACTTTCATTTTTATTCTACTCCACGTTTGCCCCATTGTTCTTTTTCTTAAAGCTATCAGTTCCACCATGCTTTCCCCTATATTTTATCAACTAATAGCCTGTAAAATAGCCAGCAGACTTTCTTGATTTGGCAAAGCTCCAAATATTGTCTTCACAGTTTAGACTTGGGTGGAAATTTAACACTGAACAAACGAATTGGAACTTAGAAGAATCCGTGTCCACGCTTACATTCAGATGGCACATGGTGAAGATCTCCAGATGGAGTCACGAGAGAAAACTTTCTGTTATTAGCATTCTTGCTTCCAAAAGGCTTCATCGTCTGGTTCACATAAAGTTTGACATGAAAACATTAATCCAATTCCATGTGCCGTTAGAGTCATGCAAGACGATTCTTTTCACTGCTTTCTAATCTAAATCAGTGTTCGACCCCAAACAACTAGAGTGTTTGACTGTCCACTGCAGTTGGTAGAACTGGCAGTATTTTAGGTTATTTCTAAAAACACAAATGCCTCCCAGAAAGAGAATTAAAAAGGTCACATACTCATTTGAGTGTATCGCTGACTCTGTAAAGGTAATCCCCAAAATGTGGTTCCAAACAGGGTTCGAACAGTTGTAATATCATAGACAAACTATATAACCTTCCATAGTAACTGCACTAAATGACAATACTCATGTTGTATGTCTACATTTAAGAATGTCAGTTCAGGCCTTTAGACTCCATTTACAAGCACTGTGAACAGACAGGAATCGCCCTCTTGCCAGGAGTGGGCTGCTAATCTTTAAAATATGGAAATCGACCAAACAGAAAAATATCCCAAAACCCTGCATTTGATGCACCCAAGCAATAGTAAAGATTCCCGTCCCTTGGTTTTTAAAATAATTTAAAAGCAGCTTAGCTCAACTCTACTAGAGATTAAAAAAAAATCACCCACCTAGCCAAATTTCTTGGAGGGCTTTTTAAAAATCCGTTACTTCCACTTTCAAACTCATAGTTCTAGGTTTCTTCTACTGTTCAGAAAACTCTCTGCAGTTACTAATGACCCCTTCCCAGTGAAATGCAAGTATAGCACAGCGATTCCATGTACAGGATTATGAGCCAAACTGGCAGGGTCCAGCCTTTGGTTGCACCCCACTTATAAGCTGTCTGACCTTGAACAAGGTATCTGACCTCCCTCTGCCCCTGTTTACACCTCTATAAAGTGTGACTCATTATAGGACTTTCCTCATAAAGTTGTTGCAAATCACCAAAGTGGAGAGTTCAGCATACTACCTGGCCCAGCCCAAGTATCCAGTACACATCACCTGTTACTACATCAAAGGGCCTGTTTGAGATTTTTATTCTTTCTTAACCCTTTGAAGAGTTGAACAATTGCCAAGCTATTTCTTGAACTCCTTCTTGCCTTTAGTTTCTTTAGCCCAGCACTCTCCTGGTTCCCACAGTTCTCTTTGTGTTTTCTCAATGCCCTTTTTTTATTCTCTTCTTCCTCACACTTATCCATCATTATCCCTCCCCATCTCCAAATTCAGGTCTATCTCCCTCATGCTCCCTTTTTTTCATTACCTTGAGACGTCTCCTCCATGCACATGATGCACTGTGTTTAAGATAATTTAATAAGATTTTAAATGGTCTGCATTCTGAAACAAGACGGCAAGAGAAAGTGTGATTCCGCATAGTCTTGTTGACAGTAACTATGGTAATATATGACTAGCTTGTGTTGTCGTTACCAAAACAGGCACTGAACTCATTTAAATACTAATAACAAATGCTCACCTAGGGCACCACTGAGTTTAGGCAATGAACAGTTTTACTGGTTGTACAAGGCCCAAACAGAAAGAAGATAAAAATGGTCTGTGGGTATTGGGGAAATAAGGGAGCAATCAGGAAAACCATAAGTGTAAATTTATAGAAAATAATTATAAGAGGAAGAGCAATGGAAGAAACTTAGGGTAGAAAAGAAAACACAACAGATTCAATCTTCAATAGAGAATATGGCAGGCAGTGGGAAACTCAAGTGCTCACAAGGGCTAACAAGCAAGCTAAATACATTAAGTAAGCAGGATGTATCGTAACAGGGAGTGGTGGAGACTGTGGCAAACTGAAAAACGTAACTAAAGGTATACACATTCACTTTGTAAAAAGTAAACACTGCAAGCCAAACAAGTCACGAGCCTTTGCTTTTTTTCCTCTGAAGGTAGCAAGATAGGAAATAATGTTACTGTCGCCTGCCTGATAAGACTGATTAGCCAAGGAATTTTTTAAGTATACTTATTTTACTGGGTAAAAGCTGCAAGTAAGACAAATTTATTTCATAACCTGATTGTATTTGTTGAATGAAAATTATAATGAATTATAATTCATAATTCAAACTTGGATTCACTACTTGTCTCCATCACAAACCAAACCACTATGTTTGTGGATTAAGATTCATTTATTGACTTAAAGTGAGCCAGATCCTGCCAGTATCATCCCCAAAGGGTATTCCACACTTGTATCGGCTCTTTGAGATAGTCACAGGCATATCCAAGATTTCCCAAAACCAAACCTGCTTATTTTGGGAAGTACTTGTAACTGACATTTTAAGTGTTGCTCTCCATGTATGTTACATCATGGCAGGAAGTTGCTTGTTTGGTTGTTTGTTTGTTGCCATTCAGTTTGGGTCAAAACACACCTTCTTTTCTGCATCCTTGCCAACTGAAAAATGAGTCTTGTGGCCCTAAAATCTCATAGTTGTGAAAGACGGGGCTGAATTTAATTAGGCATCAAGACTGTAAGCCATCTTCAGAGTAAAACAAATAAAAAATATCCAGGACTGGCACAAGTGAGCAAACAGCAACTACTCCCAGGAGATTCTCGTTCGTATCCAATCATCCTATCTCCAGATTCTCTGGTACTTAAAAATAAGTCCAGTTCAACCCATATTGGCCAGGTACTATTACACATCAGACGTTGAGCTGCATGTGGGAGTTAAAACAACGAAACCACAGATGCCACGGAAGGGCTTCCTCTCAACTGGGGCAGAAGCACACAGACACCCCTGCTGTTTCAGCACCCTGTGGCACATCCTACAAAAAGGGGCGTGGAGAGAGCGCTAGGGAAGGCTACAGAAGGAGCACCGGGTAAGCGTTCCGGAAGTTCATTTTTTAAAATGAAAAGTCACATCTCAATGAAAACATACTACAACTAGCCTGGAGAGTTAATGTGATAAACTAGCCGAGGTGATGAACAAGGTAATGAGTGTACTAACTGACCATCCGAAGTCACACCGAATGCTTCCCTACACTTTTGGATGTATTTGTCCTGACTCAGTCCTACATTTTGATTAATGAATGACTCTTGAAATCACAAACATACATTTGGGTAAAAGGATATATTGCCTCTAATTCTTTAAAGAAGTAACCAAATGACTCTCACAAGAGCAGAAAACAGTGAAGATTCTACAAATAGAAATACAGTTCTAGAATCCAAAAGACTCCCCTCACCCATGCGGTGACGGAAACTGTACTTACATATCACCTCTGCCATTGAAGGTCTGGGACTGTATTCACGGGTGGAACGGGCAAAAGGTAAAGATTAAAGAGAGGCTGCTTCCTGTTCCCCAGTCTCAGCTACTGAAAACACCTTGATTTTATTTAGACCCTGTGAAGATTCTATGGGACCAACATATATTTATACCTCAGTGCAAATTGCAGGAAGGAAGCATTTAAAGACACTCCGAAAGTTGGAGAAACCCTTGAGTAATACACTAGTTTTAACCAGTTTAGTAACTTAACCCATTCGTATCATTTCTTAATTTTGGTCAAAATCAAGTCTTCAAAGAAATAACTGTGGAAGGATTTAAACACCATGCCTTCTTTATTTTAGATTGTGTTATCATCAATATCTGAACTGTGGGCATCATTATCCTTTGCAGCAAATTATTCATCACTTTCTTCAATGTAAAATGACCTATAATTTCATCTTATTAGTGATTTTTCTAAAACAAATTGAACCTAGTATTATCTCAAAATTATTTTCACACATCATGTCTCAAGTTACACATTAACAATTTTAATCTCAACCATTTAAATCCTACAGCAACTTCATTGAGTAAATAATGAGGCCACAGACTGACATTACCTAATGGAAGTATTTGTCTTTATTACTCTGGATACCATTAGCTCCAAGTTAATAAAAACAAAATTGTGCAAGCTGTAAAGAGAAACAGTTTTAAGAAAGGACTCCAACATAGTTGAAAGGACTCTAAATGCAATGTAAAGGCCAAGAGTCCATGGTGCATCCGTCACACATCAGTACGACACAGACACAATGTCACTCACCCAGTGATCAGAGTAATTGACCTAGAGTTACTTGCTAAAATATCTATTGTTGCTTCATCATCAAATAACTGAATTTAAACGAACTTATAAAATTAGAAACAGAATAATTTCTCACATACAACCTCATGTTCTTTATTTTTAAATAACATATATTTAACATCTACTACTGAATCTTTACTTTCCATCTTAGAATGAAAAGGTCTTTATATAACACTGGATAAAAGTGATGATTGCCATTTAAGAGGTTTATGAGCATTTTTCAATGAATACTTTTCACAAGTATTGTTGCGGTTCTGTGTGAAACAAACCTCCTAAGCCTTCACTACAAAATGAGAAATGATTAAGAAAACGGCTGAGAAGGTGGAGACAAGACGATCAGAAAAGCCCCACCTCAGAGGGCAGGGCAGACACCCAAGCGCACTGCAGACTGTGCACATCTCAGCGTCATATCTGCATTTCCAGGTCAAACATTTGTTTTAATTGGGAGCAGCAATAAGCATTAGACTCGAACACAGACAATCCACGTTCAAATTAAAGTGTATTATTACATGTGCGCCCTTCTCAAATGCAACAGTGAGGGTGACTGCACGCCTCGGAGGCTGCGGCCAGTGCTGGACAAGCCACACACGTGGCAGCAGCGGCCACTCCGCATTTCTACCGTGAATTTTGAATGCGGAGCTTGTGCACCACCATGGCCTCCAATGGGTCCTAAGAGATCTTTAGGTATGTTTTTCTTCACTCTAAAGTTTTCCCTTTCCATACAGATGTTTTGTTTGGAGCCATTTCTCTAATTTACTAGGATAATAATGAGCTCAATCATTACCCTTATGGAAAAGTCTCCTTCTTTTATCTTGATGCCAACGGCTACTTATGCACATGCTGAGCCCCAGAGTCCACTGGAAAGAATTACTGAATAACATACATAGATTTAAGGCCACTGTCTTGTCATCCTGGGAACCTTCCCAGTGACAATTCGGAAAGCCCCTCAAAGTTCAGCAGAAGTCCTGAGTAGCCGCACGAACCCAACGAGGGTTTCAACCAATAACAGCTTCAGCCGCCGGAACATCTCTGCACTGATTCATTTGTAAAACTTACCTCTTTCACACTGGGGCCCAGTGAAGCCGTACGTGCATGCGCATCGATTTGGAGCCACACACCTGCCTCCGTTGAGACAGCCACTTTCACAGACCGCTGTAAAACAAGGAGAGAGAAGCTGACGAAATAACACGTACAGTCCCCTAAAAGGACGATAAAAAAATCTAAATAATCACCCTGGGATGTGTTTCCAACAGTTACTCTACAGTCCCAGCTCCTCCGAAGTCCCTCCAAAACTCTTAAAGTAACACTGCCTGGAACAGGGGGGTCTGTACCTGTGTTCACACTGACAATTTCAATCCGAGAAGTATGTGAGCAATGCTTTCAGTTCTGCATCTAAAGTGGTGGTTTATAAAGGGCATCCCTGAACTCACAGATACAGGAAGATTGTGATGGCTGCCAGATGGGAGGGGAACTGAGGGGATGGCTGAAAGCAGGGAAGGGATTAAGACACAGGAATTGCAAACTACAGAAACAGTCATGGATGTGAAGTGTGGCATGGGGAATACAGTCAATCACCCTGTAATAACTCGGTGTGGGGTCAGATGGGTCCTGACTTGTCAGGGGGAATCACTTCGTAAGTTATACAAATGTGTAATCATTGTTGTACTTGACACTAATACAATATTGTATGTCAACTGTAATTGGAAAAAATCTTTAATCTTTCAAAAAAGACATAACTGAATGGAAACTGTATGTTAGCAAGCTGACTCTTTTGTTTAAGATTTACATTTAATTTCCAGAAGGGAAACTTTGGCCCCTCTGCTGTCACCCTACAGAAAGGCGGCATGTTAAAGTCACACAATTAACTGCGAACGACAAAACAGTAATACTGACATTCAGAAATCTACACACCATCCTGGAGACCCAATTAGTGTTATAACAGAATCTATGGAAACTTTTGGTGAAATAAGTCCAGAGATGACTGAGAGAGACATTTTTACATGTCAAAAGATGCATTAACGTAGGAACTGAAAGCCCATGCCCTGAACAGCTTGCTCGCTCTCTCGCGCTCTCTCTCTCTCTCTCTCCCCTTCCTCCCCCGCTCCAATTTCTTGCAATGCTTTCATGTATGGCCTCTCTCTCGGCATCATTTTCCACAGGTGGTAGGTTCTTCCCCACCAAATGTGCCAGTCCTACCTGCTCTTCAAAGCCCAGCTCCAATCTCACTCCTCCATGAGGCTTCCCTAATACCTCCATTTAAGTTCATTCCTCCTTCACTCAGCCCCATGCATTTTGCTTATACCCATGTGGCAGTCACGCAGTTGGGCCACTCACATTTCCCTCCGAGAGAAGCCACTCTAAGGAGCTTGGCTGGCCAACAGCCTCCAGCTGCAATACCTGCTGTGTGTTAGGCTTTGAGCTAAACTCTCTCAGGGACACCAAAGGGAGCAGAGGAGATGCATAGCAGCTCCTTCTGATCCTTTTTCCAAAAATGCCTTTGAAACCATTCCCATCCAACCTTCTTTCTAGCCATGGTCTTGATAATAATCTTCCTTCTTCTTGCTTCTTCCCCTCCAGTCCAACCTCCACACTCCATCCCCAGTGGTCTTTCTCATTGTAAACCTTTGTTAAGTGTACAAGCAGTGTTTCATAGCATTGAATGCATGAGCTGTGAAGCCAGACTGTTTGGTTTCAAATTCCAGCTTTGCCAGTTACTTCCTGTGGAGCCTTAGACAAATTACTGAAGTCCCAGTGCCCCAGGTTTCCTCATCTGTTAGAAAGTAATAAAGCCCTGGACCTCAAAGGGCTGTTGTTATTGTAAATGAGTTAATACATGTGAAGAGTTTGAAAATGTGTTTAGCATAGTGGAAGCATAGAGTAAATAACTCAATAGATGAATGTTGTTGTTCTGACCGTTGGTTGTTGTTATCTCACTCCCCTCCCTGGCTTCACTTTGTACAAAAATGTGGTATGCATAAAGACCCTCAAAACCTGGCCCACGACTTCCGTTCTGACCTGACAGATCTTCTCATCACTTCCCTTTGTCCTGAAGCTCTAGCAACACCAACCACCTGCCACATTCAATATCCCGTGCTATGTCATGTTCCAGTACTTTGGCCCCTGCTGGCCATCTGCCTAGAAGGCCCATCTTACACAGACCAACACCTAGAATGCTGTAACTGTGGTCTACTTACGTTGTCCACAGTGAGTCCCTATGTATCCTTTCTGGCATATACAGTGATCATCACTGCAGCTACCTCCATTCATACAGCGAATATTACAGTGTTGGACTTGAAAAGGAAAAAGAAAAAAGGAATAATTAATTTTGCAATTTAACTACATAGATTGCAACAGTACACTTGGGTTGATTTGTAGCAATTTAAAGAGAAAATAAAATGATTTATCAAGATTCATACATTTATTCAGAAGCAACTTAATTGAAATGCTAAACATGTTATCTTTTGTGTGTATAAAGTAATTTACAGTGCATATAATTGTTTCTTTGATATTCACTTTAATCATGCTAAATGACTTCCCCTGACTTAGCAGAATTTATCACTCAATATCATTTCGGTAATTTATACTGAGAAAGTAGTGTTTCTGAGTAACCATACAAGACAAGATTACCATCACAATAATTTTTCTTTTAAAAGATTTAGAATCCTAGGTAGGTGCCCAGGAGAACAGTCAAAGTGACAAATTCTAAGAATCTTTGTTAAAAGACATTTTGGTGCCAGCAAAAAAGGGAAAAGGACCTACGACAGCATTCAGTAAAAGACTGCCTAATGGTGGAGATGGGTAGACTCAGCTCAGAGTGAGCTGCTTGTTCCAACAGAAACCTTAAACCAAGTAAGACCCGCACTGTTTGAAATTCATTCTTTATCACATTGTCACCTACAGAAGTAGGGGCTTCAGGGCCCAGGACAGAAAGACCACAGGCAGATAGGCAGACCTGAAACAAGGAGACCCTAGAAGAAGCTTGAGTACAAGGCACCTATTGTTGAGAGTGACAGCAAGGCATGGGCTCTCGCTTCTCTATTGTTTAGGCTGAGTCTATGTCAGGAATTCAGGGATAAGAACACTTTCAAAATCCTAGGCTGTTCCTTCATCCTGCAGAAACAGTGACTACCCCCCTTGGAGAAGACTGAAGGCTTGATTGAACTCATCATTAATCCTCATTAACACATCCCTCTGATGAGGCCTGGACCAGGCATGGAAGGTTTGGCTTACACTGCCCTGTCCTCCAAGCTGTGGCAGTAAATTCCTAGAGGAAAAGGCTCCACAATTTTTCATAGGGAGAGAATCTCTTCTTCTGTGCAAGATCAAAACTCAGCTGCTTATGTTTGCTCCTCTGCTCAGGCTTCCTGGAGTATGGAGGCCAAGTCTCCTCCCAGGAGCAGAGAGCAGACTCCTCCAGCAGCCACCTTCTTGGTACCCCTAGTTAGGATGCTCAGCACAGTACCAAAGAGTGGCTGCTGACGTCAGGAGAAAGGGACATTTCCACAAGGAGCTACACAAACCTCAGCATGACAACAGGAAAAGGAAGGTGCCAGAACTCAATACTGATTAGACCCTCGCAGAGCACCAAAGAGTTAAGTCAAGTAGAAAGTGATGCACCATTGCAAGAACATGTCACACATATACTGAAATACCATCAAAGGCTCACTATCCCTCCTGCATGAAGAACAACCTCCATCTCTCAGCACTCAAAGCCCCCCTCAGGGGGGTCCCATGGGCCTTTGACAGCTCCTTTGCAAACTCTTAATATGTCGTATGACTCAATCCCCGATCTACTTCATCAGTCATTCATTCACTCAACCAATATTTCTGAGTGCCTACTATGTGCCATACAAAATGCCAGGCACTTCGTTTTTCCTGGTCTCTTTGTGGACTCTCCTCTTTAACCTGTGTCTTTATCTCTTTTAACTCTCAACCCCCAACACAAAACAGACACAGTTCTCACGAAATATTGAAATCCTACTTTTCTCCAAGACCCATTGCAAATGTCTTTTTCCCTTCGATCTTTTCTGATTTCTGTTCTCACCTCCCTCTAGATATGAGCCCTCTTTCCTCTGACTCCAGAGTACTTTATACATCTCTTTGGAAATATATATTATATATCCAAACCTATTTTTAAAGTTGTTTCTCCTATCCTCAGCCCATTTGTCTAAAAGCTTCTTGAGAGTGGGAAGCATCAAGATTATTAACTATAACCTCACAAGTACTCAGAGTAGCCCTTGCCTATTTGTAGATGCTCTATAAAACTTTACTAAATTAATATCTATTTATGTAAATCATACTACCTGATAATGATATCAAGAGATGTGCTCAAAAATTGAGACTGAGAATTTGCCCTTTGTGTCCTAAGCATTTAGTGGGTTGCTATTAAATATATTTTTAAAATCATTTCTCCATGTATGAAAGCAGAAATAATCCTTTTGTTGGAGAATTGTTATAGAAGTCAAGAAACCCAGGAAACTGATGAAAACAAACTGTTATTTTTAGGTTCCTATGATTCTATTAAAACATCTCAGCCAAAATGCTTTTTAACTAAAAAATTATCTTCAAGTACACAAAAGAAGTGATTTGGTGAAAAATTTGGACAGTATTCTAAGTAGGTCAGGAGAAGGTGTATAGTTGCTTTAAAATTTGAAGTTAAACTTAGCTTCATCCTATCTTAGCAAAACAGAGAGGACTGGGAAAAGCACAGGAAATGATGTCATCTGTCAAGCAGCATTGGAACTCAACCCACAGACTGATTTCAATTAAAGTGGCTCATGCCAAAAGCTAATTTCCATTCCCACATGAGCAACAACGCCATTTAGCCACTTTGAGATAAAAAAGCTAACAGTAGTTTAAATAGTGACTCTACATTATTTGTTCAAATTGAAAAATAGAATGAATTCTTCTTTCCAGGAAGAATGGCAAGTTTATATTTAAATGTAATAAATACAATAAAAACCTCTCTAATTTGTTTTTATATATTTTTCTGCCCTGCCTTTCAAGTGAACCTTTTCCAGCATAAAATATATCTTTCTCCTTTAAAATATAATTATCACTTGGTCAGACTTATGAAAAAAAAAAGGCATGTTAGTCCAGTGGTCCAAAAAGGCCAATGAATCACGGGTCCCTGGCCCAGGGGAGCAAGCTCATCAACAGATAATAGGATCTTAATCACTTCTGCTTTGCTATAAATGTGTTTACCAAAGACACTGAATTCTTTGTGAGTCTTAGATCTTCAGGGAAGAGCAAGTATTCAAGACTTCACTACACAGCAGGAACAGTTCGGGGTTTAGAGAGGATATACACAAATTGGTCTTCTTTTTGATTGAGCTCTGTCATTGATGCATATTCTAACTTTGATGTCAACAAGAATTCCAGACGTCTGACAATTTGGAGACAACTTCAATGTCTCTAAAAAGGCCAACTGAAAAATAAGAACGCTACTTAAACCCTCAAAGATGTTCTAACTTTATCGGATGCTCTACATTAGTCAGAATGTGTTCCTAAACTCAATCTGTGTAGAGATTTTACCAGCAATTGAAAGTGCTGGGGGAGTCCAAGTGTCAGCGTGCAGGCCAATGCTCCCACAGGAGGCGTTGGAGGCCCCGGTGAGGACTTCCCCTCAAAGGGTGTCAAGTAAGGCTCAACATCCTAGAACTCACAGGAAAGGTTGCCATTAACCTCTGTCCATGTAGGATCCCAAATGAATTTTGTTTGTCCCAAATGTCAGTCAGTCTTTCAGTCATTTAACAAACACTGACCGAAATGCCTTCTATCTGACAGGCTTCAGGAAGAGGAGAGGAAATTTTCCTCTTTTTTTTTTCCCAAATTTCCAAACCATATTTTTTATTTTGTTTTTTTATTGCTTTTTAAATTTTTTCATTAACCTTTATTGCATTTTCCCATTACTATTTAGTCCCCTTATACCCTCTACCCCCAGCAATCACCACACTATTGTCCATGTCCACAAGTCCTTTTTGCTTTTTGCTCAATCCCTCCATTCCCTCACCTCCCCCTTGCCCAGCTGCCATCCTGCTCTCCATCTTTGAGTCTGTCCCCATTTTCCTTCTAAGTTCAGTTTGTTCATTAGATGCCACATATGAGTGAAATCACATGGTGTTTGTCTTTCTCTGACTGACTTATTACCTTAGCATCATGTTCTCCAGGTAAAGAAGTTTCAACTACTGTTGAAAAGGGTAAAATTTCCTTCTTTTTTACAGCTGAGGAGTATTTCACTGTGGAAACTTTCTTTACATTAAAGCCTAGTACAGATTAATTTTTTGGTTTTAATTATATTTTATTACTTATGCTATTACAGTTATCCTGATTTTTCCCCCTTTGCCACCCTCCACCCAGCAACCCCCACTCCTTCAGGCAATCACCCCACCATTGTTCATGTCCATAGGTCATGCATATAAGTTCCTTGGCTACTCCATTTCCTATACTGTACTTTATATATCCATGGCTATTCTGTGGCTACCCATTTGTACTTCTTAATCCCCTCACCTCTTCACCCATCCTCCACAACTCCCTCCCATCTTGCAACCATCAAAACACGCTCTGTATCCATGATTCTGTCCCTGTTGTTCTTGCTTGCCTACTTTGTTTTTTAGATTCGATTATTGATACATATGTATTTTTGCCATTTTATTGTTCAGAGTTTTGATCTTTTTCTTAAATAAGTCCCTTTAACATTTAATATAATAAATAAGTCCCTTTAACATTTCATATAATAATGGCTTGGTGATGATGAGCTCCTTTAGCTTTTTTCTTCTCTGGGAAGCTCTTTATCTGCCTTTCCATTCTAAATGATAGCTTTGCTGAGACTTCCGGCCAGGATGGAGGCATAGGTGGACACACTGCCTCCTCGCACAGCCAAAATTAAGGACAGTGGAAATTTGGAAACAAGAAGACAACCAGAACTGACAGAAAATTGAACTGTACGGAAGTCCAACAACCATTCATCCAGACCAGTAAGAGGGATGGAGTCCCGGCAGGAAAAAGTGGAGGTTGCCAGATCCAGGGGCACAGGCAGCAGCAGCTGGCAGATCCCAAGTGTGCAGGCAGCGGCTAGCAGACCCCAGACACACAAGCGGTGGCTAGCTGACCCCGGACACAGGGTGGCAACGGTGCAGACCCAGTGAGGCCGCGCAAAGTGGCTGGCTGACCAGGTGGTCCCACATTCGTGTGCAGATAATCCAGGTGAAGGCGAAGCAGTGGAAGGGACTGGAATCCGAGAGAGAGTGGAGCAAGCACCATTGTTCCCTCCTGGACCCCACCCCCACATACAGCGTCACAACTCAGTGACTGCACTGCCCCACCCTGGGGAACACCAAAGGCTCCACCCCTCACTACGTAACAGCCGGGACCAGACCAAAAGAAAAACCAAAAATGCCTCAAAAGGGAGAACAGATCAAAGCCTCAGAGCTAATTCATCTAAGCGATGAAGGGATAGCCAACCTATCAGATGCACAGTTCAAAGCACTGGTGATCAGGATGCTCACAGAATTGGTTGATTTTGGTCGCAAATTAGATGAACAAATGAAGGCTACACTAAGTGAAATGAAGGAAAATGCATGGGGAACCAATAGAGATGGGAGGAAAACTGGGACTCAAATCAATGGAGTACACCAGAAGGAAGAAACAAACAACCAAACAGAAAACAAGGAAGAAATAAGAATTCAGAAAAATGAGGAGAGGCTTAGGAACTTCCAGGACATCTTTCAACATCCCAACATCCGAATTATAGGTATACCAGAAGGGGAAGAAGAAGAACAACAAGTTGAAAAGTTATTTGAACAAATAATAAAGGAGAATTTCCCCAATTTGGCAAAGGAAATAGACTTCCAGGAAGTCCAGGAAGCTCAGAGAGTCCCAGAGAAGATGGACCCAAGGAGGAACACACCAAGGCACATCAGAATTCTATTACCCAAGATTAAAATGAAGGAGAGAATTCTAGAAGCAGCAAGGAATGAGGAGACAGTCACCTACAAAGGAGTTCCCATCAGACTGTCAGCTGATTTCTCAAAAGAGACCTTGCAGGCAAGAAGGGGCTGGAAAGAAGTATTCCAAGTCATGAAAGGCAAGGACCTACATCCAAGATTGCTCTATTCAGCAAAGCTTTCATTTAGAATGGAAGGGCAGACAAAGTGCTTCTCAGATAAGGTCAAGTTCAAGGAGTTCATCATCACCAAGCCCTTATTATATGAAATGTTAAAGGGACTTATCTAAGAAAAAGAAGATAAAAATTTGACAGTAAAAAGACAGCAAACTCACAGATATTAACAACCACACCTAAAACAAAAGCAAACTAAGCAAACAGCTAGAACAGGAACAGAAACACAGAAATGGAGATCATATGGAGGATTAGCAAAAGGGGAGTTGGGGGGGAAGGTACAGAGAATAAGTAGCACAGACGGTAGGTAGAAAATAGACAGGGGGAGGGCAAGAATAGTGTGGGAAATGTAGAAACTAATGAACTTATGACACATGGACATGAACTAAAGGGGGGAATGTGGGTGGGAGGGGGTGTGCAGGGTGGAGAGGAATGATGGGGAGACTGTAGTAGCATAATCAATAAAATATATTTTAAAAATAAAAAAATGATAGCTTTGCTGAGTACAGCAATCTTGGCTGTAGATCTGCAGGGGGGCTCCACCTGCAAGGCCCATCCCTCCGTCATGGATGAAAATAAAACTACCAAGACATGACTGCTTGGGGAGGAGAGGTGGTCAAACTCTCAAAGGAGAATGACACAGAACCCCTTCCTCACTGGGCTTTTATTGGGTTCCAATACACTGGAATACAGGTATGTCAGGCAGCAAGGATCAAACAATGGTTAATATTTCAAAGAAATCTGAGGGCTTAATCTAGGTCAGTGTCTGTCAGAAAAGGGGGTTGCAAAACTTTGGGAGACACACCCATTTCCTCCTCGGAACCTTATCATTTAAATGAGAGCACTCTTAGCAAACAAAGCAGGTTTCACAGGACTTTATGAATTCTTTCTTATGCCCGATCACCCAGGGAACCTTTCTGGGGCTGCACCGCTGGCCGTCATAGTTTCAGGCTTTAAGCCTATTAGGCCCAGGAAGCAGAAGACATCTCCCAGATGGAAATGGGGACTTGGGCTATGTCAGTATAGCTGGGGGATGAGGGTCCATCAACCCCTCTTTGCTGCAGCCCCCTGAGTCCTTCCATGAGGCCTCCCAAGTGGTTGTGTCTGGCTTAGGTTGCCCCTCCCATGAGGAGCCTTACTCGTCATTGACTACCGACCAAGCGTTGGGGCCAGAGATGGATGAAGCAGAAGCGGCGCTCCTGCCAGGGAGATAAGCTTTGTCTCCTTAGCAGCTCACGTCCTCTTGACAGAACAGACCCAGATGAAGTGGGTCCCTTGGCTCTTACTCAGCCCACCATGGGGTGAGGGTTACAACTCCTGAAACCAGGCTGAACAGTCCGCAACATAGATCTCTACTTTTCATGACTTTGAATATTTCTTGCCAATCCCTTCCAGCCTGAAAAGTTTCTTTTGAGAAATCAGTTGACGGTCTTATGGAAACTCCCCTATAGGTAATTAACTTCTTTTCTCTTGCTGCTTTGAAGATTCTCTCTTTATTGTTAACCTTGGCATTTTAATTATAATGTGTCTAATAGCTACACTCTTGGAGTCTGTAGCTATCCACTGGGTACACTGACCTTGGGGTTTCCAGGGTTGCAGGCCAAGTTCAGCCCCTACTTGTGTTTTCCCTGGGGCCACACTGTCTGATTTATAAAGCAACCTGAGATGGCTGCTACTTGTGCTGGGCTTAGAGATTCCCAGGCAAAGCCAAGCTGTGAATCTAGACTGGCTGCTGCTAGTGCCCAGCCTGGGGCTCAGTGATTCCAACTGTCGCTTGTGTGAGAGGATTTAGGATCTTGTGAAGCATGAACCAAGACCAGCCATTCACATGGAAAAGCAGCTTGGGTGGGCCCGCAGGTTGGGTGGGGTAGATTCTTTGGGGATCTCCAAGGTGGGTCAAACAGTATTAGCCAGGTTGATGGAGTCTCAGATATGGTACCAGCTTGCTGCCTCTGTCGGGGCAGGACTCATAAAAGAGACAATGGCCTCTGCTTGCCTTGATGCCAGACACTTCAGTACCTTCCTGTATGCCACTGGTGCCTTCAAGCTGCTACCCCCATGCGGAGCTCAGAGGGAGTGAGTCTGAGTAGGTGAGTCTGTAGGTGGGTTCTTTAAGAGGAACTGCTTGGGGATCCAGAAGTTTCTTCCACCAACTCAATCCCCACTGCTTTTGCAGCCAGAAGTTGTGGGGACTTATCTTCCTGGCACTGGAACCCTAGGTTGGGGGCCTGGCGGGCGGTTGGGACTCCTTGCTCCTGAGGTATCTTTCCTGAATTTTTATCCACCAAATGTGGGTAAAGGACTAGCCTGTTCCATGTCTGAGCCCCTCCTCCCAGTCTGGATGGATGTGGTTTCCTTAATCCCATAATCATCAGACTCCCATTCAACTCAATTTCTGATATTTCTGAGTGATGATTGTTCTACATTTTAGTTGTAATTGTGATACAGTTGTGCACAGAGGCAAGCCATGGCTGCCTACACTTCCATCTTGACCAGAGGTCCAAATTAACTCTTAAAATAACCACTCAGAAGGGAACAATGTGAGCAAACTACTGGAACAAGAGATACAGGGCTTCCCATAGGTCTAAATACCCAGACAGTGATTTTCTTTGGGATGCATGAGGTTGACAATGATTCCAAAGATCTGCCATTATCTTGGCAGGCACGAGGGGCAGACAGAAAATTGGGAGCAATTTGCAAATAAGCATCTATATGGCAAGAGATGATTTTAATTTAGGAACTAGGAAAAGCACGAGACAGATGAATTAAACAACTGGGCTAACTCATGGACTCCACACCTGAGACTACATAAAGGCGACCAGAGTCACCTCAGGATGAAAAGATTTTCACGGGAAGAGACAACAGCAATAACATTCTTCTTAAGTGCATAAATATCCCATGCTGCCTAAAGCACACCACTCAGAAGAGCAGCTTAACTAAAATATCTCCAAAAACAAAAAACAAAAAACCCTAGTAGAGCTTGAAAAGGTCCAGAGAAAGGCGAATTATATGATAGCAGTGATAAAGGCATTTCCACAGAAGGGAACCTAGAAAGCAAAGAACTCAACTGTTTCTGTGGACCAGTCTGGGCAGATTCTTCCCACTCATTTTCTCCCTGTCCATATAAATCCCACACACTGCAAAAAAACGTTTCAAAGAGTCACTTCTTGCAGACTAGTTACAGCACCTTCCCATGCCTGGAGAGACATCATACTTCCAGCATGTGGTTGCACCACACTCACTCAGATGCACTAATGCACCGCTCTAGAGCTGTTACCCTGGCCTTCTATAACCTTCCCAGTTGAATCCATGTTGGAAGTACAAACAACCCAAATTCTCACTGAATTTGAAATGAATTGAAAATGACAAAATTTAACAAAGTAACAAGGAGGTCCACATAGTAAAGCTGTCAATACTTTCCAAATTGACACACAGATTTAACATAATTCCCATCAAAATCCTAGAGACATTTTTTGTAGATATGGACAAGATTGATCTAAAATTTATGTGAATAGGCAAAGGAACTAGAAGAGCTAAAACAATTTTTAAAAAGAAGAATAAAATGAAAGAAATTAGTCTACTCAATATTCAAGACGTCGTATGGCTGCAGCAATCAAGACTGTATAGTATTGAAGAAGGGACAGACATATGGGTCAATGAATAAAACAGAGAACCCAGAAACAGATGTACATAAATATGGCCAACTGATTTTTTGGCAAAAGTAATTCAATGGATAAAGTATAGTCTTTTCAGAAATAAATGCTGTTGGAGCTACTGGACATTAGTAAGTCTCAATTAAGCCTAGGTCTCAACCTCACACCTCATACTTAAATTATCTCAACATGGATCACAGATGCAAGTATGAAATATAAAACTATGTAAGTTTTAGGGGAAAAATAGAGAAAACCTTCAGGATCTAGGGCTAGGCAAAGAGCTCTTAGACTTGACACCAAAAGCAAAATCTATTAAAGGAAAATTTGATAAACTGGATTCATCAAATTTTAAAACTTTGATACTTCTGTGAAAAACTACTAGAAAATTTAAAAAGCAAACTACAAAGTGGAGGAAAATGTTTTCAAATCACATATCTGACAAAGACTAGTACTTCAAATATACAAAATCTCAAAATCATAAAATAGCAAGCAATCCAATTAGAACCTAGGTGAAAGCACAAAGAGACATTCCACTCAAGAAATATAAAGGTGACAAATAGGTACATGAAAAGACATTCAACATATAAGCCAGTAGGAACATGCAAATTAAAAGCACACTGAGATATCACTACATACCCATCAGCATAGCTAAAATGAAAAATAGTGACAACTCCAAAAGCTGGTGAGGATGCAGAGAAATTAGGTCATTTATACATTGCTGGTGAGAATGTGAAATGGTACGGCCACTCCAAAAGCAGCCTGACAGTTTCTTAAAAAGCTAAATATGCAATTAATGTACAACCCAGCAATTGCATTCCTGGGAATTTATCCTAGGGAAATGAAGACTTACATTCACATAAAAACCTTACATGAATGTTCATAGCAGCTTTGTTTAAATAACCCCACAAAAACTGTAAACAACCCAGATGTCCTTCAGCAGTTGAATGACTAAACAAACTCCGGTGCATAGCATGTAGTACTACTCAGCAATAAAAGGGAACAAACTATTGATACATACCACCAGAATGGCTCTCCAGAGAATTATGCTGAGTGAAAAAAAAAGCCAGTCCCAACAGGTTACATACTATGTGGTTCCATTTATAAAACATTATTAAAATGACAAAATTATAGAATTGGAAAATAAATTACTGATTGTTGGGATTCAGGAGAACATAGAGACAGGAGGAAAAGACTATAAAAGGGTCACATGAAGATCCTTGTGGTGATAAAAATATTCTACACCCTGACTAAATATATCAATGTCATTATTGTACTAGTTTCACAAGTTGCTAACATGCGGGAGCTGGGCAAAAGGTACCCTGGATCTCTATGTATTATTTATTTTTTAATATATTTATTGATTATGCTATTACAGTTGTCCCATTTCTGCCCCTCTACTGTGCACACCCCCTCCCACCCACATTCCCCCCGCTTTAGTTCATGTCCATGTGTCCTAAGTTCGTTAGTTTCTACTTTTCCCACACTATTCTTGCCCTCCCCCTGTCTATTTTCCACCTACCATCTATGCTACTTTTTCTCTGTACCTTCCCCCCCTCACTCCTCCTCCCATTCCCCTGTTGCTAACCCTCCATGTGATCTCCATTTCTGTTTCTGCTCCTGTTCTAGTTGTTTGCTTAGTTTGCTTTTGTTTTAGGTGTGGTTGTTAATATCCGTGAGTTTGCTGTCTTTTTACTGCCATATTTTTATCTTATTTTTCTTAGGTAAGTCCCTTTAACATTTCATATAATAAGGGCTTGGTGATGATGAACTCCTTTAACTTGACTTTATCTGAGATTTCCCCCTCCTTTCTAAATTACAGCTTCTTGTATTTTCCCTTCCATTCTAAATGACAGCTTTGCTGGATAGAGCAATCTTGGATGTAGGTCCTTGACTTTCATGACATGGAATACTTCTTTCCAGCCCCTTCTTGCCTGGAAGGTCTCTTTTGAGAAATCAGCTGACAGTCTGATGGGAACTCCTTTGTAGGTGACTGTCCCCTTATCCCTTGCTACTTCTAGAATTCTCTCCTTCATTTTAATCTTTTTTTTTTAAATTTTATTTTAATTAATCTTGTACAGTTTTCTGCCTTTTACTCCCACCCCCGCCCACCACCCCAGCCCTCCCCACCTCCCTCCCATTTCCACCCCCCATAGTTTTTGTCCATGTGTCCTTTATACTTGTTCCTGTAAACCCTCCCCCCCCTTTTTTTATTTTTAGTCTTGGCTAATGTAATTCTGATGTGCCTTGGTGTGTTCCTCCTTGGGTCCATCTTCTCTGGGACTCTCTGAGCTTCCTGGACTTCCTGGAAGTCTATTTCCTTTGCCAGATTGGGGAAGTTGTTTATTATTTGTTCAAATAACTTTTCCACTTGTTGCTCTTCTTCTTCCCCTTCTGGTACCCCTATAATTCAGATGTTGGGACGTTTAAAGATGTCCTGGAAGTTCCTAAGCCTCTCCTCATTTTTCTGAATTCTTATTTCTTCCTTGTTTTCTGTTTGGTTGTTTGTTTCTTCCTTCTGGTGTACTCCATTGATTTGAGTCCCAGTTTTCCTCCCATCTCTATTGGTTCCCCATGCATTTTCCTTCATTTCACTTAGTGTAGCCTTCATTTGTTCATCTAATTTGCGACCAAAATCAACCAATTCTGTGAGCATCCTGATCACCAGTGCTTTGAACTGTGCATCTGATAGCTTGGCTATCTCTTCATTGCTTAGATGAATTGGCTCTGGGGCTTTGATCTATTCTCCCGTTTGAGCCATTTTTGGTTTTGGGTTTTGGGGTTTTTGGGGGGCGGGGTCTGGTGGTGGCTGTTACATAGTGAGGGTTGAAGCCTTAGGTGTTCCCCAGGGCAGGGCAGCCCAGTCAGTGGGTAGTGACACTGTATGTGGGGGCGGGGTCCAAGAGGGAACAATGGCACTTGCTCCACTCTCTCTCGGATTCCAGTCCCTTCTGCCGCTTTCCACAAGCAAATTGGGCCCTTCTGGTGCTGATTTCCATGTAGGTGGGCTTGTGTACTTTCTAGGACCCTGTGGGTCTCTCCAACAAACTCTCCTGTGAGGCTGGGAGTCTCTCCCGGCACTTGAACCCCCACAAGTGTTTTCCATCAGTGCTTTTAGGCTTTATTTCCTGGTGCTAGGGCCCTGGGTTGCACAGTCTGTCTTGCTGCCCGTTTTCGCCTGGTTTACCTGAGCGTAAATGTGTGACCACAGTTTGGTCTGCTCGTTGCCTCCCTGTGCCCAGTAACCACCACCTGTGTGCCTGGGGTGTGCCAACTGCTGCCTGCGCGTCTGGGACCACTAGCCACTGCTTTTTCCTGCCACAATCCCTATCCATCAGCCGCCAACTCTGCCCCTCTTACTGGTCTGGGTAAATCGTTTTTGGACATCCATACAATTCAATTTTCTATCTGTTCTGGTTGTTTTTCTTGGTTCTAAATTTTTGTTGTCCTTAATTTGGGTTGTGAGAGGAGGCACAGTGCACCCACCTACACCTCCATCTTGGCTGGAAGTCCTCTATGTATTATTTCTTACAACTTGATGTGAACGCATAGTTATCTCAAAATAAGATATTTAATTTGAAAATCTTTTCAACAGTAGCATAAAGAATAAACAAGATGATCATGAAATTGATCTCTTTCAAATTCTAAAATATAAAACTTAGAGAACATGTTTTATAATAATATATTTAAGAAGATAAGCCATGACACCATTAAAATTCTAGAGGATAATATAGGCAGGAAAATCTCAGATATTTCACGCAGCAATATTTTCACTGATACATCCCCTAGAGCAAGGGACATAAAGGAAAGAATAAACAAATGGGATCTCATCAAAATAAAAAGCTTCTGCACAGCTAAAGAAAACAGTATTAAAATAAAAAGAGAACCAACTGTATGGGAAAACATATTTGGAAATGATACCTCAGACAAGGGATTAATCTCCAAAATATATAAAGAACTTACAAGACTCTACTCTAAGAAGACAAGCAACCCAATTAAAAAATGGGCAAAGGATTTGAACAGACACTTCTCCAAGGAGGACATACAGAGGATCCAAAGACACATGAAAAGATGCTCGATATCTCTAGCTATCAGAGAGATGCAAATTAAAACTACAATGAGATACCACTTGACACCAGTCAGAATGGCCTTCATAAACAAAGCAACAAACAGCAAGTGTTGGAGAGGTTGTGGAGAAAAGGGGACACTAGTGCACTGTTGGTGGGATTGCAGATTGGTACAACCACTATGGAAAACAGTATGGAATTTTCTAAGAAAACTAAAAATGGACATACCTTTTGACCCAGCAATTCCACTGCTTGGATTATATCCTAAGAATCCTGAAACACCAATCCAAAAGAATCTATGCACCCCTATGTTCATAGCAGCACAATTTACAATAGCCAAGTGCTGGAAGCAACCTAGGTGCCCATCAGTTAATGAATGGATCAAAAAACTGTGGTACATTTACACAATGGAATTCTATGCAGCAGAAAGAAAGAAGGAGCTCCTACCCTTTGCGACAGCATGGAAGGAATTGGAGAGTATCATGCTAAGCGAAACAAGCCAGGCAGTGAAAGACAAATACCATATGATCTCACCTTTAACAGGAAGTTAATCAACAAAACAAACAAACAAGCATAATATAAACAAAGACACTGAATTTGAGAACAGTCTGACAGTGTCCAGAGTGGGAGGGGAGGGAATTTCAGGGGAAAAGGGGAACGGTTTAGAGCAACAAGTATAAAGGACTCATGGACAAAAACTATGGGGGGTGGAAATGGTAGGAAGGTGGGGAGGGCTGGGGTGGTGGGCTGGGGCGGGGTAAAAGACAGAAAACTGTACAATATCAACAATTAAAAAATACTGATTTAAAAAAATAAAATAAAAAATGGGAAAAAAAGAAGATAATCTATTTTCTATGTATATATATTTATGAGGAGTTTGAGTAAATTCTTGGATCAGTGAACTGTGACAAGTCTTTATGAGAATTAGGATCACTTAGGATCCATCTGGCCTCAGAGACTAAGGGTCCTACCAGAGCTGGAACTAAAGTCTAGAAAACCCATTGATCTAACCAGTCTTCTCTTTTTGCCCCAGTGCCTCAATGCCAGTGGCAAGACTCCAAGTAGATTAAGGGAAGCCATGTCCTCCTGATTTCTAAAGGAATTGCTGACTTGCACTTTGGACCTTTGCACTTTGCATTTCCTTCTGGAAATGCAATCTCTCATTCAGACCACGAAGAGATCATTTCCTATTTTCAGAGTCACAGGATATTCAAGTCAAAAACAACTTTAAAGAAACAATCCTTCTTTCATTCTTTTCATTTTCAAATGAGAAAACTAAGGCCTCAGAGGTCCTACAACTTGCCTAGACTTCCTTGATGCCTATCACAGAACGAGCATAAAATCTCTAATAGGAAATAGTGGTGAGATTATCTAAATGTACCCTCTTTTCATAGAACCACAGGTAGTGAATGCAAACATTTCAATGAGTTCAGTTATCCTTCTGCTAGCAAGGGAGTTAGGAAAAGTGGTCTACCCACATTTTCTGTCTACCACACCATGGCCAGAAGATCTATAGGAAGGTATAGGTCTTCCTTAGAACATCACTTCAAAAGATGAGAAATGGGTTCTGATCATCCCCAAGTACCCTTAATTTAAAATGTTCTGCCATCTTTAATTCTGCAAGTTGTTTAGACAATATTAGTTCATGTAAAGTCCACACCAATGATATTAAAATCTCCAAGTGCCTCAAAGATCCTGATGATCCAAATCCTCCTCTTCACACTACTCTCATCCAAGAGCTACTTGGGAACTTTTTCCAGTGTCCCAGCATCATAGACAGACCCAAGTCTCTTCAGAGAACATCATCCACAAGTCTTAAACTTCAATCTCTAGCCTAAACCTGGCCACTGGACTTTACTACCCTTGAACCTCACTGCTAGCTTGAGGTCTACTAGGACCACAGCTTCTCCCTCTGGTCTTGTTAAGAGCTTATGGCCACATCTCATTAGAGAGATGCCATTACTTGGCAGAGAAATCACTAGTGACTTGCACTATCATTGAAGACCTTCCCAGCTGGATACTCAGTTTTGCCACCTGGCTATGTTTTCTTCCCCCAGAGGACTGAAGGACCAATCTGAGAGATGGGTCTATTCCCAATGTGATTGATATGCAAATTCCGTCCCCAACCCTGAGGCTCTCACTCCTCAGCAGCAGCCTGAGGGTCATTCTGATGGGGATGGAGACATCCAACCTGTTCCTGTGCTGCCAGCTGACTCCTCTAATTCTTTCTATTCCTCCAGCTCAGGTGCCCTTGATAAATGGAATGAACCTTCTGTTGTGTGGAGGACATACACCCAAGTGCAGTAAGCAAATGAGTCCCAGTCTGGGGGGAGGCGGGGTGGGTTCTACCCCAATCTACAACTGTCTGTATTTAGTGCTAGACTGTTTGTTTGGTTTCCACCAGAAACAAATTCTGAGACAATAATTTGAATGTGAGTAGTTTATTTTGGAAGTAATTTCAGGAAACACTGATAAGAGTGTGGGGGAAAGTAAGCCAGGAAAGAGAAGGAAACTAATAATATACATTATCAAGCCTATTCCTACTGTGGGTAAGTGGGAAACTTCAGGAGGCAGAGCAGAACACACCTCATAGTTATGCAAACTGAGAGACAAGGAACCTAGGGCACTTTTCCAGCACTCTCCATCTGTCATTGGTTAAAAGTTGCTTCTAGGGCCATTAACCAACCCCCTCACCCCCAGCCTTTCCATCTTGCCCTACACGCAGACCTGGCATGCTCCCTGGCCAGGAAAATTTTACAAAGGTCTCAGGCAGAGTCATCCGTGTTCACCAATGAATGCCAAGGCACCAAGAGGGTCTGCTATTAAGTACTAGTTGCCTTGTCCTATTAAATGGCTTATAAGAGCCTTGCTTAACTGTTAGGATTCAATGAGTAATGAACATTGACCACACTGAAGCTTCTACTTGCAACAAACAAAAAAAGAGAATTTCTCAGAGATTCTACAGAGCACCAGGGAAAGGTTTCTATTGTTACGTTCATTTAGAAAACTCCAAATACCATTATACCCCTTTCTTACTGACAGATTCCACAATACTTCTCCTTAAAACCTTGTCAAAAACAGAACGCACTGAAGAGGGGTGTATTCTCTCACTAAAAATGGGAAATTGGAAAGGAACCTAAGTTTTTTGCCTTTGTGATGGTCAAGGTGTTGAGGAACATGACCTTCAACTTTGTTAACAGCCAATAATGACTCAACTCCTCAACCCCCACCTTACCCCTAATTCACTGCTGAGGACCCCACATTTAGAGAACAAGCAAGCAAAGGTTCTAAGGAATGAACTGTAAATACTTGCTTGGCTCACAAAATGAACAAAGGGGTAAGATTCTGAAAGGGAGAAATCATTGTGCTTCATGATAGATCACCCCCAGAAGCTGCCATAATGACTTCTTACATTTTCTTTTTGTAAAGGCAGGGGTCTTGGATTTTCAAAAAGTGTTTAATAAGATTCACATTTCAGAACCACAAGGAAGACTGCCCAGTTTTCTTGAGCCAATATGTTCATTAAAGAATCATTTCACTGAGCATCTTTTATGGTGTTTACATTGGAGACACAAAGATAAATAAGGCAATACCTACACAGAAGGAAGTCATAATCTTTATATTACTCATAGTAACTGTGTCCCATACAGCAATTTCCCTATAAAGAGTGAAGAAGGGAAATGGGAGGCCAGATTGAGAAAAGTCATTCCAAATATTTTGGGCAAAACAGAGAAGGCAGATGTTCTAGTGAAAAATGTATTGCAGGCAAGAGAAAAACCAAAAGCAAATTTAGGAGAAAATAGGGTATAACCACATAAAATAATATTATATATAATGATATGTTATACTCACTGGATCTGGAGCCACAGGAAGGAGATATCTGACCAGATGGGCAAGTGCACATATTTGGCCTAGAACAAAATCCATCCCCACAGGAATGCCGGCAAATGGCTGTGAATGAAACCAGAGGTCTGTTAGCACGTGGCTTTGGCACACGGGGATTGATAGGGACCGAGTCCTCAAGTGAGGAAAATTGCGCTCTCAGGCTCCTCATTAACTCTGCCATCACAACTTATGTGACCTTAGGCCTCAGGTTTATTCACTTACAAAACAAATCTGTTGGGCTAAATAAGCCCTGGCTGTAAAATTTGCTAACTCTCTTAACCACATCAGTGCCGCCCGGCCTCTCTGCTTATTCCACAGCACTCAGTCCTTCCAGAAGCCCCAGGCATCCTATGAAGTGAAAACAAAACAACCAAAAATCCTGCACCTGAACATATTTATATACCTACAAGCATTCTGTTTTTATATTAACTTTAAGATTTAATGATATAAAAATTACCACAGTATTCATGGAAGCCTATTTTATCATGAATGCCTAATGTTTAATAATTTTTATAAAAACACTGTGGCCTGTTAAGACTCCTTCTCTATTTCAGATCTTACTGGTTGAGAACATACGATCTATGGAGCAGCTTTTATCCTACATTTAGTCCCACTGTGAATTACGTCGTCAGTCTGAGAGACGTTTGAAATCCACTGCGTTGTCCTCATTCCACAGTCAGAAAGCTGCTCACTTTCGGGAAATATTAATATTTTCATGACACCTGGAGACTGATATCATACCAGTAGCTAACGCTTTACTAGTGGCCAAAGGAGTAGGCTTAAATGGCAAAGGACTCATATTTATTATCAAGCTAAGACTTGGTCACTATTTTTTATATTCAAGGGCATGACCCTTTCCTCAAACTCCTACACAACCTTACAAGAGGCAAATGAGATGCGCAAAGGCTAAATATAATACACTTGACAGAAAATTCATTGAAACATTAACATATCTATGGATGGAGATTGAAAACTATTAAGAAAGAAGCTGTCAAAGAACACTATAAACATTTATTTAAATTCCTGAAGATAGCATTTCTCAGAGATTCTACAGAATACCAGGGAAATGTTTCTGTTGTTCAGTTCATTTAGGAAACTCCAAATACCATTATATCCCTTTCTTACTGACTCAACTTGATTTTGAAATACACCACAATGTGACAAATGAATGTTACCTTTGGTCAAAATCAAGAATTGGGAAAAGGATAAACTTTTTTAGGTCACTAAGAGAATACTCATTGAAATAGTCTAGCCTTTTCCACAGATCACTGTTCACCAAGTGAAAAGGTGGGTTAAGTGACTCCTTAATCTCCTTTCAGCTCTGAATTCTGCCTATTATACTAATAGAGTATTTTGGAAACTGAAGATTATTTATAGGTACGATGACTATACAAGTTCATGGAGGACAAATGCCATAACTAAGTGAACTTAGTTATGTCTCTCCATTAAATATATCTTGTCTGGTACATGAGGTGTCACTCAACATTTGGGGAGAATAAGGCAGTTTGCCACAGTGGCAGAGTCCAGAGCAGAATCTCTGGGGTCATTTGCATTCTCCCCTAGTCTTTCCACCGGTCATCATCTGATGCCCTCTCTGCTTCCTCTCCCCTTTGTCTAACAGTGATGTCTGCCTTTGACCTTGACCACCCTGATTCAATGTACAAGGTTTGGGTAGGCGTGTGGGTGGCCAACAGAGTTAGAAGTTACCGTAAGGAAAGCAGCAATGGTAGCATTTTTTCAAAATCCCTCCAAAGTGATTCCATAATCTGTGCAGCCAGGCACAGCATATGCAATGACATGCAACGCTGATGAAAGAATCCCAGTGCTCTACAGCTCTCGTCCTTATAGCTCAGAAATATCCTAAAAGAAGTCACTGGACTAAAGCATAACAGTAGTTTGACCAAGTCAATGTATTTCCCAACCTGCATTCAGAGAAAGTCGGAAAATCTTAGAGCTGGAAGGCTCTTCAATAAACACATTACTGGTGTGCAGTTACAAAGGACGAAGTACTAAAAATCACCGTGCAACCAAAGCAACAAAAGGAGAGCATGCGGAATGACAGAGTGTCTATTTACTTACGAACAATACACTGATTTCCACCAGGTAAGGTTTTCCACCCAGGGCAACAGTAAACATTAAAACGTGATCCACAGACATTGGGTCTGAAACAAAAGCAAAAAAAAAAAAAAAAAAAAAGTTCCATTACAAGAAGTCCACAATTTTTTAAAAAAACATAACTTACGACCAGATAAAAGCAAAAATTCCTGAGTTATAAGAACAGAATGAATCTTTGCAGACAGAGAAAAGCAAACTCAGGGGACTCAATGCTGGCTTCTTAGTTTGAGACATTTTAACATGATGGTATCAATAAGGATATTCCTTCATATCACCTGTGCATATAGCACATCGGGAAGATAAAACCTGGGATGCCAGCTGCAGTGACTTCTATCACAATACACAGTATAAATACTTGTGTAGCTAAATGAGTATCATTTAAACAACAAACTTCCTACTAATCTAGTTAAGAAAGGTCATCATAAAAATCTATTGCATGTAAGGCTTTAAATTTCTATTCATTGAAGTTTGGTATATTTTTTCCTATGGTCCAGCTCACCTCTTAAAAGAAAGAATGACCACATTCCTCCTTTCACTAGAATTACAGGAATGCAAATCCTGACATTAGTCAGAATAAATAAAAGTCGAAACACATAAATATTTCTTTAGCCAAAGTTTGGAAACATGGTTGATACCAGCAGTTACGGGAAAATAAGATCAACACCCTCCCTGGGTTTCTTGTTTACAGACAGTTCATGCATCTTAGTCCAAAGCCTTCATTCAAAATCCAGATGACCCATGTTTAAAAATTTAAGGGACCAACTGGGTAAGGATCTAGTTAATTCTATGGTGGAAACTAAGACAGAGGATAGAACACACAGAGACCCAGAAGAAACCATTCACTTTACTTTGCCATATCTACAAGCCTAAACATTAATGTTCGTTCCTTGAGTTCAGAGACTACTAAGGAAGGTCAAATGTTTTGCAATCAATTTCACAAACTAGGAGCTATTTCAAGGCTTGCTGGTATAATAGTCCCATAAGCATAAGTCTTTTAAAAATGCATAGCTAAAATGTATTTTCAGTTGGGGTGCACTCACACATTCTCCCTATGTGTGCAGACCATTTGTAATAGGACAGAACCCTACTGCATTTCCTCTGAACTCACTTCATGGACCACATGCAGGATTGAGAACAAAGGTGAGGTTGTTGCCCCGTCCTGTACTCCTTTGACAACCCAAGAGAACCTGGAACATTCTGCAGGGCAAAATGCATACATCAGACTGACTGATGCTGGGTTCAGAAAGAGAAGTAGGAAGGACAACGGAGGGGCCAGGCAAATCGCCCTAAATCCATATGCAACTGCCCAGGGCTTCTTCAAGGGTAAACAGAAAATAATTGACTAGAGACTTAATGTATGTATATTCATGATTTTAAGGCCTCTCTGTGCCTTAGTTTATTTCTCTACACACTGGGATAATAAAATATCTGCCTAGTATATATCATGTTTATTTGTGCATATCAGATGAAATAAGGGATGTGAAAAGTTTCATACATGAAAAGGACAATGAAAATACAAATGTAGCATCTTCTGACTTATAGTACCTATTCAAGCAAAGGAACCATAAGAAATAAAGGAAGGAAGACTTTATTAAGAATTCTTAATCAATGGCTGTCAATCCCTTACCCCTCCTGTGACAAAGTATGCCCAAAACTTCAGGTCAGAGTGCAAAGAATTTCCTAGGGCAGCTCAAAATCTTGGAAAGAGAGTGAGAGGAGAAGAGAAGGTAAGGGGCTGTGGTGGGGTGCGGTGGGGAGAGGCACTCCACCCTTCCTAATGTCATAAATGTTCTCCTGATCTAAAATGACAATCTGGGCTAAAGTCAGCTGCCTTGGAACCTTCCCCACCAATGGCCCGTTTACGAGAACCCCACTGCACCCAGCCCAGTCCTGTACCAAATCCTGGAATAGCTGCAGAGCTCCCTATGCCAAGGCAGGGGGTCCTGTGCTTGGGACCTCTGTGCTTTTCAAACAAAAATCAGGGCATATTGTCTGACGAGAATGAGTATATTTATAGAGTAACAACATGCCTAACAGGGAGAAAAAGTTGAGAAACAAAGAGTCCAGAATCAGTCATTTCCATCCTACAAAGCATGATATTCAAAAAGTTTTCCAAGTTATATTTAAAAATCATAGAAATATAGTCATTCTTTATTGTGTTCGCAGTGTTTAAAGTCAACCCACAGACAAAACATGGCAGAAGTTCTATCTCAGTGAGCTATGTCCCCACCTCTCATGGCAAGAAGCCAGTGGTTACTGTTTAATTCTAGGCATCGAGGTGCAAGCAGAGTATATGGTGTCATGCAGATAAATATGAGAAGAATGAAAAACAAATGGTTGAAATTGGTTGCCTTAAGAGTTGAGGATCTGGGGAAGAATTTTCTGGAGAGAGAATTCTTTCGCTTTCTCACTTTAAAGTTTGCCATAACTGTTCATTTTTAAATATACACTGCTATACTTTGATCATCATATTTTATTTAAAATATTTTATTTAAAAAACTCACTTTAAAAGTATGAACATCTTCTCTCATAAACAGGGTGCTTTCTGCTTTATTAGTTAGTTATCACAGTCCCTTGCAATGATTATCACATTTTCATTCCACTACATTGCTTAAGGTTCTGGGTAGTGTTGAATTGTGACTTGTTTAGTTTGTATGCTCTGACTTTTTATTGTGAGATTCACGACTTTATAATAATTCATATATAACTTAACTTCAGCTGTTTCAACCAACATCCTCATGGGATGACTGTTTTAATCTCATCACCATTCACCCTCCAACACTAAACACTACACGTTCCACAGCTGTATGCAAAGTATCACAAAGGTGTAAGGTCTCTTTTCTGATGGCTTCGCTCTAGAGAACTGCAAACAGAGCTCATTCAGACAAGCTGGGTGGCATCTGTTCTACTTACACATAGAAAAAAACAGTTCTAATTCTGGAAATAAATGAATGTCTTATTTAAGTTGGAAAGCATCAAGACATGTAAAGTCGAAAGTAGACATATTGGACTATTTCCATTATAAAAGACTTTAAGGTTTCAGCACAAAAAGTATTAACAAAGAAGGTAAGTCTTTAATGAAGTTCCCTTTCTATGTAAATGGAAGTGGAGGATTCTTATACCTCTTTCTCTTCCTTTTCACTGCATCAGCCGTACCCATTAGCCCGCCGTCAAAAAACAAAACAAAAAAACTCAAAGTTAAAACTCCATGCAAGTGGTAGTAGTGGCATTCAGCAAATTAAAGGGAAAAGAACTTCACGCTAAATGCTAAAGACACATTACTTCATTGGATCCTCATAGCAACCCCATGGGTAGGTTCTATTATTGTTGTCCTTAACACTAAGGAAACTATGATTTAGGAAGGTTACACACCCTAGCCAAAGTCCCATAGCTTGGAGGTAGAGAATGGGGATTTGAACTCAGAAAACCATACCTAGAAATATGCCCTCTTTGCCCCTACGTGAAGGCACAGATGTAGTTAGGAAACAAGACGACATTTCATCCAATAGCATTCATGGCGGCATAAGTAACAAAAATCACAAAATGTCCATCAATAGACCGAAGCTTAAGCATAAATCATTTCTTGCTGTACTCTAATAGTTTATGGGGGGGGGGGGAAATACATTTATATTCCATGTCAACACTGTACATCACATTTTGTAAATTGCTAAGTCTTTATCTGTAACTTCTCTTACAAACTGCTGTGAATATTGTGCTCTGCAACAACCCACTTCCAATCACCCTGGGGGATGGGTGAGCCTCCGCAGGCTGGATATTTGGATCCAGTTCAGACACAGCACTCAGAGATTGTGTGGGCTAGCTAAAGCCCCTCTCAATGGAGCGAACAGCTGGGCTCTACCACATCTGACCACATCACTGCAGGAATTGGCCTCTGTGCAAAACGTCTGCAATGTGTCCAGATCCCTTAGCCAGAACCCACTTCTGCGATTCTGGCCTCTCTGACAGTAAGATAGCCTTTCTGCTTCCTCTCCCAAGTGCAAACTCCTTTCAGACAAGACTGGGAAAATAAAACCAAGTTCAGGAGGCTCTTACTGCACATGCATGCGTTTCTTAGCCTGTGAGGTGATTAAATCCTTGGGCAAGGAGAATGCTAAACATTAGATAATAATGAATGAGATGGATGCCTCCACAAGTTGCCTGTTTTTTTGACTTTTGGGGGAAAGAACTATGATTCCGTCCCCTTGAGTGCAATTATGGAGGAATATCAAAAGACATATGCTCCCACATAATGAAGAAGGACCAAATGCCTGCGTAACATGCCTCAAGGCAATATCCTAACATGCCACTGTTCCATAGTGTTACAAGCAACTAATTTTCAGTGTCAACAATGTGATAGATGATGAAAATTATATTGCAATAATATACAAATAAGCTACATATATTGTGAGCTGCACATATTGGTTGTATTAGTTCTCTGAAAAAATTTTTATCAAGAGAAAAAGGAAAAAGAAAAGAAAAACCATGCATACTATCGGAAGAAAGGACCCCACCACTGCTCCAATAACTTTGCAAAGGCTCCTCCTTATTTTAGTGCCTTTATTCTGGCCCTCTTCACTGAAGAGAGAGGTCAGATCTCCCAGAAGTGATTTGAATACCACATGTGACTGTTCCAGCCCATCTGCCAGTCACAACAACTTGAGTAATGAAACTTCAACCCCTGGTAATGAAAACAGCTTCCATTGCCTCCTCAAGCTTCAGCTGGGCAATCCAGACCCAGGGATTCATTTCTGGATTGTCTGGGTCAACACTTGCTGGCATGTGGACAATCCAGGTTTCCTTCTTTGAAGACACAAGCCAGCCAACCTCTCTGACCTACTTCATGCAGTAAAAAGAACAGAAAAGAGAACAATTTCGTACTCTGGTTTGCAAATCTTTAACCTCTTCTTGCTCTCTCCCATCTCCAGTAGATTAGTGACTCCATTACCTTTTCTTCTAAAGCCAATATCCATCTGTTTCTCCCTTCCTCCTTCTCACCCTCCCTCACTCCCTCCTTCCTTTTCTCCCTTCCTTTCTCCCTCTCTCTTTCCGTTCCTACTCTCAGCGCATTTAAAACCAGGCATTCTACCTCAAACTCAACATAACCAAGATTACACAGCTCATCTTCCTGTGTAGCCAGTAAATTCACTGCCAGGCATGCAACAGCACACATAATTTAATCAACTTGCCCACAAGTACAAGCCTGCTAAGCAGTATTTAGTGAGCATCTATTATATGCCACACACTCTGTTATTACATAAGAATGAAAAATGACGAAGATGAGCAAACCTAACTCCCAGATCTTGGTTTCTGATACCATTTTCCAGTAGGAGGAACATTCGTCCTGGGACAAATGGCTGACTCTAGAACTGGACAGGATATATACAAGAGGAGCCTGGAGCATCTTGCAGTAACAGAAAATAAGGAAGTACTAAACAAACAAACAAAAACACAGCAATGGAGGCACGTCAAAGGACACAGGAGCCAAATGAAAGCTCCCTATAGCCAAAGCTAGAACCATTTGAGAAATAAAATAACAAAAGTTGTATTGGATTATAATCCAAAATACAAAATAACTGTCCATGAGGGTATAGTGATAAATAAATGACTGGATAAATAAGCAAATGGGAGAGAAAAAAACAAATTTCTTGTGCTGGAAAATTCCAAATAATTTATATAAATACTCTGCTTTCAAGGAGGTGGAGAAGAACTCCCCATTCCTTGTGCATGGGCTGTGCATAGTGACTTCCTTCCAAAGGAATTGCAATATGGGGACAATCTACAGAATTCCTGACCAATATTCATCAAAACTGTGAAGGTCATCAAACATAAGGGAAGTCTGAGAAATTGTCACAACCTAAGAAGATATGACAACTAAATGTAATGTGGGATCCTGAATGGGATCCTGGGCATTCTAAGAAAATTTGAATAAAGAATGCACTATAGTTAATAATGTATCACTATTGGTTCATTAATTATACTAGTATATGATGTCAATTAAGGGAAATGTGTCCAGAGTATAAGAGGACTCTCTGTAGCACCCAGGTGAATTTTTGCAAATCTAAAATGAAACGTTTATTAAGAAACAAAATAAAAATTCATAACCATGATATTATTTTTTAAAGATTTTATTTATTTATCTTTAGAGGGGAAGGGAAGGAGAGAGGGAGAGAAATATCAATGTATGGTTGTCTCTCGAGTGTCCCCTACTGGGAACTGTCCTGCAACCCAGGCATGTGCCCTGACTGGGAATCGAACCACGATCCTTTGGTTCGCAGGCCCGTGCTCCATCCACTGAGCTACACCAGCCAGGGCCCCATGATATTATTTAAAAAATTGTTACCTTGCCCCCAAAGTGACTAAGACAGCGTTTGCTCCTGAAAGAAGACAGGCATGTACATCAGTGCAGCACAGAGTGTCGATAGAAAAGGTAAGACGTGGACATCAAGGTCAGCCTGGGAGATGAAGGAGTCCAGAACAAGGGATCAGCTTCCCGATCCAGAGTAGGCTCAGAAGGAGACCATCTGAGCTATGAGTTAATGTTTCCCAGCTGCTGAGAGGAGCCAATCATTTTATTTCATCCCACTGCTAAAATTCCTCTTAAATTCTCCAACTCCATTAGCAAATCCCTTGTCCAAATTCTGGTGTTTCATTGTTAACTAATACCGAATTCTTTTTTTCCTGACTCCCTAGTTCCTCTCTATCCCATTAGGACAGTGTAGCTAAGTATGTTTCCATGTTCACCATGATTGATTCTGTTCTACAATCTGAAGACAGACCTTCCCCCTCCACAAAATGTGAAACATCTCATTAGCTTCAGATCTCTACCAGGCAGGCCTACCCCACCTGTCACTCTTATCTTCACCAATCCCCCCCACCCCTCCGGGCTCCTCTTCAATGTCTCAGCCCTCACTCACTCACATGCCCCACCCCATCACACATGCTAAATCTGAACTCTCCTTCCATCGTTCCCTCGGAATGTGTCATTTCATCTCTCTCCATGGTGTTAGTCCCTACTCTCTGACTAATCCCATCCATCTTGCAACCAACCAACACAGTTCCAGACATACATCTCAAAAACCTACATATGCTGTATTGTAATTATGTATTTTAAGTAATGATTTGTCTACATTCTCATCCCTGAAACCTGCCCCCACCCACTCTGGTCCCAGACTCATAGTTTTTCAAGCAGAGAAACAGTGTCTGTTATGTCTAGAATATCCTGGAATCTTTTTAAAAGCACATAGAACTAAATACCTTATTAAATACAAAGTACAATTAACAAAGACCAATACTATCCATTTGGTGTCATATAGAGACCAGCTATAAATGCCACCAACATATAAATCTGTCTAATGGTGAGAACTATTTCTTATACATTAATCTATTTAAAGGGAGAAGGTTTCATGCCTATCTGAAAGGCTACAGGTATTTAGACAATAACGTATAATGATTTCATGCCTGGGTTACTTTGCTGACATGCTGATCATTAATTCATTCTGATTACAACTCAAGTTATCAGTGTTTACAACTCAGGATTCAATACATTTCCTTTGAGAAAAATACAAAATCAATGTAGATAAAAATCATATCTGAATATCTGGTTGTACCTATTTCTTTGGCAAAAGAAACCCCCAAATCCCAAAAACAATGAAACAAAAGTTTTCAGTTCACAAAGCAGTGCACATTTTATTTTGGCAGGCTGGCACCGCTGACCAAAGCCATAGATGGAGGCTGCCATATGTGGCCAGCCCCTAACAACACCCATCACAAATTCACAGGGTGGCCTTGGAAGGCGACTGTCTGGATGTGCTGTTTGGACAGAGGCTCGTCCCACTGCTGAGTTGGGTAACTCACAGCACAGGCAGCGCAGGGAGGCTGTTGCAACAACATCTGCATGTGCTGTCTGCCCCATACCATGTTTCAGAGGGAACTTTGTGTTGATCAAGAGCAACAGCCCAAGGACTTAAGAACCGAAGAATTCAGGTCACCCTATCAAGGACACACACAGGCATGCGGACAGCCTAAGAAGCTGAAGAAACAGAAAGCAGCAAAGGCAGTTCCCCAAATCTGGGAGGTCATTTCAGACTGGCAGCCAGCTTAATCCTGTGGGAACCTTTTATGGGTGACCGAAACATGTGTGTGTGTGTGACGTGACTGTCTTTGAAAAAATGAAAGGAAGGATTTAAAGCCACAGGGTGGCAATGTCACAGGAAGGAGCCATGAAGACTGGAAGCACATGGCCGTGTGCAGCAAGTCCTGATCCCGCTGAAGCACTGGGCTCTTCCTGCTTCCAGTGCTCTGGGTTAAGCAAAACTGAGAACACCGAAGTCTGCACAAACTACTAAACCAGCCGCATGGCCCCCAGACTTCTAAGGGCAACGACCTGGCTAACCTGCTGTCACAGTCTGCACTGGACCTACTGCTCTCAAGGGAAGGGGTCTGCGCTGGCCCACCGGCATCACACCCCTGGTTGGTTATGTAGAAGGTGCTCCCATCAAAACATGAGAGGGGTGTATCTGTTCACGAAGTCTGGACTTTACTATTTGAACCTATATGGATGAGGAAGGGTTTCCTCAAACCATAAAGATCAGCACACCTCAAATGTGCATCTCGCCAGCACCTGAGAGGGTGTGTCCAACGACACCATGAAAATGCACGGCTTCCACAGTGCTGCTTCCCAGAACCCTGCACCCCCTTGGCTTGACCTGTGACTTCCGGGACTAGCATGGCATTTTCTTTTGCTGGGACATTTGCTCCATTTATTCAAGCTGAAGCCATACTGTACTCTCCCAAAGGCCGGCAAAATTATAGAAATTACTGAAATATAAACAGGAAAACTAAAGAGGTGGTCCAGATCTGCCGAATGAGAGGTGGGCCCAGGGTTGTGTCTACGGAATTCACTGCTCACCTCAGCTCCCCCTGTGCCTTCCCTCCTCTTCATCACCCACAGAAGAAACTGGGGACAGAAACCATGACTCTCGCCACTTCCCAGAAATTCTCAAAGCAAGAGCTCTGTCCAGGGCGATGATATCTTCTGAATGTACTGGCAGCCCCAGGAAAAGACAGGGAGACCAGCCAGTGGGGTCAGGCTCAGGGGAATGAATGGGGTTCTTCAGGAGCTGGGAGTGCAGGGTGATGCGATATTCCAGTTCTGAGTCCTGGCAGCTCCCAACTGACAAACAGGAAGGGCTCCAAAAATGTCATTTCTATATTGGTATTTAGAACTGGGAATGGCTTTTCCAATAGAAACAATGTTAATAGGTGGTGGTTTGGTCCCCAGGCTAGTCAAATAGCAGTCTCTGTGCTACATTATCAGCTAAATAGGCTATTATAGGCTGGTCTGGGAACCTGACCACAGCTTAAAATGTTGTTTCTATGGGAAAACACATTCCACGGCAGGCAACCAGAGGGAAACTTGGCCACTCGAATCCATGGTCCCTGCAGCTATCGTGAGCTGCCCAGAGAACGAGAACTAAACACCTTAAACTCAAGCCACTCCACGCAGCCCTAAGAGGACGGCCAGAATCTGAGCTCTCTCAGCCCAGGGCCCAGCACCATCCCCTGCCCCCAGCACAAGACTGTTAGGGTCAGCATGGGATGCCTGTATGTCCACAAAGTAAGCACTTAACAACTGGGGAAGAGCTGGATATTCTAATTCTCAGCATACCTGACTTCTTTCAGAGACCAGAGGATCCCACCCCAGCCCCAACTACGGTAGAATAAAATCAGTCCCCAGGACTGGTTCACAGGACTGGTTCAGTGAGCCATTTCCAGAAAGAGTAGCTTCCAGATGAAACAAGGAAGCAAGTTGGATTTGAACTCTATTTGGTGGCTTTAATCTTATACCCAAGTTATTCGAGCATTTCAGATCCCCTGAAACCAAAAAATTACCCTTTTTTTGCAATGCGAGTTCCTTAAACATAGAAAGTTCAGATTTATCTTCACCACCCAGCACAATACCTGAATCTCAGAAGGTAAATGAAGGTTTAGGGTATCAAATGTATATCTAACGAAGAAAACATAAGTTAGAATTCTGTCAGAGTAGTGAGTATTGAATTTACTGAAAAGGTAAATATGCTTCGAAGAAACTCAATAATAAAATAAAGGAATGAAAAAGATAATTAGTACTAAGAAGTAAACTAATTTCATTCACTCTTTTTAATTACAAAAAATTAAAATAAAAAGCCAAAAACATCACAAAAGATACCCATAAGTGGAATTCATGGGGTAGAGAGTTACGTTTCCCCACGTTTCAGATATATTATTTAGAAATGCTTTATCATTACAAAGTTTCAAAGGTCTTATATTTCTAATTCTATTTCATAGGAGTCAAGGGGCAGTGAGTCTCTCAAAACATTTCTCTTCCCAACTCTTTCATGCGAACAGAAACAACACTGTTCCTAAGGAACAACAACAACAAAAAAAAAAAAACATTGACAGAATTTAAGTTTTTAAGAAGTCAGAGGAGGTTAGCTGAAAGCATGCAGTTGTTGAGATTATTTCATAGTAATTAACAGTTCAGAACATTAGGGGTCAAAAACTTGAGAAGTTTTTTTCTAACTTTCCCATTACATTTGCAGCAAAGGTGTAAGTATTTATTTCTAAACATTTACATATCTAGAAAACTTTTAATGAAAATAGTCTAATTTAAATTTGAGGGAATCTGACTAAATCAGGAATTTACCTAGTCCATGTGAAGTCACACTGTAGAACAAAAATTATTAGCAAATTTTAGAGAGCTTTATAATTTACAAAATAATCATGTGACCCTTCCCCCAAATTCTATCAAGACAATGCATTTTTGTGCTCATGTTTAGATGAGGAAACTAAAATTGAGAGGAGTAAGTGTTCAAAGGCTACACAATGGAAGCATGTCATAAGTCACTAATTAAAAAACAAAAGAATTTACTCATAAAACATCCCAAAGTTACTACTGAAGATTTTTATTTTTAGATTAGCGATTAGACAGATGTTTCCACAAATATCCCCAAAAGAATGTGTGCCTTCATGTAAACGAATTTGTGCACCATTTTTTGCACTCTGGTTTTCTTTTCTTAGGTCTGCGAAATAAAAAATTTAAAGACTGATCTTACAAAGTAGATTGGAAAAGGAAAGTGATGACAAAAGCAATAGCAGTTGGCTCTTAACATGTTCCGTGTCTGGGGGAGTGGGTGGGTGGGGAGCAATGTGCAGATTCAAAGTGTAGATAATTCAAAACCCACTCATAGCTCTGTTGGAATGTGCTTTGTTCGTACACTTGACAGGGCCGTGTCTTGTCTTTTGAAAAGCTGCTTCAAGCAGAAGCATTGGGTCATGCAGGCAAATATCTGACCTAGTGCATAAAGGCTGAGGTGACCAAGATGATGCTCTACAAACCCTTAACAGTGTCATGCTTCTGTGACGATGAAGAGGCCACGGGCACTCTCTCCAATGTACAGGGAGAGTGGCAGCTCATTCCAAACGCCAGCACAGCACCTCCCTGAAATCCAACCCAAAAGATCTCTCTCTTTGCCTGAGTGATGCCAGCACCGTCCTCGCAACACCTTCTCAGCTCTGGGGAAGGTGTGACAGTTTTCGTGTTTCAAGCTATAATTACACACAGGGGGTGATGATGTCAGCACAAAACTTCAGCATAGCGACAAACTCAGAGAAAGAGATGGTGCAGGCAAAGCAGCGAAGCATGTCCACCCAATTCTGCCTCCTAACATACCTAAAAGGTTTCCAAGTCTCTGCAGCAGCTCCCAAGGACAAAGCCTCTGATGTAAAACCCTGTCGGTTGACCTGCAAGTTCAACTTTAGGTAGTAGAAATACATCAGTCCACAGGCACTATGCACATCTTTCTCTCTGACGTGAAACTCACACCAGAAATGTGACTTACACACACACACAAACACACACACTGTTCCCCCATAAACATTCAGAAGGAAGCTGCTGGGGCTGCCCTTGTCAATGCATTTTTCCCCATGGGGATCTGGATATACCAGTGTTTTTCCAAAATCTCATTTCATCACTAAAGTTTTACTATTTCAACAACTGGTTTATTTCACTTAGCTTAATATTCTCCAGTTCCGTCCATGTTGCAAAAGGTAGAAGTTCCTTCTTTCTTTCTACTACATAGTATTCCATTGTGTAAATGTACCACAATTTTTGATCCACTTGTTTACTGATGAACATTTAGGCTGTTTCCAGCACTTGGCTATTGTAAATAACACTGCTATGATCATAGGCGTGTGTTCTTTTGAATTCAGGACTTTTAGGGCATATCCCCAGCAGTGGAATTGCCAGGTCAAAAGGCAGTTCCATTTTCAGTTTTCTGAGGAAACTCCATACTGTTTTCTACAGTGGCTGCACCAGTCTGCATTTCTCTCCAACAGTGCACTAGGGTTCTCTTTTCTCCACATGCTTGCCAGCACTTGTTTGTTTATTTATTAACAATGGCCATTCTGATCGGTGTGAAGCATCTCACTGTGGTTTTAATTTGCATCTCTCTCGTGGCTAGTGATGCTGAGCATCCTTTCATATGTCTCTAGGCCCTCTGTATGTCCTCCTTGGAGAAGTGTCTATTCAGGTCATTTGCCCATTTTTAATTGGATTATTTATCTTCCTGGCATTGAGTCAGATGAGTTCTTTATATATTTTGGAGATCAAACTCTTGTCTGATGTATCATTGGCAAATTATTCTCCATACAGTCAGTTCCCTTCTCATTTTGATGATGGTTTCTTTAGAAAGGCAAATACCATATGATCTGACCTATAAGAGGAATCTAATGAACAAAATAAACTAATGAGCAAAACAGAACCAGAGGCATAGACACATGGAACAGACTGACAGCACCCAGAGGGGAGGGAGGAGAGGGATAATGGTGGAAGGAAAGGGGAGGAACTAGTCAAAGAGCGCATATGAATGACCCATGGACACGGACAACAGTGTGGGGATTGACTATGGGAACGAGGTGGGGGTTGGGTGGAGGAGGGCAAAGGGGGAAAATTTGGGACAACTGTAATAGAATAACAATTAAAAATGTTAAAAATAAAAATTAAAAAAGTTTTACTGTTTCTTTTTGTTTATTTTCCACTGTCGTTGACATAACTGACATGCAGCACTGTGTAAGTTTCAGGTAAACAGCATAATGATTTGACTTGCAACTATTGTGATATGATTACCACAATAAGTTTATTTAAAAGTTACTATTTCTTAAATAAAAAAGAGCATTCCTGAGAAAGCAATGATGAAATGAGAATACAAGCACTCACTTCTGACTGTTAAGATATCTGTAAACATCTTCTTTCCACCCATAGTCCAAAAATCTTACCATCTTTTCATAAGACCCTGGCCTGAAAGTCTTACTGTGAAATAAAAGTAACACACTGAGTTTCTCCATCTTGACTTTTAAACAAAAAGTCATTGGGTAAGGGGAGAGGGATAGACACTTGCATAATTATATCCTTGTTTTCTGCCCCTTCTAGTGCCAGGTTCCTCTGTGTAAGTTCCCCACAATTTTATACCTAATAATGGCTAATCCTTAGTATTTGATAGTAAATAATTTTTCCAAACTCTCAAAGTCATGGGTCAGTTTGGACGAGTGCAGAAAAATCAGACCTGGCAGCATCATAGACACTGCTGGCTGTGAAGCAATGAGTGTAAGTTCAAAACTATGTGTAGAACTTTACAGTATTAATAATAAATAGGAAATGACAACATTCAAATATGCCCATTCTGCTACCCTAAAAAACTAATGGAGCTAGACAGCAATCATCAATGGCTATTAACAGCACAAAGAGAGATACAAGCAGGCATGGAGGGCCTCCTAATAGGAGTACACATACCAGTTGCAAAGCCTTCTTTCCAAAAAGATGATTCTGAACTGGATCTGCCTCTAGTGCTAACAAGCAAGTCACCACAAACACAGGAGACAGAGGAACCCAGTAAGTACCACCACCACCAGAGTGCAGCGCAGTCATCAGGAGCCTGAGAACCTCAACAGCAGTGCACTCCAAGTGTGGTCCCAGGACTGGCAGGTGCTGGTCACACACTATATATTCAGGACTATACTGAGATAAGGAGCTTATGATGGAATAAATCACCCCACTGCTTCCTTCATGGAGAAAATCTTGCTATGAGAAAAATATCAGCTGAGCTAAATAGTGTGTTTAGTGACATACTGAATTTCCATTCTGGCACATGCTTTTCATCTCGTTACAAACTGGCAATCAACAGTTTATAGACTGGCATTTCAAGTAGCAGTGCTCTACAGAACATGAACCAATTTCTTATTTTCCATCTTTAGTGATATATAAATGACATGCAACATTGTATAAGTTTAAGGAACACAGTGTATTGATTTGATACATTTATATATTGCAAAATGATCACCACCATAGCATTTGGTAATATGTCCAACCCATCACATAGTTACTATTTCCTTTTTTGTGGTGAGAACATTTCAGATCTACTCTCTAGGTAGATCTGAAGCACTTTTCAAGTATATAACAGAGTATTGTTAGCTATAACCACTATGCTGTACATTAGATCCCCAAATTTATCCTATAACCATAAATTTATACCTTTCAAGCACTATCTCTCCCTTTTCCCCTCCCCCCAGCGGTCCCTGGTAACCACCATCCACTCTGAGTTTGTCAGGCTTTCAGATTCCACATATAAGTGACATCTTACAGCAAGAACACATTTCTTCAACAAATAAATTACAAGTGAAAATGACAAGGGGACAATCTACATATTTAAAAACATTTAAGAAACATATCAACCAGTTACAAAATATGAACTTTACTTGAATCCTGATTTGAACAAATTGAAATAAATAAATAAATAAATAAAATGTATGACCTAATCAGTAAAACTTAAATCCTGGATATTTGATGATATTTAAAATTAATGTTAATGTTAAATGTGATGGTGGTATCATGTTTATGTTTCTTAAAGATTCCTTATCTTTTAGAAAATGCATATTGAAATGCTCATTAAATTATTTTTTAGGGGTTTACTTCAAAATATTTTGGGGGAAGGGAGAAATGGATAAAATAAGATTGACCATTAACCGGTAACTGCAGAAGCTGGAGCTTTATTGCACCATTCTCTCTAGTTTTATGTATCTACTGGATTCTCCACATTGAAAAGAAAGTTAAAAACAGTTGTGGAACCGCATTTCGCCCCATCTGTCCTGATCACTGCACACTCCTACATACCACCACGCCACCATGCATTTCAAGAGCCATGTTTACCATTATTTAACTCAACATTTTTAAGAGGGATGGAAATATCCATTTGGAGGTGATAACAGTCCAATCTGACATACTTACAATCTTAAATAAGAGGTGAAAACTAACTCAAGTGCTTCCACAAATTTCAAGTATGTGGCTAAAATAAGGTTACTGTTCGTTAGACAAGGAACCCATGAGTAAATGACTTAACTATACTTATACAAATAGTTAAGCATGTCAGCCCAGGAAATGGGCTCCCTTGGGCATTACAACTACTTTTTGACATGATTCATTTTCATAAGAATACTTTAACTTTCTTAATAAAAAACAACAAAAGTTACATTAACATCCATTAACAAAAAATAATAAATTTGAGAGGTTGATTTCTATCAGGTCTATAAAAGGGCTGAATTTTGGTTTTTCTATTCACAAATTAAAGAATTCTTATAGTCATGGGATATATGAAACAAATGAGGGAAACCATTTAGCAAGAAATCCTGGTATGGGACTTCTGGCCAAGATGGAGGTGTAGGTAGACACACTGTACCTCCTCGCACAACCAAAATAAGGACAAAAAAATTTTGGAAACAACAACAACAACAAAAAACAACCAGAACTGACAGAAAATTGAACTGTATGGAAGTCTGACAACCAAGGAGTTAAAATAGACACATTCATCCAGACCAGTAGGAAGGGGGATGGAGTGGGGTGCTGGGAGGAGAGGGATTGCAGCCAAAAAAAAAAAAAAGCGGTGGCTTGCGGACCCCAGGGGCATAAGGCAGCGGCTGGCAGACCCCAGGCGCAGGGTGGCAGTGGGCAGACTCATAGAGGCATGCAAGGTGGCTGGCTGACCTGGCAGTCACACATTTGCATGCAGATAAACCAGGTGAAACTGTGGAGCGAAACACACCACGCAACCCAGGGCTCCAGCGCAGGGAAATAAAGCTTCAAAACACCGATTGAAAACACCTGTGGGGGTTGAGGCAGCAGGAGAGACGCCCAGCCTCACAGGAGAGTTCATTGGCTAGACCCACAGGGTCCTAGAACATACACAAGCCCACCCACATGGAAATCAGCACCAGAAGGGCCCAGTTTGCTTGGGAGAAGCGGTGGAAGGGACTGAAATCTGAGAGAGAGTAGAGCAAGTGCCATTGTGCCTCTCTGACCCCTCCCCAACATACAGTGTCACAACCCAGCAACTGGGTTGCCCCGCCCTGGAGAACACCTAAGGCTCTGCCCCTCACTATGTAACAGATGCAACAAGACAAAAAAAATGGCCCAAGTGGAAGAACAGATCAAAGCTTCAGAGCAAATACAACTAAGTGACAAAGAGATAGCCAACCTATCAGATGCACAGTTCAAAGCACTGGTGATCAGGATCCTCACATAATTGGTTAAACACAAATTAGATGAAAAAATGAAGGCTACAATAAGTGAAATGAAGGAAAATGCACAGGGAACCAACAGTAATGGGAAGAAAACTGGGACTCAAATCAGTGAAGTGAACCAGAAAGAAGAAAGAAACAACCAAACAGAAAACAAGGAAGAAACAAAAATTCAAAAAAATGAGGAGAGGCTTAGGAACCTCCAGCACACCTTTAAATGCCCCAACATCCGAATGATAGGGGTACCAGAAGGGGAAGAGGAAGAGCAACAAATTGAAAACTTATTTGAACAAATAATAAAGAACTTCCCCAATCTGCCAAAGGAAACAGACTTCCAGGAAGTCCAGGAAGCTCAGAGAGTCTGAAAGAAGTTGGACCCAAGGAGGAACATGCCAAAGCACATCATAGTAACATTACCCAAGATTAAAATGGAGGAGAGAATCTTAGAAGCAGCAAGAGATAAGGAGACAGTAACCTACAAAAGAGTTCCCATCAGACTGTCAGCTAATTTCTCAAAAGAGACCTTGCAGGCAAGAAAGGGCTGGAAAGAAGTATTCCAAGTCAGGAAAGTCAAGGACCTACATCCAAGATTGCTCTATCCAGCAAAGCTTTCATTTAGAATGGAAGGGCAGATAAAGTGCTTCTCAGATAAGATCAAGTTAAAGGAGTTCATCATCACCAAACCCTTATTATATGAAATGTTAAACGGACTTATCTAAGAAAAATAAGATAAAATACATGTACAGTAAAAAGACAGCAAACTTATAGATATTAACAACCAAACCTAAAACAAAAGCAAACTAAGCAAACAGCTACAACAGGAACAGAACCACAGAAATGGAGATCACATGGAGGGTAGCAACAGGGAATTGGGAGGTGGAGAGAGGGGGAAAAGGTACTGAGAATAAGTAGCATAGATGGTAGGTGGAAAATAGACAGGGGGAGGGCAAGAATAGTGTGGGAAATGTAGAAGCTGAAGAACTTATGACACATGGACATGAACTAAAGGGGGGAATGTGGGTGGGAGGGGGTGTGCAGGGTGAAGGGGTATGAAGGGGGGAAATGAGACAACTGTAATAGCATAATCAATAAAATATATTAAAAATAAAAAAAGAAAAGAAAAGAAAGGAAGGAAGGAAGAAATAAATAAATAAATCCTGGTATGTTTTCCAATTCTTCACTGTAAGAGAATATGTATTACCTATTTTCAAGGAAAGATCCAAAGACAAATGAACAGATAAGTCAACCCAAGGTCAAAGGAAACCCTGTTGTCTAGAATTCTGTTGAACAGTCAACAATATGTCTTAATATTAAGTCTTAATATTAAATCAAACAAGAAGGAAAAATGGCTTGCATATTCTTGTAAAATTCCTGAAAGGTTTCAAAACTTTGAAAAGTTTGTTTTCTTATTTGAGATTTATTTCTTTCTTGAGAAGTTAGTAGGATACAGAAAGTACCTGGTATTTGTCGCTCTGTTTTTTTATATTTTTGCTTCTTCATAAACTTGAATTGTATTAGTGGTTGTCTTATTTACCCAAAAGGGATGAGAAGTATCAGATAATTTGAACATTTTTAATGACAATTAGAAAAATATGTATTATCTGTTAAAACCATTCCTTATTTAAAGCACTCTCATTATTATAGGCTGTGAATGAATATGAAGCAACCACAACTTCATAGAGTTTATTGCCCATCGGTTAACCAGGAGATGGTATGTAAGGGGGTGGGGTTTAGGAACTCTGCCAAAGCTTTGCCTCAATTAAGATAATGTATGTTTTGTTCCACTTTCCCGGATGTTCAATAGTTTAAGATCTCTTGAAAGTCAGCTCTCATTAAAACAAAAATGGGAATCATTAAGAGAAAATAAAAATATTTCCAATTTCTCAAGAGAAATAGGGCACAGAAGAAAAACAACAACAAATAAGAATTTCTTTGTACTGAGCAAACATTACATTGCTGCAAAGGGTGAAGCCAAAGGAAGGGAATGCTCAGTTGGAAAGTGAAGGCCATGGCTCTTCTCAGGGGTGGCCAATCTGTGTCAGCTTGACCCCAAATCACGCAAGCGAGGCCTGCCCACAAAGTGCCCAGAGAGAACAGTAATAGGGGAGTGAACTGAAGAAGTCCTGGGAGGATGAAAAAGAGAGCTTTCTTGGTTTGGGTGCAGATGTGTTGCTTACCCACCTAGCATTCCTTCCCCTTCTGAGCTGGCCAAACTCCTCTTTCCTAAGAGGAATTCATTCCACATGGCTCAAACCTGGCCAGTCCAAGTGCCCCATCTCCTTGGCCACAGGGATGGTCATAGGAATAGGAGCAGTGCCAGACTTCTCCTGGGGATCGATGTGTAGAAGCTGGGAAAGAGTGCATCTCTTTACCTCTGAGATCATGAGCTGAAAGGTAGTGTGGCTTCTTATCTGCTTGATCATAACCAATGAAAGCGCATTTCAAAAAATGGCCAACCACCTCACCGCAAAACAGTATTATCTTTCAGGGTGCTCTTTGCACTGCTGCCAAAGAAAATGGTTTGGGGGCAGTCTTTCCATTTCCTAAAATACAAATTCCTTTCACAAAGGCTCTTGGAAAAAAAAAGTGTCCCTCAGGAAAGAGACAAGGCCTATTTGCTACATCTGCCAATAAAACAATGCAAAGTTCTTTGGAGGAGTTATATTAATAAGGAATACTACTTAGTAAGTTTATTTCCCAATGAAGGCAACACAATCTGGGGGGAGGGGACATTTAAAAATAAAAACCTCAAGTGCACAATGCCTTTAGGTATAACCAGAGCTCCACAGACAAACTAAGTTTCCACTAAAATTTCATTTTTTGAAAATGAAGTTCATGTTTGCTTCCTTTTATTTCTGAAAATAATCATTTCCAAGAAGAGGCAGTGGAGACTGTGGTATCCAGATACTAATGATCATCTAACTTTTTGCATTGGCCATAAAAATCCAGCCTCTTTATACGACTCCATCCCTCATTTTCCTGTTCTGTATCAAAATTATTACCAACTTCATCACCACACCTGAACATACCAGGCACTGTACTTGGAACTGGAAATGTATGATTTCATTAAACCTCAGAACAACACAGAAAGGCATTACAATCCTGTTTTACAAGTGAGGAAACTGAGGCTCAGACAGGTCAAGCCACTTGTCTGAGGTGCCTTCCTAATAGACCCCAGGCATGCCTGTGTCTGCACTCCCAAGCCTCCCTGAAAGCATGGCCAATGCTTATTAGCGTTCATTTAAAGACTCCTCAGTTCTTTAAAATACAGTCGGCCCCACAAGCCATACCACACTACCCAGCTACCCACAACCAGGCTCAAGTAGGAAACAGTGCAAGGTAATTAGAACATATGCCCCAGCCACTAGCTCAGGGTTTTTTATGACTGACCTGCCAAATCGCTCCTCGCCAACTCTTCAGGAAATGTTCAGACACTTTCTCGGATTCCAGCTAAAACATCAGCTATGTGGCCCTGGAGAGTATAGAGCTCAGAGGGTGGTAATGGGATATAAAATTTGCAAACCTGAGGTCAATGGCCTAAACTCTGGGGTGTGAAGTGGCAGCAGTCCATGAGAGATTCAAAACTTTTTGTCCACCTGAAGGTTGCAGATCAAGTCCTTCCTTGCAGAGCACTTGTCCACATCATCTCAGCTGCTAACCTCATCAGCAAAGGCATAGAAAGATATTACCAATACAGTTCTGTCTACAATTGTTGGAAAGAAGATAATATCAACAGGCTTGAGACAGGGTGTTCACTCTGAGAACTGAGCATTAGATCCAATTCAAACACGGCTAATGCTCAATAAATAGCTGTCAATTACATTAGGCAGATGTTCTGCAAAATTACTGGGAGAGATGATATAGAAGAAAAGACAAGAATTCGAGCTTTTTCTTCATTGGCAGGCTTATTACACAGAATCTAAATGTGTAAATTAGTAGTTTGGATAACTGAGTCAGCAAGTTCTAACAAGAGTCCAAGTTTACAGACCTAGAATTGCCATGGCCCATCACAGAACATTTGATACTCTAATTGCTAATCAGAAGTGAGACTGTGGCGGGGGGGGGGGGGGCAGTTACCCTTCAGACTCTGAGAGAAGACTCCCTCTCTCTGCTCCTTCTTCCACCCACTCACTGCTACCCCCACAGATACCTACCTTCCTTTAAAAGCCCCATCCCATTCAATTCCACCTAATCCGGAGACTTCCACTGATTGCAAGGTAGCACTGAGGAGCTAAAACTCTGGTGCCTGGCCTCCCACCAGGGCTGACCACTGAGAGACTGATGGCTCTACCTAAGGCCAAATCAGGAAGAACGAGAAAATGCCGGTGCTCCCGGGATGCGGGTGTGTTTATTGGCAGCCCAGCCAAGGACTTGCAGATATCCGTCACCCTCTCTAGGGTATGAACCTGAAGATGAGGCGTAATCTCCAATGCAACGACACATGCCTACTTAAATCAGCTCCTGCCACCGTGTCACTCAGCTTCCACACCTTTCTGGTTCATACAGAAAAAAAATAAGTAACTTGAGCACTTTTCAATGAACTCTCTCTGGGCCTTGGTTTCAGCATTTATAAATTTTTAATGTCTGTCCTACTAGCATGCTAACTTGTAATATTTTTACAAAGATAGATGGTCTGATGATAGAGAAGGATCTGAGTCATGTTTCATATGAGAAAAAAGTTAAAAACAAGAAGAGCCTTTAGAAGTTATTCATCAAAGGCACCTATTAAGGTCTGATTACATAATAATAAATTAGCATCAAATGAGTCAGGGAAATGGCAGACAATGAACCATTATTCATGAGGATAGCAGTCTGCACCAAACTTTATGTAGTGCCATACACACAGGTGCATAATAATAAATGATGGATTGATTTGATTGTGCCACTAAATTCCTCTATGTACAGGAATCCTTTCTGGCATTCAAGTGTCTGTCTTTCTTTCATGCCCTTACTCTCCTCCAAAAGCCCTTGGTCCCCTGAACAATCAAGTTACGGCCACAGGTCACCTAGCGCTCGGCCTGCCAGGGGTGAGGGGGCTGTCATTAGTATCTGTCCGCACCCTGGCACCTGCTGTGTCCAGCCCAGGTCACTGGCTGACCGGATGCTTCACTCCAGAACTTTCTCCCAACTATCTTCGGCTGCCTCCCTCCATCTTTCTCCTTCTCTCCCCTAACAAAAACCTGACCCCTGTTTTTTTTTCTTTTTGAACACCCCAAAACCCCCAAGTAAAATTTAACAGTTTACTTAGAATTTAATTTTCTTAATATTTTACTCTTATCTGATACACCTATCATCCCTATTTTATTTGAAGTTCAGCTGATGAAGTTTCAAGAAGAAAGAAAGAAGAGATGGGATGATGATGATAAAGCAGAACACAAAGGAGAAGATACTGATGACAAAGGAGGAAGACAGGAAAATAGAGCAAAAGAAGAAGAAAAAGAAAAAGAAAAACAAAAGAAAACAAAATAAAAGCCTGTCTCCAGGATATATCCTCTTTATTAATAGAGAAATCAGAATAGTTGAGTTCAAAACCACAAACTTAAGAACTCAACAGGACACATGGACAAAAACTAGGGAGGTGGAAATGGGAGGGAGGTGGAAAGGGCTGGGATGGGAGTAAAAGACAGAAAACTGTACAAGAACAGCAATTAAAATAAAAATTAAAAAAAAAAGAACTCAGCAGACATAATGTGTCCATAGGGCAGACATAAATCCTGTCTCCCAGCACCAACTTCATGCAATGATGGTACTATATTTGGACTTAATGTGTTTGGATACTTATATTTGAATGTAAGTATGACTGATGGTCTAGGAATTCACCACCCTTCAGAACTCTGAACCAAGCAACTCATCTAATGGAGCAGCTCTCCCGCTCTGAGCCCACCTGACGTGCGGAATACGTCTTCCCTGGGAATCACCCTCTCTCCTTCCCAACCTGAGGGTGCTGATAAATGGATTCAGCAATAACTGCAACAAAAAAAAGCCACTTGAAAAAGTGATCAAGTCACAAGGACTTCAAACTAGAATTTGATGGTACTGGATCTACGGTAAAAACTTGATTGTATTCCTAATCCAGTTTTATTGTATTAACAATGTGACTACTCCATTTATGACAAAAAGAATAGATTTCAGCTCCCTGCAACACCAATTCTGTTCGCAACTATACGTTGTTTATTTATTAATTATAACCCCTTATTCTAAAAAAAACTTTTGAGATAAATTACAACAATAGATATATAAAAATTAGGCTATTAATAGAAACTGAAAGTAAAATGCCATCAAAAAGGAAGGCAAAACAAACCAAATACCTAAAATAATAAGTTAAAATGACTGTGCGTTACATTTGTTCCTGAGAACAGAATCACAGAAATGGAGGTCACATGGAGGGTGATCAGCAGGAAATGAGGGAAAAGGTTCAAGGAATAGGAAGCATGAATGGTAGGCACAAAATAGACAGGGGGAGGTTAAGAACAGTATAGGAAATGGAGAAGCCAAAGAACTTACATGTATGACCCATGGACATGAACTAAGGGTGAGAAATGCTGGTGGGAGGGGGTGCACAGTGGAGGGGAATAAAGAGGAGGAAAAAAAAGGGACAACTGTAATAGCATAATTAATAAAATATACTTAAAAAATAAAGTTGTTACTGAGTTTCTTAGAAGGAAAGGACAAGGGGGGAAGTTAGGAGTTTCATGATTCTTACATATAAACAAAATAAAATTGGCCAGTTTATTAGAACTGTAATATTATTGCTAGGGTTTGTGAATTCTTTAAATGTAGAACTGTGGACAAACTAAGAACAGTGCCCTTAACATTCACCTAACACAGGGGTGTCAAACTCATTTTCACCAGGGGCCACATCAGCCTCGCAGTTGCCTTCAAAGGGCCGAATGTAATTTTAGGACTGTATAAATGTAACTACTCCTTAACTGTTAAGCAAGAGCTCGGTGCTATTACTGGGTAGAAACAAGGTGCCAGGCCAGATAAAACAAGGTGGAGGGTGGGATTCAGTCCTGCAGGTCTTGTGTTTGCCACCTGTGACCTAACAGAACATGAAGACACATTGTTCATTTTTCATTATGAGGTCACAGTAGCAAAATACCATGAAACATCTTTAGTGGGGAACTAAGCTAATCAAGTTAGAATTAAAATTGAAAACATCAACCCTTCTCAAAGACCTTTCCTTCACTTTGATAGCCAGTCTCCAAAGATGTCTGCCCAGATTCCTCCCCTTCCTGTGGACACATGCTGCTCTTCCCAAGGAGGACACACAGAGGGCCCAGAGACACATGAAAGGATGCTCAGCATCACTAGCCATCAGAGATGCAAATTAAAACCACAATGAGATACTACTTCAGACTGGTCAGAATGGCCATCATAAACAAATCAACAAACAAGTGCTGGCAAGGTTGTGGAGAAAAGGAAACCCTAGTGCACTGTCGGTGGGAATGCAGACTGGTGCAGCCACTGTGGAAAACACTATGGAATTTCTTCGAAAAACTAAAAATGGAACTGCCTTTTGACCTGGCAATTCCACTGCTGGGAATATACCCTAAGAATCCTGAATTGCTAATTCAAAAGAACTTATGCACCCCTATGTTCGTAGCCACACTATTTACAATAGCCAAGTGCTGGAAAGAGCTGAAGTACCCATCAGTAAATGAGTGAATCAAAAAACTGTGGTACATTTACACAATGGAATACTATGCAGCAGAAAGAAAGAAGGAGCTCCTACCCTTCACAACAGCATGGATGGAACTGGAGAGCATTATGCTAAGTGAAATAAGCCAGGCAGTGAAAGACAAATACCATATGATCTCATCTATAAGTGGAACCTAATCTACAAAACAAACAAGTGAGCAAAATAGACCCAGAGACATGGAAATAAAGAACAAACTGACAGTGACCAGAGGGAAGGATGAAGAGGATAACAGGGGAAAGAAGAGGAAGGGTCAAGTCAAGGAATATGTGTAAAGGACCCAGGGACAAAGTCAACGGGGGCAGGGAAGGACTGAAAGTAGAAGGTAGGGGGTGTGTATGGCAGGGGACAATAATGGGGGAAAAGTGGAGACAACTGTAACTGAACAACAATAAAAAAAGTTTTTTTCAATAGTCAATAAATAGACAGAAGTAGGGCTTTCTGTCCACACCCTTGAACCTGGGCAAGGCCTATGACTTGCATGCAATTCTAGGCTAAGTTTGAGGAAAGTCAGGGAGCTTCCACTTTCATGCCCTTGGGATCCTGAGCTACCACGTAAAAAGTCTGGCTGTGTTGCTGGAGTCTCCATATCGCAAGGCCATGTGGAGAGGGGGACGATCTGAGACTATGTGAAGGAGAACTGAGGGACGCAGCCAACGGTATGAACACATGAGCCCACTGAGCCCTTCCAGCCAGCTTGCAGCCATTCGAGTCAGTTCTGCGGCCAACATATGAGGTTAAAGCATGTGGCTCTTGTTCGAGATCCAGCCCCAACACACACCCTGAGCAAGGCCTGTTCACTGCACCTGTGGCTCAGTTTCCCCATTTGAAAAAACACACTACGTGGCTTCACCCCCAGGGGCAGGCCCAGGCAGGAGATCACATAGGAGAGAGCTTTAAAACCTGGAAGTCCCCCAACAGAGTCAGACCACTGACCCTTTGCTTCCTTTACTCCCCTCCTCGATCTGTCCATTTAGTTAAACCACACCAAAGTAAACAGGGCTGAAGGTGCCAGTCCACAATCACAGAACCAGAAACACGCGAAGAAGGCCTCTTGCTGATTCCAGCCCCAGTGACAACTGTAGGCAGCAGAGGCAAGGTTCCCCACTGTGCCCTGTCCAAATCCCTAGCCTGCAGAATCATAAGAAATAATAAAATTGTTGTTCTTTTAAGCCACACACTTTGGGGGTAATTTGTTACATAGCAATAAGATAACCAAAACACTCACACGTGAAAATAGCTTGTTTCCTTATAGCAGAGGGACTAGGAATGACTTTGTTTCTCATTAATGATGCTATAATATTTTTATGCGTAGGAAGTTTTAATAAAATAAGGAGGTAGAAGCATCCTCGTTGCCTTGCCCCCTTTGCCTCTCACCACCTAGTGGTTGAGCACTACCCGTGTTACTCCTGGAACACCACTTGGGCCTCTCCTTCCCCCTCCGCTGCCATTGCTCAGGCCATCGTCCACACCCACCCTGACTCCTCTGTCAGCCTCCCAAATCTCCCTGCCTCCAGCCTCTCTACTCTCTCAACCACACACCTTCACAGCCCTGTCAGAGTGGCAAAGACCTGATCACGTTCCCATCTTAGAACCCTTCAACAGCTCACCACCGTCACCTGCCACAGCAATCAGATAGTAATGCTATGTGTCTGTTAGCCCCTTTCCCACCCAGACAATGTCCCTACCTGCAGACAGGCTCACGGGGTTGCATTCCATACAACTCTGGGAGCACCTCGTTCACAGGCCACATGAAGAGCTAGGCCCCTGAGCGCCACGCGGTACAAACCCTGCACCACTGCACTCCACCCCCCTCAATCGCAAACACTTCATGTTCTTTCCACTCCATGCCTTTTTCATTCCAATTTTTCTCTCATATATTTCCTCCAAATTCTAATTTGAATAATTTACCTTATCCAGTTGCACAGTCCATCAAAACTGGTCATTCAAAAATTGTCTGTTGAACACCTACCAAGCGTGGCCCAGCTCCTCGGTATCCCTAGTAATAAATAAAACAGACGAGAACCCTGCCTTCAAGAAGTTCTCAGTCCTAATAAATAGGCGTTAATTTGTCACACTGACCAGAGGCCAGCATACTTTCTCTGTTGCCAGGCTATACAGTCCCGGTCTCAACTCTTCCACTCTATCCCTGCGGTGTGAAAGCACACGCAGATAATTGGTAAGCAAGTGGGCACGGCTTCTTCTTGCTAAAACTTTCTTCCTAAAAACAGGGAGCTTGGTCCACACTTTGCTGACCCCTGGTAGACTTTCTCTGAGAAGTCTTTCCTAATTAATCTCATTTTCACAGTGATGCTTCCTTTGCCATGTGACTGCATCTGTCTTCAATAAATGTTGAGTCTCCCCCGACAGCAGTGGTAGGAGAAGTTGTTGGGGGAAATGAAAGTATCAAGAGTGTGGGACCCTAGTGCACTGTTGGTGAGAGTGCAGACTGGTACAACCACTATGGAAAACAGCATGGAATTTTCTAAAAAAACTAAAAATGAATCTACCTTTTGACCCAGCAATTCCACTGCTTGGATTATATCCTAAGAACCCTGAAACACCAATCCAAAAGAACCTATGCACCCCTATGTTCATAGCAGCACAATTTACAATAGTCAAGTGTTGGAAGCAACCTAGATGCCCATCAGTAAATGAATAGATGAAAAAACTGTGGTACATTTACACAATGGAATTCTATGCAGCAGAAAGAAAGAAGGAGCTCCTACCCTTTGCAACAGCATGGATGGAACTGGAGAGCATCATGCTAAGTGAAATAAGCCAGGCAGTGAAAGACAAATACCATATGATCTCACCTTTAACAGGAACCTAATCAACAAAACAAACAAACAAGTATAATATAACCAAAGACACTGAAATTGAGAACAGGCTGACAGTCACCAGAGCGGAGAGGGGAGGGAATTTCAGGGGAAAAGGGGAAGGGTTTACAGGAACAAGTATAAAGGACACATGGACAAAAACTATGGGGGGTGGAAATGGGAGGGAGGTGGGAAGGGCTGGGTGGTGGGCTGGGGTGGGAGTAAAAGAAAACTGTACAAGATCAACAATTAAAATAAATTTTTTTTAAAGAAAGTATCAAGAGTGTGGAAAAAAGAATAAACTTATCAGGTATAAGATTTATTACAATAGATTGTAATACTGCCCGTGTTTAACAACGACATTGGTTAAGAGCGCAGACTATGAAGCCAGATTTCCAGTTCTATCTCCTACTAGAATACATCTCTGGAGTAATTACTAAAAGTCTGCATTCCTCCACTTCTCCATGTGTTAAATGCATAAGAAAGTATAACCTCTCTCATCAAGGAGATATGTGTTAAATTAATTAATATATCTGAAGGGCAATAATGAGTGATTTATCAGAGCTTACTATTCTTTATCATTATTGCAGCAATTTAATATAAAAACTATATATCATAGGCAACCAAGTTAAAAAATGATGCTGAAAGTTAAAAAAGAACTCATCATGTTGTGTCTTAAGGACTTAGGATGCATACCAGCCTCACCTGGAAAGAAAAATCTCTCTTGCAACTTTATCCTGAGAAAAATTTCTCGCATGGCACATGAGAGCAAGAGATTCTGAAGGACACAATGAGAGACGCCTGCAGCACAGAAGCCCAAGGGGTGCAGGAGAGCGCCTGCGACGGTTACTGACCCCTCTCAGTGGCAGTCAAGTGTAAAACTAAAATGCAGGGTGTGTGCCATCCAAAGACCCTGCCAGTTCTGACATTGTTTCATTCCTCCTATTTTATTACGTCGTTGCGGAAAGGTTAAATAAATATTTTTGTGTGACAAAAATATTATCATGTTAGTAACTATGCCTGGGATTAATGAACAAAGAAATATTAGGAATTTTAAGTGGAATTTTACAATGTCTTAGTTCCACATTTTAGTCCCATGGAATGAAAAACCACAACCATAACTAAAATTAATGGAGAAATAAAATTTAATGTTGAGAATTTGTCTTTAAAACTTAACCTCGGTGTGCCTCAGCTATTATAGCTGTAAAAGGAAGCTAATAGGACTCATTTCATAGAGATGTTGTGGGCATCAAATAAGGTATCATATGTATTAATATGAGTGACATTTGTGCCTGGTACACAAATGTCACCTGAATGTCACCTGTGACTGCAACAACTGTATTCTTAGTTGTTTTCACTTACTCCTAGACTCCATGCCCTCTACAGCCTTTCTGTTGACTCTTGGTTCCTACAATGCACCTGATCCTGCCAGCAAATATTAAGCCCCTCTAGGCCACGGGCAGTACATCTCTGGCACTCCACACAGCTAAATTCAGGATGGCATTCAATTAAGGCTTCCTGAATGAATGAACTCTTTGAAATCCCATCAAACCACAAGTTAATGTTAAATGCTTACAACAGGTTTCTTGCCTTTGATGATTTTCTAATCTAATGGGAAAACCAACCTTGAAACATTCAACTCTCATATGCCTGTCATATAGCTCAGGCCTGATATATTGTTGATTTCAGCTTTCTCAAAAAAAAAAATCATGGAAAAAAGTTCTAAGTTGCTTGAATGGGCCCATTTATTGGGTTAGTTTCTAGAAACAGAGAAATTGTTAGTAGAGCTTATTTCTATTTCAAGAAAACATTTAAAATCTTATATTCACATTGAAAGTTAAGGCTAACATTCCTAAATTAGTTAGGTTGGTTGTTTGGTTGATTGTAGGAAAAAGCAAACTAGTGTATGAACAGTCTAATAATTTGTTTGGTGTTTTGCTTGCTCAGAGTCATTGGCATAATACTATAATCTGTTTAAGTGTCTGCTCTACAAGACAAGAAAGAAACATTTCACTATTCTTTAAAATTCTACATCAGCTTGGAGAGATAGCTGTACTTCCATTTCCATCATCCTGACCTCATCTCACTGGAGGCTGATGCGTGTTTTAATTAATTTGTAATACCAACAACTTATGCATCTTTGTAAACGACCTCTATGTCTTAAATGTTATGAAATGAGTCACATAAATAAATATTTTGTCTCCATCTACTTGTTTAAAATGTGGGATTGCTGAAGGCTTCTACTTAAGAGCATCTTTTTCAATGGTGTCTCAACATTTTAACATAATTTTTTCAATAAATAGAAGGACAAACCATAGCACTGCAGGAGTCTTTTACCCACATTTAATTATTAGCCTATCTGACTTCAGATGGAGTCTTAAAGTCCTCTTTGTAAAGTAAAATGGGCTTTATAAAGTCTACAGAACTTTTTCTGTGTTCCCTGTTAACGTTCTTTATTTTAATAACAGACTTCTGTGTAATTAATCCCTAGGAGTTTGCCGTCACATAATCTACCCTGTGTATGAACTGTTCCATGTGTATTTTTCTGGGAACAAGACCTCTGGAAAAAATAAACAAATAAACAAAGACCAAAAGGAATCACGTACAAGGGGACAAATTGTGTGAAATACCACTAGTCTCATACACTTATAAACGAGGCAACAAGGACAGAACTTCTCAATCCATCTTATCAGAGATTTGGGGAAATGGGGTTCCACTCTAACTATTTTTCCCTTTGACAGGGAACTGTAGTATTTCTGTATTTGGGAGCTAAAGCAATAAGGCAATCATAAATAAATGGTGCGAAATGACTGCTCTTCAAGTCGAGTTGTGTGTGTGTGTGTGTGTGTGTTTTAATTGGATTGTTTCCCACAGTCTGTGCCTAATCACACAAGTTAAGAATGTGGCTGAGAAAACTTCTGATAGACTAAAATTTAAACAATAAAGTTACAATTTTATTCTCATAAAGTCATTTCACACATGTAAAGCAACACACAAGCAAAGGAAAACTACTATGTATTTATTACTTGAAAACATTTTGAAACTTGCAAAATTCTCATTTCAAAATTGAGAAAAATGTAATTTTTGCAGAGTGAAAGTGGACCACACTCATTCCATTAAAAAAAAAAAAATCCTGTGAAAACAGAAACTGGCGATTTACTCTAAGAAAACACAGCAAAAACTGGGAAGAAACTTGAGGATGCTTAAATTTCCACTGTGGAACAACTTCTGCTGCCCAGTGGGAAGGGAAAAAAAAAAAAAAAAACAACACCTGCAACAGGATGGGAGGGGAGGAAGACAAGCTGGGACTATACACCCAGACAGGGAAAGACTAGGCAGGTCTCCCTAGTGTGTGAAGTGAGGCAGCTGACAGGACAGGAATACATACACCAAGGCGAACACCAAGGCAAATCCTGTAGTCACCTGTCACATCACAGAAAGACAAGAAGGCAGTATTTGCAGGAAAGACGAGACCAGTGCACAGCAGACACTGATGAGCTTAAAGTACCTTTTAACTAGAGGAAATATTAGTGAGGTGCTGAAAGCTGCTGCCACCAACTGGGCATCAGGCAGACTTAGGGGTTACAAATCACTTTCACTTCATAAATGGTGCATTTCCATTAAAATGGTAAACAGGTTTTACTGTAGTCAAAGAGGTTAGTTTTAAAGCTGGTAATATTTTAACTAGCAAAAATAGAAATTTTCAGCAATAACTGGAAAAAATGTAACATACAACTGCTTTCCCTGATGATTTATGCAGGAGGGCATGGTTCAAAGACTTATTCATATGAGACTGTAACAGCAATAAGCAGAGAGAATACATTTTAAATAAATGCTACTCGAATTTAACATCAGAAGTGGTAATTGTTTAAAATGAATCTGAAAACTTTTGACCCAGTAATTCTCTTTTTATTAATTTATGCCACATGTCAATTTGCACATATACATTACATACATCATAGTTATGTAGAAGAATGTCTGTAATTGCAAAAATTAATATGATCTGAAGATTATGATAGGGAACTATTTCAGCCACATTAAGAAATTCTATATGCCAAGAGAATGCATGAGGTATATACACATGATTTAATAGATTGGTGCACTAAAGATATTTAAAAGTGAACAAGGTTCAAAACAGGATGTACGGTACCTTCCGTGTATTAAAAAGGATACATGTATATATGTGTGTACATATACATATACATTTATGTGTATATGTATTTGTATATGTATGCATATATGCCCGTAATTTTTTTAAATGCACAAGAAAATAGTTTCTGAGCAGTAGGTAGAGAAATCCTTTTAACTGTATATCTTTTTAAATTATCATTTTTACCTATCTATATAAAACCTTACAAGTAATATGAGAATGATATAAATAAAAATCCTTACATTATAAAGGTTCATTATATTAACATATAATATACTATAAGGGTTCACTGTAATTACATTAAAAATCTTTATGTATGTAAAATCTTAAAAAGAACATGAGAATTAGGAGTAGTCATGATTGGTGCTGTATTTAATATCATGTTTTTGGGAAGGCTTTATAAATAGTTTGCCATAGGGTAACATCTGTTTTAGTGACCAAATGCTACGAAGAACAGAGAGGGTAATCTCTCCACAGTCATAAAACATGTAAAACCCAACAGAAGGAAGTGCTGGTGTGAGTAAAAGTGCGGACATGCTGTTAAGCAGCAGAGCTTAGTTTCTGTTTGCACACTGAGCCTGTGCCTCCCCAGGAAACACGCTGGTTGGCGATAGCACATGGAGATGAGACAAATGTCTGGCCAGGCCTAATGTCTCCCTGCAGATTTCCATCCACAGAATTAAACCCCCACTTCCTCTCTCTCTCTCTCTCTCTCTCTCTCTCTCTCTCTCTCTCTCTCTCTCTCTCAACAATGGCAGCAAGCTTAGATATTAAGATAATATTATATACAGCAGAAATGTTTTCAAAGGAAAAATGCTGGACTCAATGAGGTCCTTTCAAAAACACACGAAGATCAGAGCTTCGGTCCCCCCCACTGAACTTGCCATGGGCCTCACACACGGAGCACTGAATGTCTGCTGCCCGAGCAGGGTCCGGCTTACTGTGATACGCAAATTTTCTTCCCAACACTGTGGGAATCCTGGGTTTACTTCCCCAAAGACCAAGGTGGAACTAAATCAACTATAACTATTTCCTAGGGTCAGAAAAATCATGCATATCTTACCACAGTCTAAGAGCTGGCTCTGATAATCATCTTGTTCCCAGGCTACAGCAGGACTCAAAACTCGGTCTGTCAGTTTACTGTACTTTTAATTCCCCACCTGGGCTATACAGACACAAATTTCACTGCATATATAATTAAAACAGCTTATAGCACCAAAAAAAAAAAAAAAAAAAAAAGAATAAGTATAATGTTCAGCCACATAGCCCAGCAAACATCACTTGGTCACTCAAAGCCCTACAATCAAGCTACAGAACTACTCAAAAAAAAAAAAAAAGAGAGAGAGAGAGAGAGAGAGGGTAACAATGAGAATCATAAGAACTTAATAGAAAACCTCTGACTATTTCCTGTCTGAGTTCTTTTAACAGGCTCCTCCAAGGTGATAAAATGGGTCATTTATGGTCCATCCTGCTACTTCCATGGAGGCTTGAATTTAATCTTAGGAAAATTTCTTTTTCAAGCTGAACAACTGTAAAAGAAGTGTATTCCCGCCCTTCTGCAATTTAGGGCACTGACAATCCTGATACAGTCAATCCGCCTAATTTGAGTATTTCCTGCTGAAACATTTTCTGTAGTAGGGGCGTAAGCAGCTGGTGAAATGCTCAATTGCATGTACATAACACACACCCACCACTGGTTTAAAACACGCGTTTAACGGTGGGTCACAGCAGGGTTACTGCCCCAGTGAAATGAAGAGCTCCTTTCAACCCCAAAATAAGTTCTCATAAACTCCTGCCCTGCTGTGCTTCCAGTGTAGACATCTGAAGAGCAAAACCACTCGGAAAACCCAGTCCCTGATTTTAATAAGCATAAGGTAGAGGACAGCCAACTGCGAACTGTGTGTCTTCTTTGACAGTCTGTCATTGGAATCCCTTCCTTTCCTTGCTGCCTTACAAATAGACCATCTGCAAAGGTGCCCACAGGAAAAGTACTTTCCCCTAAACCCAACCGGAATTGGTGTGAAGGGAAAGGAATGGACTTTTCCTCTTCTCTCAGTCACAGCAGCTCCTCCCCTTCTTCCTCAAAGAACCCTTCTGGCCTCCCAAAATCTGCCTCAACAATGGTCCAAGATTTCCTTTTAACCATGACCTCGCCTCTGGGGCAGAAATCCTTAAAGTGTCTTCAGATGTGTTGAGGATTGGGTAACCCTTGCCCTTCTAAGGTGCCTCCAGGAGGTCTTGTTAGGGATCCTTCACCTAGCGTGCGTCGACCCGGTCAGTTTCTGGAGAAGAGGGAGGGGAGACCCACACCAAAAGAGCCGACCCGTTCCATTACCCTTTAAGCGCGTCGTGTCCTCCACCGCCTCTTCTCTTGGACCGGTTGGCTCTGGTTTCTTTCGTGTTCCCAGCCTCCAAATTGGTATCCGCCCCATGGCTCGTGTAGGACGCTAAGAGTACGGTAAATCCTAGGGCGACCTCCAGCAGCCCCCCTCGCCGCATGTTGTCGAGCAGCCACGGGTTCCCGCCGCTTCTCACCGCGCCCCGGGCTGCTTCGCGGCCGCCGCTGCGCCCTTAAGCGCGCCGCGCCGCCGGGGTCCCGCTCTCCCGCCGCCCGTCCCCCGGGCCGGGCTCCTCCCGCCTTCTCCAGGCGCTGCTCCCACTTCAGGCGGCCCGTGCCAGCTGCAACAGACAAATCGCCCAGGCGGGGAGACATTCAGTGCATCGGGATGCTGAAGCTGCGTGGTCCCCATTCCCGAGCCCAGCCCGCGCGCGCCGCCTGCGCGTGGCGCATTTATTTTGGGTAAGTGAAGACCGTTTGGTCCACAGCTGGCTGAAAAACCCAGGCCCCCGGCGGCGGTGGATCCAGCCAACCCCACGCGCCCCTGGACGCTGCCTGAAAAGGGCACCGCAAAGCACCAGTGTCTGGAGAGGTCCTAAGCCCCGGGGCGAGTTCACTGAGTTTATTTTAATGGCACAAACTGCGCGCGACGCGCGCTCTGAACGCCCTAAGCTCCCTAGCCTGTCCCCTTCCCAAGCCGCTGGGCTGGAGCCCGCCGCGCCGTCCCCGGCCGGCTACGGGCACTGCCACCGCCCCCCAAACATCCGACGCGGAGCCCGGCACCAGGAGACCCGGGCCAGGAAGCTGTCAGGCAGGGGAGGGCCAGCGCCAGCTGTGGACGTTCCGGGACAGCCCCTCACCCCCGTCCCTATCCTCAGCGCGGCGCAAACGCAAACGCCTCCGTGGCTGGAACTCTAGCCCCTGTGGCCGCCCGACCCCTGTCGGGACCTCGGCTGAACCCACTGGAAAAGCGGCGGCTCCGGCTCCCGAGGCGGCGGCGGCTGTCCCTCGGTCCTGGCCGCGGCAGCCGCTGCCCGACTCCGCCTGCAGCTGTCCCAGCTGTGGCCGCCTGTCCGCCCGCGGCACCCACAGTTTCTGCTGCGGCTCCCGCGCCCCCTCCTTTCCCCACCTCTTCAAGTATCGTCTGCGCAGCGGTTTCTCGCGAGAGAAATACTTTTTTTAAAAAAAGAAAGAAAAAGAAAATGACACCCCCTCCTACATCCCCCTCATCACCACCCCACCCCTCGGCCCCATCCTTCCCCCCTTTCCACTCCCCTTTGCCAGCCACCGCCTCGGCGCAGGGGCCTCCCTCGCTCGCAGGATTAGAGCAGTGGGAGGAGGCAGAGGTGATCCGGTCCTGCCTGGCCTGGGATTGTTCGTTTTGGGGTGAGGAGTTGAAGGAGTGGGAAGAAGTGGAGTAGCGGTTTAGCCCGCCTTGCGGCTGGGAGATCAAGACCCAAGATTAGCCTCTCCCGTGATCTGGTAAGCCTGGCCCGCTCGGAAGGCTGTGCCACCTGCATCAAGAACGCGCGCTGGAGACTGCGGCTCGGGAGGCCCAGGCGGCCCCGGCGCGGGAGGAGACCTGTCGCTGCCCGCGCCTCCTCACTGCGCCTCCCTGGCTGGGCACCAAGCGGAGGCTGGAGGCCCGGAGCCTGGGGCCGGGAGCGTCGCCGGCCGCCGCAAGGGCTGGTGTGCGGGAGGGGGAAGGGACTTCGCTGCTACCACTTGCCGGCCGGGCATCGAGAGGCGGCTCCAGCTGTGGCTCTTCCTGAGGCACTGTTCAAGACACCCAGGCTGGACCCGGGGTACTCCTAAGACTGAGTGCGATTCTGACCCAGAGGCCTGTGAATGTGGGAACCTGGGGCTTTGGGGGTAGGGGTGGTGAAGGGATGGTTCTCTTGTCCAGCCCAAAGCTAAGACTGGCGTTTTCCTGGATGAACCTATTTCGCCTCTCCCAAACACACCCCTACACACACATACACACACTGGCTGCTTCTCCAGAACAGCAAAGCACAGTGACTTTGGAGAATACAGTATTTATGGCATCTTTATATGGACAAGGCCTGGTGTTGTCTGCACCCTGTAATGGTTTAGGAGAGCAGGAAATCACACCCTGGCCTTGGCCATTGGAACTGGAGACCCCCAGAAAATCCCCATCTATCAACCACCAGTTGTCAAGCCAGAAATCACAGCTCAACACAAACAGGAATCTTGTTGAAGGGGGTTTTCCTTATTTGTAATTGTTTGTGCCGAGATAATAGGATATAGGCACCTGGGCAAGTTATTGAGCTTCTTTTTCATTGCAAGGTGGGAATAACAATGTTGACCACAGGACTGTAATGGTGATGATGAGCCTGCTGAAGTGTTATCACACATGAAGGTGAAGGAGAAAACAATAAAGCTGTCAAAACTATGAGCGCATTTAAAATCATAATCCTACAACTACTTGTATCTGGGGTCTGGTTTAAGGTTAAAAAATTCTCTTAGCAGAGTCACGAATGGGAGCCTTAATCACACACCCTTGTTTGAGTTAAGGTGATCATTCATTCAAGAAGTTACTCACTGAGCACTGACTATGGACCAGTTGGTGCATGGTTGAAACAGGCTTCTTGGTGAGCAAGGCAGAAGTGTTTCTCTCCAGGCAGTGTGCAGGGAAAGCCAGGCTTGAAATAAATAATGACCTAATTGTTAAATGCCAAGAGGGAGATGTACTGGGTGTTTGCTTGGAGGATATGTAGAAGGGGGACTTAACCTAGGTTGGGACCTATCAAGGAAGGCTTCCGTGAGGAAGTGATGTTTAATTCCAAACACATGACTAGACTTTACTTAAGGTAGTGATTGTCAACCCTGGCTATACAGTAGAATGACCTAGGAACTTCAAGAAAAAACTGACACCCGTATCCAACCCCTGCCGGTTCTGATTTAAATAGCCTGGAGTGGAGCCTTTGCTAGGGCATTTTTTAAAAGCTCCCTGAGTGGGAAGAGGTACAGGGATTATTCAGATTGGGAAAGGGGTCTAAGCATAGGGACCATGGCTCAGAAGAAGCAGGCCTGCTGGAGGTCCAGGGAGATTTTGTCCTGTCCATCAGTTTTCTGGGCTGTTCTGTACCCTCTGGGGAAACCTGGAAACTCTAGAGGCCTGCTTTCCCCACACTCCACTATTGTGGGAGACACTGCGCACTCGCTTAGAGTCCTCCACCCAGTGACATGCTGGACAGCAGCAACCGAACGCAGAGCTTTTCTAAGACTTTTGCCCATGAAGCAAAGAGCTAACTCTGTGCCTTGCAAGTCCCCCAGTCCAACATTTCCGGACATTTCTATTAACTCCTAAGCTACCTTTCAGGATTTCACCTCTAAGGGAGAGATTTAGATTAAATGTTGCTTCTGCCTTTTGCCCCTTTTTTCTTGTCTTTTCTCCTCTCTTACAGCAAAGACTTTCTGCATCCTCTTCATCTGGGGTGGGAGCTGTAGCCCATGTCCTCCCTTCTTTGGGCAATGTCTCATGACTTCCACCATTAATCATAATTATAAAGGATATGCAGGGGAAGGGGGCAAAAACCTGATTATTGAAAGGGAAATGCATTTTGAATATATAAGAAATACTCCCTTTATCTAGGTAATCAACATATATAAGATTGCTACTAGTAACAAAGTTCAAAGAAAATCCATGTCTTTGCAATAAGATTTTATTGATGCCAGATGATTCAGAAGCCACCTGTCTTATACTTATTACAGTTCATTTGGCTATGAAATAGCCAAAATAAGTTCATAGGCAAGAATGCCCTTATCCCTTCTCTTCATTTCAAAGAACTCCATGTATTCTGACAGCATCTGCTAAAATTCCTCCTTGTTCATGAGGAGTTTTAGCTCATGAGGTCTCTCTTATTGCACTTATTAACTGAGTTATTCATTTAATAATTTCTTATTTGTAACATATAATTATAGTATACCTACTATGTGCCAAGCACTTTTGGGTACTGACGGTTGAGATATTTATTATACTGTTATAGTGAACTCTATTTTTTCTACAGTCTTCATACTTGTTCCCCCTAGCTAGATTAGGGATCCTTAAGGACAAAGTTGCATTCCTTATTCAAGGAGACTTATACAGTTTCCTAAAAACTATTACAAAAGATAACTAATTAATTGGTTGTTGTTTGAGCAACTGGAATTTTCTGGCATTTTAGCTTCAAGACCACTCTCATCACTTGATATCTCCTAAATATCTGTGTCAGCAAGGGTTCTGTCCATAAGCAAGGAAACTAACTCTGGACAATTGAAGTTAAAAATGTTTTAAAGTATTATCAGGTCATAAGATGGCTCGTTGGACCTGGCTTTGTAATAAAGTGGAGAGTAGCTCAGTTCTGAGTAGAGGCAGCAGCAACAAATGGAGAATTTCTTCAGTGCAATACTCTGAGTGAATCAATTACAACCATTTGGTCCTTCTGCCACCTTTCTCATGGTTCACATTGAAAGGCTAGGGTCCAATTGGCCTTGCTAGTTTAAGGAAGCTGCCCACAGTTCTGGCCAGCGGATGATGGAGAATCTTGTTGGATGGTCCCAACAAGAATGCATGCTATGGGAAAGGGATTTTTCCATAAAGGATGCCAAAACTCTTATTACCACAAATTGGGGAGTAGATACTTGTTAGACACACACACACACACACGTCCAGATGTCCACTACGGCCTCTCAAGAACTTTTGAGGATGTTTAGTTTACTGAGATAAAGCATTTCTAAGGGCATAAGAAGTATACTTAAAATCTGATTCTAGGTTTTCCAATGCAAGCTAAAGCATTACTTTGAAATGAGATATCTAGGCTCTCATGTAGCCCCAGTTCTCTCCATTGATGATGGCAAATATGTCATTCATGATCCCATCAGCTATATCATCAAAAACTAGCTCTTGACTCTTAGTGAGTGTTGTAGAATTTTGCAGTTGTAAAAATACGATGTATGTATCACAGCTAACTTATATCTGAATAATAGTGCTTTCACATAGTCTCATTTAATTCTCGCTGCAAGCCTACAACAGATTGAAAAATACAACCTTAATAATTCCTATCAACTTCCATCAAGAAGTGGATGTTTCCCAGCCCTTTGAATCTAAGCTGGTCTTGTGACTTCTTCTGACCAATAGAATATGGTGGAAGTGACATTTTATGACTTCTAAGGCTGGGCATTAAGAGACCTTGAAGCTTCCTCCTTGACCCTCAGATGTTGCTCTGAGAATGTCATGCCTTGAAGAAGTGCAGGATAAAAAACCATGTCTCACCTAAGTCGAGACCCTTGCTAAGCCACCAACTAAATGCAGCCACGTATGTGAGTCCAGCAGATTAGCAGAAGCATTCCCCAGTAAACCCAAAGAATAAATATATCATTGTAATTTTAAGCCACTTAATTATTTGAGTGGTCTGTTATACAGGAATAGATAACTAATACAAACTTATGAAGGAAAACACTTCTGCCTCAGTACTATAAGATGAATAAACTCACATTCAGAATAGTTGAGAAATTTGTTCAAATCCATAAAACTAGTGCTAGAGACAGGGCTAGATTCAAAACATGCCTTTAAAACAAGCCACGGTACCTTTCATTTCATCACACCTACCTCATGCATCTGCCACAAAAATCTCAGTCAAGTACTAGGGTTGATGTAGACTGGAGCCCCTCCCAGTATCAATGACATTCCTCTGGTGTTTTCTGGGAAGCTAAGAATCCATCCCTTACACTTCATTGCTATGTGAACCTACATCAAAGCCTGTTTGGAAGCTCCATTTATTCCATTTTCTAGTCACTAAGTCCCCCCAGGCAATGAAGGGATAACTAGAGCTGCTGTACTCAATGTCCCTGCCTCTGCCTCAGTTTCTAGTTCCTAGTCACATCCTCAACACACAGAACAATTGCTCTGTACAATTGCATCTGTACATAACAGATGCTCAAGGAATATTTGTCAAATGAACAGATTTGCCATGATGGTGAAAATGGCAACTTTAAAAGCATGCCTTCTTCCTGATCACTTTGTGTGTTAAAGAAAGGTCCAAAGCTCTCCAGCCGCTGATGGTGCCCTTCATATACCACATTATCTTGTACTTCAGATGTTCCATCAGTCCCTCTTAAAGGGTGGTATGAATGAGTGGGTCTTAGCTATGAAAAAGAACACAAGGTCAAATTAAGTTGCCTACTTGTTAGTGGAGTACCTCTGTGTATGTCCCATTTCTTTTTTAAAAATTATTGTTTAGTTCATTTACTCATTTAACCCATTTTAATGGAAACCCAGGCACTGTGTGACAGACACTGTGTCAAAAGCTGAGGCATGAACCATCAAGGAGATGCCATTTCCCCCAATAATAATCGCAAGGTCTAAGGCATTGGAAGAGTGCCTTACAGTGACAGCAACCATTATTAAGCCTTGGTTGTACAGGAACTGTATTAAGTGGGGCATTAGTAATGTTCTTCTTATTTTACAGTTTTAGAGAGTTTAAGGTTTAAGGAAAAGCAGTTTAGACAATGTGCTTTTGGGAGAATGGAAAAAGGTATTCACAAATGATACATCTGATAAGGGGATAATATCTAAAATAAGGAATTTATACATTTGAACATAAAAAGCAATTTGATTAAAAAATAGGCAGAGGACCTGAATAGACATTTCTTCAAAGATGTACAGATGGCTTACAGACATATGAAAAGATTCTCAACATCACTAATCATCAGGGAAATAGAAATTAAAACTGCAATGAAATATCACCTCATACCTGTCAGAAAGACAATCATCAAAAAAAATCAACAAATCACAAGTGCTGGCGAAGATGTGGAGAAAAGGGACCCTCAGACACTATTTCTGGATTTGAAGAGCAGTTTCAAATGACATAAATTGACACTTCTTTTAGGGAAAATTTGTACATGTTTTTACCTGTACTTACATTCAAGAGCCTAGGAAATTCCTACTTTGATGTAAAATTCTGGTTTCATGAGGGGGACAGGTGGAGAAAAAACAAAAATTTTATATGCTGGAGAAGAAGAAATGTTTTCATTTTTAGATGTTTTATTATAGAAATATTTTAGCTACTTAAAGTTGTTTTTAAGTATTTTCCCCATAATTCTACCATCCTAACACAACTTTTTTTTCTTTGGGTTCCCCCTCTAGCTTTTGGCCGGATAGCACATCTTACATGGTGTAGCCAAGGTGCGTGTGCAGTGTTCTGTTCTGCTGTGCAGGGAGAAGAACTGCTCAGCACTTCGGTGTTTGACCTTTGCGTTTTGCAGACGGGGTTTCTGGGTGAGGTTTGCCTAGTGGTTCTTCTGGCAGAAAGCATGTACAACTGTTAAATTATGTTATTGAAATAACTTTCATTACCTCAATCCCCAAAAGCAAACAGATCCTCTCCACCCAAAACAAAAGCTCTGGTTCCCAGACTTTATTTCATTTGTGTTTTCCATGAGTTTTGGGACCCACCCTGGTATTCCCTGTCATTTTTTCTACCAGACATAACAGATACCAGCCCAACAGCAGAGGGAAATAAAAAAAGAAGGCCTGGACAGCAAGAAAGGACATAACGCTGTATGCATCACAAATTAAAACCACATTCTCTCCCAGCTCCATTCAACAGTACTCACCAGGAACCAGCTCTGCTCCAGACTATGAGAGACCATGTGGAAGCTACCAGAAAGTGTCAGTACTGTGTCCTTGTGGAAAGAGAAAAGCAAGTGCATGTAGCAGGGGTCAGCAAACTTTCTATAAAGTGACAAATAATAAATATTTTTGGCTTTGTGAGACTAGAGGCAAAAGAAAGAAAATCTCCTCAAGTGTTTTATTGACAAAGTAAAACTTGATTTATTGGCATTGAATTTGAATTTCATATAATTTTCCCTTTAACAAATACTATTCCTCTTTTGAGTTTTTTCAACAATTTTAAAATGTAATAACCATTCTTAGCCTGCAGGGCATATGACAACTGGCAGTGGGGTCAGACTTGCCCCATGGACTGATGAATAAAACAAAGGAAAGAATGGAAAATGGCTGGGAATTTGTCCCCAAAATGGGTGGCACTAAGACCGGAGTCCAGAGAGGAGAGGTGGGGTGGGCTGGTCAAGTAAGGGAGACTTAATGGAAGAGATGAGATTTGAGCAGAGCCTTGAAGGGAAGCTAGGACCTTGCTGCCTAGAACAGTCAGGGGAGAACATTCCAGGCGCAAGTGATGAGAATGAAGCAAAGACACAGAGGGAGGAAAGATCATGGCCAAGGAAACAGGAGGTATTTCACCATTCTTTACTGTGACATACTTCTAACTCTCCAAGGTTTCTATGACACGCCTTGAGCTGGGTATTTATGAAGGGGAGGAGTATTGTGGGCCCATGGGAATAGGCCTTTAAATGACTATAATTAATCCTGTTATATGAATATTTATAATATGCATCTCCCAAAACTGGTTGAAAACACTGAGATGCATCAGATCTGTAATTTAAAAATGATGGAGGACAAACTAGACTTTATATTTCTTCATCAGGAGATTTTCCAGGTTTCAATTAGTCACCTATTTTAAGGAATCGTTGTGGAGAATGAGCTTGTTCTCAGAAACTTAATAATATTCTAGTCACACCACAAGATGCCACATGCACTAACCCAAATTTTCAGGGCCAATCTGAAAGTCTTTTTTTTTGATGTTGTTATTTTCCTTTTTTTGTTTGTTTTCTCATTGTTTTCTATTTTTATTTTTTAATAATTTTTTTATTGTCGTTCAAGTAGAGTTGTCTCCATTTTCCCCCCACAACTGCCCCCCGCCCCACCCATCCCCACTTCCCATACTCCATCTCACCCCTCTTTGGCTTTATCCATGTGTCCTTTATACATGTTCCTTGATAACGCTTCCCTATTCCCTTCCCATTTTCCCTTCCCCAGTCCCCTCTGATTACTGTCAGTTTGTTCTTTATTTCAATGTCTCTGGTTATATTTTACTTACTTGTTTTGTTGATTAGGTTCTACTTACAGGTGAGATCATACAGCGTTTGTCTTTCACCACCTGGCTTATTTCACTTAGCATAATGCTCTCCAGTTCCATCCATGCTGTCGGGAAGGGTAGGAGCTCCTTCTTTCTTTCTGCTGCATAGTATTCCATTGTGTAAATGTACTACAGTTTTTTGATCCACTTGTTTACTGATGGATACTTAGGCTGTTTCCGGCACTTGGCTATTGTAAACATTGCTATGAACATTGGGGTGCATAGGTTCTTTTGAATTGCTGTTGTAGGGTTCTAAGGGTATAATCCCAGACCTAGAATAGCTGGGTCAAAAGGCAGCTCCATTTTTAGTTTCCTGAGAAAATTCCATACTGTTTTCCACAGTGGCTGCACCAGTCAGCATTCCCAACAACAGTGTACTAGGGTTCCCTTTTCTCTTCAACCTCACCAACACTTGTTTGTTGATTTGTTTGTGGTGGTGATTCTGACTGGTGTGAAGTGATATCTCATTGTGGTTTTAATTTGTATCTCTCTGATGGCTAGTGATGCTGAGCATCCTTTCATATGTCTCTGGGCCCTCTGTATGTCCTTCTTGGAGAAGTGTCTGTTTAGGTCCTTTGCCCATTTTTTAATTGGGTTGTTTGCCTTCCTGGAGTGGAGTCATGTGAATTCTTTATATATTTTGGAGATCAAACTCTTGTCCAAGGTATCATTTTCCCGTATAGTTGGTTCCCTTTTCCTTTTGCTGATGTTTTCTTTAGCAGTGCAGAAGCTTTTTATTTTGATGAAGCCCCATTTGTTTATTCTTTCCCTTATTTCCCTTGCTCTAGGGGACATATGGGTGAAAATACTGTTGCATGTAATATCTGAGATTTCCCTGCCCATATTCTCCTCTAGAACTTTTATGGTGTTGCAACTTATATTTAAGTCTTTTATCCATCTTGAGTTTATTTTTGTGTATGGTATAAGTTAGTGGTTGAGTTTCATTTTTTTTGTGCATGTAGCTGTCCAGATCTCCCAACACCATTTGTTGAAGAGGCTATTTTTACTTCATTTTATGCTTCTGTCCCCTGTGTCAAATATTAATTGACCATAGTGACTTAGATTTATTTCTGGGCTCTCTATTCTGTTCCATTGATCTATGTATCTGTTCTTATGCTGGTGACTGACTGCTTTGATTACAGTGGCTTTGTAATACAGTTTGATATCAGGTATTGTGATCCCTCCTACTTTGTTTTTCTTTCTCAGAATTGCTGCAGCTATTCAGGTTTATTTTATTATGGTTCCATAATAAAATTTTTGAAATGTTTGTTCTACATTTGTGACATATGTCATTGATATTTTAATAGGCATTGCATTGAATCTATAAATTGTTTTGGGTAGTATGGGCATTTTGATGATGTTAATTCTTCCAATCCATGAACATGGTATATGCTTCCATGTGTTTGTGTCTTCCTTAATTTCTTTCTTCAATATTGTGTAGTTTTCTGAGTAAAGGTCTTTTACCACCTTAGTTAGGTTTATTAATAGGTACTTTATTTTTCTTGTTGCTACAGCAAATGGGATTTTTTTCCTGATTTCTGTTTCTAATATTTTGTGGTTGATGTACAAAAATGCCTTCAATTTCTGAAGATCAACTTTGTATCCCACTGTTTTTCCAAATTCACTTATTAAGTCAAATAGGGTTTTTTTGGAGTCTATAGGATCTTCTATGTACACTATCATGCCATCTGCAAACAATGACAGTTTTGCTTCCTCCATTCCAATTTGGATGCCTTTGATTTCTTTTTCTTGTCTGATCACTGTGGCTATGACTTCCAATACTTGTTGAACAGAAGTGGTAAAAGTGGCCATCCTGGTCTTATTCCTGAACTTAGTGAGAAAGCTTTTAGCTTTTTCCCATTGGGTATGATGTTGGCTGTAGGTTTCTCATGTATGGCCTTTATTATGTTGAGGTATGTTCCTTCTACTCCCACTTTGCTGAGTGTTTTTATCATAAATGGGTGCTGTACCTTATCAAATGCTTTTTCTGCATCTATTGATATGATCATGTGATTTTTGTCTTTCCTTTTGTTTATGTGATGTATTACATATATTGATTTGAGAAAATTGTACCATCTTTGCATCACTGGGATGAATCCCACTTGGTCATGGTGTATGATTTTTTAAGGTACTTCTGGATGCAGTTTGCCAATATTTTGTTGAGTATTTTAGCGTCTATGTTCATCAGTGATATTGGCCTGTAGTTTTCTTTCTTTGTTGTGTCTTTATCTGGTTTGGGGATTAAGATAATGCTGGCTTCATAAAAAGCGTTTGGGAGTTCGCTTCTTGGGTTTTTTGGAATAGTCTGTGAAGGATAGGGGTTAGCTCTTCCTTAAATGTTTTGGAAAATTCTCCTGTAAAATTGTCCAATGCAGGGATTTTGAGTGCCAGGAGGTTTTGATTACTGCTTCAATTTTACCGGCTGTCATCTGTCTGTTCAGGCTTTCTGCTTCTTCTTCACTCAGTTCTGGAAGATTATATTTTTCTAGAAATTTGTCCATTTCACCCAGGTTTTCAAATTTCTTGGCATATAGTTCTTTATAGTAATTTCTTACAATCCTTTTTATTTCTATGGTATCAGTTGTAATCGCTCCTCTCTCACTTCTAATTTTGTTTATTTGGGTTCTTTCTCTTTTTTCCTTGATGAATCTGCTTAAAGACTTGTCGATTTTGTTTATCTTTTCAAAGAACCAGCTCCTGGATTTATTGGTTCTTTGAATTGTTGTTTTAGTCTCTATGTCATTTAATTCTGCTCTGATCTTGGTTATTTCCTTCCTTTTACTCTCTCTGGGCTTTGTTTGCTGTTGTTCCTCCAGTTCTTGTAGATGTAGGGTTAGGTTGTTTATTTCAAATGTTTCTACCTTTTTTAGGTAGGCCTGCATTGCTATGAACTTCCCTCTCAGGACTGCTTTCACTGTGTCCCATAAATTTTGGACTGCCGTGTGTTCATTTGTTTCCAGAAACCTTTTTATTTCTTCCTTGATCTGATTACTTACCCATTCATTGTTTAATATCATGCTATTCAATGTCTGCAAATTTGAGTTTTTTGAGTTTTGTCCTTGAGGTTGGTTTCTAGTTTCACACCCTTGTAGTCCAAGAAAATGCTTGGTATGATTTCAGTTTTCTTGAATTTGTTGAGGCTTGTTTTGTGCACTGTCATGTGGTCTATCTTTGAAAATGTTCCATGTGCATTTGAAAAGGATGTGTATTTTACTTCTTTGGGATAAGAGGTTCTGTAAATATCAGTTAAGTCCATTTGATCTAGGGCATTATTCAATGCTGCAATATCCTTGCTGATATTTTGTTTGGAAGACATCCATTTTTGACAGTGGGGTGTTAAAATCCCCTAGTATAAATGTGTTGCTGTCTAGATCTTTCTTGAAATCCTCCAAGATTTTTCTTATATATTTGGGTGCTCCTATGTTGAGTGCATATGTTTATAATGTTTATGTCTTCTTGATGGATTCTTCCCTTGAGTATTATGAAGTGTCCTTCTGGGTCTCTTTTTATGGCATTTGTTTTTAAGTCTATTTTGTCTAATATAAGTATTGCTACCCTGGCTCTTTTCCCTGTCCATTTGCTTGGAATATTTTTTTCCCAACCCTTCACTTTCATTCTGTGTAGGCCTTTTGTCCTGATGTGGGCCTCTTGTAGGCAGCATATGTGTGGGTCATGTTTTCTTATCCATTTAGCTACCCTATGTATTTTGATTGGAGCACTTAATCCATTTACATTTAAGGTTATTATTGATAGGTACTTATTCATTGCCATTTTACCCCCTTTGTACCTGAGTTCCTCTCTCTTTCACTCTTTTTCTTCCTCTTCTTAAAACAGTCCCTTTAGCATGTCTTGCAGTGCTGGTTTGGTGGGGGTGTATTCTTTGAGCCTTCTTTTGTCTGGGAAACTCTTTATTTCACCTTTCATTTTAATTGAGGGCCTTGCTGGATAGAGTAGTCTCTGTTACAGGCCTTTCTTTTCATTAGTTGGAGTATTTTTTGCCATTCCCATCTGGCCTGTAGTAGTCAGCTGCTAGCCTTATCAGGGCTCCCTTGTATGTTACTGTCTATTTCTCCCTTCCTGCCTTTAGGATTCTCTCTTTGTCTTTGAATTTTGCCATTTTAATTATGTTGTGTCTGGAATGGGCCTCATTGGGTTCCTCTTGATTGGGATCCTCTGTACTTACTGGATTTGTGTGACTTTTTCTCACATCAAATTAGGGAAGTTTTCCATAATTACTTTTCCAAACAGGTTTTCTATCCCTTGCTCCTCTTCCTTTCCTTCTGGTATCCTTATTATACGGATATTATTATATTTCATTATGTCCTGCAGTTCATTAAGTTAGGAGTAACCAGTGGCTGTGGCTAGTGTCATTTATCTTTTTCTATGTATATTTTTGTTTTAAATTTCAGTCTGAACTTTCTCTAAGGATTTAGTAGTTAGTCAATACTAGTAATTAGTGGATACCTTTTAAAAATGTTCTTTCTGGCTGACTTATCTATTCCCATGATTTCATCTCCTATTCATGAAATGCTACTAACTCCCAGATCTATATCTCCCGTAGACACATCCCTAGAGCTTCATGCAGATGTCTAAATTCCTGCTGGGGTCTCCACCTAGTCCTCCAACTGCCAAGTTATACCCCAGTGATCAGTGATCCCCACTTCTTGGTACTCACGCCCTTGGTTAATACCCTTCTCTTGAGTGTGGGTTGGGCCTAGTGACTCAATTCTAGCAGATAGAGTAAGGCAGAGATGACGGAGTGTTGCTTCTAATATTAATTTACAAAAAGACTAGATTCCATCTTGCTTGCCCTTTCTTACTCTCCTGGGTCCTCATACTGCTGGAAACCAGCTGCTGTATTCTGAGCTGCCCTATGGCAAGGAACAGAGGGAGGCCCCAGGCCAGCAGTCCATAATGACCTAAGGCTCTCAGTCCAACAGCCCTGGGTGAACCAAATTCTGCTGACAATCACATGAGTGAGCTTGGAAGTTTTCAGCCAGGACTGCAACCCCAGCCAACACCTTGACTGCATCTGTTAGAGATGCTCAGCCCAAGGCACCTAGCTGAGCAGTGCCTGATGGGTGATCCACAGACACTATGAGGTGATGTGGGGTTTTAAGCTGCTAAATTCTGAGGTAATCTGTTCCATAAAAATACTTTACTAATGTACCAGCAAACTCCCTAAACCTTTTCCTTCCCCTAAATTCTCTATTTTAATTGCTAGGAACACCATGCATCTACTCACCCATGCTGATAATAGGTTTGTTAGAGGCCCTTAATTTGTGTTTCTTGCATCTACAAAAGCTCAAAAGCATTTGTATTTTCCAATCACAATCAATATAACTTAGTAAGCTTAAAATTTGTGCCCTGTGAGTCTATCTGGAAATCAAGCCATTTGTGCAACATCACATGCATATGCAGCTTGAACTATCTCAATTTCTGCATGATTCTGCTAGCAACAAATATGACATCATCCTGGATGTTTTTCTGCAGATAACAAACCCCTGGGAAGTGTCCAGATGATAGAACAGGAGAAAGAAGAGTCTGGGAAACTTGAAAACTGTACCCATAGCTTGAAAAATCAACCGCATTTTATGTGGGATAGAACAAGCATGGGATTAGAAGGCAGAGATGTGGGTCCTGGTCTAGGCTTTGCTACTGATTGGCTGTGTCTTTGGCAAGTCATTTCACTTCTTTAAGAGTCACTCTCCTCTTCAACAGAATGAGAGGGTTAGACCTCAGTGGACAGAAGAACCATGGATGGATTGCTTCAGGATGAGCTGGGAGTTTGTTAAACTTCAGATTCTTGTCCCAAACTTACCCCATGCTGATTCAGTAGGTCTGAGATGGAACTTAGAAATCTGTGTTTCTAAAGTGGCCAGCTCCTTGAAGTTTATCCAGGTATGGAAATACTGAACTAGATCCTCTCAAAAGATATTTAAATTCTAATACTGTAATTTCCAAACAGTTTCTATTAAATGCCAATTCTTTTCTGCATGTATATTATAAAACAAACAAAAAATAGATATTAAAGGATGAACTTGTGTATGTGTGTATATGTGTGTGGGAGTTGTTTGTGGGTTTTTTTTTTTTTCTCATTTTATTCTCTTCCCAAACCCTAATGGATCTCTTTGCATAGTCACTGGGATACACGCACATCACTGGGAGAGCCACTGGAGGCCATGACAGATGTACTGGAATTGGGTGAAGAGGGACACAATGATCCAGGAATACCAAAGACAAACAGTCAGGTTAGGTGTACTTCTTATAGTCACAGTATTGCTTGGCATTGCATGGGATACTGAGAAGTAAAAGCTATTGTTCCAAACAAATTTACAGACAACACAAGAATGTGTATGTATGTGTGCACAGAGCTAGGCCTTCTTGTTCCCACCTGAAAGCCTGTCACAACACAATGTCACATCGTATTAGTCTGTTCATGTTGCCATAACAAAATACCAACAGACATTTATTTTTCACAGTTTTAGAGACTGGGAAGTACAAGATCAAAGTGCTGTCTGATTCAGTTCCTCGTAAGGGCCATTTTCCTGGGTTACAAACAGCGGTCTTCTCTCTGTTTCTTCACGTGGCAGAGAGCCAGTGATCTCTGGCTCATCCTTTTCTTATAAAACCACGAATCATGTCATGGTGCCCCACCCTCATAACCTCATCTAACCCTAATGACTTCCCAACAACTCCATCTCCAAATACCATCCACTGGAGGTTAGCGCTTCACTGTATGAACTTGGAGGGGACACAAACATTCAGTCCACCACACACACGAAAAAGAAACAATCTAACTAAATAAGAAAACATCTGACACAAAAGTCAGTAAAACAATGTAAGAATTTCCTGAAGCCCTCTTGAGGTGTTAAGGGAATTTTGTGCCACATCACATACAGCAAGACTCACTATTATAAAAACTCGCCCACAAACCATATTTTCTCTCCCTCCAAATCTCTCAGATCAACCACTTCACCAGCCCTCACCCTGGTTCACTTCCTCCCCTCCCCTCTCCTGTCTCCTAGGATTCTTCAGCCTATCCCACTGGCCCACAAGACCTTTGTTAGGTGGAGTTCTCCCCCCACCCCCTGCTTCTCTCAGCTTCTACTATGTTTTCTACCAAAGAAAAGCCTGGGATCCATTTCATTTGAAGGGTCCTAGTTATGGCTAATAATAATACTTTTAACCCTGTACACTAAGGAAATGGAACTAACAATCTAAGGCAATACATATTTAAATTCTAAGTAAACAGAGAATTAGATTTCTCCTTGTTTAGAGGAAAGAAAGACCTCTGTGCCAGAGAGGTCATGGAGAATAGAGGAGATAAGCCCCCGAGGTTGAAAACTTGTTCCCACCTGAAACTCTTTTACAAGTGAACAGTAGAGCCCTCCTTTCCCAAGGGATGAAAAGCTCTTGTAAAAGGAAGACCAAAGACAGGCAATTAATTACGCAACCTGTTTAGAAGGTAGGCAAAACCAGTGGGCTGTGTAGAAGTAAGAAGAGTAAGACAAGATTACAAAGTGAGTTGGAACCAGAACATTGAGGACTGTAGGGAAATATACACCTTCTTAAAGATTTTAGAGCATGGGAGTGATGTGATTTAGAAAATTAATTTTTTGTCATCCTGCTTCAGGGGCCAAAAAACAGAAGTCTTTTAAGAAAGGTCAGGACGCTTGTACCAACTTGAGACATTGGTGATGAGGGTATGCTCCTGGGATATGGCAGCAGATTGAAGCAGAATAGAAAAATTAGTGTGTGAGTGCATGGTAAAATGATCATGGCTGAGGGAAGCCAAAGATGACATGGAAACGTGAAACTGGTTGGATGGGGTATGAACAGAAATGAGGAATGGGGGAAGAAATTGGAATGTGGAAGGGAGAGGATGTCTAATATGATGCTTGTTATATGCAGCAACTCTGAAGGCATCTCACCCAAAGTGGAGTAGCCAGTAAGCAAAGGAGATGCAGAGAAGGTTGCTTTGAGGCACTTGGAATTTAATAGATTTGGGAGCATCTATAAGAAATTATATTCCACTAGCTAATTAAAATGGCATTTTCCACAGGCTAGAGTTTTGATTTCTAGAAAACCGTCAAATCAACTTGGAGGAAATGGATAACCCTTTTGTTAACCAGCATTTGTTCTTTGAGTTTCAGATATATTCTTGGGAAGAGATTCTGAAAGCAAGCAGGGTAGAAATTTGGATTAATTAAAGAGGCAAGGAGGGACACCTTCTAAATACCAGAAATGGACTCTGCTCCTGGCAAACACCAGCAGAAAAAAAGACTTGCACATCTCCAGTAGGAATGGTGGTTGGAATTCTGGCGGATGATTAAGAAATTACATCCATGTATCACATTCACTTTGGGATGATTTGTGAATGACAAATATAATTGCATGTGGATAATCAATTGAAGAAAGCTATGCAAAGATTTTTGTATTCTTTTAAGATAGAAGTCTTTGTTTAAAACCTTTCTATAATACACAATAACAAATTTACATCACCAGAGTCAGATTTGCAGCTCTGTACTTAAGATTTGAGAATACATTAGAATTGCTCTCTTGGTCCGGAACCTAGAGCTAAATTCCTGGTGCTGATTTTAAACCAAAATATTTTCACCTAAGGCTCCAGGCCAGTAACCTCCAACTTTTTACCACTAATGGCTTCCTTTATTAATTTTCCACCAGAGACTTGTGCTTTAAATGATTTTATTCTGTATTAGGCAAAGTGAATATCCATTTCCATTAGTCTGCTGCTCATCAACATGAAATAAACAGCATTAGAATGTCAAGTTGATGTAGTTAGTTGGGCAGAGTTACCACTGTTTCTAGGATTGACGTTATGAGTTTCCTAGGTCTCTAGAACTCAGGGAACTCAAGAGAGTGGGCACTGTTCAGGGCCCGTTCCACATTTGCTTCTCCGCCCCTTGGCCCTCACCAAGTCAAATTCCGTATCATCTCTACAAGTCTCTTGCTATTCAACACCTTGGTTTTGCTCAAACTTTATCTCCTACTCAAATTGTGATTTTTCTTCCAAGGTGAATAATGCTGTTCTCTGCTAAGTTCTCCTTTTCTAGGCTCATGTACCCATCCCCCAGTTGCTGGGAATGTTAACTGCTAACAGCTATGTCCCTAAGTGAACACTGCCCTTGGCGAAAGGGAACAGCCTAACCCAAGGTGACACCCTTTCCTGGGATGTAGTCCAATATTTTTAACATTCCTAAAAGCCTGCTATGAATGATATAAGTTCAACATTCCTCAAGATAAAAGGAGAGAAAACACAAATTACCAATATCAGGAATAAAAGAGTGGATGTTATTAAAAATCCTACAGACATTAAAGGGTATTATGAATAATTTGTGCCCATAGATACATGAAAGTCATAAATTACCAAACTGACATGAAAATAATAGAAAAGCTGAAGCTATTTGTAGCTATTGAAGAAATTAAATTTATAATTAAAATATTTGCATGAAGAAAACATCAAATACAAATAATTTTACTAGTATATTATATAAGGTTTTTATGAAAAAATATTAACAACCCTGTAAAAACTCATTCAGAAGATAGAAGAGAAGCAAACACTTTCCAATTAATTTTTTGAGCTCATAATTCTCCTGATACCCAAAACAAACAAAGACTTTAAAAGAATAGAACACACATCCATCCCATTTAAAAATATGGGTCAATAATCTTATATAAAATTTAGCAAATTAAATCAAACAATACATAGAAAGAAAAATGTGTCATGAACAAATGGAGTTTATTCCAGAAGGTAAGGTTGGTTTAACATTCAAAAGTCAGTGTAATAGCCCTGGTCAGGAAGATCAGTTGGCTAGAGCATTGTCCTAATGCTCCAAGGTTGGGGTTTTTATTGCCATCAAGGCACATGGAAGAATCAGCCAGTGAATGCATAAATAAGTGGAACAACAAATCTCTCCTTCTCTCTCTCTCTCTCTCTCTCTCTCTCTCTCTCTTTCTCTCTCTCCCTACCTTCCCCTCTTTCTCTAAAAATCAATAAATATTTTTTTTTAAATCGGTGTAATTAACCATGTTATCAGATTAAAAGAGAATCCTCACATGATCATCCCAACAGATATAGAAAAAGTACTTGGCAAAATTTAACACCAAATTATAATAAAAAGGTTTTGGCAAACTAGGAATAAAAGAGAATGTTCTGATGAAAGGCATCTATGAAAAACCTATACTAGCATCACCTTTAACACTGAAAGACCAAATGTTGTCACCTTTAGATCTGGACAAAGGAGGGATATCTGGTCTCACCACTTGCATTCAAATTTGCCTTGGAAATTGTACCTCAGTGTTATCAGGTGAGAAAAAGAAATGAAGAACACACAGGCATGCAGATTGGAGAGGGAGAAGTAAAAGCAACACAGACAAAATGATCATGTACATAAAATACACTAACGATTTACAAAAAAAGTGACTAGAACTATAAAGTAAATTCAGCAAGAATACAGGACACAAGGTCGTTAGAATTCTATGTGCCTGGGGGAAACATTATAGATTAAAAAAAAAAAAACATTTTAAAAACAATATCCTATGGTAGTCTACTCAAATAGTTTGGTTCAGTAGGCTCCTACTTCACTAACCCTTCCACCGTTAATAACAATAAGCTCTGAAAAAAATACATAAAAACAAAGCAACAATAAAAACAACAAAATTATCTCAAGGACTGGAGTGTGAACAAAAGCAGGCAGATTCTGGAGGGAAGTTGTCACCTAAAGGAAGGAAATGCACAGGGTGAGTATCCCATTTCTTATGGCTTTAGGTCAAAACACAGCTTGCAAACAGCACTGTGACTAAAACTTTGAGAAAAAAACCCACAGTCTTTCTAGAATGAAGAAAGCACAAAGTTTGGCCCAACACAACCACTGAAAAGTGAGGGTGGAATTCCAAAGGTGAAGTACAAGAGAGGGAGAGTCACGCATTTTGTGTATGTACTCATCCCAAATATCTGCCTAATTCTTGGACAGACTGCAAACAACCCAGTTAAGGATATAAGAATTGAACTGTGATTTGAACTACTGCCCAGGAGACAGAACTCATTGTTTGGGTCCAACAAAGTTAACTGCTTATTAAACAAACAAAATAAAACCACAACTCTCTTTGGAGAAATATAACAAAATCAAAAGTCTTCACAACTTAACTTTCACCACGTTCAGGACACATTCCAAAATTCTCAACATACAAAGGAACAGAAAAAAATGCAAGCAATTTTCAGGAATAGAGGCAATCAATAGAGTCAAAGACCAAGATGATCTAGATGTTAGAATTAACATACAAACATTTTTAAACCAGGTATAATTCTGATCAGTGAAGCAAATGAAAATGCGCCCATAGTGAATAAAAAGGCAGAGAAATGGGAATTATGAAAAAGAACCAATGAGTAATACTAGGACTGATTAATATAATATTTGAAATTAAAAATGTACTGGATGAGTTTAAAAGTAGAATTGAAATGATAGAGAAAAGAGTCAGGAAAGTTGAGTATCAATCAACAGAAATTATCCAATGTGAAGAACACAAAGAAAACAGACTGAAAAAAATTACAGAGCCTCAAGGACTTAGGGGAACACACCAAAAGGTCTAACATGCATGTATTTGAAGTTATAGAGGAGGAGAAAGAGAGGAGAGATCATAAAACTTTTGAATAATAGTGACCAAAATTTCCTAATTTTGGAGACAGTTATAATTACAGATTGAAAGTGCTCACCAAATCCGAGGAAGAATAAATATGAAGAAAACTATGCTGATGTTGCTGAAAATCAAAGATAAAGAGAAAATCCTAAAGTAAGACAAAGAAATGACATATATCAGGGAACAATGACACTAATGAATATTGACTTAACAGAAACAATGGAGGCAAGAAATACATGGAACAATATCCTTAGAGTGTTGAAACAAAAAAAAAAAATTGTCAGCCCAAAATTCTATACCTAGCAAAAATAATATGAATACCTAATACACTTTCCTTTTTGAAAGATATTTAAAATATCATCAAAAATATAAAATAGCCCTGGCTGGTGTGGCTCAGTGGATTGAGTGCTAACCTGCAAACCAAAGGGTTGCCAGTTCAATTCCCAGTCAGTGCACACGCCTGGGTTTCAGGCCAGGTCCCCAGTGGGGGGCATGCATGAGGCAACCACACACTGATATTTCTCTCCCTGTCTTTCTCTTTTCCTTCCCCTCTCTCTAAAAATTAAATAAATAAAATCTTTAAAATATTTAAAATAAACAATAAAATATATACAAGACCTTTAAACTAAAAATTATAAAACATCCCTAAAAGAAATTAAAGACTTAAGTAAATGGAAAGATATCACAGTCTATGCTAGGTTGAAATATTCAATATTAAGAAGTCAAATCTTCCTAAATTGACCTATAAATCTGCAACTGATAAACAAAATCCCAGTAGACTATTATACAGAAACTGAAAGACTGACTCAAAGTTTACAGGGAAAATACCAAGAACCTAGAATAGTCAAAATATTTTTCTGTTTAGTAATTGTATGAATTGCTAAGAGTGCGTTATTGAAGTCTCCAACTAGAAATGTGGATTTGTCTCTCTCTCCTTTCAACCTAGTAGTAACAAGCACTGCCTGGCACTGCCCAGTGCTGCCTGCCATTGTCTCCTTAATTCTTGTTGCTTTTATATGTGCACAAAGGCCAGGTTCACCACTGGACTCTGCAGACACCACCCTGTTGTGGAAATCAGAGCACTGTTGGCTTACACTGTGTGGGAAATTAAGATCAGCATCCTGCTCAGCCCTGCTGACAGACTAGGGATTTGGAACACACAGTCTGCTTTTATGGGGTGAGAGAGTGGGCTGTGGGTATTCTGTTGGTGTTTGGATGAAGTAGGGTGTGCATTGCCAAAAAATACTTTTTGTTGTTAGGCCACCCTTTTTTCCATTGTTTGACAAAGGGGAACAGAGTTATTTGTTATTTGCTTTTTTTGGAGAGGGAGTTTGGAGAGTTTCCTTGTCTGTGCCTGATGGTGGCTCTTGGTTAGAGGTTTCTGAGCTCCCTCTTCAAGATATATGAGAGTCTATAGGAAAATTCTGAAACTTACCACCTCATTCTTCCTTAAGTCCTGAGGTCTCTAGGTATCCCATCTTCCTCCTTCTACCTTTCAGAGACTCCCTGTGCTCATGGTTGTGTCATGTCCAGTGATTTTTAGTTATGAGGGGAAATACCTGGGTGGAATGGCGCTACATAATCTTGGACAAACTAGAAGTTCACCCAAATAATTTCAAAACAAAAATCTCAAACTTAAAGGATGTATACTGTAATTAAGTAATCAAGACAGTAAACAAAACTGAAATAAACTAGAGTACAGAAGTAGGTCCACATATATGTGAGCCATTAATTTTTGATAGACGTACCAATGTAAATAAAAAAAGAAAGGATAGTCTTGTCAATAAATGATGCTGGAAAACTGATAGCTGCATGGATAAAATTGAGCCTTGACCTTTATTTCACACCATATGAAAAATTTGAGTCAAAACAGAGCTATGTAAAAAATAAATCTTAAAAATGTTGAGATGAAGATATAAGGGAATATCTTTGTGAACTTTGGGTAGGCAAAGATTTTTTTTAGACAGGGAAATCAAAAGCACTAATCAGAAAAGGAAAAATTGATAACCTGAACATCATAATTTAAAACTTTTGTTTATCAAAGACATTGTGAAAAAAATTTAAGGGCAAAAGGAGAAATGGTTAAGAGATATATATGACATAGGGTTTATATTAGAATATGTAATAAACTCCTATAACTCAATATAAGAAAACAACCCAGTTGTAAAGTGTAAAAAATATTTAAATTTCACAAAAGAAAGTATATAAGTAGCATATGAAATGATATGCAGCATTATTAGTTATCAGGGAAATGCAAATTAAAACCACAACCTGATCTGGAGGAATTAATTCATTTTATTAATAAGTAGCCCTGTGAAATTGGGCTGATACTGCAGTCAATGCCTATACACAGAGTTGGAATCTGAAACTTCCAAGAATAAGGTCTTGAAGTTCCAAGGAATATATAACAGAAATCCTAGGGCTAACTTCCATCTCAGAGACCACATACTCCATTCCTCAGTCCCTTTGTATAAGCCACTAATGATGAGATGCATGGATCTGCAGCAGCTCAAAACAGACAAGAAATAAACTGTGCATTTTAGGATTTGAATACCGCTTGGGTACCAGAACATAATGTTCTTTTCATGCCACCTGAGCTTTGTTAGCTGCTTCTCAGGAACCGGGAAGTAAATGAATGCACACACACACACACAAAAAACAATTTTCCATATGTAAAAACATGATCCTCAAAAGAATGAAAGGACAAGCCACACACTGGGAGAATATATTTGCAAAAGGCATCTGATAAAGGATTGCTATTCAAAATACACAAAAAAACCTCTTAAACTTATACAGTAAAAGTAGGTACACACAATTTTAAAATGGGCAAAACTCCAGAAGAAACAATGGCTAATAAGCATATAAAAAGATGCTCCAGGACTTCCCACCAAGATGGAGGTGTAGGTAGACATACTGTGCCTCCTCACACAACCAAAAGAAGGACAACAACAATTTAAAAACAAAAAACCACCAGAACTTACAGAAAAATCAAACTGTATGGAAGTCTGACAACCAAGGAGTTAAAGAAAAAAACATCCATGGTAGGAGGGGCGATGACAGGCAGCTGGGTGGAGAGGACTTGAGGCAAAGCGTCAGTGGAGGATGGGATGGGGCGAGGCAGCAGCTGGCAGACTGGCTGGTCCCACATTCATGTGCAGATAAACTGGGAGGAACACCTGGGGAGCAAGACCGACCTCGCAACCTGGGGTCCCAGCACGAGGAAATAAAGTCTCAAACCACCAATTAAAAACACCTGTGGAGGTTGAGGCCGAAGTGGGAGAAACTCCCAGCCTCACAGGAGAGTTCATTGGAGAGACCCACAGGGTCCTAGAATGTACACAAGCCCACCCACATGGGAATCAGCACCAGAAGGGCCCACTTTGCTTGGGGAAAGCAGTGAAAGGGACTGAAATCCGACAGAGAGTGGAGGAAGCGCAATTGTTCCCTCTCAGATCCCTGCCCCGCATACATCATCAAAACTCAGCAACTGGGTTGCCCAACCCTGATGAACACCTAAGGCTCTGCCCCTCATACATAACAGACCTGAGAAGACAAAAAAAAAAAAAAAAAAAAGCCCCAACAGAAGAACAGATCAAAGTTAGTTTCAGAGCAAATACAACTAAGTGACAACGAGATAGCCAACCTAACAGATGCACAGTTTAAAACACTGGTAATCGTGATGCTCACAGGATGGGTTGAATTGCGTCACAAGTTAGATGAAAAAAATGAAGGCTACACTAAGTGAAATGAAGGAAAATGCACAGGGAACCAATAGTGATGGGAGGAAAACTGGAACTCAAATCAATGGAGTGGACCAGAAGGAAAAAAGAAACATCCAATCAGAAAAGAATGAAGAAACACGAATTCAAAAAAATGAGGAGAGGCTTAGGAACCTCCAGGACATCTTTAAAAATCCCAACATCCGAATTATATGGGGTGCCAGAAGGGGAAGAGGAAGAGCAACAAATTGAAAACTTATTTGAACAAATAATGAAGGAGAACTTCCCCAATCTGGCAAAGGAAATAGACTTCCAGGAAGTCCAGGAAGCTCAGAGAGTCCCAAAGAAGTTGGACCCAAGGAGGAATATACCAAGGCACATCATAATTACATTACCCAAGATTAAAATGAAGGAGAGAATCTTAGAAGCAGCAAGAGATAAGGAGACAGTAACCTACAAAGGAGTTCCCATCAGACTGTCAGCTGATTTCTCAAAAAGAGACCTTGCAGGCAAGAAAGGGCTGGAAAGAAGTATTCCAAGTCAGGAAAGGCAAGGACCTACATCCAAGATTGCTCTATCCAGCAAAGCTTTCATTTAGAATGGAAGGGCAGACAAAGTGCTTCCCAGATAAGGTCAAGTTAAAGGAGTTCATCATCACCAAGCCCTTATTATATGAAATGTTAAAGGGACTTACCTAAGAAAAAGAGGATAAAATACATGTACAGTAAAATGACAGCAAACTCACAGACATTAACAACCACACCTAGAACAAAAGCAAACTAAGCAAACGACTGGAACAGGAACAGGACCACAGAAATGGAGATCATGTGGAGGGTTATCAACAGGGGAGTGGGAGGGGAGAAAGTGGGGAAAGGTACAGAGAATAAGTAGCATAGATGGTAGGTAGAAAATAGATAGGGAGAGGGTAAGAATTGTATGGGAAATGTAGAAGCCAAAGAACTTATATGTATGACCCACGGACATGAACTAAAGGGGGGAATGTGGGTGGGAGAGGTTGTGCAGGGCAGAGGGGAGTGATGGGAAAATAGGACAACTGTAATAGCATAATCAATATAATATATTGAAAAAGAAATAGTTATATTACTTGCTCAGGCTTACCTATATTTCTTTTAAATAGACAATTTTTAGAGAAGTTTTAGGTTCACAGCAAAAATGAAGGGACAGTTTGAGAGCTTCCATGTATTTGCCAACTGCCACCATGTATAACCTCCCCCATTGTCAATGTCCTGCAGCAGAATGGGATCTTTGTTAAAATTGAAGTTCATCGTTTACTTTAGGTTGCTCTTGGTGTTACACATAGAATGGTAAAACACATTCTATGTTTTTGGACAAACGTGAAATGACATGTCTCCTTCATTATAATATCATACAGAATACTTTTATTGCCCTAAATTCCTCTGAGCTCCACCTATTTATTCTTCTTTCCCCTGAACCCATGTCAGTCACTGATCTCAAAACTGTCTCCGTAGTTTTGCCTTTTCCGGAATGTCAATAGTTGGAATCATATAGTAGGTAGGCTTTTCAGATTGGCTACTCTCACTTGGTAATAACATTTAAGGTTCCTCCATGTCTTTTCATGGCTTGATAGCTCATTTATTTTTAGTGCTGAATAATATTCCATTACTCTAGATATACCACAGCTTATTTATCCATCCTACTGAAGAACATTTGGTTGCTTCCAAGATTCGGCGTTAGGAATAAAGCTTCTATAAGCATCTATGTGCAAGTATTTATGTGGAATAAGTTTTTAAGTAGAGTGTGATTGTTGTATTATATGGGAAAAGCATGTTTAGTTTTGTAAGAAACTGCCAAGCTGTATTCCAAAGTGGCTGCACCATTTTGGATTCCCAGTGGCGACAAATAAACGTTCCTCTTTCTCCATGTGCTTGTCAGCATTCGATGTCAGTATTTTAGATTTTGGCCATTCTAATAGACGTGTAGTGGCATCTCATTGATGTTTTACTTTGCAATTTTGTAATGACATATGATGTGGAGCATATTGTTAAAAAAATATATTTCATTGATTATGCTATTACAGTAGTCCCATTTTTCCCCCCTTCACTCCCCTTCCACCTGCACATTCCCCTGCTTTAGTTTATGTCCATGGGTCATACATATAAGTTCTTTGGCTTCTACATTTTCTATATTATTCTTAACCTCCCTCTGTCTATTTTCTACCCACCATTTATGCTACTTATTCTCTGTACTTCCCCCCCTCCCCCTCCCACTCCCCCGTTGATAACCCTCCACATGATCTCCATTTCTGTGGTCCTGTTCCTGTTCCAGTCGTTTGCTTAGTTTGCTTTTGTTCTAGGTGTGATTGTTAATGTCTGTGAGTTTGCTGTCATTTTACTGTACATGTATTTTATCCTCTTTTTCTTAGGTAAGTCCCTTTAACATTTCATATAATAAGGGCTTGGTGATGATGAACTCCTTTAACTTGACCTTATCTGGGAAGCACTTTGTCTGCCCTTCCATTCTAAATGAAAGCTTTGCTGGATAGAGCAATCTTGGATGTAGGTCCTTGCCTTTCCTGACTTGGAATACTTCTTTCCAGCCCTTTCTTGCCTGCAAGGTCTCTTTTTGAGAAATCAGCTGACAGTCTGATGGGAACTCCTTTGTAGGTTACTGTCTCCTTATCTCTTGCTGCTTCTAAGATTCTCTCCTTCATTTTAATCTTGGGTAATGTAATTATGATGTGCCTTGGTATATTCCTCCTTGGGTCCAACTTCTTTGGGACTCTCTGAGCTTCCTGGACTTCCTGGAAGTCTATTTCCTTTGCCAGATTGGGGAAGTTCTCCTTCATTATTTGTTCAAATAAGTTTTCAATTTGTTGCTCTTCCTCTTCCCCTTCTGGCACCCCATATAATTCGGATGTTGGGATTTTTAAAGATGTCCTGGAGGTTCCTAAGCCTCTCCTCATTTTTTTGAATTCGTGTTTCTTCATTCTTTTCTGATTGGATGTTTCTTTTTTCCTTCTGGTCCACTCCATTGATTTGAGTTCCAGTTTTCCTCCCATCACTATTGGTTCCCTGTGCATTTTCCTTCATTTCACTTAGTGTAGCCTTCATTTTTTTCATCTAACTTGTGACGCAATTCAACCCATCCTGTGAGCATCACGATTACCAGTGTTTTAAACTGTGCATCTGTTAGGTTGGCTATCTCGTTGTCACTTAGTTGTATTTGCTCTGAAACTTTGATCTGTTCTTCTGTTGGGGCTTTCTTTTTTTTCTTTTTTTTTTTTTTTTGTCTTCTCAGGTCTGTTATGTATGAGGGGCAGAGCCTTAGGTGTTCATCAGGGTTGGGCAACCCAGTTGCTGAGTTTTGATGATGTATGCGGGGCAGGGATCTGAGAGGGAACAATTGCGCTTCCTCCACTCTCTGTCGGATTTCAGTCCCTTTCACTGCTTTCCCCAAGCAAAGTGGGCCCTTCTGGTGCTGATTCCCATGTGGGTGGGCTTGTGTACATTCTAGGACCCTGTGGGTCTCTCCAATGAACTCTCCTGTAAGGCTGGGAGTCTCTCCCAGCACCTCAACCCCCACCGGTGTTTTCAATCGGTGTTTTGAGGCTTTATTCCCCACACTGGGACCCTGGGTTTTGAGGTCTGTCTTGTTCCCCAGTTTCACCTGGTTTATCTGCACTCAAATGTGGGACCATTCAGCCAGCCACTTTGCGGGCTGTGCCAGGCTTCACAGTGGCTGCCTCACTGGGTCTGCCTGTTGCCACCCCTTACCTGGGGTCTGCCAGCCGCCGTCTATGCACCCAGGGTCTGCCTGCTGCTAACTTCCATGCTTGGGGTTTGTCAGCTGCTGCCTCGCACGCCCACTGCCACCGCTTCCGCGACCCCTCTCCAGCTGGCCACCTGCAGCTGCCTGACTCTGCCCCTCCTACCGGTCTGGATGAATGTATCTATATTAACTCCTTGGTTGTCAGATTTCCATACAGTTCAATTTTCTGTCAGTTTGGATTGTTATTTTGTTTCTAAATTGTTGTTGTCCTTATTTTGGTTGTGCATGGAGGCACAGTGTGTCTCCCTATGCCTCCATCTTGGCCAGAAGTCCTAACTATTTCTGATGTGCTCTCCCAGGCACACTGCAAGTCATTCCATCAACAGAGAAATAAGTAGATCTGCCATCTGTTCCAGGAGCCAAGAAAATATATTTTTTCTAAACTTCTTTCCTCACTCTTCACCTTGGGTCTCCAACTAAGTCAATCCTGATTTTTGGAGTCTCAAAGTTCCACAATTAGAAATTCATTTATTCATCATTTTTAAGGAGAAGTAGTACCTAAACATTAACAAATACTTCTCTACTGTGAGGGTATAGACGCAGCTCCCTTGCTTAGATCAGGTTTTGATAAAAGATACTTGGTTGAAACAACACAGATAGGCAGAAGTGGAAAAGAAGGAAAGAACAGGAAAAATACAGAAATGTTAAACTGGATATACTGAAGATAAATTCTGAGGACTTCACCAAAAGTCAACCCCAATTTAAATTTTAAAACTTTCAACTATACCTGATTTCAAATCTGTAATTGTTGAAATGAGTAATTTCTGCATATAAGAGAATGTTAAAAGTTCTTTGCCAAAAGAAAAAAAGTTCTTTGCCATTCTTTCCACTTTTTGATCTAGGATAAATTCTTAACTTCCCTATGAACCAGTTTTTTTCCCAGCTGTGTAATGAAAACACTGCTTACTTACTTTCAAAGCCATTCCTGGGGAGGGTGAAACCTGGAATAAATCATGGTAGCATGATCCCACCCTAAATATTCTGATGTAAATAAAACCTAATTCAAATGAATATCAAGTGTAGCTTTGAAGAAGACAATAAATCACAGAAAGGCAACCTGTAGCCTTAGGGGTTGCAAGTGAATGGTATTGTCCACACAGGTGGATGGTACTGTCCAGGTGGCACTTATGGTGAAGTCACATGAGAAACACAGACCGCACATAATATAGCTGTGCTTGCTATTAGAGCAAGCTAACAGCACCCGCTTCTCTCTCTCTACATTGTCCTTAAGCTATTGCCACTGGGTTCCATGTTGATTTGCCCTTCTCCTGGGCTCCCCAGGGTTCTAGGCTTTTACCATATCTTCTCTGTCTAAACCACAAGGAAATATAAATTTTAGTTAGAAATATCCAAAGATTTTTCAAAAAAGGTATCCTTATCAATTCTAGAAGTCACCATCATTTGGAGCTAGTAATGAAAATAACTAACTTAGTTGAAAACTGAGTCAGAAATGTGAAAAACCAACATAAGGGCCTACTTCAGAAAGCAAAGGAATTTTTTTAAAAAAGAGAGGAAAAAAGATAGATGAGAGAGAGGATAACAGCCAGGGAGAGCAGGAAATGGACATTTGTGCCAAAAACTTGTAAGCATTCCTAAGGGAGTAATGAGAGAACCTGGTACAGAACCAACAACCAAACACACCACTGAGGAAAAATTAACCTGGGCTGAGAAAAGAGGGAGTCAGCAAATCAAAAGGATTTACCTTATCCTAGGATAAATAATAAAAACAATTAAAATAGGCTTGCATGTAACATAAAGAATGAGCTAATGAACAAAAAAATACCAGCGAACATGAAAATATGTCTTAGGTTCCCCAGAAAACAAAGTGTGAATCGAAATCCTATATGTGGCACTTTATCGGGGATTGTGATTCCAGAGAGCAAGAGTGAAGGATTGGGGTAATACTGGGTGTAGAATGCACTTGCTATTTATTGCTGTATTACAATGCCATATTACAGCCCTAGACTTAGCTACTTATAACAACACATTTCTTATCTCACAGTGCCACTGGGTCAGAGACCCAGGAGCAGCTTAGCTGAATGCCCCTATCTCAGGGTCTCTCACAAGACTGCAGTCCCCGACCTCAACACAGGTCTGGGGGAGAATCTACTCCCAACCTCACACTGGGTTGTTGGTAGGCTTCACATGCTCATTGGCTATTGGTGATGACCTTGGTTCTTTGCCAGTGGGCCTCTCCATGAGGCTGCTCACAATATGGCAGGTGGCTTTCAGCAGAGCCAGGGCTTCCAAGGGAGAGAGAGAACAAGAGAGGGCAACCAAGACCAAAGTCAGAGACTCCTTATAACCTAATCTCAGAACTCTACCACTGTTCTCTTGTAGTTTGGACTCATGGACATGGACAATAGTGTGGTGATTGTGGTGGGGAGAGGGGCTTAAGGGGACTAAATGGTGAAGGGAAAAAATACAATTAAAAATTTAAAAAATAATAAAAAAGAAGAGTCACTAGGTCCAGCCCACACTCCAGGAACAAGGATTACCCAAGGGCATGGACACCACGAGGCAGGACATAGAGGTCATTTGGGTGGGGAGAGGGCACAGCGTAGGGAAAGAGAGTCAGTACAAGATGTGTTAGCAAGTGGACAAGAACACTACACAATGCTTCTCAGAACTGTGTCCAAGAAAAGAAAGGAGAGTATTTATCCATGTTGAAAAAAATTTCCCCAGGTGTACTGAAACCAACCTCCAAAAAAGGACTGGGCTGAGAGACCGAACAAAGAGGCTGGAAACTCCAGAATCCAACAAAGAGTTTATTAAGGGAACTTAGGGACCGATGTAGAGTTTGGGGAGACTACAAGATGGTGGATCTCTACATGAGAAAAGGATAGGGGCTTGTAGCCCAGTGGCACATGCTTGAGAACACTGTATATTCCAAAGCAATGAACAACTTCATGGGTCTACTTTTCTGTGTGGGAACACTCTATTCAGATAATATGAGCCCACCTCTCCTGGGGTGAACTGGCGGTCACTGAGAGCAACTTGCGTCTAAGATGGCGTTGGTCACATTGTGCACTAGAAACTTCTTTGCCTAACAATCCGTAAGGTTTTGCCCCACAAGGAATTAACTCTTTTATTCTTCTAAGAATGCACTTAGAGTGGGTTTTCCTGGGAAGTAGGTGTGTGCGAGAGGTGAGAGCGGCATGAAGCAGCCATGGGGCCCACTTGATGGAGAGGCTATACCACTGCAGCGGCAGATGCTGAAGGGAGTCTGCATAGAGTAGCTGCAATGCAGCGAGATATTGCAAGTGTTACTGAAGTACTATCTGTCCAACATAGTCTGAACTCTATGGAAGTAACAGAAACTGTCTTCTAATTTGAGGAGTCAACACAGTCAAATTTCCACTAACCATAACAAATTATCACATCTCGGTCTCCCTATATTTTCCATGACAGTGGTGGCTTCAGTAACTACGGAACAGACAAGGTGTAAATCTACGTATTTTATTTAGCAATTAAGTAAGCATCACCATCATTCACTTAATCGAACTCTTTTTGGCCTTAGCCTTATAACTTTATTGTGTCTTCAGAAGCAATAAACCAGGGGTGTCCAACCTTTTGGTGTCTCTGGGCCACACTGGAAAGAGAAGAGTTGTCTTGGACCACACATTAAATACATTGTGACATGTAATCACAAAAAATCTCATGTTTTAAGTGAATTTATGATTTTGTGTTGGGCAGCATCCTACGCCACATGTGGCCCATGGGCTGCAGGTTGGACACCCCTGCTGAATGTTCGATTTTTACCTGGAAGTTTATGTTACATCAAGAAATATCATAGGCTCCATGAATTTAGTAGCTAGAAGAAACTTTAGTGAGTTATTTAACTACCTCTCTCCAGACAAAAATATTCAAACTTATATGTATTATAGATATATAATTTTTTAAAGACTTCCAGGTATACCAAATTTAGATAGCACTTAGTGACTGATTTTAGCATTACATTTCCATCTATTTGTTTTCATAATCTAGATCTACATATAATTACATATATAATTATATATTATACAAGTCATTTTAGAAGACTCCCAGATATATTAATCTTAGATATCATAGTGACTAATTTTAGCAATATATCTGTTTTCATAATCTAGATATACAACATCTATCTGGAAAAGTCCAGTCACTGTTAATATAACAAGAACAGTTTGCACAATATTGACGTAAACTGACAGCCAAGGAGAGTGCACTGGAATGTGCATGTGTGAACAATGACGCTTTCACTGGACTAGTCAGTGGGAGCAAGCATGTGTACTGTGTGGCCATCACATTCAAAATAACTGAGTGAACAGAGTAATGAATCTGCATCAGATTTTGCATTAAGCTTAAACATTCCCCACAGAAACTATTTGGATGATTCAGAAGGCCACACCTATGGGCAACTGGTGATTGGCAGCTTCATCATGACAACGCACCCGTTCATGCATCACATTCATGCAGAGTTTTTTGGCAAACTATCAAATCACCCAGGTGACTCAGCCCCCCCTACAGCCCACATTTGGTGCCCTGTGACTTCCAGCTTTTTCCCAAACTAAAATCACCTTTGAAAGGGAAGAGATTTCAGACCAGTGATGAGATTCAGGAAAATACAATGGGCAGGTGATGGCTATTGGGAGAACTGTGTGAGGTCCCAAGGTGCCTACTTTGAAGGGAACTGTGGTGTCATTGTCCTATGTGCACTGTTTCCTGTATCTTGTATCCTCTTCAATAAATGTCTCCATTTTTCATATTAAAAGGCTGGATACCTACTGGATGAACCTTGTATATAATTATAAATATTCTCCCCATTTCTCGATCAAGAGATTACTTATTGTTTGTTGCACTTAACCTCTTTGAAATAGGTTGGACACATTTTACAATCCCCTTTTTAAAAATAAGCTCAACAGGAAAGTTTAAAGAATTAGAAAAGATCAATTTATTATGAGTTTTATAGAAAACAGTCTTAAAATCATTATTAGAAGGGTTAGATATTTATCTTAAGATAAGTAGGCAAGAGCAGGAGCAGGGAAACCAATTAGGAGATTACCAGAGTGATCTAGGCAAGGCACGATGGTGGCCTGGACAAGAGTAGCACCCATGGAGATGGAGAGAGTGGACACAGGCAAGGAATATTTTGGAGATAAAACCAGTGGGACATGCTGATGGATCACCATGTGCAACCAATGCAAGAAGTCAAGGATGAGTTCTAGGATGGAATGGCCACCTGTCTGGGATCTGCTTCAAAATAACAGGGGAAGGGGGTCGGATTGGTGGTGGAGGAGAAGTGAGATGCTCATAAGCTGATCGTTGTTGAAGCTGAGTGATGGGTACATGAGTTTCACTATACTATTCTGCCACTTTTTAAAAATAAGAATACACCATATAAGGCAAATATACTTTTACCCAGTGATTTAAATTGCAAAAATCAACCCTAAAGATACACTCAGAACTAAAAACAGATTTATATATAAGAATGGCCACAGCATCCTTATTCCAATATTTATCATATTGAAATATTAGAAATAATCTTATTAACTAACAAGAGGGCAACAGTTAAATATATAAATATGACTATATTATATGATATGCCTATTAAAAATCATGCCATTAAAGATTTGGGAAAATGCTGACAATATAATGAGAAGTTAAAAAACACTATATTATGAAAATAATTCATATTCCAGATTAGTTAAAAACAAAAGAGAAAATTTGCAGAAAGGAAAAAGGAAAAAAATTGGTGTTTAGAGAACTCAGAGCAACTTTCTAGAAAGACAATGTGTTCGATTTGGGAGAACCCAAGTTCAGTACAGTTAATAACAATTCCCCACCCATTTCCTTTATGGCTGTTGCCTCAATATGGTCTCAAACCCACAGGAAGAAAAAAACAACTTCCTATGTCCCACTTCAATGAATTCTAACTTCATGATGAAAACTGGGAGAAAAGTATCGTTCAATGACAGCTGCTACAAAAATGTGTCAGCATTACTTGTGAAACCCTGGGAGGCAGATATATACCCTTTTCTGGGAAAATTTGGGAAAAATGAATAAATATTACAGGAATTTGTCATAAAAGTGCTGAAATTACAATCCAAGCTGGCAGGATTTCTTAGAGTTTTCCTAGCCTTTGCAGCCTTCTGGGAAGGCTCAGGGCTTCCTCCACCCTGAGACTGGGCATCTCTCTGGCAGGCCTGACCAGGATGAGTATGAAGACAGCCAGATACCTCAGGCAAGATGGTCCGTGAACCCTGATACACAGCCACTTATTCCTGAACAGCAACAGGTGTCTGGGTGACATCCTGGACCTCAGACTACTTAAACACACAAGCTTTCACCCTTGGCCTGAGGGCTTTGTGTCAAGAAGCACAGGTCCTGCTTTTTAAAATAAGAACAGATAAGGGCCGCCAAGGACTAAGGACTACTTCTTATTCTTACATCTTGTTGTTTGAATGCAGCAAGTTTTCACGAGAGGAAAACTTTTTATTTTTCCCAAGGCAGGAAAGGGACACATGACTGTTGTCGACACAGAGTCTCCCCAACATGCCAGGCCCACGCTGTCCCTATGGTGTTCAGACCCTAATGCACATGGGAAAAGCAGACGGTAAGGAAGGCATGTCAGAAGAGGTGACTGCGTGTGGGGCGGAGGAATGTGTTTACGAGGCTGTGCCTTGGGTGAGTAAGGGACGTGCACAAAGCCACGGGTCAGAGCTCATATTCTCTGTGGTCTAAGCTCTGGGGATACAATCACCCCACACTGAAAAGATAATGTGGGCTGAGTCACACCACCCGCTTTTCTTCTGTGTTCTCCAAGTTCAGGGTATTAACTTTCTCTGAAGTAGCTCAGATCCCAAACAACTAGAATTTCAATACAGCCATGAGATTTGTGAAGAAAATCAGCTCTGTTCTCTTTTGCAGATTTTTCTATCAATCACCTATGGACTTTCCTGAATTAAACGGAGTCTGACTTTTGCTCTGTGGGGAAGAAAGATAGAGCTTTTTGACTCTGGAAAAACCAATAGTGGATTAAAATGGTGACTGATCCACATGCAGTAATTCACAGTTCATGAACCTATTCAACATGAAAAGGAGTTGCTGTTTGTATCATCTTTTAAATTGCTCCAAAGTGATATTAGAAAAAACAGCAAGAAGTATGTTTGGAAGAAATCCAGATAACCAAAGAATAGCAAACTAAGATATTATGATTTACTACAATAAGGTATTCATACATTTAGACTGACTTCTGATTTCTGATGTTTGTATGTTCTGAGACAAGAACTAGAAACAGTCTGTAAAATAAGTTAATTAGACTTGGACGGCTTTGATATCTAGTGGGACGTTCATGATGTATTTTATGTATCTTGCATGTGACACATGATGATTACAGCATATGAGGTAATGTTATACAATACATGGTGTGCATGAATTAAGAGAGAAATATGCAGCAACATAATCATTTGGTACACAGATTCTTGACAGTCAATTTATATTCTGAAAGGAACAGATTTTAGCTTATTGAGTTTGAAGTTGCATATATTGCCAAAAAATAAACAAGCATATTCCCATTTCTCCCAGGAAAATTATTTTTCATGTTGACCGGCATAAAGCGACTATTCTTCTGTATAAATGATTAGAAAATCTTAGCTCTTTGACAGGAAATTATTTTTCTCCTCTGACATCAGATGACAAGGGGATTTTAAGAAAACAGTGAGGGGTTTAATTAATCAACTAATTTAATTAATATTTTCAAGTGACTATAAAAGATATGGCTAACAACACCAGAATAAACCTTTGCCTGAAAATTTATAATTCATCTGTGCTTCTTGTTGTTAATAAATAAGGATTCTCAAAGATGGGATGAACATGGCTAGTTATGTATAATAAAAATCAAGTTATTTAACTTTGACACAGTGAAGTTATGAGAGGACATTGAAATGCAATCGCATCCTATTTCCTGGAGGAATGTGGAGTGGGGTAGAATCTACCTAAATACAATCAACCCAAAGCCTTAGGCTCAAAAGCTTAGATACAAAATTAGTGTATCTAAGCTTTGATACCATAGTGTTATGTAGTGTGGAAAAGTGCAGTAACATAGAGTCTATGTATTACAGTATAGTCTGTAGTTCCTAGTCAAGGGGCTCTGATTCATTTGAGGAGATGTGATTAATATGTGAAACAATGGACAAACCATTAAAGATGAATGTAAGTGGTTGCTAAACACTGTAGGCAAATTGTAGACCTGTGGAAGTTCACAGGAAGGGAGTTCTTAGTTGGTCAGCGATGGCTCTGTGGAGGAGATGACATTTGAGTTATACTCCAAATGACAGATGTGTGATCTATGTGGGCTAAAGGAAGAATAGGCCATCCAGGCTGAGGAGGAAAAGCGTGTATGTGGAGTGAGCTTTGGAAGCTTGAAGGGCATTCAGAGACCCACCTGATGGAGAGCAGAGAGTACGTGTAAAGGAAAATGGAAAAAGTTGTTGGACCAGTAAAGGGAAGTGAGACCATGAGGGGCCTCAGAAACCTGGCAAGGGATTTATGTTTGATAGTAGGGAGTGGTAAGATGAAAGCAACGTGTAAGGAACACTCATCTGGTGTCCACGTGCAAGACAGATTAGAGCAGGGGAAGCTGAAGCTGGGGAGGTTCCCTGGGAGGTGATTTACTGATCCAAGAATGAGCTAGAGAGAAGTTGGGATTGGGGGTGGGGGACAGTGACAAGAAGGAGACGGAAACAGACACAAGGAACAGGATGAAAGAAGTCAGTAAATTAGCTGACTGAGTATCAGAGATATCAGAAGCGACAGCAGACTAGGTTTCAAATGTACAAAATGAGAGAAGAAACCCTAGTGTTGATAACAGAGATATCAAAACCAGGATAGCTGGTTGTAGAGAGACCAGTTCATTGATGGACCTCCTAAGTGTTCACATGGGCATCCAAGAAGTATTTTTAGGCTCTAGATATAAATCAGGGGGGTTAAAAATCCTATCTTTGGCATTCAGAGAGTTGAGGCTATGATAGTTTTAAGCCTTGAGACTCTCCAACGGTTATAGGATTAGAGGAAGAAAAGAGCCATAGAATCTGGAAAATCATAGTTTTGCTCCTCACAGTCATTGTGGGTGTGAGAAGAAAAGTGAGTGGGGGAAAAAAGTGTTCTTGACCCTTAACATCCCTTAATAGGCCATCAAAGAGACTGTCAGGTAACTAAGGTACTCACAAAACTTGAGCTCTTTTTAAAGATCCGTACAGAATAGCCACCTGTTGCATAAATAGACCGTAAGCACTGTGAGCACAAGATTTTCTTTCTTGATCTGTTCATTCATGTATCCTAAGCCCTAGAATAATATCAATACATAGTAGACCCTCAAAAAATATTTGTTGAATAAAATGAGTAAATGGATGAATGAAGAGATCAGGTAGATGAGATATGATAAAACTGATGTTTTGTTGCTTGGGTCACACAGGTTCTTGACGGAGCAAACCATGCAAATCACATTTCTATGGCGGAGAGACATGAGGTAAATCCTTCCTGGACCCAAGGCCAGTGTTCCGTGGGCAGGGGTACGGCAGGGCTAGAGAAGGAGCTTCGCTCTGTGGGGCAGGAGAAAGGCTCCCTGGGATATTTAAAATCCTTGTTTTTCCTAACTCCCTTGTTACAGATAACAGGCTGTGTGAAGAAAGCCCAGCACAGCCAGGGTGATCTCATACTTAGTAAAATTCCCTAAAGCATGCATAGTCATTGTTTCATTCAAGGCCAATATCTGTAGCCAACATGGCTCCTCCCAGCACTAAGCTTCAGATTGGATCCACTGGGACACCGCCATCCCAGAAAACACGGTGTTCCAGCTTCACATACTTTCTGGATGTGTGATGCAGGGGTCTCCCTGAAAGGGTGGAGTTACAGCTACAAGGGGGCCTTCATTTCTAAGTCTAATGGGGTTAGCCCTCTTAATCTTGTTGGGTGGTTGTCTATGAGTTAAACTTAATAAGCCGAGGCTGTCTTTAGTCAGACTTTGGCCTCTCTGGGTTGAGATGACTAAACTTTTGTAATTTCTCACTCCTCTCTGACTTGATGGGTGATATTTCTGCCAGAAAGGGACAAAGTCAGTCCAAAGGCTTCTCTTTTCCCATCAGAAATCCTGTCTGTTGTCTAAAAGTGTGAGAGGAGAAGACTCGGGATCAGGCATGTTCAAGGTTAGAAGGGATCTTTGAGATCCTCTGGTCCAGAATCCTAATCTGATGTAAACAAGGGCCACACAGATGACAGAGAATGGTGAAGGGAATGACAGGATCTGTGTCAAACTGCAGATGGATAGCCCACCCCAGGGACTCACATCGAAGGACTTTACAACCCTGTGCTGGCCAGACCAAGTTCATCTGTTCACTGGTTAGGCCCCTGAGCCAACTCAATCCCTCAGTTTACAGATGGGCTACCTAAGGCCCAGAGAAGGAGCAAGAACATTTTGTGATAGAACACTGCACTAGAAATCACGAGATCTGAGGTTCTAGACCTGACTGCATACACCAAATAATCTGGAATGAAGGTTGACTGCTTGGAATTTCATTTCCTTACCTCTAAAATGAAGAATTTCCCAATGATCTGGTTGTGCTCTAACATTTTAGAACTCCCCAAGGGCACCCAATTAGTTAGTGACAAATCGCTACCTGGAACTCAGGTCTTTGGGTGGAGTGTTCCTTTTACTAAAGTGAACTTCCTGACAAGACAAGGAAGTAGGAGGAAACAGCAAAAACACCTGGAAGCCGATGTTGGCTTCTTAGGCAATTTGCTCATAGCTTGTGCAAACTGTGAAAACCAGGAGGGAGGGAGATCCAGAACACTTCAGAGCCACACGTGGGGCTTTCTCGTTCCCACTGAAGTATCTTTGAGTGCCCTGGTGTCCCGAGCAGACCTTCTGAAGATGGAGTCACGTAATCTGAGTGCATCTGTTCCTTCCCACTGAGTGTGGTTCAGCCAACACCAAAAGGATGGAACCAACTAGGAAGGAAGGTGGATCTCCTTGTTTTGTTTCAGTCTGAGAGAATTTCCTCCCCTATTGGAAGATGGAAAGAAAAATCTGTGAGCCTCTGCTATAGCCCAAGGCAAATCCTCATCCTAAGGTTCTCACTTCCACTGTCTGTTCTTACCCCTTTTATTTTCTTTTTCTGTGTATGGAGGTCCCTAGAAGGAGAAATTTTCTTATTTATCTGTTTACTTTTGTTATCTGTATCACCTCTTTAAATGTGAGTTTGATGAGAGCAGGCACTCTTTCTGCTTTGTTCACCACTGTATTCTCAGTGCACCAACCTGTGCCTGGTCCATGGTGGGGTAGAATAAATATCTGAAAGATAAGTAAAGGACTGTTCCAGGTTTCATAGCTAATTAGTGGAGAAGTCAGGTTTTGTACCAAAGTCACCCAACTTTCAGTTCTTTTCCCTGAACTACTGGGCCTCAGAGCAGTAACTTTGACAGTGATTTACCTGAGGAAGGGGGTGCTAGGTCTGGGTGTCAGGATAGCATGACTTAGAAGAGAGAGCCACTTTACCCAAATCTAGTCCAAGCTCTGCCACTCACTGGCATGAGACTTTGACCAAATTATACAAAGTTAATTTTAAACAAGATCTTAGAGATCACTTGATCCAAAGACTTCAAATATTTTTAATCATCAGAAACCTTTTTTCAAATACAACCTTACAAAGAACCCCAATATATAAATCAGATCGTAAAACAGTGCTACTCTAGTAAAAGCAGAGGAGGGTCCAGAGCCTGACATTTGGGCCTCTCCTTAACCTGATTCAGGTCACCTCCGAAGCAATTCTGTAAAACAATTTGAAAACCACTAAGTTAGTCCAGTTGCCCACCCAGATCAAGAATTTTTAGAATCAGGGCACTCACTCTATCAGGGAAGCCTGTTCTCTTTTTGCAGCAGTTATGAGGAAGCCCAAACTCTTCCTGGCCCAATATACCACTTCACAGGAACAAAATCAACCTCTCCTCCAGTTCTATGTCAGCTCTCAGAAGATGAAGACCAGTAGATATGGTCCCCATCTTGAATGAAACGTATCTGAGTTGGAAGACCAGTTACAAGCTACTTATCTCTAGCCTTTCAGTTCTTTTGTAGGTTAGGGAGTGACAGTACTTATCCCACAGCAAAACTATGGTAAACATTAAGGACAGTAATGTGAAGGACTTAGTGCAATGTCTAACACAAAGTAAGTACTCAATAAATTTTAGCTCTTGTCAGCAGGATCATCATCTGTGTCACTACCTATGACCACCTCACCCCCTTACCACGAGCACCACCATTACTTCTCCCCATTGAACCTACAGGCTGCTCAAGGAAGCAGCACAGTATTCAGTAAGTCACAATTCCCCATGGTAAGTTCTATTATGGAGGTCTGCACTATGTATCTTTTTAAATATTAGCCTATCGCACCAGGATACTAACTTAGCAAACATATGATGCCCGTCTATCGTGCACTATGCCCTGAAACATTCTGATTTTTCCTGCCAACGCCATTAGGAACCATTCATGTCCTGTGAGATCTCACACATAGCAGCATCAGTATCATCTGGAAACTTGTTAGAAATGCGAAATTCCAGGCTCCACTCTGGACCTACTGTAGCAGAATCTGCAGTTTAATAGAAGTTCTAATTGTTTTATACACATGTGCATTAAAACTTAAGAGGTACCCCAAGGTTTAAACCTCAATTTCTTCATCTGTGAGATGGAGAGACAGCTATTTGCTCTGCATACCTCACTAGGGTTCATGGAAGAACTGAATGGGATACAAAAAACCCCTTAGAACAAATTAACTCTGAATTCCTCAGTGCCTACCTGATTCCTTTACACAGAGAACTTGTCAAATGCTGATTTACTATGGAAGGGTCATCACAGCAGGCCACCCTATTTGACCTCTACATCAATTATTAAATATCTGAACCTTCATACTATTTTTGTCTACATATGTTCTCTGTGAACCTTGGGAAACTGCATTAAAATGATTTCTGCCTCAGCCTACATTCATGCTCTTGAGCCTTCCTGGCCCCTGTGTGGTCATCTTTCAGAATTCGATTTGACCTACAGTTATTACTCCCACTCTATTTTATGGTATACTTGTAGCCAGCTACATGATTTAATGGTTTTAAACACATCACTATTGCCATTATTTCATAGTTGACATGTGTAAAAAAAAACATGACATTTTTAAGTGCAACTGAAGACACTTTAACATTTTATTATCTAGCCATTAATAAAATCTGCTTATTAAATTTTGCCACCCAGGATGTCTAAGTCTTGGTTCTAGCTGGCAGTTGGGTGGCCAAAAGAAATTTAGCGGGGGGTTTACTCTGAGGTATCACAAGAAAGTTGAAGCCAGACCCCACAGGGGAAAGAGAAAACTTAGATATCAGTATAGCTAGTGCCCTCTTAGGTGGCCCAACATGAAAACAAGTGATTCAACAATGCAAAGCCCCCAACTGATTTCACAGAAGTGACCATGGTACGCATTTAGTATAAAATGTTCTTCAGACTCTCTAGGGGGCCAGCTATGAATTAGGTATTATTAGGGAAATATGAGGGAGTGGGAAGGCTCCAAGGCAAGGACTCAGAGAGTCAGGAAAAGAGGCCGGCCCTGCAGGTGCTTAGCCTGGTGCTCTCCACCCCACCCAGCCTTCTCTTAGCTATAAAGTGCTGCAGAAGTAAAAGCAGGCACATAAATGCCAGAAACCTGGGGGGAAATGTGCTGTGTTAGGGACACCACCATGAAAACCCTCCCTTTGTCTGCGGATCCTCTCTCCTACTACGACATCGCCCCACTGCCTCTGATCACTTTCCAGTGTGGATCACTCCACCTGCAGTTTCCCAGCTAGCCTTGTCCAGGCCTCTTTGGCCACCCAAGTTAAGGCACGGTGGGGTTGTCATCAGCAGCAACCGATCTCTGTGGAGACACAGCCGATGTTCTGGCTCTACAGTGACCAGAGTGGTGCCTAGCTCTCTGTAGCCTGGTACTCATGAGACGGAAGGCAAAACTTGGACTGAGGAGTCTGCTAGCCTATAGTTTCCTCCTCTTGAGCTGTTCCATCTATTATCTTATGGTCCCTATAGCAAGAGAGGGTACAGAGTTCACTTAGTTCAAACTCTCATTTATATATAGCTTACTCTCTGAGGTCCACAAATGTGTCATCTGCCATCTTAAGTCTCTGAACTCCACCTGCTTTTAACTTCACAGAAAGCTCAGAATTCTCCTCCTCATCAGGCATTAAACAGATTCTGAACAATCAAAGCAATCCTACCTTTACATAAAAGTTTCCTGTGCCCCTGGGTTTGCTGCTAATTCTATTATAATTAGAAGCTTTTTACATTTTGTTTAATATTGTGGTGCATCAGGAAACCAGTGATGTGATGGGCATACAGCACAAATTATCCAGTTAGATGGAGGACATGACAATGCTTCTGATGCAAGTTATAAATCCCTGTGGAAACCATAATGAAGGCTCCTGCCAACAACTCCTCCCTTTTCCTCTGCCTCTTGAACAACCCTGGCGCTTCCCCATATGTCCCCCCAGCCATGACATGGAGTCCCCACTCCTCTTGGGAACTGTGAGTAATAAACTATCTTTTCAATGGCAATCACTTCCATATATATTTGTCTTACTACATCCCAATTTTTATTAGTATGCTGTATTTTAAGCATTAGTCAAATCTGAGCCCAAGTTTGCTTGCCATCTAGTGGAATTGCCTAAAGAAAGGAGGCAGATAGTCCCGCCTAAAGCTCTCCAGGAAGGGTGCTGAGAAAGGTGGGGACACAGAGAAGACCACATTGCCCACCAGGCCACCTGCTGCTGTGCTGCAATCTCACGGGTCACCTGTGTTGCACCCAGGCTCCAGCATCAGGCTGTTGCAACTTGTGCCCCCTCCGGGGCCCCAGCTCACTCACGCTCCTAGATGAAATTTCATGGCTGCTCAGAGTGTAAGTACCTGGGCCATGTTAGGGTGGAACCCTCCAGAGCCAGAAACCATTCCTAAAAGGAAAGTATGGTAGGGATGGGGGAGACTAGGAGGAAAACGTGAGCACTGAGACTATGACCAAAAGAATGAGGCTGGGCTTGTTGTGGGAAAATGGTTCAGGCCACACCCCCTACCCACCCACCCACCCACACACACACAAACACAACTATTCCTCTCTTCCCTGTAAGAAAACTTCATTAGGGTTTGAAGTTGGATGACAGAGGTCCATTTGGCTTTCTCAGACCTTTCTAGTTGTTATAACCTTCATAAAGTCAGGATTAGGAAGCCTAGATATATCCCTCAACTTTTTTGAAGACCAGAGATGTAGGAGATCTTCTAGGTAAGTCATCTTTCTTTCTAGGTCACTGAGTCCTCATCTGCATGTACCTAGTGCCTCAGCTGACTCAGAGGTGACACAGGAAGTGAGGCAACGGTATCTCTCAGAGGTCTTCCGTGCGCAAACCAACCTACCAGCCAGCCTGACAGGCTGGAGAAGATTCTTACATGGAATTTGGGGCATGCTTTTTTTAAATGTTTAAATAACTTTAAACATTAAAAAACATTAAAAAAACATTAAAATAATTTTAAACATTAAAAAATGTAAGAGTAGTACAAAAAACACACCCATATGCAACAATTACTAACATTTTGACCAGTTTGCTTTGCTTTATCATTTTCTCTCTGTCTCTGTCTCTCTCTCTCTGTCTTTCTCTCTCCACACACACACACGCACACCCCGATACAGAAGAGTCCTATCAGAAGAGAGTCAGCAGGAAACCCAGAGATAATGAATACTTCATATAATGGTAAGATGACTATAACTGCCCAGAATCTGCATATAAGCTCCCCATTTTCCTTCCTCTCCCGGGTAAGTTAGAATGGCTCTAAAACCAGTGAACAGCCGAACAGGTAGGTTATAACACCTTAGAAGCAAGGACATATGAGAAAAAGTAGGGTTGTCTGATGCAGACACCAACCTGCAGTATCCGAATCATTATGGATGGAATAAGACATTCACATGGATCACCAAGTCCGGTGGAGGAAAAAGGACAGCATGGCTTTTCTCTCAAGGGGAGTGAAAGCCTTGGCCCTTGCCAGCCTTTATTGGGTTTCTCCACACATTACATGATGCACAGGTTCGCTTTAGGTGGTTACCTTTTACCAACAACAAAGGAGCCAATGCCACTAATCACATCGCAGAAGGATATTTGCAAATGAAAAAGGGAAAATGGTCGGACCAGTTACACTCCATACTGGGGAGTTTTAGCATGGATTTCAGGAAGTTACTTTACAGTAAATGTTTGCTGCCTCAATTCAGGGTGAGGGAGTTTTAGCAAAAACGAGTCTCAAAGTGGCCTAGGCACATTGCAGGCCTGATTCCCCACAGGAGAACCTATCCGTGGGCGTGGGTCCTGTGCATCTACGAGTGGGAGCTGGGCTCATGCCACGCAGAATGGTCTCCTAGAGTTGTTTGTCCTCCTCTATCTCGAATTTAAAATATTTAATTTAGAATTGTTGAGGTTTGGCTAGAGCATGGGCTATGTGGAAACTGAGTTTCAAGGAGTAAGGAAGAGGTTACAGACTTGACTGATTAAGAAAAATATTTACGTATGTTGAGGAAAATTGTGTTTCTGTGTTGCATTTGAGTTAATGTGTTTTAGCCACTTTTATATGTAAAGTAAATTTTTCAAACAGGAAATGCCTAAAGGGCTTTCAGTCATATACCGGTGCAGTTACTTTATACAACAAACCAGTCAAAACGGAGTTAGTGGGTTGATTTTCACCAGGTTGCTGTGGTAGGTGATTATCAGCCTCTTAAGACATGGTTATTATTTTAACTGAACAGTTTTCCACATATACATTTTAACAAATATAGTTTTCCATAACAAGCATTTATAGTCACAATTCAATAGTCCTTAAAGAGTTAAAACAAAAATATTTTTGCAAACAGATAAAATAGAAAGTTAGCTTTACAATAACAAAATATGAGGTAAATTTTGAATTGGTATACAAATATTTGCTATCTTTTCTCAAAAAAAATCTAATGACCGACCTAGTGCTTTGATTTTATTTTTATTGAGACTTTATTTTTAGGGAAGTTTTAGGTTCACAGGAAAATTGAAGGGAAGGTAAAAAGATTTCCCAATACCCCACACACACATGCACAGCCTTCCTCACTATTAACTTGCCCTCCCCCAGAATGGCACATTTGTATTTACATTACAGTTCACTCTTGGTGTTGTGTGTTCTATGGGTGTGCACAAGTGTGCAATGACATGTAGCCATCATAATGGTATCATACAGAATTTGTTCGCTGCCCTAAAAATCCTCTGTGCTCTTCTTATTTATCACCTGTCCCCATTGTCAACCACTGATCTTTTAACTGTCCCAGAGTTTTCCCGTTTCCATAATGTCATGCTCTATTACTTTTTAACATGCTGCTTCTTGGTCTTAAAGTTCCTTACTTGAAATAATTTATGGGCCTCACTTTAATTTTAATCAAAGCTAAATTAAAGCTATTTGGAGCTTTTAAAAATGTATTTACATAAGAGGTTTCTATGTGCAAAATTCTACTATAGACATCTCATATGTTCTAAAGAAGCAGACATCATCCCTGTTTTAGAAATGAACAAAACTAAGATTTAGGAAGGCTAAATAAGTAACTTGTCCCAAATCGTACTATTTGTAAGCATGTCATAGGATTGGGACCCAGATTTTTTACTCCAAAGCCCATAATATTTTGCTACATGTCCTTAGCTTCCTTCTAGGTAGTGCAACCACTATGAACAGTGCATGTGTCTGCCCTATAGCAACGTGATTCATTCCATGTGGACCTGCTGAAGTGCGCAACAGCAGCTTGGGTTAGCACTGGCCGTCCTGTTTTAGAAACATACTCCAGAAGAAATGCACTCTTGCCTGTTTACCATGTGTGGGCTCTTTCTGGCCACTTCCCTTCTCAGCAAGGAGTCTGCACCAGCCACCATGGATGTGTCTCTTCCTCTGCGGGCTGAGATAATATGATTCCATAAACTGCCAACACCTGGGAAGGCGCCTTAATGTTTTGGAGCAAGCGCGGATGCTACTGCTTCATTTCTGGGTGTTCTCTCTACAGATCCAGCTTCTTTGATCTTTTGTATAGCTTCAGTGATGTCATTTTTTTCTTTTCTTCCTTTCACAATCCCTTGACATATTTCCAACTTCCAGGTTATTCATCAAGAATCTCCATCTCCTCCAGCCCCCCAGCTTCCTACTCTGAGTTCTTGATCTGTCCTAAGAATCTTTTCATCTCTTCTAATAAGCCAGAATATGGTTGTATCACAAACCTTACCATGTTATCTTCAAGCTCAATCCCTACAAGATTAGTAATTGTCTCATGCACAAAAACAAACACAACACAAACAAGGTCACTAAGGAAGTTTTGCATGTGTGTTCAGACTTCTTGAATTCTAATATATCATCATGGTTTGTCTACTAAAAATTAAAAATACAAAAATAAATTCAAGGTGGATAAAAGATTTAAACATAAGCCGTAACACCATTAAAGTCCTAGAGGAGAACATAGGCAGGAAAATCTCAGATATTACACGCAGCAACATTTTTACTGATATGTCCCCTAAAGCAAAGGACATAAAGGAAAGAATAAACAAATGGGATCTCATCAAAATAAAAAGCTTCTGCATGGCCAAGGAAAACAGTATTAAAATAAAAAGAGAACCTACTGTGTGGGAAAACATATTTGCCAATGATACCTCAGATAAGGGTTTAATCTCCAAAATATACAAAGAACTTACACGATTCCACTCTAAGAAGACAAGCAACCCAATTAAAAAATGGGCAGAAGACTTGGGCAGACACTTCTCCAAGGAGGACATACAGAGGATCCAGAGACACATGAAAAGATGCTCGATACCGCTAGCTATCAGAGAGATGCAAATTAAAACCACAATGAGATACCACTTGACACCAGTCAGAATGGCCCTCATAAACAAAGCAACAAACAGCAAGTGTTGGAGAGGTTGTGGAGAAAAGGGGACACTAGTGCACTGCTGGTGGGAGTGCAGGTTGGTACAACCACTGTGGAAAACAGCATGGAATTTTCTAAAAAAACTAAAAATGGATATGTCTTTTGACCCAGCAATTCCACTGCTAGGACTATATCCTAAGAACCCTGAAACACCAATCCAAAAGAACCTATGCACCCCTATGTTCATAGCAGCACAATTTACAATAGTCAAGTGTTGGAAGCAACCTAGATGCCCATCAGTAAATGAATGGATCAAAAAACTGTGGTACATTTATACAATGGAATTCTATGCAGCAGAAAGAAAGAAGGAGCTCATACCCTTTGCAACTGCATGGATGGAACTTGAGAGCATCATGTTAAGCGAAGTAAGCCAGGCAGTGAAAGACAAATACCATATGATCTCACCTTTAACAGGAAGCTAATCAACAAAACAAACAAACAAGCGTAATATAACCAAAGACACAGAAATTGAGAACAGGCTGAAAGTCACCAGAGGGGAGAGGAGAGGGAATTTCAGGGGAAAAGGGGAAGGAATTACAGGAACAAGTATAAAGGACACAAGGACAAAACCTATGGGGGGGGGTGGAAATGGGAGGGAGGAGGGGGGCTGGGGTGGTGGGTTCGGGTGAGAATAAAAGACAGAAAACTGTACAAGATCAACAATTAAAATAAAAATTTTTTAAAAAAACTGCCTGTTTACTGCTAAATTAATCATTCAGGGACTTCTAGCAAGTGTCCTATTAAACACTGCCCAAGTACTTAACAATATAGCACTTTCTATAAATTTATTATGAGTATTAGTACATTAAAATCTTTTAAAGTTATTTTAATACAATATCTCAAAAACATTTTAGCAATAAACTTTTGTTGCAAACTATTAACATTCATGGAATATTGATTTAGGAAATGTTAGTCTAACTGTATGAAAGCATCTGAGTATATTACAATATTGGAAAATATTTAAAATGTCCTCCAGGGAACTTGAAGCTGTAGTAATTTGCAATGATAATTTACAATGATAAACATTTGATGGACCCCTGAAGGCAAATAAACTAACCAGTACTTGTTAAATGGGTAATAAAGGCAGAGCCTTTTTTTTTTTTTTTTTTTTTGGCCTAACAGCCATTCTTGGAATCTCTGGGAAAAACTGAATGGTGAAAACTGGAACTTCTGTCTCTCGGGAACGTTGTAACAGGAGGCACTCATCTTTCAGTACTAGAAAGGATACTTTTTGTGAGCAAGTTTAATGCTAATTTTATATAGGGCGTGCAGAATGGACCCAATTAAGTGACAAATAAATATGAGTGAATCATGTGCATATTTTTACTGTGACAAAACAAGCACATGTTAATTTTACAGTAAAAATTGATTAAAATAGAATATTTATAGAGAAAGAGGAGGCAGAAAGGCATGATTGGAAGGATATGCCTGATGAGAAATAGCATCAAGATCTTTCTGAAGGTCATGTCCTGCTGAGAATACTTTTACTTCCTCTATATGAATACCATTATGTCAATTAACCATGGTTATCCAATGACCACTTATTAGATCAATATCAGGTCTTTATGGTATGTGCTTTACAGTGACACGAGATTCAATAAATGCACTTGGAAATTAAACTATTCCAGTGGGGGAGGCAGGGAGCCAGAACTTGCTTGTTATTCTCATGAGATGATGGTGTCATGGAAATTCCAGGATATAAATCATACAATTATTTCCCTGGGGATCTATTGTCATTGCTACATATATTAGCTTATCAGATAATTCTCAGTGAGACATCTTTCCTGAGGGCTCCATGGGGCAAAGGAATAAGTAAAATAGTAATTCTGGCAGAAAGAACACCTCCAAAATTGGTCCAGGGTTTTCCTCTGGTCTAACATGGGTTCCATTCAAGTCAATTGTGCAAAGAAGGCAGCAGAGGAGCAGGAGGCCCAGGAATAGGCAAAAGAACCCAAACTGAGGGTACTGTCACCCCACGTGTCCCACGACTGTGCAGGTGCACTCACACCTGACCTGTTTGAAATGGAGATCTGGAAGGTAATGAAAAAGTCCATTTAAAAAGGCAAGGGAAAGTTCTGAATATTTTACTTTAACCAAAGGTATATAATGTAAATTTGTTTATTGTGTTTATAACTGTTTTATATGTATCGAATTTGTTCTGTTTCTTTTTTCCATCTTCTCTGGTATTCGCTGAATATTTTGCATAATTCAATTTTATCTATTTTCTTTACATATAAATTATATTTCTTTCAAAGTAATTTATTCCTTCTCTGATGTTTTCCCTTTCTTTGTATACAACCAAATTTCTGACAATATCAATTTCCTACTCCCTAAAGAACTTCCTTTACAATTTCTTGTAGGACAGCTCTGTTCGCAATGAATTCCCTCAGTTTTGTTTTCCTGAGAAAGCCTTATTTCTCCTTCACTTTAGAAGGATATTTTCACTGGATATAGAATCTAGATTGGGGAGGAGCCGGCCAAGATGGAGGCGTAGGCGGACACACTGTGCCTCCTCTCACAACCAAAATTAAGGACAACAAATATTGAGAAACAAGAAAACAACCAGAACTTATAGAAAATTGAACTGTACGGAAGTCCAACAACCATTCATCCAGACCGGTAAGAGGGGCGGAGTCGTGGCAGGAGAAAGTGGAGGTGCGGACCCGGGAACGCAAGCAGCAGCGGATGCAGTTCCCAGGAGCACAGGCGGCGGCTGGCGGTCCCCGGGCACAGGGGGGCAACTGTGCAGACCCAGTGAGGCCGCACAGGGCGGCTGGCTGACCAGGTGGTCCCGCGTTCGCACGCGCAGATAATCCAGGCAGAGGGGAAGTGGCAGAAGGGACTGAATCCAGGAGAGAGCGGAGCAGGTGCCATTGTTCCCTCTCAGACCCCGTCCCCACATACAGCGTCACAGCCCAGCAACTGGGCTGCCCCGCACTGGGGAATACATAAGGCTCCACCCCTCACTATGTAATAGCCGCGACCAGACTAAAACCAAAACAAAACAAAACAAAAAACGACCAAAAATGGCTCAAACCAGAGAGCAAATGAAAGCCCCAAAGCCAATTCCTCTAAGCCGTGAAGAGATAGCCAACCTATCAGATGCACAGTTCAAAGCACTGGTTATCAAAATGCTCACAGAATTGGTTGATTTTGCTCACAAACTAGATGAAAAAATGCAGGCTACAATACGTGAAGTGAAGGAAGATGCATGGGGAACTGATGGAGATGGAAGAAAAACTGGGACTCAAATCAATGGAGTGGACCAGAAGGAAGAAACTAACAACCAAACAGAAAACGAGGGAGAAACAAGAATTCAAAAAAATGAGGAGAGGCTTAAGAACCTCCGGGACATCGTTAAACATCCCAACATCCAAATTATAGGGGTACCAGAAGGGGAAGAAGTAAAACAACAAGTGGAAAACTTATTGGAACAAATAATAAAGGAGAACTTCCCCAATCTGGCAAAGGAAATAGACTACCGAGACATCCAGGAAGCTCAGAGAGTCCCAAAGAACTTGGACCCAAGGAGGAACACACCAAGACACATTGTAACTACATTAGCCAAGATTCAAATGAAGCAGAGAATTCTAGAAGCAGCAAGGGATAAGGGGACAGTCACTTACAAAGGAGTTCCCATCAGACTGTCAGCTGATTTCTCAAAAAAGACCTTATAGTCAAGAAGGGGCTGGAAAGAAATATTTGAAATCCTGAAAAGCAGGGACCTACATCCAAAATTGCTCTATCCAGAAAAGCTGTCATTTAGAATGGAAGGGCAGATACAGTGCTTCTGAGATAAGGTCAAGTTCAAGGAGTTCATCATCACCAAGCCCTTACTATATGAAATGTTAGAGGGACTTATCTAAGAAAAAGATAAAAAATATGACAGTGAAAAGACAGCAAACTCACAGCTATTAAGAACCAAACTTAAAACAAAAGCAAACCAAGCAAACAGCTAGAACAGGAACAGAACCACAGAAATGGAGATCATATGGAGTGTTAGCAACAGGGGCGTGGGAGGAGGAGAGAGGGGGAAAGGTACAGAGAATAAGTAGCATAGATGGTGGGTAGAAAATAGACAGGGGGAGGGCAAGAATAGCATGGGAAATGTAGAAGCTAAAGAACTTATGACACATGGACATGAACTAAAGGGGGGGAATGTGGGTGGGAGAGGGTGTGCAGGGTGGAGGGGAATGATTGGGGAGAAAAGGGACAACTGTAATAGCACAATCAATAAAATATATTAAAAAAAGAATCTAGATTGGTGTTTTTTTTCTAACATTACTTTTAAGTACTTCACTCTCATATGATTTCTGATGAAAGGTCTATTGTAATTTTTATCATTGCTCCTCTGTAGGTGTTCTTCCTTTGTGTCCTTTCAAGATTTTCTCACCCTGGCCAGTGAGGCTCTGTTGGTTGGAGTGTCACACTGAAAACCAAAAGGCTGCGGGTTCAATCCCTGGTCAGGGCATATACCTAGGTTGCAGGTTCAGCCCCTAGTCATGGAACACATAAGAGGCAACTAATCAATGTTTCTCTCTCACATCGATGTTCCTCTCTCTCTTTCACTCACTCACTCACTCGCTCTTCCTTCCTCTCTCTCTAAAAGCAATGGAAAAATGTCCCCAGGTAAGGATTTTTAAAAAAGATTTTCTCTTTGTCTGCAGAGTGAATATATGTGTAAGTTAGTCTTTTAGCATTTATCCTGCTGGTTGTTCTCTGGACTTCTGATTCTATGGTTTGGTGTCTGCAATTAACTTTGGAAAATTGTTGGTCATTACTTCTTCAAATATTTCTTCTGCTCTATGATATTCCAGTCACATGTATGTTACACCTTTTAAAATTGTCCCACAAGTTTGATATATTATGTTTTCATTGTTTTTTTTCCATTCATGTTTTCACTTTGTATTTCAGTTTAAGAAATTTCCATTGCCATCTCTTCAAGCTCATTGATTCTCTCCTCATCTGTGTCTAGTTACTAATAAGTCCACTGAAGGCATTCTCCTTTTCTGTTGTAGTGTTTTTCACTTCCCCTTCTTTTTTATTCTTTCTTAGAGCTTCCCTCTTTCTGCTTATACTATCCATCTGTCCTTGCATATTTTTTTTACTTTTACCACTGTGCTTAATATATTAACCATAGTCACTTAAAATACCCTATCTGATCATTTCATATCTGTGTCATATCTAAGTCCAGTTCTGATGCTTGTTTTGTCTCTTCAGATGGTGTTTTTCTTGCATTTTACTGTAAATTATAATTTTGTATTAAAAGCATACAGTATGGGGTACTGGAAACTGAGGTACATAGGCCTTTAGTGTGAGGTTTTATGTTTATCTGGCTAGGAGTTAGGCTGTGTTTAGTGTTTGCTATAGCTACAGATGCCAAGGTCTTCAAATTCTTTTAGAGTCTCTGTTTATGTCTGTCCTGGGTTTTCCTAAGAACTTTCATTCAGATAGACTCTGAATCTTACAGCTCTTTCAGTCATAATGCACTGAAGCTCCATTGGTGTGATGGCTAAGTGATTACGTCTGTCCTTCAGCAGGCCTATGTCCCTGCGCTGGAACCTTCTCCAACGTTCATTTCCTACCTCGGCCCTCTTGCTTAGGTGACACAGGGAAGACAGCAGGGGTTATATCATCAAAGAACTGTCCTTCCTCCTGGTGTGTTAAGACTCTGGTAATGTTTCTCTCTGCCCTGGAGAGTAGGCTTTTGTGATGGAGAAAGTTTGGTCATATTTCACAATAGTTGTTTTTCCCTTCTCCCTGTCAGAGCTACAAAGGAATCTTTCTTGGCCCTTTACCATGTGACTATGGTAACATTCCATGAAATGCAGAGACACCCTTCTTAAGACTATACCCTCAAAGAGGTTTTAACTCTCATAGTCCACAGTCAGGCCTCCAGCTCAAAACTCAAAATGTCCACTTAAGAATTTCATATTGGTCATGATCACACACTAGCTCCCCAGGTAAGCAGATCTCAGCTAAGACTCTCTGGATTTGCCTGTTTCTGAGCAGATTTCAAGGTGGTGATTTGTCAAGTTTTCTGGTGGGTCCAAAAGTGCTAATTTTTAGTTTGTTCAGCTTTCCCTTGTTGTAAAGGCAGGAGTGACAACTTCTAAGCTCATTACAATCACAGCTAAGACTGCAAGTATAAGTTGCATTTTAGTAAGTACATCAGAGAGCCAACAGAAATCAAATAAAGAAATACAAACTTTTTAAAGCATCATTCCTCACTTTGAGAACAATTAACAAACACTTGAGAAATTGATTATACATAACTCACCTGGTTGCTCAGCGAAGAAAAAACCCTGCAGAACAACACTAAGCAGCCTTGAGTCAATGCCTCTGAAACAAGTTTCTTAAATATCCTGCAATTCAAAGTTTTCATTCACTCAGCATTGTCTTTTCCACAATTTGTTTTCATTAAGTGATGACAGTGTAGGTTGAAGTGAGAAGATGTATGTATATGATTGTGGCTCTGCTAAAATTAATACATCTGGACAAGTATTCAAAGGGAATTCAGAGAAGTGAAGCATTTAGTACTTTAGCAATTCCTTTTATAGTTGAAAAAGTATGTACAGCTGGTGGTAGAAATCACACACACAGAAAGAAACACACGTGTGTACATGCACACATGCACGCAACAAAAGTCAAGGGTTAGTCAGATTGTCAAACCAAAGAAAAGAATTATTAATCTGGCATCATCTTCATAAAGCACTTAGTGTCTTCTAGTAGATGGCCATCCAGTAAGTGTTATGTAAATTTGACTTCATTATTTGTCTACTAGCCACTGACGGGAAGAAAACTCTGCCTTCAGTCTTGCTTATAATGTAGAAAAAACATCAAACCAAACCACAAAACAGTAAAATTTTTACATCAGATTTAAATCTAGATGTGTACATAGGTAAGAGGAAGTTCAGGTTGGAAAACAACATTAAAATAAGGGACTCAGAGGAACTATTCAACGTGCCTTAGATTGTACAAGAAAATAGAACTTTAACACTGATAAACAAAAGTAGATGTTCAAATGAAGAAGACTCCATGGTGGAGGCACAGTCCTTCAGTAGATGTGACACACATTTCACATTTCCCAGGGCATACAGAATATAGTTGAATGCTGAGAACATGAACTTGGCTCTATGACCCAGGACATTAAGCAACAGAGAAATCAGAAACAAACCAGGCCATTAACAACAACAAAAAAAACAGTGGATACTTATGACAACCCAATGAGGCTGTTAAGACATTGTTAGATTTTCTTTAAATAAAAATGAAACTATGGTTGGTTTTGATTAAACATGGTTTTTAAATACTTTGTTTCCAGAAAAGACAATGAAATAGATCTCTTTAAAAAAGCCTGTTTTCGAAATGGTCTGGAAGCCTGCAATCACTGTTGGCAAAGATGCCCATTACATTCGCATTCAGGAAATCCATCAGTAAACACTGATCAGCTAAATATCTGAGGCTAGAAATAAGATAGTTTTTCTTTTGAGAAGAAAAACACATTTTTATGACCAGAAGGGGAGCAAGAGGATTTCTTTCTTTAGATGTACCTTTAAAATTTACTTGAAATCTATATTGCTTCATTATTTTTTCAGGCTACATGAGAAGTGATAGATGGAAATAGATATAGTTAGAAGAGTGAAAAAGTTCATTGCCATGGAAAATCTCTTAGATGAAATAGAAATTGAATAACTATTCTAAAAATGTAAAGTTTAGCTATTGATAAGCCTAGGAGCCCTAATCAAGCTAAGGATAACTTGGGATAAATTGTTCTGCTCAAGCTTAAGGGAAAAACCAGATTATAAACAGCTCATATTTGTTAATAGATATAGTCTACTACAAACATAGAATTTTTAAAATAGCAACTATTGTCTGTTTTAACTTCTAATTTCAAGAGTAGTGCATGCTCAATTAAAACTCTAGAATGTCAAAGATGACCCCTTTCACAAAGAGGAAAAATATATTTTCTATAATGCCACCAACAGAAGTTAACTTTTGCTATTATTTCTGTCCAGTATTTTTATGTAAACAGACCTATATGGTTTATCAAAAGTCTCCTAATATACCTCCTGCTTTTTTTAAGTGATGTATGGTGATAGGAGTATATCTCATGCCAAAAAATATTTTTCCATAGAGTATTTTAGTGCCTTTATAATATTCCACTGTATAAATATTCCACAATATGTTTAATCAATATATGAGATAAAATATTCTTAAAGCCCAAGAGGCTTTAACTCAAATTTTGCTATTTTAATTAATTTTGTGGTGAACAGTACAAATATACATCTTAGTACACATCTCTAATTATCTTCCAAATGTGGAATTCCTGGGTCCAAAGAAAGTCATTATGTTTTTTAAAATATTTTAATAAAAAATTTTTGAAAAAAGGTTCAGTAATACAATCATATTAAGTTCATACTCTTTGAAAATGTTATTTTCATAATATAATATTTCATAAAGTAATAGTTTTAATAACCAAGTAGTAGGTTATCTGCAACCAAGGAATGCCTGACTACTTTAACATTATGGGCCATTGTTCAAGAACAGCCAAGTTGCAGTTTACACAAGCATGAACCAGTACCAATAATTGGGTCCTTTTATAATCGCAGTCTCCAGCATTCTATTCTCTGACCACCAAATTCCCATATTTCCCTCTGTCTCTTTAGCACCTCAACTCTGTTAGTTCTTCAACCCCACCAGGACATCCAACCTATTGACCCTGTCGCCTATTTACTGTCCATCAATCTGTTGACTCTTATTTCCTTTCTTACCCAGCTTGGACACCATGAAAAAAATCATTATAAGTATTCTCTCACATTTACTCCAACCCCCATCCATTCTGTCTGTCTGTAAGTTTTCTGCCTGGAAAACTTTCTTGTGCTTGCCTGGCTAACCACAGTCCTGACAAATCCATCTCTTTACCTACTTCCCCAGGCCTGCACCCAAGCAGCTGAGTAGAGGTGGAGAAAAATCACACCACCATGTTGATGCGTCTTAATTTGAATTCCTGAGCCCTCAGTACTGCCTAGAACTCCTACATTTTCCTGTTCAGTTCAATTCCATACTTTCTCCTCTCTTCTCAAACCTGCAATGCTTTGCCTTCCTCCTTAACTCTTATTTGCTAATCTTGGTCATTATTTTATTGAGAAAATAAAAGCTGATTTTATTGAGAAATCAAAAGGGTAAATCTACATGTACCCCTCCACTCACTCTATCATTTACCTGCATTTATGACCCTGGATATTGCCTCCCCCCCCCCCCCATTTCAGAGGTGGACAAACTGCCTCCTGCCGAAGGCTAACGTCTCTGTGTTGGATCATCCCCAGACATGCTATATTTCTTCTCTCTTTAAGAACCAAGTTTAAAGAATTCTTTATCAATATCCTTCTGCAGTTCATTTCTCTGTAAAACCCCAAGAAGGAGCTACTCTACCTGCTATCTCCATGCCTTCTTCTCCCATTCATTCAATGCCACTACTTCCCTAAACAGCTCTTACCAATTGTCAACCACTGCAACACTGTCAAATCCAATGGTTAATCCTCAATCATCCAACCCACCCTACTCCATCCCTAGCAGTACTTGATGTAGTTCATCTCTTTCACTCCTTCATGAAACACTTTCTTCACAAGATGCCAGTGTTTTGGTTTTCCTTTTCCATCGCTGTCCATTCCTTCTCCATTATTTTGGCTGGTCCCACCTCGCCTTTCCAACCTATAATCATTGTGGTGTGCCAGAGTTCGACTCTAGGACCTCTTCTTCCTTCTGTCTACATTCCCTCTTCAGACATCTCATTCAGTTCCAGCTCTATACAACAACTGCCCTTAAATATCTCCAGTTCTGTCCACTCACCTGAACTCCATATCCTGCAGGCTTATCTTCACGCTGTGTCCAGGATCCCACCTCTTTACTCCAGTTCCACCATCACCATGCTAATCTAATTCCTGTCACACCTGGTGTGCTGCCATAGCCTCCTCTGTGGCATGGCTTCCATTCTTGCTCCCTTTTATAGCCTTCATCCAACAACTTGAGTGATCCTTCCAAAAAAGTAAATCAGATCATACGACTCCTTTGATAAAGACTATAACGTCTCACTCTGAATAAAGGTAAAGTCCCATAAGACCCTATAGCTTCATGCCCTTATTTTTACCATTCCTCACCGCTCACTTTATTTCACTTACATTGACCTCCTTACTGTTTCTCAAAGAAGCCAAGTACACTTCTCCATCAGGGCCTTTATAGCAGCTGGTTCTCAGCCTAGAAAATGCTACCACGAATACCCACAGGACTCTCTCTCTCTCTCCCTCTCTCATTTTTTTAATGTCCTTGCTCAATGTCATCTTGTCATAAAAGTCTTTCCTGACCACCCTAGAAAAAATATATTACACACTGACATACACGTACAGCTGTCACTATTTCCCAAAATTGCTTCCCTTGTTATTTTACATATTACCACTTTTCATATTATATATGTCAAATTTAAATTTAATTGTTTATCTCCTTCAATGAGAAGGTACTTGGTTGATATTCTCAACGTCTAGAATTCTGCCCAAAACACAATGAACACTAAACAATTTTGAGTAAATGAATAAGCAGAATAACTAGGACTACTTATGCATTCCAACCATAAATGAGAGCTTAGAGAGTAAGGGCAAATGCTTCCCAGTGATTGCAATCTGAAGGGGAAGTTTTTCTTGGCCATCCACGTAAGTTTTTTTGCAATTGTAGTATATGAATGTGGACCATCAACCACAGGAAAAATTAAAATAAAGCTCAGGCCACAAAGAAGCAGAAAGTAATAATTAAGGGCTGGGGAAAGGATTAGACAATTAGTCCCCACCCTCTTTGCCAGAGTGGTTAGGACACAGGCTCAGGAGGAAGACGGAGCTGGGTTTGCGGCCGCACTGCCACGCACTGGCTTTGCTGCCTCGAGCAGGCTAGTTACTCTCTCTGCGTCTGACTCTTCTGATCCACAAAATGTACTTGAACAACAATAAAAAATAAAAAATTGTGGCAAAAACGTCCCAGAGTTGTTGTAAGAATTCCATGACATAATGTCCTTAACACAGTTCCTGCTACATAATAAGCATTTAATATACGCTGGCTTTATTTATTTATTATTTTGAGACATTCTCACACTACTATTCAATTCACCACCAGTACATTTCATTAAGCAACACAGCAGTTGCACACACATGTCCTCCAACAGAATGCTTTAAGGAGTAAGGGACAGTTCAGCTTTACTCACAAGAGTCTTCACTCTGTGGTTACGTAGATATGCCCAGCACATAACCGTTAAGAGGTTCAGTAATTCACACTTACCCAAGGCACATCGTAATTACATCAGCCAAGATTAAAATGAAGCAGAGAATTCTAGAAGCAGCAAGGGATAAGGGGACAGTCACCTACAAAGGAGTTCCCATCAGACTGTCAGCTGATTTCTCAAAAGAGACCTTACAGGCAAGAAGGGGCTGGAAAGAAATATTTGAAATCTTGAAAAGCAGGGACCTACATCCAAAATTGCTCTTTCCAGCAAAGCTGTCATTTAGAATGGAAGGACAGATAAAGCGCTTCTCAGATAAGGTCAAGTTCAAGGAGTTCATCATCACCAAGCTCTTATTATATGAAATGTTAAAGGGACTTATCTAAGAAAAAGATCAAAAATATGACAGTGAAAAGACAGCAAACTCACAGCTATTAAGAACCACACCTAAAACAAAAGCAAACTAAGCAAACAGCTAGAACAGGAACAGAACCACAGAAATGGAGATCATATGGAGGGTTAGCAACAGGGGCGTGGGAGGAGGAGAGAGGGGGAAAAGGTACAGAGAATAAGTAGCATAGATAGTGGGTAGAAAATAGACAGGGGGAGGGCAAGAATAGTGTGGGAAATGTAGAAGCTAAAGAACTTATGACACAAGGACATGAACTAAAGGGGTGAATGTGGGTGGGAGAGGGTGTGCAGGGTGGGGGGAATGATGGGGGAGAAATGGGACAACTGTAATAGCATAATCAATAAAATATATTAAAAAAAAAGACTTGTTAAAACAACTGAACTGACACTTAGATGTCAATTCAGTGAATTATACATACCCATTTGGAATTGTTTCTTACATGTGTCCTATTCCACTGCACTATGGAACTGGTGACAAGCCTCTGCAGTGAAGCCAAGGGAAAAGTCTCTGCGCCCATCTGGTCAGTTTCTCCTCTTTGAGTTCCATGATGCTCTTGCTCTATATTACCTGTTGGTCTGTGCTAGGATATCTTTTACTTTGCTTCAGTTTCTCCCGTTGATAATCTCTTTTCAGGTCTATGCACTTCTTCAGTCTTCTCTGAATCTTAAGTCTATTTATTAGTCCTCAGAATAGTTAAGTGATTCAAAAGTCCGTAACAATCCCTTTCTTCTTTATTCATTCAAAACAGGTATTAAAAAGCTAACAGTGTGACAGACCTCATGGCAAGGTAACAGAAAGAAAGATAAGCATAGTATCTGAGCTCTCCTTTGGGAGCCAGTCTGACGGGGAACACAAATATTGAATGTGTGTGTATGTATAACAGGAACTATAAGGAGTGAATTACAGAGTTACCTGCAATACACAGAAGTATCACAAGCAGACTTAGAATACCAGAGAACTGAGGGAGTTACATATAAGCAGATCTTTTTCAAGCCTTTTGACTATGACCCACACAAAAAAAATACAATTTACAGTGCAACACAGCACACATACATACTCATACCAAAAAAAACCCAGATAATTCATAAAATGACACTTATTTTTTCTATTTTATTCTATTTCGTTTTCTCTATACTTTGTTTTCTTTGCTGATAAATACCTATTAGAGTAGGAACTGAGGGTAGCAGACACATATTCCAGGCAAAAACAGAAATGTAACGCATAAAGTCCTGGAGTAAATGCATGTGAATCCATTCCTCTTACCTTCGTGTTTTGATTATGGCCTACTGGCAACCACCTCCTGTTTCCTCCTCCTTTTGGGGTGCCTTCCTGTACTACCAAGGCTAGGAAGTAAAAATTACATTTCTAAGATTCCCTTGCAGCTAAGTTTCTACATTTGAAATAGGCTATACAAGTTTGCTGCAGTATCATGATGGGAAAGGTGGAATTTTAGAGGATTTTAACACCCCACTAACACCAATGGCTATATCTTCAAGACAGAAAATTGACAAGGAAACAGTGGCCTTAAATGACCCACTAGACCAGATAAATTTAATTGATATCTTCAGAGCATTTCACCCCAAGGCAGCAGAATATACATCATTGTCAAGTGCACATGGAAAAGTCTTTAGGACAGATCACATGTTAAGACAAACAAGTCATAATAAATTTAGGAAGATTAAAATCATATCAAACTTCTTTTCTGAACATAATGGCATGAAAGTAGAATATAATCACAAGAATAAAACTTAAAACACACAAAGACATGGAAGCAAAATAAAATGTTACTAAACAATGAGTGGATTAACAGTGAGATCAAGAAAGAAATAAAAAGTTACCTTGAAACAAATGAAAGTGAGAAAAAAACAACCCAAAAATCTATGAGACATAGAAAAAGGAATCCCAGGACAGAAATTCATAGCATTGTAGGCCTACCTCAAGAAACAAGAAAAATCTCAGATAAGCACTCTAACTTTATACTTAAAGGAATTAGAAAAAAGAATAAGAAAGCCCAAAGTGAGTAGAAGAAATTAAATAGTAAATATCAGAGCAGAAATCAATGAAATAGAGTCTAAAAAACAAAATGTCAATGAAACCAGAGCTTGTCCTTTGAAAAGATAAACAAGACTGACAAACTTTTAACCAGATTCATTAAAAAAAAAGAGAGAGGACCCAAATAAATAAAATTGGAAATGAATGAGGAGAGGTAACAACTGACACCAAAGAAATACAAAGCATTGTAAGAAAATATTATGAACAACTAATTGTGTACCAACAAACTGCACAATCTGGACAAAATGAATAAATTCCTAGTAACATACAAATTTCCAAAAATGAATCAGGAAGAATCAGAAAATCTAAATAGACCGATTACAACTAATGAAACTTAAGCAGTAATCAAAAAACTCCCAACAAACAAAAGCCCTAGACCGGATGGTGTCATAGGTGAATTTTACCAAACAGTCCAGGAAGAATTAACACCTCTCCTTCTCAAACTATTCCAAATAATTCAAGAGGAAGGAAAACTACCAAGCTCAACTTATGAGGCCAACATTGTCCTCATTCTAAAACCAGATAAAGACACTACGAAGAATGAAAATTATAGGCCAACATCCCTGATGAGCAGAGGCACTAAAATCCCCAACAAAATATCTAACTGGATCCAGCAATCCATTAAAAAGATCAAATGGGGTTTATTCGAGGATGAAAGGTTGGTACAATATCCATAAATAAAAAATGTGATATACCATGTAAACAAAATAAAAAATACAAACCACATGATCATATCAATAGCTGTAGAAAAAGCATTTGATATAATTCAGCACCCATTTATGATAAAAACTCTCAGCAAAGTGGGAGCAAAGGGAACATACCTAAACATAATAAAGGTCATATATGACAAACCCACTGCCAGCATCATACTCAATGGACAAAAGCTAAAAGTGTTTCCTTTAAGATCAGGAACAATGATCTCCTTTCACCTCTCTTATTCATCACAGTATGGATGTCCTAGCCACAGAAATCAGACAAAAAGATATCAAAGGCATCCAAATCGGAAAGGAAAAAGTAAAACTGTCTTATTTGCAGATGACATGATACTGTATACAGAGAACCCTAAAGCTTCCGCAAAAAAAAAAAAAAAAACTACTAGAACTGATAAGTGAATTCCCTCAAGTAGCATAACACAAAATAAATACCCAGAAATCAGATGCATTTTTATACACCAATAATGAACTATCAGAAAGGGAAACTAATAAAATAATCCCATTTACAACTGCATAAAAAAGAAACAAACAACAATGTAGGAATAAATTTAACCAAGGATGTAAAAGACCTATACTCAGAAAACTATAAAACCCTGAGGAAAGAAATTGAAGAAACTGGTGGGTAGGGAAGGAGGGCACTTAGGAATACCAAAAGGAACCCTCAGAGAAACAGGGAGGACTGGATCCTCTGATTTCTGTAATTGACACCACACCCTGGCAGATACAATCAGCAACAATGTTCACAAGTTGCTGGTTACTCACTGTCAGGTACGTCATAATCACCTACAAAAAAAATGCCATTCAAGTTAAACTTGAAACTAAAATAGGCTTGTTTCCAGAAAACTGGCATTATGTATGCAACTGTTATTAAACAAAGGCCTAAATTCAGCCCTTTAGACCTCAGATACAGGATTTTGTTGAAATGTGTTGGCTTTTTCTGTTTTTTTTTTTTTCTTTTTTCATTTTCATAGGCATCTAGCAATAAAAAAAAAAAAAAGAAAAACCTGACATCTGTGGTTTTATGGGATCTTGGCATCTTACCACACAGGGGAAGGGGTGCAGCCATGTTAACCTCAACCCCAATTCACCAAGCCTGTGCGCCACTCGGCCCCCTGGTGGTTCCCGCCATGAATGTGCAAAGAAGTATTTCTCAGAGAAAAAAAGAGAAAAGAGAGGAGTGGGAGAGGGAGAGGGAGTGGGAGAGGGAGGGGGAGGAAGGGGGGGAAGGGAGAAGAATGAATAATTTTCCCTCCTGTTTACCTATTTCAGAGTCTAGTGAGGATTTACTTACTATTCCACAATACTTACTTCTTCCAAAGTACTTTTCCTTCTTTAAATCATCAATTTGACAAGTACAATTTGCCCAGCTCATTAATAAGCCATCACTAATTTCTTTCTCTTCTCCTAACCTTTCATTTTAAAACCTAGCAAAACTGGATAAAATACCGTACATGTTTTTAAATGTCAGGGGTAACAAGAAGAAAGTAATTGTATTATTGACTGAAAAGAACTGAAATTCTTTTCATTTTCTGAAGAAAATTTCACATCCAGTCTTTAGCTGACAAAGATGAGATCAGCTGCAAAAATATCAACTAGGACCGTGGCAACATAAATCAAGAATATAACTTGAGTATAAAGCAGTTGTTTGAATTTAGGCACAAGATATCTTGTTTGCCAATGGTAATATCATCAGAAAGCACTGTTAGGTTACTTGTAGCTGGGCGTCCTGGATCCTTAGTGCCTGGCTGTTCTCTTTAGAAACCACGACTTCCCACCAGCCGCTCCACAGGAAAAACCCTTAGCTTTCTTCCCAGAGCATCTTAGGTGATAGAACCCACATGCAGGCTCATACATGACCGTTACACCTGTTGGCAAAATTGCTGTTTTTCTCCATGATAATAATTATATTCTTTATGTTCCCATGGGCTAGAGGTGACTGGGGGTCAGGGGCTAGGACTACATTCAAGGTGTCTTCGGATTTATACAGTCCTGAGTCTTTTGTCTTTGTGTAAAAGCCCACCCAGAGAAAAAGAACCTGCTCACACTGTCTTCTTTAACTAAGCTAGACCATCAAGGCAACATTATCAACCAAGACTGAGGCTCCCGGGACTTCTTCCCCTCTCTGCTGACCCTGGCAATCCCATCAGCATTTCTTACACTGACTTCCCATGATCACTTTCTAGTTTAGAGTTCTCCTGGATAATATTACATTAACTACTCAGCGTACTACTGAAACCCAACCTATAAAAATGCTCACATTTTATTAATCCACAAGGCTAATAAGCTTTTGTTTGAAAATCAGGGGGTTTCGCTTCAAAAAGTAATACCATCCCAGGCCACAAAAAGAAAAATCTTAAGTTCTCAAAATTGTAAAGACCATATTCCCTAACCATAGTGCCATAAAACTGAAAGTTATAACTAAAGACATGTGGAAAAAGTAAAAGACACTTAAAAACTAAGAACTCAGGTTTTTAATATAATTTTTAGTTAAGAAATTAAAGTGGCTAAATTAAAGTTACCAATTTAGATACAAGAATGACAATATTGTAATGTGAGGTTCTGCAAAAGTTGAACTGAAGGGAAAATGTATAATCTTAATTCATTTTAATTAATGTAAAAAATAACATAAATGATGTAAAAAAGGGAATATGTACTTTTTTCATATAAAATTTATATGTATGTAAAATATTCAGGAGGATATTATTTGAAAAAGCCAATAAGAGAGACAAAACTAACTAAACACACACTCATACACAACAGCAACAAGTAATACTACAGATAAGAAGAAAATATAGAAAACTCATGAGAAAATGCCATATAAAACTATCACAATAAACTTTAAAATCTCCTGGTAAGGAGTGATTTTCTAAAGAAATATAACTGTTAGTTAATTATTGCTGCCTAACAAAGTCAGTAGTTTAAAGCAGGAAGCATTTATTATTGGTCATGGGTCTGTGTGTCAACTGGGTGTTTCTTCAGCCGTGCAGGGCCTGCTCACTCGTGTGCGGTCAGCTGTAGGTTAATCAGGCAGCTGTGCTAATCTCGCTGGGATCCTGCACAGTGTAGGAGATGAACACCGACAGGCTGGTCTAGGATGGTCTTGGGTGGAACACTGCGGTTCCCTCTATGTACTCTTCCATCCTCCAGCAGGCTAGTGTTAGCTAATTCACATGGAGGTGGCAGGGTTCCAAGAGAAAGAGCAGAATCAGACAAGGCCGTTTGAGGCTGAAGCTAGGAAATGACGCCCAAAGCAAGTTACAAGGTCAGGCCAGACTGAAGATGCAAAGAAAGAGAATCCATACCTTATTTTTTAATTTTCTTGTAAAATCAACTTTATTAAGATGTAATTTGTGTATGATACAATGTTCCCATTTTAAGTGTATACATTATTTTTATTTTATTTATTTATTTTTAGAAAGAGGGGAGGGGAAGGCAAAAGAAAGGGAGACAAACATCAATATGTGGTTGTTTTTCACACATCCCCTGCTGGGGACCTGGCCCACAACCCAGGCATGTGCCCTGACTAGAAATTGAACCATCGATCCTTTGGTTCGCAGGCCCGCACTCAATCCACTGATCTATACCAGCCAGGGCTTAAGTGTATATTTTTAAGAGTTTTTTTTTTTTTTAATTGTTATTCTATTACAGTTTTCCCAGTTTTCCCCCCTTTACCCTTCTCTACCCATCCTACCCACCCCCACTCCCACAGTCAGTCCCCATACTGCTGTCCATGTCCATGGGTCATTCATACATGCTTCCTAACTAGTCCCTTCCCCTTCTTTCCACCATTATCCCCCACCCCACTCCCCTCTGGCCACTGTCAGTCTGTTTCATGTTTCCGTGCCTGTGGTTCTATTTTGTTCATTCGTTTATTTTGTTCATTAGATTCTTCTTATAGGTGAGATCATATGGTATTTGTCTTTCACTGCCTAGCTTATTTCACTTAGAATAATGCTCTCCAGTTCCATCCATGCTGTCACAAAAGGTAGGAGCTCCTTCTTTCTTTCTGCTGTGTAGTATTCCATTGTGTAAATGTACCACAGTTTTTTGATCCACTCACCTACTGATAGGCACTAAGATTGTTTCCAGCACTTGGCTATTGTAACACACAGTGCTGCTATGAACACAGGAGAATCCACATCTTGAAGGGAGGAGCTGGAAAGCCACTCTGGGAAGCACATGGATACAAGAAGGGCATTGATTGGATCCATCCATGCAATCAACCTACCACAAAAACTAAGAGAAAATCTGCATATACCATGAAAGACGCTGAAAGGGCTGTCAAAGAACTACTCCCAAAATGTGTGTCAGACCCAGCATGTTCAAACCATTACTAATTCCAAGACAGTTCTTTCAAAATACTTGAGAAACAGAATTTCTAAGCTATGATACTTGTTCAGGGCATAGAGAAAATAGGAAGGACTTGAATTCATTCTATGAAACTAGCAGAGGCTGATACTGACATGTCAAAGAAAAGTAGAGGTCAACATCATTTGTGACTATAGATCCAAAATGTTAAATAAAATATTAGCAAATAAGATATAGAAGAATAATGAAAGATATGAAACCCCATAGTCATGGAATGTTTTATTTCAGGAATCCAAAGACAGTTTAATATCAAACAACCCATTAATATTATTTATCATATCAAAAGAAAAATATATTTTATCATCTTAATTAAATACTAAAGTGTGCTTGGCAAGATTTATCATTTAATTACTAGCAATATAGGAATCAAAGGAATTTATGTAAAGTTGTCTTACAAATTGTTTCAAGCCAAAAATCCACCAGGATGCTTAAACATGTAGAACACTGGTTGGGTAAGATTGTAGTTATTGTGCTAAAATAAACAAACAAACAAACAAATAAATAAAAAGGGATAAAGAATTTATAGTTCATTATTAATTAGGAAATTATAAGCATATTTAAACAAATTTAAATAAGTGTATTTACCACAGATATTTGAAGGCCTTTAATATACTATATGTTTACAAAAAAAATTTTATTACTGAACTCTTTTTTAAAGGATATCAAAGGGGACTTTGAGAAATACCGCTACAAAGACATTCTCTTTTAAATCAGATGTAAGGCAAGAATGAATCGTATTACAACTATGACTTAAAATCATTCTAGAAGTGCTGGTCAATACAATCAGGAAGCTAACAAAACAAAGAATAAATACTTTGAAATGGAAAAGGCAAAATCATTATTATTTACTGCTGATGACTGCCTATCTGAAAGACCAAGAAAAACAACTGGAAGAACTTCTTTAGTGACTAATTGATTTTTAGAGAGAGAGAAAGAGGGAGAGAAAGAGAGAGACAGAGATTTGCTGTCCCACTTACTGATGCATTCATTGGTTCGTTCTTGCACGCACCCTGACCCCATAACCTTGGCGCATCAGGACAACACTCTAACCAACTGATCTACCCAGGCAGCACCCCAACTGGAAGACAATTAAACTAATAAGAAACTAGCCTTTTACTAATTAATACATAAACTCAATAGGTTCCTTCTTATATTCCAATATTAGTCCATTAGAAATTACAATATAGAACAATAAAAACTATAAAATATCTAGGAATAAACTTAAAGAATATACAGGACCTATGTAGAAAAGACAAAAGCAATACAAGAAACTTTTCTGAAAAACATAAAAAATAAAAGCACAGATGTAATATGTCTAAAATTAAAAAAATTAAACACTGCAAAAATGTCAATTTTACCTAAATTGATCATAAATTCCACAGAATTTCAATGCCATCTAAAAAATTTAACCAAATAATTAAAAATTTTATCTGGAAAAACTATGAAATAGCTGAGCACCAAAAGTGGAAACCGTAAAAGAGAAGAATATGTCTATATGTCAAAAACGAAAAGCCACCGTAAGTACTAAAAAGGTACACAACAAATTCAGGAAAGTATTTTCAATATATATGACCAAGGATAAAACCTGAGATATGAAAGAGTTCAGAAAAAATAATTCAAAGCTGTATCTTAGGTAATTTTAAAAAATCCAGTCTCCTATTTGATACTTCTTGAGGTTTTTAAAAAAAACTCCCTCTTTTCTACCTTCCAATTCCTCTCCAAACTCGGACTGTTTTCTCCTAGATGACGTCTCCCATTTCAAAACAACCATCGGAGGTCCACATGCATACAGAAAAGTCCATCTCTCGCATACATTATCTCCTCTCTCAGCCCTGCCCCACCCCAGGACACCTCTAGGCCTCAATAATCGCCAGAAGTACTTTCCCCTACATGGCACGATTAAGGAACACAGTGCAACATGGGTATCACTGCTCCGAATCACATCTCCTCCGGAGTCATATATCAACGTGAGTGGAAGATATGCGTCCTCCTCATTCTTCCTGATGCCCTCAAGTTTCAACTCATGCAGAGACATACCTCTCCCAAGGAGAAATAATTTTCATAGAGTCCAAACAAAAACTGGTGTCCGTGCACATACAAATATATATATAACAACAAAAATGCAAATTAAAACTATAGTAAGATAGTTCTTATTATACAATTGGCAAATATTAAATATAATACCCAGAATTGTGAAGGATGTGTGAGGTAATAGGTACCTTCCTACAATAATAGAGGGAATGCAAAGCAGTTCTATTCTAGAGGGCCAACAGACATTAGGCATCACAATGCAAAAAAATAAGAATGCCCTTTGACTCAGAAAATTTGTTTCTAGAAATTTATTCCAAATAAATAGTTGGGCAAGTGTCTATGCATGGATCAAGGATGTTTGTTACAATATTGTTTATAATAGCAATATCATACATATTAAATATTATGATTTAGCTCTATACTAATGGCTGAATCTCAGAATCATCAGAGGAAGCCTCCAAAAATACGCATCTTAGACTTCATCTCCTGAGAGTCTGACTGATTCAGTGACCTTGTATGTGGCTGGGAATCAGAATTTTTCAAAACTGCTCTGGCTGGTGTAGCTCACTGGACTGAGCACAGGCCTATGAACCAAAGGGGTCGCTGGTTTGATTCCCAGTCAGGACACATGACTGGGTTGCAGGCCAGGTCCCCAGCAGGGGGCATGTGAGAGGCAACCACACATTGATGTTTCCATCTCTCCTTCCATTCTCCTCTCTCTAAAAACAAATAAATAAAAACATTTTTTTTAAAAAAGAATGTTTCAAAACTTTCTAAGTAATGCTGACAGATTTCCCGTATCAGATTCAAAAGCTTATTTTGAAGTTATCTGAATTATAATAGTGTGTGATATTGGACTAGAACTATAGACACAAGGAACAGAACAAAGTGTCCCAAAATACTAAGAAATTACTCTGGCAATCAAGTGGTATTTTATACCTTTGGAGAAAGGAGGGTTTATTCAATATGAGACCCACTGCCTGACTACTTGGAGATATTTCCAAGGACTAAAAATTAAATGTAAAAGTAAAACCTAAGTGCAGACACACACACACACACACACACACACACACACACACACACAGAGTTACATACAAAAATAGTTACATAACCTTAGAGGAAAAGCCCTACTTAGGACCTCCACCTGGTGAAAAATTCTTCCTATGTACACTTGAATTCTCAGAGGATTTATATTCACAATTTTTTAACTATGAAATAATATATTTAAAATACCATACAATTTCTTCATCTGTTCCTTTAAATGTCAAAATAACTTACAAAATTTATTTCTGACTCAAAATGCAGGTGGTCAAATGTTTTGGGGTTACAGAGTTGGAAAAGCCTCCTTTTTCCAATTTAAAGTATTCCAACCTAAAAGATTACCATAGTAGATGATAATTTATAGCAGATGGATACAGTAATATACCCTACTGATGTACTTACTTTCCTAGTACCTTCTGAGAGAAAGCAAGCTAATTCCAAATAAGTCTGTCCAACATACCTTCTTGCACTTCTTTGTAATCATTACAAATAAGCAGAAAATATATGAAAATACCTGAAATAAATGCTGTTTAATAGTAAAAAATGCACAGAGGACTTCAAATATTACTCTGATGAAGGAATGCCTTTCAGTTTCCAAGAATAAAAACAGCCCTTTATGTTCTGAATAAATTTTTTTTTTAATCCAGAGAAATGGATTTTTTTTCTATATAGGGAAAACAAAAGGATCCAGAATAGTCACCTCCACCCTTCTGAGGCTCATAGTAAAGAAAAAATGGGCCCAATGGGTCAAAGTTCCTAACACTCCTTACAGAACGGGGCATGTGCTGATGGCGGATACAGAGGCAGAGCTGGTTTACAGTCCCCAAGGAAATCAACTCCCTCCAAGTTTGTCACAGGGGTTAAATGGGGTTAAAAATGTGAAGTACTTAAAATGTTCCTGACACATACATAGAAGTCGCTAGGCACGTGTTAGCAACAGCAAGTGAGAGGAAGGAGCAGGAACCAGGTTCATGTCTTGTGGCTTTCTCTATCTGTCGGACCTGCTGGTTAGTTATAACCTTGACCTTTCTCAGGAATCCACAGTATTTACAGATGAAATGCTGTAATGTCAGGAGTTTGCTTCAAAGTGTTCCAGAAAGTAAAGGTGTGCATTGGAGAAGGAAAATTAGATAAAACAACAGACTAGTATACAGTTACACACTGATCATACTTTAAAATTTCAAACATGCTCAAAGTCAAACCAGTGTTTTACAATCCAGTGGTCCTCAGTTAGTAGACCAGGAGATTATTGATTTCTCTTGGTGAAATCCCAAGAACCAAAAAGAAACTGTCTGGTGCCACCCCACCAACGTGTCTTAGAACTTGTAGTTTAGTTTTGTCACTTTATTCCAGTCCCCACTGAGGATTTTTCATATAGCGCAATGCCTTTACAAAAGTGCCACCAGCGACTGATCCACAAAAACTCGGATCTTCCCCTCGAACCCATTGAGAGTTCTTTCCATTCAGTGAGGAAGCGATCACTCTCAGCCTACTCAGAGCCAAAGGCAATCACCACCACCCGATTTCTATCAGCCACGACATTGATATGATGAGTGTTTTAAGTTGGGGGATTGATCTCTGTTTTCCGTATCTCACTGGAAAACAGCCTATTTTCCAATGTTGCTAACCAACAAGTCGTGAGCCCACCTAATGGGGTTCTCTAGAACATCAAGGCCAAGTCGTTACTATTCTGAGAATCCCATGAGTTTCATTTGCTAAGTCAGTGGCTATTCGGTGGAAAATATGCTAAGACCCAAAGTCCCCAAATTACTATCTCTAGTCCCCCTTCACTTTAATTTTAACCAGAGGTCATTCTCATTAAAAAGTCTCTGGAGTCTTTGATAAATGTAAGCTTTACACTCGCTGAGAGATCCTTGGCCATTTCCTGTGGCTGCACTCATGCCAGTCATCCAGCTGCTATCAATTAACATTCCATCAATTTCCCTGTCAGCTGGGGTTAGGCTTGACTGAGTCACAGGTACAGTCTACTTGGCAACATTTTTATCTCTCAATGTGTTTACCATAGAAGCGTTAGAATTTTTAATGAAGTCGCATTCAAAAACATTTATTGAGCACTTATTATATGAAAGTCATTATAAATTTGATCTCATTCCAATGACACAGATTCATTGTTATAATTAGTATTGGCTAAACTAAGTTTTCATAAAAAAGATTATTCTGTGTTAGACCGAGAATAATCTTTTGCCTTTTATTGAAAAATTCTATGAATGATAGAAAGGGGAAGGAAAGAAATGGAGGAGCAAGAAAGAAAACAAAGAAAGAAAAGAAACATAAAAATCAAGAGACAAGAAAACAAAAAGTGAAGATCAAGGACACGTCAAAGAAGACTAGAATGACAAAAAAGGAAATGGAATGGTGAAAAGGAATAAAAAACAAGCAAGTCAGCAGAGAGGACAAAGGGAGACAGAAAAAAAGTCAAAAAAATCAAGAATGAAAGGAAGCAAAGTATTTCTATTTTCTTCGATATGCCAAATTAAATAGCCAGGAATTTTCTCCCAGAGCAATACACTTCAAACTACCAGACAAAAATATATATGTTATGTATAATTTTATATAGTGGGAGGTCCTTACAGATTTATAGCTGGCTAATGATCCGTGAAAGCCCTGATCTTATTTCCCTCACACCCACCTTCAGTATCTTTCAATTCCAATAAGTAAACAAGCCCTCAAGTCATTAAATAAATAATTGATATGACAACAAAGTTAGGAAAATCCTCAGAGTCCGCAAATTGCCAGAAAGCCTGAATTGAGAGGGTGAGCCAGCACTGAAGTCAAAGGCTGCACTAAAAATATTAGTCAATCCCTGGTGGCCAGTGGAGAAAGGGGCATTTGAGCAGAAGCACAGGGCCCATGCAGGGAGTCAGATCAGATACCCCGATATAAAGCAAGACCCCTGCAAAGGTAACAACACTCTTAGTGAGCAAAATAGAAAACAAAGAAGAAAAAGCCCCATGGAGAGAAATTATAAGAAATCTGCCTATTCACACTTGCCTCGGGTAAAGGAAAAAAAATTCTCTCCTGAAATTTCTAAAACCATAATAGGAAGTTAAATTTCTATTGAATTCAAAAAACTTTTTTCCCCCAATTTAAAGGGTTCTCAGGCTGGAAAGGCCCCCGTAGATGCTGCAGAAGCAAAAACAGTTCTTTGTTGAGTAGCACACCTTAATTAAACACAGAAGTTAGTGAATTCCTAAGAACAAAATTCCAAGGCACTTGAGTTCTCATTAAAAACATCACCAAACCTGAAGAAAAAACAGAATTATAACTATCAGTACAAAGACCAGATATGTTAGAATAATAAAAAAATTAATAAAAAATAACTTTGCTTAATATGCTTTAAAAAGCAGTGCTATCAAAAATATGAAAAGGAATAACAGTTTATCAAGAACAGCAAGAAATAATTTCTTGACAGCCACATAAAATGATTAGAAACTAAAATTAGAAACTTGGTAACAATTTAAACAGCAGATTAGATGTGGCTGAAAAGAGACTTAGTGAAGTGAGCAACAGAGCTAAAGAAATAACCAGAATGCAATTCAACAGGTACAGAAATTAAAAATACATAGTAGAAGAGCCATAGAACATGGACTGAGAAGTTTGAACTACAATTAACCACAGTCCTAGAAAAGGAAGTAATGGGGAGAGGCAATATTTTGAAGATATTATAGCCGAAACTTTTCCAGAATCTATTAAACGCATGAATCTTCAGATTCAGAAACCCCTATGAATCCCAAGCGGATAAAGAGAAACAAATATTCACTGAGATACACTGTAATGAGACAGTAAGACATCAAGTTAAAAAGATGGTTATCTTAAAAGCATACTCCACCCTTCCCTAACTGCATTCCCTGCCATCCAAAAAAAGATCAGCCAGGAGTAAAATAATATATTACTTTCAAAGAAACATCAGTTAGACCAAAAGCTGATTTCTCACCAACAGTGAAAGCAGGACAATGAATAATATCCTGAAGCACTGAATAAAATTCTCAATTTATAAATCTACATCCAGCAAAGTTTTCTTTTAAAATTGAAGTAAAATAATTTAAATTTTTTTCAGAAAAACTAAAAAAATTAACTTCCTATATATAGATATGTTATCAAAGTAACTTGTAAAGAAAATACATCAGGAAAAAAAGAAAAAAATCTCAAATGGAAAGTCTGAAATGCAAGATAAAACACTAGTGAGAAAAATAAATACTAATATGGAAAAACCCCAACAAACAACTGCATAAAACAAGAATAATATATAATGTGTGGGATTATCTTTTAAGTGGAATAAAATCCTGCACAACAAAAGTATAAAACATAAAGGTTGAAAGTAGAAGAATGTAAGTTTTTAAAACTTTTAATGAAAGATTAAAATACCTAGTCCAAGCTGAGGTATTTGTAATGAAAAACGGCAAAATCCTGCCCCACCTTTTCCTACTCCCTACAAAAATTCGTTTAGCTGTGTTGCCTAGAATCTAGCCCAAATTTCTTAATAACATGTTTGGGTTAATTTTTCTTAAAATTTTTAGTTTTATATTTGATTTATTTCCAGCACTATTTGCAGCTTTCACCACATCCCAGTTCTGATATGTCATATGGTCATTCTCATTTGTCTCTCTATATCTTTTGATCTCACCTTTTATTTCTTCTTTGACCCAGTCAATTTTTAGTAGCATGTTGCTTAATCTCCACATATTTGTGGGTTTTTGAACTTCCTTTTTGTAGTTGATTTCTAATTTCAAAGTATTGTGGTCAGAGAATCTGCTTGGTATGACTTCAGTCTTTCTGAATTTATTGAGGCTAGTTTTGTGACCCAACACATGGTCTATCCTTGAGAACATTCCTGTGCACTAGAGAAGAATGTATAATCTGATGTTCTGGGATGAAAAGCTCCATAAATATCAATTATGTCCATTTGGTATAATGTGTCATTTAAGGTCGACATTTCTTTATTGGCTTTCTGTTTGAATGATCTATCTAGAGCTGTCAATGAGTGTTAAGATCCCCAACTACGATTATGTTTCTGTCACTTTCTCCCTTTAGTTCTGTTAGTAGTTGTTCTATTCATTTCGGTGCTCCCTGATTGGGTGCATATATACTGTTATATCTTCTTGTTGTAGAGTACCCTTTTTTCTTATAAAATGTCTGTATTTGTCTCTTGTTACCTTTGTTATCTTGAAATCTATTTTGTCATATGTAAGCAGGCTACAGCTGCTTTTTTCTGGATATTATTTGTTTAGAGAATCGTTTTCTATCTTTTCACCTGAGCCTAACTTTGTCTTGCAGCTTAAATGTGTCTCCTGAAGGCAGCATATTGGTTGGGTTTTGTTTTCAATCTGATTGCTAATCTGTGCCCCTTTATTGGTGAATTCACTCTATTTACATTTAGGGTAATTATTGATGTGTGAAGATTTCCTATAGCCATCTTATCTTTTCTTTTCTGGTAGCTCTGGGCCTCCGCTGGTTCTTTTCCTTTGTGTTCCTATCTGTTGTTTGGTCTGGTGGTATTCCATAATTCTTTCCTCTGTTTTCCTCTTTAAGTTTTGTCTCAGTTTTTGGTTTGTGTATATTCACCATTAAGCTTATGAAAAAGAAAGTTTCATATATACAGTAGTTTGTTTTGCAAACAACAGCTCTGACAAGGGGTTAATATAAAAAATATATATAAAGAACTCATATAACTCAACACCAAACAAACGATCAAATTTAAAAAATGGGCTCTGGCTAGTGTGGCTCAGTGGATTGAGTGCTGGCCTGAGAACCAAAGGGTCGCCAGTTCGATTCCCATCAGGGCACATGCCTGGGTTGTGGGCCAGGTCCCCAGTTGGGGGCACACAATAGATATATAAAAAGATGTTCAACTTCACCAGCTATTAGGAAAATGAAAATCAAAACTATAATGAGATACTACCTCACACCTGTTAGAATGGCTATTATCAACAAGACAGGTAATTACTAGTGTTAGAGAGGCTGTGGAGAAAAAGAAACCCTCACTCACTGCTGGTGGGAGTGTAAACTGATACAGCCACTACAGAAAACAGTATGGCGGTTCCTCCAAAATTTAAGAATAGAGTTTCCATATGGCCCAGCAACCCCTCTTCTGATTATCTACCAGAAAAATTCAAAAACGTTTTTTCACAAAGAGACATGAACCACTTTGTTCATTGCAGCATTACTCATAGTGGCCAAAACATAGAGACAACTAAAGTGTCCTTTGAGAAAGAATTGGATAAAAAAGTGGTACATATATACCATGGAATACCACTCAGCCATAAGAAAAGAGGAGATACTGCCACTTGCAACAATATGGGTGGACCTCAAGAATATTATCCTAAGAAAAACAAATCAATCAGAGAAAGCTAAGAACCATATGATTTCCCTCATATGTGAGATATAAAACTAAAACTCATAAACAGTATGGTGTTTCCCAGAGGAAAGGCAGTGGGCTGTAATAAAGAGTAAAGGTCAAACTATACGGTGACAAAGAAGACTTGACTTTGGGTGGTAGGCACACAATGTAATATACAGATGATGTATTATAGAAATGTACACTTGAAACCTACATGATCCAATTAATCAATGTCACCCCCAAAAATTTAATTTAAAAAATTAATTCTTACAATACCCTACTTGCCCCTATATGCACATTCACCTCCCTGATAACCACAATATAGCTTGTTATTCTTTTTGCTTAAATTGGTATAAACTATTTATATCATTATAATGTTGGGAACCGCCCTACCTGGTGTCAGAAGCTGTAACCCCCATGGCTAAGTCTCAGTGAGCAACCTTCGGACCATAAGCCACTCAGGAGACAAAGCTTATCTTTCTGGCAGGGGCGCCACCTCTGCCTCTTTTACTTCACCCTGCCTGGCCCCCAGTGCATGATCAGTTAGCCAATGACAGGTAAGATTCCTTCAGTTAGCCAATGACAGGTAAGATTACTCAAGGCAGGGACGACCTAAGACAGGCACAATCACAGAGGGCCCAGAGAAGACCTTGGGGGTCTATAGCAAAAGGGGGTGATGGACCCTCACCCCTTGGCTTTGACATATCCTGAGTCCTCATTCTGTCTGCGAGAAGTCTCCTAAGCTCTTGGCTGCCTTACTTCCCCTGCCTGACTTAAGCCTGAAACAATGACAGAGGGCAGTACAGTACTGCGCTGGAAAGGGTGGGTTTCCCGGGTGATTAGGCCTAAGAAAGAATACATGAAATCCTGTGAAACCTGCTTTGCTAAGAATGGTCTCAATTAAATGATAAGGGTCCGAGCAGGAGATGAGTTTGTTTCCCAAAGTTTTGTAGTCCTTTAGCTAACAGACCCTGACTCAGAATAAGCCCTCATAGTTCTTTATATGTTATCTATTGTTTGATCCTTACTGCCTGACAATGATTGATGAGCTTTACCTGTATTCCTGTGCAAATTGAACCCAATAAAAGTCCATTGAGGAAAAGGCTCTTAGCCCTTCTCCTTTGAAAGACTGGCTACCTTTCCTCTCCAAGCAGATCATGTCTTGGTAGACTTATTCTCATCCGTGGTGGCGGGGGGGACCCTGTGGGCAGAGCCCCCCCACACATTATAATAAAATAAATATTATTTAGGAATTAGCCTTTAGTACACAGTGACAAGGTTTCTTTCCACATGCAACTTTTTTTCTCTAGGGGAAATACTGCCTTTTTATTTCCTCAATCTTTATAGAATTACCTCTCATTATTTCATCCACAATTCAACAGAATTAAAAATACCCTCTCCAATTCAAACTCATCAGGTATTCTGTAAGTTTCCTTTTTCTCAAAGAACTCACTCTCTTGGGTATGTCCTTCCTTTTCCATTAACCTAGCCTGACTGTGCTCTAGGCTTGCTGTACCACTGGGACTTTCCTGCCCAGCCATCCTGGGAATTTCCTTCATTTTCCACCATGCTACATCAGATCCTTGTTTCCTGGATCCTGGGCTCTTCCCCTTTCTTTGTCACCTTATTTTTGGCAATGCACATGACATAACTGTTTCTTTAAAATGTGTAAATTTTTAAAGATAGTGCATTATTCATTTTATTTACAGGATGAATTTTGAATTACATATTTAAAATCTTTTCCATCAGAATTTTAAAGGCACTGTCTTCTAATTTTATTAATTGCAGTGAAGTCTCATGCCCTTCTGATTCTTGATTCTTACTTCATGACCTCTTTTTATGCAAGAATTTATGTGAAAATTCAAAAACAATTTATGTCAAATGACAGGAATATTACTAACTTAATTTTGGTATCTTCATGTAATTTGGCAATTAAAATTACATTTCAGAAAAATATTTAACATCATACTAAAATACCCATGGTGGAAAAGATAATATCAATATTTAATGTTTTACTTCCAGCCAAGATGAAGGCGTAGGTAGATACACTTTGCCTCCTCGTACAACCAAAAGAAGGACAACGGAGAATTTAAAAACAAAGAATACCAGAACTGCCAGAAATTGAACTGTATGGAAGTCCCACCACCAAGGAGTTAAAGAAGAAACATTCATTCAGACTGGTAGGAGAGGCAGAGACTAGCAGCCAGGCAGAGAGGACACGCAGCAAGGTATCAGCTAGAGGACCAGTAGTAGGGAGAGGTGGTGGCTGTTGGTCCCACATTCATGTATGGATAAACCAGGAGGAACATAAGGAGCGAGATAGACCATGCAACCCAGGGTTCCAGTGCGGAAATAAAGCCTCAAAACCTCTGGCTGTAAAAAACCTGGGGAATTGTAGCAGTGGGAGAAACTCCTAGCCTCACAGGAGAGTTCATTGGAGAGACACAGAGGGTCCTAGAATGTACACAAACCCACCCACCCAGTAATCAGCAACAGAAGAACCCAATTTGCTTGTGAATAACGGAAGTGACTGAAAGCCAGCTAAGAGCTGAGTAAGCAGCATTGCTCCCTCTCTGACCCCTCCCCAACATAGAGCACAACATGGGTTGCCTAAGCATGGCAAATACATAAGGCCCCACCCCCTATAGTGTAACAGGTGATCTGAGACAAAGAAATATGGCCCAAAAGAACAGATCAAAACTCTAGAAAACACTAAGCAATGAAGAGATAGCGAACCTATCAGATGCAGAGTTCAGAACAATGATAATCAGGATGCTCAAAGAAATGGTTGAGTATGGTCACAAAATAGAGGAAGAAGTGAAGGCTACACAAAGTGAAATAAAGGAAAATATACAGGGAACCAACAGTGAAAGGAAGGAAACCTAGACTGAAATTAATGATTTGGAGCAGAAGGAAGAAATAAACATTCAACCAGAACAGAATGAAGAAACAAGAATTCAAAAAGATGAGGAGAGACTTAGAAATGTCTTGGACAACTTTAAATGTTCCAACATCTGAATCCTAGGAATGCCAGAAGGAAAAGAGAAGGAGCAAGAAATTGAAAGCTTATTTTAAAAAATCATGAAGGAGAACTTCCCAAATCTGGCAAAGGAAATAAACTCCTAGAAGTCCAGGAAGTCAGAGAGTCCCAAAGAAGTGGGACCCAAGGAAGCACACACCAAGGCTCATCATAATTACATTACCCAAGATTAAAGATAAGGAGAGAATCTTAGAAGCAGCAAGAGAAAAGGAGGGAGTTATCTACCAAGGAGTTCCCATAAGACTATCAACTGATTTCTCAAAAGAAACCTTGCAGGCAAGAAGGGGCTGGAAAGAAGTATTTGAAGTCATGAAGGCAAGGACCTCCATCCAAGATTACTCTATCTAGCAAAGCTTTCATTTAGAATCAAAAGGCAGATAAAGTGCTTCCCAGATAAGGTCAAGTTAAAGGAGTTCATCATCACCAAACCCTTATTACATGAAATGTCAAAGGGACTTATCTAAGAAAGAAAGATGATCAAAACTATAAACACTAATATGATAAGAAACTCACAACTATCAACCACTGAACCTAAATACAAAAACAAACTAAGCAAACAATTAGAACATGAATAGAATCACAGAAACGGAGATCACATGGAGGGTTATCAGTGGAGAGGGGGATGGAAGAATGGGGGAAAAGGTACTGGGAATAAGAAGCATAAATGGTAAGTACAACATAGACAAGGGGAGGTTAAGGACAGTATAGGAAATGGAGAAGCCAAAGAACTTATATGCACAATCCGTGGATACAAACTAAGGGTGGGGGATGTGGGTGAGGGGGTGCAGGGCGGAGGAGAATAAAGGGGAGAAAAAATGGGACAACTGCAATAGTATAATCAATAAAATATATTTAAAATTAAAATAATAATAAATAAATATATTAATGTTTTAATATGCTGAAAGATAATTCACCAAAATATTAAAAGTAGCACTGATGTATGATAAAGTTTGAGTTCCCCTCTTTAGTAACTTCTTGTTATGAACTAAATGAATGGTTGTGTCCCACTCAAAATTCTTATGTTGAAGCCCTAATCCCACAACGTGCTGACACTTGGAGTTGGGGGGTCTATGGGAGGTTTAGATGAGGTCATAAGGGTGGGGCTCATGATGGATCTAGTGTCCTTATAAGAAGAGAAGACACCTGAGCTCTTTCTGTCTCAAGGCAATGTGATAGCATGGGAGAAGGCAGCTGTTTGCAAACCAAGAAAAGGGCTCTCACCAGGAACCAAATATGCCAGCACCTTACTCTTGTACTTCTCTGGGAAGTACAAGAAGCATGAGATAGAATTGTCTCTTGTTTAAGCCACCTTGCTTATGCTTTTCGTTATAGCAACTGAAGCTAAGATACTTCTACATTAAATAAATTTCTGGAACCTGTTTGTTTTTATAAGTTGGGTTTGAAAAAGTTAAAAAATCATCTTTAAGCCAGTAATAAATACCATCATTACATTGGAAAAATTAAAAATAGAGTTACTAATATATTTATAAATATAATTTTAATCCCATATTTCCAACATTTTATTATAAACATTTTCAACATATAGCAAAGTTAAAAGAATTTGTCTGTAAACAATTGTATACCTACTACCTAGATTATACTAACAATATGTTACAATATTTGTTTTATCACATATCTATCCATTTATCCATTCCTCTGGCCATGCATTAATCTCTCTTATTTTTATGTATTTAAAAGGAAATAGCAGATATCAGTATAATTTTCCTTAAATTTTTCAACATGCATATTAACTTGAGTTCAATAGTTTTTGTAGTAATTTTCTTTTTTTTAAGATTTTATTTATTTATTTTTAGAAAGAGGGGAAGAGAGAGAGAAAGGGAGAAAAACATTGATATGATAGAGAAACATCAATCAGTTTCTTCTCATATGCACCGCCACCAGGGACCAAACCCACAACCCACATTGGGCATCAAACTGGCAACATTTTGCTTTGTGGGACAATGCCCAACCAATTGAACCACACTGGTCAGGGCTGTAGCAATTTTCTTTAGAGGTAATTTTTATATATAGTAAAGTGTACAAATCTGAAATGTAAATTCATTCAGTCTTTACAAATGCATATATCTGTATAATTCAAACTGCCACAAAGATATATAACTGCATCACTTCACATAAAATATAAAGCACTTGAAACCCTATAAATCCATTTATCAGCTACCCCCATCCTTTGTAATTGTCATATGTATTACATCTATATATATTAAAAACATGATACACCCATGAGACAATGTTACAAGTGTTCCTTTAAACTGTCACATATTTTAAAGAAATTAAGAGAAAAAGTAATATTTTATATTTACCAGTTCTGACTGGTAAATATAAAACATGCTCTTCCTTTCCTTCCTCCCTCTCTCCCTCCCTCCCTCCCCTTTCTTCTCTTTTTCTTTTCCTTCCTTTCTTTCTGAAGAACTAGGTTTTCCATCTGGCCTTATTTTCCATCAGCCTGAAGAACTTATTTTAGCATATCTCTAGTGTAGTTATGCTGACAAGTGCTCTGAATTTCCTTAATTTCCATTTATCTGAAAAGGGCTTTATTTGCCTTCATTTCTTAAAGAATATTTTGGTTGATACAAAACTTTTTAATATAAAATTTGGGGCTGGCATGTTTGTTTGTTTGTTTTTTTTCCTCTTACAGTTCTTTGAAGACATTGGTTAGTTAGTTGTCTTCTGTCTTCATTATTTCTGAAATGTCACAGTCTTTCAAATCATTATTCCCCTATATGTAATGCATTGTTTTTCTCCGGCTGCTTTCTAGATTTACTCTTTATCCTTAATTTTGAGCAATTTGGCTATGCTCTGATTTGGGGTTTTCTAAACTATTATAAACTGTAAGCTTATAATTTACATAAAATAGAAGTATTTTGGCCATTATTTCTTAAAATGTTTGTGTTGCATTTGTTTTTGGGCTTCCAATTATATATATGTTAAATATTTTGATATTGTACCACAAATACCTAAGGTTCTATTTTCTTGTTATAGCAAAGTTATAACTGCTTTAAAATTCTTCACCTGATAATTACAAAAGCTGGATCATATCGTGTTCACGTTTTCTGTCATTTTTCTCAAGAATATATCATATTTTGGTTTCTATTATGTTAAATTATTTCAGATTGTATTCTTGACATTGGGAACCTTATCTAGGAAGACTCTGGACTCTTACATTTCTCTGAAGAGTATTACTTTTTGTTTTGGTTTTAGTTTCGTGAGCATCTCAGACTTAAACTGCAAGTTTTTGTCTCCTGGGCACTAGCCCAAATCTGTTATTTTATCCTTCGCTGAGCTACCTAAAATCTGACCGCCACCCCCACGCAGAGTTCAGGGATCTGCACAAATTTTAGTGAAAACTTTTATACAGAAGTTTTGGTTCCTCTCTCTGTATTTCTCATTGCCAGAATTCTTCCCTCCATCTCCAGTGAGTGGCTATAGTGGCCTTAAGCTCTGTTCTCTGATTCTTCAGGCCAGAAAGACTATTAATTTTCTATAGACATTTTAGTTGCCCCAGGTAGACTGTGGTCTGCCCTGAGGCCAAAATCTGCAAAAACCAACAAGCAAGGAAATTCACCCTTTTTCCATTTCCTTTTTCCAAATGTCAACCAGTCTCCATAATCTGTTTAATTGTATTCAGCCCCCATTATTACCAGGAAGTCTTTGGTTTTTTTGTTTGTTTTCCAATAGATTATAGTGTTATCTCTGGGAGGACCAAGCTACTAGAAACTTAATCAGACATTCCTGAAGTGAGCCACCATGGTTGGAGATGTTAATTTTCTTTTGTGCAATTTAATACATTGCCTATGTTGAACCAGAGTTACTTTTATAATCAGGAAAATTATGGTTTATTATATTAATATCGTAACATGAATAAAAATTTTCTATATCCAAAAAAATGAAACTTTACATTTATACAGAGGGCAGAGGGAAGTAGACATTCTTTGGAGAATGACAGTAAAGGATTTAAGGGAATGAAGCAGAGCTGAAAATTGCACAGCAGAATTCAGACGATAAAATAGGAAAGTCTCTAAGACAAAGGACAACTGGAGCAGACATTGCCCCCATCAATTAGCAGGGAGGAAGGCCAACCAGAGCTTACCTGTGCAGTAGTCTCATGTGTAGGTCCCCTTGTTAACACTCACCCTTCCCTTTCTGCTGTTAGCCCCCTCCTCCCAGAGTACCCATAGTCCCTAAGGCACTTACTGAATCTGATTTCCAATTTCCTCCGGAGCATAAGTCTCTCCTCAGTTGATGAGCATCTGAGTGAACAGGTGTAAACTTTCTAGTTCGTTCCACAAGAACCATAAATCTATATGTTCAGCACCATCATTGGGGTTGAGAAGATCCACTTAAAACCAACTATGTGACCTTGAGTGAGTCATTGCCCCCTTCTGTCTGGATTTCTTCACCTGCAAAATGAGAAGTAAACTAACAGAATTTCAAGTTTAATTTTTTAAATCTATTTTTTAATCCTCATCTGAAGGTATGTTTTATTAACTGTAGAGAGGGAGGATGGGGGGGAGAGAGAGAGACATTGATTGGTTGCCTCCCATAGGCACCGCCCCCACCCAACTGGGGATCCATTCCACAACCTAGGTATGTGTCCTGACCAGAAATTGAACCCACAGCATTTTGGTGTACAGTTCAACACTCCAACTAACTGAGTCACCCAGCCAGTGCTAATTTTTTCATCTTTAAAATTCTACTGAATTTGAAATTCTATAAAACATAAACATGTGTTAAATACATTTTTAAATTCTTTTTTTTTTCTCTAAAATCTGCTATCCTATATAAAAATCCACTAGAGGGGAGTAAAGCATTAGATGAGAATATACCACAATTCAACTTGGGTTTCTTAAATTTGCAACTGTTGCCTAACGTCTGTTGTTTCCAATCAGCCCCTACTTAATTGCTTTACAGCACAAAGATGTGAGGGAATCACTATTTCCATGTGGAAATCTTTTATTTTGTGGACTACAGCCCCATGCTTGGGGTTAGGGAGCCTTTGTACTTTGTACTCTCATTTCCAGTTTTCTATTGATTTACAACTGAGTGACAGCCACCAGAAAGATTCCCTAATCCTTAATTCAGAAGAGATGTTTCAATCTGACAACCAATTCTTACTGAAAGGCAAGAGCAACCCCAGCGTCCCCAACCCTCGAGTAGCTTCCATGTTGAAAGAGACCTCAGAACCTTGTCTGCGTTCCAAGTTCTTCTCACCCAAAGGCTGAAAGATTCCTTTGATGGGATTCCCCTCTTATTAAGATGGTTAGAGACCCCTGGCCCAGTAGTTTAATACTTTTACTTTGAAGAAATATGATTCTAATATAATTTGCTCATCTTCTCTTTCAGAATAAAGTTTCAAAAGGAGATCAGAGCCTCTGGTTCTTATTCCCAGGTAACCCAGTTTCAGAGGAGAGGAAGGAGGAACAGAGGCAGAAGGACTAGGTGGTGCCCAGGTGGGGCGCCACTGGAAGACCAGGTATTAGGAGAATCCAGCTCCATACTTGCTCCTTGAATTCTATTTCTTAGTTTCCTTGTAGGTGCAGAATAACAAAGTACAGAGGGCATTAACTTTGGAGTCAGTTGGACAGATCCTAGGTTGATGAATTGACTTCTGTGTGACCCGGAGCTATTTATGTAACCTTTTCTGAGTCACAGTATGTGAAGCAAGACTCTTGGTTACAAGGAACGGTAATCAAATTCAAATTAGGTTAAGTATACAATGTCATCACCTTCTTTCTGTCCTCCTCCCTCTCTCTCCTTGGTTTGTCTCTTTTGATTCTAGAGTCCTTGAATTTCATCCTTACACTGCTTCCTTCATCTGGCTAATGGAGGAGGATCTCAACATCGACATGATCCCAGAAATACAGCCTCTCTCTTTCGACAGCTATATGCATATATAAAATCCTAGAGACAGACTGATGGCCCTGGCTTGAGTCTTGTGCCATCTCTATGCTAGCTCACGTGCTCACTGTTATGGCCCCCAAGATTACTGGCTAGGATTGCCAGATAAAATATAGGATGCCTTACTAGATCTGAATATATTAGATAAATAACAGATAACTTTTTAACATGAGTCCCATGTAATATTTGGGACATACTGATACTAAAGGGGTATTTGTTATATATCTGAAATTCAAGTTTAAATTCTAATCGTCCCTGGTGATGTTTGGGACATACTTATCTGCGTGGGAGCAAACGCAGGACTGACCAGGATTCCACATGCATGTGAGCTTCTGTTTTTAACACTCTGATGCCCACGGGGTTAGCACACATCCGCAGAACACTGCAGACGTCCCTGACACCACCGCCTCTTCCAGGAACCCACCACTCCCTCTGCACAGTGGTCAAGTAGTTAAGTGTGCTCTCTTGTGCTGCTGATGTCGGAAGAAGTTTTGGTGAACCAGTTCTCAGTGATTACACATAACTGCACAATCTCTACTGGAAGGCCACCCCACACTTCAGTTATAAATGATCTAGAGAGGAGAACCACATAGTTATGAGTGACTGATCTTTTTTTATCCCATTTTTACTACTTTCAAGTTTTCATTATTTTGTAGCATTAAAAAAGCATGACAATCCATTGTCCACATGCTTGTTTTAAATTTTTTGATGTAAGAGTAAGGTACAGAACAGTGGGTATAATATGCTACCACTTAAAAAGGGGCTATTTCTTTACATATCCCTGGGTACACGGACTCAGAGTAACAGATTCTGCTTCAAGGGTGGAAAGTTTGGGGACTGGGGATCAGAGCGGGAAGGAGACTTTTCACTATACATCTCCTTGTAATGTTAAATTTCTTTAACTTACCATTGACAATTTTAAAAACACTATAAACTCACTTATGAATGAACTCTCACCATAAGTACATTGACTGTTCCACCTGCTGCACCTGCAACACATCCGCGCATGGAGCAGTCACAGCCGCTGCTGTCATCTCTTCCCTAAGGCTCTCCGATGCTCCACCCGTTATGACAGTGATGCAATGCCTCACTTCCGATTCTGTTCCTCCTCAGCAAACACATGGTTTGGCCAGTTAACTTCATGGGCTGTAATGATTATGCTCACCGTTGGCACAACCACCCACCCCAGGTGCTTGGTGGGAAAAGCAGAAATCCCAATAATTTGTTGACCCAAGATTTCTGGACTAGCATTGGTGAGAGCTCCAGAACAAAAGGAAGACACTTGCTCCCATTTAAATGAAAACCAGGCATCTCTGCTCAGGATGTGCACCTTAAGAAATCAAAGCTGCACCCACCGTGAAGGCAGCCATGATACGGCACGGAGGGGCTCTTTCTCTTGTTTTTTTCGCTAGTAGAAACTTGCATTATGGGTTTCCTCTTAAACAATTATCTGTAGTCTTTAGACTCATGGCAGCAGAGGAGAATGAGAGCACATCAACATATTTTGCATTTTAAAAAACGCACAGAGAAGCTTTGTGTGATTACAAAGCCACGAATCTGGATGAGAGCAAGATCTGCCAGCTGGAGCGGAGGAGGAAAGGGCTCTTTGCGGTAAAATAACTACGCGTCTTGAGAAAACAACTAGTGTGTGTTGCAGGCTCAGTGGAATTTGCTTAATAAGTTGCACATTTGTCACTGTAGGTCAGTTCTTTGGGTGCCAGAAGACATAATTTCTTCATTATATAATCAAATATTTGTCCTCGCTGGAAAATGAGAGCCAAAAAAGCATCCATCACTCGGCAGTTTCTCCGGCCAGCTGGGTGTTCTGCATGGAGTCCACCATGAGGAACAGTTTGAAACTGTGTCTGGCAATGGGCTTTGGTTCCGCTGCCACTTATCTCTGCGCCTTCTCTGGGAGACTACGACCTGACCTCTCTCTAAACAGGCTGATGAGAAGGGGGAGGAGAGCAGCAAAGCGGGAAGCAGAGCGTTCCAAATGTGTCAACTGGCAGGTTTCTGTGCATCTGGCCACAGCTTTTTCTCAGCTACGGCGGCATCTTAATTACTCTGAGGGACTTACAGACAAAACATTTTCATTCTTAAAATCTTTTTTCATCTTATAGTGCCCATACCCATATGTGTTCAGCTCTCAAATCTTTGAAGACTTCTTCCAAGAACAACAAAACTTTTCATTTCTCCTAAGAAGCCCCTTTGGTTAATCTTACATATTTTGATTTTGAGCAAATTCAGAATTTCTTCTGGCATTCATTTTTGCTTCAGAGTGGGCAAATACATGTGAATAATTAGATTTGCTCCAGGGAAAAACTTCTGAAAGTAAAGTTCCTACAATATTTATTCAGGAGGTGACTTGAAAAAGGTAATTTGCTTCCAATAGCTATGACATCAAGAAAGTGGGTCTCACTCACCCCCAATCTAGAAGTTAAACATTTCTTGTTACAGGTTAATTCTCCATTCCCATGTTGAAGGAGACACTTTTTCGGAAGGAACATTTTACAGAAGCCCTCCAGCCCTTTCCTTACATCGGCGTCTGTCAAAATTGAGTCATAGCCACTTCTAAACCAATCACTGGCAACTGGAACTGCAGCCACTCATGCCAAACAGAAGTCAGAACTGGAATTGGGACTGAGTCACGAGGGGAAGGAACAGACACTCCCTCCCTGCTCTGCCAACAAGGAAGAGGTGGGTAATGATGTTAGATTCACAACCAACGGTGCCAGCCACATATCCCTTTTCAGTTGTGGGAGCTAGGTTCTCTGGTAAGTGATGGAATAAAGATTTGAACCATACTTGATTCCAAAGTCCTGATCCTAATCACTGCCTCAGTGTCTAACCTGAGAAAAGCCTGGTTTGTACTAACTGGATTTGAGCCACTCAGCACATACCTAATCTAATTTCAGGAAAGTTTTTGTTTGTTTGTTTTGTTTTAGAACAGTGCAGCAACTCCTAGCTATTTTTAGATAGAAGGCCTCTTATTAATGCTACAGTAGCATCCATATATATTTGGGGAGGGGAGCAATATCAATGTTAAAAATATATGGTTTTTGTTTAAAGACAATGCTTGCTGAGTGTATGGGCTCATATCTACCTTCATATTCATGGCCACTATGGGTACCTGCTCAGCCACATGAGCCTTCTTGGGTAAGTCCTTCCACCTTTCAATCCTTTCTCACCTGTCAAATGAGGGTAAGAAGACCTACATTGAAAGACTATTGTAAGATTTAGGACAAAAACGTATGCACAGAGCTTAATATGATGACTGCTCCATTATAAGTAGCCAAAAACTACATGCTATTATTTTTGTGTTTATACCTAGGCCAAACCTTAAGAAACTTAATAGGTAGAATTCTGGAAAACTTTTAACCCATTAAAACGGAAGTCTGAATTCATGGGAAGATTAGAAACAATACATGAAAACTTAACCATCCAAAAATTAAAGTAACTAATGCATAATCAATGTGTTATGCATTACTTTGCAGAACAGATTGTGAAACTGTACTACATTTAAAAAAATCTCCAAAAAACTCACTGGCAGCCCATAAAACCATTAATGTCTATAGGGCCACTGTGATAATGTGTAGACACGGTTTGCCCTATGTCCTTACACAAACGAACTACAACTCTAGGGTGCATGAAGTCCAAAAGTACGGGAAGCAGAATTTGTTCTGGTATGTTGTATACACAACACGATTAATTAAATTGTGAAATCAAACTTGTGCAAAAAACAAAATTTCACACAAAAAAAACAAACAATTTTAAAAACCACATTTTGGGTCGGTTCTATTCAATTTACTTACTCATCGGACAACATTTTTAAGAGCACAAGATTTAACTCAATCTCAGAGTCTCCATATTATTGTTGAACTTTATGAAAGAAGTCATTCCATTTATACAGCTTTTTAAAATGAAGTTTCTCTTTAACGACATCTACTATTTTGATTTCTATTAATTTCCTGTTCTGAGCCTTAAGGAAAAATGTTGTTATAATAACAATAATACCAATTTTAGAAGGGCTTGTTTACTGCTAGGAAATTTCTAAATATCTTTTAATTTTTCTTTTTAGATGAACCATTATTGGTTGAATTTTTAAATTACAAATATGGTTCTATTGTATTATGGGTTTTCCGGTTGTGTTGGTAAATTCCTAACTGCAACACAGCCTCCACATAATGTCCTATTCCAAAAATCTCCACTGAAAAGTAAGACCTGTTTTTTCCTATATTCTACCAAGGAAGCAAGTTAAAAGGATTTCACATGTGGAAAAGCCTGCTGAATTTATTTTCCTTTTTGGGAGCATGGGAAAGAAGTGGAAGGAGAGGAAAGAATTCCCATTTAAAATGAATTCCAGCTCACCTATAAGCCAAGCCAAATAAAGACAGTATAAGGGTTAAGACCATGAGCTCTGGAGTAAAAAAAAAAAAAAAAAAAGACCTAGATGAAATTGGTTCCTTAGTTGTGGCAAATACATCATAGTGATGGAAGATGTTAACAATAGAGTTTTGGTGAGTGGTATATGGAGACCCTCTGTAATATCTTTGTAACTTTTTTGTAAATCTAAAACTATTTTAACTCAGTTCATTAAAAAAACAAAAAAAGACCTGGGTGTGACTTCTGACTCTGCCATGTGTTAGCTGTATTAACTTCGAGCAAATTATTTAACCTCTCTAAGCCTCAATTTCATTCATCCAAAGAATGTCCTTGTGGAGCCTACTTCGCAGCCTGTTGCAAGGATTAAATGAGCTAATGAAGTACTCGGCACAAAGTTCAGCATACAGTAAGAGTCTAAATTACTTGTAACATGAATGGGTGCCCAACGAAGGACCAAGCATTGCAGTATTTAATGGAAGGTCCAGCTACTGAGCATTCACCATGTGCTATTTTCTTCCTAATTTCTCAAAATCTGTTAAGCTTCACAGTCACACAAACTCTAAACCCATTTTGGTGTTTCTTTTCCCCATGACCTTGCAGTCAATCAGGCAGCAGCTCTTGTTCAAGCTGTTCCTGTTCTTACCACCTCTTCTTCCCTACCATTTCTACCCTGGCTCTGGCTTTGTTCCTGCCTAATGCACCAGGACATTGTCTTCCTGGCTTCCCTGCCTGTCTCTCTGTTCCGCTAAGCCTGCCTGAAGTGGGGTCTCACTAATCCCTCTAAATCCCGCCCCCTAACCTTCCACAGCTCTCCATTTCCTATGGACCCAGTCTCTCATTCTTTAGCTTTGGCACTCCAGACCAATCATGACCTACCCTCGATCTACCTTCCAAAATGCATTTCTCATACCTCCCCCTGTATTCAGTTTGAGATCTCCCTTACCTGAATCATTAGCTAGTTGTGAGATATACCTAAACATTAATAACAGCATACACTGAGTCCCAGAAACAATAAGAAAAGGGTCAAATATCACGGAGTTAATGACAAGGGAGACTTTAGGTCATTGGATGGTATTATGAGTTAGTATTTGAGGAGTATCCAGCATCTACCAAATACAGCAATAATGGTGGAGTAGAGGAGGAACAAAGAGAAAAAAAGACATTAAAAAAAGATATCTCTGAGCACTTGAAAAATAAGGTATGACCTGCTCTGGATTCCAAAGCAGTAGAGGCCAGGAGTTCCTGAAGAGGAGCAAGGACTAAAAGCATCCTACTTGAGGGACGAAGGACAAGCTAGCTGTTTAAACCAGTAACCCAAGCAACAGCTCCCTTAGCCCAGGGAGACTGAAAAGCTACAATCCTTGTCTGAGGCTACAGCTTATATAAAAGCTATACACTAGAGAGCCTGGAGGCTATAGGCAGAGCTTTACAGCCAGGACCTGGGCCAAACAGCCTGCTGGCTCAGTGACTAGATTTAGGATAATGCTAATGGATTAGAAACCACCTATACAAGACCTGATCTTGGACTGGGAACACAAAGGGCAAGGGAGAGGCAACCACAAAAATCTAGACAGGGTAGAGGGAGAGAACACAGAAGGAAAACAAAAAAGTCCTCTGTACTACTGTTAGACAGCAAGCTAAAATTCCATGCACATGGAGGAAACTAATTCTACAAAAGGCAATAAAAGCAGTAATTTGGATATGACCTCACTCCTAAGTGACACCATAATTACCTTAGAAGTAATTTTTAAGTAAATTTTCTTAATTCTTTATAAAATAAAGAAATAGAATCTATTAAAAAACCAAGATTAGTAAATAAAACAAGCAGAAATTATACAAAAAGTGTAGGTATAAACACACCAACCAGCAATTCTGGACATGGAATAAACAAAGACGGCATTAGCAAATGATAAGATGGCACTGAGGAATCCCACAGAGCAGCACGGGAAGAGATGAAAATATACAGAAAAACAATTAAGAGACACAGGGGATGAGACTGTGTTTAATCAGAGATCCAGAAGTAGAAAATATAGGAACTGGTGAAGCTACATTCACCACCTTCAAGTCTTCACCCAAACGTTACTCTCTCAGTATGACTTCTCCCTGCTACTGCAATTAAACTTCTGCCCAGCCCTGTGCTACCGCTCCTTCCCCTTCCCTGGCCTGGTTTTCTCCACAGCACTTACCAGCTTCTGACACACTTCACAAATTAAGTATACTTACTATCTCCCCCGACCTAAATGTGAGAGCTGTGAGAGTAGAAACTCATCTGTTTTGATAACTACTGTGTCCCCATAGAACATTAACAAGCAATTAGTGCACTTCATAAATATTTGTTGAATGAATTATTAATTAATTATTGGCTGAGTACTCTTCATAATGGAAGAACAATTTGAAGCTAAGCAGCAAAGAAATAAAAAAAAGCTCTAACACATTGACAATTGGAACAATTTGAATAGACTGTGTATGTTCATGAATATTCAATTTCCTAAATATGATTATTGTATTTATGTAAGAAAATGTTTTTGTTCTTAGGAGAGGCATACTGACATGTTTAAGGATGAACTTTCATGATGTCTGCAACTAACTTTAATGGTTAAGGAAAAATATATATATATTACATGCATATGTATGTATATGTACAAATAAATATAAAGCAAATGTGGAAATTTAACAGCTGGTGAAGCTTAATGAAGGGTATATAGGTATTTATTTTCTATGGATTATGAAGTTTTCAAGATAAAAAGTTGGGGAAAATAAAGGGACTGAACTCCAGTACTAAATGGAATAAATAAAAATCAGGGAACTTCTGGCAAGTGAAGAGGTCAGCAATTCTTCTCCTCCCACCAAAATAACTATAAAACCAGGAAAAGATAGCCAAAAACAACCATTGCAGGGCCCTGTAAATCAACCAGAGGGAAACAACAAATTAGGCTGCTGGGCTTTGGGAAACCACTAGGGCTCTCACACATTCTTACCTGGGGCCCCCATTCTCCATCGCATGTTGATGGGTGAGGTGGAGCTAACAGAGCAGTGGTGGCAGTGAAAACTAACAGCTTCTCTGCTAGAGTGGGCTGACTTGATCCAGAGGAGAAGAAGATAAGGAGCCCATGCCCAACTGTACTATTAGCAAAAGAAGCAAAGTTAGAGGGGTAAAATATAGTTCTGCTTGCCTGAGATTGTAGCCCCTGTTGAGACAAGAGATTGGAAGACCAATTTAAAAATTAGCAGACAGAAAGTCTGGAAATGAGGAGCTAAATAAGCTGTCCACATATCTGTTCCTGAGTGGGAGGTTGCACGCAGGGGCAGGGAAGACCTAACAGGGCCCAAGCTCCACCATAACCCTGGATGGACAAAGAGGATGAGCACATGTGCAGGGAAGACCTGAAAAGGCTGAGGGGGTTGGGGGAGTAAAAGTGGGATAAGACTAGGAAATTGCCTGAACTTTGCACACTTCGACACACCCACAGATACATCAGCAGGGGTGTACAAAGACCTACTGACTCAAGGATTTTTAGTACAACCTCAAACCAATCACTGGGTGACCACTAAACTTACATAGATGCCAGGGTAGCCCCTAAAATGCCAGGCTTAAAAACTAAAACTACAAATTAAAACAACGGAGCAGAGAAATCACCAACACAGGACACAGTGGAGAGATTCTGCAGATTAAGTCCAGATAAATTGAAGAACGAACAAATCAAAACAATAAAAACCAAGAGCAACAAATATCAAATCCAGAGTTGCTACATTACATAAAATCTCATTTTCAACAAATTTATAAACTGTATAAAAAAATAAGAAAGTGTGACCCATACTCAAGAAAAAATCTATCAAGAGAAAGTGTGTATGTGCTCAGATGTTGATCGTAATAAAAACTACAACTCACAGAAGGACAAATGCTGCATGGTTCTACTTATACACGATATCTAAAATAGTCAAACTCATAGAAACAGAGAGTAGGATGGTGGTTGCCAGGTGCTAAGTGGACCAGGGGGAAGAGGAAATAAGGAGTTGCTATTTAATGGGAATATTAATTTTTTAAATAGCAACTATAAAAAAGAACCAAGTGAGAATTGTACAGTCAAAAGTATAACTTGAAATAAAAATGCCTGGATAGGCTCAATAGCAGATATGAGATAGCAGAAGAATCAGCAAACCTGAAGAGAGATAGGTAAAAATAATCCAATTTGAAAACAACATATCAAGATTGTAGAAAAATGTACAGAGCATGACAAACCTGAGGCACAATAGCAGATATATCAATATACATGGGAGTCCCAGCAGGAAAAGATAATAACAAAGGGGGAGAAAAAATAATAGAGGTAAAACGGTCAAAAAAATAAAAACCCTTCTACATTTGATAAAAATAGTAATCTACAAACCCCAGAAGCTCAACAAACCCTAAGTAAGCTAAACACAAACAAATATACAACTCATCACAGCTGGAGAATAATGCAATTATAGCTAACTGTTCATCAGAAACTATGTTGAACATGATGCAGTGAAATGACATAATCAAAGCACTCAAAAGAAATGTCAACCTAGAAAGAAATACAACAGGAGGACCCAAGATGGTGGAGGGGTAAGTGGAAGCTACATTAACCTCCTTCCAAGGCTAATCTGGAATTACAACTAAATTGTAGAGAAATCATCCAGAAGAACCAACTGAACACTAGCAAGAGAGAAGCCTTATAACCACACAAAGACAGAATAAACTACTTCACCACAATGTGACTGGTAGGGAGTGTGGAGGAGGTGTGAGAGGGCTGGTTGGGCCCTGGGACAGCTGAAGTTCCAGAGGGATAGTTCAGCAGCTGGGGGTTCCCCCTGAGAAGTGTGGGGTCTAAACCCTAAGCTGGGCTCCCCAGCCTACAGCATCAGAGCCAGAAAGGAGCCCAGATAACATCCAGCTGTGAAAAGCAGCAGGGTTTTTGTCTGCTAGGAAGAGACAGCTGGAGATGCAGAGAGCTACTTAAAGGGCCAATGCACAAAATTTTGTTTGCAGCCACTAACCCTGGGCTCTGACAAAGGAAGGGCAGAGTGGACTAGAGATGTGTGAGGAGAGTCTGGGATTGAGGGCTCTTGGGATAGAACTGAAGGAACAGCCACCAGGATCCCTGTGCGGAGTCATCCCCCATACAGCAGGAACCATCTTTCTCAGGCAGAGCACTCCTCTCCAATGGCATCATGCTGAGGGGAAGCAATGCAGCACCTTCAGTAATTACTCTGCCTCAGCCAGTGTGCTTAAGCAAGGCTGCTGATTACAGCTTGATTAGATCAACCACAGATCATCTTAATAACTGATTACTTTAAAAGCTAAAGCAGAAGATACAAAAAAGCAGCCAAAAACGAAAGACAAAGAAACAGGCCCCAAATGAAAGAATAACAGAAATCTCCAGGTGAACTACATGAATAGAGGCAAGCAATTTATCAGATGGTTTAGAGTAATGATTATGAGGATACTCAACAACATGAAAAAAGACAGAAACCATAAGAAAGGACCAGTCAGAAATAAAGAATGCAATATCTGAAATGAATAATACACTGGAAGGAATAAAAAGTAGATAAGATGAAGCAGAGGATCAAATCAGTGATCTGGAAGACAAGGTAGAAAAAAATAAACCCAGGCAGAGCAACAAAAGGAAAAATAAATTTAAAAAAATGAGGAGAGCTCAAGAAACATTTTGAACAACATGAAGCGTAACAACATCCACATAATGGGAATACCAGAAGAAGAGAGCTAGCAAGGGATCAAGGGCACCTTTGAAGAAATAAGAACCAAAAACTTCCTTAATCTGGTGAAGGAAAAAGTTGCACAAGTCCAGGAAGCTCAGAGAGTCCCAACCAAGTTGGACCCAAAGAGGCCTACACCAAGACACATCATAATTAAACTGACAAGACATAAAGATAAGGAAAGAATCCTAAAAGCCACAAGAGAAAAGCAAATAGTTACATACAAGTGAGCACCAATTAGACTGGCATCTGATTTCTCAGTAGAAACATTTCAGGTCAGAAGGGAATGGTGTGAAATATTCAAGATGATGAAAAGCAAGAACCTGCAACCAAGGCTACTTTACTCTGCAAAGTTATCATTTAAACATCGAATGAGAAATAAGGAGCTTCCCAGACTAGAAAAAGCTAAAGGAGTTTAACACCAAACCTGAATTGCAACAAATGTTAAAGGGCTTGCTTTAAGGAGAAGAAAAAAAGAGAAAGAAAAAAAAACAGAAGAAAATAGTCTAACAATAAAAATGAAACTACATACACATCTGTCAGTAATCACCTTAAATGTAATTGGTTTAAATGTTCTAACCAAAAGACATATGGCAGCTGAATGGATAAGAAAACAATACCATATATACACTGCCTCCAAGATACCCATCTCAGATCTAAAGACATACACAGACTAAAAGTAAAGGGATGGAAAAAGATATTTCATGAAAATGGAAAGAGGAAAAAAAAAAAAGCTGGGGTAGTGGTACTTATATCTGACAAAATATACTTTAAAACAAAGGACATAGTAAGAAACAAAGAAGGACACTACATAATGATAAAGGGAATAATCCACCAAGAGGATATAACCCTAGTAACATAGGAGCACCTAAATATGTACAACAAATCTTGATGGAGAGATCGACAGAAATATAGTCACACTTGGGGATTTTAACACCACATTGACTTCAATGGAAGATCTTCCAGACAGAAAATCAACAAGGAGACAGTGACCTTAAATGACACGCTAGATCAAAGGGATTTAATAATATCTTCAGAGCATTTCACTCCAAAGAAGCAGAATATACATCCTTTTCAAGTGCACATGGAACATTTTCTAGGATAGACCACATGTTAGGACACAAAACAAGTTCCAATAAATTTAAGAAAATTGAAACCATACCAAGCAACTTCTCTGACCACAATGCCATGAAATTAGATATTATCACAAGAAGAATACTTGAAAACACAGAGATACATGGAAGGCTAAATAACTCTTATTAAACAATGAACAGGTTAACAATGAGATCAAGGGAGAAATCAAAAGACACCCTGAAACAAATGAAAGTGAGGACACAACAATCCAAAATCTGTGGGACACTGGGAAAGCAATCCTAAGAGGGAAATTCATAGCATTAACAGTCTTGTCTAAAAACAACAGGAAAAAGCTCAAGTAAACAATCTAACTTCAAATGTGAACTTGAAAAAGAACAACAAACCAAGCCCAAAGTAAGTAGAAATAAGGAAATAACAAAGAGCAGAGCAGAAATAAATGAAATGGAGTCTAAAGAAATGATACAAAAGATCAATGAAGCCAAGAGCCGGTTCTTTGAAAAGATAAACAAGATTGACAAACCCTTAACCAGACACCTCAACAACAAAATGAGAAAGGACCCAAATAAATAAAATCAAAAATGAAAGAGAAGAAATAACATCCGACACTAAAGAAATACAAAGGATTATAAGAAAATATTATGAACAATTATATGCCAATAAACTGGACAACCTGGACAAAATGTATAAATTTCCTAAGAACATACAATCTGCCAACAATAAATCAGGAACAATCACAGAATACAAATAGACAGATTACACCTAATGAAATAGAAGCAGTAATCAAAAAACTCCCAACAAACAAAAGCCGTGGACCAGAGGGCTTCACAGGTGAATTTTACCAAACATTCTGAGAACTAAGATCTCTCCTTCTCAAATTATTTCATAAAATTCAAGAGGCGGGAAAGCCCCCAAACTCATTTTACAAGGCCAGCATTATCCTAATTCCAAAACCAGATAAAGACACTACAAAGAAAGAAAATTATAGACCAATATCCCTGATGAACGTATATACTAAAGTCCTCTACAAAATAGTAGAAAAACAAATACATCAATGCATCAAATAGATCATACACCATGATCAAGTGGGATTTATTCTGGGAATGCAAAGTTGGTACAACATTCACGAATCAATAAACGGGATTCACCACTTAAACAAAAATGAAGGATAAAAACCACACAATCACATCAATAGATGCAGAAAAAGCATTTGAGAAAACCCAGCACCCATTCATGATCAAAAATCTCATAAAAGTGGGAATAGAGGGGACATACCTAAACATAATAAAGGCCATATATGACAAACCCACCGCCAGCATCATACTCAATGTGTAAAAAATATGTGTTTTCCTTAAGATTGGGAACAAGACAGGGATGTCCGTTTTCACCCCTCTTAGTCAACATAGTACTGAAGTCTGAGCCACAGCAATCAGACAAGAAGGAGATATAAGGCATCCAAATTGGAAAGGAAGAAGTAAAACTGTCTTTATTTGCAGATGACATGATACCGTATCTACTACTTTCGCAGAATCCCAAAGATTCCACCAAGAAACTATTAGGACTTACAAATGAATTCAGCAAAGTAACAGGATACGAAATTAATATCCAGAAATCAGCTGCATTATTATATGCTAATAACTAGCAGAAAGGGAAATTAAGAAAGCAATCCCATTTATAACTGTCTCAAAAAGAATAAAATACCTAGGAAAAAAACCTAACCAAGAATATAAAAGGCCTATACTCAAAAAATTGTAAGACACTGAAGAAAGAAACTGAAGAAGATATAAATAAGTGGAAGCACAAAACAGGTTCGTGGATAGGAAGAATTAACATCATTAAAATGCCCATATTACCCAAAGAAATCTATAGATTCAACAAAACTCCTATCAATATTCCAATGATATATTTTAGAACTAAAACAAATATTCAAAAATTTATATGGAACCACAAAAGGCCCCACATAGCAACAGCTATCCTGATAAAGAAAAACAAAGCTAGTGGAATGACACTACCTAATAATCAAGGCCATATACTACAAGGCCATAGTAATCAAAACAGCCTGCTACTGGAATAAAAACAGGCACATAAATCAATGGAACAGAATAGAGAGCCCAGAAATAAACCCACACCTTTACAGTCAATTAATATTCGACAGAGGAAGCAAGCGCATACAATGGGCTCAAGATAGTTTATTCAATAAATAGTGTTGGGAAAAATTGGGTGGATATGTGCAGAAAAATTAAACTAGACCACCTTTTTACACCACACACAAGAATAAATTCAAAATGGGTCAAAGACTTAAATGTTAGACCTCAAACCATAATAATTCTAAAAGAAAACATAGGCAACAAAATTTCGGACATTTCTTGTAGAAAATTTTATTGGATATATCTCCCCAAACAAGGGAAACAAAAAAAAATTTTTTTTAATGGAACTACGTTTAACTAAAAAGTTTTTGGACAGCAAAGGAAATCATCAACAAAATAAAACAACCCACAGAATGGGAGAACATATTTGCCAATACATCTGATAAGGAGTTAATATCCAAAATTTATAAAATACTTACAAAACTCAACACCAAAAAAAACAAACAACCCAATTGAAAAATGGACAAAGAACCTGAATGGACACTTCTCCAAAGAGGACATACAGATGGCCAACAGACATATGAAATGATGCTCAACGTCACTAATCACCAGAGAAATGCAAATTAAAACCATCAGATACCATCTCACACCTGTCAGAATGGCTATCATCAATAAATCAACAAAGAAGTGCTGGTGAAGATGTGGAGAAAGGGGAATTCTTTTGCACTGTTGGTGGGAATGCAGACCAGTGCAGCCACTGTGGAAAGCAGTATGGAAATACCTCAAAAAATTTGAAAAGGATCTGCATTTTGACCTAGCAATCCCACTTCTGGGAACACATCCTAAGGAACACAAAACACTAATTCAAAAGAAAATAAGGACCCCTATGTTCATTGCAGCATTATTTACAATCACCACGATATGTCCATCGATACATAAGTGGAACATTAATAGTGTCCATCAACAGATGAGTGGATAAAACAACTACGAAACATTTACACAATGGAACTCTACTCAGCCATAAAAAAAAAGAAGAAAACTTTACCTCCCCAACAGCATGGATGGACCTGGAGAACATTATGCTAAGTGAAATAAGCCAGTCAGAGAAAGGCAAATACCATATGATTTCACTCATATGTGGAATCTAATGAAGAAATCGAACTAAAAGCAAAACAGAGATTCATAGATGGAGCCCAGATGACAGCTAATTGGGGCTGGGGGACGCGTGGAGTTAGGGGGTGGAGGGATTGAGCAAAAAGGAAAAAGTACTCACAGACATGGACAACAGTGTAGTGATTGCTGGGGCGAGGGGGTGTAAGGGGACTAAAAAGCAATGGAAACAAAGTACAACAAAGATTAATTTTTTTAAAAAAAGAAAGGTCAACCAAGAATTCTAAGCCCATCAAACACAGTCCTTAAAAAAGGAATTTAAAATATATTCCAAAATAAAGACTGAAAAAATTTGCTGCTGACATATTTGTCTTACACAGAATACTAAAGTCCTTCAGATGAAGGGAAATGACAACAGACTCAGTAACTTAAATCCAAGGGAAAAAATGAAGAGCGGCAGAAAAAGTAAGTATGTGGATAAATATAAAGGACTGTGTGCATGGGTACACTTTAGAAGACATGATTGTATAAAGACTTAATTATAACTGTATTGTTGTTATATAAGACAACACTATACAGATGTAATATATATGACAATAATAGCACAAAGGGGATAAAAATAAAGCTACATTAGAATAAAGTTGTTATATTCTACCAGAACTTAGTCAATATTCATCTGAAGTAGACTATAGTCAATTAAGATGACTATTGTAATACCTAGGGCAACCATTTAGAAAATAACTAAAAAATATGCAGATGATGTTTCATAGAATTGTACACTTGAAACCTATATAATAATTTCATTAACTAATGTCACTCCACTAAATTTAATTTTTAAAAAGCCCAATACTTTATTTAAAGAATAGTAAAAACTCATAAGTAAAATGGTACACTAATAAGTTTCTGTGTAACAGAAAAGAAGGCAGTAAGAGACCAACCCAACAACAAAAAAAGACATAAGATATAGAGAAAGGAAATAGCAGAATGACAGGTATTAGTCCTGGCTGGTGCGGCTCAGTAGATTGAGTGCCAGCCTGCAAACCATAAGGTTGCTGGTTCAATTCCCAATCGGGGTACATGCCTTGGGTGGTGGGCCAGGTCCTCACTTCAGGTCGTGGGACAGACAACCAATTGATGTTTTCTCTCACATATCAGTCCTTCTCTCTGTCTCTTTTTCCCTCCCCCTCTCTCTAAAAAATAAATAAAATCTTAAAAACTTTTAAGATTAAAACTCTAATCCAAAAGCAAAGGTTGATGACTCAATTTTTAATTTTTTTAATCCTTACCAGAGGACCTGTTTATTTATTTAAGGTGAAAGAAGGGAGAGAGGGAGAAGGAAGAAGAGAGGGACGAGGGGGAGGGGAAAGAAAGACACAGAGAGAGAAACACAGATGTGAGAGAGAAACATCAATTAGTTGCCCACCTCATATGTGCCTGGATAGAGAATAGAACCCACAACCTACATCTGTGCCCTGACCAGTAAGTATGTGACCTCACTGGGATCACATCGCAACCTTTTGGTGTGCAGGAGAACACTCCAAACAACTGAGCCACCCAGCTGGGGTGCTGACTGGATTGCTAAAGAGTAAGATCCAACAATGTGCTGTCTACCAGAGATCCACTTCAAATCAAAAGACACAAATAGGTTAAAAATATATATATATAATGTAGTGCAAATAGTAATCATAAGTGAGCTGGAGTGGCTGTATTAATATCAGACAAAATGGATTTTAAGAAATAGTATTAGTGACAAAGAGATTTTATAAGGATAAAAGGTCAAACATCAGAAAATGTTATAAAGGTATATACAAATATAAAGGTATATACACCTAAAACACAGAGACCCAAAATACATAAAGCAAAAACTGACAGACTTGAAAGGAGAAATAAACAATTTGACAATCATAGTTGGAAATAACAATATCGCATTCTTAATAATTAAGAGAACAAATAAGCACAAATCAGCAAGGCTATCACGGACTTGAACAACACTATCAACCACCTTGACCAAACTGACACTTTTTACTACTCTACCAAACAAGAGCAGAATACTGTATGTATTCTTTTCAGGAGTGACCATTCTCTGGACAGACTACACGGCAAGCCATAAAACAAGTCTCAAGACATTTAAAAGAATTTAATCATTCAAAGTATATTCTCCAATATACTTTGACAAAAAGTTAAAAATAAACAACAAGGAAATTTGGAAAATCCTTAACATCTGGAAATGAAGTGACATATTTCCATATAACCCATGGGTCAAAAAGAAATCACAAAGTAGAAAATATTTTGAACTAAATGAAAACAAAAACACAACATATCAAATTTTGTAAGATGTGACTTAAATAGTGCTCAGAGGGAAATTCAGAGGTTTAAATACCTTTATTAGAAAAGAAAGGCTTCGCATCAATAATCTAAGCTTCCACTTTAAGAATAGACAAAGAAGAGTGGATTTAACCTAAAGCAAGTATTAAAAAAGAAATTAAGATGGGGTGGGTGGAGGGGGGTAGTCAATGAAATAGGAAATAGAAAAAGAAATCAAAGAAACCAAAAGTTCTTTTGGGGAAAACAGTCAACAAAATTAATAAATCCTTGGCTAGAGTGACTAAGAAAAAAGATGTCAGAGAACACCAAAATCAAGGGTAGAAGAGAACACATCACTACCAGCCCTACTGAAACTAAAGAAGTGTAAGGGTTATGTCAACAAATTAAGACAATTTAGATGGGCCAACTCCTCAAAAACACAAAGTACAAGACTAAAGAAGAAATAGAAAATCTGAATAGCTCTATAATAAGAAAATAAAGATATTACTTAAAAATCTAGCCCAGGCTAGAACTGCTTCACCTAGCGATTCTTATCCAGTATTTAAAGAAATAGTACCAATTCTATACAACTTTTTTTTCAGAAAATTAGAGGCAGATGAGCATTTTCCAACTCATTCTATGAGACCAGCTATATCTTTTCATCAAAGCAAGACAAAGTTGTCACAATTAAACTAGAAACCAATATCCTTTGTGAGCATACACAGGAAAATCCATAACACAATATTAGCAAATGAAACCGAGCAACATATAAAAAAGATTAAATGCCATGGTAAAGTTAAATTTGTGGGGCCATGTCATCCCTGGAGCTCCAGCTTCCTTCTGTTGACATCATCCCTCAAATGCAAATCACCTGTGCTGGTGTGGCTGTGCAGTCCCTGTATTTGCACAATTATCGATGTGCACCTTCCTTGGTAGTTGCGTGTAGGGTATTTGAAATAAAGTAACCCAATCCTATTAATTAAGATGAAATATGGATATTAAAAAATAGACTGAAATTATAATATCAAAGGAGATTAAAGACAACATAAAAGGAGCAGAACACAAGATTTCCCATTTCAGCCTTAACACTGAGGATTTAAATACCTGACAAGGATTTAAAACAAACGGAAGATGAAAAGGTTAGGTGAGCAATGAGCTAGATTCTCGGCTCAGTTATCCCCAGGGCTTAAAATGACCAATCACCAACCAGATACATACATGCCCCTGGTTTAGGAGATTTCCTAGAGTTCAAAATTCCAGCCAAACTATGAGACGAGGGGCCTTCTATTAGACAAGAAGAATTGCATCCTCAGGAACAGAGTGAGACTTTGAAGAGACGGCGTGCTCTTTTCTCTAACTGCATGTCAACTCAAGGACTGAAATCTAGCGCTAATTTCACCTATCTGGTGTAAGCTGTATCACCAGACAGAGTGACACAGCTTTCCAGGCTCCAGAAGGTTCAGTTATAGGCTCTTGTTTTTAGAGATGATTAGCAGCAGGATGATGCATCTTGCCACCCTTCCCACCACCACCCACGTTAACCTGATTCTGGGTGGAAAATACACCAAATCAACCCACGTATACAGTCCACAATACAGTTGAGGGTGAGTGGTATGAGAGAAGCACCTGTGTACGCCTACAGCTTTCATATGCATCTCTAGGAATCTGACAAAGAGCTCCTCTAAAAGCATCAGTCTTTAGATGGTCATTCATTTCTGCATGGTGTAGAATTACAACCAACAGTATTGATGAGTTAGCCAATTTCTACACCATAAACAAACATAAAAACCTAACAGTTAAAATTTTTTTGACTATATGACAAAGTTTATCATTTCCATTTTTAAAAAGTAGTATTTTAGATAAAAGACTGTAAAACTGTAAAAGAGACCAAGAAAGTCTCTGGATGTCATAGGAGTTATGAAATGATGCAAATGTTTACTAAAAATATTTATACTAATATTGTAAATAATGTAACCAGGACACAGCTACACGTTTTGTGGCAATCCCTGCAAAACCTCTTTTCCACTAACTGAAAGTGAGGATCAAAATTTTGAGTAGATACTTCCAGGAAAGTGTATCTAGATAAAGTATATCTAGAGTACATATTCAATATAGCCTTATTAAACATGGCCAATATAAAAAATTAAACTTGGCTGATCATACATACAAATCATCAGCGTTTACTTTTTTCTGGATGAATTTCAAACATAGTCAATAGAACATTTCTACATTATGAATTACAAAATAATTCATAACAATTCTATAGGCCGTATGCAAGTTTTATTTAAATAATTTAACACTGCACAGAGAGCTAATTCATAAGTAGAAAAAATAGACAGTTTAGCAACCAAATACAAACACCACACAGAAACAGATTACACAGACACTATCAGTCCTTCGGAAGATTAAGGCAACAGTAATGTCGCAAATAATTTTATGAGAATACTTTACTCATATGATAGATGTTATCAAAACATCTCAAAATAGAACCCACAAATTTTTCAGTATGCAGTCTTCCCTTCCAGTTTTCTTGTCAATACATTCTTCTTAAATACTGTACAACAATTAGTCAAGATTGACAATGGGGCTATCAAAGCCACTATCCTGTTGGCTAGATAGAGGAGCGATTAGTGTGCTCGAAGGCTGCTGATGCACGGAAGATGGTTCTGCACCGCTCAGCGTTTTGAAATCTGCCTTACGATGAGGTGGGTGGACAAGCGTCACACGGATCTGCCCTGGCTGGGAGTACATGGTTTCTTCTGACAGGTCTGGAATGCGACAATTCTTACTATTTTTCTCTTTATCTGAAAAAAAACCCACTGTTAAAAACTGTTGGAAATTACCAGACCCGGCTAGTGCATCCAGCGTTTCCTGTGCCCCTCCAAGACTGTTGCAGGGTCCAAGGGTGCTGCTGGAGCACCAGCTCACGGAGTCGCTGCGGTCCCCTTCGTCCTTCACGGGAGCATCCTCGATGCCCAAGCATTCGCTTTTCTCGGATGCAGCATTCTCACTTCCCATCAGTGGAATACACTTATACACTTTTAAACCAAGTCTTTCATTAGGACCTTGACAAGTTATGTGCGTGAATCCAGATTCAGAAAGACTAGGGACAATTCTAGGTGAGGATTTATTTCCGCAAGTCCCAAGACAGGAGTATTCAGCTGGATGCACACGAGATCCAGAGCCAGCATCACCCACGAGTTCTTTCTTCTTGTGCAAACCGCAGCCTCTTTCCCCTTCGCAAGGAACAAACTCAGGAGAAATAGCCCTTGGCAAAATGTCGGGTTGTTTGTGATTGTTATACCCAAACTGAAAGTCTGAATGGGACCCTTTGGGGCCCACAAGCTTTCCGTCCCCATGTTCTGTCTCCTCCAATCGCTTTCGTAAGTCACAAGCAGCCCTTCTCTTAGGAACCTGGTCGCACATAGTTTTTGTACTGTTTGAATTACTTTCAGTGTGACATGATACATTCTGATTCGTGTCATTCCTTTTTGACTTTTCAACACCAATTATCTCTGAAGTCTGAGGCAGTACTACAACATACAAGGGAACACGAAATTAGGGAAACATAAAATTGGAGAAAATTAACATTCAAAGAAAAGAAAAATATTACATTCTTTATGTATTCCCAAAGGAGGCATATTTATTTTAATCATTCTCAAAGAAAATACATCAATGCTGAACACTTTAAAATAATCTTTTACATATATCCATTAGATAAAGATAGGTGATTTTGTTATTGAAACCTGATACATTATTATTGCTATCCACCTGATTATTTTCTGCAATAGATGTTACAGCAATAGATACAGTTCTGCAATAGATATTATTTTAAGAGCCAACTGCAACATTTCCAATCCTGTTCTGATGTCAAATACAGAGCTTCTGATGAAGAAAGTCTACTGGAGGAACCCTACTGCCCAACACTTATGCCCAAACACAGTACAAAGTGATAAGAGTCTCTGATCTGATCAGCCAAGACACTAAGTCTGGCGGGAGGCAAAGCAGCCACAGAGCAGAGAAGTAGAGGAGTCCTATCTCCGAACAGTGCACCGCGGTCCCAGTCCATGAAAAGGGTTTGCTTCTGCTGAGGACGTCATGTGCACACCACTGCTCCAGATCTAGAAAACTCTTCTCTTGTTGCATGCCACTGCCCTCTTCTACCCAAGGTTCATATTACCATTGCAAAGTTTACACAAATAATCTTTGTGCTTCTGTGCGAAGAACATTTACCATATCAGACTCATGGATTCCTGAACAAGCTCTGCTTTCCAGAAGTCCAAAAATCCTATTTCCCCACAGATGTGTTCAAAATCCCCTAGTGTGGAGTTTACCAAAGTTTTCACGTATTTTCATCGGTTTTGGCTTTACATATCCTACAGCTATGTTTTCCTTTTGGTTGTTTGTTTTTCATGTAGACAAAGAAACCATTTATATAGCTTCTTGGGAGGCTGTTGCTTTATCATGAATTTTGGCACCTTTTAACATTTAACCCTGTGATTCACCTAATATTGTATTTAGTTCTATCTACTATCAACACTGCATTTGCTTGGTATGTCACCCTCCGTCCCTTTATTTTGAATTTTAGATGTTTTTCCTATGAAAATAACAGACATCAGGATTTTTAAAAACCGCTCAAAAGTTGTGGTCTCTTCATAAGTGAGTTTAAGCTATGCACATTTAGTGTGATTGCCAGTATTTCAACCAATTATTTTCTACTTACCCATCCCCTCCAGCTGTATTTTTCTTCTTTCTGGATTCCGTTAGATTGAAAACATTTTCTTTCAAGTTTTTAACCCACCAATTTGAAAGTTACATACTCTGTTTCTCTGTTGGTTATGGCTAGAGTTATCAGTGTCTGTATCTTCTTGAAAATAGTAAAATATTTTGCATATTATAGTTTCCTCTATGGTATCCTCTTACATTTTTCTGAGAATACTATACTTTTCTAACATTCGCAGGTCCTGCTGTCTATTCTATGAATTCCATTTTTTTGTTTTGTTTGGTTTTGCGTTTGGTGTCCTTTTTTCATGGTGCTGGCTTTCTGTAGATATGTGATGACTCTCCGCTGAATGTTTATCTTTCAGTTGCCCTGAATGTGCCATGCGTGCTGTTTGTTTAAAAGAGTTGGGAGCGGAGTGGGACGAAACGAGCTCCAGTACAGAAAGACCTACACGCTGGTACTCCGGGCATGTGGGCTCTGCTTCCGCGCCGCAGCTGGCCGGCCACCTGGAGCACCGCCCTGGCCCTGCTTCCAGCCTCTCTGTTCCATTGCTCTTACCCGGCCCCATACTGAGGCTGGGAAAGGGAGAGGAGGAGAAGTAAAGGGGGTGACCCCGCCTGCCTACTGCTGTCCTAGAACACCGACTAGCGATCCCGTTGGGATTCCTTAGGCTTGCTTCTCCAGTAACACACTGCCTGCACATGAAGGCCGGTTTTGATGCTGCTCCTGCTTGCAGCTGTCATCTCTGACAGTTCCGAACTGAGGTTCCCGTCTTTGGTCGTAGACTGTCTTCTTTCTTTCAGGATTTCTCATGGCTTCTGGTCTATCAATTATAACTTTTCTAAGCCTGGTTATAATTCCTTCTTTTTCTCCTTTTATGGTTGTTGTTTACCATCTTTTCTATCATTTCTAGAGATGGAAGCAGCAATGGAAAGCTGATGGTTTTGCTCAGTCTGCCTACTTGAACTGGAAACTATACTCTTTCTTTGTACATTTTCAGTTTAAGGAAAAAACACACACAACTTAATAAATTACCTCTCACTCCTTACGTTTCCTGCTCTTCTTCATTCTAAAAATATGAAATATCTTTTTTTTTAATAAAATGGAGAGAAAAGCCCTTCAAATGACTCATTTTGACATACCTGACTCTGGAGTTTTGCTCTGGGATCTATTAGAAATAGGCGTTTCCAGCAATTTCGCCATTGTAGCTAGTTTGCTAGCAGCATTCATAATCTTTTTCTCAGCTCTGTGGGAATTCCAGAATATTACATTAATACAGTTTAAAGGAAAAAATGAGTTTCCTTAGCTCCGGGATTTCTGCTTTCCTATTAGCTCTGCCAACATTTAGGGTAGCACAGCATTTAAACCCCTCTTAACCCCTGATGGCTGATCATGGAGAAATAGTGCGGTTAAGGAAAATGCTTAAAAAATGACAACATGCCGTCACAGTACTCTAAGGACACAATGTTTGTTTAGATTAAACTTACCCCTCCTGTTTTCCATTATCCTGCAAGATCTGTTGGAGACAAGTCAAGTAATATTTGCGCATCTTTCGGGTGGTTTCTTGACGTTCTCGCAATACCTCTGCTTTTACCATTTCCGCGGCCCTTTCCTTACTCTCCCGAATGTAATGAAGCATATCACCTGGTGGGGGTGGGGGGAGGGGAATGCGTGTTTACTACCAGTTCTTCAAAACCAGGAGAGGCACACTTCAGACCAATTTTCTAAGAGATTAATTGATTACAGGTATAGTTTAAATGCTAGCCTTTTCCACAGTCATTAAAATGGAATATTTCAGATCATTATTTTGGTAGACTCAAAGGAGAAGAAATTGTTTTAGAATTCTAAGTAAACATAGCATATGCCCTAGGGAAATTCTGCCATATTATGAAACAATGAGATAAGAAAATAACCATGAATACAGGGTAAGGCAAAAGTAGGTTTACAGCCATTTGCATGGAAAATACAATAATTAATAAATAATAATACAAGAATAAACTCTGTTTCATGTGCTCACAACTATAAACTTACTTTTCCCCCATCTTGTATGAGGCACAGAAATGTATGCATTTTAGTTGTAAATTATGTCCAATTAAGAGAAGAAAAATACACAGAAAAGGGGGAACCAGTAAGGAAGAGACAGCAGACAGAGACAGAAGGAAGCACTCCGAGCTGAAGAGACTCATATTCTGTTCACTTGTGGTCTGAAAATCCATGTTTCATTATTTATTCAATTCTTTCAGCACCACTTATGCGTATCCAACCACTGTAATCTCACCATCCATGAGAGATGTACAATAAGCGATATTGCAGGGAAAGGAATGAGACTTATGTTGCCTTCTGAAATCTGCATTTAAAAAAATTCACATGTCTTCAAAATCTCCTTTTATCTTTAACTCAACATGCTTTGATTGGGACTACCATTAGTTAAGATTGACAATTTTTACCAAGTCCAGGCCTGTTAAATTACGGATTCCAATTTGAAAAGGAAACTCCCTCTTAATAGCAGTGAGCTTTCCTGAAAATCAGATGTTCTCTGCAAAAATTCTAACTGGTAGACTGTGTTTAATTATTTGAAGTGGGAAAAATTAAAACAAAGTACATGTCAACACAAAATCTTCAACCAACTTCTAAAATGTAAAACAACACAAACATACATAAAACAAGCTATCATATTAGGATGAAGAAATGCTTAAAATTTCACTTCTCAATCAATGAGACTGCTAACAAAAAAATTGCCTTGTTTGTAGTAACAGGGCCCCTGTGAGCACAAGCAATGACCGAGACGCAGACCCTCTTAACTGATACTCAGTAGGCTTTACAAACATCTACACGTGATTCTGATGACCTACCAATTACTTTTGGAACTTGAGACCTGTTCCACTCATTTTGTTAAAAATGAATGCAATTTTAGGAGGTAAATATACATTTCTTCTATATAAACAATGGTTATTGTTCTGGAATATACATACATTCTATGCAAAATTATAATTAAAAACCAGGAGGTATTCTACTGGGAAAACATAATCAAAGATGCTCTGCAGGCTGTATTGCACCTCCTAGCACTGCAAAGGACTTGATAAATAAATTTATGTCTATGATTGAATCTATTATCCAAATAATGAAAAAAGAGAATGACCCCTAACTAGATCCATTTTCCATGGTCCTTAAAAGTTTAAGGTAGGAAAAAGTAATTGCTAATTTAAAACTCATGTGACATTTTCTTTGATATCAGTTCAGGTATAAGATTATGAAATTTTTCTCTGGTTGCTGTGGCTCAGTGGATTGAGCACCTGTCTACAAACCACAAGGTAGCTGGTTCAATGCTCAGTCAGACAGAGCACATGCCTGGGTTGCAGGCCAGGTCCCCATATGGGGGCGTGAGAGAGGCAAGCAACCAATCTATGTTTCTCTCGCACATTGATGTTTCTCTCCCTCTCTTTCTGCCTTCCTTCCCCTTCTCTAAAAATAAATAGATAGATAGATAGATAGATAGATAGATAGATTATAAAAATTTCAGTTCAATATCAGTGCCCAAAAAATAAAATAATCAACAACATACAGTAAAAATAACTCTATCCTTATGTCACTTTCAAAAGATACTATTTCGGCAAAATGATCCCATACTATCTAACTAGGAAAGGTATCACTTGATCTCTTATATAAACTGGTAAGAGTCTAGGACAAGGTAGATTGAAAAATTCCCCAAAATTACTACTGTTAGTAACAAAAAAGGTCCAGACCATCTTAAAATCTTGGGAATCCCTTTAGAAACTTACGCTTGATTTTTTTTACTGCTTTAATGTACTGCCCACGAAGTTCTTCCAAGGCCCCCTGATGGCATGGCAGGGAAGCATTTTCAATGGCCCCTTCTGACAATGACCTAAACACAAACAAAAGATTGCAAAAACAAAGCCAGTAAGTAAAAAAAGTTCACTTGCAAAAAATCTATCTGTATATATTCCAACAAAATAAACTAAAATGTGCTTAAAACTTCACATTAGAGAATCTTTGTTATAAAGGAGAAAACTGAAAACAACTTATTTTTTTAAAGATTTTATTTATTTTTAGAGAGAGGAAGGGAGGGAGAAAGAGAGAGAGAAACATCAATTGGCTGCCTCTCACATGCCCCCACCAAGGGACCTTGCCCACAACCCAGGCATGTGCCATGACCAAGAATCAAACCAGCAACTTTTTGGTTTGCGGGATGATGCCCAACCCACTGAATCACACCAGTCAGGGCATGAAAACAATTTAAGAGTTATGGTTACTTAAATAAGTCATGGTAAATCCACATGAGAAAAATCTATTCAGCTACTGAAAAGCATACAGAATATCTAATGAGGTAGGAAAATGTTTACCTTATAAAGTTAATAAAATTTTACAAAACAGCTTATCCAACATTCTCAATTTTTTTTAAAAAACATGTGCTTATGATGTGTGTATAAAAAGGAGTTTAAATGATACAAAACAAGAAGTCAACAGAGGATATCTCCCAGGGACAGGATTTTGGAAGATTTCCTTTTTATACTTTATGCAGTAGAGTCATGCACCACTTAACGATTGGGATGCACTCTGGAAAATGTGTCATTAAGCTATTTTTGTCATGGTGCAGACATCGCAGAGTGCACTGACACAAACCTAGATGGTCTAGCCTCCTACACACCTAGGCTGGCTGGTACAGCCTGCTGCTGCTAGGCTGCAAGCCTACACAGCATGTCACTGGACAAAACTACATGAGATTAAATCAAGCACAAGACAAAATTATATAATGGAGAAACGCGGTAGGCATGAACCAGTAACATAGTCATCAAGTATTATGCACTGTACATAATTGTACGTGCTATACTTTTATATGATTCAGCAAGTTTGTTTGCACCAGCATCTCCATCTCCATGAACAGGTGAATAATGTGCTGCATCTCAACGGCTATGATGTCTCTAGCAACAGGAATTTTTCAGCTCCATTATAATCTTATGGGACCACTCTCATACATGAACACCATCATTAGTCAAAACATTGTTATCTGGCACAGGATTATGTAACAATAATAACTGATATTCTTGGTATAATGTTATCGATATGATTAATATAAATCATTTTAAAGATACTTAGAAAAAAGCAATTTCTTTACAATAGTAAAAGCATACCTTGGTGGTATTTTACAAAGTGTTCTCAGTTCTTCCAATTTACTCTTCATCTCATTATTTTCTTCTATTAATTCTTCAACAACTTTACTATTCTCTTCTGAAAAAGAAGTTCATAGTATATGGATCAATCAATCTCTTTTTTCTTCGGTTCCCAATACAAATGTTTACAGAAGAAGCTGCAGAATTTCCAGCTGCTCCCTTTGTCATTCATTCCCTGGTTGAGCCCTAACACTACCACTCCCTGTTCTGCTTTCTCAGCCCTTGAAATCTGTGCTTCATCTTCACTTTCCTTTGGGTTCCACACTGTTCTGGAATAGGTTTCCAATTGTTTCATATGTACATGTTTTGTTTTCCAGCTGAACTGAAGCTCTGTAGAAACTACCAGGTTTCCTGATTCCCTTTCCTGTGGAGCCTTGTGTACAGTCTCTGATCATAATGATCATTGAACAAGCACCTCAGTACAAACATTTTTTAAAAATAAGCTTATGTAGGTGCCATTTTCAGAATCACAGTAAGATTTTCAATTCTCTGAACTTTAAAAGAGAAAATGGGGAAACTGATGGGGTGACCTCATGTACCCTACTCTCAACCCTCTCAATACACCCCATATAGTGGGGAATGACTCATTCTATTCCCCCTAGTGATTGATGTTAACTTGTATATTTTTAAGCCACTCACTCTTACCCTATCTTTCCAATAAGTGGTACCAAGAGAGTGGAAAGGAAATTTAAGAAACAAAAAGGAAGCAACCACAATAGTAAAAATATTATCGACAAATTTACATTAAGACAAATAGTGAAATTAAATTACCGAATGACTTTCCCTGACTACCGAATTCTGACTCTAACTGAGCTCTTTTATCAGCCATTATTTTGAGCTAAGTACCAACTTTCTTGTATTATTTCTAAGTCCACAAATTACAGAAGATATCAGCCTCAAAAAGTACTGTGTAGAATACCAATTTCATGATCACAATGTTTGGTGCTAAATATTATTTATAAATAATAATCCCATCCAAATGCCCCCGTCATTTCATTATATAAGACAGATATTTGAGGTTTTCATTTAATTTTATAGTAGCTATATTTTATATACATCTACAGTTGGACAAATTAACTAAATAATCACTATTTAGTTAAACAATCACTATGGGAACTATAATTAACATTTTTTTCTGAAAATTCTTAAAACCCAGATGGAGGGCCAAGATAGAGGTGTAGATAGACTCATTTCACCTCCTTGCAGAACCATAAGAAGTATAAAACCATTCTAAAAACAAAAAAAACAACCAGAAGTGCCAGAAAACTGAAATGTATGGAAGTCCAACAACCAAGGATTTAAAGAAATATTCATCCAGATGGGTAGGAGGGGCACAGAGGACACGGTGTGGCACAGGCAAGGCAGCAGCAGTGGCTGCATGCACAATGGGTGGTCCCACATTCATGTGTGGCAGGTAAAAACCAGGAGGGACTGAGGCATGAGTGATCCCAGCTCCAGGCCAGATTATGCAGCTCAGGATTCCAGCACCAGGAAATAAAGCCCATAACCTCTGGATGTAAAAACCAGTGGGGGTTGGGGTGGCAGAAAAAACTGCCAGTCTCACAGGAGAGTATGTTTCAAGGGCCCACTGGGTCCTAGAATGTATGCAAACCCACCCACTCTGGGAATCAGCACCAAGGCAGCAGTTGCTTACGAGAAGTGGGAGAAGTGACTGCAAACAAGGTGAGAGCCAAGCAAGTGGAACTGTTCCCTCTCTGAACCCTCCCCCACATACAGCATCACAAAGCACCAAAGCAGGTTGCACTGCCTTGGCAAATACCTGAGGCTCTGCCCCTTACAACGTAACAGATGCGCCATGACAGGGAGTCGAAGCATCTCTACCTAATACACAGAAACATAGGGAGGCTGCCAAATAGAGGAGACAAAGAAACATGGCCCAAATGAAAGAACAGACCAAAATTCCAGAAAGAGAACTAAGCAACACAGAGATAGCCAACATATCAGATGCAGAGTTCAAAACACTGGTAATCAGGATGCTCAGAGAAATAATTGAGTACAGCCACAAAATAAAGAAGTGAAGTCTATACAAAGTGAAATAAAGAAAAATATATAGGGAACCAACAATGAAGGGAAGGGAGCCAATATTCAAATCAATGATTTGGAACCAGAGGAAGAAATAAACATTCAACTGGAAAAGAAAGAAGAAACAAGGATTCAAAAAATAAAAAACAAAAAAACAAAAAAAAAAATAAAAAAACAAACAAAAAAAATGAGGAGAGGCTTGGGAATCTCTAGAACAACTTTAAACATGACAACATCTGAATCATAGGGATGCCAGAAGAAGAAGGGAAGGAGCGAGAAATTCAAAACTTATTTGAAAAAATAATGAAAGAAAACTTCCCTAATTTGGCATAGGAAATAGACATACAAATCTAGGAAGCTCAGAGAGTCGCAAAGAAGCTGGACCCAAAGAGGAACACACCAAGACACATCATAATTAAAATGCCAAAGGTTAAAGATAAAGAGAGAATCTTAAAAGCAGCAAGAGAAAAGGAGACAATTATCTACAAACAAGTTCCCATAAGACTATAAGCTGATTTCTCAAAAGAAACCTTGCAAGCAAGGAAGGTCTGGCAAGAAGTATTCAACATGATAGAAAGCAAGGACCTACATCCAAGATTACTCTATCCAGCCAGGCTTTCATTTATAATGGAAGGGATGATAAAGTGCTTCTCAGACAAAGTACAACTAAAGGAGTTCATCATCACCAAGCCCTTATTATATGAAATGTTAAAGAAACTTATCTAAGAAAAACAAGATCAAAACTATGAACAGTAAAACAACAACAAGCTCACAACTATCAACTGAACCTAAAAAAACAAACTAAGCAAAAAATGACAATAGGAACAGAATAATAGAAATGGAGATGAGATGGAAGGGATATCAATGGGGAAGGGGAAGGGAGAGAATGGGGGAAAAGGTATAGGGAATAAGAAGCATAAATGGTAGGTACAAAATGACAGGGGGAGGTGAACAATAGTATAGGAAATGGAGAAGCCAAAGAACTCATATGAACAACCCATGGACATGAACTAAGGTGGGGGGGGGGGTGTTGCTGGAAGCAATGGGGGTACCAGGCAGAGGGGGGCAGAAAGTAAAAAAATGGGACAACTGTAAGAGTGTAATGAATAAAATATACTTAAAAATAAAAATAAAATAAAACAAAATTCTTAAAATGCTTTTTGCCTTAAATTTATTATTATCTATCTTTAACAGACTTAGCAAGCAGTAGGTAGAAACAGATTCTCTTAGTCAACAGTATTTACAAAGTATGCTATGATGCCAGATACTGTGCCAAGTGCTAGGACAGGACTTGGTCCTGGCCATCACCAAGTCCAAAAGAGAATACAGACAATCAATAGTTGTAAGGATGATGAAGGCTTTAAAAATCACAGGGAGTGTGGGGAATGTCCAACAGAAGAACCTCTTCAAGTCTGTGGTTGGGATTACTTCACTGAGGAAGTAATGCATGAGGGACAGATGTGGAGCAGTTAGCCAGGCAATGTGACCAGGATGGGAAGACAGATACTTTAGTAGAGGGAGAAAATGTAAAGAGAACCAGAGAAAAGAGACAATGAAATCCATGCCATGGCTCTATGATAGGGTAAGGGGGCCAGAGAAAGATGAGGCTGGAGCGGGTGGGAGATGCTGGATCATAAAGGGCCTTTTAGGCTCTGTTCAATGAAGTATTTGTATTTCTTACTGAGGAATACATCTGGCCCCTGACGGGCTTTAATAAGAGACTATGATGATACAATTTACTTTTTAAAAGGTTGCTCTAGCTGCCTGATGAAGAACAGATAGGAGGGGCAAGAGTGGAAGCAAAAACAGCAAGGACTATTGTTCTCCAGACAAGCAATAGAGGTGACAGTAGGGAAAAAAGGAAATCTTTTATGGATCTTTTATGGATGATGCAATTATTTGGGACCAAGAGATTCAGTCTTTCATTCATTCGAACATTTACTATATTCTGGTACGTAGTGGGCACCATGACAATAAGGGGGAACAACAAAAAACATTCCTCATCCTCAGGGAACTTACAGGTTGGAAAGGGAATCAGTCAAGTAACCATAAAATTGAATACTGAATGGTGATAGAGGAGGAGCTATGGATTATGGGGCCACACAGGAGAGGACCACCTAACCCAGACTGGGGAAAATCAAGGAGGGCTCTGCAGATAAGGCATCTTCTCAGTTGAGTCTTAAAGGATAAAAGAGTTAGGCCAAAAGGAATGAGAGGGTACAGTGTAGGACATAGTGACATCATCATATATAAGATCTAGCAATAAAGAAAATTCCTGCCCAGTTCAGGAATCTGAACTGTTTCAAATGTAAAGAGCACAGAGCACTGGATGTAAGTGAGTAGTGAAAGTTAAGAGGATGCACCCTCATAAACCCAACAGCTTCCCTTCTATCAAGGACAACAGAAAACAGTAGGGGATACCCATTTTAACATTCCCTGAAAACACTGTGAAAATGGACTAGAAGGAGGCCCGATCAGACCCATATGCCTTTGTTCATGTCTTTTCCCTCCACCTAGAATGCTGTCCTCTTTGGCAAAGACCTTCATCTTTCAAGGCTTAGTCAAGCATTCCTTAACTCTAATAGGAGGAAGAGTTAATTCACATATTTTCTTCCCGGTTTACATGAACATCCTGCTGGTAGCACTCAATGCTGCAGTTATTTATTAATCTGTGCTTAGTTCTCCTCACTTGATAACAAGCTTCTTGAAGGAAGACAGCAGTCCCGCACATCTCCATTAGAACTATAATTTCGCCTGATGGATTTACTGTGGGATCCCCAGTGCCTAGAACTCTGCTTGACACATACTGGGCACTCAGTGTCTGTTCAACCAAAATAGGAAGAAAGGAATGTGACCTTTTCATCAGAGCTCTCATTTTCCTCTTCCTCTTTTGAGGTCAGTAATAATAAAAATAATGTCCAAATTACTTTACATGAATCCCCCAAAAGAATCAGTGCCTACATTAACTAAAATGTCCATTTGAACATTTTAACAAGGATCAAAGAAATTTATATTGGCAGCAGTGCTACCTTAAATGCTAACCTCCGATTTTTTCCACTACAGCTTTGTGCTTCCTTTCTAAATGCTGAAGATGCCTACAGCATTTCTCCAGTTTTCCTTTGAGATCTTGACATTCCTGCTTTGCCTTTTCAAGTTCTTGGAAGCAGTGTCCACAGCATGAAGCTTTAATTTCAGGGATCTTTTTCTTATCTGCAAAAATTAAATAGTAGAAAACCTTTATATATTTAGAATGAGAGCTACACAGAAGGAAAGAAGGAAGGGATGAAGGGAGGAAGGAAGGGAGACCAGATGACATAACTAAAGGTTACAGTGCCACTGGAGAAAGAATGATGCTTAAGGGAGAGACCTGGGTTTAAATCACATTTCCACTACTTACTGGCTGTGTGACTCAGACTGTATTACTTAACCTCTCTGAGACTTAGTATTTTAATATATAAAATTGAATAATACCATCAATTTTAAATCACTATGAAAAATAATGCTCAGACTTTAGTACTGAATGCCATTCCCCACTAAAAGGAACCTGGGATCGTCAAGAAATGGATGATTCCAGTAATGGAACAGCGTATATATGAGATGAGGCTAGAGTATTTTGCTGTGCCAGAAAATTAGAAATTACTGAAAAATATAGGCATGTCAAAGGACATAGGAGCCAGTTTGAAGAGGCTCCACTAGCTGAATCTGGGGCAATTTGAAACTTACTAAGTACAGTGATGAATTCATGAGTCATACCAATAATCCTACCAATAATGGGGTGGATGGATAGAAGGATGGATAGATAGGCAAGTTAATAAGTAGATAGGTAGATGGACAAACAGATAAATAAACAAATAGATAAATAACTACCCCAAACAAACTGGCGGGGAGGATTCTTGACTATAACAACATGCAAAGTACCAATTGGCAAAAGAGGAAGGTCTGGAGTTGGAAAAATTATAATTGTGCAACCATCATAGTAAAGACTGGATCGGGTAATACCATCAATGATTGCTAAATATAAAAAGAATATTTTCATGGCCTTAAAAGTGTCCCCCCACAGACTGCCCATCCGTTGAAAGGGTGGCGAAACCAGTGAAGACGACCTGACAACACCTTGACCAGGTGCTCAAACAAACCTCACCAACACAGACATTGTGCACCTCCAGATGTGAAACACCTCACCTGTGCAGTGCTCCAGCCAAGAACACACAGCCCGAATCTAATGATGAAGAAACATCAGACAAACCCCAAATGAGGAAAGTTCTGGTAAAAGCCTTGGGGGAAGGGGAAGAAGATACTGGAGAGAGTGGAAAATGTGCCTCTCAAAAACGTCAATGTCATAAAGGGCAAAGAGGGGTTGGGGAAATATTCTAATATTCTAAATGAAAAAAAATTAAAGAGACATGACATCTAAACATACGGCTGACCCCAGACAGAGTCCTGTACGGGAGGGGAAAAAATGCTATGAAAGACATTATTGGCAAAATTAGAACACAAGCAGTAGAGTGACAAAGTATTTTCATTTAACATTAAATTTACTGTACCAATAAGCTTATACAAAAAAAAAATTCTCTTTTTAAAAATACACAGTGAAGCATTTAGCAGTAAAAGATAACTTAGCCACAAATGGTTCAGGAAAGAATGAAACAGTCACACCCACATCCACATAGAAGAACACAAAATGGGTAAAATGTTAGCAATAGGTGTATCTAGGTAGGGGTACATGAGTGCTCTTTGCAACTATTTTTATTTTTGCAACTTTTCTGTAAGCTTGAAGTCATTTCCAAATAAAAAAAATGATTTAAGACTACCAGGAGGTATAAGTGTATAAAAATTATTTGACGCAGAACCTGGCACAGAGCAAGTATGCAATAATCACTATGGCTATCAGTAATATGTAGTAACATGTGGAATTTATAAAATTTAATAAATAAAAATGACACAAAAATGGATTATTACTATTAATATCATTGATATTATCATAAAGTAGAAATACCAACTAGCACAGGCTCAGAAGCCAATATCCAGTATGTTGATATAAAATCACTGGTCCAGCAATATTATTCTTAGCTCTCTCCTGACTTCTTAGTTTCATTTAAATGGTAACATTTATGTTTACAAGCATTGAAGAACTAAGAGAGCATCACTTTGGTACCATACACTGCTTTACATTCTTCACCCAAGATACTGTTGTAAAACTAAAAACCAGGCATATGCCCATTAACAAGAAAGTAAATAAATTATTGCATGGTTTTATAATGGAATACTATACAGCAGTGAAAATGAATGGCCTAGAGCTATATGTATTAACACTGACAAATCTTGGATGCTTAATATTAAGTAGAAAAGGCAAGCTACAAAGATTACAAGTATTAAATTAAAGATTTAATTAAATTAAATTAATACTTGTAATTAAAGATTATAAGTATTTTTACAATGTTAAATGGCACACAAAATAAAGCAACAGCTTTTTGAGAGTACCTATACTTGATTAAAACATAAAGAAAAGCAAGAGAATAATTTTTAAAAATGAGGATAACTCATTTTTATGCCTTCCCCACATAAAAGTGTGGGGAAGGCATCGGAATGAAACCGCAGTGAAACGCAGAGCAGTCTGTAACGGTCCCGCTCACGTTCTGTTTCTTGGTCTGACAGCAGGTTCCCGGTCGTTGGCCTTCATCACTCACATGAGCATGATGTGTACTGTTTGCATGTGTCAAGAATTCCATGATTAACGTTTAAATTGCTTTTAAAAATAATGCAATATTAGAAGAATACAACCAGTCAACAGTGGCACTCTCTCGTAGGATTGCAAAGGACTTTCTCTCTTACTATATGTTTTGGATTATTTAATGGATTTGTTAATGTACTTGTTTGTAGGGGAAAAAAAGACTGAAGAAAGAAAAATACATCCTTTTATAGTCTGATCTGACTCAGTTCAAAACACTTCTTTCATGTCGACCGGACTTCCCAAAGCCCAATATTGACTAAAACTACCACTTTCACAAAATAAAACATGATCCTCAGTAAAAAGCAAAATACAAATTAATGTGGTATTAGCATGCATCTAATTAGCAATTAGATATTCTCAGCCACCTGGAACCTAGATGTAAGGGTAAGGGGTCTGAGAACAATGAGGAAAAACAACTGTCGACTGATTTCTTAGGAAAGACAGAGGTTCTCTCAGGTTCTGGTAGTACTGCCTACTGAATTAAAAATGAGTGAAGACTAAGGTTATTGGAGACTAAGGTTATTGGCTTAGTGCTTGTGATTTGCTCTGGCAATTCTTAGTTCTTTTCAAGTTACAAACAGGAAGAATGTGTAAGTGTACGCAGGGGAAGGAGCAGGCTGCAACAGAATGAAAGCTAAGAAAAGATATGCCAATTCTAGCACAAAAATCTCAGGCAGCGGGAATCTAAGCCCTGTATTCCTCCGTGAGCTCTGAATACCTCAAGGGGCTACAGTACAGCATGCTAATACTTTTTCACAATGACAGCTCAAAGTCATTAAGGAAAAGTTACATTGTTAATTCATCAAATTATTCAAGGAACACAAACTGTGCTATTCACTCTGCCATATGTTGGGGGAGGAAGAGATAAAAATCACTGACCCTGCCTTCAAGAAACTCACATATCAATCAGAGAACACCTAATACACTTCAGAAACATTTCCAATTTTAAAAAAGAAAGGTTAAAATAAATGAATAATTTGAAATAAAAAATTCTCAGCTATTTGGCAATTTTCTTATGTGAAAACTTGATTTCTCAATAAAGCTGGGGAATAGAAACAAGACTAGTCTATTAAAATTCTCATTATTCTCCTCCTAATCAGAATCACTTCTGAATGGAGGGAAGGCCATGAAAAGACAGAATTAAGAGGGCCTAAAGCAACCATGTCTTCCAAATGCAAAATGAAATCTGTGGAGTGGACACACGTTGAGTAGGGACAATATTACACATGTGTTTACTCAAAAACTATGATACATCTTTGATCATCTCTTATCTTCAAAGCCACCCTCCAGAACCATGGTTATGGGTATCACAAAGATCAATAAGAATCAAACCCCATTACCAGCTTCTGCTTCTGCGTCTCGCAAGGCCAAGGTCTGAGCATGGTGTCCAGAAGTGGGTGCAGAAAGGGCGACCAGGACTCCGGGGTCTCCTCTGCCAGTGACGCCCGTGCCAGAGTCCTTACAGACCTTGGCTGTGTTGCTCTGAAACAGAGTATCTTCATAGTTAATGCCCAGTATTTAACAGGCCAATATTAAACATGTTCCTTAAAAAAATAATGCCTGATAAAGACCTGCCTAAACTGTCACCAATACTTTTCTTATAGAGTTAAAGTGAATACTGTCATTACTATGAACTAGTCTCTGACGACAATGTTTTCCAAATTAGAACATTCTCTGGCAGAGGGCTGGTGGCTACTATGAGACAGATAGAAGATATATATAAATTTAAGATATTTTAATAGTTTATGTGATCAACCACAAGACAGACTAGATGAAATCAAAATTGTTCCTGAAAATCCAGAACATTTTCACTGAGGCAAGCATCAAATTCACTAGAAACTGTAATGTCAATTTTTTGCCTTATATGAATTGAAAGTAACAACAGTAAAAAAAATTTTTTTTGACTTACATAGTATGCTATATGTTTCTAAATACTTTAATATCCCCTGCCATTTTGTAAGGAAGGCTGGTTGAATTCCAAAGTTAAAGAGAGAAGCCGAGGCACATCTAGTCACAAAAATCTTGCACAAGACCATTTCTTCACCAACAGGTATCGAACACTTACTGCATTCCAGTCCCTGTCACAGGCAATAGAGCTACTAAGCTAATTAATGGTGAGACATTCTTTTAAGGCAATATTTTCAGATTTTGGACAACTACTGAATCCCAAAGAATGATCTGGAGAGGGCTGTCTTGCTTAATTACTTAAAACATATTATATATGCTTGTTTCTAGAAGCCTTGATTTTGATGATGAGAAACTTACTTAACTGTCAGGAAACCTACTTACAATGCCCAACAAAAGCAGGAATTGGCAGTTAAAGAGAAAAGGCAAATTCTGAGCTTTCAAAAGGACATGGAAAGGAGGAATCAAAGTGGAGCCCAAAGGCAGTCAATGTTTCCAGTGTTTCCTCAAAACTGGAGAAAAGCTAAGATAAAACAAAAAGTGAGAAGTGGCAACCATTGTCTGAGCTTTGACTTGACTTTGGTGGTAAGAAAAGACAGAATGCACATCCTTAAGTTTTGTTTGAAAACATTGTTTCAATTGATATTTCTCTTTTCTTGTATCCATTATGAATTACTGTATTAATTCATACTGTATTGATAAGGCATTCATTTCCTTGGAGACTTGATTTTTAATTCATTTCATCCTTTCCATTTTAAAAAAAACTTTTGATCATCTAAGTTATTTTAATGACACTTTTTTAATGTATACTGATCAATTTTTCTGTTTTAATGTTCATGAACAGCTGCAAAAACTATAAATTTAATAAATCATCAATCATAGCTCTTCATTTTTATGGCACTTATATTGCAAATTTATAATCACTACTTTACCTCAAGGTTCTGAAGTGAGTTAGCTTTAAAACAGCAAAAATCAAGTATTAGTCTATGACAAATGCCAGATTAGGCATTTCAAAGCCACCCTCTTCTCAGGAATGGAATCTGATCCCACCCAAAGCCACAGAAGTCTAAGTTCTTAGCCAAATTACATGATTCTGTCTCCACTGACACGTAAGCCATGTGAAGTCATACAAATGATCTTATACTGTTTGCACAAGTATAAGCCCTATAAAAGGACCTCAGGTTTGATTGCATATTAATGGTAAAAGAAAGGTGTTAGATTTTTCTTGATATCTATAGCAGAGATCACCTTTTCAGGAAAGCAAACTTGAAAGCATATATAATGTGATTTTCCCATCACTTCTCATCATTAAAACCACCTGTACATAATTCTTCTTATTTTAATTATCTGTTTTTCCCCAAATTCTCAGTAAAGTATTATAAACAGTATTCATGGGAAGCAGCTCACCTAATTACTCTTAAATTGAAAGCAACTACTAAGTAGTAACATCTTTGTGAAATCAAGAATTAAAAATATCAAGTGGAGTAAAATAGGATGGGGTGGATTGATCTTTCAGGTCCCTTCAGCTCTAAAATTCTGGGATGCCCAAAGACCAAACTGCATTATGTACATCTTATCAAAATCCAAGGAATGAGACAAAACCCAAAGAATTTGTACTTTCTTTTTCCAATGATCAACGATACTATATGACTACCCAAGGTAGTAAGTTATCCCCACATATAACTAGACTCAGATATTTTTCCTAGCTTACAAGAAGATATTAATCTTAGTCTTCCAGAAGATATTAATATCAAATGCTCAATCCTTGCCTTGAAAATCTTTAATCATGCTACATATCTCAATGCTTCTACCAGACAAACCTTATAATACTGGCTTTTCCTTCCTCTAATTCCAAATGTTGAAATCGACTGAATCACAATGCCTAGAATATCATTCTGGATTTCATACATACCTAATTTCTTTAATCAAAAAGGAGCAAGATTTTGACTTAATCAACCATTCCATGAACTAAAAACTGGTGTCAGAAAGTACTTATACAGCTAAAAAAATACAACTGATTCATTATGCATGTATATATAGTACATGAACAGAACAGTTTTGTGTGAGTGAGCCACACCTCTATTTGCTTGTTTCTACATCAATACTCTTTGTACTTGGTTGGTATTTTGCCTACAGGAGACATAAATTTCTTGAGGGCAAGAAATAAGTTTCTAAACACTTTAGAAACTCTTAAGAAGCCCTAGTTTAATAATGCATATTTCTTGAATGCCTAAAAAAACAAAATAGGAATGAGAGTCATTTAGTTCCTAAAATCTTAGGCCCTTATAATGTATAGAATACTTTTTTTTTTTGGAAAAAAAAAAGTATCTATAGGCTAAAAGCTCTGCCTCGTATTTATGGCTCTATGAAAAAGTAGAGTTTTGGGCCCCTCCCCCCAAAAAACCCCAAAAACAATCCTTTGGATTGCTACAAAAAGTTTTTTAAATCACTGGTTAAAAAAAAACACACACAAGTCTCACATCTATTAAACTGTAAAATAAAAGGAAAAACTACCATATGCAACTTCTACAATCATCCTTGATTTTTAATAGTTCTTTTCACTTCTCAGGAACATACCTTTGCCCATTCTGATTTGGCATTTTCTTTAAGTAGGGAGACTATATCTTGAAATGCTTTCTGAATGCAGGCCTTTAGTTTTTCAAAATACCGCACAGACACCCATTTTGAAGAACAAGTCAACACAAGGTCTGAAAGTTGCTTGTTCTCTGAACCACTGACATGCTCCTTTTGTGTATCCTCTAAGAGAAGTTCAAGGACAGTTAGAATGTCTTCCTCATACTGATGGATTTCCAGTTGGATCCGCCTGGCTTCCTGCATAGTCCACTCTCTGCGACTCTGGTCTAGACATGTTTGTAATTCTGTCTCCTTCTGAAGAAGCAGCTCAGTTTTTTGTTTCAGAACGTCTTCTTTGGCAGCTGCAAGCACCTCATTAATTTTATTTCGATGATCATCTAAAAATTGCCGGTAATCTTGCTCATTTTGTTCTTGAATTTTGCGAATTTCTTCCTGTTTTTCTTTGTTCCATTCACTCCAGGCCTTAGCCAACTCGGCCCTAACAATCACAGGAACTTCCTCGTCCTTTAATTCTAGCTCTCTCTGAAGAGAATGAATCTTCTCTTCCAATTCCTTTCCAGGTATTACATTTTTCTTCATATTTTCAAGCTCACTTTTCCACTTCTCTTTAGCTTCAGAAACAGCAAATGATATCTAAAGGACATAACAATGTACATTTAATTCTCCTCATTAATAAAAAATTAAAGTAACAATTTGGGTTAACAAGAGTAAGAACCTAGTAAGAGATATAAAATCAAAATTAAAGGCAAACTGAATTTAGATAAGACATTATTCCTAAAATATTCTTACACTATACTTCAGAATCTTTTCTTCATGTTAAGTCACATAACATTTGATCTTATGGCAAAAACTACAAGCATTCCCCTTAAGATTGGGAACAAGACAGGGATGTCTGCTTTCACCATTGTTACTCAACATAGCACTGGCAGTCCTAGCCACAGCACTCAGACAAGAAGAAGAAATAAAAGGCATCCAAAATAGAAAGAAGGAAGTAAAACTGTCATTATTTACAGATGACATGGTACTGTACATAGAAAACCCTAAAGACTCCACCAAAAAACTACTAGACTGAATAAATGACATTTGGCAAAGTACTGGGATACAGAAATCAATAATCAGAAATTGATGGCATTTTTATATACCAATAATGAACTATCAGAAAGAGAAACTAAAAAAACAATCCATTTACTATTGCAAAAAAAAAAAAAAAAGGTATCTAAGGAATAAATTTAACCAAGGAGGTAAAAGACCTGTACTCAGAAAAAATAGGACACTGAAGAAAGAAATTGAGGAAGACACCAATAAGTGGAACTGTGTTCATGGATAGGAAGAATTAACATCATTAAAATGTCCTACTACCCAAAGCAATCTATAGATTCAATGCAATTCCTATTAAAATACCAAGGGCACATTTCATAGATCTAGAACAAATATTCCAAAAATTCATATGGAATCAAAAAAGACCCCAAAAAGCCTCAAAAATCTTGAGAAAGAAGACCAAAGTTGGGGGAATCACAATACCTGATATCAAGCTATACTACAAGGCCACTGTAATCAAAATAGCCTGGTACTAATGTAAGACCAGACCTATAGATCAGTGGAACAGAAGAGAGAGCCCAGAAATAAACCCATGCCTTTCTGGTCAGTTAACATTTGACAAAGGAGCCAAGAGCATACAATGGAGTAAGGACTGTGTCTTCCATACATGAGTTTTGGAAAACTGGACTGTTACATGCAAAGAAAAAAAAAAAAAATGAAACTAGACCACCAACTTACACCATACAACGGAATAAACTCAAGTTGGATAAAAGACTTAAATATAAGTCGCGATACCACAAAAATCCTAGAGGAAAACATAGGCAGTAAAATTTCAGATATCTCAGGTAGCAAAAAAATTTTTAATATCCAAAATATATAAAGAATTTATACAATGCAACACCAGAAAGACAAAGAACCCAATTTAAAAAGGGCCAAAGGACCTGATTAGACACTTCTCTAAGGAGGACATACAAAATGACCAGGAACATATGAAAAAATCCTCAACATCACTAACCATCAGAGAGATGCAAATTAAAACCACAATGAGATATCACTTCAAACCTGCCAGAATGGCTATCGTTAATAAATCAACAAACAACAATTGCTGGCAAGGGTGTGGAGAAAAGGGAACCCTAGTGCACTGTTGGTGGGAATGCAGACTGGTGCAGCCACTGTGGAAAACAGTATGGAATTTCCTCAAAAAGTTAAAAATGGAACTGCCTTTTGACCCAGCAATTCTACTTCTGAGAATATATCCTCAGAATCCCAACACACCAATTCAAAAGAATCTATGCACCCCCGTGTTCACAGAAGTGCTATTTACAACAGCCAGGTGCTGAGACAGCCTAAGTGCCCATCAGTAGATGAGTGGATAAAAAAACTTGCAGTATATTTACTCAATGGAATACTACACAGCAGAAAAAAAGAACCCCTACCTTTTGCAACAGCATGGACGGACCTGGAGACTGTCATGCTAAGTGAAATAAGCCAGTTTGTGAAAGATAAATACCATATGATCTCACTTATATGTGGAATTTAATGAATAAAATAAACCAACAAGCAAAATAGAATCAGAGGCACAAAAACATGGAACAGACTGATAACTATAAGATGAGAGAGGGTGGTAGGGGCTGTTTGAAAGAAGGTGAAGGGACTAGTCAAAGAACACATATGCATGACCCACGGACACGGACAACAGTGTAGGGATTGCCTGAGGGAATTGGGGAGGGGTGCTGAGTAGAGGCGGGCAAAGGGTTAAAAATTCAGAGAACTATAATAGCACAAACAATAAAATATTTTTAAAAACATCAAAAAAGTCAGTTTCTTGATGAGCTAGAAATTTAAACTGACAAAAAATATGTAATTATATAATTATTCAAACCCAATTTCAGAAAAAAACCCATATCAGTTTTTAATACAGAAGCAATCTCAAATTTTATCTAAGTCCCCCAAACAAATTAAGTATCTTTCACATGAAGCAAAAGCAGCCTCCTAAGGAAATCTTGCTATTATTTAGGAATATAACATATACCTGCATAATTACTTGCTGACAAACATAAATGTAGCTTAATTCAATTTTAGTGGCTAGAACGATTCATTAAGTGACAATAGCAAACAGAAAAAAGTTGGTTTTTTCCCTTAATTTAACTTTCTTTTATAACGGAACAGAAATATTAGATCATAGAAAATAAGAGTATGCAACCAAAAAGTCATAGGGAATCAGAACACCGGGGCTCGAGCTCTAACCCTGTTCATGTGAGGAGGCTCTGGAGACCAACTGCTGTGGGATCTCAGGAATTAGCAGCTGTGGGACCTCAGGCCCAGTCCTCCACTTCTTTGAGCCTCAGTTTCCTCATCAATAAAATTGGGATAATTACCAAGCCCAGCTGAGAGAATTATTTTAGGATTAAATGACAAGGAGCTAAGCCATTTAAATTACTTAGCCCAGTGAGTGGCAAACAATAAGGACTCAATAATGATATGTAGTTATTATTGCTTTTGACTTCTTGTCCTTAGAAAAGTCAATCTGTTTATCATTTTACTATCTTCAGCTATATAATGAGCAAACCGGATAATGACCTTGAGTCCCTTTTACTTCTAATATTCCTTGACTGTATCCAGAGAAGTCATCAGAATACAACAATGTTGAAAGAACTGGGCTACTCCAAAGGCCTGGCCTAGTCAGTGGTAACTGCTGTAATTAATACTACATACATGCTCTGAATGTGGAGATAGGATATCTGCTTACTAAATTTTCTATTATGTAATGAGAGCAAACATCTTTACCAATACAGATTTATAAACACATGTTACATACCTTTAGTCAATAGTATGTGCTCCTAAATAGTTGCACACAGTAAAAAGTTTTTTGAAGTAACTGCATTTTAAATTTACTAAATGAACCCAATACCTAAGATGAGCTTTACGAAGGAATTCATGGTAAAGTTCTTTTGCTTCCAGCAGAATAATTCAGTAGCGTATGAAACATGCAAACTAGATAAATAATTCAGTAGCGTTTAAAGAATGCTTTAGAGAAAACAGTTCATGTTGCAGTGATACCTGGAAATCACTGCTAGGTGGCTTAGGTGGAGGTGGTGGATCCCACGGGACTTGGATAGCTGGCACAGTCTCACCAAAAGCGTGCATCCTCTCACGTGAAGTCTTACAAGGAGACTCAGACAGTATTTCCTGACTCCGTGGGTCTCAACTTTGCTGCATGTGAGAATCAACTGAGCAGCTCTTAAAAATCCCAATGCCCAGGGCACACCCCATAACAATCAAAACAAAGTCTGGGAGTGGGAGCCAGAAAACAGCATTTTTTTTTAAGGTCCTCAAGTTTTTCCAACGTGCAGCAAAGTTTGGGAACCACCAAACCAATCTGACTACTTATAGACTCTGGAAATTGGCCTTACATTTCCACAGACTTGAGGATCACTCTAATCCTGCAAGAACTCTACAGCCAATGCTATGAAATTGGACCTTGCCCACTTCCTTTGGTTTGAGCACTGATGCCCAACACGCTTGCATTAGGATTTGTGGCTGAATAATCACCTAGAATAGTGTGACTCCTACCCACGTGTGGTCCAAAGACTGGCAGTGTGTCACATCACCTGGAAGCCTGTGAGAAATGCAAGTTCTCAGGACTCACTCCAGACCCACCAAATCAAAATTTCCAGGAGTAAAGCCCAGGAATCTGATTTAACAAACTCCAGGTGACTCTTAAGCCTTCTCCCTGATCTCTGTTTCTGTATTTCTGCACACCTTCAGGCCCTCTTGAGGAATGATCTCTTGCCTTATTGCCTACATTCTACCCAACTGCATTACTCTTCTAGACTTCTCAGCTCTGAGACACTTCTGCATACCCTAAGATTATTTCTCTTTCTCTCTCCCTCCTAAATTTCCTTTTGAACTATTTCAACATACTAAAAAGTATAGAGAATAATATAATAAATACTTAGGTACTTCCACATAACTTTAAAATATATTAAGATAGATTTTTATTTATGTTGAATTATCTCCTTAATTTGAGGAATAATCATACGAATACAATACATGAATCCTTTATAATGTCTGTTCTGCATATTATTTTCCAAAATGGCTGTGACACTGGGAGAGTAGTGTATATCTGACACTACAATCTATTATGCTTTGTGTATGACAATTAAGAAGAGAGGATTTGTACACATGGCACAAAATGACACCTTAAGTGTGATCTAGTTTGCATGTCTCCAAACTGGTAGATATGAATGCGTTCCCACTGGTTTTTTGCTGTTTGAAATTCTCATGAACATTATTTGTTCATACCTTTATTTGGCATACTTACTTATAGATGCTTGTTTTTCTTATGTATTAGTACTAATGTCTCCCATGTTTGATTCATTTATTTTCCTTATTTTATCATCCTTTCATTACAAAAAATGTTTGAAATGTTTTTATATATTTTATCTTATTACTTTATCTTTCTTACTGTGTCTGTTGCCTCAAAATGTATTATGATGTACATCTGAAATAGTCTATTTAATTTTTAAAAAATAACTCCTTAATTAACCTAGATTTTATTGTGATGCAGGGTATAAGAAAACTTAATTTTTCCAAAACATTTTCTGGCTATCATAAGAGTATTTATTATAATATTATTTAGCATTTTGTTGTTTTGACACAATTACTGAGTTTTTATGCATAGCTGGGCCTAACTCTGAAGTCTATATTTTACTGGATGAAAAAGAATTTTGTATTTGTGACTCTATACTGTCTGAATTGTTGCTTTCCAGTATATTGTAAGTGAGGGCTGGACTACTACTTATTTTCTACAATGTTAAAAAAAATCTTTAGTCCTTTTAGTTTTCCAAATAAGTTTTAAAATCATTGTGTCGAATTTCATGACTATGTTCAGCTTCATGGCATTTTGATTAGAATTAATTTACAAATCAAGCTGGGAGAATACACATGATTATAGTCAAGAAACATGACATCTCTGGAAAGGAGAGTTGGATTGGGTGTTTACCAAGGAGAATATATTAAAGATGACTGACATGGCACAAAAAAAATCTTTAAGCATGTGAAAGAATATTGTATAGCTAATTAACAGAGAAACGCCTGTCCTCAAATTTCTCCTAAAGCCCTGGCAAGACGGAATGAAATTTAGTTTCACAGTTAAGGTTATCTTCCTGATTACGTGAGTTTCAAGACCCTACAATACGTTCTCTCTCCCTGAACAACTTGATGATGAGGAGAACAGGTACTACTAGCAAGGCTCTGAGCTCATAGTTAACGTTCACCATCATATACAAATCCCTCAACAACCCTGTGAGTAGACAGTAATTCCCAGGACTGAGATGGGAGAAGATGGCAGCAGAGGGGCCATCCTAAAGCCTCTTTCCAGGAGTGTTCTTACCCTTTTGGCCACAGAGATCTCTTGCTGTTCTTCCCATCTCTTCTGTTCTACTCTCACACGGGCTTTATACTCTGCAAGCTCAGGTAGTTCTTGCAGCCATCGGTGACGAGCATTTTGCACAGCTGTTTCTACCTGCAGGATATTGCAGGAGAAAGAGGTCAAGGGAAGTATAAAATTTCAAAAGGATCACGTCTGCAAATAGCAACTATGATGTCCTGTGTATTTCACACTGCGCTGCACTGCATCAGTTATATTGGCTTCGAGGACCTCACCTTACCCTGAACAACAGAATCTTGTCCTTCTGTTCTACACTTCCCATACTGTCCCAGGTACACGCCGCTGCGGGAGAGCTGCTTAGGGCCAGCTGCTGTCCAACTGGTACCGGCACCACCTCCTCTACCCTAACGCCCTACACATACACGCGCACACTCTCACGTATGCACACATGTGTGCAAGCAGTCTTACACCTGGCAAATTTTCCCGCTGTCAAGAATGAGTTTGTGACTAAAGAATAAAGGTAATACATCAATTGAGGCAAAAATTTAAGACTTGATGAACTGTAAGAGTCATCTGCTTGTAAATCTGTTACAAGCTGCCACAGGATCATTTATTAACTAATCATTCCTTATTCTCTTGTTTTGAAATACACATACACACATGTGTATATCCATGCACACACACAAAAGCTCAGTCGATGAGAGGCTGTATTTCTCACCAAAATATTAAATACATTTACAGGCAAACTTGAAAGTATTAAAAATATGGAGAAAATATAAAGTTCCTATAGAAATTTATATTTGTTTTTATTTTAATTGTTGTTCAAGTACAGTTTTCTGCCTTTTACCCCCATCCCAGCCCACCCCCCTGCCCTCCCCATCTCCACCTCCCCTGTTATTGTCCATGTGTCCTTTATACTTGTTCCTGCAAACCCTTCCCCCCTTCCCCTTAAATTCCCTCTCCTCTCCCCTCTGGTCACTGTCAGCCTGTTCTCAACTTCAGTGTCTTTAACAAGAACCTAATCAACAAAACAAACAAACAAGCAAAATATAACCAAAGAAATTTATATTCTTTAAAAAGTTATTATGAACAATTTCCTTTCAACTATGTTATGCTATTTGTTTTTTCACAAGATCTATAATTTTATAAATACCAAAGCTGAACCCTTAAACATGTCTATTTATTTAAAGAACATTCTTTTATTCTGTTCAAGTCTTACAGCAAACATTTCAGAAAATTATTTTTTTATTGATTGAAGATATCCTTGATTCCATCACATATATTTGTCTATGTTTCCAGACTTTAAGGATGCCCTTTAAAATCAGGTAGAACAATTTAACAAATAAGCAGAATTTCAACTATTTAGCAAAAACTGAGTGTATTTTTAAAACATTACTTTAGGTTATTATCTTAAGACTTAATAAGTAATGTTTCTAAATATTACATACACAATAAGTAATATTATATTAAGATTCCAGAAACATCTAAGGACTAGAAACCCTATCAGATGGTCTATGAGGTCAGAACTATTTTGAAAATAATACTGAGACATTATTGGTCTCTTTTACTCCTACTCTGTCATGTGGAAACAGTACAATTCTCCAGGCAACACGCTATGTGATGGTGTCCCTGCTCAAACAGCCAATGGAATGTGTGCCAGAGCAGTCTACTTTTTTAACAATTTCTTATGCAAAGGTAAACTGAGGCCAAAAAATTCGAGAAATACTGTAATTGACAATATAGATAAAAGAAATAGCTCATCTTTATTCTGTTCACACAGAACTATACTTTCCTCAGTACGACATTTCTTGGAAACCAAGTGACAAGCCAGTTAAAAGTGAGCTGGCTTTTTGAGTGTGTCCAGGGGAGGCAGTGGCACTGCATTGGGGCCGAAGGAGGCTCTCTAGACCAAGTCCCACGTAAGAGACATGCCTGCACATTCAACTCCACAAGTCTCGATGCAAATATTGCAAATACCTTATTCCCTTAAGCTTGCTTATCTATAACTGCTTTAGTGGAATGTTTTCTATAAAGTTAGACATGAAAGATGCATAATAAAATTGTGCTTAATTCAGCTATAAAACCACCACCTTTAACCTCGGGTACCCAAATGCTTAGAGTGACCACAAAGGAGCCAACGTTTTGTAAACTGAAAGAATATATAGAAACAGTGAGGGCAACAGTTTTAAAACAGAAACATAATGAAGAAAATGTTCGGAACCATGTAGGGGGTTCTCTACCCTAGAAGGCACACAATGTTTAAAGTATGAAGTTATGAACAAGTTCAATGGTAGCATTTCATAGGCTTTGTTCATAGACAAGCAGTTGCAATAATTTTACCAAAATAAACCTATTACCTGTTTGGCAATGTTTTCACAATATTTGAGTTCCAATTCAACCTCAAGTTTCTTCAAGGCCCCCTTGACAGCTGTTTCCTTTTCTTGCTCTGCATTTTGCTGGACCTCTTGCTCCTGTTCTTCTCTAGTGACTGCCATCTCTTTCTGGGAAATAGCATCAGTGGTGGCTACTGGGTCAGTCTGGCTGTAACAATCAGAGGTCTTTTTCATTGCCTTTATAGTCTGATCCAGCTTGGACTGCCACTCCTTTTCAAGCTGTTGAGTAAGCTCTTCTTTCATCTGTTTTCAAAAGAAAAATCATATGAGAAGAAAAATATTCAAATAATTATTAGTAAAAACTAGAATATAGCCAAAAAAGCAACCACAGCTGTGTCTGAAAACCATCTAGACATTGTTGTAACAATTACATGAGGTTTTGAAATTCAGTCCATGAAAATATAGTCTCAAGTGAATCCTGAAAATTACTCTTTGACCTTATCAATGTGACCTAAATCACATGGGAGATTTAACTACATTGTGTAAGGTCAGGCTATCTTGCTCTCAAGATGCCTCCAGCTTGAGGTTTTGACCTTGCCAATACAAAGATGGCATGATAGCCGCGGCAGGTATAGCTCAGTTGGTCAAGTGTCATCCCATAAACCAAAAGGTTGCAGTTTGATTCCTGGGTCAGGGCATATGCCTAGGTTGCAGGTTTAGTCCCCAGTCAGGGTGTGTGTGGGAGGCAACAGTTCAATGTTTCTCTCCCTCTCTTTCTCCTTCCCTTACTCTCTCCTTATGGAAAAAAAAAGAGAGAGAGAGACTGGAGGGGAGGGGAGGGGAAGGAAGGGGAGGGGAGGGGAAGGGAGGGGAGGAGAAGGAAAAAACTTTTGCTATTAATATGTGTTTTTCTAGCCCTGGCTGGGTAGCTCAGTTGGTTGGAGCATCATACTAATACACCAAGGTTGCAATTCAATCCCTGGTCAAGGCACATACAAGAGCCAAACAAATGCATAAATTAGTGGAATAACTAATGTTTCTGTTTCTCTCTCTCCCTCTCTATCTCTAAATCAAGACTGTCCTTGGACTTCTGGTCAAGAGGGAGGCATAGTTAAACAGCTCACCTCCTCACACAACCACATTAAAATTCCAACTAAAATATAAAACAACCATCACTCAGAACCATCACAAATCAAGTTGAATGGAAGTCCAACAACAACGAAATTAAAAAAACCACATCTAGCCACACTGGTAGGAGACATAGAAAGGGGGCATGGGCTGGTCCCATGCCCACGTGTGGCAGATAAAAATTTTGGAGGGATATTTCGGGAGCAAGGAGTCCCAACCCCACAACAGGCCCCCAGCCCAGGGTTCCAGTGCCAAGAAGAAAAGTCCCTAAAACTTCTGGCTGCAAAAACCAATGGGGACTGAGTCAGTAGAAGAAACTGATGGAGTCCCAAGCAGTTCCTCTTAAAGAACCCACACATGGACTTACTCAGGCTCACTCCCTCTGAGCTCCAGCACTGGGGCAGCAGCTTGAAAGGCACCAGTGTCATATAGGAACTTTAAGTGCCCAGCATCAAGGTAAGAGCTATGGAACAGCTTTCTCCCAGGCAGAAAAGCAGAAGGCAGATGGTATTGTCCCTTTTCTGAACCCATCCCCGCACAGAGCCACAGAGCCGGCATGTGATGCCACATCTGAGATTCCATTAACCTGGCTAACACAGTTTGCCTCGCCCAGGAGATCCCCTGAGGCTCCATCCCACCCAACTTACAGGCCCATCCAAGCAGTTAACAGTGGCTTTTCCAAATGAATGGCTGGTCTTGGCTCATGCTTCACAACTTCCTAAATCTTTTCAAACAAGCAAAGCCCAACCCCCATACCTCTTGCTAAGTGACCCCACGCCCTGCACTAGCAGCAACCAGCTTTCGGTCACTGGGAACCAAATCAATGATCTGGAACATAAGGAGGCAAAAACAAACAATCGGAACAACAAGAAGAAAAAGGAATCCAAAAAAATGAGACTAGTATAAGCAGCCCCTGGGACAACTTCAAGAGGTCCAACATTTGCATCATAGGGGTGCCAGAAGGAGAAGAGAAAGAGTAAGGAATTGGAAATCTATTCGAAAAAAAATAATGAAAGAAAACTTCCCCAAATTGAGGAAGGAAATAGATATGTAAGTCTAGGAAGCACAGAGAGTCCCAAACAAGATGGATGCAAAGAGGCTCACTCCAAGACACATCATAATTAAAAGGCCAAAGGTTAAAGATAAAGAGAGAATCTTAAAAGCATCAAGAGAAAAGAAGTTAGTTACCTACAAGGGGGTACCCATAAGACTGTCGGCTGATTTCTCAAAAGAAACTTTGCAGGTTTTATAAATGGGATTGGCAAGAAATATTCGGAGTCATGAACAGCAGAGACCTACAGCCAAGATTTGCTCTACCCAGATATATCATTTAGAATCAAAGGGCAGATAAAGTGCTTCCCAGACTAGATAAAGCTAAAGGAGTTCATCATCACCAAATCATTATTATATGAAATGTTAAAGGGACTTATTTCTTAAAAAGATCAAAACTATGAATAATAAAATGGCAATAAATACATATCTATCAACAACTGAATCTAAAAAACAAACTAAGCAAACAAGAAGCACCGAGACAGAATCATGGATACAGAGAGGGTTTTGATGGATTTAAGGGAATGGGTGAAGAGGTGAGGGAATTAAGAAGTGCAAATAGGTAGTTACAGAATAGCCATGGGGACGTAAAGCACAGTATAGGAAATGGAGTAGCCAAAGAACTTAAACGCATGACCCATGGACATGAACAATGTTGTGAGGATTGCCTGAGAGAGAGGGCAGTACTGGGTGAAGGGGGGCAAAGAGGGAACATCAGGACAACTGTAATAGCATATCAATATGATTTTTTTAAATTACATTAAATTATATGTTGAAAGAAAAAATAAATTAAGAAAGAAAGAAAGAAAGAAAGAAAGAAAGAAAGAAAGAAAGAAAGAAAGAAAGAGATAATACATGTTTTTCCATCAACACAAGGCTTTCCACAATACAGGCATTGAGTACATCTAATTAATGCACCTAATTTTACTCACTGGAACACATTACAATCTTCTTTGTTATGATATTAAATTCTACTGATTAGAATGGGCATTCAAGAGGGGGAGGCGTTCTTCTATCTTATGATTTCCACTTTCAACAGAGTAATAGGATGGATCCAAACACAATCAATCTTAGGCAAAACTGCAAAACAATGAAATCTGCTTCTCCTTTTCCTGCTTCTCACCCACCTGGGATCCAGGGTTCTCAAACCCTGGCTTCCCTGGCGACCAGACCCTGGCTGTACTGTGTCACTGGCAGTGGTCGTCTTGTGCGGCAGTTTATGATCTCCTGACATACAATAACATTAGCTCTCTATCTCATCCCTTCATCCTCCCCATAAATAACTAGCTAACAAATCCAACTAAAAACCAATACAAACACAAAGAATTTGTTCTGTGTTATCCAGTTTTTAAATATGTTGTATAAGGTCAGGAGATATACATGTGTGTATGTGTGTGTGTATGTATACATATTCCATAACACATATTTTATGTTAAAAAATGACTAGTAGAAATAACTTTAGGTGCCATATCACAGCATGAGATTAATGAAATGCCACTAGGGGGAGGGGATGGGTAATGAGGAATAGTGAAGCCAAAACACAGGACAAATTCAGATATCCCTGACCCCAATTATTAGCGATCAAGTGGGTAGGAAAAACTAAGTTTAAATAAGCTTCAGAACATATTTCACTTCCAACTCAGTTTTTAAGATCGTAATTTGGTTCTAATTTCTAGAACGCTGTTAGCATTTCCTAATCACATTTGCTATTAGGTAATAGAAGCAATGTTTTGTGTCTGAGTCTACCCAGTCATCACTTCTTCCTTCTAACCCATAATGTGGGTGTTTATTTGTTAACTAGATTGTTCTAAACTTACCAGAATCATGTCACAATATAAAATTAGGTCATAGTTTCATTTTAAAAAATCATAAAGTGCCCTAAAAAAATTATATTCTGAATTGGGTTGAAGAATTAAGTGGGGTAGGGGATTCTTTTTAAATAAAATTGACATAAGCTACCAATAGCCCAATTCTGAGAAGTATGTATATATACTTGACAATGAAAAGTTATGTGAATATTCAGGAAGCATTGTCTCTCAACGGTTAGTATACTTTTTAAACACATGGTGACTAAAAGGAAATTTTAACCCATGCCTTTCTGTTCCTTATCCCAGTGTGCTTTAGCTACCATATTTTTCAGACTATTAAGTCGCACCCCCCAATTTGGGAGGAAAGCAGGGGTGCATCTTATAGTCCAAATGTCGCTTACCTGGCTCACTGCAGGGAGGGGGGATGGCAGGGAGCGGAGTCATAGGTTATTAAATATTTTACCACATTTTTTTACTTCAAAATTTTTTGCCTACTTTCCTCTTCTAAAACATAGGTGCGTCTTATGGTCCAGTGTATCTTATAGTCCTAAAAATATGGTAGTTTTGCTTTATTTTCAACCTGCTGTTCAGTATCAGTTGCTTGTTCTTTTTTAGCCACTTGCTTTTTTCCATCTAAGGGTATCTTAGTAGTTTTCTTCAAGTTCCACCTGCAGCTTCCTTATATTTTCTTCTCTTTGCTGCAATAACTGTCCCTCTAAACAAAATACAAGTAACTATCTCTGTACAACACTACTATTCTCCAAGTGAAACTTATAATGCCTACATGCATGTAACAGAAAGCAGCAACAGAGAAAAATTATCTTCCCAAATGCTAAGTCAACCAGTTGAACAAACTGCTTGTAAAGACCTGCATGCATTTCAAATATTGGATAAAAAAAATTTACGATGGCTCTATTAAAAGAAAAAAATCTAATATAATCATTAACAAGTGAAACTCACATTTATGTTTATACTCCACCCATCAGGGGATTCATTAGATATCTTAGCCCAGAAAAAAATTACATTTCTGAAAGCCTTCTATTTTGAGTTAAACAAAAATTATTGCTCTAAACTAAAAGCTATGCGTCCTGTGATAAATCCAAATTGGTTTTTTCATTGTCAAAGACAAAAAAATTTTTTTATCAAAACTAGCTAAAGCATTATCAAACAAGAACTGTCAAGTATCAGTTTTTGAACTATTCATACACCATTCTCTAGTCTAGGAACCCAGTTCATTTGAAATCCGGAATCCCTTGCATTATGTTATACCATTATAAATAAAACCCTACTCGGGGTCGAAATCATCTCTGGGAGTTTGTTTCAAAATTTTTAGAAACAGTTTTCTAGAGGTCCCACCAAGATGCCGTGAGAAGTCACACACTGCAGCCCACAGACCGCAGTGCCAGAGAAGCGCACCTCACACACTAGTGTGCACAGCCGCCGAGCTTCTGCTCTGCATCGCTTTTGGTATTATTTCTCATTCCTGACTACCTGGTTGTCTGTTTTTTCTCTGGTTCACAGCCAACCTCAATTATTTCTGTCTTAATTGCATCTGATTCCCCTCTGCCACTGGCACGTGCCAAGAAGATGCTCTCTCTGTTTGTTCAGTGCTGTGTGAGTTCAGATCTCTGGTGACTGAGGGACTCATTTCTTCACAGTCAGGTAATGGGACTGCAGTTGTACTTACTGTGGGACAGTCTCAACCACATGGTTGAGACAGTTGTCCTGTATCATATCATATGTCACTATTATTATTTTCTGTTTGACTGTAGAAGAAATCCTCAAATTTTCCTGTCTATGTCTAACCCTCAGGAGTTATTTCCATTTGCATCTGCATTTCCTTTTGACCCACAGTAGAAAACTGCTACCAATTTTTTCTGTTTGTGGGCATATACATTAATTTGCTACATAATAACTAAGCCAAACTTAGTGATTTAAAACAACAAATCTCTATTCTCATAATTCTGAGCTCAGACAGGGCATGGCTCTGGTCTAAGCCGATTCAGCTGATCTCTGCAGGTAACTGGGACTACATGGTCTAAGACAGCCTCACTCACATGTCTGCTGGTTAGTGTGATATCTGCAAGGACAACAGCAATGACTTCATCACAAGTGCCATCATCCAACAGGTTATCCCAGATCATTCACATGCTGGTGGTCACAGGCTTCCTAAGAGCATCAGGTTTCCAAAAGCCCCAATGCACCAATGCTTTCTAAGCCTCTTTTTGCATAATGTTTGCTGGTATCCCATTGGCCAAAGTAAGTCATGTGGCAAACATCAAATTCAAGGATTAAAAACAAACTCTATCTCTTACTGGGAGAAGCCACAGTCACATTACAAGGGGGCAAGCATTCAGGGATAAGAGAAAGTTCTGGCCATTTTTGCAATTCACCGGTGAGGAAAACCTTACTTCCCGCTCTTTACAGAGGAAAAATAACAGATTCATTGGGTATAGGGATCTGCCATCTGAACATACTACCAAAATACCTAATTCAGACTTTTAGCCCTAAAGGTAAAGAAATATTTGAATAGTTTTAAAACATTTAAACTTGTTTGGCATGGCTTGAACAGCAAAAACCTTTACCTCATAAGGACTAACTTAGCATGTATTATAACGAAATATGTGTATAGATATGGCATTATGAATGGGAATATTAAACATCTGTTTGAAGGGTTCTGTGTGGGTGGCTTTTCCCCCCTTTCTCTGTACAAGCCAGGTTAACATGAGGAAAGTTCTGTGTGTTAATAAAATCCCTAAAACTTGGAATTGAGCTCCTACTTAACCCCTAGCTGGACTCAACAACTGTTTCAGAAAAGAGCACATATGAAACATTTTCCATGCAACTTTGGACTGTTGGTGCTGAATGTCTTAAAAAAATCTGTATCCAGACTAAGTTCCCAACCTGAAGGTCAGACACAGGAAAAATGGCTTATGCCCCGTAGGGGAGGGCTACCCCCAAAGGTTCCTTGGTTTGTTCCGCATTTTAATAACATTCTCCTGTTGTGTGAGTGTGAAATAGATCATAGGAAAACAGACTGGCATATCTTTACCCACCTCTGGAGGATATAAAATAATTAAAGTCTCTTAAATTTAAAGAAATTCTGTTCTGACCGGCTTATAAAGACTCCTACCCTGGCTGGTGTAGCTCAGTGGATTGAGTGCCAGCCTGCAAACCAAAGAATCGCCAGTTTGATTCCCAGTCAGAGCACATGCCTGGGTTGCAGGCCAGATCCCCAGTAGGGGGCACATGAGAGCAACCACACACTGATGTTTCTCTCTCTCACTCTTTCTCCCTTCCTTCCCCTCTGTCTAAAAATAAACAAAATATTTTTTAAAAAAGAGGAAAGCCTCCTAAGCCTTATAAAGAGCTTATATACATATACAGCATCCAGCAGAAGCAAGGCCTGCTTGAGTGTGGTTGGTACTGTAATAATATGGGTGTAATAGTTAACAATTTTAATTTGAACATTTCACCTAAAGTGTCATATGGTGTGCTTGAGTATAATATTATGTTACACAATTACATGCTTATGATTTTGTAATAAAAAAGAGGCATTATTTGTGCCAGGCCCCTGTATGTATAAATATAAATATAAAAAAAAACAAAGAGAAGAAAGGAATTAAACTTCCCATGTTTTAAGTACACAGGCCCTTTAAGTGTGGGGTGTGTAACTACAAAGGGATAGCACAAAGGACTTCTTTTTAGGGTGATGAAACTGTTCTGTATTCTGATCCTTTTAAAAATGTGTTAAAAATGTATAGAACTGTACACTAACTTTAAAAATGAGTTAATTTGAAAGGACTCATGGGTAAGGACAATGGGGGTAGGATTGAATGTTGGGGGGGTGGGCAGGGCAGGGGAGAACAATGGGAGAAAAATCGGGACAACTATAATTTCTTACAACAGTAAGGAAATTTTTTTTTAAATGAGTTAATTTAAGACATGGCTGACCTCTTCACACAACCACATCAAAATTACAACTAAAATAAAGAACAACCTTCACTCAGGAATATCAGAAATCAAGCTGAATTGGAAGTCTAACAACTACAAAATTGAGCTGAATGGAAGTCTAACAATTATGGAATTAAAGAAACCACATCCATCCAGACTGGGAGAGATGCAGATGCAGAATGGTCTGGTCCCACTCCTATGTGCGGTGGATAAAAACTCAGAAGAGATATCTAGGGAACAAGGAGTCCCAGCCCTACACCAGGCCCCCAAACCAGGATTCCAGGGCCAGGAAGGTAAGTTCCCACAACTTCTGGCTGCAAAAACCAGTGGACATTGAGTCGGTAGAAGAAACTTCTGGAGCCCCAAGCACTCCCTCTGAGCTCCAGCATGGGGGCAGCAGCTTGAAAGGCACCAGGGGCATAGAGGGAGGAACTGAAGTACTTGGCATCAAGGTGAGCAGAGGCCATTGTCCCTTTGCTAAACCTTCCCCCCACAGAGCCAGTAAACTGGTGCCATATATGAGACTCCATCAACCTGGTTAACACTGTTTGAGTCACATTGGAGATGCCACAATGCCTGGAGACTCCGCTCCACCCAACTTCCAGGCCCACTCAATCTTCTTTTCCATAATAATGGGCTGTTCTTGGCTCCTAAATCCTATGAAACAAGCAACAGCTGGTTTCAGTGAGCCCTAGCAACAGCCAGATTACATTCACAGTTTGGCTTCACCTGGGAATCTCAAACCCAACACAAGTAGCAGCCATCTCAGATTACTTTACAGCTCAGGCAGGATGCCCCAGGCAAAACACAGGTGGGGGCTGACCTTGGCCTGCACCACCGGGGAAACCCCAGGGCCAGAGCACCAGTGGCCAACACAGACCATAACAGAGCACCACCACCCTGCCCCTGCACAGCCAATTCTCCACAGAGGGTGGAGGATGGTGGTCAGTGGTCACAGCCAATCTTTGATGCTGACAGACCTGGGTAAATGCTTCCCATTGACCTGCCAACAGCAACCAAGGCTCAACTGCAAGAGGGGGGTGTGCTCAGCCCATACAAAGGGTGCACCTTGAGTACCCAGCTTGGGGGATAGCAGAGGCTGTGCCACTGGACCCCACAGGACACCTACTACATTAAGGACATGCTACCCAGACACGGGTCAAAGCAGCTCTACCTAATCCATAGAAACAAACACAGGGAGGCTGCCAAAAGGAGGAGACAAAGACAGATGGCCCAAATGAAAGAACAGATCAAAAGTCCAAAAAAGAGCTAAACAAAATGGAGATAAGCAATCTATCAGAGGCAGAGTTCAAACCACTGGTTATAAGGATGCTCAAGGAACTTAGTGAATACCTCAGTAGCATAAAAAAACCCAGTCAGAAACAAAGGATACACTCGTTGAAATAAAGAAGAATTAATAGGGAAACAACAGCAGAGTGGATGAAGCCAAGAATCAAATCAATGATTTAGAACATAAGGAAGCAAAAAACAACCAATCAGAACAAGAAGAAAATAGAACCCCCCAAAATGAGAATAGTAAAAACAGCCTCTGGGACAACTTCAAGAGGTCCAACATTCACATCATAGCAGTGCCAGAAGGAGAAGAGAAAGAGCAAGAAATTGGAAATCTGTTTGAAAGAATAATGAAAGAAAACTTCTCTGATTTGGTGAAGGAAATATACATGCAAGTCCAAGAAGCACAGAGAGTCCCAAACAAGATGGATGCAAAGAGGCCCACTCCAAGACACATCATAATTAAAACACCAAAGGTTAAAGATAAAGAAAGAGTCTTAAAAGCCACAAGTGAAAAGAAGTTAGTTACTACATGGTTGCCAGATGGGAGGGGGTAGAGAATGAATGGGTGAAGAGGTGAGGAGATTAAGAAGTACAAATAGGTAGTTACATAACAGCCCTGGGGATGTAAAGTATAGAAAATGGAGTAGCCAAAGAACTTCTATGCATGACCCATAGACATGAACAATGGTGGGAGAATTGCCTGAGGAAGTGGGGGACACTGGGTGGAGGTGGGGGGGCAAAGTAGGAAAATTCAGGACAACTGTAATAGCATATTCAATAAAATATAATAATAAAGAGTTAATTGTACTGTAGGACAATTTTTAAATTTCAAAGTAAAACGTTTATCCTGTAAGTAAGTTTCTTCAGAAGGGCCAAATAGCACTTCTGACTTTCCTTCCTGCCGCTGTGCAAGCACTCAACAGCCAAAGTATCGATCGTGGCAGCTATTAATTGCAACTGACTAATTATATGAAATCCAATTTTTCAGCCACATTCTTTTTTTTTTTAATCCTCACCTGAGGATATGTTTTCACTGAGGGAGAGGAAGGGTGGGGGGAGATAGAGAGAGAGGGAGAGAGAGACAGAGAGGGAGAAACGGACATGAGAGAAATACTGATCAGTCTCCTCCCACTGGCCCTGACTGGGGATTGAACCCGCCACCTGTTGGTGCATGGGACAGTGCTCCACCAAGCCACCAGTCAGATCCAAGTTGTTTCTTTTAAAAGTACCAGAAAATATATTCCTGAAAAGAATGACTTCTTTGAAAGAATTGCTCATGTTCTTGCCAATTTATACATATATTTTAAAAAGAGTCACACTATATATCTCCCTACTATAATTTTTAAAACATTATTGAAAGTTAAGTCCTTAATTTCTAGGTAATTTAAGATCCCTTCTAACTATTATACTGCCAGTACTAACTAAAACAGCTCCCTTTAGAAGTTGGTATACATGGCATATTTTTTACCATATTAATCTACTCAAAAATAATCAAAATATTAAATGAATTGAGTTCCTACCTGCTCTTTACTATTCTTTTTAAGTCTGTGGTGGCAGCAGCTTGCTTTAATGTAATATATTCAAAAATCTCTGTCTAAAACGTTTACTCAGGCCTTTAAAAATATTTTCTAATCTTGACGCAGGTGGCTTTCAAATTGTGGTCTGTAGCTGGTCCAAAGAGGGAGAGTCAGACGTGTGTCTGGATGAGGCTCTGGCCAGCACAGGGAAGAAAAAAGGAGGGGCAACTCTTTCTGTGTGATTTTACTCCTGGACACTCACCAACAGCAACTTGGAGGATTCAGACAGGAGGAAAGAGTACACTGTGGCCCCTCCAGTCTCCCTGAAAAAGGTCCCACCAACACTGACCTCCTTCTCCATAACCTCCACATCACCACCTTCCACCATGACACCCAAGTTCAAATCCTCACTCTGCTCCCCAGAATAAAATGATGCTTAGATACTGACAAAGAAATGGGTCAGAGGAAAATGTCTCTGAAGGAAATACCTTGTACAGGGCTCACAGGACTAGACAGGGCCACCTGAGTAGCCAAGAAGTAAATGCAAAACAAGGATCCCTGGGTTTCAGACTCAGTCACTCAGGTCCACTCTTATTTTCAGAACTCATTCCTGCCTCTTAGTATAAATCGATAAGGAAGAATGATTTTCTCCTATACGTAGGCCAATTTCTACTGAGGTTTTAATAATCATCTCAACTGTATTTTGTGAGCTATATTAGTGTGATACAGACAAAAGTAAAGAGGCTTCTAGGTCTGCCTTCCCCATCACATGAGAGAACAAGTGTATTTGTGTCATTCAATGACAATAGTGAGGCCGGAGAAATCAAATCAAGTAAACATAATATGAACTTGCACTGTACCTTCTCCTGGGCTTGGTGCTCCTTTTCAATGGTCTTCCTGAAAGTCAATTCTAGATTATCCTTTTCTCTGCACACTTCCAGGTAACACTCCTGCGCAGCAGCCACCTCCTTATTCAACTTGTCTAGTTCGGCCCTGGGTACACGAAACAGCAAGTAAAGAATCATAAAACCATGCAAGGGCTGCAGCACAATTTTCTCTAAACTATGAAACAGGGGAATACTGTCTCACAGATTCAAAGGCAGCTAAACTTTTTTATTCTCACCTAAGTTGCAAGCGGGTCGCCTCATAAACTTCAAAGAGCTCCTGCTTCTCCAAAGCATGCTTTGCTAACAGGCTTTCTCGTATTTGGGCTTTCATAGCTTCATGGTGCTGCTGGTAAGTCCTCTCACACCTGGAAACAGAAGGCAGACAGCAGATTCTAAGGCAGTGCCCAGCGTTACTAGAAACACCATGGATGAACTGGTTTCCGGTCCTTCCTTCCTCCCACTCGACTTTAAGGCAAATCATAACTGAGGTCAGATTGGTTTTTCTGAATTACAACCAAAAATGGTAATAATTTTCAATATATGATCTTATATGAATCTTAAATTTTTATTTCTTCAAGTGTTTCTAGAAAAAAAATCAAAAACTTGAATGTGAGGATGTTCCAGTCCTTCAAACAGAGATAATAGCCTGTGCTGAGGCCCTGGCTGATGTGGCTCAGTGCACTGAGCACTGGCCTGTGAACCAAAGGGTCTCTGATTTGATTCCCAGTCAAAGCACATGCCTGGGTTGTGGACCAGGTCCCCAGTGGAGGGCGCATGAGGCAACCACACACTGATGTTTCTCTCCCTTTCTTTCTCCCTTCCTTCCCTTCTCTCTGAAAATAAATAAAAATATTTAGAAAAAACAATCTGTGTTGAAAACTTAGTAAAATACAAATTGAAATAATCTAGGTTGGGGTTCCAAAATTGCAAGTCATCTATATTAAACACAAATACTAGCACTACCAAACTCACAAGTAAGTTACGTTCCAGAAGTCTGTTTCCAAGTTTATGATTTGGTATCTGGAAGACATATACCCTCCCACAGATTTCTTTCTTGTAAAGAATAGTTTCCCAGACTAGCCTTTAAAACACCATTAAGCTATAGCACTTCAATGAACTACCACTTGATGGTACTATGGAATCCAACCCACTACATAACATCATTTCTATGGAAAATGAGTTCCAAATTCTAATTTGAGAAGCCAAGGACTCACCTTCTCCAATCCAAAGTCTCAACAGGGAGGCTTCACCCCATCGTTTCTCTCCAATCTCTTTTGTTGGGGTGGGGGGGACGGGATGCGGGGGAGAAACGGGGAGGCGCCCGGGAAGCAGGCGGGCGGTTTCCACACGGACCTTACCTAGTAACAGTTTCTTGTTTATCACGGTCAAAATCTTGTACCATTTGTCTCATTTGATTACATAAGTCCTGATTTGTATTTCTCAGTTTTTCTTCAGTTTCTTTAAGTGCCTAGATACAAAAGAATAAACTGTTTAGTGGAAATAAGTATCATTTTTCAATGATAGTCTAATCTCATTTTTAACATTCTCTGTACTTTAGCTCTACCCTGTAACATTACCTGACATAATATCATCTTTATAATTCCACAAAAGTCTCTTCATGCCTTGATAAGAGTACAGAATCATTTATTCGACAAGTAGCTTTCTGAAGAGCAAAAATTTAAATTTTGTATTTAATTTGAAATATATGAAATGGAAACACTTAACGAGAGAAGTATTGGCTAACTGATGCCTTAAAATAAGTTTTAGAATTAACAGTCTTCAGGAACCTTCTCAATAAGCAAAGTTTTACTTTTTGGTCAAGGGCTGGCTAAGGAAGCAAGAATATCTCTATCGACCATGTTACTGTATAGACAGAAAACTGGATTTACACTAACTTTCCTTCTAATAAACTACCACCTCATGACCAATACTAAAGGGAAATAACTGGAATCCTTAATCACCTACTAATGTCCTAACTTATATTGCCTCCATATTTTTGAGAAGTCTATCATACCCCTTGCATTTAATGAAGCCATAAAAGTTCTCACAAAATATAAAAACTTTTTCAATTACCTGATTTTGTTGTTGTAAAACTTGAATTTCATTTTTAAGTCGCAGAATATCATCTTTGACAATCATTTCAGAGGTGGAGGAGTCAGGCCATACCTGATTAGTTGGTTTTTCTGAGGGATCTGTTTTAGTCTAAATGTTTTAAAAAAGTCAAAAGTTTTTCAACTTTTAAAAACAGTCTAAGTACTTCTTTTGAAATAATGTCATATTTATGAAGAAACTGCAAAAACAGTACAAGTATTAATAATTTTCATATACCTTGTACCATGATCCCCAAATATAACCACAGCACAATTATCAAAATTAGGAAATTAACTAGGACACAATACTATTAACTAACCTTCAGACCTTATACAAAATTTTCTGATTGTCCTTTTCTGGTTCAGGATCCAATGGGTGGCCCCACACTCCATTTAGTTGTCACATCTCAGTTCCCTGCAACTTAGGACAATTCTTCATTCGCTGTCCTTCAAACTCATGATATTTTTGATTGCTAACCCATTACTTTGTAGGATGTCCCTCAATTTGGATTTTTCTGATGTTACTTCATTATTAAATTCAGGTTATGCATTTTGGGGCATGAATGCTACAGAAATGATGTGCATGCTTTTCAGGGGAGACACGATATCAATGTCTCATCACTGGTGATGATCAATGGACGAAGGTAGTGTCTGCAAGCACCTGCACTGCAAAGTTGCTATTTTTCCACTTATAACTAATAAGTATCTTATAAGGAGATACTTTGAGATTATGTAAGTATTATATTTTTCATTATACTTTCACCTACCCATACATATTTTGTTCAATAGGTACAATTTTTAAGACTCATGATGGACTTCAGCAAATAGTTTCCAGAAAGTCTGAACAAACATGTACTCTCATGACTTCATCCGGCTCTCCTTCCCTCCAGTGGCAGTGACGATCTTTAAGTGATGACTGTATTCCATGGGGGAAAGGGTATCTAGCCATTGCTTTCATTTGCATTTCTTCTCCCGCCCCAGAGTGGAACCTCTTACACACCTTCACTATTCATTTGTTTCACATCTTCCCAAACTGGTCTGGTTACACGAATTTGCACATTTTCTTCTTACCATCTAAATGTCTTCTTTATCTATTTTTATGAGTTCTTTATTTAGTGAGGGTTACAAAGATTTTTTTTTTTTAAATACCCACTCTGCTGGACTTATTATGGTTTATGTATTTACCCAAACTCTGAGCTTGATGTTTAAAAACTACCCTGTACCAAGTTTCATTCTACTCATTGGGGAGGAAGAGGTATGTGTATCTCGGTATCTCATTCCCAGGTGGGGTGACAAGATACTGAGGCTTCAGCTCAGTCTTCCAATTCATAGAGTCTTCACTTCAGAAGGAACTGCTCCAGTTGTTGACATTCCTCTTTACATTTGCCATCATTTCCCAGAAGCCACTACTCCTACCCCAGTCAGAAGAGACAAAAGCTAAGCATACTTACTCTGTTAGCTTCTCTCCATTTTGGGGGATACTAATGAGACTTTAAAAGATTTTACTGACTCATTAGAATGGCTTTCATTTCTTTAACTTGGCCTCCACGTTTTAAAGTTTATGATACACATTTGTGCTTCCTTCCCCACTGGCGAGTTTCTTATTACTAGGAATAAAAGTATATCATGCAGATATACTAGGAAACAGTTTTCCCAGCCAGCGACTGCACTCAGTTTTGACACATGATCTCACACCACAGACACACAGAAACTACGTGCTTTTCCCTGTCAGCACAAAATCCTAACATCTCTTTTAAATGTCACAATAAAGTTTCTTTCTAAAGGTGGAACACTGAAGACATTATCTTCAAGAAAACAAGAACTGTAATACTACACCAACTCTCATACTGTCTTCATAATTTCTACTCCTGAAAAGATCTAGCTTCTAAGTTGGCTACTGAACATTGCCTATTAAGTAGCTTACAATCAGAGTATGGCTTTAACCACAACTTGTGGTAATGATTTCTATTGAGTGTCAGACACAGAAAGGCCTCTGCGTTTTATTATGCCTACAAAATGTTAAGTGTAGGTGTAGGCCCCCGACTGCTAGTCAGCTAGTCTGGTTTTCCTAAGGCCTTCACCACATTCTACTTCAATGGCCCAGTTTTCAACTGGAATGATCAGCACAGTATTTGATCCACATGATACTAATACTAATATTTGATTAGTATTTTCTAACGCCATTAGAAAAGATGTGGAAAATAAGTGACAAAGGCAAGGTCTGAAGGTGTCCATGGGCTAATTGAATGGCTGTAAACTTGAGTGTTTATTGAAAACACCACCTGTTGATTAAATTACCATATCCTCTCCTGTTCCCCCATCCAGGAACTGGTTCAATATGCATATTAATTCAACAAATACTTATGAGAAAGTATGCAGTGAATTATCAACACAATATTCCTATAGAGTAACACAAGAATCAACCCAAGAATCTCCTATATAGTAAGGTGAAGCAGAACAGACATAAGCAGCAAGGGCTGAAGTCACACTTTAAGAAAAACCAAAGGCAGACTGCTGGGAAATTGTGGCAGCAAAGAAGCTGGACAAAGGGTTTCAAAGACAGGCAGCTCCCTTTGACTCACTGACCAACGAGACTACAGGGCCAAAGGAGAGGGCCAAAACAAAAACCAGTGTGAGGCACGACCGCCATCACTGCCACACACATGGAAGTGTATCCACATGGCAAACGCCATCAGTAATCTCAAAATAAAATGAAGAAAGCACCGAGATACCTGAGCTCAGGTTCAGACTCCATGTCAGGGTCCTCCTCTCCGAAGTCTTAGGAGAGTTTCCCCAAAATGCTTAAACCAACTAACTCTGATCTAACACAAACTTTCATTTCCATCCTTTTAAAGAAACATATGGAAACAGTTAAAACAGCTTGAATTAAAGATGTTAGCAGTGCTGCTGAGAAGGGGTCTTTCCCAGTTGGCTGTTAACATTGAAATCAATGTTTCACTCATCAAACACAGTTCCCTAGAAGAGGGAACCAGACTAGGCAGGCCGTTAGCAGTGGGAACACACTATTATTTCTAGAAAATAAATGACATTTAAAGTTCCATAATAACAAGGTACCCTAGAACATCCTGAAAACTTTCTTTTAAAAGGACTATTTTAATAAACACACTTGCTAGTTGAAAGGATCAGGAGATAAAACAGTACTAACATAGGAAGTAAAAAATCATTTCCATCCAGGAGGAGGAAAAATACACTATCTACATTAATTTTCCTCCTTCCCCTTCCTTTTAGTTTGCTAAGTCTTTTCACATTATTTTCTGTTGGGAGTACACACGAGTTCGAATCTGTGAAATACAGAAGGGTAAGAAAGGCAGCTATGGAAGGAGAGCCACCCTAAAAGGCTCTGTGATAGGACGATCCTGGGGAAATAACCCTCACCTACTTATTATTCAAGTGTATTGAATAATACAAACTTATAATTTCAGTTTGCCTCAAGACTGACTCTGTAGCCTCAGAAGGGTCATAAACTGCTCCAGGTTCATTTTCCTCAAGCAAGGAGAGTAACTGAAGGATATAAAGGTGGATCAGCGACTCTGACATAACCTGATTCTGTGCCTCTCCCGCCTGTAACACCACCACTGTATAATTAATTTCCTTACACAGAATGACTTTCCTTACAGAATACGGGCCAGAGAAATCTCATAGACAGCATGCTAAATAAAGAATTTAGCTAGATGTTAGGGCAGTGCTGGTACAAGCCATCTTGAGGAAATGCAGATACTCTGTTACACAGGACGGATGATTCCTTGGATTTGTGATAAAGAAATTTTACCTAACGGACATCTCATTTAGCAGGTGCCAGGAGTAACCAGAAAATATATTCTTTTAAATGGCATTTCCTTCTCTAAATTTTACTTCTAAAAAAGTCAAATGAACCCCTGGAAAACCAAAGGTTTCATTTAAATGTGAAAATTGTAATAAGCATCTTCTCTAGGAAGCCTTCTGAAAATAGTGTCTTAGGTCTATAAACTCTACGCACCTCAACCTCAATGCTCCTTACACCCTTCTCCATCTGCTGCAGATCTTCAATTTTCTCACGACAGCCTCTGAGATCATTTTGTAACTGAGACACCAGGCGACGCTTCACTGAGTTGCTAGCCAGCAAATGTTGCACTTCTGCCTTCAGCTTCAGGATCATCTCATCTTTGGAAAGCTCTTCCTTTGGTTCTTCTTCTTGTACAGTGCTAATGGGGAAATGATCATATTTTAAATTAAATCAAGTAACAAATCAAGCATGGTAATTCCTTAAAAGCTACTAACTGTAATGAAAACCCCACACCTAACATTCATGCTTTATGGTGAATGACTGAATACTTCCTTCCCACTATGATCAGCAGCAAGACAATGATGTCTGCTCTTGCCACTTCTATTCAACATTGTACTAGGAAAAAAAAAAAAAAGAAATAAAAGGGCCCAGGCCAGGTGGCTCAGTTGGTTGGAGCACCATCTTACACACCAAAAAAAAGTTACAGGTTTGATCCACAGTTAGGGTTCATACAGGAGACAACAGATTAGGGGTGTCTAAAACGTGGCCCATGGGCCACATGCAGCCCAGGATGGCTATGAATGTAGCCCAACACAGAACTGTAATTTACTTAAAACACTATGAGATTTTTTTGTGTGATTACATGTAGCAATGTGTTTAATGTGTGGCCCAAGACAACTCTCCCTTCTTCCAGTGTGTCCCAGAGACGCCAAAAGTTCAGACACCCCTGTTCGGTATCTCCTCCCCTCCACCCCTTCCCTCTCCCTCTCCCTCTCCTTTCCTTTCCCTCCTCCTCCCCTTCCTTCCCCTCCCTTCCCCTCCTCTCCCCTCCTCTCCTCTCCTCCCCTCCCTTCCTCTCTCCCTCCCTCATATCAATAAACATATCCTCAGGTGAAAATTTTTTAAAAATGAAAAAAATAAAATGCATCCTTATTGGAAGGAAGGAAATACAACTATCTCTATTTTCAGATGACATGATATTGAATGTAAAAAACCCTAAGGAGTCCACTAAAAAACTTTAGAACAAGTATGTGCAGCTCAGCAATGTGACAGGATTCAAGATGAACATACAACATTAACTGTATTTCTGTACAGAAGTGATGAACCACCTGAAAACAGAATTGATAAAACAATCCAGCAAAGAGAATAAAATACCCAGGAATAAATTTAACAAAAGAAGTATACAACTAGAACACTGAAAACCACAAAACTACAAAAGTAGATGACTGGTACACTAAAAGAAATTAAAGAAGATCTAAATAAATGAAAAGACATCCATGTTCAGGGATCTGAAGAAATATTGTTAAGATGGCAATACTCCCAAATTTGATCTACAGCTTCGATGCAACCCATATCAGAATCCCAGCCTGTTTCTTTGTAGAAATTGACCCAAAAATTCATATGGAAATGCAAGAAACAGCAAATAGCCAAAACAATCTCTAAAAAGAACAAAACTGAAAAACTCACAGTTCTGAATTTCAAAACTTACTAAAATATACAGCAATCAAGTGAGTGTAGTACTGGTCCAAGGACAGACCTATAGATTGATGGGAATATTGATCTCAATGAGAGCCCAGAAATAAGCCTCACGTTACAGTCAACTGATTTTCAACAAGAGTGCCAAAACAATGTAATGGGGAATATTCTTTTTCAGTTAACAACACTGGGACAATGGGATGTCCACTGCATGCAAAAGAATGAAACAGGTTCCTATTTCACATCACATGCAAAGATTAACGCAAAATGGACTCAAGACCTAATGTAAAAGATAAAACTATTAGAAGAAACCATAGGTATAAATCTTCAGGACCTTGGATTAGGAAATTGTTTCCTAGGTACCAAAAGCATAAGAAATCCCAAAAAAATGTTAAGTTGGACTTTGTAAAATTAAACACTTTGGTGCTTCAAAGGATGCTATCAAGAAAATAAAAAGGCAACCTACAGGAGACAGTATTTACAAATCATCTATCTGACAAAGGTCTTGTACTCAGGATACTCTTAAAACTAAACAATGAAAAAACAATCCACTTTTTTGATCCTCACCTAAACATTTTTTAAATACTCTTGAGAGAGAGACACAGAAAGAGAGAGAGAAAGAAACATCAACATGAAAGAGAAATACCAATCAGTGGCCTCCTGTGTATGCCCCAACTGGGAATCACACCCACAACCTAGTTATGTGTCCAGACCAGAAACTGAACCCGCAACTTTTTGGTGTACATGATAACCCTGCAACCAACTACTGAGCCACCCAGCCAGGGCAAAAACAATCCAATTTTAAAATGGAATACAGATTTGAATAGACATTTCTCCAAAGAAGATAAACAAATAGCCAATTGACACATGAAAAGATGGTCAACATCATTAACCAGTAAATCAAAACCACATCATTCTAACCAAAACCTCAATGAGAAACCATTCCATAATCATTAGGGACTATAACATAAAAAAAAAAATTAGAAACTAACAAGTGTTGACAAGAATATGGAGAAACCGGAACCCTCATACATTGCTTTTGGGAACTCAAAATAAGGCAGCCACTTCGGACAACAGCTGGACCGCTCCTCAAAAGGCTAAACATAGAGGCACCACATGACCCAGCAATTCCACTCCTAAGTACATATCTAAAATAGATAAAAACATATGTTCACACAAAAAACTGAACACAAATGTTCACAGCAGCATTATTCATAATAGCCAAAAAGTAGAATCAATCCAAATAAATGTCTATCAGCTGCTAAATGGATAGACAAAATGTGGTATATTCATACTATGAAATGTTATTTGGGTATAAAATGAAAATAAAGTGCTGATATAAGATGCCATGTGAAATAAGCCAACCACAAAAGACTGCATATTATATAATCCCATTACCTGAAATGTACAGAACAGACAAATCTATAGAAACAGAAAGTAGATTAGTGGTTATCTCGAGGGCAAGAAAGGGAATAGGAAATGACTGGTAACAGGCATAGCATTGCTTTTTTAGGATATTGAAATGTCCTAGGATTCGGTTGTTGTAATGGTTGTACAACTCTGTGACTATACTAAAAACCACTGAATGAATGAATGAATAAATAAGATAAAATTAAAATTAAAACCTCTGAACTGTATACTTCAAATGGGAAAAAATTTTGGTTTGTAGAAGGAAAAGAACAAGCCTAAACACCTAATGTGTAAGTTACATTCATATGACGGCAAACCCAATCTATGGTGTTTAGGTATGAATAATTAGGTCTTAAAAGGATAAAAAAAAAAAAAAAAGAAAGAAAAGAAAGGAAGGAAGAAAATGACTGCCACAACAGTCAAGATAGCACTTACTCTCACGGGTATAACTGGGAAGAGAAATATGGGCAGTTTCTGGACCTGGGCAGCGGTCCCGTGGGTATTCGCTGTAAAACCATTTGTTAAATATATGCTTCATGTACTTTCCTTTGGGTGTTACATTTCACAATTTCAAAAGGTTTAAAAAGTGAAATAAAATTATAAAGGTACTAGAAAATACCATCAAGAAGTAAGGTGAAAGAGCAATGGATCTAACTGCATAAAAATTTTACACAGGGAAAGCGTACTCTCAACACAGGCGAGGTACCCAGAACCCGGCACTGACGGGTGTGGGCAATATGCCAGCCCCAGGCCTGTTTGGCAGCATCCATCCGAGGCCTCACATACTGCACACGCCCTTTAGCAAGAACAGCCATCCACATCTCAAGGAAATAATCCAAAGATATGAATAAAGATTTGACTACAAGGATGCTTGCAAAAATAATATTGCATTATTTATCATTTAAAAAATTTTAAACGGTGTATTACTAACTAAACTACATTACATTCATTCACTTACCAGTTAGTAAATATATGTAACAACATTTACTGAAATCTAAAGATTTCAGAATGTATTAAGTCTCATTATAAAACAGTATATTCTATATTATTTTATTTCTTAGAAATATCAAAACAGATGTAGAATTATATAGCAAAATGTTAAAAGTGGTTTTCTTTATGAGAGGAAAAGATTGTGGGTGCTTTTGATTTTGTTTTCTTAACCTGTATTTTCTATTTTTTCCATAATAAAGGAAAAAATTACTTTTGAAAGAAATATTGATAGTATGTACCCTTAATATTATAAAAACCTCATCCCTGTGATATTCAACCACAAAACCCATGAGAAAAGCATAATTGTGAGATAAACATCAAAATCCAGGGGATCCCTACAAAAGTTGACCAGTATGTCTCCAAACTGTCAAGGTCATCAAAAACGAGGAAATTCCAGAGGAACCTAAGGAAATATGACTCCTAAATATACGCTGGATGTGATCCTGGAACAGGAAAAACACATCAACTAAAATCCAAGACCATCTAAATCAACAATGGATATGTTAATTAATGATGATATATCAATATTAGTTCATAAATTGTAACAAATATATTATGCTGATGTAGAATGTTAACAGGGCAAAATGGGTGAAAAGTACACAGGAACTCTTTGTACTATATTAATTTTTTTCTAAATCCAAAACTGTTCTAAAAAAAGTAACATCTATTTCTTAAAAAGAAATAAACAATATCTGATTTAAAATTTTTACTGTTTTCAGTTTCAGATGATTTTAAACAAAACATTACAATATATGAGGTGCATCCAGAAAAAGTTGAACCACTGTCAATATAACGAGAACAGTTTATACAACATCAATGTGACCTGGCAGCCAAGGAGAGTGAACCGGAATGCACTTGTGTGAACAATGATGACTTCACTGTACTGATCAGTGGAGGCAGTAGATGCCACAGAGTCAGCCTGTGTACTGTGTGGCCAACACATTCAAAATGACTAAGCAAACAGAGCAATGAATCTCATCAAATTTTGCGTTAAGCTTAAACATTCCTCCATGGAAACTATTCAGGTAACTATTCGGGTAACCCTTCAGAGACAATGCAATGAGTGCAGTGCAAATAAAAGTGTGCCACAAATGCTTCAAAGACGGTCAAGAATCTGTTGAAAGTGATCCACATTCTGGAAGGCCTGCAACAAGCAGACCACCTGAGATTGTTGAATGCATACGGGATGCAATCCACAAAGATCAGCGACTCACAGCATGAGGACTAGAAGCTGACCTGGGGATTCCAAAAACTACTGCGCCCAAGATTTTGATGCAGGATCTTGGCATGAAATGTGTCATGGCAAAATTCATTCCACGGCTTCTGCTACCAGAGCAGAAGGGACATCGTGCTACAGTTGCTAATGACTGGACTCAAACCACTGCCAATGAACCACATTTCCTCCAGAAAGTCATAACTTTGAAGGGGACTGAGGAGTCATTGTCCCATGTACAATGCTTCTTGTATCGTGTATCTTCTTCAATAAATGCCTCTATTTTTCATATTGCATGGCTGGATACTTTCTGGACAGACTACACACACACACACACACACACACACACACACACAGTGTATAAATACACACATATACAGAGAGCAAGAACGTAGAATACATGATGATCATTTTAGCATTATAAAAGGTACTCTTTTCAATATGCTACATATTTACCGATATACACTTTTGTACATGGAACATACATAGTATAAATGTCTGTCTATGTAGACCTCACCTATTTAAACCACTTATAGTTATATACAAATATAAGACTATATGAGTATTCTTATACAAATATAAGACTATAAATATAAGAAATATGGGGGGGAATTGGGACAACTGTAATTGAACAATAAAAAGAGAGAAAAAAAATAGAAAACATATTACAGTGCACCTTCCCATGCTGTGAGACACAGCGAACTAACTTGGAGCAGAACACTCATTTTGCCCAGTTAACAAATTATGCACTCCTCATTTCTTTTCTTCCTGAATGCTGACCGCTGAAATAGCATATCATGTACTCCTAGAGAGAGCCAAGTCAGAGAGCAGAAAAAGTGCTTGGTAAAATAATTTTCTCTTCTTTCTCAAGAGGGAAAAAGTCAGTGGTGGTGGCCAGTCCTGCACAAGGCTCACTCCTGAGCCCTGTGGAAGTTGGTTCCCCAGAGTCCAAATAAACTGTAGTCCCTTATGAAGCCTGTTGAGAAGACCAAAGGGAAAAGGCATTCCACTTGTTAAATGTTTATTATTTGAGCTTCGCAGCCAACTATAATAAGGAAGAGGTGAAGCTGTCTGCAAGCTGCATGCAGATTCAGTTACTCAAATTCCGCAAATGTGAAATAGAACGCTGAGGCTAAACCCTTCAAATTTACTAGGCAGTAGCTTGAGGGAGGTAGTAGTTGGGAATAAAAGCTTGGAGCCACTAATAACTGGGTCAATGATTTTAAAGCAACTCAAGTCCACAAAGAACTAAAATACTCAACACTGGGAAAACTGTCGCTTCCTCTTGTTCTGAGAATCGCAGACCAGCAGAGGAAAGGTACAAATCTCTCTCTCCTATATCTCCTCTCACTTTGAGCAAAGAATAAATATTTTTACTTTTTCCTCAAAACTGAATTCTTATCTGTTAAACTGCTGGTAGGTGGGATCACTGTAAGCTAAGCCTTTCTTTACATGTCCTGTGTTTCACTGAATTCCTTCTCCTGGAGCCTCAGTGACTGCCCTCTATGTTTCAGTTATTCTCCACTTTCCCAGGTGACCATGGCTGGAATTCCTTTCACTACAACAGTGATGTGATGTCTCAGATTCACTGTCTATGGGAATGGGCCTTAACTTACGATAGGATTTGGGCTATAAGGACTAATTAAATAGAAAGAGCAAAAGCTGAATACATTTTGGTAGACATCGTGATGAAGTCAGTCTACTTGAAAAGGCATATATACTCATATTACTGTTATTTACCCAGTTCCCAAGCTAATTATGGCACAAATTAAAACAAAATAATAGCACATTGGAAAGAATCTTTTTTGTCATGAATCTTTTCTGGCATTTATTTTAATCCTCTAAAATAAAACACATAAAGAATGAAGCTTTACGGCTAAAAGGTTTGACTGTCACATGAATACGAAACAACAGGTTTACAGGACAGTCACATTTTGGATTCAAGTACTGGCTCTGCTGATAGTGCTCTGTCTTCTGAGCGGAAGAGTTTAGCTCTCCGAGCTCTGGTTTTTCCAATTCTAATATGATGATAATGGATCTGATGCTTTGTCAAGGTGGAGATGAGGATCAAGAACTTTTTATAAAGTGTGTGTGGAGTTGAAAGTAGATTAATATAAAATCTGATTGATGATATATTTTAATGAACCATCAAATAATAATAGTAATAGCTACCATCTACTGGAACATATTATATAAGGCCCTTTATTCATTATTCATTACCTACTCATTATTCATTATCTATTCATATTCATTATCTATTTTAATTCTCACTTTAACCCCCAAGGTATATGCTATAACCCACTTAATAGAAAAAGCCTAAGAAAACAGGCTCAGAAAAGTCAAGAAACCTGCCCAAGATCATAAAGCTCCTAATAAATGGCGAAACTATGATTCAGAACAAAACCTGGATCTGACGCCCAAGCTCTTTTCATTAGCCCAGTAGGTAATCTGGCATTAACAGGAAATGAGGCGTTCACAGTAGTCAATTTTCCAGATGACATTCTTAACTTTAAAATTTTATATAAATCTATCTAAAAAATTCATATAACACCTACATCCTCTTTCACATTCATTAACTAACCAAGCTGAAGGCTTTCTTGGACAGCGTCAGATGGTGAGTGTGGACTGTGATGTGGATCGGCAGTCCCAACCCGACGTGTTCCTCCAGTTCTCTCCTGGCAAAGGCCGAGCAGCCTGGCTGCACCGCCCAGCCCCCTGCCCCAGCTGCCCTTCCATCAGTCAGGGAGCCAGATAACGCACGGGGTACAAACAAATCCAAGTCAATACGGCCTGAAGGTGACTCCTTCTAAACAGACCACACAGTTTGGTTCTGCTGTTCTCTGCTTTGCCTTCTTCTGGATTGTCGCTGTGGTCTTTGGAGGTGAGGGTCCCTAAGACGGACCTCCGGACAACTGGAGCCTTACTAAACTAACATCTTGTTTTCAGTGTAATCCAGTAACTTAAGTTTTCTATGTAACGAATCTCATCCTACAGTTCTGAAAATGGAATCCAGTAGTAAAACACACAAGTTCCAAAACAGTGTAGAGCAAACCCTTCAGGGGATTTCTATACTTGTATTTAGCTGCACGACGCCTGAAACACAACAGGTAGTAAACACTCTCACTAAACAATAATGATGGTAAACTCAGTCTTGAACTAGAAACCAAACGGTGCTGGTGTGAGCCAAATGCATTCAAGAGAGGTTTCCCTTAGTGTGAATGCAATCTCTTCCGAACAGCCATGCCTCACCTTATCCCAGACCACTAGAAGGAAGGGTAAACACCCCTTTGTACAGCAAGCACACCATTAACACAGAGTACTTAGCTGCTTACGGGTATGTCTTCCTCTCCCCAACCAGACAAAATGTAAACTAGCTTGGAGAAGGGGGTATGTCCATCTACTCTACTCTACTCCCAGAGCCTTGCATCACACCTTCCAAAGAGCAAGTGCTTCAAAAATGTACATCTTCTCCTCCATTCATCTTTTAAGTGCTTAATGATTTCCTAAATACACTCTTTCCTCTACCACCACCACTTCCTCCCCCATCAGTTCCTGGGAGCAATGGCAAGACTTTAATCCCTTCCATAATATTGCTAAAATATCTGTGTTAAGCAGTAGTATAAAAGATAAAAATCCCTATTTTTTAAAATGTTATCTATTTATTTTTAGAAAGAGGGATAAGGAGGGAGAGAGGGGGAAATATTGATATGTGAGAGAAAAACCAACAGGTTGCCTCTCACATGGCTCAGTGTGGGACCTGACCCACAACCCAGGCATGTGCCCTGGCAATCGAACCGCAACCCTTTGCCTTGCAGGATGACGCCCAACACACTGAGCCACGCCAGTCAGGGCCAAAATCCCTATTTTAAAAGTAAAATAGGTAAGATTCCTAGGGAAAATTAATGCTTATTTTTTCATGTACCACTGATAAATGCCAGGTACCTGCTTTCAACACAAAATATTAATATAGTACAAAAATATGTTTCACCTTAATAGTAAAACAGATACATGATCTCCGCTGTAGAAGTTACTTTGTATATTTTAGCTAAATCAATCATTTTCTATCTTACTAAAACTGATGAGCCTACTGGCATTCAAGCCAGTACAATATCAATTCCTGAGGCTGCCGTTCATTTTGATCTCAGACATTAACACTTCATGAGGTATCACTAACACACAATGCCCACATTCCAGAACCACCCCCCATCAGCTCGCCTCATGCCTGGTGCCACTTGTTTACCAAGCATCCCCAGTTTTATCATTGTAGGCTCTTCTATAGTAAACTATTTTCTCGATACCTCTGAACTTTGTATTTTTTCCAGTTGACTTTTTTAATACCCAAATCCACATATGATTCAGTAAGTTCTGTATTTAATTCTCCTTCTGAGTCACTTGGAAGTATTCCTAGTTTTGCAGCAGATTCATAGAGAGAGATTTCATCCTTCAGTTCTGTTAATTCTTCCTAAAACACAAAATTATTCAAAGTTATTTTCACTATTTTCCTATGAAAAGGAATCATTCTATCTATGCTTCAAATTCATTTTAATGGTCAAAAGAAGGTAAAATCGCTTCTTCAACTACATTTTAGCACATGTTAAAAATAACTTAGTAAAGGCCAGCATGTATCAGGCTTTCCACGTATCAGGCTTTCCAGAAGACTGAATGAACGAATGAATAAATGAATGAGAAAGCAAATGCAGGTAGTTTCTCTCACATTTCCCTCACTCACATTTTGTCCTCCATAAAAAATGTCCCTCGCGCTGGGAAACTGGTGGCAGCACTTTTGGGCTCAGTGGAGGAGAAGACAAAGTGGACTGGTTCTCCAACATGCTGCACTTTATAGCTTGCCAGTGGTAAAAAGGCAAAATCCCTCCTTCCAGTGGCGCCAACACTGGACCTCTTCCTCCAGCATTCTCCTTTTCCTCCTGCGGAAAATCTAAGTAGCGCTGGAGGAGGATGCGATAGGACTGCAGCCACACCGTAGGTTTCCCACACCTGTATATAACCTTATCTCTGGGATACACCCACAGACAGACCTGGGCTTGACTACCCAGCTGTGTGGGAGAGATTGTGAGCAACTCTCATGGGCTGCTTTGGAGATGGTCCAACCCCCTTTTTTATACAGAGAAATCCAGGGTTCATAAAGGTGATGTAACTCAGTTACCCAAAGTCTCCTCCAGGGGGCAACACTCACCTGCAAAGTCTTGTTCATGTTTTCACTCATAGCACGAGCCTTTTGTGCTTGCTGCAGCTGGAGCTGCAGCTGAGCCACCTCCTGTACTGAGCCTATGGGGGGAAGAGTCATAAAATACACCAGTGTAAACGGCCAAAGTGGCGATAATGTATGGAAGACATGAACCCACTGAGACGACAGAAGGTGGAATTCTGCATTATTTCCTTTTTATTATCTTTTCAGGAGCAGAGGAATAGCCAGTGGGACCCAGAGGGCATAGGTCTGGTCCACACATTTCCAAGGTTTAATATGGCTCCCCATACGTCCTTGGGAAGTTGAAGACAGGGACTGCAGTGACCTTGCTATGAACCAAATCGGCCACACCTACAGACCTGAACACTCCAGAAGTCCTTTAATAGGGGCATAACATTCCAACTCATAGGAAGCCAAAGCAAAATTTCTTCAGAACCGATTTCCATCCTCTAATAAGGAAACTACATCTTGTTGCCCTTAGCTTCTTTCTAAATGCTTTTATTTCCACCACCCTGACCTCCATGTGAAAGAAGCCTATTAGGATTATGCTTCTGAAACTTTAGTAACCAAGGGAAGTTCCCGTTTAATTTTTTTCTTTTGTTTGTTTATTTCTTTTATACTTTTTTGGGTGGGGGTTCCCATTTAAAAGGGACTTTATTAGGTTTCCTCAAAAGAAAATGAGCATCTGGGAAATGCTTTAGCAAAGTAATGATGGCATATTATGCAACTAAAGGAAATCATATTTTCAAAGTCTTTAATGGCAAGGGAAACAAAGGAATACAAAACCAAACAGGGAGAGGACATTTAAGTAGAGCATGGTCCAAATTTTGCCCCCACCAAACACATACAAACACCTACTTAGACAGTCTTTGATGTTAGCACTTTTGACTTCTGAAGAACCCACTCTTGTACACACTGTACCAAGAGGCAGTGTTACAGACCGTTCAGCCTGGTTTCAGGAGCTATAAACCTCACCCCATGGTGGGCTGTGTAAGAGCCTAGGGACCCACTTCATCTGGGTCTGTTCTGTCAAGAGGACGTGACCTACTAAGGAGACAAAGCTTATCTCCCTGGCAGGAGTGCTGCTTCTGCCTCATCCATCTCTGGCCCCAATGCTTGGTTGGTAGTCAATGACGGGTAAGACTCCTCATGGGAGGGGCAACCTAAGCCAGACACGACCACTTGGGAGGCCTCATGGAAGGACTCGGGTGGAGGTGGGGGGGGGGGGGCTGCAGCAAAGAGGATGTGATGGACCCTCGCCCCCTGGCTATGCTGACATAGCCTGAGCCCTCATTTCCGTCTGGGAGATGTCTTCTGCTTCCTAATTGGCTTAAAGCCTGAAACTATGAGGGCAAGTGGTGCCACCCTGTACCAGCCAGGATGGTTCCCTGAGTGATCGGGCATAAGAAAGAATTCCTAAAGTCCTGTGAAACCTGCTTTGCTAAGAGTGCACTCAGTTAAATGATAAGAGTCCGTGGAGGAAATGAGTATGTCTCCCAAAGTTTGGCAACCCCCTTTCCTGACAGACACTGACTCAGATTAAGCCCTCAGATTTCTTTGACATGTTATACCTGTATTCCCGTGTATTTGAACCCAATAAAAGCCTAGTGAGGAAGGGGCTCTGGGTCATTCTCCTCTGAGAGTTTGTACGGCTCTCCTCCCCAAGCAGATCATGTCTTGATAGTTTTATTTTCATCCATGACGAACGGGGGGTTCTGCAGGCGGTGCCCCCCACAGCAGAGTTGACTTACTATGCCCAAGTGCGGCTCTCACAATCAGTCAGTAAGTAACCATCGAGCCATGCACACAGTGTGAGCTACTGCCCAGTGAGCTACTGCGCTCGGTTTTCCGCATGGTAGTGTCTGCGTGTGCATTTAGTGATTTATTGTCTTCTGCTCTAAAATCATGTTGTGAAAATGAACAGGAAATAAAAGTACTGCTGAAATTAATAAGAAACACTTTCTTAAACCTAACACTGTGGAGACCACAGGAGAAGTCTTAAGCAGGACAAAAACTGGAACTCACTGGCTTCAATTGACCAGGTAAGTGCCTATTCCATTGTGAGAGGGAAAACAATTAAAGTTACCCAAAATGAGTGAACTGTATGATCAAAGATCAATTCTAAAAATATAACGGGATTTCATACCATTTTTAGCTTTCAGAGATAAAATCTACCTTATAACATGTATTTTATTATTCAAATTTTGAACTTTCAACTTTGGTATATTTTTAAAAGCAGAAAATTGTCTGTTCATGTACATTCCTTTCACTTGAAGAAAATACATTCAAATGTTAACAATAGTTACTTCTGTGCAGTAGAATTATGGGTTATTTTTATTTTTTAAAGGTTTTTTGTGATCCTTACGGATATGTTTATTGATTTGAGAGAAACAGAGAGGCAGAGAAAGAGAGAGACATCAATCAGCTGGCTTTTGTACACACCCAACCGGGGATCAAAACCACAACCTAGGCGTGAGCTCTGGCCGAGGACTGAGCCTGCATCTTTTTTTTTTTGGTGTACAGGACGATGCTCCAACCAACTGAGCCATCCAGCCAGGGCAAGCAGAATTATCAGTTATTTTTACTTTCTACTTTCTACTTGTCTGAGTTTTCCAAATTATCTAATGAATGTGCATGACACCTTATGCATATATGTATAACAATGTTGAAAAAAATTGTCACCCATGATTTTGCTAGCTTTTCTTGATTTTTATAATTCAAGGATCCTACTGTGTTCTCTCTGCAGAGGACACCGGCCGCCCTGGGGACACAGCCCCGCGCCCAGACGCCCACCTGAGTGCAGCAAGCTGGCACACTGCCTCTGACTCTCCTCCAGGCTTCTCGTCAGTCTGTTGATGGTCTCGGTCTTCTCCAGTTTGGTTGCTTCCTGATTCCTTTCCAGTTGTTTCACCTTATCTTCCAAATGACAGCAAATGTCTTCCTAAACAGAAAGAGTATTCAAGTGTCATTTTCATGACCAGATGTTAAACGCCAAACTAACAAGTATCATACATATTTGGGTTTTAAATCAAATATGAAATCACCACCTGGCAACACCCCCTCTTCTACTGGGTAAGTGCACGAGCCTGGGAGTCAGGCGGACAAAGTCACGTGATCTCGGGTAACTCATCATCTTCTTGGTCTCTTTTTTCTCTTGTAATTACAAAATAAAGGTTGAATTTCATGATTTCTAAAATTCCTTTCTGCGATACATTTGCAAGACACTGCTGTTCTAAAATTACATCTTATTCAAGCCAAAGGAAATGTATTTCATCCCTACTTGCACTTCACACTGCTGCTGTGAGTGTGCGTACACATATGTAGGCAGACCACGCTGACTCTGAGCCATGGTTGGCGTCTGTCTCCCAGGACGGTGAGGACACAGATAAACACACGCAAACTCACTCGACTCTGAACATCCAAAAGATCGTTCTCTTCTGAGCAGCCAAAAATAACCTCTCCCTCTTCTGAACACCTTTTAAACCTGATTTGTTTCTCTCATGTTTTCCTTTCTACCTTTCATGTCTCATTTCTTTTAACAGCCTCCTCGCAGGTGCCTCTGTGGTGCCTTACACATAGTGTGGGCTACAAAAAAATGCTGAAAACTAAACATGTGTGTGTGCCCGTGAATGCACGCAGGCATGGGTGTAACTATATGGGGATGCCCAGCAAATACAGAGCATGTAATGATGTATTCAAGTTTCTTCAAAAAAAAAAAAATGCATTTGGGAAGCTGTGAGTCATGGGAGGGCCAAGCCCATATAGAAGAAATCATCACCTCTCACTTACAAAAGGCTTCCAGGCTGAATTCCAGGCCAAAAGAGCATGAGAGGGACAGAGGAGTAAATTTAGGTACTAATAATTGGTTAAAGTTACCTGAAAAAGCCTGAAGAAGTAAGTAGAAGAGGAATATCAAGAAAGGGCTTTGAAGCAGAAAGGAGGTACTTGGCACCAGATCCGCAGGATAACCTAAAGCCCAATAATGCCTTAAGGACACCAACCCGAAGAACAATAAGGATAGTGACAGTATCCTTAAGCAGAGGAAAGAGACTCTGAAGTCTGTTTTAGCTTAAAAATTTGTGTGAACTTTGCTTTAATTTTTTCTACCGAATTTTTGAACAAAATGAAGCTGCTGGAAACTGGTCTGTGTTTATTCAACACGGTAAACCTCTTGGCACACTGTTGCTGATTCCCGGGCCAGCGTGAAAAGCATGGTCCTAAAGCACCAGAGTAACACAGCAAACACAATGAATGAGCTGATATTAATAATGACAGTGTGAACGTGTGTGCAGGAAGGGGTGGGGAGATAGCTAACAGTTACGTGCTGGGGAGGTCATGAGAGATTTTACAAGAGACTGCGAACTGATTAAAAAAAAAGGTAGATATGAAATACATGGTAAACAAAAGGCAGGCTGTGGCAATAATTTGACAAGCTGCAGCAATCAATTAAACCATGCTTTTTCCTGCTGACAAGTTCAGGAAAACAGATTATACTCATAAGAGTGTAATTTAAACACACATACACACAAATAAAACAAAATGAATGGTTCCATCTTTTCCATGATTAGCTTGAGCAATGACAACACTCAATTCATGACAAATGCAGACAGACATCTTTTAAGAGCGAACAAGACAAGTGTGGTAATAAAAAGAATGACAGCTAAGCCCTGGCTGGTGTAGCTCAGTAGATGGAGCGCGGGCCTGCGAACCAGAGGATCGAGGTTCGATTCCCAGTCAGGGCACATGCCTGGGTTGCAGGCCAGTTCCCAGCATGGTACACACGAGAGGCAACCATACATTGATATTTCTCTCCCTCTCTCCTACCCTTTCCCTCTAAAGATAAGTAAATAAAAAATCTTAAAAAAATAATTTTAAGAATCTCAATTCCAATTCTGATATAATATGGGTTGACCTTTCACTCAAAATACTACTGAGGCAAACGATAACAAATGGACAGCACAAAGGGACATGGCTAGAAACACTTCCAGAAAGAAAAAACTAGAACCACTTTAGAATCAGCACTCTGCAAAGTAGTTATGCAAATATATGTGGAGGACTACATCAGCGCTATGCTGTTTAAAAAATAAAAAATGTCACAGAATATAACAGTGGAAAAAAGATTGTAATCAACCCCTTCAGTTTATGGTCGGAAGCCCAATCAAGACTTCGTTCCGTGTTCCAGTCTAGCTTCTTCTACTGCAGGGGGCGGCCTGGGGGTGGTGAGAATACACAACGGACCCGGCACGGGTGCTGAGTGCACTGGGATCTCCTCCCAACCCTCCGTGCAATTGGGCCCAAGTCAGCCGAGAGTGGAGAGATCCATGGGTCACCCAGGATGGAAAAGCCACCAGACTCCACTCTCTCATCATCCACGGAGGATGATTCTCCAAGCCTAACTTCAACACTATCACCCAAACACAGACAAAGTTAGTAACACTGTATCTCAAGTTCCATTTGTTTAAATATTATGTAAAGTACACTTTCAACAGTTTGGCATGGCCTTTGTCTTTCCCCAGCCCTATATATATTCCACACTGATCAAATTCACCATAATTTTCTATACAAAAAGAGTAAAAACACTTTAGGAAAATAAAGCTAATAAAAACTCATATAAATGCACATAAAAATAAAATAAAAGAGTATACAATATTATGGCCAATAATGCATCTTATATAGCTCTGCCTAAATAATGGAAAAACTTAAGAGTCAGCTGTATAAATAAGAAATAAGAACCCAAATCAGGATGAATTTTAAGTGTAGTGGAATTTTCCATACCCTCACATCTTACTTTCGTCTTCTATTTGTTTGGGTTAAGTTAATTCTGAAATTATATTAAGAAAACTGCACTCTGAAATCTTATTCATTGAAATGATTACCTGGAGCTTTGGAGCAGAGCAAACCCACCACCTGACTCACTGTCAACTTACAGCATGTTATTCCCTTTGGGGGAAAAAACAATAAAAACTGAAATATACTCAAGTTTCAAACCTCAATAATTTTAGATCAGACTGCCTTCCCTATTTTATTATACTATTCTCAAAAGGAACTTCTCTCAAGAACCATTTCTAGACAGTCTCAATGATAGGTTTCTTACCAAATGCTGGGAGACCCAAGAAGGGTTTTCTAGTGGTTAAGCCCCCAGATCAACCTCAAGTTCATGCCATCTCCCATAACACTCATTCCTTTCAGTCCGGATTTATTCTGAGACAATATGAGTAATTTGTATAAATATTCAACAAGGAAATGACTAGTAGTGTGAGAACATCCTACAAGAGGAGGGATTTCCAAAATTATGCCTGATTCAGGATGCATTCATAAATAAAAATCTTTGCCTTTAAAGTTTTACTTACAATCGAAAACCCACTGCAAATATCCAAAATTTCTATATGGAGAACCACAAAATGTCAGTTACAAGAAATAACCAGCTTACTTAATGATAATAGTCACTCGTTTGAAATCATCCTGACCTGTTCCTTAAGAGCGGTCACCGTAGCATCCAATTTCTCCTGCAAGGACGACACCTGCTCTTCATACTTCTTGGTGAGGCCCATAACGACGCTCTCGTGCTGCTCCCGGGCTCGCTGGAGGGACTCCGATCGGTGAAGATCCAGCAGCTGCTGCTTCAGGCTCTCCAGGGCCATTTCCGTGGTTCTGGACTTCTTAATCATCTAGCAGAAAGATACAGGATTACCCATGTTTACGGTATTTTGACTGTGTTCTCTTTATATACTTTAAAAATCAACCATGCTTTAATGACAGAGAAGAAAGGGTCTCCCCATGGTGGCTGTAGTTCCTTAATACTTCCCTAAACGGGAGCCCCCCAGGCCCATGGTTGCTGCAAACATTATTCACTGAGAAAAAAAATCTGCGGTTACCCAAGATGGCAACGTGGGTACCAGACAAGGGACGTGCAGCTACCACACAGGTCCCAGTGCTGCTTGGGGTGCTGTGAGCCAAGCATGGGGGGCAACCCAAATGTCAGGTCACAGAAAAACAACAACTGTTTCTTGAAAGCCTAATAAAACCTGTCAACGGTCACTTACTAAGAACAAAGTTTTGAAAGGTATAATTGAATGGTTGCAAAATAATGGCATAGTAAGGTAAAAACTGGCTCCCAAAAGATGTCCATATCCTAATCCCTGAAACCTGTAAATATCTTACATTACATGGCAAGCGAAAACTGAGGTTGTGGACTGAATTTAAGTTGCTAAACAAAGGACCTTAAACTAAAAAGATTATCCTGGATTAACCTGGTTGGCCCAATGTATCCACAATGGTGCTTAAATGAGGAAAACTGAGGCCTGTGACTTCTGGCTCTGAGGATGGAAATCGGCCACCGACCCTTTGCATGTAGCCTCTCAAAGCTGGAAAAGGCAAGAAAATGAATTCCCTCCCAGAGCCTCCAAAAAGCAACGCAGCCCTACTGACACCTTCATTTAACCCAGTGAGATTCCTATATCAGGCTTCCAACATCCAGAACTGTAATATAGTAAATCTGTGTTGTTTTAAACCACTAAGTTTTTGGTAATTGTTAGAGCAAACAGAAAACCAAAGCACTTAGTGATTCTGTTAGTTTCTTTTATTTTATTCTTTTAATAGTTAATTATGCTGCAATTTTTTTTGATAAATGCAATTTCTAACTTGATTACAAAGTTATAAGCTTTTACAACATAAAATCCATTCAGATCTTTAATCTTATAATAGCTTTATCAGTTTTCAAAAAATTTTAAATGCTGATAACCTGCTGCAATATTGTGATTTCTAAGAAATATACATTTGGTCTCCATCCAAATTTTCTAAGTGTTCAGAGAGATAAAATGTGTCTTTTGTTATGTTACCAAGGTTGGCTTTTCACCTAAGGATGGGGGTTGGATGCCAGTGGAACCAACCATGTGCTTAGAGGGTTGGAACTTTCAGTCCCAACCCCTGACCTCCAGGGAGAGGAGAGGGGCTAAAGGCTGAGTAATCACCAGTGGCCAAAGATTTCATCAGCCATGTTATTCCATGAGCCTCCATAAAACCCCAAAAGGACAGGGTTCAGAGACCCTCTGAGCAGGAGAACGCGTGGAGATGCAGGGAGAGTGGCACTTGGAGAGGGCATGGAAGTCCACACCCTTTGCCCACACCTCGCCCTACGCATCTCTGACATCTGGCTGTTCCTGTTATATCCTTTTACAATAAACTGCTGACCTAGTAAGTAAAATGTTCCTCTGGGCTCTATGAGCCCCTCCAGCAAATTAATGGGACCCAGGAGGGGGTCAAGGGAACCTCTGATTTATAGCCAGTCAGGCATAAGTATAGGTAACGACCTCAAATGACAACTGGCATCCGAGGTTGGTGCAGACGGTGTAAGAACTGATAAATTTTTTGAAGCCCGGCTGGTGTCTGAGAATTGCTTGGTATTGATTTGGGGAGGAGAACAGGGGAGACTTGGGGAAAAAACCCATGAGCAGGGACTTGTTAATCAAATAGAGTGCCATGGAAAGTTTTGTGCACATTCAAGTACATAAAGACAACAAGCAGACTTGAGTGTGAGGAGAGCACGAGATGAGACAGGCAGGGTCAGAGGCTCACCTTGATGCCATACCTCGTCCCATAGGTAAAGCAGGGTCACTGAAAAGCTTTAAGCAAGGATGAGCAGAACTGTATTTTAGAAAGATTACTCAGGTGGCCATAAGAGAGACTTTGGAGAAGAGTAAAAGAACAGAGTCTAGTAAGAGACTTCTGCAACAGACGATAAAAACCCAAATTAGGGACTTATGGGCAGCAATGAGGAGACTCAGCAGAACGCAGCAGATGAAGGGGAACAGGGAAGCTGAGGTGTCCTCCAGATTTCCGGTGTGTAGACGACTGGGTGGAGGAGAGCACACTTCCTCCAACGTAAAGGGAAGAACTGCAGGCTTAAGGTGGAAAAGGGATAAACTTCAAAGTTCTACATTTAGTCCCACCATACCAAACGTTAACTAACTAAACTCTCCCTTTTACATTTTTTTAATGTTTTATTGATTATGCTATTACAGTTGTCTCATTTTTTTCTCCCCTTTATTCCCCTCCCCGCTAAACAATCCCCCCCTCCACCAGTAATCCCCCCCTTAGTTCATGCCCATGGGTCGTACATATAAGTTCTTTGGCCTCTCCATTTCCCATACTATTCTTAACCTCCCCCTGTCTATTTTGTACCTACCATTTATGCTTCTTATTCCTTGTACCTTTTCCCACACTCTCCCCCCCCACCACCCGCCCCGCTCCCTGCTAATGACCCTCCATATGATCTCCATTTTTGTGATTCTGCTCCTGTTCTAGTTGTTTGTTTAGTTTGTTTAGGCTTTTGTTTTGTTTTTAGGTTCGGTTGTTGATAGTTGTAACTTTGTTGTCATTTTACTGTTCTTATTTTTTATCTTCTTTTTCTTAGATAAATCCCTTTAACACTGCATATAATAAGGGCTGGATGATGATGAACTCCTTTAACTGGACCTTATCTGAGAAGCATTTTATCTGCCCTTCCATTCTAAATGATAGCTTTGCTGGATACAGTGATCTTGGATGTAGGTCCTTGCCTTTCATGACTTTGAATACTTCCTTCCAGCCCCTTCTTCCCTGTAAGGTTTCTTTTGAGAAATCAGCTAGATAGTCTTATGGGAACTCTTTTGAAGGCAACTGTTTCCTTTTCTCTTGCTGCTTTTAAGATTCTCTCCTTACCTTTAATCTTGGATAATGTAATTATGATATGTCTTGGTGTGTGCTTCCTTGGGTCCAACTTCTTTGGGACTCTCTGAACTTCCTGGACTTCCTGGAAGTCTATTTCCTTTGCCAGATTGGGGAAGTTATCTTTCATTATTTTTTCAAATAAGTTTTCAATTTCTTGCTCTTCCTTGTCTTCTGGCACCCGGATGATTCAGATGTTGGAACTTTTATAGTTGTCCAAGAGGTTCCTAAGCCTCTCATCTTTTTGAATTCTTGTTTCTTCATTCTGTTCTGGTTGAATGTTTATTTCTTCCTTCTGCTCCAAATCATTAATTTCAGTCTAGGTTTCCTTCCTTTCACTGTTGGTTCCCTGTATATTTTCCTTTATTTCACTTTGTGTTGCCTTCACCACTTCTTCTATTTTGTGACCATACTCAACCATTTCAGGTGAGCATCCTGATTACCAGTGTTTTGAACTCTGCATCTGATAGGTTGGCTATCTCTTCATCACTTAGCTCTATTTTTGGAGCTTTGATTTAGTCTTTCATTTGGGCCGTATTTCTTTGTCTCAGTGCACCTATTGAGTAGTAAGAGGCAGAACCTTAGGTATTTACCAAGGTGGGGCCACCCCTGTGGCTACATTGTGGCTCTGTATACAGGGGAGGGATCCAAGAGGAAACAATGCTGCTTGCTCAGCTCTCAGTTAGCTTTCAGTCACTTCCCCTGCTACCTACAAGCAAATTGGGCCCTTCTGGTGCTGATTTCTGGGTGGGTGGGTTTGTGTACGTTCTAGGAGCCAGTGGGTCTCTCCAACGAACTCTCCTCTGAGGCTAGGAGTTTCTCCCGCTGGCACAACCCCTACACACTTTTTCAGCCAAAGGTTTTGAGGTTTTAGTTTCCTGCACTGGAACCCTGGGTTGTACAGTCGATCTCGCTCCCCAGTTTATCCGCACCCAAATGTGAGACCATACGATTTGCCAGCAGCGGCCTAGCTGTGCTTCTTTGCTGCAAGTCCTCTTCACCCCGGCTTCCCATCTCCACCCCTCCTATCAGTCTGAATGAATGTTTCTTCTTTAACTCCTTGGTTGTTGGACTTCCATACAGTTTGATTTTCTGAAATTTCTGGTTATTTTTTGTTTTTAAATTTGTTGTCTTTCTTTTGGTTGTGTGAGGAGGCAAAGTGTATCTACCTACACTTCCATTTCTGGCTGAAAGTCCTAAACTTTTCATTTATGGTAAAAAGTAAATAACTTTTTATCATAAATAATTAAGATAAAATATTTACCACTCTGGCCAGGTGGCTCCATTATTTGAAGCATCATCCCACACACCAAAAGGTTGCGGGTTCAATCCTCGATCATGTCATGTAACTAGGTTTCAGGTTCAATCCCGGGTCCAGATGTATGTGGTGGGGCAGAGGGCAACCGATCAATGTTTCTCTCTCACATGGATATTCCTCTCTCTCTCTCACTCCCCTCTCTCCCTCCCTCCCTTCCTCTCTCTCTGAAAATATATCCTCAGGTGAGAATTTTTTTTTTTTAATTTACCTGTTCTTCATTGATTTTTAATGCTTGTATTTGGGTCTCCAGTGCTTTTATTTGTGCTTCAAGTTGTATCTCTCTTTCTTTTCCATTCTGAAAGAGTTTCTGTGATTCTCGAAGGCTGAGGGTCAAGCCATCCTTTTCATCTAGAACATTAAAAATGTTCATATAAATAATTTGTCAATGTAAAGGAACCTCAATTGTCATAATCTCTATTGAATGTCAGATCTATATTACATATAAATGTTGATGCATTCAATTTAATTCAGATAATGAATTTTAGTTGATTTAGAGAAAACTAGAAAAATTCCGAAAAAGAATGCATGAGTGATACAAAAGAAATTTAGAGAACTAGGACCACTGCCTTGAAAAATCTCATTGTATCCCTTTGGGGACCAAAGATTTCCTAACAGTGATTTCAGCATCTGATTACTTGAGAAGCTACAGATATGTAACAAACCCTAATCAAAAAAGAAATCTGAGGAGTAACTTTTTATACAAACTTGCAGTGAACTCTTAAATTCACCTAAGCTTAAATTCCTCTCACATACTTTTTTACATGATAACCCACAAGTTCTCTCAAAATAAATTTTATGAGCATTACAGAAAGAGACCTTTCATCACTATCAATTAAGCCTGAAATGAGCTGGAGTTCAGTCTATAAGTGAAAGTTCAGCATTGACCAAAACTACAAAAAGCACGAAGAGTCAGCAATTATCACTTGAATCTGTACTTTCTCTGGGTGCTTCTCCCATGTTTGGCTCCATTTTCTCCTTGGCACTCCTAAAGGAGTTCCGGATCAATAACTCTTACTTGAATTAAAACATTATGCTAATTTGTAGACTCAAAAAAGTTCTTGCAAACTAAACGCATGTCTCTCTGGGAATTGTAATACTTCATCCAAAATAAATTTATTAACAACTTTTTTATGACAGGATGCTATCAGCATAGTTAAATTATGTGCATTTATTTGAAAAGCCTAACAGAAAGAAGAGGAAAGAAAAGGGAGAAAACGAGGAACTCAAAATAGCATGTCCTGGAGAGAGGCCATCCCAGGAAAGGTGTCAAAGATCCTGGGTTTGATTTCCTTCTAACTGACTCACTATGACTCCCCTGAACAAGTATATCAACTCTCTAAGCTTCACTTTTAAACTACAGTTCTGACAACAAGATACCAACAAGCACACCTCATAAACAACAGCTGTTATCTTACCTTTGATTATCAGAAGCTGGTGATTCAGATATCTGATTTGACGCTCACTTTCATTTAACTTTTCAACTAAATTGTCTAGTTGTCTCTCTTTTGCTTTGTTAAGCACCTGAAGTTGAATAATCTGCATATTTTCTGCAGAATCTGATTTGGAATTAAAAACAATTTATTAGATAAAAGAATACCAAAATATAAATTTGTGGTCATTTAGGACAGTTTTTCAAGCTGTGGATACAACTCATTGGAGTACCACAAAACAGGTCAGTGGACTGTGAATAGCATTCCTTAAATTTAAAAAAAAAAAAAAACCACAAGAAAGAATATAATAGAACATATCAGACTGCATCATGTAGTACAAATGAATCATAATTTGTGAAACTTGTTTTTTTAATATATACTTATATATATATTAATATTGTAGACCACATCTCAATGTAAAAAATGTACATCTCACTATGGTCACTGCCGGAAAAGTTTGAAAAGTCACTGGTTTAGAGTATACCCCTTAATCACTACCATTTTGGCTAATTAAAAATAAATGTATACCAATGTGAACAAAACCGGGGCTCTGCAATAAACCTCAGGGGAGCGCACAGCAGGCCTGACAAGCTCCATGACCAAAAGGAACCACACAGGATGTTGTGATCACAATTCCTACCTGGGCAGGTCATAGCAGGTAGTCACGTCCCAGGCCTATAGCATCATTAGCAAAAGTCAATCTTTACCTTAAGTGAGCCCTGTCCATTGTTCTTATGCATCTAGGGCAGCATTCCTTTGAAATGTCAAAGTAATCTTTTCCTTCCTCTCAAAGGCACAGCCACAGGCACCAGAGCACAAGACCACAGAAGCCCTCACTGCTCTCTGTTCCCCACATACCGCCTGTGAGCGAGTGCTGTGTCAATCACCAACTGCCCCCCTGGACCCACCACTGTGAAAGAAGCCTATGTTTCTCTGTTTCGCTTCTTATCCAATCTTAGAGATTTTCCCGTTATGCACTCTCCCTCCCACTTAACCTACCACCAGTGAATTTCATGCACATTCCTTATGTCTTCTCCTTTGATTCTAACATACGAAATAAGCTGCAAAACTGCCATTCTGCAGAGCGCATCACAACAAATGCTTCCTGGCATATGTCATTAGTTTGGCTCAAAGAAACTCATAAAAATTCCCTACGGGTTTGGACGTGTCCTACGTTGACACCAATTACAGTGAAATAGAGTTCTATGCTCTCATAAAATTGAAAAATAAGTACATCAGCTTCTCCAAAATCATTTTTAAAGAAAATTTCTAGATAATCACAAAATATTTTATTGTAAGCAGGAGTGAGGATTACATTATATTCATATTTATGCTGGCACTTAACTGTTGAATTAATAAATAGATTCATAAAGGATTTCGAGGTCTTCTTTCAGAAATGATTAAAGTCATTTTAAGGACCACTTAAAAATGATGAGGGGTGGAGAAAAAATGATTCATAAGAGAGGAATAATGGTTCAACTACACAATGACAAACACTCATTTTCTACTAGAACAGCGCTCCTACTTGCTAGCAAATAAAGCAAGCCTCTTTTTTTTAAAAAGAGATGTGGTCAAAACCCAAAAACACTGAAGACTGAAAACTTTGTTACAAGTAAAACTCCTCTCCGGCCCTAGAACAGGAGCAGCCCAGGAATAAACGCAGGGTACCCGCCGCACCTCTCTTCAAAGTCAGTTTTTTAAACTACTGTTGCTAGGACGCTGTAATCACTAAATCCGACACTACCATTACATTATTTAATGACCTTCCAAATGTCAAATTTAGGCAAATGTGTAACTGACTTAAACAGAAAACAAATCAACTTAATGAAATTCAGATTAAGAGAGTGATAAAGGTTACATATGCAGAACAACCAACAGAACACGGGAACTGAACGAGAAAACGCCAAGACCCTGGGCCACGGCCGCGGTGCCTCCCGACGCGGCCCAAAGCCAGCTCTGGCGCACGCACTGTCCGCCTCATCTCTTCAGTCCACCGTGACTCACAGTCAAAGAGTGGCCACCCCTGCGTCTGCTCTGACTCGCTCGAGGGCATGTGAGTCTGCAGCCCCGCGCATGGCCGGACCCACGCTACCAAGTTAGAGCATGAAGCCTGGTTTTCTCTTTGGCGCGGCCCCAGAAAAACCCAGAATATCCCATATGACTTTCCCCTTGCTGCCTTTTTTTTTTTTTTTTTTTTTACCCTCACCCAAGGACATTTTCTTCATTGATTTTTAGAGAGAAAAGAAGGGAGAGAGAGAGATCCCCTGCCTCTTAAATGTCAAATTAACAAACAACAAACTTCTGTTACACTCGAGAATCACAGTTTTTCGACAAGCACGATAACTAGAAGTTATTTCACATGCCACAGAGTCTGACAACGAAAGTTGGATCTATGAAAGCACTAATGCAGGTCAGAGTACAAGTTTTGATTTTTAGTTCTGGATGTTTTATCTCCTCAAAATGCTCTAGTAGCACTTTTCTCATTCTCATATATATACATATACAATCCAAAAAACTGTTTTTGGTAAGTGCCACGTGACTAAACCTGAGATAGGAGTCTAATTTGAATTCTGAACATTAAGTAAGTTATGTCAGTGTTGTCTGATTATTATACTAAAACACTAAAAGTCAAAAGAAAAAAATTAAGATAATGCTCATTTACTAAATTACGTTTCTATATAACGAAAATCTAGGGCTGAAGGAACAAGTACATTTCATTTTCCAAATTAGACTTCAGTCAGAAAAACATAAAGCTGATGAAAAGTCTTAACCAACTGCAATGACTCAAATGCACAGTTCAGAAAATTGTATTCTAGTTTTTTATTATGGAAAACTTCAAACACATAAGAAGGTAGAGAAAAGAACACAATGAATTCCATGAATTCATCACCCAAAGGCAACAACTATGAACTCACATCCAGAGTCTGGCTTTATCTGTCTCCCACCCAGCATGACCCCCCAACACTGTATTATCTGAAGTAAATCCTAGACTTCCTATCAGTTTACTCATAAATACTTCAGGATATAGCTCAAACAATAGGGACCTTTTAAAAAAACAACCATGATTCAATTACCATACTTAACAAAGTAATAATTCTTGAACATGCTTAAAATGTTTCAAATTCTCCAATCATGTTATTAGGAAATAAATATGAACTTGATACATACTTTCATTAGCTCCTAAAAATTGCTGTTGCAGGCCTTCAAATGTGTCACCTCCTGCGATCTCCTGGGCTGGTGAGTCATTGTTCTGAGTGGGAGCGTGATACGGCTTGTATGTCACTGTGTACGGTTCCAGCCCTTGACAACCGGGGCCTTGCGATGTCCCAAATTGCTGTTATAAGATGGTAAATGAAACTGACAATTAGGATTTGGCCTTTTCCTCAAAAATTTTCTCAACTAGACACCTTAGGAACTTAAGGAACTTAAATGTGGTACAATGATAAATTTTGTACATTCATCTTTGCTTTAAAATAACGTACTGTTATTTAACACTATTAACTGAAAGTCTGCAAAAGGTAATTTCACACATCCTAACTTCACTTTACAGCATCTATTAGGCCAATTCCATAAGTAACACTCAAGAACTCCAGTAAGACTGTCGAGAAATACTTAAGAATGATGTAGAGGATGCCAACAGCTTGGGAACGTCAAAGTGCGCACACACACAGTAAAAGGAACATATGTTACACGTTCGTATGTAATAAATATTCAATGCCTTCTGTGGAACGAATGCTACTTACAGAGCTAGAAAAGAAAACAACTACCTTAAAAGAAAAAAAATCGTCCTGTCATTGGATGACACAGAAGAGCTATTGGCAAAACAAGGCATTCATTGTCATTAAGGAAGTCTAAGAAACAGCTAACTGTATCCCAAGGTCTTACACTTCATTAAACTATGCCAGGGTTTAAAAAAAAAAATATTTCTTTCCTAAGCATTCATCCTGTCTACTGCTCTACCATCATAAAACAGATAACAACTTTGAAGTGTCTGACTTAAAATTCGTTTTATTTGTTATTTTGTGAACTGGAAAGTCACAGTTATTAAATAGCCATCTACATAGATTTACTGCTTTGAAACTATATCAAGATAACTGAACATAGCTTCTCACCAAAGCACAGTGAAGTAGCAGAAGCAACAGTATATGAGAATGGTTATTCAACAAACTTAATTTTTAGTGTTTAATTAACTGTCTCCATAAAGCCTCTATTTTAAAATTCTGACTTACAATCATGCTTTCATTAGATTTTAAACAGAAAACAAAATGACTAATTCAGCATGAGCCTGAACAAATGCACTCGGAAATTTTTATACTTAAAATAAATCTTACTATTGCACTCACATACATTTCTTAAATACACACAGATGTGTGGGCACAAATAAGCAACTTCTTGAAAGTCAAGTTCTTATAATACCTGAAAATGATTCCTTTGAGGATCTGCAAATTTAATTACATTGGCTGGTTGGTTATTAAACTCCTGCTTCTGACCTTTGGTGTAAGGCCTAAAGTTTTCAGGAAGGTGATACAAATCGGCCTGTTCATATGTACTCGGAGGACTATACCCACTTCGGCCTTCATCTTCACCTTCGTCAGGATGATACTCAGGATGCTGGTCTTTGGTCTTACTCTGATTCTCTCCCCAGCCATCACCAATCTGCTCTCCAGTATATACATCCCGAATCTCATTATAGTCCTGTTAGATAACAAGAGTAAGGGCAAAAACACTAAGACCTAGTCCCACCCTCACCAAAATCACTGTCACACCAGATACTCACATTTACACTTTTAGGTTTAGGCAGCACCTGATGGTCATTCCAGTTCATCTCCAATTGCTCAGAACGATGAGGTCTTGAGGAAAATCAATACTTTGGATTTAGAGCCTATCATTCATTTGGACATAGATATAACAAAGAACCCTATGACTTTAACATGTTTTCCCTCCAACCTTGGCCTACAAGTTTAAGAATTAGTCCACAATTTTATAATCACAAACATTGTTACCTGCACAGAATCAAGAGACAGACACTTACAGAATTGTAATGTACAAATGAAAGTGACTTCACGCCCTTACCCTCCCTCCGTGTCATCCTCACTGCAGTCCGAATAGCGGAGGTCTGGGGAGGACAGGTCGTCATCCAGCATGTCATGAGGCAGGTCTGTGAGCAGCTGCTGCAACTGGGACAGAAAGCCAGCATCAGTGTCACACTGGCTCCAAAACAAGACGCCAAGCCCAAAGCTGCCTTGGGCTTCTGACTGTAGAAGTCAAAGAAGTTCCTAATTTCTACATTCAATAAATGTCTTAAATTCCACACAAATTATGTTTATCATTTCCCTTGGGGAGAGGGGAATAGACAATCACAAGATTTTTATTAGAAGGCTTTATTTTTTTCTACAAAGGTCTTGGATTTAAATACACATACATCAGAATTTAAAAACTTCTTTATGGAAGCACAGCAAGCCATAATAATGGTAAAATCATTGTATTATGTTATCACGGGGTGAACTTGAATCTCAGAATCCTGTTCTACCAGAAACCCAACCTTGGGTACTTGATAATCAGACTTTCCCCAGGGAATCTGAATAGCCAGCTGCACTGTGCCCAGGTGGTGAGAACAGCAGGAGGAACAGCAGGTGGCCTAGAAGCCCTTAAAAGCTCTAATAACGTGACAAAAGCCTCTTGGGAAGTGACTAATTAGTAGACAGCCATCTAATTCCAACGATGAAAAGATACACAATACTCAGCTGTTGTAAAACAGTTGAGTAAAAAGAGAGCTGTAAGATTAATTTCTACGGTAAGCATTCTCAAAAGCATAATTCAAAAATTGACATTAAAAGCATTTGACTTCACTTTGCAATTTTTTTTTCTAAAAAACTCACATCTTTAACATTCTGCCTATAAAAACTAGAGATAGAATAAATTCATTCAAATTTCAAGATAAACTGTGATAAAGAGATGAATGGTCTAATTTGCTGAATTTTAGTATCTATCAGCAAATGTCTTTCTTCAAATGCCAATACAATATGAAATCCCAATATAATTGTAACAATCAGATTCAAATATTATATTACTAAATAGTAAGGAGATTATTTATAATGACTTCTCTTTCAAATTAAGCACCAGTAAAATTAACAAATTGACTGAGTCCCTCCACAGTACATAAATTAATCCCATAAAATTATGCGATGAGTGAATTTTACAGCTATACCCTCACCCCAGTATATATGAAGCACATATACCTATATTCTTCCTCTATACCTATACACTTTGTCTATGACAGATTTTCCCCCCACTTTCTGTGTCATTATAATAAAAGAAATAAAATGCAGCTTTGAAACATTTATAATAAAAAAAACTTTTATAAACAAAATACATAAGGTAAAAGTTAAATAAATATAATTAAAGAAAGGTCTGAAAGGTATGCTCCAATTGGTAACTTTGTTTTGGTGGAGTCAAATTTGGGAATGGAAATGAGGTATGTGAGGAGGATGGGGCGGGGGGGGGGGGGGGGGGGGATACTTCCTCAGTCCCTTACATATTCCTTATGTTCACTGGATGATTTTTTTAAAATGGTTTTCTCAATCCATCTGGGTCTTTACAAATGAAACAAAAGAAAAACAGTCTATTCAATGAAAAGTTGTCTTCATCTCAAAATGTACTTGACATTATCATAAACTACTCAGGCCTTGATTTATTGGCCCCTGCTCATGCCGGGTAACTGGGAAATCATTCTGAGAGTTAGCAATATCGGAGCTGACCCAAAAATACACAGAAGAAGAAACACAGAAGAAACAACACTAAAAACAGTACATGTCAACAAATTAGTATGTGACATGTGCTTCAGAAAGTGAAAGGTAGCAAAGTGATTTTACAAACACTCAAAATTTCCTTAGACAAAAACCATCTATCTATAAGGTCTTTTAAAAAAAGTCCAAACTGTTTTGTCTATAATGATGTACCACTGCTTTCACAAGAAAGACTACCTCCACACAGTTTATAGGAAAAGAAAATAACAGAATAAATCTTTCATACTTACATCAAGTAAGGACTCCTGTACAGAAAGAATATTTTCTTCTACATCTTCAGTGAGGTTCAAGTACATAGCCTTATAATTCAGGGGAACCTTGACAGGGACATCTGAGCAGGACATTTTCCCCTCACAAAGACACAAAAAGCTACACAACAATTAAGCAGCTCTTGTAGCTTTCTTTGTGACACCACAAATGTGTCGTTGAAAAGGTATTAACAAAATTAGCATCTATAGAGATTATTTGAGTATAAGCAATAAGTTCTTCTGAATGCTTCTGGATCCATAAGTAAATTATGAACCAGTAAAATCATCCCTGTAGTCTTTAGTGCCTTATAAATTATTTTTTATATGTGCTAACATTTTAAATCATTTTATCCACCTTTAAAAGCTTTCTCTGCCATGTTCTTTGGCATAGCTGGGCCATATTCCTCAACTTCCACAACTTTCAGAGCAAAGAGAAGCTAAATGAGGTAAGTCCTCCTAATGAGGAACTCAGGAACAAAATCCCACCCCCAAAGCTTCCATTTCCTGGGATCGAAGTGTGCCCTCCTCTTTACCAGGTGGCCAGGGCCAGACACAGGCAGTGCCTGACCTTGGCCTGCATGACAGCCCCTCCTTAGAGGTCCCAGAACCAACACACCTGGTGGGCAGCTTCAGGCAACACCAGACTACCACACAATTAGTGCCACAAATGGCACACCCAAAGGGAGCCTCAGCGGGCACCAGAGCCCTGCTAAAGGAAATCCCACTCTGTGGCATTAGCCCTCCACAACAGCTTCTCGGCCAGTCCTCAAAGCCAGTCAGCCTGAGGGTCAATCCTACCCACTGACGAGCCAATGGCAATCAAGGCCCAACTACAATGGAGGGCACACACAACCGAAACAGGGACCCACCTAGGGCACCTGGCTTAGGTAAACAGGGAGATGACACCACTGGGCCCAACAGGACACCTACTACATAAGGCCACTCTGCCAAGACTGGGGAGATGTAGCAGCTCTACCTAATATACACAAACAAACACAGGGAGGCAGCCAAAATGAGACACATGTCCCAAATTAAAGAACAGGAAAAAACGCAAGTGGGAAGAAAAGAACTAAACAAAACGAAGACAAGCAATCTACCAGATGCCGAGTTCAAAACACTGATTATAATGATGCTCAATGAACTTAGAAAAAGAATAGATGATCTCAGTGAGAACTTTAACAAAGAGATAGGAAACAAAAAGAACCAGTCAGAAATGAAGAATAAAATAATGGAAATGAAGAATACATTAGACAAAAATCAACATCTGACGAGATGAAGCAGAGGCCTGAATCAGCGATTTGGAAGACTAATTAGTAGGAAAGACCCAATCAGAACAGCAAAAAAAAAAAAAAAAAAAAAAAAAAATCCAAAAAAATAAAGATAGTTTAAGAGACCTCTAAAATAAACATCAAGTGTAACAGCATTCTCATCATGGGGGTACCAGGAGAAGGAAAAAGCTAGGGATTAATAAACTATAATGGAAAACTTCCCTAACCTGGCAAAGGAAATAGGCTTACAAGTCCAGGAGGCAGAGTCCCAGACAATATGAATCTGAAGTGGCCCACACCAAGACACAGCATAGTTAAAATGTCAAAGTTTAGAGACAATGAGAAAATTTTAAAAGCAGTTACCTACAAGGGAGCTCCCACAAGACTGATTTCTCAACAGAAACTCTGCAGGCCAAAAGGGACTGGCCTGAAATATTTAAAGTAATGAAAAGCAAGGAAGTACAACAAGATTCCTCTACCGAGCACAGCGATCATTTAGAGTTGAAGGAGAGATAACAAGCTTCCCAAACAAGAAAAACCTGAAGGAGTTCATCGCTAACAAACCAGTATTACAAGAACTGTGAGAGAGACTTAAGAAAAAGAAATAAATAAATAAATAATATGAATAAGAAAAAAAACAAAGAAAAAATTCTCACTGACAAAGTCATAATAAAAGCAGTGGATCAAAATTCTCATCACCAAAGGCAAACACATAACAGCAAACACTAAAGCTAATACAAAGGTTAAAAGGCAAAAAGAGGAAGATCATGTGTAATTACAACAGTAAATTTTGGGATGTATACACACGCACAAAAAAAGTAAAAAATAATGACAAAAAATACATGCGGAGGGGGTGGATTAAAATGGTAGTGATTTTAGAATGTGTTTGAACTTAAACAGCCATCAACTTAGACTGCTATAAATACAGCTTGGCATACATGAAGCACATGGTAACCACAAACCAAAAATCTACAAGAGATATACAAGACATAAAGATGAAGGAATTCAAACACAACACAACAGAAAGTCATCAACATACAAAAGAAGATGGCAAAAGAATAAGAAAGGAACAAAGAACTACAAAAACAATCAGAAAACTGTTAATAAAATGGCAATAACTATTGGCTTGGCCAAAAAGTTTGTATTTTTTTTTTACATAAAATAAAGACATTTTTCATTTTCCCCAATAGCTTAATATTGATTTGGATATCTTGAGTATGTTGGCTATCTCCTGCATGGTAGAACACTGATTGTTCTCAATGTCTTTATTCGATCACTATCAACTGTCCTACCCAACTGCGGAGCATCATTCAGCGAGTAATCTCCAGCATGAGACTTTGCTAACCACTTTTGACATATTCAATCAGTCACAGTGCCTCCATATAACGCACAAATCTTTTTTTTGCATTTCAGTTGCATTTTTACCTTTCTTGAAATAATAAAGCATAATATGCCTAAAATGCTGTGTATTTTCTTCCATCTTCAATATTAAAATGGCTACAGAAAAATTCACCAATTTTGATAAGTTTTTTAAATGCATACTAATGTGACAGCTGTCACAATACAATCTAACAAAACTGTTTCAAATGAAGTTAAAGACAACTAAGCACCACTAGAACCATAGTATGGAAAAAAACAAACAGATTTTTTGGTCAACCCACTACATACCTATGTAAATGGATTCAATACTCCAATCAAAAGATGTTTGGATAAAGAAGATGTGGTACATATATACAATGGACTATTATTCAACCACAAAAAAGAATGCAATCTTACCATTTGCAACAACATGAATGGACCTACAGAGTATTACACTAAGTGAAATAAGTCAGACAAAGGTGGGTGGTTAGGGACTAGGTGGAAATGGTGAAGGGATTAAGCAGTACAAATTGTCACTTATAAAATAGTCACAGGGTGTAAAGCACAGCATAAGGAATGTAGTCAATAATATCATAATAATTGCATAGGGTGTCAGGTGGGTACAGGACTTACAGGGAATCACTTCATAAGTTACATAAATGTCTAAACACTATGTTGTTCACCCGGAACTAATGAATAATGGATGTCAACTATAATAGAAAAATTGAAAAAATATTTTAAGTGTGCCCTCCTCATATTCACTGTCAAATGGATTTTGCTTTTGGTCATGGAAACTTGCGCCATAAAACACGAAATTACCAGATTGACTTATGCATGTTACCATATTAAAAATTTTAGAAACTTAAATTTTCCTAAGATACACCCAACTACCAAATACATCAAATAGCAAAGATAACAATCCTTATAAATGACAAGATTTAATTCCACTCATTACTTTCAAATTCATCGAACTGCTTTTTGGTTGCAAATGCAATCTTCTCAGAGGGATGTTATTGTGTATCAACTGAGTTTAATAATTGAAGAGATACCTTCCCAAGAAAAAAGATAATTTGCTATTGCTAAGGCTTCTACTGAAGTACGTTCGTTCTAAACCATTTGATAAAACCGTCTCCCTTTACTACTTACACGATTCTTCCTTGAAAAGAAAGGGAAAAATAAGGACATTTTATTCAAAGAACTTCAGCAACAAAACACTTTACAATAACCCATGTAGAACATCCAAAAAGTCTATGTGCAGGAGGAACGCAAAGCAGAGAACACGAAACCTTTTGTTAGGATTTTCAACTTAAATTAACTAAATAGACTGTATTCAGAGATTGTAATCCTTGATGCTCACGAAAGCAAGACTTCTCACACTACCAACTGTAATCGTCCCCCAGGGGAGAAGCTGCAAAGGGACCGCCAACAATCGTGGGCCTTGTGAGCAGGTTACCTCCTAAGCATTCAGAGAAGATTTGAATTTTTCAAATATGAATTATTAAAGAATGCCTTCATGGACACACCCTAAGCAGAATGTTCATTTTAACCTAACAACCAAGTTAAAAAACATCTTTGAAAAGGCCCAGTATGGGTTTGATAAAGGTTCAAATAACTTGACAGCTGGAACTTTAGCTGTTGAATTACACTCTGGGCAGGATTAAAAAAAAAATCCATTCCATTAGTTAAACTAAATTTTATAATGTCAGTGGAGAAGACTTTGTCTAGGTTGCCACATATCTGAAAAACAACTATGGGAAAATTAGACCATATTGGCCACACTGCAGATGACACAGAATAGAACTTCGGCCCAGAAGCGGTGGCGGGGGCTCCTCCAGGCCCCGCCTCTCCTAACAGTCAGCAAACCTGGGCCCAGAGAAGGTCAGGGGCGGGCCCAAGGAAAGTGAGTGACCGTCCCAGAGCCAACACCAGAGCCTGAATCTCTTCATTCCCACATCTATGTTCTTCTACATGACATGTAGTCATCACTGGAAGGTACTTATTTCCACCTGTCTGGACACAATCAAACTTCAGCCTGCCAGAGTTCAATGTTTTGTTCCCATTGTGACAGGCCCTGAAATAGACGTAACATTATGGGAAACAGTCAAAGGCCCAATCTAGATAAAGAAACTGCCAAGGAAATACATCAGAAAAATGTAATATGAATACTCAGCCATTTGTTTCTTTGATTTTCTTGGATGATGACAAGAAATTTCCACTAAACAAGTCAAATAATATACTCCTAAAATGTAAACAAATATTAGCTTTACAACTCCCTCTAGTGGGGACAAAATATCAAAATGTTTCCATGATTATATCAAACAAGGCAATAAAAAAAAAAAACCCACAAAAGAAAGGGAACCTTTCTACAATGGAAACCTTATGTCTAAAATGCACAATTCTAAGCTCAGAGGGGCTTTATAATTTGATTAGAGTACCACCAATATCAAAACCAAGAGGGACTTCAAAATTGGTATTGCCAAGTGCAAGTTTGTGTCTGCCATCTGTTACTTAAACCACCTACCTTTCTACTCAAGATCATTTTCCAGGTTTCAAATATAGCATCACTAAATGAACCAGCATCAGCAAGTATTATCTTGATAGCACAGATCACTAAGTACTTCTGCCCCAAACCACCAGCTCCAAACTACATGCATGCACACATACATAATTTTATTATCTAGAACCAAGTGATAATCACAGAGCTACTTCCGGTAACACTGCAGAAAGTACTTGTATACTCCAGCCAACTGGAGATCCCAAATGACAATCTACCTTAAGCTGTGCTTTTACCAATAACTTTAAAGTTTATAACAATCACTCCTATCACAATAACAACTACATTTCTATAATATCTAACAATGACATCCCAAAGCACAGTGACTTCAGGTGAAAAATATTTTGTAAAATTGCATTATCACATTATGAATGAGCTAATAAAAGAACTTTTCAATTCTTCTTCTCTGAGCCAACTTTACAAGTAAAAGTTGCCCTAAAATACTTTGGGTGAGGTCTACTTAGTAGCGAGAAAGATCATTATATCAGTAGTTCTCAGACGGTATAAGAAGAAAGTGATGCACTCCAATGAGTGGTAAGGTATACGAGTACTGAGTGACATGATACCATATCCCTATTCCCCTGCCCCCCAATCTGTTGTGTTTACTGTGGGTTATGCATTTCTCTGTGATGCCCTGGCCCACGTTAGCCAAACATATACCAAGATATCATTTAGAATTGTAACAATTTAGAAATGATGACAGTGCCTTACTTTCCTGCAAAATTCTTGGAGCGTTTAAAAAAATATATATGGGTCTATTCATGGTGGGCTGTGGATTGGGATTCTACTGGTCTATACATTAAATCTCTGAATCTTAAAATCACTTTGCTAAATCCTTTGTTTTTCTGAAGATTAAACGCATTCTCCATTTGCTCTTTAATGAAAACAATGGAGGGAATAGAAATGGAAAAGGCAAGATGCCAATGGTAGAGCTGCTACTTACGATGGCACAGAGGTCGGAATTTGACTCTGGCTTATTCACTAATTTACAGGAAAGTGTGAACAAAATCCCAACTGATCCCAAAGCCCCAAAATTAAAACTCTGCTAGGTAACGCGTCTTGTATTAGCAACTGAACATTTATACCAGAAGGTCAAAATCAAGATTATTCTGCCATTTATAAAAGAGGACCTCAAACTCCTTAACAAGGTAAACTCTGAGTCAGACAGGGCCTACTTGGCCAGCCCTACAGCACAGCCTCGGGTACACGCATCTCTCCTACACCAGTGAACCCAATACAAAGTGATTCACCAAGTAAAGAAAACCATATGCGTTAGTCCACTGCTAACACAACCCAGCTGGCAATCGCAAAGCTACCAACCAGGCAGGCAAGGAGAGAACGCTCTTTTCTCTAACCTCTCAAGGCTATGAACTAACTCTTCTGCTATTGTAGGGTCAGGGAGTGAGGAGGTTTGAAAAGGCTCTTGGATGTGCAAACTCAGGTTTGATCAGCCACTTTATTGTTTTAACCTACAGTGGCAAAATACATATACAGCTGGACTTCTAGGAATAATTCTGAATTTTTGTTGCTGAAAACCTAAAATTCCCTGGAGTCTGATCTTACTTCTTCCTTTGCAGTAATTAACAAAAACGTAAAACTCCTTTTTACTCGCATGAAACTCTTTTTGTTAACATGAATCACAATCAGCATGATAGAGTCAAGTCATCTGCATGCCCCCTCCTTCCACTCTGCTGGAAACACTTAACCCTAGGCACGTCACCTCTTCAGCACTCCTCACCTCTGGAAAATCCCCACCCCAGTCTATTGTCTATGAAGACATGATCCCAATGGCTGTTCCCTATATTATCTAGAATAAGTTCCTTTCTTAACTGATACCCCTTTAAAACTTTCACCACACAATACACTTCACAGTAAGTTCTCTCTAATACCCTTCCCATCTAATATCTTTTCCAATGAAAAAAATCACCTATCTTTTCTTCTTGCTTAAAGTCTACTATAGTAATTACTTAAACTGATCCTCTTAAAGAATCCCAGTAGCTAAATTCCAGCCAGCTACCCAAAGCCATCAGGGTCATGAAAACCTTAGACTGTGAGTTCGCAAAGTAAAAGAAAGTCCTCCCTATCCATGCCACACAGTGGTTGTAAAGGCCCCTGTCAAAATCCAAAAACCCTGACCAGGGTCATGAACTCCAATGCCCTCAGAGACCTGGCAGAGAATTTATGAGAGCAAAGCTGGCAGGTCCAAAAGCTAAGCCCATGTCTGCGTGAGAGGTGGGGACTGCAGACAGCTAGGAGGGGCTGGGGGGCGCGGGGCGGGGGGGGGGGGGGGGGGCACTGCTTCACTCCTGCTCTCCTGCCGCATGTGGCCAGGGCTTAGAATGTCTGAAGACAAGCCAGAAACTCTGAATTGTTCTATGAAATTTTCCTATCTTTAAATATAGATTCTGTGTTTTAAATACATTATGCAACCAAATAATACATGTCTATGGATCAGATCCACTGAGCTGCCAGTTTTCTATCTCGGCCTTAACTCTACTTCCAGGCACATGGGCAACTGAGTCTTATTCCTTGCTTTCTGTTAACACTAAATGGTCCACCATTACTATTAAAAAGGATTATGTTAGCCCTGACCAGTGTGGCTCCGTTGGTTGGAGCACTGACCTGTCCTGTACACCAAAAGGCTGCAGGTTCCATCCCTGGTAAGGGCACACACCTAAGTCATGGGTTCAGTCCCCAGTCGGGAAACATAAGGGAGACAACCAATCAGCATTTCTCTCTTACATCAGTGTCTCTCTCTTTCTCTCTCTTTCTCTCCCCCTCCCCCTCAAATCAATAACCATATCCTCGGGTGGGGATTTAAAAAAATTCTCCACTGGCCTCCCACTGCCCTAGAACACACTAAAAACATCCTGCCGTGACCCAGGTCTGGCCCAGCACTGCTTTGCTCCATCTCCACCACTTGGCCCTTGCTCACACAGTCCCAATACCACAGCCTCTGGCTGCTCTGCAGACCTACAGGGTCTCTGCCCGACTTCCGGGCTTTACACTTGTTGGCCTAGAACATTCTTCCTCAGGCTTCTACAGGGCTCCTCCTTCTCAGGAGTCAAGTCTCAGCTCAAACATTTCCTCCTTCAAGAGACCTTCCTTCACAAGTCCCCTACCTGTTGCTTTGACATAACCCTATTTTTCCCCCATCATTATTCAGTGCTAAGTTATCACTCCCTCAAGTGACTTCATTCATTTGTTTACTTATTTATGGTCTGCCTCCACTAAGAAGTAAGATGCCTGAAGCAAAGAACCTTGCCACACTTGGCCTAGACAATGTTCCAAACAACTAGAATCTAGGCATCCACCTCCAAGGCCAGCCATTACCTTCTAAATGAAATACCATAAAGAGATCTGGTGGCAGTCACCAAGCAGATCGGACTCTTCTCTAATTTGTGTGCCTCCCTCATCTAGCAACCATGTCTGATAAACCCGATGTGGCCGAGATTGAGAAATTCATGGTCAACACTGAAGAAGGTAGAAGCACAAGAGAAAAATCCACCACCTACCAAAGAAATGACTGAACAGGAGAAGCAAGCAGGCGAATCGTAATGAGGCCTGCACCACCAATATGCACTCTACGTTCATTCCGCAAGCATTGCCTTCTTATTTTACTTCCTTTAGCTGTTTAACTTTGTAAGCTGCAAAGAAGTTGGATCAGTTGAAATGACTGTGCTGCCCCTTTTCACATCAAAACTACTGACAATAAAGGCCGCACCTGCTGCTCCCATCTGCCTCTGTGGCTGGAAGGGAAGGAAAAGAACTTGCTTGTTGGTGAAGGATGAAGCTGGGTGAGAGAGAGTGAAACACAGGATAAAAACCAAGCTGGTCCAAGGTAACCTGCAGGCTGTAAAATGCAATTTAATCAGAGTGCCATTTTTTTGTTAAAATGATTTTAATTATTGTAATACACAATTTTTTAATATGCAAATAAAGTTTTAAAACTTGGGAAAAAAAAAGAAATACCGTAAAGAATCTAACCACTTATCTAGTGGCATCCTTCAAGGTTGTGATTTATTCTTGTCTCCAAAAAGGAAGCATTCTACTCATCCACCTTTTAGAAGTCCACATACCAATTAGATTTTAGGAATTAAAAAAATTATAAATTCCTTCAGAATGACAAAAGAAGACATAATTTTGACCAGGAAATAAAACTGTTTAAGATTGGGTTTATAGTCTTCTTTCTGAACGATTTACCTCTTTCTCCCTTTCATAATCTTCCTTGTCATATTCTTCATCTTCATTTTGGGTCTGCAGCGCCACACTGCCAAAGTCTAGTGACATGGTCCTCCTGCAGGACAAGACAGAGGTTGTTTTGAAATATCCCCCAAAATCTCACCAGCCAGTCTCTCTGTACAAGAAATGCCACCCAGGGAGACAACAGCAGCCAGGGAGAAGACATATGCAACTCACGTACGACAAACAGTACTCCAAATACAAAGTGGGTTCTTACAAGTTAATTGTGGTTCCCAGAAAACAACTATATGACAGCAATTCATAGGAAGACATGCAAAAAGCCAATAAACCGATGATTAGACCTTCCTAGTGTTCTGGAAAACATAACTCAAAATAGTAAGACTTTGTCCACAGAAAAAAGTAAGATAATAATAAACTAGAAATGTGCCAAAACATAAAAATTTTAAAAATATGCTCAAAGTTTCCAATTGTATATGTTCGATATGGCACAGGTAGCATCCTCCACCACTGGTTCTGCCTTCGACTGCCACAAACCCAAACCTCACGTGTTACAGCAGGTGAGCCACTGAGCCCTCGTGAACGACTGCCGCCCAGCACCACCTCCGGTCTGGCAGCCTGCGTGTAGCACACAACGAAGGCATAAATGGTAAATGTCTGCTCTTTACTTGATAAAATCAGGTTCCGGAGGGAAAAAAACACCCCAGAAAAACAGAAGCGAAGGCTATGAAGTGGTACCACTGCGAGGTTCCAGTTCCAAAAGCAACAGCAAGAGCTCCCTGGAGAACTGGTAACTGCTGTGGCAGAAGCGGCAGCAGGAAATGGGTTTTCAAGCACTTACCATCAAAAGGCTGCTGATGATTTGAATTACACTTAGGGATCCTGACATGACACAGAAACTACTACTGAGAATTTCAAAGCTCTGAACAACCCTGACAAAATCGGAGGCAGGCGTCATCAATTTCCGGGCTGCTGCCCCCCACTCAGTCCTGCTCCTGCGTGCCAGGGAAACGCACTGTGATGTGAGCATGAGCCACAAGCAGCTCGTTCGCTGCACTTTTCAGGCTTGAAAATGTCATTGAACTGGAAGCGAAATAAGGAACACAGGCCCAGCCATCCAAAAGCATTTCGCCACAAAGAACTCAACTCCTTTGTGTTAACAGTTGAGAGCTGTGATCACAAACTTTTCTACAAGCCAGTAAGTAGCCCTATAGACAAAGATATTCCACTTCCTCAGATCCCAGGCACCTTCTATTGTATGACAGTTCCATCTGTACCACCAAGAGAGAGATGTGGCCAATTCAGTTATGACACATCATTAAATTTTAAAGCGCAACCTGACTTTGTAGATGTTAAAAATGTGAAAAGAAAATGTGCACTTACAGTAGGTAAAATACGGTATTACAGATTTACATAAATATGACTTTCAATGCTAAAATCCCCATATGTTGAGTTTGTTTCTCTGAATTATGTTTCTTGGCCAAACTCTGATTTGCAGTCCACCTTTTTTATCCCTCCCTCTCTGATCCCTACACCCTGCCCATCCCTTTTGACTCTACCATCTAAACTCCTTGCATCAACTGTGAACCCTTCCAGCCAGCCTCTGCTTCTCAGACCAGACATCTTCCTGTGCCAGAGCTGTAAGGAGGAAGAAACAGGAGCACCCTTTCACTGAGAGGGAAAATACATTAAGTTGAAGGAACCTAAACCTCGTCTCCACCCGCAGCTGGGTGACCCCCTGGGTACCCGCATGAGATGGAGATCTGAATATGGTCAAGAGTCCATAATGTAGCTGAATCGGGGAGGGGAAAGCTCGTGTCCGCAAGTTTTTTCACTACTGCAAATGAACATCAAGTCTATGGAATCTACAGATAATGAAAATACCAGTCCATTTACATCCTGGCTCCTTAAAAGAAATGAGATTAAGCTAGACCTTAAAGACATCCCTAAAGTCTCCAGACCTAAATAATCTTTTGTGTTTTTCACTCTTATAGTACTCTCCATGTCTTCCTGCATTTTATAATTAAAGCCAGAAGATGAAATTTGAGTTAATTTCTCCTTTATTAGGTAAAAGAAAGGAAGGGCTTTTTTTTTAATTTCTCACTAACCTTCCACTAACCTGTTGAATATTGAAAAAGAACATTAAAGTTTATAAGAGCTCACATTTTCTCAGATAGAGAATAATGAATTCTACAAGGTGTTTTTATTTTTAAGTGAAGAGAATGTAAAAGACCAAAGTGTATCTTTTTTTTGAATGACATTTTAAATTCATACCATGTCATTAAAGAAGAAATCTGAAAAAATATCTGGAAAGGCCAAAACCTCATTGTTGGGGAAGAGAAGACAGGAACAAGTTTTCCTTCTGAAAAGTGTAAACTACCAGAGACTTTAAGGAACTGTTTTAGGGATAAAGGTGACTCTGATAAACATACTGTGGTTAGGGAAAAAAACTAAAAAGAAAATGACTATTTTAATCAAAATTTGAAATAAAAGCTAATGTTTTTCTTCAACTTATTAATCACTACTAATGACCACTACTATCAGAGACTTTGCTATAATATTCAGAACAATAATAGATCACTTTAGAAAACAAATAGCAAGACAGTAAACCCAGAAGCCATAAAGGAAAAACTTGACAGGAACTTAATCACAAAAAAATTCTGTATGGCTAAAGATATTATTATTAACAAGTTAAAATCATGTATGGAAAAATACATCACTAATAAAGCCAAAAGATTAATAATAATAATAATAATAATGAAAAAAATACTTGCAAAACATATGATAAAGTCCCGATATACAGTTCTCACAAAGAAATAAGAAAAAAATTAAAAATAAGCAACTGACAATTTCATTTTTAAGAAAAAGAAACATGCCCTGGCTGGTATAGCTCAGTGGATTGAGCATGGGCCTGCAAACCGAAGGGTCACTGGTTCGATTCCCAGTCAGGGCACACACCTGGGTTGCAGGCCAGGTCCCCAGCCAGGGGTGTGCAAGAGACAACCAATTAATGTTTCTCTCCTTCTCTTTCTCCCTCTCTTCTCCTTTCTATAAAAAATAAAATAATTTTAAGCCAGGCAGTGAAAGACAAATACCATATGATCTCACCTTTAACAGGAAGCTAATCAACAAAACAAACAAACAAACAAGCATAATATAAACAAAGACACTGAATTTGAGAACAGTCTGACAGTGTCCAGAGTGGGAGGGGAGGGAATTTCAGGGGAAAAGGGGAATGGTTTAGAGCAACAAGTATAAAGGACTCATGGACAAAAACTATGGGGGGAGGAAATGGGAGGGAAGTGGGGAGGGCTGGGGTGGTGGGCTGGGGCGGGGTAAAAGACAGAAAACTGTACAATATCAACAATTAAAAAATACTGATTTAAAAAAAATAAAATAAAAAATGGAAAAAAAATAAAAAAAATAAAATAATTTTTTAAATTAAAAAAAGAAAATCATCCAGAAAATTATTAATATTAATATACTGAAAAAGAACATTTGCCCTAGTAAACATTCTTTTGAATAAATTTGGCAGTAGTATGCCACTAATAAAAATTAAATATTTCTATATTTATTGAATAATTATTTTTTAAAAATCATGATGCAAAATAAGTGTACAGTATGCTTTTTTAATAGTGAGATAGTTAATAATTTTTTCCTAAGTAGATAACTTTTCTGAATCTATTAACAAGACTTAAAGTTGAGAACTGGAGTTATGTTCTTTCCTTTCGTGACACTCAGGTAGGAAGGACTCAGCCTCAGTAGTCACTTTGTTGTCCCTGGTTATGTTGTCTCATGGCCCTTCCACCATGAGAAGGAAGACCAGTGGGTGTTTAGTTGGACAAAATGTTAAAAAGCAAAAGTAATATTGTTTTTGCCTCATCTGAGAGCCTTCAAGCACTCTGAAGGCAAAAATTAAATATATCTACCCCACCCTTTGGACATGGTAGGCACAAATATTTGTTGAATGAATGTAATACATTCATGTTGCCCTATATTGATTCATTGTTTCAATGAAATTTACTGAGCACCTACTGTGTGTCAGGTTATTCCCCTACATATATCTGAGACATGGTACTAGCTAGCCATGGGGAGGTAACAGTACCTCAGGGAAACAATGATAACAATGATATAAATTAATAGTTACAGTGAAACATTGTAATAAATGCTCTAATAAAGTACCAAAGCAAATATTAACTTTGCCTAAGAAGAAAGGACTGCTGAGAGAAGTTTCACAGAAAGAAAAGACTTGATTAAAGATAGATGTTCAAGGATACAATACTGCTGAAAGTGGTTAAGACTGAGGGAACTCACTCACACAACCTGGGCTCAATTCTGGCTTTTATTTATCAACCACGCAACTTAGAGCAAACTGTTTCCATTTCTTTACTAGTAAAATGAGAGTAAAAATAGTACCTACCTCAAAGATTGGTAGGTACTATATGCATTATGAAGTGCATACAGATGCAATCAATACATTTTAGTTGTTATCATCATATTATTACTGATGAATAAGTCGGCCTGCTACAGAAGAGGTTAAAGAAACAAAGGGTACTCAGCATATCTGAGAAAAGGTGAAGGTTCAGCCTTCGGGAAACTTTCAAATAACTCCACCCTTCTGAGATAAAAATGCCACATCCTTCAAGATGCTCTCCCTATCTTGTTCCCCCGTGAAATTAGTCCCTCTTTGCACTTTGGGTCTGTTTTTCTTATGCTTTTCTTATGGTTTCAATACCAGCCATAAGAAGACTCCAAGGTGATTATTTGAATGCATTCAGTTATCTGGGGAGTGCATATAAATTGTCACACATTGTGAAGGATATGAGGAAATTCAGTTTAAATCACATTGGAGTTCATGACCATAGATAGAAAAGGTTAAGGGCCAGAAAAAGGGTTTGTAAGAGCCCTGAGAGTTAGTAAATTCTACTTATTTGCTTACATGCTAGCTTCTCTCCTAGAATGGGAGAGAAGCCAGACCCCACCAGCCTGTTTTAGACTTGCATTACCAGGTTTAGGAAGCCTATTCCTTCATTCAACAATTATTTACTTAGCACTGTCCGAGATGACAAAGTTTAACAGGACTTGGTGGAAGGAAGGAAAGAAAATAACCATACATAGAAATGATGACAATAATCTGTGATCAGTGCTAATGACAGCAGCTTGGACAAATCAATTCAGAGATCCCAGAGGGTGCAGCGAGCAGACACCCACGGGCTGAACGGAACACTAGATCAATGGCCTTACCAAGAACTCCGTTTGGCGTCAGCTACGGCCCAACAAGTAGGTACCGCGACACCGAAGCTGCACAGAGCCCAGGATGCCCGGGATTGCTGGTTTTGGCTGTCAGCGTCACATGCACTCGGTCAACACACGTGTACAGAACATCCACTGTGAGCCAGGCGCGGCGCCAGGGTGACCACGGAGGGGGTCCCCAGGGTAGCGTCTCAGGGTTACCCCAGGAGCCTACAAGTTGAGAAGAGAGCCTCCCAGACGTCACTGCTAAGCAGAATGACACTTCAAAGTCAAAGGCTGAGCCCAGCAACCCGCGGGCAATCCACCAAGGTGGGATTTGGGGAGGGGGCGGGTCAGTCCTCCCGGAAGCCTCGCCAGAACTCAGAGAATCCCGCACCCCCTCTGGCTCCACCCCCAAGCCCCGCCGCGAAGCAAAACTCACCGGAGGCCGCGGACGCTGCCACCGCGGGAAAACGCTAGCCCCGGCCGATGTCCAACTTCTAGCAAACCCCCTTACCCGGGATCTAATCGGCCAGCTCCTTCCTAGTCACAACCGAACTCGGAGCCCTGAAGTTACTGAGGAGCACCTGCCTCCTTCAATCGTCCTCTAGAAGCTCTCCCGGTGGGCGGGATCACGTTGGGGCGGGGCGGGGCGGGACGGGGGGGGGGGCCGGGCGAAAGTCCCCGCCTTGCTCAAGCTTGGTTGAGAAGTCCGCCTGCAGTTGCAAATGTAAGGCTGTTTAAAAGCGGGCGCCAGAGGTGGCGGGAAACTCCTCCTGTGCGCCCATTGGTGGGTTTGTAAGCCAATTACAAAAGAATTGACTCTGGAATAGGAGGGTTTATCGGTTGCCTAGAGACGCCCAAGCACTTTGCCTCCAGCTTTTCGCTAGGATGAACTGGTCTTGCCTGGACACCTTGTCCCTTCCCTCACTACTTAATGCTGGAGACTGGTGCGGTGACTCTTGCCCACCCCACCCCACCCCACGCTTGCCACTCCTAAAGCTCAGCGCACAGAACTCCTCACTTCCCCATAAAACCCTTACCTTGGAGTTTGGCCTTCTGATTCTCTAAGGTGCCTGCCTCCTCATCGCCCAAACAGCTTAAACGTTTTGTTTTATTTACTTTGCCTTCCTGCTTACTAGGTCCCACCTTGTTTGAACTTGTGTTTACAGCTGCATCTGCAAATACTGTGCTTCATTTTAACATTTAGCAAGATAACGTTTACTAAGTGTCCAGACCTTGACACCTTTGTCCTACCTGCACTACCTCACCATCCCATCGCTGTGATAACTACACTGACCCCTGTAACTCCATCCACTAGCCTAATAGGCACTTCCATAGCGATGGAGTGAGTGAAATCACTGGCTGAGCTGCCTGTGGTTCACAGAATGTTTTTGTTTGGCTCCAGCTTTTCTTTCACTTGTATTGCCCTACCTTACTTCTCCACCTATTCAGTCTCAAGATAGATGAGCTCCGCCTTGTAGCCTTTTATAACACACCTCCCTTCCCTGGCAGAAATGATTTTTCCCACCTCTGTACATAGTGTGCATATCTTATCACAGTTCTTGTATCTACTATAATTAGTCGTTGTGTGTCTGTTTTACTCAGTCCAATGTTAATATCTTGAAGTACTTAACTTTGCTTCTTGGACATCCAGCATCCTTCATAGCCCCTGCTAGGCACTCAAAACAAATTTGTGAAATGAGTAAATGAATGAACAAACAAACAATGAAGACTTTTTGTGCCACACAAAGCGAATAAAGGCATTCAGGTAAATGGCAGTTGTTGAAATCTGAGCCAAGGTATCTGGTAGTAAGAACTAGGCTGAGGGACTTTTTATGTCTCACTGCAGTCTATCAGCAAACTGTGTGTAACGTCCCGTGCTAAAGGTTAAGGTGGAATGCTATGGCAAGAATGTGGAGTGATTCCTGCCCAGTTCCTCAGAGAGAAGAAAGCATAAAAGATGGAAGGAAGAAAAGCACACGAAGAAGCAGTGTTTGCAATCCCCTATTCAGTTCTTTAGAACTGGGTGAGTTCTTTCACAGACACTAGCTCATGTGGTCCTCACAACACAATCCTGTGAGAGGCTAGGACAAGTATTAGCAACCCATTTTACATCAGAAGAGGCTGACAAAAATTTAAATGACTTGTCTATGGCTGCACAGCTAACGTGAGACAATTTGACCCAGCTTATATCCAAATCCAGAGCTTGTCACTAAATATAAAATATAACTGAGACTTAAGCACACAAGTCACAAAGACGCAAAATACAGAATAAACCAGAGACCCTGGCCTCTAAAAATGGATTTGAGTGGAATTGTGGATATATTATAATCAACAAAATTTTCTTGACTGCCTATCCTGTTTAATTCCCAGCTTAGATGCTTGAATACAAAGTGTGAGGCAGGACCCCTACCCTCAAGATACCCATACTCTTTGTGGAGTGTAAGATGCTTACATAAAAAGACAACACAAAAGCATAGTTGACTACATGTAATACGAGTAGAAGAGGCAAAAATTGTGGAAGAAAGTAAACATCTAATGAAGGCTCTGTGGGGGAAGGTTCCTAGAGGAGGAGGCCACAGGTGGGGTGATTAGCATGAATGACTGCAATGTGAAGACCAGACCGGCAAAAATGGAGGATTTTTATTTCAGAGCTGAGGTTGGAGAAGTCAGCAGATAGAAGGTAAGCCAGTGGAAAAGCTTGAGACCTGGAGGAATGGGAAAGGCATTCTACAAAGATAAGGTCCAATGCACACAATAAATGAATATGTCCGGAGGTACACAGACAGAGGTATTCTGGGGTAAGAAAGACAAATGTGGCAGAAGAAAGAAAAACTAGCAAAGACATTAAATGTTGGGAAAGATTATTTGTGGAATGTTGGGTCAGAGTTTATCTTCCATTTTTAATGTTTTTTAATTTAGTGATTCGAGAGAGAGACTGAGGGAGAGGAAGGGAGCGGGGAGAGAGGGGGGAGAAGGGGCAGAGAGAGAGAGAGAGAGAGAGAGAGATCAGGATGCTCTAACCAGAAGAACTTCCTGGCCAGGACTATCTTGCATTTTTTTAAACAGACACACCTGTGAGCTAGGAGGGACTACCTCTCCCAGACTTGTTTGTATTTCAAGTGTTAAATGTCACATTGTTGATGAGATGTGGTCTTTCTCATTAAGAAACATTTACAAAGGTGGAGTTAAGCTATCATTTCTCTTTTTTCCTACCTACTCTTTGGTGCCAAAGCTATCAGATCAATGCAATGCCATCATGAAATGAGTGCTATCCAAAAAAAAAAAAAAAAAAAACTGACCTTAAAGAAGATCACAGTTCATCTTCCAGCTCTCCTACCTTCTCCTACCTACTAACTTTTGTCCACACAATTTCTTTAATCCCTCTGAGCCTCCAAGTCCCTATCTGAAAATAGGAATGATATCTACTTCACAGGATTATGGAAAGGATGAAATAGGATTGTGTGAAAGAGCTTTTGAAATGTAGGAATACTATTTCAAGATTAATTATTTTTATTCTGTCTCTCTGTAGTTACGGCTGATTGGACTAGAGTACATACTGGAATCTGAGGTGGTAAGGAAAAATCAGGAAGTTATAATTGCCGGAACCCAAATGCTGCAGTGAGCTTAGAGCAGATGGTCGAAAAATACCAGTGTATTTTTCATGAGTGTGTGCAAAGGGCAACAGGAGCTTATGGAATGGGACAAAAGGGAAGTTTATTCAAGAGAGAGAGCTTTATAACAACAAGACAAAAATATGAAATGCTAGAGATGGCAAAAGAGTACTTGAAAGAACTGAGGAAGAACGGACCATTATTTGTAGCATATTCAATCAATGACATTTGGGGAACCCTTCATGCCATGCAGTGTTCCAGAGGCTCATTTAATGCTGACACGTGGGTCAAAATGCCTAGCCCAATCAAGCTCCTTCTCGTCAAATCTGCTCCTGCCCACAGCCACTACGACCTCACCATCATCCCCACAACCCTGAGACCTGACCATGCCCTACTGGATGAAAGGTGAGCATCAGACCCAAACTGGGCCAATCATGTTCCCTTCCCAGATAACTAAAATAAGACTTCATGAAACTGAGTCAGGTGGTAACCACACAGAGGGGAAGCCGACTTGTATTACACTTGTCTGTACTTGTCTGTATTTTGTATTTTATTACGCTACCTCCATAGCTGTGTCATGTATATGGGAGAACCTAGACTGAAGAGAATGAACTTCTGTCACTCAAAGCCATGGGTCTGTCTGGTTCCTGCACTTGTTTTTTATCCTCGCCCGAGGACATGCTCATTGATTTTAGGGAGGGGGGAGAGAGGGAGAGATAGAAGGAGAGAAACATCTATGTGAGAAACATTAATCGGTTGCCTCTCCTGTGCATCCCAACCAGGGACAAAACCTGCAACCCAGGCATGTGCCTGACCAGGAATTGAATCTGCTATGACCTTTCAGTTCATGGGACAACACTCCAACCACCTGAGCCACACCAGCCAGTGCTAGTTCTACACTTTGTAAAGGCTGACACTTCAGCTTTTCCTCAGATTCAGTGATACATGAACCTTAAAACATCTTTTGACTTGAGCTGGCTTGGGTCATGTAGGTGTTGAATAGTTTCCCCTAAAGTTTTGTGTTCACCCAGAACCTCAGAATGTCACCTTATTTGGAAATAAGTTCTTTGCAAATGTAATTAGTTAAGAGGTCATCCTGGGTAAGGATTTGGATTTAGTAAATCTAAATACTGGTGTCCCTAACAGAAAAGGAAAGGACACTGAGTGACACACAGAAGGAAGATAGCCATGTGGGACGGAGGCAGAAATTGGAGCTATGCTGCGGCATGCCAAGGGACACCTGGGGCCACCAGAAGCTGGTGGAGGCAAGGAAGGGTTCTTCTGTGGAATCAGAGGGATTCTACAGAAGGGATTTCAGAGGGAGCATGGCCCTTGAGATGCTGGTCAGCACCTTGATTTCAGACTTCTAGTCTCCAGAACTATAAATTTCTGTTGTTTTAAGCCACCTAGGTGGGTTTCCATTTCTTGCAAGCAAGTATTTGTGACTAGGATGTATTTGTGATGATAGATTATATGTGAAAAGTCTAGACCAATTGAAACTGGAAAAGTTGGCATTCGTGCTGCCTGTCACTACCAGAACCAATAAGTAGAGACAAGGACTGAATATTTATGGGCACTCTATTTAGATGCCAGCCAGCTGAGAAGATGGCAGTTTATGCACACTAAAAACCATCTTAACACCTCATCTCAAGCCAACCTTTTTATAAGGAGAAGAAAGGGTAGATAAAGAGTTTGGAGAAAAGGTTAATCAGTTAAGAGTTGCAGTCCAGAGGCGATTCTCCTAGTACTTCTTCATCTGTTCCCTCCTTGGAACACAATGGATCAGGTACCATCTCTATTGCTTGCAAACAGCCCCGCTGCGCCCCCACCCCTGACCTGGTACACAAATGGTGAATTTCTTGTCGACTTCCTGGAGCCATGCATCACGCATTCCAGTTCCTGGAATAACAACCTTCCACATGGATTAATCACTTAAGCCTATCAACTATGACTGAAGCTAAAATCTTTAACTCTTGAGTTCCAAGTTCCCCTATCATAATCACTCTCCCAGTATCATGCATGGTGCACTGTTGGAACTTGAAGATCTTCTGATGGGCCATTGAATGATACAAACAAGCAAGTCATTTCTTCAGTTCCCATGAAAAAATATGTAACTTGCAATTTCATGTTTTTATTTTCACACACAACTAACGCTTGTGTATTAGGGATCTACCAAGTAAGATATTAGGGATTACTAATGTTTAGAATTCATAAATTAGAATTAGTACCTTATTCAAGTTTATCAAGAATGATTGTTCACAATTTCTATGCACAACATTGCAAAGCTCCTGCTATATATACTTGAAAATAATGAAATTTCCAATTTGGAAAGAAGGATGTTAATAGTGATAAAAGAACAAGTTTTTTGAAAAATGTATAAGGTAGTATTTTGGAATATAAAAATCATATGAATGAGATCAAATTCTTCCCTTCAAGGTAAGTTAATAAGCAATTCCTGAAGTTCTTTCCATTTCTTTACTGTTACTAAACTACTTTTTCCCTACCTCCCCCCCACCCCATAAAAAGGAAGGATTTGGGGATGAAATACATGTGACATGGTAGATCTTTTGCAAACTCTTTGTCTTTAGCCAAAAGAGTGTGAGAAACAATTGCCTAGGTTTAATGTTTAGGATTTTCAATCAGAAAACCAGTGAATGCTATCGGAAGCAGTGATAACGACCATGTGATAAAGATACAAATATACAAGAATTATTTGAACGCTGGCCGGGTAGTTCAGTTGTCCCAATACACCAAGGTTGTAGGTTTGATCCTCAGTCAGGGCACATGCAGGAATCAAATGGTAAATGCATGGATAAGTGGAAACATATCGATGTTTCTCTCTCTCTCTCTCTCTCTCTCTCCCTCTCTCTCTTTCTCTCTCTCTCTCTCTCAAAGTCAATAAATAACATTTAAGGAAAAAAATGAAATATATTTTAACTTCAAATGCAGAACCTCCCAAAGGCCACTCCACTTCTGTTTCTTGAAACACTCAACAGATTACATAAAAGGAAGTACCCAAAATGAGATTTTAAATTGGTGTACATTTTATTTTTTCTTATTTTTTAAGGATTTTATTTATTCATTTTTAGAGAGGGGAAGGGAGAAAGAGAGGGAGAGAAACATCAATGCCAGAGAGAAACATAGATCAGTTGCCTCTTGAACTGAGGACTGAACCTACAACCCTGGCATGTGCCCTGACCAGGAATTGAACCAGAGACCCTTCACTTTGTAGGACAATGCCCAATCAACTGAGCCGCACGTCAGGGCAAATTGGTGTATATTTTTAAAGCTTAGATAACACATCCAATGCATACTGACAAAAAAACAACATAAGGTGATCGTACCACTCATAAAAATACTACTGGATTTATTTAAAATGTTAATGGATTTGAAAACTAAGATAGTATAGTCTAGTAATGGATATACATTTGAAGTTGTTTGATGTTCTTCTGTCTTCGGTCAGGTTCTTAGAAGTGAACCTTGGGATGAAAATCTGAGCACCAATGATTGACTAAGGAAGGGCTTCCCGGAGAAAGCTGCCAGGGAGGGAGAAGGTCAGGGAAGGGCAAGAGGCCCCCCTGCAGGGCTGTGCTTTGGGAGAAATGCCCACCGGCCCCAGCCTGATTCACAGGGAGCTGTGGAGTGGGTCAGGCTGGGGCCAAGGAGCTGAGCTTTCCCGCTCCTGCACCAGTGATGGTGGCAGGGAAGGGGAAGAGGGGCAACCACAGGCGCTTCTGGCTTTGAGGGACTCAAAGCAACAGCCCTGGCCTGAGGCATCCTCAGAATGAGTAGTCACTGTGCAGGTAGTTAGAAGCAAAACGCAGAGATGCCAACAGAAGAGCACACAGGCATCGTTCAAGGACCCAGCGGGGCTGGGCACCGCTGGCAGGTATCCTCCTACATTTCCGCTTGCCACCCTTTGACCTTGTGAGAGTATCTCTGCAGAAGATATTAAACATCCACTTCTGAGGCTCTTCACGAAGATGAGGTCTCACACAGCTCCTCCAAGTGACCCCGCCTAGTCCTAGCATGTTGGAAACTGGGACAACCAAGAGGATCCCACCACATTCTGTGCATTCAGGGAAACTGCCAAGAGTTAGTGAAGCAGCAGTCTTCCTAAAAATCTTTTGACACATCTCAATCTCTCCTGAAATGCAGCCCTTCCACACAGCCCACTCGCCTCCTGTCGCTGTCCTCCTCTCACCCTGCCAGCACTGCGGCCTCCCCTGTGGCCTCCCACGCCCTGCCCACACCTTTGTGAGACGAGTCCCTTTATTAAAGTATCAAATTACTCAATTTAAGGGAGCCATCTGTTTCCCGTCAGGACCCTGACATATCCTACAGATGACGAATTTTCCCAGTCCCAAACAGCAGACACGTACTGTCAATTGTCACAAAGTAATACTCATTTATTGTTTTGAAAAATCATTTACAGGTATTTATAGGCAAATCAATTTCCACTTTAAGACCAATGAAGATAAGAGTGTTATTAAAATAGCATGCAATTAAACAATTCCCTCGTTGTTTCTTTTTGTTCTAACTGGGTCTGTGGCATTTGTAAGGGCAGTATTTGCTCATCCAAGTACGTACAATACAGCCAAATATTGACTATCTGCATGTACTGCTCTCAGCATTTATACTCCCTGAATCTGTTTGCGTCAGGAACTCTTTCTTGCCCCCCAGTTACCACCATTCAGCCAGACTGAGACCCCAGCCTCTTCTGTCTCTGATAAAGGTGATTAGATCACCCGTGAGTTTCTATGATCTATCCCTCTCCTAAAGTATATGCAAAATTGATGAAAAATACATTTCCTAGTTGTACAAAAGGAAATAGACCTGTCTAAGAAATTAATAGCAGAAGAAGTAAAATCATAAATCTTTTCATAAAAATATTAGAGTTCAGTATGCTAGATTTCTGATTACTCCTATCCAAAAGAAGATTCCCATATCTTATTCAAAACGTAGCAAATATATCACAGTTACAAATGTTGTGTCTACGTAGCCAAAATGAAGTGGAGTTAAGGCTGTTGTCCAGGCAGCTCAGGATAAAAAAAGCACTCTACAGTAAGGGCCCTATCTCTATATGCAAAGGCAAGTAAAGGGCTGAAGCGGTTTTCTGCTGCTCAAAACCACCAAATCCGTTTCTACCATGTTTACTTATATTCTTCCAAAGTGTCAACAGTTTTGACTGAAAGACTTGGGGTGTCCACTACCTGAATGTTGATCTCAGTTGTGCCACTCATTTTGAGCACAGACACAGACTAAAGAAAAATACTCAAGTTTTCACCTTAACTGTACAGACTGGTAATCAACATTGACCCCTACTAAACGGAAATTTTGCTGTTTACAGACTCTTATTATGTCAGGGCTGAAATGGACCTCCGAATCCACCCAGCCCAGCTCTCTCATTTGATAGACAAGGAAGCCGCAGTGAAGACAGTGTCAGCACCCTGCACACGGTGACACTGCTGACAGCCAGCCAGGGGCTTCTCCCTGCAGGCTGAGCCTCAGTGTGCCGGTGCGTCTCCATGTGGCGAACCTTTCCAAATGTTTCGTTTCCTGTTTCTCCCTTCTGCATTTTGTATGACCATATTCTAGAAAAGGCGCTATGGATTCATGTAAGTGAGGGAGTACCATTCCATTGCAGCCAACCAGGAGGCTATCTCCACATACTTTCGAATAAATTCAGTAGTAATTTTCAATAGTAATAGAACCAATTTGGATATTAAATATGAAGAACACTGGTTTGCTTTCCATCTTTTAAATCCCTGTACTCTAGCTATTTTTGGTGGGGAAGAGGGAAAGAGGGAGAAATATGAAGGAATCAGAAATGGCTGACAGATTTGGCCTCTTCAGCTTGTCACATGCTGCATACAGTCCAAATAGCAAAAACTGAGAAATACTGGGGCAAATGACTTCGGCTGCAACCCTTTAGCCAGCAAATGGGACAGGCCAATGAAACAGACCAACACTTTCAGTGGCTTCTGATTTGATTCCATTGGCAGACACAGTCCAAATTCAATGCCATATTTATTTTAACATTGCAGTGAAAGTCCCGCTGAACAGAAAATACAATAAAGTCAAGCGAATTGCTTCTAATTTTTGTAACAATGAAAAACATTTTTTGGCAAATGGTTCTATAGTTATAGAACATGAAGACTCATAACTAATCTCCCCAATATGAAAATGTCTCCAAATTATCAAGTTAAAAGGCACATACCACTGCCCCAGCAGTTCGTTGAAGTTGTCTTTAGCATGTGAAATTTTAATTGTGCTTTTAGCTTGTTATTAATGCAATATGGCCTTAAAAAGTGACATCCGTGCATATGTATAATTTGTTTTCAAATGGACCAATCCTCTTCCCCTTTTCTGATGATCAAGTTTTGTTAGTCCATGATGGTCTCGAAGAAATGCACTTCATAGTTTGTGTTCTATTTCATCTGGAAACCACATGTGAATTATCCTTATGTCCTACCACAAAATGGATTTTCTTGAATTATCAGTATGATGGTATTTCATATTATCATTTGTTTAAATGCAAAATTCCTGGAATATTATCTTTTCTCACTGGTTGTTTAAGGCTTACTTCACTTCCAGAAGAGATGATTGGCAAACTATTATCCATGTGGTATCTGATGAGGTGGCCGACATTATCAAATACGTGATCCTTGGTCCTCACCTTGAAAAGGAAAATGAAAGGATCTAGGTTAAATGATAATAGTTCTCCTGACAGGGGAATAACCAGAGGAGAAAAACAGACATATCCCTGAAGGAGATAAGGGACAAGGGGGGGGAGAGAGAGAGAGAAGGCGAAGGAAAGAGAGAGGGAGAGAGTGAAGGGGAGAGAGAGGGGGAGAGAGAGAGAGAGGGAGGGAGAGAGGGAGGGAGGGAGAGAGGGAGGAGGAAAAGGTAGTTTTTAACTTCATATCTTTAGTAAACAATTTTTCATTCCCCAAAACCTTTTAAAGCTAGTATCCCTCCCTGTTAGGAAAATGATAAGTACTTGTCACCCAATCCAAATTTGCAATCAACTTCTTTCCCACATTACTGTTGGATATATTCGTGTCACCATTCCTATAAATATTTAAGTGGGTTGTATACCAGCATGAATCTCAGAATTACAATCAAACCCCATCAAGCAGGGTGCTTTCATAATATCCTGTCTGTGTAGGAAGGAGGCCCTTCTGGAAAATTCCCACCTCTCTGTAGAGGCTCCACACAAATCCTTTGTCCTCCAAGAGGCCTCCTCAGACCTTTCTAATTGGTATGTGTGTCTCCTTCCTGCAGACTTCCTGGTCGTGATTCATAAATATTTGTTATACAGAACTTCTGGCCTGTATGCCAAGACACTCAGTTGCCATAGGCCTGCCTTCTCCTGAGAACTTTCCTCCCTAGGATTATTATATCTTCACCCTAGGCCTGGACACAAGACATTGCTTTCCATTATGGCTCCACTGGCTCAGTGGCCTGGCCATAACACACTCCTGTTTAGAGGTGGCTGGGAACTGCCCAGGACAGGGAAGGTATGCAGTCAGGTGTTATATAATTCTACTACCTCTCGACAAGGGATTCTTTGAGTTCTGTCTAGATACTGGTTTTCAGAATATTAAATACACACACTTATTGCAATAACTGGCCAAATTTCAGTATGGACTGTGAATAACATAATGGTATTGTATCAATGCTTTAATTTCTTGATTTTGGTCAATATACTATGGCTATGTAAGAGAACATCCCTATTCTTAGAAAACACACACTGGAGAATTGAAAGAGAAAGGGCACAATGTCTCCAACTTATTGTCAAAAGGCTCCACACCTGAGAGAGGTTTCATCTCTTCCGTCTCATCGGACCCAAGTCAAATCAGCTGATCAGCCCTGCCAGTCTGTGTTCTCAGTATCTCAGTCTGGCCCCTCCTCTGTATTTCCCCTGCCTCCATCTGGTTCAAACTTTCACTAGTTTTCACCTAGAATTCCCTAATTACTTCCTCCATCCCTGGTCTTTCCCCTCCTCTCTAATTAATCCTGCATACAAATGCCAAATTTTCAGTGTATAAGTCTACTGTATCCTTGGTTAAAATCATTGTTAAGTATTTTATTCTTTTCAATGCTAATGTAAATGGGATTGTTTCCTTAGTTTCCTTTTATGATTGTTCTTACTGTATAGAAATCCAACTGGTTGTTGTGCACTGATTTTGCATTATGAAACTTTGCTGAAATTGTTTATTAGTTCTAGGTTTTTTATGGAATCTTTAGGGTTTTCTTCATACAATATCACATCATCTAAGATCATTTTATTTTTCTTGCCTAATTGCTCTGGGTACTACTTCTAATACTATGATAAGAAAGAAAGAAAGAAAGAAAGAAAGAAAGAAAGAAAGAAAGAAAGAAAGAAAGAAAGAAAGAAAGAAAGAAGGAAGGAAGGAAGGAAGGAAGGAAGGAAGGAAGGAAGGAAGGAAGGAAGGAAGGAAGGAGGGAGGGAGGGAGGGAGGGAGGGAGGGAGGGAGGGAGGGAGGGAGAGGGGGAGAGAGAGAGAGAGAGAGAGAGAGAGAGAGAGAGAGAAAGAAAGAAAGAAAGAAAGAAAGAAAGAAAGAAAGAAAGAGGCAAGAGTGGGCATCCTTGTCTTGTTCCTGATATTAGAGGAAAAACTTAGTGTTTCACTGTTGAATGTGATATTAGTTGTGGGTATTATGTTATGGCCTTTACTGGTCCTTGTTTGTTGAGTATTTTTTAATCATGAAAGGGCACTGAATTTTGTCAAATGATTTTTCTTCATCTATTGAGGTTATTGTGTGATTTTTATCCTTCATTCTGTTAATGTGGTGTGTCATGTTGATTTTCATATGTTAAGCCATCCTGCAATCTAGGGATAAATCCCACTTGGTCATGGTGTATGATCCCCCAGCACTGCTGAATTGAGTTTGATAGTGTTTTGTTGAGCATTTCTGCATCTATGTTTATCACGGATATTACCTTGTAGTTCTCTTTTCTTGTAGTATCTTTTTTTTGCTTTTTTAATGTCAGGGTAATGCTAGCTCCACAAAAGGAGTTTGAAAGGGTTGCCTCCTCTTCCATTTTTTTGGAAAAGTTTAAGAAGTATTGGCATTAAGTCGTCCTTAAATGTTTGATAGAATCCACAAATATGCCATCTGGTCATGGGCTTTCCGTTATTGGAAAGTTTTTGATTACTGAGTCAATCTCCTTCTTAGTAATTCATCTCTTCAGATTTTGTTTCTTTATAATTCCATCTCAGTGGACTGAGTTTTTATGATTTATCCATTTCTTCTAAATTATCCAATTTCTTGGCATATAATTGTTATTGGTAATCCCTCATGATGATTAAATTTACATGGCATCAGTTGTTTGTTCATTTGTTGCTTTTTGTTTTATAGTTCGCATATAAGTTAAATCATACAGTTCTTATTCTTTTCCATTTGACTTGTTTTACTTAGTATGATACTCTCAATATTCATCCATGCTGTTGCAAATTGCCATCAGTTGTAACATTTCCTCTTTCAGTTCTTATTATATTTATTTGGGTCTTCCCTCTGGTTTTCTTAGCTAACTGAGCTAAAGGCTTGTCAATTTTGTTTGCTTTTCAAAAAACCAACTCATAGTTTTGTGGATTCTTTTCTATTGTTTTGCTATTCTCTTTCATTTATTTCTGCTCAAATCTGAATTATTTCCTTTCTTCCACTAATTTTAGGCTTAGTTTGCTCTTCTTTTTCTAGTTCCTTGATGTGTAAAGTGAGATTGTTTATTTGAGAACTTTGTATTTTTTTAATGTAGGCATTTATCACTATTATCTTTCCTTCATATTGCTTTTGCTGCATCCCATAGTTTTAGTATGCTGTGTCTTCATTTGAGTTTGTCTTCAGATATTTTCAAACTTCTCTTTTCACTTCTTCTTTGACTCATTGGTTGTTCAATAGTGTGTTGTTTAACTTAGACATATTTGTAAATATTAAAATTTTCTTTCCATCCTTAATTTCTAGTTTCATCCTACTGTGACTGGAGAAGATACTTTGTAGGATTTCAGTCTTCTTAAACTTATTAAGACTTGCCCTAATCGGGTAGCTTAGTTGGTTAGAGCACTGTCCCAATACTCTAAGGTTGTGGGTTTCATCCCCTGTCAGGGCACATAGAAGTATCAACCAATGAATGCCTAAATAAGTGGAATAACACGTCAATGTTTCTTTCACCTTTCCTCTCTCTCTAAAATCAATCAATAATTTTTTAAGTTTAGTTAGAATTATCTTGTGATCTAACATATAATCTATCCCAGGTTTTGTGGTCTAACATTAATTTTCCAAGGGTGCTTGAGAAGACTGTGTATTCTGCTGCTTTGGGTAGAATGTTCTGTATATTGGTTTCATTTGGTCTATAGTGTTGTTCAAGTCTTTGTTTCTTTGCTGATCTTCTATGTGGATGTTCTATCCATAACTGAAAGTGGGGTATTGAAATTCCCTACTAGTATGGTTTGCCTGTCTATTTCTCCCTTCAGTTGTGTTAATGTTTGTGGCATATATTTGGATGCTCTGATGTTAGGTGCGTATATATTGATAAATGTCATATCTTTCTAGTGAATTAATTCTTTTATCACGATATAATGTCATTCTTTGTCTCATTTGACAGTTTTTGACTTAAAGTCTGTTTTGTCTGATATAAATATAGCCACCCTTGCTCTCTTTTGGTTATCATTTGCATAAAATATCTTTATTTATCCTTTCATTTTCAACCTATGTGTGTCCTTAAGTCTAAACCGAGCCTCTTATAGAAAGCGTACAGTTAAGTCTTCTTTTTACCCATTGAACTGTTCTGCAGCTTTTGATTGGGGAGCTTAAACTATTTACACTTAAAGTAATTACTGATAAGAACTTACTATTACCGTTTTGGTTTTTTTTTTTTAGTCCAGGATCATTTCTGTCTACAGGCATCCTTTGCCCCAGTCACACATCTTTTATCGGCTTAATACCATTATACTCTTCTGTCTGCTCCTGTGGTTCCTTTCCTACACTCCAAATGTCCCCCTGTTGTAAGATTTTGCCCTCTTTCAAGGTTCATTTTACATGTCAGACCCTGCAAGAAGCATTTTAGTTTGCTTCATCTACAGCATCCTCTATCCTGAGAAACACCATTATGCTTTGGCTGAACCATCCTTATGTCATTCATCCATACAATTCTTTAAGCATCTATTTTATGAAATTATAAGCACTCTGACAGCAAGGACAAAGTATGTAACACTAAGCAATAGTCAACTGTGAATCCCTGTACTTCCATGTAAGTATTCATTTAATTCACTGAATTGAATTGAGAGGGGCGGAAAGAGGTTGAACCCTACTTGATCCCCACAGGGTGGTTCCCACTCAAACCCCTCCACTAACCTCTATTTAGGATTTGCTGCTCCAGTTGGAAGGTTCAAGAAAAAGTAAACCCTTAGCCTTGAACACTCTTTAACCTCTACTTAGGATTTGCTGCTCCAGTTGGAGGGTTCAAGAAAAAGTAAACCCTTAACCTTGAACACTCTTTAACAATATAAGGTTTTGGGTCTATCATTCAGAGTAATCACAACATCCTATAAAGACTCTAATGAGAAGCCAGTAATACCTTGCCTTCAGGATCCACCAGAAGAAGATGTTTGGCCTGGCCTCCCTGTAGTCCACTCAGCACATATTGGCCAGGAGATGTTGCACTCTCTCGAACCAAAAAGTCCCCATCCTTTACTAAGAGGCTCTCTGCCGCCTTCCTGCTCAACTTGCCATGGTAGCAGTCTTCATCCCGCAGCTGCTGATTAATGTGTGGCAAAGAAAGTGAGCTGGCAGGCTGTGCTGTGGCACCTGGCTGAACAGTTTCTGGTGCTTCTGAAGTCAAAATACAAAAAGAGACACCACCAAGTCACCTCCTCATCCATCCATTTATTCAATCATTTATTAACTCAGTAAATATAACTTGAGGCCCTACTATGTGCCAGGCACTATTTAAATAATGCTGTTGCTGGAACAAATTGGGTGTTTGTTTCCTGAACTTCCAACAGCCTCTAATTTAATGGTAGATCCAAACATTGCCTTTGGCTTCTGTTACCAGGAAATGAAAGGCTTATCCAGGTGCAGGAGTTTTTCTTTCAGATGAGACATGGACCTGACCCATGAGAACTACTTTTATAACTGTGGCCAGAGGCTCCTTATGTCCCAGGGTCTGTATGTTTAAGAGAATGAGGCTTATGCTTTATTTGGATCCTAGATAACTTCTAAGACTTTCCTAAGCTCTTTGAAAATGCCTAATTTTGGCTCTGCCAGTTTTTTAGCATTTAACTTTAAAAATAAACCAAATTACTAATCTGCTTCAGAGATGCTTCTAACCAAATACTTCAAAGCTATGCTGAACTTCACAGTATTCCTAGTAAAGTACTACTCTGTTGTTTGTGTCATTCACTTGCCTGGACAAAACAGAGTCAATCAGGTAAAAGAAGGCAAAACACAGGAAGGTGTGGGCTAAGCCGCTCCCCAAGGCTCTGCAAAGTAAATGTTACCCAGAGTTGAGAGCACTGGGGGATGTCAAGGTACATCCAGGTAGCATTTAATAATACTAATGATACTCAGTGATAATCATTGTTGTATACTTCCTATTTATTGAGTATGACAAGTACTGCTCAATGCTTTCATATATTATTTTGTTTGACTCTCAAAATTAGATAGGCAAGGAAATGGGTCTTTAAAAAAGATTAAATGACTTACCCAAAGTCACACTGCTCCTATGTTGTAGATCTGAGATTTGAAATGCCAGGTTATTAATCACCACATTATAAGGCCCTTCCTTACCTTGGATGTGAAAATCTTTCCATTTTCACAACTGGCCTAGCCACTCTACTTCTGTAGTACCCTCAAAGGTCCTTAGATGATAATAAGGCTATCTGGGATGACATACGGCATCTCCAGAAGTGAAAAACAAAACTCTTATCTCTAAACCCAGGTAAAAGTCATGTATTTATCATGGAAAACTTACCAAAACAAACAAACAAAAAAAACAGAAGTCAGACTTTGTCTTTCAAATGCAAAGGAGCTTTTGCAAAAAATATATTGTCTTTCACCTTTACAGATTCAAAGGGCTGTTTACATGTCCTTATGCAAGGGTCTTGCAAATGAGAAACCCGCTGGGTTCAAAGTTTACAACTTACACATGACAGTCCCCTGAAGTCACTGATACAGGAAACCAATGCTCTGCAGACATAATCGAGTTCTCCTGGTAATATGTGATAGTTTTGTCCTTGCTGAAGAACTTCTTTCCACATAACACAATTATACTGCAGCATTCACAAATATATCTTTTAAAAATATCTTTAGTCGCTATCTGGTGTCTATAAATATTCTCCCCTACAATCAAGTCTTTCTATCGTTGCTGGAAAAAGCCTGAAGTAATGCGTCTAGATTTGATAAATAACACTTGTAGTTGGTCTTAGTGCTTCCTGCTTTCAGGCATAATGGGGAACTTCTGATGAGTGGCTATGTGTGTGTTTATGTAAGGGAGAGAGAGAGTGCGTAAGTGTGAGGGAGAAACGTGCATGTGTGGGGGCACACACCTCTTAGTGCATGATGACTTGTGGTTTATTCTGGTATTATGATGGGGAGCTTTTGGACAAGGACACAACAAAAGAAGAAGACACATTACAGCATCTTGAAAAGAGGTAACAGATCATGGGCCAGCCAAGGATCTGGACAATATTTTCCTAACATAGTTCCCCAAATTAGCAAAAGGACAAGATAACTGTGCTAGATTTCGATCACCCAAACACGGGCTGAAAATCTAATTCTACTAAAAGAGAATACCTCACAGGCTTGTGTAAATCTTTGTTTTCATTTAAAAAGTTACACATGCTAATTCTTTTAAATCTTGGAAGAACAAAGAAAATTAATTACCTATGGTCCTATCACCAAAGATAACCACTCTAAACACGGTGGTGCATTATCTATCATCTTGGTCCTTTCCTCACAGAAAGTTAACTTTGGAAAAGATAATCATAACTGAAATATAGTTATTATATGTAATGCCCATACAATATTTAACATCATATTTTGTCATGTATAATGTGCATGTTTTTGCCCAAATTTCTGAGGGAAAAATAAGGATGAACATTATACATGGTTAGTAGTAATTCCATATCTATATAAATGTCTTAATTCTTTTATTTGCTTCTGCGGTAAAAATGTAACTCTAGAAAGCAATCATGATAATGATATCCATATGTTCAAAAATATATGCTAAAATTCCTTTATAATGCAAAAAATAAGTATCAAAATATAAATAAATTATATTAAATTGAATTAAATAAATTGAATTAAAAATTAAAATGAAAGATTTCTTTCCTAAAAGTTTGGGTGAAGAACATGGGTGAGTATTATGCATGGCAAATACAGTAAATTATTGACTTGACATATTTTCTCAGAAGTAGGGAAGGTTAAAGAACAAGGAAAGCCACTCTAGATTTAACGAAGAGCAAAAAAGACAAAAGTGGTAAGAATCATGGAAGAAAGTAATTATGTCATCCTGGAGTTCCCATTAGCAACTGAAGACAAATTGTTCACAAGCAAAACTGCAGGAAAGCACAAGATAGATATGAATATCCACACCCATATGCATCTGATGGGCAAAACCTCTGAGAAGGATAATATAGCTTAAGAAACAGAAAAAAAAAATCTAGAATAAACCATTGCAAATAGTACCAATGAGAAAGGAAGGATGAGACAATTAAAGAAAGAAAACCAATGTAAACTGTTAAGGCAGCATTCAGATCGAGCACATCCAAGATGGCAGAAGAGTAAGTGGAAGCTACACTAACTTCCTCCCAGGACCAATCTGGAATTACAACTAAACTGTAGAGAAATCAACCCAGATAACCAACTGAACAACAGCTGGAGAAAAGCCTTATAACCACGGATAGATGGAAAAAAACACTTCACCTTATAACCTTATAGCCTTATAACCACGGATAGATGGGAAAAAATGTGACTGGAACAGAGTGTGGAGCTGACGCGAGAGGGCTGGCTGGGCTCCCGCGGGTGGCAGCTGAAGTGCCAGAAGAATATTTCAGTGGCTGGGGGTTTCCCCTTGAGAAATGTGGGGTCTAAACCCCAAGCTTGGCTCTCTGGCCTATACCACTAGAGCAGGAAAGGAACCCAGAGAACATTCAGCTGTGAAAAGTGGAGGAGTTTCTGTCTGCCAGGGAAAGAGACAGAGAACCTCCTTTTTTCCCCTTTTAAAAAATATATTTTATCAATTATGCTATTATAGTTCTCCCACTTTTTCTCCCTTTATTCCTCTCCACTTGTACCCCCTTCCCACCATCATTCCCCCACCTTAGTTCATGTCCATGGGTCATATATGTAAGTTCTTTGGCTTCTCCATTCCCCATACTATTCTTAACCTCCCCATGTCTACTTTGTACCTACCAATTATGCTCCTCAGTTCCCTGTACCTTTCCCCCAATTCTCTCCCCTCCCCTTCCCTGCTGATAGCCCTCTATATAATCTCTATTTCTGTGAATCTGTTCCTGTTTTAGTTGTCTGCTTAGTTCATTTTTGTTTTTTTAGGTTTGATTGTTGATAGTTGTAAGTTTGTTGTCATTTTACTGTTCGTATTTTTGATCATCTTCTTTTTCTTAGATAAGTCCCATTAACATTTCATATAATAAGGGCTTGGTGATGATGAACTCCTTTAACTTGACCTTATCTGGGAAGCACTTTATCTTCCCTTCCATTCTAAATGAAAGCTTTGCTGGATAGAGTAATCTTGGATGTAGGCCTTTGCCTTTCATGACTTGGAATACTTCTTTTCAGCCCCTTCTTCCCTGTAAGGTTTCTTTTGAGAAATCAGCTGACAGTCTTATGGGAACTCCTTTAGAGGCAACTGTTTCCTTTTCTCTTGCTGCTTTTAAGATTCTCTCCTTATCTTTAATTTTGGATGTAATTATGATGTGCCTTGGTGTGTGCTTCCTTGGGTCCAATTTCTTTGGGACTCTCTGAACTTCCTGGACTTCCTGGAAGTCTATTTCTTTTGCCAGATTGGGGAAGTTATCTTTCATTATTTTTTCAAATAAGTTTTCAATTTCTTGCTCTTTCTCTTCTTTTGGCATCCCTATGATTCAGATGTTGGAACATGTATAGTTGTCCAAGAAGTTCCTAAGCCTCTCCTCATCTTTTTGAATTCTTTGTTTCTTCATTCCATTCTGGTTGATTGTTTATTTCTTCTTCTGCTCCAAACCGTTGATATGAGTCCGTTTCCTTCCCTTCACTGTTGGTTCCCTGCACATTTTCCTCTACTTCACTTTTTATAGCCTTCACTTTTTCCTCTATTTTGCAACCATACTCAACCATTTCTGTGATCATCCTGATTACCAGTGTTTTGAACTCTGCATCTGATAGGTTGGCTACCTCTTCATTGCTTAGTTGTATTTTTTCTGGAGCTTTGATCTGTTCTTTCATTTGGGCCATATTTCTTTGTCTTGGCACACCTGTTATGTTGTAAGGGACAGAGCCTTAGGTATTGGCCAGAGCGGGACAACCCACTTGGTTGTGTTGTCGTGCTGTATGTGGGGGAGGGGGCTGATAGGGAACTGTGCCACTCGCTCAGCTCTTGCTGGCTTTCACTCACTTCCCCCGCTACCCAAAAGCAAATTGGGCCCTTCAGGTGCTCATTCCCAGGTGGGTGGGTTTGTGTACATTCTAGGACCTGGTGGGTCTCCCCAAGGAGCTCTCCTGTGAGGCTGGGAGTTTCTCCTGCCACCTCAACCCCCACAAGTTTTTTCAGCTAGAGGTTTTGAGGCTTTATTTCCCCACGCTGGAACCCTAGGTTGCATGGTCTGTCTCACTCCCTAGTTGTTCCTCCCAGTTCATCCACACACAGATGTGTGTGTGTGGATAAATGACCACTCATTCCACCAGCCTCTACCTTGCCATGCATCCTCTCTACCCCAGCTACCTGTCTCCGTCTCTCCTACCAGTCTGAATGAATGTTTCTTCTTTAACTCCTTGGTTTTCAGACTTCCATATAGTTTGATTTTCTGAAAGTTCTGATTATTTTTTGTTTTAAATGTGTGTTGTTCTTCTTTTGGCTGTGCAAGGAGGCAAAGTGTATCTATCTATGCCTCCATCTTGGCCGGAAGTCCCAAAACCCATAATCAACTGTATATTGTTTATCATTACAGATTACTGGGCATGTGAAAATTATAAAATACTAATTTATTTGCATTATTGAGGGGAAAATATGTTCACTCTATAAGATGTCTAGCTCTGGCTGGTGTGGCTCAGTGGGTTAAGCATTGGCCTGTGAACTGAAAGATCGCCAGTTCAATTCCGTTAGGGCACACGCCTGGGTTGCAGGCCAGGTTCCCAGTTGGGGGCATGTGAGAGGCAACCAACTGATGTTTTTCCCACATATCAATGTTTCTCTACCTCTCTTTCTCCCTCCCTTCCCCTCTTTATGAAAATAAATAAATAATTCTTTTAAAAAACAAGATATCTAAAAGTTGGTAGTAAAAGATATTAACATAAAATGTTAAGCATAAATAAGGGCTGAGATGCTACTCAGAAAAATTATCTGTAATATACAGGAAGAATTACATGTTTATTAAGATACGTTACAAATCCATACTAATTACTATATACTAATTATGATACTGTTAAGAACAAATGGGCCAACAGAAAAAATAGTGACATATGTAAAAGGCTCAGAAATATATTCACAGACCAGAGAAATCTAGTATAATAGAGACACTGGCATTAAAGAAAAAGGAGATTATATAGTCATTGGTGTTTTCAAAATTAAATCCTTTATATAGATAACATTGTTGGATCCCCACCCACCTCATGTAAAATATAAAGCTCAAGTGGAATAAATATTTTATTATAGAAATAAAACAATAAAGCTGATAGAAGAAAATGTAGAAGTTGTATAAAGAACAGAAAGATTTCGTCCAAAGCAAATAAAAGGGAGATGTAGTAAAAGATAGTAGGGAGATATAGATAAAAATTGAAATCAATAAAACAGAAAACAAGAAAAATGGAGAAAAAGAAAGCAAAACCTGGGTAACACTGGAAAGATGAATTAAATTAATAAATCTCAATGAACACTGATCAAGAAGAGAGAAGATAGAAAATACCAATAACAACAAAGAAAGATGTCATCCTTAAGGCAATAGGGGATAATAAGGAAATATTTTGGAAATTTCATACAGAACTGACTCTTCAGTGAATAAAGCAAAATCCTACTAAGTTTTTTGGTAAATTTCATTACCAAAGAAATAACAGTCTCTTCTGGTCTCTGGCTATTTGGCTTTCTAAGCAAACTCCAATCTTTCAAGCCCACACCAGTCAGTAAGAAACAGTCTGTAAAAGTTGTGAAGCCCCCAGGAAACACACATTCTCCAACATCAAATTTAAATGTACACATGGAGGATAATGGCAGGAACATCCTAGAAGGCACAGTTTCAGCCCATGGATAACAACAGACAAAGAGGTCCTCTCCCAAAGCAGAACCAGAGTCCAAGTAAATCACCTTCTCCTATTTCCAGCTCAGGGAGTCTGCACATTTACTGCCTGCCAGGATTTGGTAATCACCAGACACCAGTGACCGCTGTGTATTCTGCATGCTTTCCTTTTGTAAATGTGAGTTTGTACTGTGTTTATCTTATTGGTTGTAGAAGAGGGCAGACAGCTTGTTAAATTATAAGAATCTCTATCCAATCTTGATGGAGAGGATTCACATCACTCAAATGTCATGGACTTTTAACCTGGATGCTATAATCATATGTGGTATTTGCAATGTCTTCCTTTAGGAGAGGGCAAATATGCTCTATGTGAAAAGAAGAGCTCATGAATATTTGGATGGCAGAAAGGTAGCAGAGACAGTTGTTCACCAGTGTCTACTCTTCCTTTCATTACATCATAGTTTAGCTGGGATCATGGCCGTGCAGCCACAATAACTTTTTCAGCCCCTTTGAAACTAGGTATGGCCATACGACTAAGTTCCATGATAAGAGAGGCTAAGTATGCCTAAAGAAGCTATAAAGGCTGGCAGTGATCAGAGGGGAGAAAGGAGGAGATGTCAGGGGGAAAGGGGAAGGGTTTGCAGGAACAAGTATAAAGGACACATGGACAAAAACAAGGAGGGTGGTGGAAACAGGAGGGAGGTGGGAAGGGCTGGGATGGGAGTAAAAGGCAGAAAACTATATTTGAACAACAATTAAAATAAAAAATAGTATCTCACACACACACAAAGAAGCTATAATAGAAGGGACTTGCACAACCAAAATTAAGGACAACAAAGATTTAGAAACAACAAAACAATCAGAACTGATAGAAAATTGAATTGTACGGAAGTCCAACAACCATTCATCCAGACCAGTAAGAGGGGTGGAGTCACGGCAGGAAAAAGTGGAGGTTGGTGGACCCGGGCTTGCAGGCAGTGGCTGGCAGATCCCAGGAGTGCAGGCAGTGACTAGCAGACCCCAGGCACACAGGCAGTGGCTAGCAGACCCCGGGCACAAGGTGGCAATGGGCAGACCCAGTGAGGCTGAGCAAGGCAGCTGGCTGACAAGGCGGTCCCACATTCGCACGCAGATAATCCAGGCAAAGGGTAAGCGGTGGAAGGGACTGGAATCCAAGAGAGAGTGGAGCAAGCACCATTGTTCCCTCTCAGACCCCACCCCCACATACAGCATCACAACCCTGCAATTGGGCTGCTCTGCCCTGGGGAACACCTAAGGCTCTGCCCCTCACCATGTAACAGCTGCAACAAGAAAAGAAAAGAAAAGAAAAGAAAAGAAAAGAAAAGAAAAGAAAAGAAAAGAAAAGAAAAGAAAAGAAAAGAAAAGAAAAGAAAAGAAAAGAAAAGAAAAGAAAAGAAAAGAAAAGAAAAGAAAAGAAAAGAAAAGAAAAGAAAAGAAAAGAAAAGAAAAGAAAAGAAAAGAAAAGAAAAGAAAAGAAAAGAAAAGAAAAGAAAAGAAAAGAAAAGAAAAGAAAAGAAAAGAAAAGAAAAGAAAAGAAAAGAAAAGAAAAGAAAAGAAAAGAAAAGAAAAGAAAAGAAAAGAAAAGAAAAGAAAAGAAAAGAAAAGAAAAGAAAAGAAAAGAAAAGAAAAGAAAAGAAAAGAAAAGAAAAGAAAAGAAAAGAAAAGAAAAGAAAAGAAAAGAAAAGAAAAGAAAAGAAAAGAAAAGAAAAGAAAAGAAAAGAAAAGAAAAGAAAAGAAAAGAAAAGAAAAGAAAAGAAAAGAAAAGAAAAGAAAAGAAAAGAAAAGAAAAGAAAAGAAAAGAAAAGAAAAGAAAAGAAAAGAAAAGAAAAGAAAAGAGAAAAGAAAAAGCCCCAAAATGGCTCAAATGGGAGAACAGATCAAAGCCCCAGAGCCAATTCATCTAAGCTAGCAAGAAATAGCACAGACCTATCAGATGCACAGTTCAAAGCCCTGGTGATCAGGATGCTGACAGAATTGGTTGATTTTGCTCACAAATTAGATGAACAAATGAAGGCTACAATAAGTGAAACGAAGGAAAACGCACTGGGAACCGATAGAGATGGGACTCATATCAATGGAGTGGACCAGAAGGAAGAAAGAAACAACCAAACTGAAAACAAGGAAGAAACGAGAATTCAGAAAAATGAGGAGAGGCTTAGGAACCTCCAGGACATCTTTAAACGTCCCAACATCTGAATTATAGGGGTACCAGAAGGGGAAGAAGAAGAGCAACAAGTGGAAAAATTATTTGAACAAATAATAAAGAAGAACTTCCCCAATCTGGCAAAAGAAATAGACTTCCAGAAAGTCCAGGAAGCTCAGAGAGTCCCAAAGAAGTTGGACCCAAGGAGGAACACACCAAGGCACATCAGAATTACATTAGCCAAGATTCAAATGAAGGAGAGAATTCTAGAAGCAGCAAGGGATAAGGGGACAGTCACCTACAAAGGAGTTCCCATCAGACTGTCAGCTGATTTCTCAAAAGAGACTTTACCAGCAAGTAGGGGCCGGAAAGAAGTATTCCAAGTCATGAAAGGCAAGGACCTACATCCAACATTGCTCTATCCAGCGAAGCTGTCATTTAGAATGGAAGGAAAGATAAAGCACTTCTAGGATAAGGTCCAGTTAAAGGAGTTCATCATCACCAAGCCCTTATTATATGAAATGTTAAAGGGACTTATCTAAGAAAAAGAAGATAAAAAATAGGACAGTAAAAAGACAACAAACTCACAGCTATTAACAACCACACCTAAAACAAAAGCAAACTAAGCAAACAACTAAAACTGGAACAGAAACACAGAAATGGAGATCATATGGAGGGTTATCAACAGGGGAGTGGGAGGAGGAGAGAGGGGGAAAAGGTACAGAGAATAAGTAGCATAGATGGTGGGTAGAAAATAGACATGGGGAGGGCAAGAATAGTGTGGGAAATGTAGAAGCTAAAGAACTTATAACACCTGGACAGGAACTAAAGGGGGGAATGTGGGTGGGAGTGGGTATACAGGGTGGAGGGGAATGATGAGGGAGAAATGGGACAACTGTAATAGCATAATCAATAAAATATATTTTAAAAAGAAAAAAATAGAAGGAAATATTAGAAGTTTATTTAAGATATTTTGCAGAAAAGTATGTACAAAGTTATCCCTACTCTATCCATACTAAATTTTCTTAATACTTTTGGAGCCAGATTTCAATTTTTGGAGGAGTAATGATGGGCTAAAATTAACCTTGAGGTGGGTATCAAGAAGCCCAAGAGAGCTGTGGTATATTAAATCCTAATAAGAAATAAAGACTGAAAGAGTACTTGAGACCTAAGTCATTAAACTTGTTTCCACTAAGTCAGGGAGAGTGGAAAAGGATGAAAAAGAAGGCTGGAGTCAGTGAAGGCACATACTGACATTAGTCTTTTGGATGTAGCAGGACTTACTTACTTTCCACCAATGGCAGGAATGATGTTATGGATTAATTTTGCCTTTTCACATTATTAAATTGTTTATGACAAAAGGCAAAGTTTCTCTGCTTGAGTTATGAACATTTTTCACCTTACAGACTTGATTATAAAGAAACAGCAGCTGAGAATGAAGGAGCAGATCAGATCACATAATTTGGGCCATATTTCTTTTTTTTAATATATTTTATTGATTATGCTATTACAGTTGTCCCATTCCCCCCGCCCTTTATTCCCCTCTGCCCGGCACATCCCTTTCCACCCACATTCCCCCACTTTAGTTCATGCCCATGGGTTGTACATATAAGTTCTTTGGCTTCTACAATTCCTATACTATACTTAACCTCTCCCTGTCTATTTTGTACCTAACATTTGTGCTACTTATTCTCTGTATCTTTTCCCCATCTCTTCCCCTCCCACTCCCCCACTGATAACCCCCATGTGATCTCCATTTCTGTGATTCTGTTCCTGTTCTAGTAGGTCCTTGTCTGTCATGACTTTGAAAACTTCTTTCCAGCTCCTTCTTGCTTGCAAGGATTCTTTTGAGAAATCAGCTGACAGTCTGATGGGAACTCCTTTGGAGGCAACTGTTTCCTTTTCTCTTGCTGCTTTTAAGGTTCTCTCCTTATCTTTAATCTTGGATAATGTAATTATGATGTGCCTTGGTGTGTGCTTCCTTGGATCCAACTTCTTTGGCACTCTGTGAGCTTCCTGGACTTCCTGGAAGTGCTTTGCCAGATTGGGGAAGTTGTCTTTCATTATTTTTTCAAATAAGTTTTCAATTTCTTGCTTTCCCTCTTCTACTGGCACCCCAATGATGCAGATGTTGGAATGTTGATAGTTGTCCAAGAGGTTCCTAAACCTCTCCTCATCTTTTTGAATTCTTGTTTCTTCATTCAGCTCTGGTTGATTGTTTATTTCTTCCTTCTGCTCCAAACTGTTGATATGAGTCCCTGTTCCCTTCCCTTCACTGTTGGTTCCCTGCACATTTTTCTCTACTTCACCTTTCATAGCCTTCACTTTTTCCTCTATTTTGTGACCATACTCAACCATTTCTGTGATCATCCTGATTACCAGTGTTTTCAACTCTGCATCTGATAGGTTGGCTATCTCTTCATCACTTAGTTCTATTTTTGGAGCTTTGATTTAGTCTTTCATTTGGGCCATATTTCTTTGTCTCAGTGTTCCTGTTTAGTAAGGGGCGGAGCCTTAGGTATTCACCAGGTTGGGGCCACCCATGTGGCTGCGTTATAGCACTGTATATGGGGGAGGGGTCTGATAGGGAACAGTGCCGCTAGCTCAGCTCTTGCTGGCTTTCAGTCACTTCCCCTGATACCCACAAGCAAACTGGGTCTTTCAGGTGCTCATTCCCAGGTGTGTGGGTTTGTGTACATTATAGGACTTGGTGGGTCTCTCCAACAAACTCTCCTGTGAGGCTGGGAGTTTCTCTTGCTGCTGCAATCCCTACACATTTTTCAGCCAGAGGTTTTGAGGCTTTAGTTTCCTGCACTGGAATCCTGGGTCCCAATAAAGATCCTACATGACAAGTCCCAACACAGCATCTATTTCCAGAGAACCCTACAGGGACGTTTGGGAGCCAAAAGTGACCTTAGAAACCTGGCGAGAAGATGGCCCATTTGCCACCTGGCTGGCAATGAGGACCTTTGTTTCTTAGTCTGGACAGTTAAGGTGATCTGGCTAAGGCAAGGCTCAGCAAAATCTCCTTTTAAATTTCATCTGCTGTCTGGCCAGCTAGCTGTAAAGTTGCCCCTGGCAGTTCTGGCAAGGTTTCCTGGGCCAGTGAAAAGACTTGTTCAGTGACAGGTTCTCCATCTTTGTAATTAACCAAATTTGGCATCTTAGCCAATCTCTGAATCCAACATGCTTCAATATGTTATGAAAAGAGTGTTTTATTTATTTATTTTTCAGTTGACTGTAGGCTTTGGCTTGTTTTTCCTTTTATTTATTTACATTCCTGTTTCTGCATTTATCCCTGGAAGCAATTTGGCAAGCAAGTGATAGATTTTAAGATTAAGTAAGACCTTATTGTTTTTATTCACAAAATATGGTTTTTAAAAGGAGCCATCTTATTTTAGTCTATATAAAAGACCAAGGGGTTTTGAAATGAGTAAAATTAACACCATCAATAAACAGAACTGAAATCATGGCCATTGGTCCTCATGCAAACAAACAAATTCGAAAGTATCTCCTGGCCTTGAGAGTCCTTCCTTCAGCAAGAGCACAGAGCAGGAATCAAAATCCGGGAGTCAGTTTAAGGTATTTGAAAAGATTATTCAAAGTCCAAGTCCCCAAACCATGAAATCCATGAACGTTGCCACAAAGTTCTGTTAATAACTGTTATTAACAATTATTGTGGTGAGGGATTGAGGTGAGAAAGAATCCCTGAGATTTAGCTCCCTGAAAATGAGCCTTCTGTACAGTGTAGTGAGTTGAATAGTAACCCCAAAAGGACAGGTTCAAATCCTAACTCCCTGTATCTGTGAATGTGAACTAATTTGGGAAAAGGGTAATTACAGATGTCATTAATGATCTTGAGATCTTCTTAGATTTAGGTGGGCCCTAAATTCAGAGACTGTTGTCTTATACGAGAAAGAAGATGGAGATTTGAGACACTGGGGTGAAGCCCATGTGAAGACTGAGAGACACTGGAGTGATATGTCCACAAGCCAAGGAACTAGGAAAGGCATGGAACAGATTCTTCTCCAGAGCTTTCAGAAGGAACCAACCCAGCTCAAATCTTGATTTAGGATTTCTAGCCTCCTAAACTGTGAAACAATAAATACCTGTTATTTTAAGACACCCAGTTTGCAGTAACTGGTTTGTGGTAATTTGTTATAGCACCCACAAGAAACTAATACAGACAGAAAGTTGCTACTTACTTTCACGGTGCCACAGGCTGCCTGTTGGCTGAGCTGAGCTTTGCTTTCGGGCAGGACTGAGTGTACTTTGAAGAGCCTGCGTATTAATGTAGCAGGGGTCATCAAAGAGATCCACTCGACACGTGTGCTTCATCAGTGAGGTGTCTCTTTGGGACTGCACCCCTCTCTCAGGGGCATTACCTGTGGCGATTGGTCATGATCAGTGCATGATGCTTTGCTTTGTAAATAATAAATAAAATCATCTTTGAGTCTAGAATTGATAGGGAGCAAAAAGCCACCCCCAACCCCTACAAGAATTGAATATTGGCCTTTAGATTTGACCTGTAAAAATAAGATAAGCTCTGGTCTTTGAGGAAATGCTCCTCTCCTTGGTCTCCCCGCCCCACTGCTTCAACAACAGACAGAACAGGAGCCGGAAGATCACAAAGAACAGCCTGGCAGGAAAAGGCCAACTGCCCAGCAAACAGCACCAACCCACAGACAACACTGCTCAGAGCTGCAGTCCAGGAAGCAAGAAAACACACACGCCACGTGGAACTTGAATATCAATCATTTATACTCCTTTTCAAAAAACTGAATACTTGATTTAAAATTATTAAGAGTGGGAAGTCTCTCTTCTCTCTACACCCAAAATTTTGTCCTGCCATGTTCAGCCTGGCAGCAACTCTTGAGGTTCACTCTGTTATTTAACAAGGATTCAGTCTTCAGGTTATCTTCTCCCCGCTTACTCTGTCTTCTCCTCCTCCATTCTTTCTACATATTATGGCCAAAATGACTGTTTCACATTTTATTTTATTTTTTATTTTAGAGAGAGGGGAAGGGAGGAAAAGAGGGTGAGAAACATAGATGTTGAGAGAAAAACATCTATTGGTTGCCTTCCACACACACCCCTGAGGGGAAACCTTTTTAGAGAGGGACAGGGAGGAAGAAAGAGAGGGAAACATCAACATGTGAGAGATACAATGACTGGTTGCCTCTCGCATGCCCCCAACTGGGGACATGCCCTGACTGGGAATTGAACCGGTGACCTTTTGGTTCACAGGCTAGCACTCAATCCACTGAGCCACAACAGCCAGGGTGAAAAATGACTATTTCCATCTGAAAATTTGATCATATTTCTCAGAGGTTCAAAACCCTTTAATTACTTTCCATTGCATCTTCAAATAAAGCTCAAAATCATCAACAAGCCCTAGGCCCTACTCCTGGCCACCCACCTTCCCTTGTAACCCTTCTCCTCCCTAGCGTCTGCCAAAGCTCATTTGGCCTTCTTGCAGTATGATCTCCACTGCAAGGCCATCTTCTATGATTGACACGTTCTTCTCTCCCCTTCTCCATCATCCTTACCCTTCAAGTGTCAGTTTAAACATCACTTTCTCAAGAGAGCCTTCTCTCACCTTCTCAGATTAGACTAAGTCTCTCTGCTTTCTGAGCAGTTTGTGCTTGACTTTTGAAGCCCACGTTACAAGTGTAGTATGTTCTGTTGCTTATGTTATTATTTTTTAACATGTGTGCTACATCTAGACTGCACCTTCCATGAAGACAGGGATCCCATCTCTCTTGTTCATGGCTGCAGACTCCTGCTCCTAGCACATGCCTGGCACATAAAATGGCATCAACAAATAGTTACTGGATGAATGGATATTAGCACCATATTTCACTACCTGATGGCAGGTAGTTAAAGTACTTTGTACTATCCAGATGGTTTGTCCTGAGAATGTCAGGACACAATATTTTTGCTTTTCTATTGTAACTAGTACATTTATAGTTGTGGCCATATGTGCTACAGGATGACCAGGAGGCTGCACGTGAAGTGGTGGCATTGACATTCTATTGTCTCACCATAAAGCAACATCTGTCCTTCTATTGTTTCTGTTACAAAATCCCTTCCACGTGGTCCAAACAGGACTGACCTCATACTGAATTTCACATAGTGCAATGATTCTTGTAACACATAGAATGGCAACCCAAGAATATAACCACTAGGGGAAGCCCAATCAGAAGAAAATAGCTCTTACTACCTGCTTCTCCTTCACACCTTGTCTGTCTATCAGCATCCCATGTCACCTATGGCATGTCATAATCTATTTATGGGATAACCTGAGAAAGGACCGGGTTTTCTACTGAGGAAGGGGTTGACGAGGCATCTCATTTGTTTGCAGCATTTTACAACATATGACAGTTTCCATTTACTTGGTTAAGAAACTTTATGAAATGTGTTATCTAATTTAAACTAAACTTACTTTCACAAATGGATACATGGCTAAATGATCGATGCAAAGAAATCAAGGACTGAAGATTATTTTTCTTAGTATGATCTCCTCCTTAGATGTATTAGAACATATGAATAAGAATAATCTAATCTAATCCAAAATTTGACCTACCAAAAGTTAAAATTATTAAGATTTGAATGTAGATTTATATCAATTTTCTTTATCAATAAATGCTTTAAATGTACATCAAGCCTTGAGATATTAGCTAATGATTGTATTCAGCCAATGTAATTAGCAAGACTTTAAAAAATATTTATCATTAACTTTAACTTGGAAACTTTCTATTTTTGTGTTTTATAATACATGCATAATATATTAGTGTACGCATTGATACCTTATACATAATTGAATTATCACTCATTTAGGAGTGCTTGCTCATAAAAATTTACTGAAAGTGGAATATGATCTAAAGGGTTTGCAAGCAGTACGCTTCTAAATTAACATGAACCTGACTTTAGATCCCTGTGTTATTTGTGTGGCCTGAGGCATGTTACTTAACCTAAGTGTTAGTTTTCATATATGTGAAATGGAGGTGCCTAGCTTAAAATACAGTTGTGAGGATTAAATGAAAGAATGTGGGTGAGACACCCACTGAGCATTTGAATGTAGGGGTGTCAAACTCATTGTCACCAGGGGCCACACCAGCCTCACGGTTGCCTTCAAAGGGCCAAATGTAATTTTGGGACTGTATAAATGTAACTACTCCTTAACTAGGGACAAGGAGCTCTACTTTCAGCCCTTTGAAGGCAACCATGAGGCTGACGTGGTCCCCGGTGAAGATGACTTTGACACCGCTGGCATAGTGCCTGCCTCATAGTAGACATTCAGTAAATACTTCCTATCAATGCTCAGTTGTGTATTTGTTCATTGATGCTGGACCTCTGCACCTGATGCATATCTGTGGCTATAATATTCTCCCCCATTCCTTTCTTTACCTAACTTCTACTTATCTTTTAAGATTCTGCTCTGCCCTGGCTAGGTGGCTCAGTCGGTAGGAGTACCATCCTGTACACCAAAAGTTTGCAGGTTCCATTCCCAATCAGGGCATGTACCTATGTTGCAGGTTCAATCCCCAGTCAGGGCGCATTTAGGAGGAAACCAATCAATGTCTGTCTGTCTGTCTGTCTGTCTCTCCCTTCTTCTCTCTTTAAAATCGATAAACATATCTTCGGGTAAGGATTTTTTTAAAAAGATTCTTCTCTGATCCACCTCCTTCAGGAAGGCTTCCCCTAAGCTGCTCCCTCCCCCAGGCTCAGTAAGGCACCAGTCTCTGACATGCTGTAGGTATCTGTTTACTTGTCTGTCTTGCCCTTGAGACTACAATCTCCCTGCGTCTTTGAGGAGAGACTAGAATGGACTCATCATGTATCTTCTTCATCTACAATGCCTGGTAGAAAGCAGATGCTCAGAAGGAAAACGTGTGCCAGCTAAGTGAACAGATGATGAGTGTCTCCCCATTTCGACCCCAGCATGTTCTAAAGACCCTGAGCCAGCCTTCAGCACCAGGTGCTGACCCGCCTGCTCCTCGCAGGGTGCTGACACAAACTGACCACATCAAGCGTGCCATCCCACAGGGCTGCACAAAAGCGCCAATGTCAACACCTGGTCTGTCTTGAAAACTACCCTTCTTTTTTTTTTCAAATGTGCCCTTATATTTAAGTCAATACTCCTAAGTTTAAAAAATAAAAAAAAGAGATATCTCACCCTGTACCCAAATTTAAAATCTTTCCAGGGGGAAGTGTGTGGTGGATGAGGCTTAACCACACATGCCACCCATTATGCATTCCAAAAGTTCTTTGTGCCAAGCATTACTCTGAGAACCCACCCAACCAGCCTAAGAGAAGATTTGTGGCAGAAAATAAATACATGCACAGTGTATATATTGTAAGTACCAACGTTTTTAAGTGCGAGCCCTTAGGGTTTGTGGGAATTTAACATCTTTTTGATTAAAAATATCAACATTTCCATTTTAACTTGAAAGCTGGGAAACATTATTCTATTTTGCTAATTATTTTTTCCATACGGGAATTTGTTACTAAGGATAGGGATATTTTTATATGGCTGGCAATAAATACCATTAACTCCTTCAACAACCAGAAGCCTATTGCTTCTGGAATTCAAGTTTGGGAGGAAAAAGCGAAACCTTATTGAAAATATTTGTATAGGTGTTTCTCAAATGCTTATGTATGAATCTCTGGAAAAAGACATAAAATATCTAATGGCTATTCTAGCAGCTGCTATGAATTTGCTCATCAGTCAAGAGTTTCAGATCACTGTTTAAACGTATGCCCAAGCAGTTACAGGCAGGCCCCAAGACAGGACACCTGGTTTCTGGGTGTCTGTGGATGAAAGGACACAGAGGTACGAAAGTCCTTCCTGCCACAATGAGAGGAACCACACAGGTGTCGTGGCCCCTGGAGCAAGGGTTCAGTCTTTCTATCCCTCAGAACCTCAGTGACTGAGGTCCAGGGAGAGGGCTTCCAGAGTTCTGGTTCCCATTAGAAGTGGGGGCCTGCTTTTTTAAAGAAACAGTGCTGTAGCTCAGTGCTTGACCCACTGGACAATAGTCACTGGGTGAACTGTTGAATAAATGAAGAATATAAAATGAGATAAAAACAGGGCATGGGGATGACTCCAAGAGAGCTTCACCACAGGCAGAAAATGTTACAATACAACAAGGTACGTGTGCTATGCTCCCTGCTGTTGGGTCCCTGGGTGATGGATTCCAGAGTAAGTAAAAGGAGGGAGGGAGAGGAGGAGGAGTGATGCCTCCCAGGGAGCACAGTTTTAAAAAGACATTTACATTTACCATCAATTTAATTAGCTTTAGTCATATTATTAAGAATTAGTTTAAAATTTTATGTGACTTTTTTGGAGTATTTTTAATACACTTTATTGATTGTATTATTATAGTTGTCCCGTTTCTCCCCCATCATTCCCCTCCACCCTGCATACCCACTCCCACCCACATTCCCGCCCTTTAGTTCATGTTCATGTGTCATAAGTTCTTTAGTTTCTACATTTCCCACACTATTCTTGCCCTCTCCCTGTCTATTTTCTACCCACTGTCTATGCTACTTATTCTCTGTACCTTTTCCCCCTCTCTCCTCCTCCCACTCCCCTGTTGATAACCCTCCATGTGATCTCCATTTCTGTAGTTCTGTTCCAGTTCTAGTTGTTTGCTTAGTTTGCTTTTGTTTTAGGTGTGGTTGTTAATAGCTGTGAGTTTGCTGTCTTTTCACTGTCCTATTTTTTATCTTCTTTTTCTTAGATAAGTCCCTTTAACATTTCATATAATAAGGGCTTGGTGATGATGAACTCCTTTAACTGGACCTTATCCAAGAAGTGCTTTATCTTTCCTTCCATTCTAAATGACAGCTTCGCTGGATAGAGCAATGTTGGATGTAGGTCCTTGCCTTTCATGACTTGGAATACTTCTTTCCGGCCCCTTCTTGCCTGTAAGGTCTCTTTTGAGAAATCAGCTAACAGTCTGATGGGAACTCCTTTGTAGGTGACTGTCCCCTTATCCCTTGCTGCTTCTAGAATTCTCTCCTTCATTTGAATCTTGACTAATGTAATTCTGATGTGCCTTGGGGTGTTCCTCCTTGGGTCCAACTTCTTTGGGACTCTCTGAGCTTCCTGGACTTCCTGGAAGTCTATTTCCTTTGCCAGATTGGGGAAGTTCTTCTTTATTATTTGTTCAAATAATTTTTCCACTTGTTGCTCTTCTTCTTCCCCTTCTGGTTCCCCTATAATTAGGATGTTGGGACGTTTAAAGATGTCCTGGAGGTCTTTACACCTGGGGTCTGCTAGCTACCACCTGCACGCCTCAGATCTGCTGGCCACTGCCTATGCGCCCGGGTCCACCAACCTCCACTTTTTCCTGCCGTGACTCCACCCCTCTTACTGGTCTGGATGAATGGTTGTTGGACTTCTGTACAGTTCAATTTTCTATCAGTTCTGGTTGTCTTCTTGTTTCTAAATCTTTTTGCCCGTAATTTTGGTTGTGTGAGGAGGCACAGTGTGTCCACCTATGCCTCCATGTTGGCCAGAAGTACAAAATTTTTATATGACTTTAAAGAATGGCATAAAGTTTTCATTTCATCAAATGAAGCCATGTTTTTGAAGAATTTTAAATACTGTATTAGCTCACTACTCCTATTATTTTTGCAGGTTGGATGAAAGTGGTAATTATAGCTGTACCAAAAAACAATAAATCCTCATGTTCCCCTACTGTATAAAAATTAAAAAATTTAATAGATTACATTGGCATAATTCCTTAAGAAATACTAAAGGATCCTTGGGAGCAACCACCTTCTACATGGCCAGTTCCTGCTAGTTTAATTAGCATCCCTAAGTGTGGTTATCCAACTCTACCCTCCTCTGTATTATTTACACTGTCTAGTTATCTCCCCCTGTAAAGGTGCAAAACTTTCCTTCCCAAATAAATAAATCTTTCCAACAATTTATAAGACTGTAAGGACTCCCTGTCAGTATGCCTTGTTTTTATGAAAATATATTTCCAATCTGATAGTTGCTACCCTGCATTGGGTGTTGCGGAAAAGCATGCCTGAGGGTGGTAGGCGGAAACCATAATTGGGACTCTCGTGTTTCAGATTTCTTTTTGTTGCCTTTGCTAAGCAGAAGTAAAGGTTTTATATTGATCCTAATGGCTTTGACAAGCATTAATTTTCACATTAGCCTACTGTCTGGTCTTTAAAGTGGGGGTCCCTGGAGTTTTGAGCAAAGAAAGCACCTTTTCAGTGAGAGCTTTCATTGTGTCAAGGCAGTAAAAGACCCCATAAGGCAGAAGAACAGCATAGTAGAAGGAGGAACACAAGTCTTCCAAGCAACACACATGAGGCATTCAGCATCTCTCAGCATGTGGGAAGCCTGCTGCTGAAGTAGTTTGTGTTTAGTTACATACACCTGCCTTTCCCATGAAGTGTTTAAAAGGAGGGTCCACATACGACCACATCACTTAAAAGGAATAAGGAGATGCCCTGGCTGGTGTGGGTCAGTTGGTTGGAGCATCATCCTGTAGACCAAAAGGTCATAGGTTTGATTCCCCATCAGGGCACATATCTAGGTTTCAGGTTCAATCTCGGTCAGGGCACATACAAGAAGGCAACTGATAGATGTTTCCCTTCCCTTCCCTTCCCTTCCCTTCCCTTCCCTTCCCTTCCCTTCCCTTCCCTTCCCTTCCCTCTCTCTCTCTGTCTCTCAAAGCAATGAAAAGGAACAAGAAGGAACCAATTGATGTTTCTCTTTCATATTTCTCTCTCTCACAGCAATGAAAAGAAAAAAAAAATATCTTCAGGTGAGGATAAAAGAAAAGGAGTAAGGAGAGTGGCAGCCAGGGAAGAGTAACTGCACCTACCTGATGCCCTGCTTTGCTCCAAACAGTTCTCATATACACTGCTGCATTTGGAGTTCCCAGGCTGTGCAAATGACAAATCATGAAACATTTACAAACATAGCATATGTTCCTATACTTCAAAAAACAAACACAACTTTAATAATACTCCCAGCAGAATATAGCAGACAACTTCACTTTCTGATACAGGAAGTGTCTAATGATGGTAAAAAAAAAAAAAAAAAAAAAAAGAGTCAGGTTTGGGGTGGGGAAAGGGTAGACTCCTTTCAACAGTGCATTGTTTTGGAGCTACGGAGATTAGGCCAAGGGTCATCAAGGCTGCCACTGTGGGGCTCATGTCCTGAGGAATATTGCTTCTGCTTGGGAGGTCACATTCCAGGACACAATCCAAGCCTCAGCAAGAAAGTGTGACTTCCAGGGCACTTGTATAAACACTGGCCATTTAGCAAACTTCTTTCTAACCGTGAAGTGGCAGATTGGAGCTCTACTCTACTGAAGTTTGTGCCAGGCTCAATTTTCATACTTAAAAATCTCATGCTCTTTTCAGTAATAGAATGGGATCCACTGATGCTTTTAAGGAGTGCCTTTGCTTTAGAATGATTAATCTGGCAGTTTTGTGCAGGACCATTTGGGGGAGTGAAATTAGACATAAAGAAGGGGCTTTCAGAATCACCTGGGCAAGTGAGGACCAGAACTTAGAAAGATGCAATAGGAATGCAAAAGGTTGGATATATTCAAAAGATATTTTCAGGATAGAACCCTAGGTCTGGAGGATTGTTGATAAGGCACTCAAGGTGTGAGAAATACAAAAGATTGTACAGATTATGGAAAGAGCAGCAATGCTGTTGTTTAACATGAGTGAATCAGTAGAGAAATCTGGTTTGGAGTCAAGGAGAAAATGCTCAGTTCAATTCTGATATAAACAAGCAATGTAATATTGTGGCATGACAGCTGGAGAGAGAGGCAGTAGCTGGAAACAGAGAAGCTGCAGGAGTATACACATAGGTGCCAGGCCTCAGGAGAAGTCAGGGCCAAGGGCAGGGCACTGGAATGTGCTTTCTTGTTGGTAAAGCAGGAGCTTGGATTCCCAGAAGGGGATGCAAGAATACAAGATACAAAAAGAAAAGATGCAACTTACTTTGAAACGCATCAATAATAAGATGGACTGATGGATGATACAGGGCTACACAGAATAACATAGCAATTATAGTAAAATGTTAATTGTACAATCTAGATGGTGAATATATGAGTGTTCACTGTATAATTTTTTCCACTTTTCTGTATGTTTGAAAACTTTCATAATAAAATTTGGAAAACATGACAAAAAAAGAAAAACAGCAATTTGAGATGCAAGATCAGTATCACACAATGAAAACATTTTAGAGGCTAACAGGAGAGGTCTGAAAAAAAGAAGAAGAAGAAGAAAGCAACAGGTATCAAATGCTGGAGACAAATTCAGAATATTGAAGAAGGAAATATATTTAGCAATTAAACCGTTGGTGACCACTATAACAGTAATTTCTATCAGGTTGTCAAGTACAGTTCAGATCTTAAAAGTGTAATATAGATTTGAACACAGAGGTAAAGACAGTTTTTTTCTAGAAGTTTGTGGGTAGAAGACAGATGAGGAGATGGGGCATTATTAGTTGGGTTGGAGGAGTCCAATTATCTGCAGATAGAAGGGCAAGAACTGGTAGGCAGAGGGAAAACAAGGACTGAAACAGAGGTTGATGGACAGGACAAGAGCACAGAACTGGTAGGGAGGGATGGGATTAAGAGCTCAGGGGAAAGATTGGCTGTGGAGACAGTAACTAAGGAAGAGAAGCAAAGAGAACACAGGAAGACTAGGAGGTGGGAAAGTGTGAAGTTGAGGATAACACGTTGGACTGCCCTATGGTTCCCAGTGAACTGAGAAGTGAGGTCAGCTGCTGGGGCTGAGGTTGGGGAATTAGGAGTCAAAATGATCTACTCCAGGCTTCATCAATGATTCACCCTCTGGCTCTGTACTGAGGAAGATGATACTTTCTCTAAACTAGCATTTGGAAACCCTCAAATTAAGCTCTCTAATGATAAGGACAGAATCGCATTGCTAGTTCCAATAACAATAACACATTCACTTACCAAATAGCACAATTTTTCACACCGTATTGGGCAGTAAGCCATTTGTTCTGTGGCTTGAACTTTGATCCGCACATCTGAAATGCCACCCACAGGTGGCTGCTTTCCCGGTATTTCATTGTAATACTCATGATCTTCTCTCTCCTCCGCGTGGTCGTCAATATGCACCTCCTCACTGTAAGGGAAAAAAAGAATCCCCAAGAGGCTGGGCAGGAATTCAAATGCTATAGGGGATGCAGAGGGATCAGAACCATGCAAATTATCCTGAAAAACTTTGCATTCATGTTGTAAGTTTACAGATGTGCTTAAGTAATGTCGAACATCTGGGTGGAAGCAATCAGATGGCTGAGTTGTTTAGATTTCTGCAGACAATTAAAGTGGGGTAAGCAAAATGCCAAGGGTGATGTTTTAGTGTCTTCCCCCGTCCAGTAATTAAAAAATATATATACACACACACACACACACACACACACACACACACACACACATATATGAACTCCTTGAATGTAAGGCATTTTGTCAATAGGATACAAAAATGGTCATTTTTCCTGGGTATCTGCAGCATGCTTTGTACCATTCTATAAATGCTTTGCTTAAAGAAAATGTAGATATCAGGCAGAGGACCTGACCCGGTTTTTTAAACCAAGATAAAAAAATTAAAAAGCTATGGCCAGCTATCTTGTCTGCACAAATCTAGAGGAGAACACAGGATTCATAAAGAACTACAACCACCTGTGGCAAGAAGATAGATTTATGTAAACATGCATTTTTTTAAAAATTGAAACAAGGCAAAAAAATAAATGTACTTCTCTTCCAAATAGACAGTAGCAAAAGTTTTGTATGAAAAGGAACAAATCAAGTCCTTTTGGACTGAACCGACTCCACTGATGACACGCGGTTTTGCTGAGTTCCTTACATGCCAACGAAATGGCAGCACTGAGATGAGAGCGCTGCCCTGGGGGCAAGTCAATGACTAGTCCTCCCAGTAACTGCCTCTCCTTCGCTACACCGACCACCTCATAAAGGGCGCCTCCAAACCCAGTGTCTGTTGATACACAAAGTGACAAACTATCGGGAGAAATGTATTTAAAAGTGCCCAAGAGTTCCATTTCTCAGGTGTGAATTCTGTTAGCGAGGGGCCTCACTGCATTCCACTGGCCTGAAAGCATCGGATTTCACGGAAGCCCATCTGTGCCCCAGAACAACTGGGACCTTGGGCCACACTGCCTCTCATCCTGGCCACCGTGTGGCTGGGGCTGATCTATTCACATCGCAAAACAACAAACTAACAGGAATTCTTGCAATAGACTCATTATTTTGCTCTTCATTCTTGATTTTTTTTTTTTTACTGATATGCTAGGGATTTGGGGTTGAAACAGATCTGAGAAATTATTGATGTTTATTACTTTATGATGCTATTTAATCAATTCATGGTTCTGTATAACATCAGAAAAACATAGCTGATCCCTTCTCATTTTTAGTGCCTCCTTTAAATTTGTTACAGGTCAAGAAGAACTATCTGGACAAATATGAATGGAACAAAAATATAAAATGTTACCATTAGTTTGTACTGAAACTGCCTATTTATAAGAAAGAAATTACTCATTTCATTAGTCAACTTTAAAATGCCACATTAATTTTAAAATTAAACAAAATATAGTAAGTCAAATAATTATAGAACTCTTGGCTGACCTTTCGCAAGAAGCACTCAAAGAAGGATTTTTCAAATATTGTTTAAACCGGAGCTCAAAAGCCTGCCCTATGGTACTTATGACATCCTGGGCCGTTCCGTTGTGGCACTCCAGTATGTGGCAGGCTGCAAAAGGACACACGGAAAAATTGTAACAGATTTTCAGTAAGAGCAGATTATATAAAATCAAAATCCTCCCAGAGCATGAACTGGTAGCTGAAGGAAAGGGTGAGGTTTACAAGCTCTACTCAGTGATGAAATGACATAATAATACTTCACATTTCACATGCATCAAAGAGAAGACACATTCAGATTTTATATCTAAATATCTCAAAACACAAATTTTGCTCTCACAGCAGGTTTTTTGGGCCCACGTTTTTATCAAAGTAGGATGATTTTGACTAATACTCAAGTTCAGTGTTAGCTTTCAAATTCAACACAAGAAATGCTTAGAATAGCAACCTTCAAGGAAAATTAGGTTTTCAGTCTGGTCCTTACACAGTATGCTACGGAAGATTGAAAAAAGGTAACTTTTGAAACGCCCCCACCCCTCTCCCTGCTAAGGGGTATGACCTACTAGTGAAGACAGAGGCTTTAGAAGACCGCCCCTCCTCTAGCTGTCCCTTTGCCTTCTCATTGCCAGCAATGATGCTGTGGTAATCCCCGTCCTTGAAACCCTATGAAACATCTGTCTCCAAAAAGTATCGAAATCAAGATTTTGTGATGCTGACATTACCAGAAGATACCACAATTTTATTAGACACTTTCTCTGAGAAGCAGTTACTGGGAAGAGCTAGTTTTCACAAGCAAACGGGAGAAATAAATTGTGAAGGGGCGGCTGACAGACTATCACAAACAAATTAGCAAATCTGCTGCCGTATGTAAACTGGGAGCTTGTGTTCGGGAAGTGTAAAATAATCTCTCCACTGTAAGGACTATCATTCTTGCCTTGAATAGAGTGTGGGAGTATGGTGTCATGCTTAGGGCCTTGCAATATGAAGGTTTAGTTGAATTTGAGGTTTCATAACAATGACTTAGAAAGAATCCTGAGGATGACTTCAAGATAGAAGCAATGTCCCATGAGAAATGTTAAATATATATATATGTTTGCTAACCTGACCAACTGAGGGATGAGGAAGAGCTTAATAATGGTCAAATATATACAAGAATGTTGTAAAAACTGTCAGCTATTCTCTGAGAATAAGAAAGTGAGTGCATGGGAAATCAGATTAAATACTGGGGAAGCATTGTGGGTCTTGGGGACTCTAAACCCAACACTGGGACACAATACTAATACCTGACTTTATGAAATGATTTAACTGTGTTGACTTGGAAACCAAATCTTATGCTTTGCATTGTCTCAGAAAGAATTTTGTATTTATTCAAAGTAAGAGCCAGTTCATTCACATCTGATTGAACTTGCAGAGCCTATAATAGCAGGTTACAGTAGTCTTATGTTTATAATCATATCAAGAAATATCAGATAAGGCCCTAACTGGTGTGGTTTAGTGGGCTGCATGTTGCCCCACAAACCAAAGGTTTGCCAGTTTTGATTCTTGGTCGGGGCACATGCCTGGGTTGCGGGCCAGGTACCCAGTTGGGGGTGTGTGAGAGGCAACCAATCGATGTTTCTTCCCCTTTCTTTCTCCCTCCTTTACCCTCTCTCTAAAAATAAATAAAGATTTTTTAAATCAAATAATTGTCATTTCAGATTAGCTTGACCTCAATCTAAAAGATTTATGTCTTTGAACACTTTTGGAAGGGACAGGGCGGGGGCAGGGTGCTATGAATAAATCAAACAACACTAAGATGTCAAACTCCCAGCATTATTGATCATTTCTTATAAAGTTGTCCATTTAAACAGGCAACTTGGATCCTAAAGTAGACTAGGAGCCAATTACAGGTTTGAAAACCCCATTGGGAATATCTATAAATTTATACCCTTCTTTAGTCTGACATTTTATATAGCCCTTCTTTTTCTCTGCAGTAGCTTTGCATAGTGACCGACGCATGTGTGTTCTAAAATTACGTTTTGAAAAGATGCATATGATTTTATTGAGTAAATACTAATTTCCCTGAATCACATCAATAATTCTTCTGTGAGACATTGTCTTCAACTGTATTAAAATAAGGTCTACAATGAACCGCCACTGTGAGGCGTGTGCTTCCAGCGCTGACCGGGACAGATGACTGCACGGGTCATTTGTGGAAATGGTCCCCTCCCTCCCAGTCAGGCCTCATACCCTCAAATGCACAAAGTGCCCTTAGAGATGTGGCCTCTAGTTAAGCCAGAAAAGTCATGTTACATTATGATTTTTTTAAAAAGTAATTCACTTGAATTATTTTCTTTTTCATCTCATGAATTCCTGATCCAATTGAAAATGAAGAAAAGACCAGAAATCATATCAAAATGGACATAAACATTTTTGTAACTTTGTTTTTTCTTAGGACCAAGGGGATGTCTAGAGATAAGTATGGAGAATACAATGAGAAAGGCAAAAAACTCAAACACAGATGAATGGAAGGGAGGGAGGGAGGAAGGGAGACTAAGTGTGCCTCCCAAGAGAGGAATGAGAAAACAAGGATGTTTAAAAGAACTCTGCGAAAAGGCTCAGATCTAAGTTCAGGTTCCAATGATACCACAATCTGTGTGACCCCAAACAGGTTGCTCTACAGCAAGGTCCTCACCTGCCCAGACAAGGCACTGGATGATCTTTGAAGTGCCTTGTTGTTTTACAGAAATCTTATCCTTCCTCTGTCACAAGACCTTAAACCCTCTGAGGAGCAGGGCACGCTGGGCTCACAGGAATGAATGAATCAACTAAACCCACAGCTGCACTCTACCACTCCTCATATACTCCTAATACATTTTATTTCTCTCAATTTTTCTGATTCTGATACTTGAGGTTTAGGTCCTGTACCTGGATGATGCCTCCAACATAATCTCCTGCTTTATTTTGGATAACCTTGCTGCAGCCATATTACTTTTTTGAGAAGACTAAACAGAAAGAAAAACAAGTGATGCCCATTTCCACGAATGAAACAACACTGGACAAAAGGCTGGCCCTGCGCAGATGCTCCATGCAACCTTCCCACCTGCAGAGGGCACGTGCATCTGACGGATGGACGGATGGACGGTGCTGCTGCCGCTCACACACTGCTCTGTGATTCAGCCTTGGCTCTTTTTTAAGGTGGTCACAGGCCAGAATAGGACAGGCTCTAAATCACATACAAATATGCCTGTTTTCTTAACACATCTCCAAAAACTCAGATAAGCAGCCAGTTTGGTCAAGCATTGTCCAAACTTTAGCTAACGGAAAGGAAGAAAAACAAGTATATGAAAAGTCCCAATTCCCAAAAGAATGTGACTTTCTAGTGACATAATAACTGCATAGGGGTCTAAGCTTTGACCTCCATGTTTAGAATCGGATGCACGTCTGGGTTCTTTTCATTCATTCTTGTAGCCAGACAGGCCCACACTTAAACCCTTGGGTATCAGGCACTACATATACTAAGTAGGATTTAAGAGAACCTTAGATTCAAATTCTTCCATCTTTTACATTTGTTTTCCTAATGAGACAGTCATAAACAAGAGACTATTTTTAGAGGATAATAGGCTCTTCTTTACTGTAATATTTGTTTTTTAAATGTTTTAAAAAGATTTTATTTATTTTATTTTAAACAGAGAAGGGAGGGAGAGAGACATCTTCAAGTGGCTACCTCTTACACACCCCCTACTGGGAACCTGGCCCACAACCCAGGCATGTGCCCTGCCTGGGAATCGAAGTGGCCACCTTTTGGTTCGCAGGCCAGCACTCAATCCACTGAGCCACAGCAGCCAGGGCTGTTTTTTAATAGACTTTTTTTTTTTAAATGTTGTTTCTGGTTTTGTTGTTACTAGAAAACAAGCAATTCAAAAGTGCAGTTCCTCAGGTAAACCACCAGATGATGCTATGGGATTGAAGTATGGAGTCCACCACCCCTTAAAAAGTCAGTCCACATTTAACTAATGTAACTAGGCACACTAGTGCATGCATTTTGTAACTATAAACATAAATCTAAATAAATGGGCTAATTTGAATTGGTTTAACAATCTTTTATATTTATTTTTTAACTTTCTTCAGAGACTCAGAACCATGCATGGCCTTCTTGTATCCAGGTAGTCCAGGTAAACTAGGTCCTCTTAACAGATTAGATTCAGAGAAAATATTTAAACCTTCCTGGACTGCTGCTACACTTTTGGAATAAGAGGTGAAGAGATTTCCTCATTTATGGCAGTTACAGGAGCAGGCTGTATTAGTCACTAAGTAAACTCAAAACATTCTTACTGGAACTTACCCTTTTCTACAGAAAAGGCCTCTTATAAAGTGAGGAGCTCGCTAACGGGTCCCAGCCAGAATGGAAAAAAGTGGCAACTGTGCTGACTTGAATGCACTAATGCTAAAAGTGAATCAAGCAAGCAGGAGACAGTGGGAACATTCAGGATTATCAGCATGAAGCCTGGTCTCCCCTGCCCGTCTTCACTTCCTGTCAGCCCTGGCTCTACCAGTCTGACAGTCTGCTTCCCAAGGTGACCAATGGCCTGTCAACTGCTGGACTGAATGGCCTTTTCCACTTTCATGCCCCTTAAGTCCTTTTGTAGTATGGGACATTCTAGAGTGTCTTCTCCCAGAGAAATCTGCTCTTCCTCCTCCTTAGGTGCTCAACTCACCTCTTGGGTTTCTCCCCTCGCCCTGACTATTCCTCTGGCTCCCCACTGGCTCCCCCGACTTCTTCCATTCCTGGAGCCCTCAGCCCTCTTCCTTCTGGGCTCATCCTTTAGTGATCTCACTCACCCTTAGGGCTAAGAAGCTATAGTTTTTCCAACAACCCCACAGAAGACTTGATCTAATATATTTCCATTCATTCATATTCTCTCTCTCTCTCTCCCTCTCTCCCTCTCTCACTGCCTCTGCCTACCACTATCACCCTCTCACGCCCAGCCTTCTCCTGCCTGCTGAACATTTCCTTCTGAATGAATCAAACTCCCCAAAGAGATCTTATAACATCGTCTGTTTTCATTATTTTTTGTATTTATTCAAAGATTTAGAATACTTTTCCTTTTAGAAATGTGAGTTATTCATTGTAGGAGTTTTAGATAAAAAGAGCCCAAAAAGAAATTAAAATTACACAAGTCTCACTATTCACAGATAGCTACAACTAACATTTTGGCATGTGCCATTTCAGCCTTTTTTCCATGTATATCTACTTCCAAAAAATTACCTGGGATCATACTACATACATTGTCTCATAATCTGCACTTAATAATACTGTGAATATTTTCCCCATGTCCTCATTTATTCCTCTAGAATATTAGCTTTAATGGTTGTGTAAGTATTGTACACTCTATGGATTCATTTAAATATTTTGTTATTCAGGAATATTGAATTAATTTTATTTTTCCATTACATAAATAATATACGATAATCATCTTTACTGCTTAATCTTTGTTCATGCCCTAATTATTTCCTTAAAAGTGAAATTGCTGGTCCAAAGGCATTTACTTTTTTTTTAAAGTTTTGATGCAAATTGTCAGATTGCTCTCCAAAACATTTGGACGACACTCCCACCAGACAGGAGTACCTACTACTCTAAACTACATTTCACCTTTATCCATGTTTGAGATTTGGCAATGAAATATGATATCTAATTACAGTTTATGTTTCTTTGAATGTGGGACGGTTAAACTTTAAAAAAATGTAAATACTTCTTGGTGCCTTGTAATGCTCTTCTGTAAATGTGTGCTCAGGGTCTGGAGTTGGTCTGGGTGCTAACTGGCTGGACGAGCTCCGTGGGGAGAGCCACCTCATTGTTCCCAACTCCAGCATTTGCATCTATAAAAAGGAACACTATTCACACCTACCCTCTAGGGCTGCTGTGAAGATGAAATGAGACAATGCAGACAAAATACTCTTGGCATATACGAGCATGCAGTAAATGGTAGCTATTTCTTTTTTTGATGGGGGTTGGGGGCTAGATTTCTATAGAATTTTTGTCTTTTTCCATTTGTAAAAATCCCTGTTCCAAATCACACAAGATAATAATAGCTACCACTCACTGAATACTTACTATAAGCCTGACACTGAGCTACTTGCACTGCATACAGTATCTCATTAAATCCTCAGGACTGATTTCTATTTATTCATCAACCTTCGTATCTAAACAGTTCCCAAGCACTGCTAGGTTACAAATTTGTCCAAATGGTCCCTTCCTCCCCCGAGGCAGTTTAGAACTAATGAGGTGTCCTCTGAACTGGACTCTATAATTCCAGACTACTTCTCTGCCCAATTTCACTTTTACAGATACAAATGCCAGAAAAATGATCACTTTACAATTACAATGGAATGACCAAAGCCAGAATAATTTTTATGAAGTTCAGAATCTGCAAAGGTTCCCAATGACCATTTGACCAGCATTCAAAACCCTCCACAGTCTGTTTCCGGCCTATCTGGCCAGCCGCAGCTCCCCTACTTCTACCTCCTCCCTTCTGTGTAACCCACCATTACACACACGTGTGCACACACAGCACAGGCACATGTGCACATGCACATCGTCCAAACACACAGCCCAGAGCCCTCGTCACACGGCTCCGAGACCTGTGTCTTCCTTCATTTCTCCCACACGTCCTGCTGGCGCTGGCTGTGTTCCAGGCACTGTTCTGGGGGCTCCCTGTTCCTTGTGCATATCCTACGGGTTACATTTCTCTCTGCTGCTAAATGACGAGCCCATGGTGGCCACCAGGAATTGTTTCTTTGCAGAGTGATTAGCTCAGTTTCTTGTATACTAGTATGTAATTAATTGTTTGTAAACTCAAAAGCTGTGTCAGTACCTCCATACAGAAATTCAAGCTCAGAGGTTCAGGTAAGGGGAAAGGATTTAAACCTAGAGGGGTGCACCAGCAGGGGTACGTTGAGAATAGAGTGGCTACTCACAGAAGTTTTTATAGACAAGATAAGAGAAGGGACAAGGGGAGAGGAAAAGGGGCAACAAGTGATAGGGAGGTACGACCTTTTTAATCCAAGAAAATTACACTATGTCTTTAAGACCTCTGTCTACTAATAGACCCGTTTCCTTAAATAAGAAAGATGAGATGAGGGAGGAAAGAAACTGATGCTTTCTGTGTTCTCTCAGTTACTCCTTCCAACGCCACCAGCGAGGAGTTCCTGTCACTCCCACTTAAAGAAACTGGGGTTCAAGGATGGGAAACGACTTGACTAAGGTTATACAGTGAGATGCTGGAACAATTAGGGTTCCTACCCAGTCTGTCTGGCTCCAACATCTTTCTTATTTTCTCTTTGGCCTGAGGCTAGAGAGAAAAAAAACAAACCCTGAAGCCTATTTGAACTGTTTCTGTCTCTCAAATCCCATCCATGAACTCAGTTCATAGTTTTCATAAATGTCTTCTCAGAATCCCTGTGCCAGGGTCCCAGTAGATCCCATTTAAGCAGCTTAGCTCTGAAGAATTACTCAAACACCAACACATGACCTTTCAAAGTGAATGAGCTACATCATTTTCTCTGCTTCTCCTGTTCCACTTAAGCAAAGGGGCTATTTGCAAGCATGTAGATCTTCTTTGGCCATTACCCTCAGCCACCCACCTTACCTTTGAACTTCTCACCACCATTTACTAAAGGGCAATGACATGCTCAGAGATAGTCAGTGACTGATGGCAGAGTTACTAAACATCTAGATTTCCTGATTTGTTCTTTTCACCTTGCCCTTTTCAGGATAAGATAAAAGACTCTTGTTCAGAGGCTTTCCTAAAAATAGTATGCAGTTATTCTTCAGGAAGGCTCAAGCTTGTTTAAAAGAGGTTGCTCTCTTCTGGTATCCTTTGTTCCAGTCCCACACCCCTGCCTCCCTTTCACCAGTTCCTGTCTCTCTACCCACTCTGACCATAACCTGTTCTTAAGAGTGAGCCAACTTCAATGAAGTATTATCTAGTATCCACTACCTGTTCCTTCCTCTCCACCTTGTCAGGGCCATGATCTTTTGGCAAGCATTTACTGGGCACCTAGTATGTGCCAGGCTCTGTGCAAGCAGCTGGTCCTCATAATTTGATTTGCGACCATCACAACAGTTCCTGCTGTTGGATCTCCCAGCCTTAAAGTTTCTCTCTGAATCCATCTACTGCATCCTGCTTTGTGAACGGCATGCTCCACCCATTTGCCCACTGGATTATGTGCCCTCTAGATGCCTTGTGGACTCTCTCTCCATATGCAATCTGCACTCTACTACATTCCATTCATTTGCTCCCTAGCATGCCATATACATTTCATCCTCTGTGTCTTACAGATTTTTTAATTTCCAAATTCCACTCCATACATACTTAATAAATGTCCTGGGGCAAAATTTATTCCTGGGAAGGCAGAGGATGCTGCCCAGCTAATAGGTTCTAGTTAAGGAGGAGAAGTGTCCTAATACTCATCCCTAAGAGGAGTCCGAATGACCCAGAGTTAGGGATGAGAGGCAGTAATAACCATGCCTGTACAGAGAAGTCCAATGACCTAAGGAACTTACAGTTCTTGACCCAAAGGGCTGCTAGGAGATGAGTTCCTTGGGCTACCCTGCTAAATCCTGAGACAAGAAATCCAATCAACTCACTCTCCCATTCATTCAGCCATTCAACAGGATAATTATTGGGTACCACCTATGTGCTAAGCGTTTTGATGACAGCCTGAGGAAAAACTCAGGTAGACAGTTCCTGCCTTCCTGGAGCCTTTAGTGAGTAAACACATCACTAAGTGAGTAACTAAAATAAAAACGTGGGAGAAATGTTAACAAAAAGAAAAATAAAGGGCTATGATGCAGTAGAGTGGGATATGGAAACTGGACATAGGAGGTGCTCACAACTAAAGACGGTCTCTCTGGAGAAGAGACATTCAGACTGAGATCAAAATGACGAGAAGCCAAACACTGAAAGTGATGTGCCAGGCCCTTGCAAGTGCATAAGCTACACACACACACACACACACACACACACACACACACAATGAGGCCCATGCAGGCCAATAACCTCACAAGCTTGGGTTTCATCTGTAATTCATTTGTCCAGTGAAGATGTCCAGCCCTTCCTGTCAGAGCCAAAACAGCTTTCCTTTTGATTAAACAAATAGATAAAACTTTTGGTTTATGGGTCCCTTAAGTGATTGGGATTTAAACTCCACCTACATATTTTTTTCACGGTGCTCTGCAATTTATTTCCAATTCAAATTTACATAATTATTTCCAGAACCCAATACAGCACTCTGGTGATCCTTATCACTATGTTGAAAATAACTGTTCATTACTTTTTAAAGTTGGTATATATCAGCTCTTAAGAAAATCTAGAAGTTGCTTTCCATACCTCGTTGATTAACTGGATCTTTAGCTACGTAGGCAACATAGTCTGTAGTATCCTATAAAAAAGGGAAAATGATTGCATTTAAAATGAATGGATTGTACTGTTGAAAGATAAGAGTACATTTGACATGATACTAAGGCAAGTGAGGCAAGGACTTAAATATTCATGTTAAGAGAAAAGAAAAGCATCTTAGGAGGAAACATAAACAAATATACATCATATAACTTAGTAGTTGTAGGGTCCCTGTTCTCTGCCCCCTGAGTAGAGATTCTGAAGATTAAAGATTAATGTCTTTAAGATTAAAGGCAGACCATGTCATTAAGACTAAAACAGAACACAGGTAGAAAAATACGTTAGGACATATGTACTTTAAAAACAGTTAGGGGCTGTGATACTCTCTTGTGCTGAAAGGTGAAACACCAGGGGTTATGCCACCACAAAGGTTCATAAACTAGGATGTGGAATCATGATTTCCCAGTTGTCCAAGTAGACACCATGTACATCAGAAAACAGATTAAAGAAAAACTTTTGGTTTCATGGTAATTAGCTTGCTTGTATACAGTGCAAGTTAACTTAAAGAACAATAAAGCAAAAATACAAGCATTTATTTGATCAAGATAAAGAAAAATCATTTTTGAAAAATAAAACCCATTAAAACCTAAAGAGTTAAAAAAAATGTGCCCTTGGCTGGTGCAGCTCAGTGGATTGAGTGCTGGCTTGTGAACCAAAAGGTAACTGGTTCGATTCCCAATCAGGGCACGTGCCTGGGTTCTGGGCCAGGTCACCAGTGGAGTGTGCGAGAGGCAACCATGTATTGATGTTTCTCTCCCTTTCTCCCTTCTCTCTAAAAAATAAGTAAATAAAATCTTTTTTAAAATGTTTTTTTTAAAAAAGATGTGTTGCTAACTTTGGAAAAACTAACAAATAAAAAGCCCCTTGGTAACTGATTTGCATTGAAAAGAGTAAGCTGATGGATGAATGATAAGATTTTAATAATTAAAGATGCTTTTTGTTATCTCAGTTCTCAAAAAAAAATACACACTGCCATTTGAAGAGCAGAAGTATAATTCTCCAGAGGGAAGACACAATCAACTGGCAGGAAATAGAAGCCCATGTTTGTGATACCGTCAAGGACAGTCACTTAATAATCCACAATGAACCACACAGGAAGAGGGACTCAGGCTCAGCATAACTTGTCTTGACTTATTTAAAACATAATACACATTTAAGTGTATTTCTCTCATGCAAGATGATAAAAGGTTTGAAATACCTTGTATATAAATAAGTTCATATCTATAGGCTTTGTTTTATATTAATTTAGAAGGAAAGCCAGTTTCTGGGGACTTGGTTGCTATTTTTGAAGCTACAGGGGTGGGGCGATGCCCATGATGTTGTCCAGTATATTAGATGCCGGGAAAGAGGCCATGGGACCTCTTCAGACCTTGGTTTCCACATCTTCAAAAGAGTGTCCAACAGTCTTACAGTTGTAAAATTCTATAACTGTAAATACCTGGGAGAGTTTAAAGAATGTTAAAAGTAAAGCACAAATAGTGGGGAAAACTCTATGAAAATGCATTTAATATGGTCATACTAATTAATGCATTTTGAAATGGACAAGGTATATGTAGATATAGAAGCATTATCAAGAACTGTCTTCAGGGCTGATCGAAGGAAGACAAGTGAACTGTTTTTGAGAAGAGAGTAAAGGTGAGGATGAGCAAAGGTCATGAAAAGTAAGGAAGAATACCCAGCATTCTTTAAACTCTGGGGAAAATAGGGTGGAAAGAATGGCTCTACATTAGGCCATAGAGACTTAGCTTCTGACCCCTTGTACCCAGTTAGCTGTGAAGTTACAAATTATCTCAGTGAGTGCCCTAAAAAAATGGGCGTGTTAGCAACATTGGTGATAGCTGCCCCTTATCACTCTGTGCCAGGCAGGATCAGTTTACATGCTTCATTTCACTCAATTCTTGCAACACTGCGAGGGGAGGGTAATCCTTCCCCATTTTACAGGTGAGGACCCTGTAGGATAAATAAGTCCAGTCTACTGGACTCCAAAGCTTGGCACTCTGCCCTACTACCTCCCTGACCTGAGAGTGAAACTTCACTGGGAGACCTCTAATGCTAAGGTTGTGGTGGCTCCAGTTTTCATTTTGAATCAGCGGCTGTTGCCCCAGCTGTAGGAAGCACAGAAGTCCCACTCCATTCAGTACGAAAAACTTTCCCACAGGGACTACAAATTCTTTACAGCTCATTTTTGGTAGGGGCAATGCTTTCGTGGGTTGAAAGAACTACAGAACTAAAGGCACATGAAGACAGTCTCAAAATAATTCAGATTCTGGAGAACTATAATAGACATCATGCAGGGCATACTTATGAGAAATGCTTATGGCAAATAAAAGGATTTGCATACCAATCCTATATATGATGACAGTAACCCTTGAAACTTGAAAGGGGAAATTTAAGGCGAATGGAAACAATTATTCTTCACACTACATTTATAGGACTCATTACTTAAAGTATCTTAAGGAAAGTATTTTTGTTCCTTCATGGATGACCGAACCATAATGGGTTAGAAAGAGAAAAGACAGTGCAGGCCTTTTCGGGCTGCATTCAGTCAACTCTCTCTGCTACCAAGCATGTCCCTTGGTGTCACCGTGGGGCCCGATTACAGAGCTGCAGGATCAGACTTCAGATTCAGTCCTGGGCTCACACTGCAGCTAAGTGGCAGGCACCTTGCATGTCCCATTTGCTAGTGAATCCACAATTAGCCATTTGTGAAATCTCTTGGGGAAAAGGTGGAACTCTAAAATTTGGTTTATTTTTAAGTGGTGGCACCATGGAACTAAAACATTCATTTGAAAATAACCATACCTAAAGCTGAAAGGTGAGGAAGTAGTGAAGCCTAAAGGGAAAATTAAGTATCCATTAATAAAAGAAACAGAAACCCAATGATTTAAAATCCTTTAAAGGTCACTTTTCTCCCACATGTTTCAAGGAAGCTCTAAAAGCAGTTTGTCAGGTTTGACATGTTTAAGTTCTGTGAGTCACTGGTACCCAATAGAAAGGCCAGTAATTACTGCAATGTTTTAAAGAATGAGCTGATTTAAATAGCATTTAACTTCTTTTTTTGTATGTGAAATACCTCTTTTTTGCATATATTTCACATACAAAAAAGCCAACATCTAAGTGGAGGAACTAGCTTAAACATTAGAAGCCAGTAAAGGAAGCAATGTTTACACAGAGAAACTTCAGAACTTTATTTGCTTTTAGGATAGATTTATTTTGCCTTTAAATATTTAGCCTCCAGATAAAAATCAATCAAAACCAATCAGTGACACCAGCTGCCAGATTTAGCTTTTACTACCATTCCATACCTCTCTTGGGATTCTAAGTTATGTGTCCTATCATTTATGACCCCACATTTTATTCCTCATTTGGAAGAAAGAAACCAAATGTGGTAGAGAGAAAAAAAATGAACTGTTAGAGTGGATTTCATTGCTTCATTTCTGAAGGACATACTCTTTAATAATAAGTGCAGAGAAGAAGGCAACAGATTGTCAATAAGGACAAGGACTTCATTTGTTCCCCGTATTTTCCTGACATTACTGGTGTTCAATCATTACGAAAGTCGGACCCTGCCCTCCTCTAGCCTTCTCTATGTTCACAGGTAGAAAGATGTCATGATGTCACAGAGGAGCAAAGTCCTCCTTCTACTCCCTCAGTTTAAACAGATCTTTTGTTCAGTCACAGGCTTCTTAGCTTTAACGCCCCTCTGCTTTTGCTCTAGTCCAGAAACGATGCGGTATCAAATCAGGGAATGACCCACCACCATGCAAAGTAGGCTTGTAGAGAGAGTACCACTCATGGGAAATGAGCACCATGTGGCCTCTTGGTAGAGACAAACTGCTGTTCTTGGTAGAGAGAAATTGCTGTTCTCTCCCCACCTGAGTGTTACCTCCGTAAGTTTCTGCACACCTGGTAGCTCACTCTAGATTAGACTAAGTTGCCATGTATGGTAGATCAACTTCCCCTCATATGCCAAATCCAACTGATCGGTAGCATCTGCCTGGAACTCTATGTGGAGAAGAATTCTGAGGAAAGACTGGCAATACACGTATGACATACTTGTTTTTCCTGATTTTGATGTTATGTACAAAAAGCTTCTCAGATTATAACTCTGTAGCTGCTACACAATGGAGTATTATTATTAGCTTACCTACTAATCCAAATATTTTAAAAATCAGTGACAGGACATATTTTGTCAAAACCAATTTTTTGATTACCTGCTTCATGTAGCTATTCACAAATTAATATGCTTTATGTGGAAGTTCTCTTACCTCTTATAAAAAGAACTTTTATGAATCCATACTTACAGGATCCCCTCCAGAGGCAAATGAAATAGACTGCATATGATGATTTGCAATAATCTGGAAAACATAACAAATTAAACACATATGATGCTACAAATTAATTAGTCCTGGTTACACACAATCTATCAGTAACAGACGTACGTTTCATTTTGGCTTGGGCAGCATCCTTTGAAACCACTCCACCCACATTCTATAATCATCTCACTTTGACCCTAAGATTCAGGTGGGTTTGATATGCCCATTCCATTGGCCCTCTCCTTACCAGTGGACACATGATCCAGGCCTAGCCAATCAGGAAATATTTGAATACATCACAGCTAATCAGTATCTTTGGGGAGAAACTGACAGGGATGAAAGGAAAGGATACCATTAAAGACCATGTATGCCCAGAATTTCTGTGAGCCATCTTTTGCTGACATGTGGGAAAACCTTACTGGAAAAATGATGCTTTACCTTTGGAGAAAATCAGCTGAGAATTAAAAAATAGAATAAAGTCTGGTGGTAACACTGTTTCATCAGCTCAACCAATACAATTCCTGTCTCCCTTTATCTTTTTTCTTTTATTAATTAACTTAACTTTATATAAATTAGTTTGAATTAGGTTTCAGTCATTTGCCACGAAAAGTATTCTAAAGAACTAACATTAAGATTTCCAATATGAAGTAAGATTATTGAAGCGAACTGCATCGCTTAGCCAAGATTATCTCTTTTCTATGAAATTCTAGGATTATTTGCAATACCCACAGTGTAATGACCAATTTGCAAAGATGTATTTGTCATACCGTTGAACATTCATTGAGATACCAACTGTGCACCTATTAACTAATCTCATCTTCACAGGTGTTTAACAGAATATACTAAAGGAGCTTATAGAAAACGACCAGGCAATTCTACTCCTACATGTATGTATACCCAACAGAACTGTGTAAATATGTGCACCAAAGGCATGCTAAAGATAACCACTGCCCTTTTCATAATAGAGCGCGACTGTAAATGGTCCCAACTGGGACTGTTGTGATATTAGCAATGAACTACCACATAGCAACAATATGTTTCTTCAGCAAAAAAAAGCCAGACACAAAATAATACAGGCTGTGTGGTTTCATTTACACAAAGTTCAAAAACAGGCAAAACTATTTTATTTTGCTTGAAGACAGGACAGTGGTTACTTCTGGGCAAAGAAGAGACAGCAAGAGGTTTTCTGGGAAGAAATGGTGTTGCTTCCTCTGGGTAGTAGTTACACAAGTATGTTCATTTTGTGATAATCTTGACGTGTGCACTTTTCTCTATTTACATTTCAGTTAAATTGATTACTAAAAACAAATCAATACACAAAGATCAATGTCATTCCTATATACCAGCAATAGCCTATTAGACACTGTATTTGGAGGGTAGAAGGAGGCACATTTTACAAAAGTACCTATGTATAAATCTTAAAGGAATTATTCACAGATTTTTGGAAAACCTCATCAAAGGGTGTAAATATTAGCTGAACAAGTAAAAAGTAAAAAGATATATATCCCCTTTATGGATCAGAAGATAATATTGTAAAGATGTCAATTCTCCCCTAAATTTTTTGAAGAACAAAACGACTAGACTTTCCTTATTAGCAAAGCATATTAAAAAACTAGAAATTCATTAGAATATGAAGTCTAAAAACAGACTCACATAGTCATGGATTTTTAGTTTATGATAAATGTTGCACCAAACAGACAAAAGTACAAGTGATTAAATTAGTGGAGCTGGATATATGTATATATGTATACATGTATACATGTATATATGTATATATGTATACATATACACATACATATACATAAAATATATATACACACATACACACACATGGGGAAAAATATAAATAAACCCTGTCTTCATATGATCTATATAAATATTTGACTCATAAAAGGTTTATAAATATACCAGGAGACTGATAAAAGATTATGCATGTGATCTTTGAGACAGGAAAAACCCACTTTAGTAGACAGAAAAAGACATACAAAAAAACCCCTTAAATTAGATTATATAAAAACTATTTTTAAAACTTGTATAAGACCCCTAAACAGGACAAACAACAGTAAAGGAGAATATATTTGCAACATGTAAAACAAAGTATTCATATAAGAGTTTACAAGAAACTTGTATGAATCAATAAGAAAAAAAAACTCAAAATAAGACCAGTTAATTTTCAGAATACAAATGTTCAATAAATATATTGAAAAATAATCTCCAAGAAGTTAAGGCTATTCAAAATAAAGCAAGATAAATTAAATTGATAAAACTGTCAAGCTCAATGCAATCATGTGTGGCAAGAGTATGGATATTCTCAAACACCGCTGGCTACGACTAAAATTTGTACAGCAACTTTAGAAAACAATTTGACAGTATTTACTACAACTGAACTATGCATACCCTATGACTCTACCTTTCTGCTTCTAGGTATTTATTCTAGAGAAATATTGGCACACGTGGACGTTCATTTAGCCAGTTTATAGTATCAAAACAGCAGAAATTATTTTTACACGGACAGGTCAACCAAAGTATAGGTATACAAAGGGTATGGTATGAAATAATACATATACTAACAAAGGTAAATCTTCAAGACAACGCTCAGGTGTTTGTTTTATAAGTTGAAGACAGTTACATGAGACATAATAAAAAAGCAAGATTTTTCAGTGAGAATTTAATATCTATGTAAATGCAAAGAAAAAGGATTTAAAGAATACACACCAAACTGATAATAATGGAAAATTACCTTGTGAAAAGAAACGGGACCGAGTATTTCCTCACTATGACTTTTTTAAAAGGGCACGGATAATATGCTTAGATATGAATTTAACTTGTTCTAATGAGGATCCGTTCTTAACATGTTGATTTGTGGTTGAGAACACTGTGGGATTTGGAAGTGTGGGTTTACAAGTCACTACCACAGACAACAGGTAGTTAAAACGGGAGCAAATGCGATTGTCGGAGGTGGAGGGAGGAAGAAAACGGAGGACGATAGACCGGGTTACAGCAAGTACCTATTTCCCTGTTTGTAGTATCATAAGCAGCACAAGGGTTAAGTAAAAGGGAGACGAAGTGATGCGCTTGCATACAAAGTCTTAAGATACGAATTCGATCCAACAAAACGTAAACCACCAAGCCAAGCGGACAGTTTCCCGCGAAAGCGCCAGAGAATCCATTCCGGAGCAGCGCGCCGAGTGGGTGGTAGAGAATGGGGGTCACGCAGACGCGGAGGGTCGCGCACGCCGTTTGCGCACGCGCACAGCCTCACGGCAGCATCGCCCAGATCTTGCTGAAAACGCCTTGCGAGAGGTTGAGCCGCTGGTACCATGTCGGAAATGCACCAGTTGTCCGCGCTATATGAAGAAAGCAATGACCTGCAGATGGATGAGATACCTGGCGAGAGTAACCTTCCGCGGTTGGAGGTAGGCAGTGCGAGCCGGGCGCCATCCGAGAACCCCTCCCGCAACCGGGCCCCAGCACGGCTGGAGGAGGACGCTGGCCTAAAGGAGGAGGAGGGGGCCCAGCCAATGGCAGGGCCAGACGGCGACCGAGGGCTTGCTAAGCGGCCCAGTCCCGAGGAGCAGCCAGGCCAGGCTTCGGGCCCTGACTTCGAGAACGAAGGTGAGGAATTTGATGACTGGGAGGATGACTACGACTATCCTGAAGAGGAGCAGCTGAATGGTGCAGGTTACAGAGTATCAACGGCCCTCGCAGAAGCCAACAAGATGTTTCTGAGCACGTCCAGAGCAAGAGAAGCAGCCCTGGATGGTGGTTTTCAGATGCATCAAGAGAAGACCCCGTTTGATCAGTTGGCTTTTATCGAAGAGCTTTTTTCACTTATGGTTGTTAATCGTCTGGCCGAAGACTTGGGATGTGATGAGATTATTGATAGAGAGTAGTTAAATGCAGTTAAAGAGGAGGAAACTACTTGAGGAGGGACCCAAAATTCCACTGTCTCGGGTTTATCCCAAATAGTTCTGTTCCAACGAAAACGTTGATCTTCAAAAAAAATGTTTTTCTGTTTTGCAGAATAGACTAGGCAGTGACTGTACAGTTGTGAAAAAGGAAAAAACTGTTAAAGAAAAAGGATCTTAGGACTGTTGAAACTTGTTTTCAAGAGTATCCTGAAACACCTATGGCTTTGACTTAGTTATCGATCCAGATTATTTCCTTTGCATTGGGGAAAATTTCATATATCACTGTAAGGAATGATTTTGCAATAGTAAATCAAGACCAAGACAAATTGTTAGTACCACAGCTAATTACTGATACTAATTACAAGAGGAAAAGTAGTATGTCCAACTTAAAACACCAGATGTCTTTGAGTTATTTGGACAGAAAGCCTATTGAGAAAACTTTGAAGGTTCCACTTTGTGATCTGTCCAAGCTATAGTTATCAAAGGCTAAATTTTTAGTGTATGACAATTGAACCTTTGTAGTATTCCAGAAGGGTAAGCAAACCCAGAAAGAAATATGTATCCTGTGTAATGTATCTTAACATGTTTCCAAGGGCATCTGAAATTGTATTTGTACATATATCTTGATCAATAATAAAGCTACTGTGATCTGTAATTCAAGAAAATTCATTATCTTGATCATTTTTTAAATCCTTATTAAATCCTTATTAAATTTTCAGATTCAGATATTAAAAATATATGTAACAGTACAAAGAAAACAATTTTAATACTCATATTTTAGGGAAATTTTGTTTTATTTCTCTGGTTTTCATTGAACTTTACAGGGAAAAGACTGGTTGAACTTTATAACAAAAGAAGTGTTAAGTGGAAATTGTCAAGTAAAAGGAATTCCCTACATTGAAAAAAGATGTTATGAACAATTATTCCATCAACCTTTAAAGGTTTTAAACCTGTCCAGAAATTTCTGAAGTTTCCCTCTGTCTCCTCCTCTACTTAAGCTTGTTATTGTGTATTCACCAGCATTTGAGACAATAAAATTTCTTGTTCTGTGTATTTTGTTTGACTAATAGTTAGTATTGCATACATACTTTATATACTATTTTTATTGTATCCTGCTTTTTAAATGTATTATCGCGACCACATTATGATTTAAATTTAACCACTATAAGGTAGTGTTCCAGCTTCAAATACATGATTTACAACTTAATTTGTGGAAACTAAATTTAGTAAGTTCATATAAGAGAATTCGCTAACCTGGGAAAATTAATGAGCACGTTGCTGTGGTTATTTTATTAGCGTTCTAAAGTTCTCTGATAATTTTATCAGAAGGCTGTGACCAGTAAAACTGAGTATATCAGCAGGTCTTATGACCAGTAAAAAGGTACTAGATGTTCCTGCTCCAAAAGGCACATCCAGTGCAACACAACTCAGAGCCTTACAGGGGTGATTTGTTTTCTGTAAAACATGGGGACTGACAAGGATTAGCATAATCACTAACACTAGTTTGGTGCGGAGGAAGAGAGAGATGGGGGAGACTAGAGAGGAGGTAACAAACTTAATCCTGTCTCACTTCTTTGGCTACACTTTCAGACAGCCTATATAGCTGCAGTGACATGAGTCTGCGGATGAAGAGTCAGTACTCTGAGAAGAAAAAGAGGATGCCAGCACACAATTAACTGACCAGTTGCATTTACCTCCAGATAAAGATGTCAGGAAACAGGCTCAGAAAAAACAGGTGTGCACACCTGGAGGTGTGATTCTGTTTCTCTGGACTGACAGAAGCAAGAGAAGGGGAAAAGAAAACCACTCCCTGTTGGGTTTGAAGGCTTGTTTTGCAGAAAAAGAACTGCATTCTGTAGTTGACACCGAATGATTGATTGTTGGTCTTAAAAATAGGCAGTGAACTGAGAGACTACTGAAATACTTGGTAATTTACTGAAGGTAGAAAATGGTAACATATTTAACACCCCTGTTAGGGGTATAAAATCACTTGTACTTCTATATTTATCACAGACTGGAACCAGCCTACCTGATTCAAATCTAGGCTCCACTACTTACTAGCTTTGTAACTAGGTAAATTACCTAATATGTCTTCCTTACGGTCCTGAATTGAAAATAGGGATAATTAGATATATGTATATCTTCATGGGAACTAAAAGGATTCTGAGGAAATTCTGTTCCTAATTTTGTGATGTGGAGAGAAGGAACTTAAAGAAGCTTATGTGTATGTAGTGTGATTTTGGGAGCATTTTCTGGATCTGTTCATAAATATTACAAATGTTTGGTTAAATCAGAAATCCCACATCAGCTGCCCTAAGGACATAAGTCTGTTTGGTTTGGCTCATACTCATAATTTTAATTTTTTTTAAGATTTTTGTTTAGTTATTTTTAGAGAGAGGGAAAGGGAGAGAGAAGGAGGAGAGAAACATCAGTGTGTGGTAGCCCCTTGTGCACCCCCTAGTGGGTACCTGGCCTGCAACCCAGGCATATGCCCTGACTAGGAATCAAATCAGCAACTTTTTGATTTGCAAGCCAGCACTCAATTCACTGAGCCACACCAGCAAGGGCTAATTTAATATTTTAATTATTTTTCATTTTATTGTTTATGCTATTATAGTTGTCCCACTTTTTGCCCCATTGCCCCCCTCCACCCTGCCTGCCCCCACTTCTATAGTCAGTCCCCTCACCATTGTCCATGTCCATTGGTCCTTCATATATATTCTTTGACTAGTCCCTTCGCCTTTTTTCAGTCAGTCCTTGCTTCCCCCCGCCCCTTTTACAGCTGTCAGTCTGTTCCATAATTCTGTGCCTCTGGTTCTGTTTTGTTCATGAGAGCAAAAATTCCTCTTATAAGTGAACTCATGTGGTATTTGTCCTTCACCAACTGGCTTATTTCACTTAGCATAATAGTTTGCAGTTCCGTCCATGTCGTTGCAAAAGGTAGGAGTTCCTTTCTTTGTACTGCATATTATTCCAGTGTGTAAATGTACCAGTTTTTTTTTTTTTATCTACTCATCTACTAATGGGCACTTAGGCTGTTTCAAAATATTGGCTATTGTAAATAGTGCTGCTATGAATTCTGTTGAATCAGTGTTTCAGGATTCTTCAGGTATGTTCCCAGCAGTGGAATTGCTAGGTCAAAAGGCAGTTCCATTTTTAATTTTTTTGAGGAAATTCCATACCGTTTGTCTTAGTGGCTGTACCCGTCTGCACTCCTACCAACAGTGCACTAGGGTTCCCTTTTCTCCACATCCTTACCAGCACTTGTTTGTTGATTTTTTAACAGTGGACATTCTGACTGGTGTGAGGTGGTATCTCATTGTGGTTTTAATCTGCATCTCTGATGGCTAGTGATGTTTAGCATTTTTTTTTCATATGTCTCTGGGCCCTCTGAATGTCTTTCTTAAAGAAGTATCTGTTCAGGTCCTTTGCCCGCTTTATAATTGTATTATTTGTCTTCTGTGTTGAGTCTTACAATTCTTCATATATTTTTGAGATTAAACCCTTGTTAAATGTATCATTGGCCAATATGTTCTCCCATGCAGTCAGTTCCCTTTTCATTTTGACGATGGTTTCTTTAGCTGTGCAGAAGCTTTTTAATTTGATGTAGTACCATTTATTTATTTTTTCCTTTTATTTCCCTTGCCTTAGGAGGTATCTCAGCAAAAATACTGCTACACAAGACATCTGAAATTTTACTGCCTATGTTTTCCTCTAGGATTTTTATGACATATTTAAGTCTTTCATCCCTTTTGATAATTTTAATTTCTTAATTAAGAACCAACACTTCATAATCAAGAAAGGAGTAAAACAAGTTTCCATCTTTCCCCCCACCCCCAAAAGTGGTAGATCTGGCAGTTCTTGACCTATACTGACATGGGAAAAAGCATCTGATTCACCTTTACGTAGGGAAGGTCTTCTGTTTGCCATGTGCCCCAACGTTGTCTTGCTGACATGGAGTCCAGGTGGCACTCAGCGTTTATCACTGTGCCTGCATCACTGTTTCCTTGGACCTGAACACTGTATTACCTGCCTGGCCTCTGTAAATGTGTGAGACTAAAGGACATCTCTACTTTCTGCTTGTTTTAAGCTCCTTATCTCTTTGTTACCCTCCTCACCAACTGTTACAGTTGGTGGTAGAAGATGTAGAAATGAATAAAGAAATAGTAACTGGAAATTACTGAGACTGACAGTGTTGCTTAAGGCCCTAAAATACTATATTAAAGTATGTCAAGGAATCCTGTTACTTGACTTTTTATAACAAGGACTATACAATAAGAAAAAAAACCTATAACTTGCTTTTCCAAAATGTATTTTGCCATCCACAAATATGGTGAGTTTTTAAAACTGTAAGCATTAAGTGTTTAATTTTATTTCCTGCCTCTGAGGTTCTGTCAGACATTTTTTAGAAGTGAATGGTTACATTTGCAAAGTTTTCAGTGGCTGAAAATAAAAGTGAACCATCTGACCCATAAAATTTCTGTCATCAGTGTATCTGTAAACTTGAACCTGTTTATGTTTTCAGTCCAGAGTATATCTTAGAAGTCAGGGGGCGGGAGGCATTAGTATATCTTTGTATTTGTCTTAGAACTTCAAAAGCCCCCCTTTTTAAAGAGGAATATAATTAATAAATCCTTTGCTCATGCTACATCATAAAGTTGCTTCTCTATTGCCTTCATCCTTCAAACCTTTCACTTGCCCTTTTGATAGAATGTATAAAGCTTCTTGAGTTTAAGCATCTGGAGTGTGGCACATCTTTTTGTACACCTCCCCCCAAGCCATTTCTCCGAGGCCTGCAGAATACTGTAAAATTATTTCAACTATTATGTATTGGTGAGATCCTAATTTTAGTCCCCATTCCAGCAGTGAGCTGATCACAAGCCCATTCCATGTCACCAGTGAAGAAAAGGTGTGATTCACTCCCAAAGGCACCTCATTGCTCTAACTATTGGTAGCAGAAGCCACCCAAGCCCACTGTCCCTCCTTCTGCCCCGCCAGAATGATTATGGGTGTGTGGCAATACCACCTCTAAGTACAGTGACCTGGGGAGAAAGGTAGTGGAGGAGAAAGAAATTCTGAGAGTAAACTATACCCACCACAACCCTATTATTCCTAAATTCCCCATTCCTCAGGCACACTGTGGAAAAAGCCATTTTTTGAAATGCTCATTAGATTCTATACATAAGGCTATCACCATATTGGCTCCAGCTCCACCTCCTTCCCTACAATACTCAAATAATTCAAGGGCTCCCATGTTCAATGACATCTCATAACTAGAAGCATTAAGCATTGCTGGTACCATATGCATGGGTGAAAACTAAAAATAAATTTTAAATCTACAAATGTCTTCAAGGCAAAGCATCTGAAATACTGAAGGAATGTTTTACCTTCCACCCTGATATGTTGCATCTTTTAAGTACAGCCCCAAATGTTCTGCTGTCATTATACCAATGGTATCACCTCTCTTGAATAACCGAAGGGGACCCAACTGGACAGAAATCTATTTTGATCTGTTTCATGTTAAGCACCTTCCTCTATGATGATTTATACTACTGTGTAATCAATATATTTTATTCTGCTTTTGAAGTTAGAAAATAAACCAGCCTTTAAAACCACGATTGAATTTTTTGGCAAAAAAATGAAAGTCAAAATGTATATAACTATACTTATATATTACTGACAGTTCTATAATTTTATATAGTATGGTTCCCTGTTAAGTACTGAGTGTATGAAAAGGTCTCGAAGAATGTTGGAGTAAATAATAATGGGTATCATATGACTGGCATTGTGCTAAGTGATTTACATCCATGATCTTCATCCCCTAAATAACCCTGTGAGACATACAATTTCTAAATCCATCCCTGCAGAAACTCTATGAATAGGTTCTGTAACCCTCATTTCACTGATGAGGAAAATTCAGTGGCAGGGTAGCTTGCTCATTCATAGCAAAGCCAGGATTTCAACCCATGTGTAACCTCAGAATTCCCTACTGTTTTATCACTGCCAAGTACCCATTAAACCTTCCATGAGTCCCTGACCAACAGCTCTCTGTACAGTGAAACTTAAATATTAAAAATCTCAAATTTCTACAAATTAGATAAAAACTAGACTAACCCACATAAATAAGCTGATACAAGGAAGTTAGTTTAAAAAGTAAAAACCAAGTCAAAACATGTTCTATTTTAAGGTACACTGTTAGCCCGTTGCCTGTATGCTTCGGCAATACTGTTCTTTGAGAAATAAGTTTAACAATGAAAACTCAGGCACACCATAGTATCATAAATCATCAAAGATGAGAAAATTATGTTTATGCAGTAACATTTTAGAAAGCTTTCAACCTCAAGGGCTGTAAGAAAATGTTTTCTGCTTAAATTTCATTTAGCTAGAACATTAACCCTAATATCACCCTTCCTCTGTCCTTAATTCTGATAATGAAATTGCTTTTTCTTCAGAGAGGGTTGGTGGAGAGGAATAAATGACTGCTTCAAGGATAGAAGTTGCCAAATGACATTTGCTATGTTCTTTGTACCTTGGTTCTTATTACAAAGTTAGTTAGGCAAAGGGAAAGTATGCAAGCAGTCAAATGGCCCTGTGATGGGTTACAAGTGCTATTCTAATTTTTGTTATGTATAAATTCTTCACAGGTTTTTCCTCTCTGCCTTAGTAAATTAGATACAGTCTGTCTGAAACTTCATTTTCTTTATTATGCCCGGGATCCTCCAGAGAAATAGATAATATGTTCATCTATAACTGACATCCATGATCTTACCTGTTGGTTGTCAGGATTCATCAGTGTGAGGCTGCATGTTGAGATGGTCAGTTTAATATTCATTCCCGAAAACTGCAGATTACTTTTGCCAAGAACTGTTGATAGGAACTTAACTGGAGGCTTTAAAAAGAACAAACAACACTCTAAGTTGCGAATTTTTGTTACAGAATGAATGTTCTTTAAATGTTAAAAAATAAGTCAAATGAGATGAAATGATTTTTTATTAAAAACTTTTTAAAAATTGGAATACAGTAAATTCTTTAGTGAAATTTGAGCCCTCAGAACTTTTCTCAAACATTCTTTTCTCCCCAAGTATTGGGAGTAGGGGCCTGGTTTACATAAAAGGAATTCCTGTGACAGTTTGGACTAGCTGAATTCTCAAGCCCTTTTGGACACCACAAGTATTAAAAAAAGAAAAAGTTGCTGTCTAGGTTTCTTGTGATGACCAAGAATATAAAAAAACAATATACAAAAACTTATGGGATGCAGCAGTGCTGAAGCAGAGAATTTATAGCTATAAACACATCAAAAAAGAAAGATCTTAAATCAACAACCTAGCTTTAGAACTGAAGGAACTTGAAAAAATAAACCAAACCTAAAACTAGCAGAAGGAGAGAACAAAAATGAAGATTGGAGCCCAAATGATAGAAAAATTAGAAAAAGAAGAGAGAAAATCAACAAAACCAAAAGTTGGTTCCTCACAAAGGTCAAAATTGACAAACCTTTAGTTAGATGGACTAATAAAAAGAGAAGATTTACATAACTAAGATCAGAAAGGAAGGTGGGGACCTTACTGCTAATTCAACAGAAATAAAAAGAATTAAGAGTACTATAAACAATTGGATGCCAACAAGTTGGATTACCTAGATGAGATGGACACATTCCTAGAAACATTAAACCTACCAAGACTAAATCATGAACACATAGAAAATCTGTATAGACCTGCAACTACTCAAAACAAACGGGTGTTGACAAGGGTATGGGCAATGGAAACCCTGTGCACTATTGGTGTGTGTAAAATGGTGCAACTGATATAGAAAATGATATGGCAGTTCCTCAAAAAACTAAAAATAGAATTACTATATGACCTAGCAGTTCCACTTCTTGTTACACATCCCAAAAAACTGAAAGCAGACTTGAACCAATATTTGGATCTCTGTATTCCTAGCAGCATGATTCACATTAGCTAAAATGTGGAAGCAACCCAAGTGTACATCAATAGATAAATGTATAAACAAAATGCATTATGTACATGTAATGGGATATTATTCAGCCTTAAAAAGTAAGAAGTTCTGATACATGCTACAACATGGATGAACTTTGAGGATGTTATGCTAAGTGAAAAAGACAAATACAGTGTGAGTCCACTTATGTCAAATAGTCAGTAGTCAAAATCATAGAGACAGAAAGTAGAATGGTGGATGAAGTGTGATTCCTGTTACCTATTTTCTTTATCCCAATAAAGCAGAGTTCCTTTCTCTCATTCTCTCCACCACCACCCAACACACACACACACACACACATGCACACACACACAGTGGAACAGAGAAAGAGAGGAATGGGAAGTTACTGTTTACTGGGTATGGAGTCACGGTTTTACAAGATGAAAAGAGTTCTAGAGATGGTGGTGTTGATTGCACAACAACATGAAAGTACTTTATATCACTAAACTGTACACTTAAAATTGGTTAATAGGTAAACTTTATATTACGTATATTTTACCACAATTTTTTAAATTGGGGGAAAAGAAAGTATAAAAAATAAAAAGTGATTGGAAGAGTCCATGGCATGTATTATTTGATGAATGCTAGCTTATAAAAATTAAAATTTTCTTTTTTTATTCTTTAAAGGTGTACTTTATGGAACAATAACAGCCTGGTTTGTTTTGTCTTATGTTTTGGTGTGTGGGCTCCCTATTCCTGAAATGAGAAAGTCTTAAATGAATGAGCCTGTTTCTTGGGATCATCTAGTTGACACATTCTGTTTATAGAGGTTCTGAGAAGAAGGAGGATGCTGGAGGCTACTTGGAGGCCATGAGTTCAGTCAAAGAAACTAGCAATAGGCAGTTCTAATTCAAAGGCCATCTATCAGAGTTTTCCATAACATGTGGCTCATCTGAGTCATTCTGGGCTACTCTGGGTTCAGCTCTATGCAAAATGCTGAGGAATGGTGATGAACAAGGCAGGGTGGTATGGAAATAGAGCACAAAGATGGGGCTGCCTTCTACAACATGCTCTGATTATCCTAGAGACACAAGGCAAGTCCCTTCTTGTAACCACAGCTTAGAAGCTGGCAAAATGAGATGGTTGGACTGGAAAATACCTAAAAATTCTTTCCCTCTTAAACAGTTCACATTTCTATGGTTTATATAGTTATCTTAAGAGCCTTTACATCCCTTTTGGACTTTCCAAAGCAACTAAACATTCTAGGTTTAAGAGCTTAATAACAATAATTCTAATTACCATTGTTGTTGAAAGTCTAAAATGTGTCAGACACTGTGTTAGATAGTCTGTGCACATCATTTTATTTAATTCTTACACAATTTTATAAAGTAAGTGCTATTTTCTCCCATTTTACAGATGAGGAAACCAAGGACCCAAAGGGTAAAGTGATGAAGTGATTTGTCCAGGGTCACATAGTTAGTTAGTAGTGTTAAAGAGAAAAACCGCAGGCCCAAATGGAGTCACATGTGCTAAAGCCCATGACACTGAACCTAAACCTAATGCCTGACCTAAGTGCAGTTTCAGCCTTCTCCAGGAATGCAATCTTAATCTGTCACTCTGGAATTTTCTGGTCAGTACCAATGAGGTAATCTCTCACATGGGCCCTCAGCATCCTGAAAAGGAAACTGAGGCAATCTGCCTGATAAGACCCCTGATTTTTCCTAATGGAAGGTAACCTTGCCTAAAACAGTACTTTCTTTTGGTCTTTTTTTGCTAATAACTTCTTGTCTGGTACAGTTTCTGCCTATAAAAGCCTTCCACATTGTACAGCTTCTAGGAGCACCTCTGTATTTATCAGACGGGATGCTCCCCAACTCATGAATCACTCAGTAAGGCCAATTCAATCTTCAAATTTACTTGATCGAATTTTTGTTCTTTAAAAGAAGGAAGCAGAGGCAGGACTGAAACCCAAGTCTGTCTAACATTAAAACTTGTGCTCTTTCATCATGAAGAGCTCCTTCTACATGTGTGTTATCATCTCACCTCTCCCGGAACCCATGTTTCCATTTGAAAATAGGCCAAAGAACTGAGAAAAGTCTAAAATGTTAAAATGCAGAATGCATACACTACTTGTCATGAATACATGTAATATTCAAATTGGAAGGCACCAAACTGGTCATCTGGTTCAGCACTGTAACTACAGGAACAAAAATGGAGTCTCAGAGTAGAGACCACGTTCAAAGGAAAAGAAAGACCCAGGCCTGGACCCCAGACTTTCTGACTTCAAACCCAGGTGCTTCCTCCGCTGCCACTCCGGGCACCGCCATCTAAGACAGTGTCAGGCAAGTTGGAAAAATTTTAGGGACCAGAGCAACTGAGTTGATCTCTAATATTGGGCCAGCTAGTAAAGGCTGTTCTGGACCTTAAGTCATATGGTGGAATGGACCAACAACTATTTTGACATCATCTTACCCATAGTTGGGAAAATATAAAACAAGAAAACCACACCAATACTTACCTTTCGCTTTTTTATGGCTCCATTTGCCCCAGGGACAGCTTCACACAGGCGACTTATTGCTTCCCTATGGAATGAAAACCATATAAAGACTTAGCGTACTATCTGTCACGCAGTAAATGTTCAATAAATGTTAGCAAGTATTATGAATAAAATGTACACACATATAATGGTGATTCTGAAGTAAACAACCTTCCCCTGCCCCCCTAGGAGAAAATAATCATGCTTAGTACTTCTGCAGTTCAAACCTAAGAAAGCCCAGCAACACCCTAATACTGAAAAACCGCTTTACAAGATGCAGTTTCACCATTCACCTTCATCTCTTTTTCTTCCCTTGTATTTTCAGGTTTGGTTTTCAGTGTTGTTGATTTTTAAACAAAAAGCAGGGGCAGAATTTGATTGGGAATATTTTGCAGTTTACCTTTAGCATCATCGTCTCTGTGGCATTATGAATAAAAAGCTTCATAGTATCTCAGCACCAAATACAATTACATAGGAAAGAACCTGACACTAGAGGAGGTTTGAAAGGATAGGGAGAGAAGTGAACTTCTAGATGGTCTCAAATGGAGCCTTATTGACTAAATTACTACAACAAGCCACTGAGCTTTCGTGTAATTTCACAGAAGAAAAGAAAATCAATAACAAATTTCCTCCTTTGCTTATTTTTCTGCCTTACTATATATTGGACTTCCTGAGAGAAAGGCACCACTAAAATAAGTATTCATTCCTTAATGGAAGTGGCGAACAAGCTGGCGCCCTCCTCTCCAGAAATGCAGTTAGAACTAAGAGCTTCTGTCTCTGGGACTCAGCATTCATAACCACCCGAGCTTTCACTCGAGTAACATGAACCCTCATCGTGTGGCTTTCAATATATATATTAAACTTTTCACACAGCAAATGGAAATCTCTAAGCTCTTTTCCAGACTCCCTAGAGATCACTGTTTAAATTAGTGAACTATATTAACACACACACTGTTTATATATATATTGTATTTCATGAAAATATCTTCTATGAGATGTTTTAGAAGGGAGGGGCAGTCAGAGGAGAGGGAGAGACAGAGACAGAGACAGAGGTAGAGACAGAGGTAGGGAAAGAGAGATTAGCAGAATTCCCAAAAATTCTAGGCATCATTCTGATTTATAATGTATGTTTTAGTTCCAATTCTTTTTTTTTTTCTGTATAGATGAAACTCTTCTGAAGGTATTATCTTGTCTGCTTTTTTCAAAATTACCTGCAACCAAAAGATAGAATGACTTCTTGGTTTAGCATATTTTCTTGGGGTTTTATACTCATTGTTTCTCTAGAATTCCAAACTTTGTCTCTGCAGTGAAACAGAAGGATAATATAGAGGGTTGGACTATTTTGTATGGGTGGTTGATGTTTTCAGTCATCTTAATGATTAATCAATAATTGATGAGGCATATATCATTGATCCAAATTGGGCTCTGGTGGTACCAAAATAACTAGTGCAGGCACCCCACTACGTTTTTGGTATTTAATAAAGAAGTATTTATAAGAATGGTATTATTGGGCCCTTTACTCCATGAGAGCCTACTGGTCTACTGGAGTGCTTTGGTCTAAAAGGCTCCTTGTAAATAGTTTGCAATAAAAGTAGAAACAAAGGTGGGCATTGATGCTGCTAAGTATAATAATAGTTATTATTAGAAGTTGTTACTTTTTATATAGTACCCTGTGGTTTTACAGAGTGCTTTCCCAGACATTGTTTTGTTTTGTTTTGTTTTTTGATTCTCATACCAACAGTCAATATGCTCCAACAAAAAGTAAAGTTGTGAATTTGAATTAAAGCAAGTGCTTTATAGCATGAGCAGCTATTGGGAGTTTGGAAGGATGGACCTTCCTGGCAGAGTGGAGTTTGGGGACTCTGCACAGAAGAAAGATTCTGTGCAAAGATCCTAAAACATAAATGATCACAATATGAAGGGACTACAAGTCCTCTGTGACTTGCTAGAGCATAAAGTGAGGTAGAGCGAGAGTGAGTAAGGGCTCAGTGGAGTCTGAAAACTTCTTCAGTAAAGGACAAGACAGGAAATATTTTAGAGTTTACTTATTGCAACTACTCATCTCTGCCATCATAACTCAAATTCTCTTGATAGACAACTTTGCTCCGAAGAAAAAAGAGGAAACTTGTGCTTATGAACTTGCTCTTAAAAAGTGGTTCTATTGTACACCATGTTCCTAGCAGTACTATTCACAATAGCTAAAACGTAGAAGTGGCCCAAGTGTCCATGCACAGATGAATGGATAAGCAAATTGTGGTATGCTACATACAGACAGTGGAATGTTACTCAGCCTTAAAAAGGATGGAAATTCTGTGATATGCTACAGTATGAGTAAACCTCAAGGACACTATGTTAAGTGAAAAAAGCCTGTCACAAAAGGACAAACAGTACATGATTCCACTTATAAGAGGTATGTGGAGTGGTCAAAATCATAAAGACAGAGAGGAGACTGGTGGTTGCCGAGGCCCTGGGGGGAGGGGAGAATTGGGAGTTACTGTTGAATGGGTACAGGCTTTCAGTTTTATAAGGTAAAAAGAATGATGGGGTTGGATGGTAATGATGGCTGCAAAACAATAAGAATTTATTTAATAGCGCTAATTACACACTTACAAATGTGTTAAGATGGTAAATTTTATGTTATATGTATTTTAACACAATGAACAAAGAAAAAATATCAAAAAGTAGTTATTAATTTGAGACTCTGAAGAGAGTCACATACTCTCCAGTAAAAGGCCTGTTCGTACCAACTTTTCAATTAGAGGGCCCACACCCCCGCCCCAACCATCACCCCCAGAAAACCATTTGTGGGCCTCTTGGGAATCCACAGATCCTTGGTTAAGAACCACCGCTTTAAAATAACTTCTCAAATTCTGCTTTCTTTGCTGATATCAGTGTTAACACATCTCCTGAAACTCCAGCCTGGGAAGACAGATACATGCCTGCATTTCGTTGCCTTTCTTTACAAAGATCTTTTCTTCCCCTGAGACCAGGACCAAGAGATTGACTAATATTTTCAAGAACGAATAGCACTTTCAGTGCTTTTATGAAGTTTCAGCTACCTCCTCCGACCTAAAGCACTGTCTTCACAAATGCTGAGGAAAAAGAAAACAGAGAACCCCACGCAGGGATTTCTCACAAGACTGGGGGTGCCCCCTCCACCCCCAGCTGCCCAAGCAGACTGCATTTCTGCATAACCCTTTTTCAGAGCTGACTTGCTCTGAGATATTCTCCAGCTAGCAAACCTTCAGCAAACATCTGCCCTTAGAGGAACAGAACTTTAGGAGTTTAAAGGGCTAAAGAGTTCCACCCTGGGAGCCTGTGCTAGAGGGCAAGCGGGAGGAACGCCCACGGCACCAACAGTGGCCACTTTGTTTATTGTTTTGCCACATGAGCGGGAAGGGGAGAAGTGGGCTGATGTAAGAGAATGAGAATGCAATTGAAGATTTGCTTTTAAGCATATAAAACCCTGCCTACGCCATAAGACCAAAAAAAGATATTTTGTCTGTCTTAACAGAGTCCAAACTAATCATGCAAACAAAGCCACCTTTCTTCATCAACCCACGGTCGCTACAGTACTGAAGTTACAATTTTTCTGTGTCTTTAACCCTTAAACAGTTAAGCTCCTGTGGAAGCAATGTTGCCTAACTCCTCCCCACTCCCCTTTATTTTAAGTTTGGAAGGCAATATCACAATCCAAGACAAAGTGGAGCATTTACTTGGGGGAGGGGGGGGGGCCTGTGGGACAAATTGTTCCTAGTGAACGTCAAAATGCACTTCTTCAGTAAAATAGGAAAGCCAGAAAATGTGTAACACGAAACCAGGCAAATGGCCCACTGGAGTGGTTACAGGCAGCTCTCTCCACCTCCCACCACACACACACACACACACACACACACACACACACACACACACAGAGTGAAGGAGCAGCTTCAGTTTTGTCCAGGCTGACAGAAATGAGAATAAATTTTAATCACAACCAGACCCTTTCCAAAACAATGGTCAAAAAGATTTAGGCAGCCAAAGCCTAAATTTTCCCAATTTTACCCATATTTCCCAGGGGACTTTCCCTTCCTTATCATCTCCAACGTGAATCCTTCAAGAAATCAGTGACCAGTATGGAAGGGACAATTGTCACTTGACGGTCTCAAACAGCCTTCATATTGATAAATGAGGGGACTTGTAATTCAGACTGCACATCAGTGTGGTATTATGTTGTTCCGATTGTTCTAGGGAAGTTAGTACCATTTTTAAAACCCTCTGCCTTTAGAACACCAAGGCTCAGTGATCCACGTGTTCAGTCTCATTCAGCTTGGTGAAACTAAAGTCGTCCCAGAACTTGTGCGAGCCCTCAGACAGGACACTTTAGACCAGGAGCCAGCCTCCATGGCGATAAGCGCACAATGAACGCAGTCAGTGCCCAGAGAACAGCTGAAAACAGAAAGCTTCAAACTCCCTTTGTGCTGCTATCAAGGGCATCGCCCAGGCACTCAAGGAGGGTAGACTCAGCCCATAAAATACATCCTTTCATTTTAGAAAGGGGCGCTTGGGTCCCAGGGTGGTCAAATAAAACCCTCCAGTACTGCCCACAGCATCTATTCTCACACTGACTTATCGCACCACTCCATTCAGCCTGAATCATATTTAAAATCTGATTCTAAAGTACATTTGCAACTCTACCCTGCTCCAGCAACCACAAAACACAGGTTGCTCTGTCCACTCTGTCATTCTGCCCTTTGGCTCTGATGCAAATGTTGACCCATCAATTGCACTTTAATGAAGCACAAAGACCATCCTGCCCTCCCCCACCCCACCCCCACTCCTGCATGGCACCTCCCTACAAGTCTCCCCTAGTGGACAGAAATGAAGTCATTTTCTCCTATCCTCACAATGATTTCCTGTAATAGAATCACATATTTCAAAATGCAAACACCTGTAACGCAAAGTGATGGCTTACACACCTTCAAAATATTTAAGCCCCATGAAAATGACACCAGAGAAATGGGGTTGGTTTCATATGAAACACACTGGAATTTGTAAATCCAAAAGACTCTTCTCCTTTACTTTAAGACAAACTGGATTTTTCTAAAACTACTCTGTTTTAGATAAAACGTTCAAAATACTATGAAAGTACATGTTTTGGAGCTGGAGAGTGTACTAATCATTCGGTGTGGTCACTTAAGAGTCAAAGCTCATTTTTTAAAAAACAAAACTAATCCAAGCTAGTCACTCACTGTATTCACCACATTTCACTTCAAGTAATGTTGACTGACTTAGAAAATTAGGCCTATCATCAAAAAAGAAAGATTGGAGTTATTTGGATATTTAAAACAGTTTGCCATGGAGGTATTATACTGAGGAAGGCAGAAGTCAGTGCAATGGTACAACTTCCACCATTGTTTAAAAAAAACTTCTTAAGGGCCTTTTGAAGTACTACACACACACACACACACACACACACACACACACACACGACTATTTGACAATTCCATTGTTTTTTAATGTGCGTGCACACCTCTGGAAGGGATCAGTAACAGGCCTACCCAGCTGCATCCACTGTGGCCCACACACCTGCTAGGCATTCATTGGTGTAAGCACTTAGGTAAGTGGTGATCAAATTTTAAAGTTCTCAAGAATCAACTGGGATGCTGGTTAAAATGCAGATTCCTGGGATTGAGTCTACAGATTCTAATTCTATACATCTGGGTTGGGGCCTAGGAATCTGCAGTTCAGCAAGCCTCCCAGGTGAGGCTGAAGCTGATCAGTTCATGGACCACACAGCTGATTAGAACATCTACTTGGACTCGCTGCTGAGGAGGAGGCCTGGTGCTGTGCTCTACAGCTCCGGCCAGATGGTTGCATTAGTGGGTGCTACAGAATTAGGTCACCTGTTTCTAGCGGCTAGGATAAGGGAGGAAGGCCACACTACCCGTACATTGGATGATGTTCCATTTGGGTGCAAATCTGTCTTCAACTTAGTCACTCAGTTTGCTGGGATAAATATTTGGTATAACCCACTCTTTTCTCTTCCCTTGGTTCCCTTCATCCCTGCCACCTCCTCGTTGGGGAGACGAACCATCTGGAGGTCTTGAACCTCTGCTCACATCACCCCCGGCACACACAGGTCGCGGCGAGTGACCTGCATTTTCTCTCCCATCTGGCAGCCTAGATGGTGAGAGGCCTAGTCCATCTGCCCCTCAAAATGCACTTATGCTCTAGGCAGTGGCTCTGGACCTTGGCTGGACATTGGGGAAATATGGAGGATATTTAACAAATCCTGAAGACTGGGTCTCATCTCTGAACACACTGACTTAACTGGTACAGGGTGGGGCTTGGGGACTGGGAGTTCTAAAAGCTCCCGCAAGTGTTTCCAGTGGAGCTAAGGCTGTGCACCACTCAATACCAGCACTTGACAAGCCTTTGTTGTAAAGGGCTAGACAGTAAAAATGTTAGGCTTTGTGGGCCATACAGTCTCCATTGCAACTACTCAATGCTGCAGTTGTGGTTTCAAAAGCAGCCACAAACAATTTATAAACAAATGGGTGTACTTGGGTGCCAATAACACGTATAGATACTGACATTTGAATTTCATAAAATTTCCACATTCACAAAATATTCTCCTTTTGATTTTTTCCCCAACAATTAAGAAATGTCACAAGCCATTCTTGGCTCAAAAGTTGGCAAAACCAAAAATCAGGCAGCAAACTGAATTTGGCCAGCAGGCTGTGGCTCGCTGGCCCATCTTCTGGAAAGACGAGAAATGATTCTAAGAGGCTTTGGGGTCAGGTCTGCTTATTCGCTTGTGCATGGCAGGAAACCTGTTAGAATACAACCTTTCAATCTTTACAGATGAAGATTCACATGTCTTTTGGATGTGGTCTTGTTCAGTTTCTTGGTACAGGAAGCTAGAGTTTATAAGAGATGAGTCTTGTACCGTGTAAATAGAAGGATTATGGAACTCCTTGAACAAACTGTAAGTTATTATCTTCCTTTCTTTTTCCCTCCTACCAGCATGCAGTAGAGGGAAAGAGGGGGGAGCTAAAATTCTTTTTTAAAAATATCAACTAAGCTTCATTATGTGACACGATGTGCATAATCCGGTACGAAGTGCTTGGGGAAATACAAAATAAAAGTGCAGAATTACATTAAGTGATAAAAGGAAAGAAGTCAGGGGCATTAATTTATCTGGAACTCCTCTAGAATAACAGAGAGTGCAGGAAAGCTGGTTAAGTGGCTCTGCCATCAAACAGACATTGCTAAAAATCTAGCTGTTTCTTATAAACTCGGTGAGCTTGAGCAAGTTTTTGAAGCTCTTTATGTCTCCATTTCTTTAATATATAAAGTAGGAATAATAATAGTGCTTTAAACAAGGCCTCCATAAATGCTAGCCATTATCATTGCTTTATCCTAATAATTTCTGCCTGCTTAAGAACCAGGTCTAGGGGTGGGGGGAGGTAGAAGAGGGTAAAGTGAGGATTAATGATGATGGAAGGAGACTTCACTCTGGGTGGTGAATACACAATACAACATACAGATGATGTATTATATATATATAGAATTGCACACCAGAAACCTCTATAATTTTATGAACCAATGTTGCCCCAATACATTCAATAAAAAAGTAAAAAAAATAATAACTTGGTCTAACCTGCTTTTTACAATGCCTCATACCCAGCAGAGTATTCTTGCGTGTTATAACCGGAATGCTTCAGATACTATGTTGTACAAGAGGTCCAACTCTGTCTGTCGTGAAAATAGTAATGGCTAGGACAAGTTTCTAGAAAGGTAGAAGGCCTATCTGATTTTCTTTAGATAACCCATGGCACATAGCAGGCTTCCTTGGACATACAGTGTGTTCAATACATAAATGTTTAGACAGCTCTAGGGCATGAAAATATGTACAATCCTTGTCCTCCCATATAACTTCATTCAGAAGAGAAGTCCTCATTCCCAGTTGTTGGAGTGTTCACTGCTGGTAGCTCTCAGCTGAGTTCCCAGAAAGTGTCCTCTCTCCGAGGCAGTTACCTTGCCTACAGATATGTCTGCTTCCCAGAGGCAGGAGGCAACCAGTGACAAGTCAATGTGGGGCTCTTAAGGCCTGGTCTGTTTGCCCACCAGGTCTGCCGAAGCCTTTGTTGAGTCAGCGTTGCCATTCAACCTGCCCCCTGCCCAGTCTTGCACGCCTCGTTCCCGTGGGGTCTTGAGAGCCCTCGCAGTAAACTTTTTGCATTTAACTCTCCACCTAAAGTCTGTTTCTTGGTCCAGCCTAACTCTTGCTAATGAGCTGCTGCCTGAATTATGCTGCTTTACATTGGCACATATGCTTAGAGGACATCTTTCCTTTTTTTTTTTTTTTTTTTTTTTTTTGGTAGTTCAACTTCAGCAGGTAAGTTTAATGATCAAAACTTTCTTTTTAAGAATCTGTGTTATCACAGATGACAGTGTAAAAATCAGTTGCAGAGAAATTTCATAAGCAGTTCAGATGATCTGGATCAAAAAGATCCACCTTCTTACTGTGCAAACATATGTGAACATATACATTTTCCTAGAGTAGGTGCAGCACTCACAAGAAACAACTCATGTTTAATTAAAGGGGTCATAGCTGAGCGTTACCCCATCTGGCCTTTCGCAGCTTTGCTGAGGAGAATACCGACAGGAAATGAAACATCTGTGTGGCAGGTGAAGACACGCACCAACTGTCCTGCATTTTTCTTTGGCCACAAAGCTCTCTTTTTATCTAAGGCTGAGATTAGCCTTTAATGAATTTGAGTGCTTTCCATCTAGCTCACTCTTCCCCAAAAAACTGTATCCTGATTTTTCTGGCTACATATACATACACACACATACACACATATACATATACATATACATATACATATACATATACATATACATATACATAAACATATAGCAGAATTAAAACTTGCTGCTCTGGGATTCCCTAGGCTTTTTACCCTTGTCCTCTCAAAAACAAAATAAAAACCTCATGCTCTTTGGGACTTTCTGGGAAACCACCTTTCCAAAACTAGGGGTTTCCATGTAATTTACAGTCCAACTGGGGACCTCATTTTGAAACCATTGGGTAGGCTTCCCTTACACCTGGGGCCTCGAAGTGTGGCAACATCTAGGAGCTTGTCGGACATACAAATTCTTGAATCAAAAGCTGGGAGTGGGGCCCAACATTCTGCTTTAACAAGCCCTCCCAGGTGGCTGACCGATTCTCTTGTAGGCCAAAATTTGAGAACCACCGTCTGACACGATCTCTTTTTTTCCTCAGCAGAAATCAGAAAAGGACACTGAAAGTATCCACACCCACGGATTTAGGAGCCTCTGTATGAAACGTCTCCCAGAGGGAACTCGCAGACCAGGAATCTGGCTTCTTGAATCAGGCCAATTTCCTACGTGAGGATGGAGTGTTTCCTTGTTCTGTCTCTTCTGGCTTTCAGCATTTCCCTGAGTTCTGTTCCTTAACATTTTCATTCTGATTGAGGCATAATACACAAGAGTCAGATGGGTGTGATTTCTGGTTCCACCACGTATTAACTTCCTAGGTGACCTTGGTGAGTTCTGCAATGTCTCAGTATCCTCATGGGCACAATAGGTTTAATAGGAACATTTATTTTATAAATATGAACTTCTGTGATGCTGCTGCTGCTGATGATGGCAGCTATTAATTAATAACAAAGTGCTCAATGCACTTTTTGCTAATAACTGAAAATCATGTTTGAGTCCCTGAACTAGAAAGTAGTGGAAGTTTAGACAGTTCTACATGGATTGAGAAATCCAACTCTTCATCCGAATCAACTCCTCGGACCCCCAAGGCTCTCTGAACCAAAATGAGCATCTTCAGTCAATTGTAGTCCTTTGTTCAGTAATATATACAAATGGCACCATGTGCCAGACAGTCTATTGTGGAACCAGGGACCTGCCAATTGTCTAAGAGTTCCTCATTCTGGAATTTGGCCTAATTAAGGATACCAGATTCCATGTTTAGATTGTCTAGTTCTTTTCTCTGACTACCAGCACCGACCATAGGGCCCTCAAGACCCCCAGGGTCATGTCAATATCTGTGAAAAGCCCAGAAGCCTCTCTGTTAATAAATATTTATTAATCCAACTATGCCCCACAGGCTATGGCTCTGACAACTGCCAGACCATGGACTAGGCCCATGGATCAGGGAACCTTCAAGCCCAAAGACGACGCATGATGGAGCCCTCATGATTGCTCCATTAAAACAGAACCACAGGGGACCCAATTCCTTCTTGGCCAGACACAGTCTGGGGTACTCTCTGAGTTTCCTCAAGAGGCTCCCATGCAACTGCAACATTAGCGTTTCCAGAACAATGGTTCCAAAGGCCTAGTCTACTTGCACTGTAAAATTATCAGACCAGAAGGTGAGCACTGTGTCCATCAAAATCAAAATTAGAAACCCACTCTCTCGCTCCTGGAGAATGTTTGCAGAGTACAATTGAGACTGCTTGGTGTGCTACAAATATTCAGTACTAACTCCCAAAGGAAGCCAAAATTGACCACAAAAGGGAGAGAGATACTTGAATGCATTCTCATCTGGCTCTACATATTGTAAAGATGGCCTGGGGTGGAGGGAGTGGGGAAGGGGAGGGGAATCACTGGATAAAGCTATTTCATTCTGCAGTCAGATCTAAAAATAATGAGGTCTCCCCAAAATGCATAGGCTTTAACATTCATGCATTTTAAGCACTGAATTAATTTGTTTCTCCTCAAACACTTGAGGCCATTCACTGCCATCTATACTTGGATAGGGACAGACAGCTAACTATTCTCACTTGGGTCAGTGAATGTATGTATGTATATCATCTATTTGAGAAGGCGTGTTTGTAGTGTACGCATATGTGTGATAATATCTACACATCTGTGAGTTTTTATATATTCATACGGATAAGATAGCAGGCCCTGATTTTAGCTGCAACATATTTTTAGAAACCACTCCATAAAGTAAATCATATTTTCCATGAAAAAGATGCTATAATTGGGAATTTCATTCCTGACCAATGGCTTTTTGGCAAACAAAATATAGAAACTGTAAACAGTCTGTCATGGAACAAAAAATAATAACCATTTTACAAACCTCTATAAATAACTAAAATATCAAAACAATGCCCTACGTCTTAGAAAAAGAGCGAAAACAAATACAATGCCTACCCATGTGGTCTCAAAGTGTTCTTCACCACACAGAACACAGCTCCTTTGAATTATGTTCTAAAATTAGTGCACTAGCTGTAATAACATGGGACATTCAAGTAACAGCTTTGCCAACTTTAAATTTTAGTGGACCATTTTGGAGATCACTTAAATAGTCCCAGTCCTAATATCTCCCCACTCCCACTATCTCTCTCTTGTCCAAAGAAATTGATCTAATGTCTTCATTTCCCTTTGATGTAGAAATCCATTTTGAACTGCATCTACTACCTCCATTTTTTTTCTTTTTTTATTTTTAGAGGGAGAGAAACATCGATGTGTGGTTGCCTCTCGTGTGACCCCCACTGGGGACCTGGCCTGCAACCCAGGCATGTGCCCTGACTGGGAATCGAACCAGCGACCCTCTGTTTGACAGCCCGTGCTCAATCCACTGAGCTACACCAGCCAGAGCTACTACCTCCATTTGACAAGCTTCTTTCCCCTCCTGCTTTTTCCTCTCCTCTGTCTCCTTCTCTCTCAGCCAGTCCCCTTCCTAGGACATGACTTAGGGAATTACCATATTGCCACAGTGCAATTCTGTCCTGGCCAAAGATGGCTGATCCCAGGATTAGACCCTGATCACCAGTTTACCTGATCATTTGATATTTGGAGCTGAGAGAACCAGACATAGGGAGTCTCTGTACTCTGGCTGCTGAGGCCTCAGGGAGCCCAGACCCCTGTCCTTCCACAGGGTCCTTCACTGCTCCTCAGTTCCCATGAGCCACCCCAATATCCTTTCAAGAAATCCCCCTTTTGGTGTAAGCTAGTCTTCAAGGCTTCCTATGGTCTGAATGTTTGAGTCTCCCCAAAACTTGTATATTCAACTCCGAACACCAAAAGTTATCAGTAGGCGGGTCTTTAGGAGCTCATGAATGAGACTAGTGCGCTCATAAAACAGAATTCCTCAGCCCCCTCTGCCGCATGAGAACACAACCAGACATGTGCAGCTGCGGCAAGGGCAGCTTGATTGCAGACATTCTGGCTTCCAGAACTGTGGGAAATAAATTCTGCTGTCTATAAGCCACCCAGTCTGTGGCATTTTGTTGTAGCAGCACAAACGGACTAAGACAACAAGTTTCATCCATGCTGTAGCAGGTGTCAGGATTTCCTTCCCCCTTTCCCCAGCATTATTGAGGAATACTTGACAAATAAAACTAAAAAATATTTAAAGTGTGCAAGGTGATGACTTGATGTGCATACACATTATGAAAAAATTCCCACAAGTCAGGTTAATTAACACCATCACCTTTTTACCATCTTTGTGTGTGAAAACACTTAAGATTTAGCATCTTAGCAACTTTCAGTTACACAACACAAATTATCAACCACAGTCACCATGCTCCACATTGGCTCCTCAGACCTCTACCATCATGTAACCGAAAGTTGTGCCCTTCTACCAACGTCTCTCCCTTTCCTCCACCCCTCAGCCCTGGCAACTGCCATGCAACTCTGTTGCTATAAGTTAAACTTTATTGCTTTCTTGTCCAACTTTTTTTTTGGATTCCACATGTAAGTAACACCATGCATTATCTGGCTTACCTCACTTAGCATAACACCCCACAGTTTCACTCATGTCGCAATTGGCAGAATTTCCTTTTTTAAGGCTAACTAATATTCCAGTGCACGTGCATCCACCACATTTTATTTATTTTAAAAAATATTTTGTATTTATTTTTAGAGAGAAGGGAAGGGAGGGAGAAAGAGAGGGAGAGAAACATCAATGTGTGGTTGCCTCCCCTGCATCCCCCACTGGGAATCTGGCCTGCACCCCAGGCATGTGCCCTGATTGGGAATCGAACTGGCAACCCCTTGGTTCACAAGCTGGCACTCAATCCACTGAGCTACACCTGCCAGGGCCACCGCATTTTATTCATCCATTCATTTGTCAATCAGTACTTGGGCTGTTTCCATCTACGGTTGTTGTGAATAATGCTTCTATTGTATGAACATAGGTATACAAATATCTGATCAAGTTCCCGCTTTCAATTCTTTTAGGTATATACCCAGAAGCAGAATTTCTGGATCATATAGTAATTCTATTTTTAATTTTTTTAGGAAATCCCATACTGTTTTCCATAGTGGCTACACCATTTTACATTGCCACCAATAATGCACAAGAGTTCCCAACTTCTCCACATCCTCCTAAACATTTGTTATTTTCTGTTTCTTTTTTAAATAGCCATTCTTTTTTTTAATTTTTATTTTAATTGTTGATCTTGTACAGTTTTCCGAATAGCCATTCTAATGAGTGTGAAATCCTATTTCATTGTGGTTTTGATTTGCATTTCCCTGATGATCAGTGATGCTGAGCATCTTACCATGTGCTTATTGCCCATCCGTATGTCTTCTTTAGAGAAATGTCCTTTGCTCAATTTTTAACAGGGTTTTTGTTGTTGAGTTGTAATAATTCCTTATGTATTCTGCATACTAATTCTTGATCATATACGTGGTTTGCAATTGTTCACATTCCATGGGTTGCTGTAGGAACTATGCTCTTGGCCTTAGACCTGTGCATTCACATAGTAACTGCGCACCCCCCTGTATGTGAAAGACATGCTCAGTGACTGAGGAGAAGGGCACTGTTGGCTTTCATGCCCTCTCTTTCTTCACCTGACTCTGTCATGGTCTGAAAACTCTTCCTAATTGCTTGGAAATATTTTTTACTACTAGATTTTTGAAGTCTTCTAAAAGGCTTTAATTGGCTATTTCACCTCAGATAGGTGAGAAGTGAGATCCCAGTCCTAAACAGATGGTGAAGAACTGAGGAGCAGTAGAACATGAAGCTAGAAGAGGTGGTTATTCTACACACACACACACACACACACACACACACACACACACACACCAAAACCTCCAGTAAGGGCTTCCTGACATCTACTCTCACGTGAAAGGAAGTACCTCCACCAACACCAGTGTTTGCCTAGGAGGATTTGACTATTATGTTTTATTGTACAACAGGGGAGCCCCAAACCAGAATTTATTATAAAAAATTGTGTTTTTATTCTTACATGCTTAAGCTTTAGTCACCTTCGAAGTACTCTCCATTTGATGCAATACACTTATCAAGATTTTTTTTCCACTGCTCAAAACAGTTTTTGAACTCATTAATTTTGATGCCTCTTCATGCTTCTGCCGTTTTTTGTTTCACCTCTTCCATGCTGGCAAAACTTTTCCCTTTAAGGACTTTTTTAATCCAGGGAAACAAAAAAAAAAAATGTCACTCAGGATGAAACCAGGTGAACAGGGAGGGTGGGGCATGAAGGTCATGCTGTTTTTGGTCAAAAACTGCTGAATGCTCAGCACAATGTGGGCAGATACACTTGGAAATCACCCATCATGAAATGGGCAAACGCACTGAAAGATTCTTCAAAAAACATTCACTGAATCCAAATGCAGCCTCTTACAACAGCACCAACTGGTAAACTGATGATACAGATGGGTTCCTGGAACACTCATGTAGTTGGAGGAGCCTGTATTCCAAGGACCTGCCCTCCAGGAGATAATTTTGGTTTCTTTGGGGGGAGTCCCCACTCTGTATTTGTTCTCATTGGCTGATAAAGGTCATAAACCTTGACCCTAGAACACAAGACCTTTACTGGCATCTTAACATTCTTTCCTCACCAATGAACAGTGAAACCATTTTTTATCCGACCATGTACATCCCATCTCAGCAAAAGTACATGTTTTTCCATCCTTAGCATGAATACTACGAATTAGAACTTTAAAACTGCTCAGTTGTTTTTTTATCCTTACCACTCTTGTCAGTAAAGTTTTCACTGGGGAGTGTTCCCCTGCCTGGCAAGTTAACAGACTCAGCCTTTTATCCCCACTCTGACGGTCTTCATTTTGCAGGTCATGTGGGCAGCAATCTTACCCCTAACTCCATGGCCTCCTCACAAGTCAACACACACCAGACACCATACAGTTCCTCCAAGTTTAAGGCACACTTACCCATGCGTAGCTGCAACCAATCCCATTACTACAATTCTCAGGAGATTTAGGTAAAAGCTAGTCTGTACTCAAACGAATTTATTAATGTAGCTACCTTACACGAACATAGTTGACCTCTACAGAATACTTTCCTTTCTAATATTCACATATCTTCGAAACCACAAGCATAGATCTTTGGGTAAATGTTTAGCTGCATCCTAGACCTGCTTTGCATCTAATGGTTGTACACACACACACACACACACACACACACACACACAAGCAATATGCATTTGTCTCTGAAGAACTGCCTTTAATGTCCTGTTGAAGCCAAAGAATCACACTTTCAAGCTCATGAACTAAATTTGCAGAATCACAGCTCAGAAGCAATAACATTTCAAACAGGAAATTAGTACAATTATAATATCCTCTGAATTATGGTCTCTGAGTCCTTCTTGTTTTACCTAGTACAAAATTGCCTGCACAGCTTGCAGCATCTATAGCAGCAGTACAAAAAAAACCCCAAAAACCAACATGCTAGCCAGGATTTTCACCCCCCATGGAATGGATGCAATGGTCCATGCCATGTAGTCCCTGAGGATCAGCTAGAGAAAATGAATCTTATGCCAGGACTCCAAAAGTGAACACTCACTACCCATTCTCTAACTGCTCTCCATTTTTCTTCAGAGACGTCCAGGGACAATTGCAGGAGGAGGTGAGTCCTGTGCCAGCCACATCTTCCCAGCTGTCCTGGAGCATGGTGCAGACAGATTCTGTGCTGGGTGCCTCACACTTTGTCTGTCTGATTTTCTTTTCTTTTCTTTTCTTTTTTTTTTTTTTTTTACCAAATAAGAGTTACAAATATAAGGCAAAAAATTCAGGTGGATGACAGAGTAGTAAACCGGTGACCTGGAGGCCTCTCCCACCAACACTGTGCTTTACCCCTTGAGGCATACAAGGTGGGGCAAAAGGAGGTTCAGTTGTGAGTACACAGAACACAGAGTTTATTTTTGTATTATTTTATTCTTTTGTATTATTTATTAGCCACTGTATCATTTTCCCTACAAGCAACCAGAAACCAATTTTTGCCCCACCCTGTGTAATGCCCTGTGGTGATGAACTAAATGTCCCCATTGACAGTTTGCTATGAAGTTATGTTCTTCAGGGTTGGAAGCCAAGCCCGTCTGACCAGCTCCACATACAGTGTCTTCCTTTGATGGGTTTATGCCTCCATCAGTACCTGAGGCAGGTCCCCACATAAACACAAAGAAAGAGGAATTCTTATGGGGAGAGAGACTTCTTTGCATGACATGGATGCTTACTCAAGGGAAGGTAGTCAGGCTTTAGGTTTTAAAGACCCAATTTCTTGCACGTGTGCATGTTTCAGATCAAATGAGGGGTTTTTTTGTTTTTTGTTTTTGTTTTTGTTTTTTTGCTTTCTTTAGCTTTGTTTTTAAACTCACCATGAGAAGTTTTTATAGGAGAGTGCAAATGACTGTATCATCCTTAGCATGATTTTCATCTTCCCCCTTTCCTCATTTCCTTTCAGTATTGTTTTCCAGTCATTTTGAAGACAACTGTGGCTGTGAACCTGTGTTTTCCTAATGATCTTGCTTCTCTTTACTATCAAGAAAAACCTCCTGCGTTGCCCTTTCGAATGAATACTCAATTACTAAAAATTGAGATCTGGTCCTAAGTCAATCAAGAAGATAAATGCCTGGGTGAGAATCAAGGGCAGAACGACAGTAATGGCCACTCCAGGGCTGTCTCAGGACTGAATCCGGACTGAGGTATGAAAGTGCAGTGGGAGCTTTGAAAGTGAGTGGCCTCTTGTCCTTTATACTTCCTGTGCTGCTCTGTTTGCGCACTTTCTGTGCTCTAGACGCTGCGGATCCAGCCCTCAAACCAGTGGCAGACAGGTCCCTCATGAACACAAAAACTGTACTGTACCCTTCTGCTCTGCTTCAGATGCTTACTCACCTTGGTGGGTCTTAATCATAGCTCCTCCCCTCTTATTGGGAACCTCATATTGTGTCTCCCTGTTATCTGGAAAAATGTGTAAACTAGGATAGAGATGGTAAAACCATTTACCAGTGTGGGACATTGGCCTGAGTAAGTTGTTTGGATGTTGAAGTGGCCATTCATCGCATAGGTTTATCATCATTGATGCCGAATCGACCTTATGTTGAACAGTAAATGTCAGGAGATGCCTGTGGTCATGCAGAACAAAGTTCCTTCTCTTGGAATTCTAACTAGTCCACTGAAATGTTTTTTCTTGCACTAAGTAAAATTATGAGCAAAATGAAACTTAGTCAATATGTGAAAATTAAACTTGAAATCATGTGGAATTTGATTCAACGGTAATGTTTTAATGATAACATTTAAGATAACTGGTAATAAAGCAACTTGAGTAGTGGATGACTGTCAACATACATAGAAGTTAAGAGAGGAAAGGAAAATGAAATAAAGAAGGAAACGTTAAGAGACAGAAGAAGAATAAATATTTGGGAAGCAGGGTGGAAATTAGAAGTTTGGGGGAAACTGAACCATTTTCTTACACTGGTCACATTGTTCTCATGCACATAGCAACATGCACATGGCTTTGAGGTACACCCTTTGCTGAATGCACCAGTCTAGTATCGAGAGGGGAGGGGGACCTAAAGAAAAGATCCTGATCCCCAAAAATGTTCCCACCCAGGTAACATATAGGAAGGCCTTTTGTTGTGCACTAACACCTAAGCTTATACCCACTGTAGAAGGTCCTACAAGACCTAGAGTCTCCAAGAGTTTCAAAGGTCACACCCGATGTCAGCAATATGTATGTGAACTCCTTTGGGAAAAAAGTAAAACACTTTCTTTTGTATGTTGAATTTGCTGTGAAATCCCAGCATGGAATTTGTTGCTTAAAGAAACTCAGAGGTGAATTTTGCATCGTAACTGTTCTGCTCAGTCAATTTCCATTTTTGTTAATTCCTTAAAGTGGGTCACACCTATTTTATATCTTCTCTGTCTTCCATCTCTCTTTCCTTGGTGGTTTTTCTCCTTCCCCGATCTGCGTCAAGGAATCTTAGGTCTGCTGCTGAGTCCAGGTAGCTACCAGATACAGTACCTCAAACTCAGCAAGCTCCAGAGAAGGGGGTCAGGAGCTGGGGGAGGACTGCCTAGAACATATGATTCTGAAGCAGGGAGACTGATGTTTAGCCCTGATGTGTGGAAATCAGCTTCACTGCTTTCTAGCCCTGCCAGAGACAAGGCCCCTGGGCTAATGGGGCTGGAGTCTACTGACTTTAGGTCAAGCCGCTTGCACCATAGGGCGTCTTGACCTATGAATCTCCCATCCAGACAGCCTCTCCCTCCTCTGACTTGGAGCCAAACTGGAAATTTTTTTGTATCCACTCCTGGGAGAAAATGTGCATTCTTCACGCTCTTACCAAACCACCTGCCCAGGTTTGAGGCTGCATCAGTGCTGATGCTATGGACCAATGGGGCGTGTGGCCGTCTCTCCTCTGCCTGCTCTCCATTCTCCAAACACTGCCGTGGCTGGATCCCTCACTGTATTCAGGGATTAGCTCAAATGGTTTCTCCTCAGGGAGGCCTTCCCCACCACCAAAATAAAAAAAAGAAAAAAAGACCACCAACCTCAGGCTTCTACAAATCTGCCTAGAGCACAATCAGCAGAACCCAAATCATGTACAGACACATCCACAAAGAACAATATCCAGAAACAACGCCAGACACCTTCCCTTGGGTGTGAACCTTAGTCACACCCTGAAACTTCATGGCATAGAAAAAAAGCCTTTCACCATCTATTAAACAATAGGAAAACATGGACTTACAAGTTTACAATGATTAAAAAAATGGATCCTAACAAAAATAAGTGCATGGCTGGGAGGGGGCAGTATCATGTAGTACGGTTCTTCTGCAGAACAACCTAGCGATATACACCAACAGGCTTCAAAATATTCATATTATTTGGCTCAGTGATGAACACTGAGGATTTTGGGCTATGTGAAATAAACCAATCGAAACAGACAAATGTTGTATGATTCCACTTCCATGAGGTACCTAGAGTAGTCAATCTCAGAGACATAAAGTAGAATGGTGGTTACCAGGGGCTGGAGACAGGGGCAGGGAATGGGGAGTGATTATTAAATGAATACAGTTTTCACAATGGGAAGAGAAGAAACAGTTCTGCGCTTCTTGTCAGCTACATCTTCAACAGGTCAACAGGACCTTCTGTAAGGTCCAATTTCTAGGCTTAATTTTAAATACTTTTGGTACCTTGGTAAGCAGCTATTTTTATGACTATACCATCTTATCAGTTCTTATATAAAATTCAGGTGCCCTGACACAGAACTGGAGTGTCTTTCGAATTATGAGATACAGCCACTTGCCCAAAATCACTGGACTATGTTCTACCTTCCAGTCACTCTTGTGACTTTAACGAAAAAAAAAAATAGCCTTCTTCTGACTCTGTAACTTGTTCTGCTGAGCCCACACAGCCCAGCTAGCTCACTTTTTCTTCCTCTGTGACTTTCTAAATAAACTTTCTCCTACAATTAAAAATAAAAATAAAAATAAATTGTCCTTAAAGCCCCTCCCATTTTTGTTTTCTTACCTTGTAACTTGAGTTCTCTTCCCAAAATCCAGTGACCTCATTGACTGCAGCACTTCAATACAACCCATGTACTGGAATAAGAAAAAAAAAACAGGTGGGGAAAAAGTAGCACAAAGATGTCTCTTAGCTTTAGCGTTATTTCCTGAGAAACACCTTTAATCAATTCCTGCTATCAAGTCACATTTACAAACCCTGCCTACCATTGATATTTCTGACCATTAATGGGCATATGCCTTAAACTTCAGCTCAGTTATACAACATCAGCAAAAGCCAAACTATGATATTAAGAATGCAGGTAACAATAACAAATATGAATTCAATGGTTAAGATCTTGAGCTCCAGGGTCTGACCCTGTGAATTTGAATCCAGGCTCTGCCACTTGTTAATGGAACCTCAGTAAGGTATTCTATAGCTCTGTATCTCAGTTTTGTCAGCAGTAAAATGCAGATACAATTAGAATGTTTGTGAAAGTAAATTATTTCTTATGGGGGACCTAAGAGCAGCGTCTGGTATGTAAAACTATTAGAGGAAGTAAAAATAAATGTGAAACTTAATAACACAGAAACGCTGTATCTTCTAAGGAGATAAAACAAGCATATAAATGCAGGTATCATAGGATTTAGTAACATAAATCTTATTTTTTTGCAAAATCATGTAAGGGAGTTCAAGAAAAGATAAAACATTATATCCTACACCAGGAATGAATGCACTGAACTTGAACATGAAGTATTAGAAAAAGAACTGTCACTTATAAAGCTCAAAGATGGTTGATACTTAACACAGTAGCCGTGGGAGGCTCGTCAGGCTGCTGGTCAGAGAGGGATGTGATCAGTCTGGGTTAGAGGAGCCTTATGCCAGCAGCAGTTTGAAGGTGTGTTAGTAGTGAGGGAGTAAGCCAGGATGTGCCTGCCCTGAGGAAAGTAATGACAGCCCACAGTGAAAGGGGCTGGTGGCAGTAGGAAGGAGGGGACAGATTCAAGTGGCATCACGGAAATAGATACTACGTGATTCAGTAGTTGATTTGATGTAGAGACTAAGAGAAGGATGAGTCAAGGATGACTCAGACATTTCCAGCCAGGGTAGCAGAGGGAACAGTGATTCCACTAACAGAAACAGGAAAGTCAGGGCAGGGGAAGATGAGCTGGTTTGGGACCCATTGACTGAAAGACATTGGTGGAGTATCCAGGAAATAAGAAGCTGGCAGTTTAAAATTGGATTCTGGGATCTGGAAAGGGATTAAGCCTGGGGATGCAGATTTAATAGTCTCCTGTGCAGCTTTGCCAGGTGAGGCCCTGGGAGTAAATCCTCTTAGCAGATCCTTAGTTGATGAGGAAGAGGGTTTCTCAGAGAATGAGCTCAGAAGCATTATGAGAGCTGCGTGATCTGATTGAAAGTGATCTGTCCGCTCCTTGAAAATTACATATTTACTGTTTGGAAGCTGTCCAGCCTCCCTCTGCTTGGAAATGGCAGAAGCACTGTGAAAAGATGGCAGGAGCCAGGGGGTGCCTCCCCCAGACACTTCGTGTAGTGTTTCTGAACAAATTCTGTAGATTTAGCATCCTAAGAGCCCGTTGGTCCCCCAAGGACTGCCTGGAGCCCAGGGTTGGGGAGAGTGCACCAGCCAGGACAACCACCTGGTGATTCTCAGCCAGGTTCCTGTTCATCACACTCCTCTTGGGTCTCTGGTATTGACACAAAAAAGTTGTTTGAACGTCCTGTTCTGTCTTCCCAAAGCTTGAGTAACTCAGGGAAGTAAGTGATGTTTAGAGATTTCTGTTCAATGAAGCATAAGACTTAGTAAGGCAGGAAAGCTAGACGTAGGGGGTATGGTACAACACCCATCTCAGAATTGTCATGAAATGAGAGTCCAACGGGCCGAGCTCCATGTCATGGTGGATCGAAAGGATGGTTTTCCTGACCTCCCTGGCTGCTCCGGCTTTTCCTGCCTTTCAGTGTCTTCTTCCATTCCAGCATTTACCTCCTGCTTCCCTATTTACTGCACCCCTTGTGCTGGAAGGAATGGGCTCCCCGCGCGGGTTGGGAGACAGGTCTCGGCTATACCTCCAAGTCCTTGTCAGTGCACAGGGGGCTGTCATATTTTCCCTTGAGTGTAAATCATCGATTCAAGATGAGGTGACTCAGCCTACCAGGGCACATTTTTTGAAAATGTGACCAAGCACCTGCATTTCTCCTACTCTGCCAGAGTGATTTGTCCAAAATGAATATCAGAATATGCCCCTCCATTGCTTAAAATTCCTGGCATTTATCAAAACAAATACAATACTATAAACCTAGACCCTGTGTTTTCTGGCCCCTGCTTGCCCCCTTCCATTCCCTCTGTGTCACTCTTTCCCCTGCACTTCGCTGCCACATGGGCCGTCTTTCTACTCCTCGAATACTCCCAACTCTTTCCAAACACAGGACCTTTGTACTTGCTGCTCCTCTCCCTGCACTGCCGGCTCTGCCTAGCTCTTCCCCTGTTGCTCTGGAGGACTGACTCCTCTTCATCCTTCAGGTTTTAAATCAAATGTCACTGCCTCAGAATCTCCCCGCTGTCACCTTCATCACTGATGAATTATCTGGTTTGCTTGTTAATTTGCTTGTTACCTGCGTTCTTTCCTTAGCTATAAGCACCATTAGGGAAAGGACCATGATCACCCCTGTTTTCCCATCACTTGGGACAGTGCCTGGGACACGGAAATCTAATGAAAGAATGAATACAGCTTCTATGGTTCAGCTCCGACAGTATCTTTTAAATGAGCAGAGGAAGGGAGAAGAGACTGAGGGAAGGGTGGGTTGGACTGGGAATAAGTGAGGAGCACAGAACTGTGGACCCAGAGTGAGACTCAGGAATCACAGACCAGGACGATAACCTTTGGAAGGTTTCTAGATGTCTTTGTTATTTCCTCCATGTTTGTTGTTCTCCCATTCGAGAGGTTGGCAACAAACGACCTAAACTGAGAGGGCTTTGTAGTCAAATGGGTAGAGGGGAGAACAGTGCACTACTCCTCAGGTGCTGTGGGGAGAAGCCCTGAATGATAACGAGCCCCCCCACGTGAGGGGCAGTGTCTAAGCGGGGCCATTCTCAGCCCACCCACTTAGTGACTTGCCAACCGTGGAATTTTCAGTGGAGAGTGTGAGCGGAGGACAGGGAGAGAGGGGATCTTCAAAGGTTTTTTCTCAATCACACTTCATGGTGCTAACCCCCTCACGCCTTTCCTTCGAAGGCAGAAGGCAGCATCGCCTCTGATCCCCTCTTCCCTTCCCTGAAACCTCTGCTTTGCTTCGCATGCTTGGCTGTCAGGCACAGGTGATACCTCCTGCCAGCCTCACTGAGAAAGACTGAAGTTTCTGGAGACACGTGAGTCGTGAGGTGGCGAACGGGAAGATTGTCTGAGCACTGCGTCTCCATATTCTCACCCTGCCACCCACAGTAAGGCCTGAGGTCATCATGATGATGAGTTCATGTCCCCTTCCACCCTGCGCATGCGTGAGGAAGCCACTCGGCGCAGACTGAAGGGAGGGGATCACAGCCTGATTGTTGCTACAATTACCCCCAATACCAGAATGCACTTGGCCTCCCCATTGACTCACACAGTCTGCTTAGCTCAGAAACCACTGCTGTGAGGACTCAGGGACCAAGCGACACATAACAACAATCTATCCACTTCTTTCCACCTGCAACAGCGGGCAGCGGCTGAATGTCAAGGCCTGGGGGAGAAATTGGGTTTGTTGATTTAGGTATAAACTGGGGGTGACAATACCTCTCATTCATTTACTAAATGCGGATCCAGGTAAGATAAGAACAGGGCAACTGTGAAAAAGAGGATTTTTCTCTCTGTGGGATTAGTCATTGTTGTTAATTCCATTTAATAGGTGAGGAAATACAGGCCTATTAAAGGAAGAGTGCCTGGCTCAGTTTCATTTGTTCAGTGAGACTAAATCAGGGTTTATTCTAGAGTCTGCAGGGCATCTGCGGGGCACGGTGTGGAAGTCTTGTATAACAGAAACATCAAAAACAGAAGGGGTCATCGGCTGGCTCCTACTGACTCTTCTTTGTGCCACCCAGGTGGCTAAGAAGGTGGTGAGCTGGAGGGCTGCCTGGTAAGAACAGACATGAATGCAGGCTCTTCTAGGGACGGCAGGAGGTGGCACATAAGATAGCCGACACTCCCTAATTCCTTACCTTGTGCGGAGGAGAGGACACTGAAGATTCTTATTAGAGACACACAGGGTAGTGAGAAAGTGCTGGGGCTCAGCGGCTCTCACACAGCCTCCCCATTCAGCACCTGACACTGCGCCTCACTCTCCCTCACGCCCCAAGGCAGTAATAATATTTTTGGACTGTCTGAGCGCCAAGCTCTTGCTCCCAGGGAGAGGTGAACAGCCTATATTCATGGCCAAGCGTATCGTGGGCTTTGCATTCGAGAAAAGAAATTACTGGATGTTTTCAGAGAAAAGGAGTGACATGGAAACTTCTCATTCTGACTCTTGTACAGAATGATATATTCTTACATCCTCAGAAAGAATGTCTGAAGGATACAGAAGGATACAAGTTAACCGTGGCTACCTCCAGGAATGGGAGTGGAGCAGCCTTTCACTTTTTACTTTACATTTTGCATTGTTTATATTTTCAAAAATAAGTAGGTAGTATTATTTAGAGTTAAAAATTAAATAAAGCCTACAGCTTAACCTCTAGGAACCACACAGTTTATTACTTACTAAGTCGGATTAGATCCCTTTTTCTTTGTGGCAGATTGCCTCCCTGAGAACGTGCCTGGCTCTGCACCGGGAGGACGGAGAATTGTTCAGGAGGAGGTGTGAGGCACAGGCCCTGCGCATGCTCAGACAAGGAGGACCGGCGCTTTGAAACAATCAGAACACTGAGAACGGTCTGTAAGCAAGGACGGTACAACGAGGGTCTGACCTTCATGCAATAATGTTCAACAACGATAGAGGCCACCAAGATGGGCTGAAGACACTGCAAGATTTTTCTGCCACCTTTAAATAACTTTCTGTCTTTCCCACATTAAAAAAAAAAAAAAAAAAAAAAGGCAGGGAGAAGGGAGAGAACATCCTCTTCATAATCTTGAGACATCGTCACTACGTTCCACTCATGCTTGAACACAGTGGTGTCTGGCCAATGCGCTCCCCTGAAACTGCCAGAGCAAACCAACCACCTCCTCACAGTCCACTCCAGTGAACCAGCAGCTCCCCCGTCAAGGGCATCCGCCACTGCCGGCCTTTAGCCACCTTCTCTTCACTCTGAGCCTCTCTTTCCTTGGTTTTCTTGAGAGCATTCTCTCGTTCCTCATGTTTACTCTCTGACTATTCTGTCTCAGTCTCCTCCGCTGAGAGAAAATATTTGCAAATGACATATCTTAAGAAGGACTTTCACCAAGAATATATAAAGAACTTTTACAACTGAGTAATAAAGACAGGTAACCTAATTTTTCAATGGGCAAATAATCTGAATAGACATTTCTCCAAAGAAGATATACAAATAGCCAATAAGCACATTAAAAAAACCCTGTTCAATACTGTTCATCACTATGGAATTGCACATCAAAACCACAATGAAATATTAATTCATACCCTGTAGGATGGCTATAATTTAAAAAACAAACAAACAAACAAACTGAAAGTAGCAAGTGTTGGCAAAAAGGTGGAGGAACTAGAACCCTCATATATTGCTGATGAGAATGTAAAATGGTGCAGCCACTGGGAAAAACAGGTTGGCAGTTCCTCAAAAGGTGAAACTTGGAATAATCATGTGACCCAGCAATTCCACTCCTAGATATATACCCATGACAACTGAAAACACAGGTCCACCCAAAACTTGCATACGCATGTTCATAGCAGCATTATTCATAATAGCCAAAAAGTAGAAACAACCCAAATACCCACCAACTGATAGATGGATCAATAAAAAGTGGTATATCACACAATGGAATAGTATTTGCCAATAAAAAGAAATGAAGTACTGATACATGCTAACACATGGATGACTCCTGAAAATATTATTCTAAGGGAAAGAAGGCAGTCACAAAATGCCACATATTGTACGATTTCATTTATATAAGTGCCCAGAATCAACAAATCTATAGAACTAGAAAGTAGAGCAGGAAGGTTGAGGGGATGAGGTAAGACTGCTAAAGGGTACAGGATTGCTTTGGGCATTGATAAAGGGGTTCTAATATTGGTGGTGGTTGTGCAACTCCGTGAATACACTAAAAGGCATTGAATTGTACACTTTCAATGGGTGAATTGTATGGTATGTGAATTATTTCTCAATAGAGTTATTACCAAGCACCCATGAAAGCAACAATAACAGGTCACACAAACAATATCTGCAGGCGGTGTGTGGCCCTGACGGAAATGATTCAGGAAATACGTGTGAGTGGATGAGTGATGAATACATGAGTGAGACATCAGAAATCATCACAGTTGTGTGAAATCTCCTTCAGCACCCTTGGGGCAGAGCTCATTGCTCTTCCTTTGGGCTCCCAGAGCACCCCTGCCATACCCCAAGGTGGCACTCACCCAGTGGTGTTGCTATTTATCTGTTTAAATGTCTACACCCACTGCTGGACTGTGGGCTTCTCAAGGGCAGGGAGTGAGACTTAGTCATCATTATCCCCAGAACCTCTTACAGGGCAATAAATGATTTATATGAATGAAGTAGCCAAGAAATGATGTTCAGGAAGTCTCAAAATAACCCGCATCCTAACTGGACCATCTGTAATGTGTTTCTTCTTAAAGGGATACATTGCCAGTTGAAATAGCCCTGACGTTCAGCTGGTCAAAGCTCTCCTTACACTAGGTTTGAGTCAAAAGGTGCATTATGTGGGAAGGGAATGGAAAGTCCTTTCCGCTTTTAGTGCAGCACCAGTGTAATGAAGACCTGGTCAGGCAGACACTGGGGATGAGGGACCCCGCCTCTGGAATGGGAGCTCTATGGGAGAGCAGGTTTAGAGGGAGTTCAGGGAGGCAGGTCTCAGTGGAAGAAGCACAGGTGGCCTTGCCAAACACTGACTTTCCTTAGAGTGATTTTATAGCACCTTTGAAAGTTCCCATCCAAGCGCCCAGGGCTGCTGATACCTTCCCTCTCTCCGCTATTCTCTGCCCCCTTGTGTTTTTCTTCAGAGCTCTCAATGCTGGCAGTACTGTGTGTGTGTGTGTGTGTGTGTGTGTGTGTGTGTGTGTGTGTTGTCTCCCCCGCTACAAGTTTAGCAGCAGTGAGTTGGACTGCTCTATCCCCATCACCTAGAATACTGTGTGACACACAGTAGCCCCTCAAAATAAATTTTGGTTGATTGAATTGAACATTTCTTTTAAAAATCGAAACATCTACTCTGCTGAAAACTCCTTCTTCTACTCCAGGTTCAAAACCCTGAAAATTTGGATTCGTTCATTCATTCGTAGTTGAAGTCTTGGCAACCCTCTAAGTCCTTAATGCTCACAAAGATGGAATCTTCTAAAAGTAAGTTGGGTGTTCTGCTTGCTCTTCCAAAAGCAACATCTCCCTCTTCCAGTTTCCTGACCAAACCAAAGCAGGGCTGTGCAGGGAACAAAGCCTGTCGCTTGCACCCAAACCCTTACTTTGCTGTGCTTTCCCTGCTAAGCAGACTCCATCGCCCACAGCAGATGGAGAGAGCGCCCCGAGCGCCCCCTTTTTTTAAAGTCCATTCCTAGTCCCTCCAAGGCAAGCAGAACTGATAACATCTGAGTATAATATCCTGAGGGATTTTGATATTAAATAAGAAAAGTTTTAAGTTGACTCAGAAGAAAGGTTTCTTTTTGACAATGAGTGCCTCAGGATCTTGCACATAGAGTATCTTGAGGGCCAGAAGCCCAGATAAACAATAAGAATCTTGGTCTGGTTGACACCTTAGTGGCACTCCAATGTATTACAAGTGTCCAAAACAACCTTCTAATTCATCTGAAAAAAAGTGCTGGGTGTCTGTGGGCACGGAAACTATGACAACCATCTTCATCACACAAGGTGGCCCTGTGGCATTTCATACCAACAGTCCTACTCCCATTGAGAGAGAGGCTTCTTCTCTGCTTGCAGCCCTGAGCAGACACACAGGCACTCGGATGGAGGTCATTTCCTTGACAATAACCACCCTGAAAGCATTTGGAAGGCTGTGACCTCTCCTAGGAATAACTTTACACCCTTTTGTCGGGAGACACGAGTGGCTCTTTCTGTCACTGGGCACAGCCAGAGAGGCAATCCTCTGTGGTCCTGTTCTTCTGCACAGAGATTTACACTGTGCCTATTCTCATCAGTGTTGGAACAGCATGGTACCCCTTTCACAGATGGGAAAACTGATTCTCGAGATGCAGTGGTCTGCTCAGTGGCCTGCTCAGGGGCCGCAGGGCTGGCCGATGGAGAAGAACGCAGATGGCTTTGATGCTTGCACCTGTGCTCTTCAGTATCATCTGCCTGGCCTAGAGAAGTTCACCATTTAGGGGAGCCACCAAGCCCTGCCTCTATGAAGAATACAAGCTAGGACACAGTGTTGCTGAACACTGACTTAGCAGATTCAAGTGTGCTTCATCCTATGGATGGGACACCTGCTGACAGCAATTCCCTCATGGTACCTGGGTCAGTAGAAGAAGTCTCTCCATGATGCTTATGCCCTGCAGTGCTCCATGCTCCACAATGCGTAGAGGTGGTGGAGATACTTAAAATGAATATAAGCCCTGACCAGTGTGGCTGTCATCCCACAGAGTGAATGGTCTCCAGTTCAATTCCCAGTGAGGGCACATGCCTGGGTTGTGGATTTGGTCCCCAGTCAGGGTGCGTACAAGAGGCAATGAATCAATATTTTTCTCTCACATTGATGTTTCTCTCCCCCTCTTTCTCCCTCCCTTGCCCTCTCACTAAAAATTTTTTAAAAATCTTTTTTTAAATAAAAAATTCAAGAAAACAAAAACTTCTGCACTGAATATACTACATTGTATCTCTCCTCCATCCACCCAATCTCTCTCTCCCCATCCCCCATATATGAAACTATTTTTCCATGAAGAAAAGGAACAGCAGAGAGGTAAAGCCAGGCACCCTCCACAGGTGGCAGATGCCTTCTATTCTGGGCAAACTGAGAGTGACTTGAAGAATGGCTGCTGCATCCACCACCTAAGACAGTCAGTACCGCGCTCATTCCATACCATGTCGATCGCCCTTCGTGTTCTCGAAAAACAGGAATCGTGTGGTACAAGAGCCAATGCTCCTTGTCCAAGTGTGCTTTTTGCAGAAACTCCTTGGGGGCCTTGTATCTTATGTTCAGTTTTAATGTTGAGTTTCAAAAGCCACAGCCAGTAGCTTCAAGCTAAGCCCTTTGTGGGGAACAGCAAGTGTTGGCAGTGCGTCCCAGCCTACTGAGAAACGTGTAAGAGATTTTCGTCCCTCTGTAGGCATCATCCCAGAAGACCAGCGATGCTGCCTTCTGTTGCTCTTGGAGAAAGCCTCTGACCGGGTGGGACTGGTTCCCCAAAATGGAAGTGAGAGCTGGAAGACGGACCTACTCAGATTAAGTTGCTTGTGTTATAGCAATGGACCGCACTTTCCTGATGGAGCCAGCAAAATCTCAGGTTGTGTCAAAGCATGAATGCATTCCGAGGAGAGGAAGGCTTCACGCTGCTGCTTACAGGAAGAACAACTGAATAATTGATCCCAGTAGCTGTTTAACTAGACACTTAGGGGTCAAAAGGCAAGCTTTCTCTTATTCCCTGGAAGGCCCTCCTTCCTCTGTACAGTTTATTTTTCTCCTTTGTTTTCATTTGCATACTTCTCCTAGTCCTATATTTATGTAATACAACATGGGCATTTTTAGTTCTGCTCCACAAATATTTCCAATGTTTCAGCTTCCCACCACATAGTAAGACTGCACTTCTACTGCCCCTTTGAGGCTGGGTGTGGCTCCTGATTTATCAGGGATATTCAAGCGGACTCTCACAGTGGGGGAGTGATTTTTCACATTTCTTTTCTCCTGCAACTGGGAAGCATAGAGACAGAGCCTCCCTCAGCTCACTCCTAAGGGAGAATGACACAGATTAAATACTCCCAGACAATTTGCTGTGGGCACATAGCATAAACAAGAAATAAGCCTTATTTGTCTAAATCACTGAGATGCTGAGGGACCTAGTCCACCCTGACTGACACAGTCACCATGAAAGGGAAGAAAGACAATGTCACAGTTGAGCAGCACAGGCTCTGAGAGGCAGGCCTGGCCCTGAATCTCTGCTTTGCCTGCCCCAGCTGAGAAATCTTGGGCAAATAACTTGACATCTCCAGGCCTCAGTTTCCTCATCTATAAAATAGGAACGATAACTTATCTGCTTCATTAGGGCTATTATGAGGCTCAAAAAAGTAAATATGTGTGGTGCTGAGCACAGCACCGGCACATGGGAAGGGCTCAGCAAATGGCAGTGACTATACTGAGATGACAGTGTTTCTCTCCCGATCCTCTTCAGTTTCACCTGGCTCCCAGTTTGGAGAGCTGATAGATAAGCCTCTACTGTGAAGGGACCGGAATGCAGAGCACTGTTTATAGGAGCATGATAAACACTGGGATGCAAGGTATATAGGAGGGTCTCTGACCCAGCCTCTGGGAATCAGTGAAGATCTTTCAGAAGACGGGATGCTGCTGTGAGTCATAAAGGGCAACTCAGGAGAGATTGGGAGGAGGATACTTCCAGGCAATGAGCACAGCATGTGCAAGAGGTAAGGGCAAGAATAAAGGGTGCTCCAAAAACACCCAGTTCTTCAACATGACTGGAGTCCAGAGATATGGCTGGGATTATAGGCAGCAGTTACAGTACATTAGTTACCTAGTTAATTTTCTGCCCACACAATTCAGTGAGCTCTTGGGGGGCTGGAAGCTGGGTGCCATTTACCTTGCATCCTTAGAGGTGGCACAGTATGTAGCACACAGTAGGCTCCCAATAAATGTTCACGGAATGTCAGATGACTATAACCACATTTCAGGATACCTCACCTTAAGTATGATGCCAATTTCTCCTCATCTTTTCATAAGTTTCCAAACAACACTTCCATCCAGCCCACTTCTCAGACCCAAATAAATACAAGCTAAAAATACATCCCAGGTCATGAATCATAAATGAGATGGAAAAGCAGTGACTCACAAAAGTTAATCTGCTTCCCAAGAGAGTGTTGCTGGATGTCCTTTGCTCTGAAAGGTGAGGCAAAATGCCAGCACCACCACTGTGCAGATAAAGTTAATGCAATTCCCAGGCCTGCCATTGGGTGCTCACCTGGTATTCTAAGGTTCCCATTCAGAGGGGCCAAGAGGCAGCAGATCTGTGCATCCCCACAGAAGCTAACAAGGGTGAACTGGGTGTCTGCTCAAGATGATGGCATAGGACCCTCCCTACTGTCTCAGTGGTCCAGCGTATCCACCATCTTGTTAACTATGGCCTTAATTTGGTTGCTGCTATAGCCAAGGCAATGCCTTTGCAGAATGGCTCAGCAGATGACCTACCAATTATATTTTGTATATTTGTCCAACTGAGTTGGAAAGGTGATAATCTAACCTAATAGTTATGGAGGGTGTGTGTGGTCTCTCCTGCCATCCCATAATGCAATTAAAATCTTATATCTTTGGGTTTTCATGACTTTATTTCTCAGTTCTGAGCTCCTCAAAAGTATTAAATAAATTATACCCTCCACCCCAAAATAACACAAATCTGACTCAGCCTTGGGTGCCTAGAGTATTTGGTTGTACCAGGACCTAGAGTTTTTGGTTGAATCAAACACTGTTGGAAGGAACAATACGGACCACAAATGAGGGCATGTGTAAGCACTAACACAAGGGAGACAACCTTTAGCAGCTCCATCGACCTGTCTCTTCTGTTCCCTTTTCCCCACCCAGCAGTGTCTGCACCCACCCCACTTTAGAAATGGAAATACCCTTAAACATTTGCTCCTATCCCTGCCCATCAAATTAAATCCTGTTCTCTGGGAATAATCTGAAATCTTGGATAGTAATACACATAACTAAATTATTAAAGCCTGAGTACCATTTAACTGTCACTGAAATAGATCAGTGGAAAAGGTCAACATCTTTGTCATCAGTTGCATGCTTAGTCAAACATTATGTCCCAGTAGAAGCACTGTATGGTGGTGGTTTCAACCTCCCCAGCTCTCTAGGACTATAACTATGCCCAGTGTGTGGTCGTGTCTGGAGGTCATGGTGGCCAAAGAACCTCATTCACACCAGCCCCCTCCAAGTCACAGTGCTGAAGTTGACATGAATGGTCAGTTGTTCTGTTATGCTGAAACCACAACTCGCATTAGTCAGTCTCCCACATGGTGATAAACTGCTGAGTGATGTCGTACTGGTTTTCAGCTTTTTTGACTTCTCTGAAAGAATCAGCCAACAATATGCCTCTGCAGAATCGCAGCCCAAATGTTAATCATCTCTCATTACACTTCTTTTTACATGAAACACAAGAGTTTTCTGTAGCTCAAGTCACTGAATTCTGACTCCTGATAATATGACTTAAAAGGATATCAGAGCTTGAAGGGACCTAAAGAGATTATCCATTCGAACCCCTCTACTTTTCATGGATTTAAAAAAAAATCAAGTGGCTTATCAGATGTCACTTAGCATTTAAAGGACACATGGAGTGGAACCCATGACACGAAAGAGGAGTCAGAATGTACAAGGAGAACTAGAAGACTATGATGTGGTGAAGGTCAAGGGCACACACAGCTTCATGGAGGAACGGGCTGTTAACTGAATTGAGGGCAACAGAGAGGACCAATATGCTGAGGGGCTAGAAAATGTCCTCTGGAATTTGGCAACTGCTGACTTTCCCTGTTGGATATTAGTGGAGAAGTAGGAGTGGAGCAGGGGAGTGGAAGCCAGAGACAAGGGGATTTAGCGTGTGCTATAGAGGTGAAGAGATAAACCGGTGAGCATAGTGATTTGGTTTTTATTTTTCTTCTGAGAAATTCACATTTTAACAAAAGGTGAAAGATAAGCTAAGGGGAGGAGGTTATTTAAAGGACGGAACAGACTTGCACTTTCTGTAGGATAGAAAGGTTGACAATGGCAGAGGGGAGGGAATGGAAAGATCGCAGAGGAAGCAGCGGTGGCCACTGTCCATGAAATGTGCAAGGCCTGATTTCTAATAAATTCTTTTAATCATGAGTCAGATTCTTCTGAGAGCCCAAGTCAAATAACCTTCTACGCTGGAAGAAACTTTTGCACTTTTCATATGTCTGGATAATATTTGGAGATTCCTAAATATTTATAAAAATAAACAGTTTGTGTAAATGGAAATGTGATGGTGGAATAGCAACAAAATCTTATGGTTTCAGCAACCACAGGGTTGGTTGCTTCAGAATTAAATCGGAGAGGCATAATGATCAGAGCTAGAAAGAAGTGATCCGTTAGCCAATATTTCAAAAGAAAACCCTACATTCATAAAATCTTTGAGTTGAGAAAGACTGTGTGCCCCAACCCCCTTATTTTTGAAGCATTTAAATCACTTCAACAAGTTTGTGCAACATTACAAAGCTCTAAACAAGTATAGAAAATTTCTAACCTGTTCCCTCTATCACAGATATCAAGTTCTTAACAAATTCTAATGCAAATTTGTGAATCAAATTCAAATGATGCCTGTAGATTACTTAAAGTGACACCTTCAGAAAACCACTTGAATAGAATCACAAGTTTATTTTGCTTATTTTGTAGCTTGAACTTTTTTCAAAATGTCAGCAGTTTTAGCTGACCACAAAGAAAAGAATAGAAGGAAGATCTCTATTTTCTTTAGAGTCTACTTGCTTGAGGTAGATTCTTAGTATTCTTGGTTATTACATTAAGTAATGACTTTCCACAAGGACATGTAGTTCAATGTAAGCACTCAAAAAGATAGGAATGTGAAGAAAGATTCTAGAGGTAGGAAGAGGTCAATTGGTGGTAATAGCTAATAATGGGAGTCTAGTTAGATTTGAGATTCTATGGAAATCAATAAGCTTCTTTCCTGTCCTAGCCACTGCCTATACTCCAAACCTCCAACCACTGCCCTGAATATTCCTGACCAATGGCATTCACTGAGTACACAAATGGAAACCAAGAATAGGTGACACTATGCAGATGGTTCTAGACCAACCATTCCCATCAGGTCTGTGTCCATAGCATCATTCCCTTTAACATCCTTCTGAAATTCCATATCCTCCAGAAAGTCCTCTGCTGTTCCCACTGAAGAAATGAGATAGACAATTCAACCATCGCAAAGAATCATCCTTTTCAACAACCTAGGCCTACAGACCTCAAAGTGATCCAGGGATGGGCTGTTGCAAAGCTCTGCACAGCTCTGGGCATCACACTATGTGACGGCCTCTGTTTGTCTCATCCATCTTAAACCACGAACACCTAGGAGGTCAGAGCAGAGACTCTGGGTTGCCTACCTATATCCTTTCTCTCTTTTTCCTTTCCTCTTTTCTTCCTTACTAACAGAATCTCCAATGTACCCAGCCTGAAACCCACCATTTCCCAGCTTCCCTTAAAGCCAAGAGACCAAGGAGATGTAAGAGAATGTCACTGGGTTCAAGGAAAGCTATTTAAAAGGGCATCTGAGCCCTAAGGGGCACCATTTTTGTTCTTGCCCTACTTTCTGCTGTGATGGGCATGCAGTCCGAGTGAGCCTGAGGGTGGGAACCATGTGTTAAGGGTGGCCAAACGAAAGGATAGAAGGAGCCTGGGTTACTGAAGACTGCGGGACCATGACGTAGCCCTGGCCTACTGACCCACAGCCTTCTTTAACGTGAGCCAGAAGGTAAACCTCTGTCTTCTGCAAACGCCAGTTATTTGAGTCTTGGTAATAACCTAGTCCGCAGTCACGCAGAGGCCTTTTAACCTGTTTTGCAGATGGCAGCCAAGGAGTCAGGGCTCCCCCGCAGCTCCCTTCCTACCAAATGAGGGTTTTGAAAAGGTGTGAGACTGGAATCAGTTCAGCAGTCCTTACATTGATTTTCCTACATTCCAGCAAAAATAACATTCTAAAAGTAACAATCAAAAGTAATAACCTCTATTATCAGAAAGTAGAGACTTTAAACAGTAACACCTTAACCAGAGGTCTCACACTCGGCAACTTCAAGTGTCCTAGACATGACTGAGAATACAGAAGCAGCTTCCCAAGTAGAATTTTTAAATTAAGTCAACACTAAAGCTTGCACGTGTGTTTTTTTCCCCTCAGGAGAGCCCCTCAACCCTTCATTCAGAGTCCATTTACTCTCGACTTAGCTACAGCTTTAACAGGTTGTCTGCTCTGGAGCTCAGAAGCCCAAATAAAACTTTTGGATTCTCCTGGAGACAGGCTCAGTGTCAAAAGCAGAGAGTGACAGCTGACTAAGCAGAAGGAAAATCTGAAAAACTGTAAAAAGATAGACATAAGTTTTAAAGTCTCATTTGTCTGAGGACTCGGAGTTCAGGGGCAGCTAACCCACGGCCCTGCTTCTCTTCCGAGAGTGCTCCCGGGTCCTGGCACAGCACGATACCAGAACGGAAGCTCCCTGCCAGCTGTATCCACTCACAGGTGGTTCTCAGACCCAAGAAAGTAGAAAACACACGTTCCCACAAAAACATATACCTGAACATTCATAGCAGCACTGCTTATAAAAACCAAGAGGTGGAAACAACCAAAATGTCTATCAACTAATGAATGGCTCAACAAAATGTGGTGTGTCCACATGAGGGAATATTATTTGCCTACCAAAAGAAATGAAGCACTGATACGTGCTACGACACATAAATTTGGAAAAGATTGTGCTAAGTGAAAGAAGCCAGACACCAAGGACAACATATTATATAGTTCCATTTACATGAATGTCCCAAATGGGAGAATCCATAGGGACAAAAGGTTGACCAGTGGCTGCCAGGGGCTGGAGGGGGGTCATGGGGAGTGACTGCTAATGGGCAACATGGTTTCTTTTTGGACTGATGAAAATGTTCTATAAATAGATAGCGGTATGGTTGCACTATTGTAACAAATACTTAAAACCACTAAATTGTACACTTAAAGTGTGAATTTTATGGTATACAAATTATATCTCAATAAAAGTTACAAAAACAGCGCTGGCTGGTGTGGCTCAGTGGACTGAGTGTGGCCTGTGAACCAGGGGGTCACCAGATTAATTCCCAGCCAGGGCACCTGCCTGGGTTGTGGGCCAGGTCCCCAGTGAGGGGCATGCAAGAGACAACCACACATTGATATTTCTCTCTCTTTCTTTCTCCCTCCCTTCCCGTCTCTCTAAAGTATATAAATAAAAAAGCCCTTACTATATGAAATGTTAAAGGGACTTACCTAAGAAAAAGAAGATAAAAAATATGACAGTGAAAAGACAGAAAACTCACAGCTATTAACAACCACACCTAAAACAAAAGCAAACAACTAGAACAGGAACACAACCACAGAAATGGAGAACACATGGAGGGTTAGCAACAGGGGCGTGGGAGGAGGAGAGAGGGGGAAAAGGTACAGAGAATAAGTAGCATAGATGGTGGGTAGAAAATAGACAGGGGGAGGGCAAGAATAGTGTGGGAAATGTAGACGCTAAAGAACTTATGACACACGGACATGAACTAAGGGGGGGGAATGTGGGTGGGAGGGGGTGTGCAGGGTGGAGGGGAATGATGGGGGAGAAATGGGACAACTGTAATAGCATAGTCAATAAAATATATTTTTTAAAATCTTTTTTAAAGTTACAAAAATAAAACATATATCTAGAGAAAAATATGGCATTTCTCAAAATAATTTTTTTCAATCAGTTATCAAGCATCTTGAAAGAGAAAAAAAGCATATAATGCTCATTATACATGGGTTTCCATGTAAAATAGTTTAACCGAAGAAGACTTCTAAAGGGAGAAGCATCCATTACCTGAAAAATTCAATAATTTCCTGGTGATGTCAACTAAACAAGTTTGACTGTCTCAGGATTCCTACCAGAGGATGCTGACAGCAACTGTGGGCATCTCATTCAGAGAAAACAGCCCCCGCTTAGCTCGCTTAAACAGTCGGGTAATGACTCACAGAGTTTCTGCCCTTTCACTTTTCCAGGGTTGCTCAGCGTGTGTAGGAAGCATTAACTCACTAGTAGGTGAGCCACATCAAAAGCTTTCTGGAAGTCAGCAAGCTATAAATCATAAATAAATATATTATCCGTGAGTGTGCACATTACGCTTCCTGGAGGCCTCCAGGATCAATACTCACTGCCTGCCAAGGCCCAAGGGCCTCCCACAGCGGAGCTGACATCCTACCTCAGCCATCCATCCTCCTCCTTCCCCTTCTATTCCCTCTCCTCCCCCTTTCCTCCTCAGAATCGCTTTCCTTTGTTCTACCTTGGGGTTTGCTGCCTGGCTCTCTCCCCCTCCTCAGTGATCGTCTTTGCTCTCTGCGCACAACGTTCTGAACATTCCCTCCTCAAACTCCCATCACTGAACACTGATAGGGTGATTGCACTCTTAGTATTTATGTTCACAGAACTTTGCAACTTATTACCGCTTGGCATAAGAGATAAAGAATTGAAAATCTGGTACTGAATAGGGATATCTTTGTTTTTGAGTGAACAGCCTGTAGCTGCTTCGGATAGGTGAACATATTTTTAAAAACTCTGTATTTGAAGGGATTGAGAAGACACCCTGGAAATAACTAAGGTCCCCAGAGCGCAGCATGACGCAGACGGGCACATGTTGGCTCCCAGGGGCTGCGCATCCATAATGTGTACAATAGGGAGTTGGGGTGCAGAGAAGTTAAAGCTACTCTAAGAAGTTCTAGTATTTGTTTCAAACTTTCAGTACTTCTAAGACATATTCAAATCAAAAACTCTTTCCAAGCATCTCTTCACCTAGCCAGAATGAGTATCTTTAGCATCACTTCAGAAACCAAAAGAAAACTAGAATAAAAATAGATGAGCCTCGGTCAGAGTTCTCCTCCATCCCACCCACAGATTCCATTCTTGGCCGAAGCACGAAGCCTGTGTCCACTCCAGCAAAGCCACTCAGGTCAGTGGACAGGAGACAGAGCACCCCACCGGCCTGGGGAATAATCTTCCTCTGTCTGCACCTTCTCTCACTTGTTCAAGGGGGGCGGGGTTCTGTTCATATATGACTAGTTTAGACTTCTAGAAGCTGAGCTGAAGTGCAATGGTGAAAGAGAAACCCAAAGCCTAAAAAGATGCCATCCTTCCTGGCCCTAAATAAGCTAGTCTGTACACTAGAATGAACCAGTCAGCAGCCAAAAATGCACACCAGAATGCATTTAATTCCAGTGCTGTTCTCTGATAGAAATACATCAGACAAAAGTATAGGTTGTGTTTTCTGAAATAACATACATGCTCACTTTACAGACTGGCACCCACTCATAAGGTGGCTAATCTTAGTTGAGACTCTCTTACCTTCCTTGAGGAAATGGTCTGTCTTGCTGGACCTCGGCCACTGCAGCTACCCAATAAGTGGGAGAGCATGTTCCCAGACTGAGGACCAGGAGCTCCTTGTACTGTTGGCAACAGTGAGGGGAACTCAAACATCACACGCTTTGGGTTTTCTTTGTAAAGGAAAAAGCTTAGGGGCATAGATGAGTTTCTAAATTTAAACCTCCATCCCCAGAGATACCCTTCTATTTGCAGATTCAGTTTCATCTTCTGAAAACAGGGTCTTGGACAGGATTCTGTAGGGCAGCTGGGATATCTGCTGTATCCCTAGTTGTGTTTTTCATTTTCTAGTTTGCCTTGGGGCACTCTGTGTATCACTCTCCTGGAACAGACACCATGGGGAGACGAAGCACAACAGCATTCCTTCAACACTGTCTGCTCTTCAAGGTCAGGCTGTTGTGAAGTTAAGTACTGGGCAACTTGCAGAAGGTAAAACGTACCCGCTGATTGCGACTGTGCAACAAAGCATTTATATGTTGACAAAAATTGGACATGTATTGCAAGCCACATCAACAAATCAAGTTGGTGAACTGTTAACACACGGTACTACAATAAAACTGCTAAGGGGTGGCCACTTAACCAATTTGCTGTGGCCACCAGGCTACTAGAATGTCCACACCTTCTGCTGCCACCATTTGAATTGTGGACTTACCAAGAATCCCATTGTATTGGTGCCACCCCTATATATGGCAATTGTAATAGCCAGTGAAATCACATCATTTAAGCAGATATTAAGCAAACTGATAAAATAAGAGGAAGGGCCAGAAAAAAAAACCCATGGAATTATCTTTTGCAGGCTGGGTCTCTCGTAGTACAGGCTTCCCTGGCTAGGTGAGTGTTCTAGGAACCCATCTGTACCAGTGTACCCGCTGGCATTGTTGTGAGAGTCTGTGTGTGGATTTTTTTAAAGGTAGTCGTGCCTATGAAAATTAAGCTAAAAGCTTTGGAAAGACTCTATGAAGGTAAGTTGCTTTTAAAAATAATGTTAGATGTGCATAAGACAACTCTAAATAATTTTAAAAATAAACCTGATTCTGCACACAGGTTGCAGTGAAGATGTCTCTAAGAGCTCACTTTAAAGAAACTACAAGGAGGAAGGTGGAGTAGAAACTATGGGGAGAATTCATGTGAAAAACTATGGAGGATATTAATCATCGTATTTATAAAACTGAGAGTAAGACCTTGACTCTACAAAACAAAAGCACATTGATGTAAGTTTAACTTCAGTGTCAAAAGAACATATGAAACATTTTCATCAGAAAAGAGGCCTTCTACAATGTAATATTAAGAAACACTGCATTCTTCCACCCTTGAAAATCACCTAAAAATCTATCTGCTATAATAGGACAATTGCTAGGTAAGGAAGGACGCTCGGTCACCTGGCTTGATCCACAAAGTGCACACCAGGCCTGAGGTTCTCCCTACCTCTGCCCACCTGCTGAACACCACCCTCTCTTCTAGATGACTCCCAGTGACTTCAAGTTCAATGTCACGCAAATCAAACCTCTTGCCTTTTTAATACTGTTCTCCTCCTGTGTCCCTTCATCTCTTTAACTGGCAAGTCTTTTCAACCCATCCCAGGCCTTACTACCTCAAAACCTCAGGTGTGCTGTGTTGGAGTCTCTCCTTCCTCTGTGCCCTCTTCATCACATTTTTCCTCCATAACATTTCCACTGGTGCTTCCTAACTTCATGTCCTCTATTAAGACTCTGATATGGACACTTCTCAACGTGACCATTGCTAGAAGAGCCTTTGAACAGGCTCCCCCACCTCCAGTCACTCCCTTCTCTACACAGATGAATCCTGGTGCCTCTGCTCCAACATCTCTTCCTAGCCTGATATCTAAGGCCTGCTCTAACCTGCCTTAAATCTCAGTTCATCTACCAGTCTCTTCCCAGCAGCTTCTATTCTAACCAAACTGAAACCAGTGCCCTCCCTTGTATCTAACCCATGTTTCCTCACCTATGCCCTGTCCATCTGTAATACCCTTTTTAAAATATACATTTCCTGGGGTAAACTTATATCCATTTTTAGGGACCATCTCAGATGCCATAATCTGCCCTAGAAGCCTTTTCTGATCACCAACCTAGAAGTAGTCTCTGTCTCTCAGAGTTTTTTACACTGATGTATTTGACTGTTTTCTGTGAGTAAGTAGTATTTTCTACCATGTGTTACAACTAGTTACCTCCTGGTTTCAACTGAGAGTTTTACAAAGTGTGTTTGACTAGAGTAATTCCAGAAAGAAGCTGAACAAAAAGTTTGAAAATGCTGCTTATTGTAGTCCCCACCTTAGGAATTCCAGTGTGGATGAGAAAAATGAATGTGTGTGACAAATGTCATAAAGGAGGAATTGACAGGAGGCCATGTGGAGTAAGACAGAGAGAGTGGTCTAGAATGACTCCGATTTCTGACTCAAACAACGAGGGGATGTCACTCACTGAGAATGCAAGAGGAGGGAGTGGGGGCGCCAGTATCCAACAATGTTTGGTTTGCAACCATTGAATTTAATATCTTAGTGGAGATGGGCAGTAAAAAGATAGAAGGCCAAATCCATGGCTCTCAATTCTCATCTCCCTTGAATTCCCCATGGGTTCTGATATAGTTTGGTCCAACCTTTCTCCCTAAAACCCTCCTCCTGCCCTAGATGACCATCCTCTCTCCATCCTGCTCCTCACGCTGCAAGTTCTGTCACTGATGCCTTTCTTTCCTCTGCCTCTAAAAAATACCTAAATACAGCTCTCTCAAAGCCCTCTTCTCTTCTTGCTCTACATTCTCCTTTTGGTGGCCTCATCCATTCCCTACATCTTGATGATAACAGCAGCAAAAATAATTTCACCTCAGTCCTAACTATTCTATTTTCTGCTGGAGACTCCCACCTAGATGCTTTGAGGTCACCTTGAATACAACACATGCAAAATGGAATATACCCCCAAATACTTCCTGCTTCCCCACTTCCTCTTCTAATGGGTCCTACATCTTTCCTTATTTCTATTGCCACTGCCTTTGTTCCCAAACTGCATCTCACCTGAGTTCCCTTTTTCCAGTCCCCCTTCTTTGGATCCTCTCTGAGCATTGCAGTCTATATAATCTTTCTAAAACATACCTCTGAGTTTGTCACTCCCCTACTTAAAAAAAAATATTCAATGGCTTTCTGTTGGAAAACCCAACTTTTCAGATATTGTACAACTTTGTTGTAGTATCAGTCCATCTTATTTTCCCTCAGATCTCCTAGATATACTTTGCACTGTCTCCAAACAAATCAAATTGCTATTTCCCAAATGCATCCTCCACTTTTGCACCTCCATGCCTCCCCTCCTGCCATTCTCTCTTTATCTTTAACCTTTGGAATTTTAATAATGATGTGTCTTGGAGTGGGCCTCTTTGCATCCATCTTTTTGGGACTCTCTATGCTTCCTGGACCTGCATGTCTATTTCCTTTACCAAATTAAGGAAGTTTTCTTTCATTATTTTTTCAAATAAGCTTTCAATGTCTTGTTCTTTCTCTTCTCCTTCTGGCATCCCTATGATTCAAGTGTTGGTACATTTGAAGTTGTCCCAGAGGCTCTTTAGCCTATCCTTGGTTTTTTGGATTCTTTTCTTTTCCTTGCTTTTCTGATTGAATGTTTCCTGCCAGCCAAGTAGAAAAGGGCTTGGTGTTAGATTTCATGTGATTTAAAAATATATATAATGTAATGACATTTTTTGTGCACCTAAGTTTATGGTTGCAAATTTATATGTATGTATCATCATTGCTATGAAATCAATACATTTCTTATGACCTCAACCAATGTTCTCAATCTAAAACCCATTTTTTGAGATCCCTCAACTTTTCCAAATACCCCCTTACAAAACTCTCTTGTAAAGGTAAAGGCTCTTTGTGGGCAGCACTGAGGATAGCACCTTTGGGTCACCATGATGTTGATATGTCAGTGCAAATATGACCACACCTCCTGACCTCCAAAGCTTGTATCTTTTAGGAGAGGGGAAGAAACCCCAGCTACCTCCTATCCTACTGCTGGTGGGGAGGGGTGTGGAATCGCCTTGCCTCATGAGCTATGAGCATCATTTAGATCGCTGTCCCCGTGATGGAACTGTGCCACTGGGAACTGTCTCACATTGGGGAACAGGGTTGGTTCAATACAACCCATGTGGTGACATGATACTGGATTTAAAGTAATGTGAAAATGGAAATGAAAAGAAAAGTCACATTGGGGAAATGACCCCAAAGGGTTGTGGAAGATGAATGAAACGGGGTCAAACCACACATGTTGCACAAGTACTGGTCCAACATGGACCTGTTATCATCCCCAGGGACCTCCACAAACAAAAAAGGTGGAATTGGCAAAAAGCAATGCACTTTTGGCTCCTTGCCACTCCTTTCTTGCTTCCTTTTCCATTCTTACTGCTTTTTTTAATAAATTGATTTTAGAGAGAGTGGAAGGGAGAGAAACAGAGAGAAATATTGGTTTGTTGTTCCACTTATTTATGGAAGGTTGCATCCATTGGCTGATTTTTGTATGTGCCCTGACAGGGGATCAAACACTCAACCTTGGCACATTGGCGCAATACTCTACCAGAGCTACCCTACCAGGGCTCCTTTCTCACTGCTTTTTAAAGACAGTTTTCCTATTTTAAACAAGTTTCATTCTGGTCTTTTAAAAAGCACATGCACAGCATTTTAATCAAGTAGACACATTTGGCATGGCATATTCAGTTTGGGTAGTGAGGTACAGTAAAGCAAGGTACAAGTAGAAAATAGAGCACTGTTCACAGAACCTGGAGTTCTGGTCTGGGCTCCACCACTAAGCTGCTGTGTGGCATGGGGCAAGTCACTTCACATCTCTGAGCCTCTGTTTTCTCAACTATAAATAAGGTATTGAACTTGGTCATCTCTAAGACTCTTTCTTCTAGTTAATGCTCTAGTGACCACGGGTGGTCAAGGACTGGACAGACGAGCCCTGTGTGAGGGTTTAAAGAGAATAACAGGAACAACTGGTCAAATCTGCCAGGATTTTCTTAAGCTCTAGCAGAATCTTCTTCTACATCTACTCCAAGAAAGAAACAGGAAGGAAAATATATCTTCAATGCCAAATTGTCAGTTTTAGCAGGAATTATTTCCTCTCACCCATTCTACCTCCTTTTTAACCACTGATAACTTAGAAAAGAGGTAAAGTGTCAGAGGCAGAAAGCCGTCTCTGTTAGCTGTGAGTACCTGGCCCCCACCTCTCAGGTCCACCTTTATTTTGCATAGCCCATGGGACTATCTTTTCTGGGGTTTCCTGGAGAGTTACCAGACTGTCTATGTGAGTAAAAGGGCCTTTCCTCTCGGCACCTTGTCTTTAGGAGATAGAGAAGGATTAACTAATTCTGCTGCCCCTACAGTCCTCAGCTTGGACAACAAGCTGCAGCCTGGCCTGGCTAGGCTAGACCACATGATGGAGGCCAAGTTCTCAGGATTCCAGCCGCCATCATTCACCCTGGCTTGCTCCATGGACTAGCCCACCTTCTGCTCTCCTACAACCCTCATCTGCTGTTCCACACCCTAACTCCCATCTCCTTGAGCCTGTGCCAATATAATCCATCCCTTTCTGCTTGACTGGTGAAGTAGGCTCAGTGTTAGTAAGAGGGTGCTAAGAGCATTCCTTCTCCTCTCTGTTAACAAAGAGGTGTTAAAAATTATTTCCTTCAGGAAACTGTCCTGAATCTGTTTTCTAACCACAAGAAATCCTAAAAGAAGCAGATTAAAAACCAGTGGAAAGGGAGACCTAGAGTCTCAAAATCTCAGACAGCATTTTGTTCGAACTTCTAGTTTTAAATCCGAGAAAATGAGGACCAGAGAAGTAAAGTGACGTGCTCAAGGTCACAGAGCTATTTAACATGAGAGTGGTGACTCCAACCCAGATCTCATCACTCCTAGACCTGTGCTGTTCTGCCAAAAAGATACTTGGGGCAGACAGAACATTGCAACTCTGTGGACCAAATCTAATCTAGACAATAGACAATGTTAATCTATTGGCTCAGTATTAAGACATGGCATTAGACATGGGAGGATAGGCAGTAAGAGTTCACTGTGAGATTTACAAAGGAAGCAAAGAAAACACCTCAACACAAATTCACACATGCATGAAAAGCTGAGGAGCTCAATACTCAAGAATGTCTATGTGGGCAAACTCATGGCAGTGAATGTTCTGGGGGACTGTTATGGACTGAATTACATTGCCCAGAAAGGCAGGTTGAAGTCTTAACCCCCGGAACCTATGAATGTGACCTTATTAGGAGGTAGAGTCTTTGCAGATGTAATCAAGTTAAGATGTAGTCACACTGATTTAATATGGGCCCTAATCCAGTGACTAGTGTCCTCATACAAAGAGGAAAATTTGAACATGGACACATAGGAAAGAAAGCCATGAAGATGGAGACAGAGATTAGTCATGTGTCTACCAGCCAAGGAATGCCAAGGACTGCTGGCACCCACCTGATTCTAGAAAAGGCAAAAAAAGATCCTCCCCTAGAGTCTTCAGAGAGAGCATGGCCCTGCAAATAGCTCGATATCAGAGTCTAGTCTCCAGATTGCAAGAGAAGATATATCCACTGTTGTAAGCCACCCAATTTGTGGTGTTTGTTACAGCAGCCCTAGGAAACTCATACAGTCTGAGCAAGTGGTTGGCCTGGGATGGGATGAAGTGAGGAGACTGAAATCATGCAAATGAATGCAACACAGCAAGTTCTGTCCTGTCATAAAGCTATCCTGTACAGTGTGGTCCTGTGTTTGCACTATTCCATTCACAAACATCCAGGACTGCCTGGAAGAAGATGAGTAGTGGAGGGAGACAAACCTGGACTTGAAACCTGTTACTACTTACATGTTAAAGTGTAGGGTAGATAACAGACTTTTGGGGGTCTCAATGTTTTCATGTGGAAAACACAGCCTCCCTCAGAGGGTTAGTGTGAGAACTACTATGTCTACCTGTCACAGCAGCTCAGTCGGTAAATTTCTTTGTCTCTGCTTTATTTAGTCTTTGAACTACATCACAGGCAATTTTGGGGCTGGGGATGGGAAACTTTAAATACTTCCCACATGGAGAAAGGAGCCGAGGGTCATTAAATGCTGGTGCTGGGGACACCTTCAAGGCTGTACAGATGAGCTGCTCACTTTGAGATGAGCACACCGGTCATGCTGTGCATTTTCCACATTCACTGCAGACTGTGGGGCACTTGGGAGACCTCCAAGTGGATGTTCATTGATGGATGAAGTGACTTGGAAAGACCTCATAAAGAAACAAGCCTTAATCTTATGGTGAAAATAAACCATTTGGCATCACTGAATAGACTTCACCCACCTCATGACTTTGCTCAGGCCTGGCTGTCCATTTCTGGCCCAGTATGTATCAAAGAACAATTAGCTAAGCCACCTTTCCTGAGACCTTCAGGGGGTTCAAAGCTTGAGCTTAAATGAAAATGACTCAAAAATAGGTGCTCAGGCTTCATGAAGTGTCTTCAATTGTGTAATTGCTTCCCCATCACAACACCAAAAGAAGGGTCATTGTAAAATAGTATATTTAACTCAAAGCCAATGCTAAGTTAGAGTTGATGACAAACACAGTTGCTATTGTGAAGATAAAACATGCAAGGAAACAAAATGAACTATGCCATTTTGAAGTCCCCCAAATGTAACACCCACCACTGCCTTCTGACTCCACCTGCTATACGGCTCTCCTAGCACTTCCCACACATGGCGTATTAAACTGACTCGTTTATTCAGTCAGGGCCCATCTCCGCTCACTGGGGTGCATGTTCCATCAGGGCTCAGACCTGGTCTCTTTTATTCACTTATGCCTCCCCAGGGCCTGGAACAGCTCCTGTCACATGATCGGTTGGTTCATAACACTTATTTGTTGAACAAATGAGTGAATGAATGAACAAGTAAGTTTGGGCAGGGAGGGGAGCAGTCGTATGATGTGGGTAAGAAAGTAGAGTACGTGGCCGCCTTTTGCCCACAAAGTTTTGCCCCTATACTCCCCTTCCCTCGCCCTGCCATTAAGGACATCTCTCCCTTCTCTTCCCTGATTCCATCATCACCACGTAACCTTTGGTTTCAGTCTTCCTGTGTGTGCATTTCGATATAAGATCACAATTTTGGTTTGTTTTCTTTTCCATTGTAAATTACTGGATTGGCATTTCAGTTTTTCAAACATTGGTTCACATTTCAAAGAATTCTGAGGAAGAGAATCTCAACCAGGCTGAAAACCTGTGGTGAAAGAGCAAAGAACGGCACGGAAGGGGCTTGGGTTCTAGATCTAACTGTCCTCTGGGCTTCCATGTGGCCTTAAAAAAAAAAAATCACTTCTCTGGGCCTCGGTTTCCCCGCAGAGGCATGGAACTTGATAACTTCTGAGTCCCTTCCATCTTTCAAAGTTAGGATTCTATGAGAATTATCAAAGTAGGCTCTTCCATGTATTTTGATGTCCTGAGAGAGGTGTTAACTGCTATCTTGTATCAGTAACAGCAAAATAGTGTGGCTCACTTGGGTCATGGGTCAGCACTCTTCCTGGGGTCAGTTATCACCGCTGGGAAAAGACAGATGGGATTCTCATTACACATGTAAAATGCCAGTGGAGGCGTTCCCCAGGGACAGTGGGGATCGCAGAGCAACTCTCTTCACATTTGAAATTGTGCAGATGCATGGGGTGTGGGGAGGTAGAAGGCAGTACTGGAAGGAAGGAAATGCGCCGCAGAAGGTAGAGGATGGTCTAGGTGATGGGAAGGCAGGCACCGAGACCGCGGGTTTGGAGACTCACTCATTTTCCTGTTAGGACCTGGCAGACACCGAAGCTTGACCAACGAGAATGTGCCCATGAACTTTTATGAGCCATGTCACTGTGGTGAAGGGCAAGAGCTGAGTGTCCCATAAATGTATCTTCCTTAGAGATTTTGGTTCTGCATTGCCAAGGCTGCTCCAAGCCTGCTCTCTTTGTAACCCTTCCAATGTTCATTACTGGTCTTCCTAGAGATCTTGATTGCCTGTCCGTAATACAGTTATTGGGCCAGCTCTCAAATTTACACCTTCAGATGAGACTTCTCACCTGAGTGCTAGTCTTATATGGCTGCCAACTGAGTACCACTTAGATATCATCACTTTAAATGTAACATGTCAAGAGCAAACAGCATGAGTCTCCCCAGTTCACTCAGTTTCTATCACTGGCATCACTAATCTTGCTCCGAGGCTTAAGGTTGAAGGTATGTTTTTACGCTTCACAACCTCCTTCATCAGTAGTCATTCACAACTTCCATAAACAGAACTGACAAACTCACCAGTCTGCCCGCTGCTGCATCAGTGTTGTCTATTCTGTCATTGGCATTATGACCTGAAATGACTGATCCAACCCCCAAACTGTCAGCCTTCTCAGAGTCTCTCTTGTTCATCTCCTTTCTTGCACCTCCACCTTCATCCATGTCATCATTCTTCTTGCCTAAACTTCCAGAGCATCTTTCTTATTGGCCTTCCAATCTCTAATGTTTCCCTGCTTCAATCCATCTCAAACAAATCCACAGGTTGATCTTTTTTTTAAACATTTTATTTATTTATTTTTAGAGAGGGGAAGGGAGGGAGAGAAACATTGATGTGCCAGAGGTACATTGATTGGTCACCTTTCCCACGGCCCCAACTAGGGACCTGGCCAGCAACCCAGGCCTGTGCCCTGACCAAGACTCAAACCAGCGACTCTTTGGTTCATAGGCCGGCACTCAATCCACGGAGCCACACCAGCCACAGCAGGTTGATCTTTTTGAAACCACTTTCATCAAGTCACAGTTTGCCAATCAGTGTTTAAAAACTCCTCATAAGCATTTAAGGCTTCCGTCAACCGCTCCCTCCTCCCCAAGACCTATCCATGGCTTTATGCAACTTGTATTTGTTTGAGCACCAACTATGAACTAGCCACTCTCTCTCTCTGCTACTCCCCAGCAACCCCCCTTCTTTTCGGTTAAGCCCAGCTTAAGTGATGCTCCCTTACAGCCACCACAGTGATATCCGCCTTTTGGGCTGTGCTCAAACCCTTGCCCTGCCTGTAACCTCTTCCTTTCTGCCGATCCACTTCTGTTCTCTCTTCCAAGATGCACCTTCTCCTAAGGGTTTCTAGTGTGAATGAATGCCAGACCACATTTCCCTGTTTCTGAATTCCTAGATATGTATTATTAAGTATACTTCTCTCATTATCTCACATGCATTCATTGGTCTCAACATACCAATTGACATGTGAGCTCCAGAAGAACAGGGACCAAATCTTCTTTTCTTTTTTTACCCATAACTGGAATGGGCAAGACCAGATGCAAAGCCAGCAAGAACCTTGATTTTGCACACAGCTTACAGACAAGGCCTACGTGTCACATTGTAGGCAATAAAGGCAAAAAACAGGCACCAAAGACTTTGGACTAGCTCCTCAAACAAGGCTACTGACTTGGCCATGATTTGAGAAGTGTTTATTAAATGATGAATTAACATTTTTAAATAATTCAATTTCCTTATACACCATATATTCCTCTAGCACAGAAATACAATGGCCGGTATTACCTACTGAGTCTCAGTCACTAATCAGATTTGAAATCCTTGACCCTTGCTAGCCAGAATTCTAGGTCCAGAGTGAACAAGAAGGCCCCAACTCGGCTGTCCCTATGAGAAGTTGCCTCTACACCTGATAACTACCCACAAGTTAGCACCAGCTCATGCCCTTGAACCAAAGTTGTCCGACCCCAATACAAGTCAGGTATTTGCAGAACCTGAAAGCCCAGCTCCCCTCCTTTCCTCGGTCCAGCTGCACAGTGTCTTGTCCTAAGCTAGCCCACAGCCAAGTGATGTGCAGCCCGTGCAGAAAGCAGAAAAGCCGCCCCCTTTCCCCAGGAGTTCTTAGGAGTGGAGTGAAGGGAATAGAAATGGACTTACCTTCACATAGTAGTTCATGCCCATCCCCAACAGGTGATGCAGAAAGTGCCTGTCCTGCCTGCTCCCGGGGATTGGCGCCCCAGGGCCCGGAAGGGAGCAGGCATCGAGAGTTACGGTGGTTGCCCTGTGCCTCACCACCTCCTGCTGCGGCGCGGGTGCAGACCCGGACCTATTTAGACTGGTTTCGGGGGAAGCCGGGCTGCTGGGAGCCGGATCCTGGCTTTCCTGGAGCTTCAGGCGGGGTACCTCTTTGGTACCCAAGCAAAAGTTTTTCAGACTCAGCAAGGTGGCTGGGTTGGCTAGCTTCATGCTGGCCATACGCGGGATCAAGGTGCACAGTGGGGTGGGGCTCTCCTGGGACGCCAAGGTGGCATCTTCAGCCGGCAAGTGAGGTGCCAGGGCGGGGTAGGGAGGCTGTGGCGAGCCCTTGTTCCCCACGGAGCCTCCGGGACTGCCTTCGTCCAAGGACGTGATGGACTCGTTCCGAAAGCGGCTGTACTTGGCCCTGTGCAGCATCCCTGGGTGGCCGAAGAGTCCTACATACAGCACGAGTCCTGCCAAGCTGTCCTGACCGCGTTCTCGCATAGCCTTGGCAGTGTTGAAACAAGATACTGTTGCATAAATCGCCTCGTAGTCTGCTAGATAAACAGTTCAGAAAACAAACGCCTCAACGCCCCGTGCAACTCTCGGAGGCCACCTCTCCAGCGCTGCTCCGGAGCCCTTTGGGATGACAGCCGAGGGGGAAAACGCCTCCCCAGCTTTCAGTCCCTCCCTGGCCCAGGCGGCAGCACCCGGTGTTCTTGCCTCGGATTCCTTGCTGGGAAAGCCTGTGTCCAGGCTTGCGGAGGCGGGGATCACTCAAGGCCAACTCTTAGACACCGAACCAGCCGAGCACCGGCCACCCGGTCCCGCCGCATCGCCAGTGGTAAGGGAGCGAGCAGAATTATTTAGCGCCCCCCACCTCCAGCCACCCCTCTGTGCACAGGAACTTTCAAACCTGCTCCCTCCGGTTCCCACAGGGTGGGGCAACGACTGGCCTATTAACCCTTTATTTGTTCCAACGATTGTTCATTAAAAAAAAAAAAAAAAGAAAGAAAGAAAGAAAAGATATACAGGAGCCAAAAGGCCTTCTGCCTGAGTTCGTTGATTCTGATGGCCGCTGCCCTCTTTTCAAAGATTTCGTCTTGCATCCCGTCCGGGCCACAAGCCAGGAATACTAGTGACCGAAGCTGCTCGGCATTATTTCAAGGACTTGTGATAGCTCCGTGTTCCCCAGACCCCCTCCCAGAGCAGCCCGCCTGCCGGGCTCAGAGCGCCCCTCCCTCCTGCACAATCTCAGAGCCTCTGTCGGCGGCCAGAGCGCACTGGCAGCAGAAAGCTGTGAGATGTGCGGGATGATGCGCAGTGTTGAAATTTTTATGAATGAACTTTGCTGAATGAATTTCTGTCTGTGTGTGCAAGCTAATAAATCTGTGAATGAAGCTGAGAATAGCTGTAATTGACTGATGGGCTCAGGGGTGCTTGGTTTTTATCCAATCAGGCAGCAGCATGGTGACTCATGCACCATAAATACACTAAGCTAGTAGCCAGGAGAAATAAAGCTGGAGGGAGAGGAGGGAGAGATTCCGTTTTGTGATATCCAATGAAGGGGTTAAAAGGAAAGGCGAACATTTACTATAAATCATCAGTCAGTTGGGAAGCAGCAGGTTAAAAGGTCTATATCCTTCTTTGCGGAGATGGCCAGGAAAGCCAAGCAAAAGAGCTAAAAATTAGATCCATTGTTCTACAGATATTAGGACATATGGTACATAACTCCTGTGGGAAGCCTGTGATGCATTTTTCTTAGAAACATAGTTCTTTTTTTTATTGATTGCTGGTTTCATCTCCCATCTGGTGCAACTTCCTGTACCTATCAAATGCATTCTGAAGACGTGATGACAACTACAAGAGGCTTAGCACACAGGAAGCCAGGAAGGAAGCCAGGAGGGGAAAATGTAGGTTCTTTCAGGAATGAAGAAGAGGAAACTGCTGAAATGCTGGGAGGATGTGGAAATCACTTACCGGAAGAAACAAGAAAAATCTCTGCTGAATGTTACATTTCTTGGTGGGCCAAGGCTCTTGCATATGAAATTGTTCATTGAAAAATTGACCACCACAAGAATCAGGGATGCTGCCTTCCTTGTCTTATTGCCCATAAGGCTCCAATCGGCTCCTGTGTATTCATGATATTTGTGGCCTGAGCTCCTTTGGGATCCAAACACAGATGATGGATTAAGTGGTTGCTATGACTGGCCAAAAAGGTGTCCCTGCTGGCTTCCTGCTCCCCCACAGAAATAACATGCCTCTTCACATCTTGGCTGCCAAACCTGTTAGGATGTGTTTTCCCTTGGGCAGGCCCTTTTGCATCTTCAGAAACCTTGCCTTCAATCCTAGCTGACCTCCTCTCCCAGCCCCAAACACCACTTCCTGGCAAAGCTGAGGGGTGTAGTTAAATCAGCTATAAGTCACATCCTTGGGGCTAAACAGACAGGCTCTGGGCAAGACTGTGAAGTCATCTTCCTCTTTTTCACTTTTCCCTTTCTCTCTCCTCCCCTCCCAGGAACTCCTTCCTTGCTATCTCAAACCCCACACTCTGCTGCTTGAGAAAGTTATTTTACCACTCTGTGCCTAAATGCCCTCATGTGTTAGGAGTAGCTCTCTACTGGACATATTATGAAAGTTTTCACGAGCTCATTCTAATTCTGGTAAAGCACTTGGCACCATTATCCACATAGTACCTGGCTCGTAAGTACCCATCAGGCAGTGTAAAGGAAGGCCGTTTGAACGAGGGCCACCTGCTCCTGAAGCTTAGGTACTCTTACCCCCTACAGTCTATGTACACCTGTCTAGGCTATTAAGAGAGAAATCTGCATAAATTAGAAGCCAAGAATGTCAACACTGTCCAAAAAAGAAAAAATTTTTATAACAATTTTGTGGATCTGGAACAATAGAAGTCCACCTGGCTGGTGTAAATCCTTGCTGAGGTCTTTATGGCTGGAGGGAAGGGTGCCCAAGGGGCGAGGGTGCCCAGGGGAGCCGGGTGCCCAGATGTGCACCTCACCAGCCACACTCCAGGAGCTCAGACCAGCCTACATTCCTCAGGTGGAGTAAGTCCTAGGACGGTTGGAGTGGGAAAGAACCAGGTGAGGCCAGATAAGGTTAGAAGCAGCCATGGCCACCATGGGCTGCTGCTGCCCCTGGGAACCCTGGAGACCTTGGCTATCCCAGGCAGCTCTGCCAGGGTCTTTTATGAGGGTGAGAGAACCCAGAGCTGCAACTGGGGAGCTGGGTAACAGCCTCAACACCAAGCCAGCAGGGCAGCTCTCAGCACAAAGGCAGGGGCTAAAATGCTCCCCCACAGTCCAGGAAAAGGCTCCTTTACTGGGTGGGTTTTTATTCCAGGCAGGTGGGTGGGCAAAGCAGAAGGTTCTCTTTTTTCCAGGACATTAGAATATCTTTTTTAAATAGTAATGAGGAAAATGACATTAATAAAAGCTACTATTTATGGAGTGCAAGTCAGTTTACCTGTGTTAAAAAAATTCAACCAAATAATCTGAAGATCTAATTGATTTTATTAAAGAAGCAGCATCCCAACTAGTAGCTAGAAAGGTCCCCAATGGGTTGCACAAAATGGAGGGTCTTTCCGGGAAGCAGGGTGGGGCAAGGGATCTATCAGCCAGAAGAAAAGAAAGGATCATTTGGGGCGGGGACATATTTTCTTGGAGGAAATGGAAGGGGAAGGGTTTTTATTATGTAGGTTGCCCCTTCTTTCCTGGGAGATGGAGTGGGCCAGTGAGACAGGTTTCCTTACTAGGAGTTGGCCAGAAAATTCCGTACTGGTTGATTAAGATTCTGTTTCTGGGAAAGGTTTAAACTGCAGCTAGATCAGGTATGAAATCTAGGTTTGGTATCATGGGCTTTTAACACAAGTGATGCTATTTGGGGCCTGTGAGGTTTTGGGTTTTTTTTTTTTTTCTTTAACACCTGCATTCTCATTTAAAAATCATTATAATAACTTTTGGAGGCTGGGACTGTTTTCATCATAGCCTTACACGTATGGAAAGAGACTCAGAGCAAGTTCAATGACTTGGCCCAGGTCCCCTGGTGGCTGAGCGATGATGCTGGGGCCCCTCCAGCAGCTCTGCCTGGCTGCGAAGCAGACCACAGTGTTCTGCTGCCTCCCAGGGCACCAAAGACCTCAAGTCCAGCTCCCAGGACTGTCCTCTCCACACTGCAGGAGAGACCACAGTTGAGGCTCTGAGTTCACAGTATGCCACCGGGTTTACTGGCTTGTCTCAGTCCCACAGCCAGTCAGGGGCAGGTCTAGGATAGAACCAAGCACTGACTCACTCCAACCTCATGTCCTGCCCTCTGGGATACCAGCCAGCACACGTAAGGACCTAACTCACACGCGGCACTCACTAACTGTTAGTGCTTGCTCTTTCTCAGAATCCTTAGAGATCATATCTATACCATTCGCCCTAAATACCTCACAGGATTGAAGTAAAAGCATGAATAATTGATAAGAAAAGCATTATTGTCATTAAACCATCAGAGCCCCATTAACCCCACACATCACTTCACTGGAAAGCAAGGCTCTGCTTAGGCCACTGTGGTATATGCCTCCTTTGCTTTGAGACATCCCCACTCCAAGGGCACCTGCTATGAACCAAAATGCCAATTTTTAAGGACCAGCTGGCTGTGACTGGGCTTCCTGGAAGGAATAAGTGGGTTCAAGGAAGAGCTGGGTCAGGTTGGGACATAACACAATAGTATTAGCCAGGTCCCGCCAGGATTTCTTAGAGGAGCTGGGGAAAAGGAGACCTGGGCAAAAATGCCTGCACAGCTTTGGAAGATAACCCAGTGTGGGATTTGGGGTGGAGGAAGGGTGTTCTAGGGAGCATAGGAAAGTGGAAACAGAACAAGACAGAAATAACTCTGGGGAATGTAGGCCAATTGCTTTCTACTTGGGAACAAAAATGGAGCAGGCAGCAACAGAGTGCCATTGCACCAGACACTGAGTACCATTTCTATCACAGAGCAGAGCTACTCCTGCAGAAGTTTCCCTAAGGATGAGTCCAACAGCCCATCAGTGAGGGAGGAAAACACTGTGGAAGCTCTATTCCAGGGGGGGAAAATCCACAAGACAATATTTACATGAAGCTCTTATCAGAGACCAAAATAGCATTTTGAGGATGGGGGCATGACAGGTATGGAAGGGATGAGTCTCTGAGAGTCAGAGCCATGCATCACAGCAATGGAGGCAGGTCCATGTCCCCCAGAGCTGCCATCAAAGCAGTGCTTCCCTTTGCCTCCCGACTGAAACGTTTACAGTTGTTTCAGTCTTCCACCTTTGCAGGTACACAGCTCTCTGATGGCTGCTGTTGGCCCTGACTGGCTCTCCTGGAACCAGGACCAGCTGGAGACAGATGTTTTCTCATCTGGAAAAATGAGATAATGTCCTAGGGAGTGCTATGTAAAGAGTTAGACAACATGCAGACAAAGAGTAGATGAGTTACTTATGGTCAGGTTTAGTTGCAAATAACATAAAAACCCAAAAGAACAGTGGCTTCAACAAAAAATGTACTTCCCTGGAAGTGGGAAGTCCAGGCATAGTATCAGCTCTTGGCCATACTTTCTCTTCTCCTCATAGTCCAAAAGGCCTGATGGAGCTCCAGCTATTTAAGCTACATTCCAGGCAAATGGATGAAAGGACACAGAAGGACATGCCTACTCTCTTTAAAGCAACATCTTGGAAACCCAATAGAATGTTTCCTGTGACAACACATTAGCCAGAACTCAGTCATATGGCTGCACCAAGCTGTAGGAGAAAACAAAGTGTTCATCTGAGAGTGGAGCTTTTCGTCTGAGTGCATGGCTGCCACACGCAAAACTGGAGTCTGCTACTAGGGAAGGAGCAGGGAATGGACACTGTGGGAGACAACAGCATCCCTGCTGTCATATTATTTTCAGAAGACCATCTACCTAGATGGACTATAACACTAGTTGCTTCTCAGCCTTTTGGCTAAGATCAAGTGCAGTAAAAGGTAGCACAGAATAAAAACGTTCTTGGTCAGTGTGGCCCATTCTCCTCTTTTATTATACACACATACATACACACACATGAAGCTTAAAAATGACCCATGGGGCCCTGGCTGGTATGGCCCAGTGGACTGAGTGCCGGCCTGCAAACAGAGAGATCAAAGGTTCGATTACTCGTCTGGGTATATGCTTGGGTTGCTGGTCAGGTCCCCTGTTAGGAATGTGTGATAGGCAGCCAGTTGATGTACTTCTTGAGGCATTGATGTTTCTCTCCCTTTCTTTCTCCCTCTCTTCCCCACTCTCAATAAAGAATAAATAAATAAGCAAACAAACAAACATTTTCTAAAAAATGAACTATGGAAACGCATGTGCTGTCAGAACAGGAGACTGGTGGGGTCTATAGGCCTCTGAGAAGTGACCAGGTGCTTCCTGGGCCAGCATCAGGCAGTGACAGGAAGTGCATCCAGGCCGCTGCTGATGGCAGTCAGAGTGGTTCATGGGCTCGGGGTACCTCACAGGAAGGAGCGAGTGGGTGCTGGACATGGGGTCAGAGTACAGTCATCAGGAGGCATCTGACTCAGGAGCAGGATCCAATTCTAATTGCGGACTGGCAAGAGAAAAAGGCAGAGGCCGGGCCCTGGACAGATTTACACTCTATGAGCTGGTTCACCCAAAGTTCATTTCCAACCCTCCTTTTTCCTTTGCCCACCTCTACCAGGAAAAACCAAATACTTAATTTCTCAGGCTTCCTTGCGACTGCAGGGGGAAGTAAAATGTGAGAGGAAAGAGAGAAACTGAGGAAAGAACCATTACACAGGAAAAGTACCAGGGTTTGATAGTTTTGAAAACTCTCAGACTGTCTGGATTTCAAAAAATGCTAAAATTAAGATTATCTGCCAGGAATGCATGCTCTACAGGAAAAGCCAAGGGAGCGGCACCTCTGAAAGATCAGAAGGTCAGAGTATAAAATCATTCTGAAAGGCTCTTAGATGAAGTGTGTGCCTCACAAATACCCCCCATTACACGAGAGAGCTTAAGGCCTGCTCTCTTAGCCATGGCAGCAAACGCCAAAAATAGAGGTGGGATTATCTCTCAAAGGTCTGGGAATGAGACGCTTGTCTAACGAAGTAAATCCCCATGACATAAATGAGGGACACACCAGGTTCTTGAGAATACCCTGACGGCAGAAACACTGTCCAGAGGACAGCGCCACGGGTCCAGAGGATTATTCCAAGGCCTTGAAACCTAGTGGAATTTGTTCAGCTGTATTTAGAAATTACTTGAGATGAATACCTCTTTTTTTGCTTTCAATTTTCTTCCCATTTGAACCGGAATACCTCTAACTGTTAGCCTGTGCCTGCCCCACCATCGTACTTTGCAAGCAGATAGTTTGTTCCCTCAGTTCGCAGGTCCCCAGAACGGTTGCTTCCCAGAACTTCACCCACACCTGATACAGACGATGGATTCGGGTCCTTTGAGCTGATGAGATTTTGGACTCTGAGCTGATGCTGTAATAGGTTGAGACCTTGGCGACCTTGGCATGAGGTGAATGTATTTTTGCATGTGGGACAGATGTGAACTTCGCTGGCCTGAGGATGGACTTAGCTAAAAGAAGTTAAAATATGAAATTTGTGTTGTTTATCTACTAAGTTTGTGGTTTTATTTTTGTTTGTTTTTGGCAGCCATAGAAACGAATACAGATACTTTGTACTGAGTGGGAGGGGGAAGAATTTTTGCACCCTGAGATAAATAAGCCTCAGCGGCAACCAAAATAAATAAGTAAATATATAAATGGGAAGAAAGCTCCCCCCCTCTAAGTCTAGCCCCCCAAATAAATGATCTCTGAAGCCTGTCTTGTAACTTACGGACTCCCTGACCAGACGGCTTTGCAGGCTGCGGAGGGAAGCTGGGGGCCGGCCTCTGCACGTGGGATCCTCAGGGCAGAGCATTGTTGTTCTGCCTCCGTGAATAGACTAAGGGCAGACTCGGTGATGTTGCGTTTCTCCCTTTCAGTGGCGCTGTATTTTATATTTTGCACACCAGTCTTCCTAAAGTTTGGGTTCCCTGCAGAACCTCCTTATACAGTAAACAATTTTTCTATTCAAAATGTGTCTCTGAGTCTTCCTTTCACACTATCTGCGCCATTTGGGCAGATGACTTCACCTCTCAAAGCCCTGGTCTCTCTTCAACTGCTCAAAAGTGATAATAATGTGATAATACCTGATACGTAGCATACCCATAAGGACTAAATGGGTGTGTGGCACGTAGTAGGCCATCATATGAGATAGTCATTATTATTGTATTAGAGCAGAGGCCCAAAAGAGGAGCAGAACCAAATCATAGTGGGGCTGAATGGATATTGAGCCCATTCTAATCTAGAACTCTTAAAAATTTCTTTAAATTAGTCCTGGCTTGTGTGGCTCAGTGGATTGAGTGCCAGCCTGCAAACCAAAGGGTCACTGGTTCAATTCCCAGTCAGGGCACATGTCTGGGTTACAGGCCAGGTCCCCGGTTGTGGGCATGTGAGAGGCAACCACACATTGATGTTTCGCTCCCTCTCTCTTTCTCCCTCCCTTCCCCTCTGTCTAAAAATAAATAAGTAAAATCTTTTTTAAAAATTTCCCTAAGTTGTGTTTTCAAAAGAGTCCTTATCGTTGAGATACATATGGAAGTACTGAGTGAAGCAGTGATGTGAGTATTGAAATTTACTTTAAAATAACCTGGCAGGGGAGAAAAAGTGGTGAAGGTGGGGCACAAATGAAGCAAGATTGGCTGCATGTTGGTAATGGTTGAAGCTGGGTGATGGATACACAGGAATCAACGGCACTCTACATTTGCAGAGCCTGGAATAACATTGCTCCTACAGGTGAAGCATGGAGGTCCCTGCAGAAAGCAGGGCTGGGGAAGGGCACAGCAGAGGGTAGACAAACCATCCCATACTCTCTGCTCTTGTGGGGCTTGTCAGGAGAGGGCAGGACATGAGTGGTGTGAAGTGTGGGCCAGGTATGCTTGCCGGGACTGCAGGGTTAACGCTAGGAGGTGTTCCTAGTCTGATGTTCCACTCTTGAAACAGGCATTTAAGAAATTTGCTGTCCTGGCTGATGTGGCTAAGTGGTTGGAGCACCAGTCTGGGAACCAAAGGTTCACTGGTTCAATTCCCAGTCAGGACACATGACTGGGTTGTGGGCCAGGTCCCTGGTTGGAGGTGTGTGAGAGGCAACCAGCTGATGCATCTCACACATTGATGTTTCTCTGCGTCTCTTTCTCCCTCCCTTCCCATCTCTCTAAAAAAGAAAATCTTTAAAAAATAAAAATTAAAAAAAAAAAAAAAAAAGAAATTTGCTTTGTCTTCCTGAGCCTCTGTTTCTACAAAGTAAAATGGGTGTGAGGAATGTATATTCTTTGCCATAGTCTGGGGCAGTTGGCTGTTCGTGGCTCTAAAAAGCCTTGGCCTACTCACTGCCCTGTGGGCTGTTCGTGGCAGTAGCCCACTGTAATTGAAGAGGGGGCCTTCGGGTGAACCATACTGCTGTTCTCTAGACAGCAGCATAGTGGAGCGGTTTCCCAATGTGTGTTTTTCTTCAACAATCATACACATGTCCATAAATTCTATTAATAACCAACACACTGTTAAACCGCAACTTTTCTTGCTAGCCCAAACTCAGAGCTCCAGATTCAAACTTCATCAAGACAATCTTCAAAGTCAACAGGCGAAACTACAGCCTTTCTATCTTGATCACCAGCAGCATCTTCCCACCCATCCCTCTGTCATCCCAGACTCCTTCCTCTGTCTGTGCCCCACCTCTCATCACCAAGTCCGTTCATTTCATGTTTGAACTGTCTTTTGACCTCACACTTAATTTTCCATCCACATAACTTCACGTGAGCGTCCAGCCCTGGTCATCTTTCCCTGAGACTCTCCCTCCATTTATCCAGTACACGCTTATCCAAATGATCTTTCTTTCCAATTCAAAAATATGATCACATCAGTTCCTAGGTTAAAATCTTTTATAACTACTATGATTTATAGGATCAAATTCCAATCCTTCATCATGGCTAACCTCAACCAGCTTTTCAACCTCTTCTCCAATCATTATTCCTTATAAATCCTATTTCTAGTAAACCATGCTACTGGTTAATGTTAAAGGACGAAGAAATTACATGACAAAATGAAGGTATTCTGGGACAATTGTCTTGAGAATTTTGGTTAATCCCTGCACTCCTTGCGCTCTCTCCCTCATCTCCCTCAGATTTCAAATACTGCACTTTCCAACTTCTCAAAACCTCTTCAGGTTGTTCGCACACACTGAAGGAGATGACTGATAACATCTTACAGTGGCGTTGGCGGTGACCACCTTCAAACAGATTTTATTCAGCTCATCAAAGAGGGAATGAACTAGCCATAGGGTAAAGCTGGTTCAGATGGGATTTTATAGTCTACCAGGAAAGGCATTATAAAGTAATTTTGCCAAGTTAGAGATGAAACCATAACCTTTGTGGCTATTGCTTCTACCAGACAAAAAGTATTTGCCTCTCTTCCAAACAAGCTATATCAGGGAACATGTAACTTTACAGTCTGAGTCCTTAATTAACAGTAAAAAGTGAAATAAAGACGCTACCTTCCCTTGGGTCATTAAATAATTCTTGATGGACCCTGTTAAACAATGCTTCAGTATAACATTGAAAAGACCTACGGTCTGTCTTCTTGACTTATTTCCAATTTTTTAATGATTTTTTTCCAAACACATGAACAGATGAGATAAAACTGGAGGAATTTCAGGAATCAATTAGTAGATAGCTGAGAGTAGATAGGGATTCAAATATATGCTCTTCCCTTTCAAATCACCAGTAACAATAGCTTTGCTGGTAAAGCAAACTGAAACTGGGGAGGAATCTCTCTGAAAGGTTAATACCCTCTTATGAGTTCAATGATTTTTAGATCAAAGATAAAATTTGAGCCCCTGGGTTTACTCTGGCGACCCAAGTTTAGTCAAGACTTTGAAAAGCAACTATTTCCTAGAAGAACCACAAAGGCAACCTGGGTACACAGACACCGTCTGGACGAGGGGAAACCCGTGGTTCTGGAGAAGACGGGCTTGGATTGGAGTCCTAATTCAGCCACTTCTCAGCTGACGCCTGAAACTCTTCCCACACAGGCAAGTGGGCGATGGTGAGGGTCAAAAACAGCAGAGAAAGGTTCCCAAATGTCCGGTCCCAGACCAGTGCTCATCTATGAAAAGGCTTTGTTAGTTTATGTAAAAATAGTGGTAACTTTAAATGTTTCTGGGGGGGAGAGGTGGACTGTATTGTAAGAATTTTTATAAAATTAAATTTAAATACTGTATTTTCAAAAACAAACTCATAGATACAGATAACAAACAGGTGATTATCAGAGGGGCAGGGAGTGGCGGGAAATGAAGTGGGTAAAGGGGGTAAACTATGTGCTGATGGATGGAAACTAGATTTTTGGTGGTGACCATGCAATAATAATAGAGTACGCAGATACAGAATTATAAAGTCATATACCTGGAATTTATACAATGTTATTAACCTATGTTACCTCAGTTGAAAACACCTGTTTTGTATTTTGAAATTATCTTTTCTGTTCTGTGTTTGTGGCAAAATGTCTATTTTATTATAAAATAATGGTAATTGTAAACATTAGTTTCTTTCAGATGGTTTTACAGTCAAAGTTGGCAACTCTGCCCTGGCTGGTATAGCTCAGGGGATTGAGCATGGGCTGAGAACCAAAAGGTCGCCAGGTCTATTCCCAGTCCAGGGCCTGGGCTGTGAGCCAGGTCCCCAGTAGGGGGCACGAGAGAAGCAACCACACATTGATGTTTCTCTCCCTCTCTTTCTCCTTCCCTTACCCTCTCCCTAAAAATAAATAAAATCTTTTTTTAAAAAGTTGGCAACTCCATGTTTATCTCCAATTCTTTGATACTGCTCTGGGAACCACTGCAAGAGAGCATGTGAATCTATTTTGTGAAAGTATGGCACAAAATGAGCTCTTATTTACTGTGGTCTCTGAAAGTGCCACTGCTTGAGTGGTGATGGAAATGTCATCCAGCTGGTCCTAAATGTTCCCAAGGAGTCCACCCTGAAGCAGCACTCCCCTGGGAGTCTAACTGGGCCAGGCCTCTCACAGAGAAAGACCTGCGGGCCCAGGGGCAGCAGCGCACCTCTGGATTAACCCCTGGCCCTCTCTTTAAGGAGGGTAATTTCACTCCTGAAGACTTCTACTTTCAGTGGGGGAAAGAGGATACAGCATGATAGGACTCTCCGTCTTTAGTGGCTAAGGAACCACCCTGCCAGAGTAAGAGTCAGTGCTGAGAGAGAAGAATCCAGTTTGCTGCAGGAAAGTGGGGACAACGGAGAAAAGGAGGGCTTGGTGCTCCTATTTGGAAAACTGTGTGGGGTTGAAAGAGCTCTGAACTGCCAGGACAGCATGATACAGGAGTGTGTCCAAAGGGCTGGGACAGCCCAGGACTTCTGTCAGGGTAAGTGGAGCTGCCCTGGCTGGCGTGGCTCAGTGGGTTGGGTGCCAGTCTGCAAACCGCAGGTCCACCGTGTGATACTGGGTCCCCGGCGGGGCAGCATGTGGGAGGCAGCCTTGCACATCTATGTTTCTCTCCTTCTTTTTCTCCTTTCCTTACCTTCTCTCTAAAAATAAATAAAATCTTTTTAAAAAAGGACAAATGGTGCTAGAGTAACACCCACCTGTCTCTTGAGGTGACCACACATTTTAAACCCCTCTTTTCCCTTTACACAGCAGTATTTCATGGGAAGAAATAAAATAAGCCAGCTGAAAATTAAATCCACCCATATCCTAATTTAGTGGCAATCCTATTAACATTTTAAAATACAACCTTAGGGGTTTTTCTCCTATGCATAAACATTTTTTTCAAACAAAAATAACAATATTGTACATACAGTTTTCTACTTATTTTTTCTCATTTAACATAAAAACACCACATTTTTTCCATGTCACTAAATACACTATATTATTTTAATTGCTAGGTGGTACCATTGTGCAGACGTGCCATAATTTAACCAGGGACGGGGCAGGAGCATTTCGGTTTCTACACACACACTACTGAACTGCGCTAGCTCTTGTAGCTAAATCCTTCCATACAAAAGGTGAATTGCACACTCTAGATAATGAGGATATGAGTATCCACTGTACCATTCTTTCAACTTTTCTGCATGTTTGAATTTTTTTAAGAGTGAAAAAAATTGATACCCTGGTATACAGAGTGAGTTCCTAGAAGTAGCACTGCTGGGTCAAAGTGGGTGCCTGTTTTCAAGGGGACGATCAGTTTCCCGGATGAACTCGGGCACGCGCGGGCTCCTCCCGGGCCTACCCGGCGGCTCCCCGGAGCGTGGCCGCAGCTGCTGCCCGCCGGGCTCCGCGCTGCCCGAGGCTGTGTGCGTCTCCCGGGGAGCCCAGCAGTCTTAAGAGCGCCCTGTCCCCGCTTTCGCACGGCCTCCCTGAAAAGGACCATCGGAGTGCCAGGCTGCCAGGCACGCAGCATCAAAGCTGCAGGCGCCCTGAGAAGAAAAGGGCCAGTGTGCGTTCGCGAAACTCAAAAGCTCTTCTCCAGGCACAGCAACTCACGCGGGAGGGGGCTCGGGCGCTGAAACTGCACTTTAACAGTGTGGGTAGTCAGGCTGTGGGTGCCCCGCCAGGACAAAAGGGCCTCAGTGCCGGAGAGGAGACCGCCCGGGGGCCTGGTGGGAGCATAAAGGGAAGCTGTGTCCCTGCAGCACTCAAGTTCACCTTTGTCTTCTGAGTCCAAGTCAAAGGAAGGTTACAGAAGGAGCCTGCAGGCTCTCCTCCCTCGTCAGGGGTCTGGTCGACAGGAATGGCCAAGTTCTTTTTCCAAGATGCTGGGAATTCAGATGAAAATAGAACTGTGCTTGCCTGCTAGTGGGACAGCGGTCAGTGTTTGTATCAATAGCTTCGTCCTCTGACCAGGGCCAAGGAGGAGGGAGAAGCCAGTGCCAGTTACTGGAAGGGGTGGCCGGGAAGGAGACCCAGGCAAACATGTCATACAACAGTAAGAATTTGCCGTTGTTAGGGCGTGGGGGTGGGGCTCAGGTGGGACAGGAATGCAAGGTGATCAGACTTCTTTCCCCCAGACCCTACCCAGCTCTCCCTAGCGCAGGTGATGCACTGCCTCTGCTGAAGAGATGCCTCGCGGTGCTCTGACCTGATAGCTGCCGCCCATTAATCAGCAGGGAAGGTCGGCGGTGGAAGAAGGTTAAAGGCTGCCTTTCTTAGGACCTTTGCTGAGTCTTCTCCTGGAGTTGGCACAAGATCAGCCATCTGTTGGCACTTGAAGAGAAAAAATGTTCTTGGCTGAATCACCTAACTAATTCTCGTGGCTGGAGGCAGAGGGAGCAGGAGCTGTAATGCAGAGTGATTCCCAACCCACCCACCCCCACCCCCACCCCCACCCCCTCCACATCCACACATCCCAGCTCTGCGACTTTTGTAATCCTCCTTTTTGCTATGAGAGGTGAAACAGTTAAAAACCAGACAACAAATAAAGCAGCTAACATGCAAACTTTGAATCCCAGACCTGAGTTTCATTCTTAGGTTTGCCACTTACTGTCTGTAACTTCAGACAACTAACAACCTCATTCAATTGCCTCATCTGTAAAATGGGCATACAATATTTGCCTTACAGAGTTGCTGTTAGTATTAAAAGATGGGTGAATGTATCCAGTATCGTACTAAGCTTTCAAATAAAGTTTGCTGTTTGATTTTTTTTTAATTTTTTTAAATATTTTATTTCTTTATTTTTTTTAGAGAGAGGGGAAGGGAAGGAGAAAGAGAGGGAGAGAAACATCAGTGTGTGGTTGCCTCTCACACACCCTCACTGGGGACCTGGCCTGCAACCCAGGCATGTGACCTGACTGGGAATTGAACCATGACCCTTTGGTTCACAGACCACGCTCAATCCACTGAGCTATACCAGCCAGGGCTGCTGTTTGATTTTAAAAACTTCGTTATTCCTGATATCATTCCAAATGGATTTGAGGCTGTTTGCACAAATAAGAGTACTACACCATGAGTACGAAATGAATACTTTCAAGTTTTGTTCTGTATAATTCTGAGTTCTTTTCATCTTTACAACAAGAATGTATTCCTCCAGTAACTTGTGAAATAAGTACAGGGGTGGGCAAAGTAGGCTTACAGTTGTGAGTACACTAAACGGTATAGTCTTATTTTATTATTTTCATGCAAACAACTGTAAAGTTACTGTTTTGCCCTGTACACTGAAGAACCAAGTGAAGATGACAAACAAGAAGGAAATCCAGTTGACGACAATGACTGTATAGAGTGTTTGACAGAAGGGGGAGAAGGCTGTCTGTTTCAGACTGAGCTCCCAAGCAGCCAAGACGAAGGGCAACCATGATCATTTTAATAATGATCATGGTTGCTCACTGATCCTGCTTCTCAGGATCACAAGCTATTTCTTTAGACATTTTTGAGCCCTGGCCAGGCAGCCCAGCTGGTTAGAGTGTCATCCCAATACACCAAGGCTGTGGGTTCAATCTCTAGACAGGGCGCATACAAAAAGCAACCAATGACTGCATAAATAACTTGAACAACTTATTGACATTTCTTTCCCTCTCTTCCTCTCTCTAAAACCAACAAATAAAATTTAGAAAAAAAAAATTCTTCAGGGAGTTTTTGTGAAAATAAACACCGCACTTTTGTGGACATCAGCCATGCTTTTCTTTACCAGCACAGTGACTTTCACAGGCTGCTTTTCATAAAGCTCCTCAGCGACGGCCTGACATCAGTACGAAACTCAGCGGGGCACCTCTCCGGGCAGCTCACTCAAACCCCTTCGCCGCAAGCAATTGCAATGGCACCGCTCATTTGATTAGCACTTTACAACTGGTGCATCCCTTTCACACACACTGGTCCATTTACTCTCCAACAATCCTGTGGGCTTGATCAAGGCTCCTACTAGAAGATGGCAGAGCTGAGACTCCAGGTCAAACATTTCTACACCTGTACACTGGCCCCACTGATACTGCGTAATTAACTCATGGACAACGGTAAGAGAATCAGAGAATAAAAGAGACCTATTGTTTTAAAATAATATCTAATGGCCCAGAGAAGAGCTGATGAGACATGGAGTAACAGAGGACAGCCCAATCAGTCAAGCTGACCGGCAGGTGAGACATTTGAACGGAGAAGGTGAGGAACAAGGGACAGAGAGCATAAGCAGTGATGGGGAGAAGGCAGGACGATAATTGCTTGGGTAAATCACCCAGACTCAGTCCCTTAAGGTGGAGGTGGAGGGCAGACATTTAGGTCTCGGCAGCTGTAAGAGTGTGCTAGCGCTGCCATAACAAAATACCACAGACTGGGTGGCTTGAACACTGGACTTTTATTTTTGTACAAGTCCAAGATCAAGATGCCAGTGAGGCCTCCCTTCCTGGCTTGAAGATGGCTGCCTTCTCACTGCATCCTCACATGGCCGTTCTTTTGTGCTCGCATGAAGAGAGAGAGCTTGCTGATGTCTCTTCCTCTTCTTATAGGGACACCAGCCCTATCCGGTTAGCACTCCACCCTTATGTCCTCGTTAAAACTTTATCACCTCCTAACACGCCATATCCAATACAATCACATTGGTGGTTAGGGCTTCAATATATGAAGTATGAGGGAACACAATTCAGTCCATAACAGGAGCAAAAGGTAGGGTGAGGGGAGTGTCCCTGGAACATAGAAAAGTAGAACTCTGCCAATGGGAACCTTACTCCCTTAGGCCTAATGGAGGTTCCGCCGAGTAAAGAATATAGAGCTAAGAGGCTCTTTGGTAAGGGCAGAACCTGTGCAGGGTCTGACAAGGGATTAACACATGACATCACAGCATTTTAGCACAAGAATCTTACACACCCAACTTCTGGCTCAGCTGTATATAAGCTGTGACCTTGAGCAAGTCACTTACATGTTCACAGATGCAGTTTCTTTATCTGAAATGGGGCTACTGACACTGACCCAGTTTACCTCAGAAGGCAGAAAATAGAGTGAGAGGAACATCAACAGGGAGGAGCCATTCCCAACCTCCCCCGCCCCGCCCACACCCACACCCCAGCTGCACATCAACATTGTGTGAAACGGTGGATAAAAAGAGCAAGGTAAACTAGAAGGTGCTGTATAAGTGATGCGAAGGATAACAACAACAGTGATGACGATGGCAGCAGGAGCCACACTCGCCCATCTCACAGCCTCAGTGTGAGAGGTGCTGCTCACATCCAGGGCTCATCACCGTGGCGGCCATGGGAGGTCCATCGAGGGGCTGCCCTGTGCGTGCAGGGCTGAGAAGGGACTGGCCGCCCACTTCATTCAATAAGCTTCCCAACTACTTTCTCCTCTGTTCCTCTTCCCTACAGTCTTTCCCAAAACCTAGACAGATGTTGCAGAGGCAAGAACAGACAGAGATGGAGCCCCATATCCTCCTGAATTGGGTTTGTAGTTGGTCTAGCACACCTCCTTCTTTTCACTGTCACAACTGCAAGTGAATCAGTGAGTGTGCATTGAGGCTTGGTGGTCTGTCCCCTCACAGGAGGAGGAGCTCCAGGGGGCTGGAGCTGCCCGTTTGCTCCTGCTCTCACCCAGACCCAGCTCAGTGGCTTGGACATAGCAGGAGTCAGTATAGGCTGAAGAGCAAGCAGTAACTGTTGCCCTGGAAATGCCCCAGTCCCCTGACGTTCTGATCTCAGTGACTCTCCTCTCTGGGGAGCCAGATGATAAGAGGATGATGAGAAGGAAGTTTCTATTTCTGCCTCTTCCTTGGGAGAAGTTCTGGTAGGAGGGGCAAAGATGCAGAATGGGCTGGTCCCACACCCACACGTGGTGGATAAAAATTCAGGAGGCAATCTCAAGCGTGGAGTCCCAGCCCCATATCAAGCCCCCTATCAAGCCCCCTAGCCCGGCATTCCACTACCAGGAAGATAAGTCCCCACAACTTCTGGCTGCAAAAAACAGTGAGGATTGAACTGGCGGAAGAAATTTCTGGAGCCCCAAGCAGTTCCTGTTAAAGAACCCACACATGGACTCACCTACTCAGACTCACTCCATCTGAGCTCCAGCACCGGAGTAACAGCTTGGAAGGCACCAGCGGTACACAGGGAGAAACGGAAGTGTCTGACATCAAGGTGAGCAGAGGCCATTGTTCCTTAGCTAAAACTTCCTCCCATGGAGCCAGTAAACTGGTGACATATCTGAGACTCCATCCGTCTGGCTAACACTATTTGACCCGCCTTGAAGATCCCTGGAGACTCCTTCCCACCCAATTTACTGGCCCACTCAAGCTGCTTTTCCATTTGAATGGCTGGTCTTAGTTCATGCTTCACAACTGCCTACATCCTCTCAAATAAGCAACAGATGGCCTCAGTGAGCCCCAGCAGACACTAGCAGCAGCCAGCCTAGATTCACAGCTTGCCTTTAACCTGGGAATCTCCACACCCAGCACAAGTAGCAGCCATCTCAGATTGCTTTATAGCTCAGGCAGGGTGACCCAGGCAAAACACAGGTGGGGGCTGACCTTGGGAATCCCCAGGGCCAGCACACTCAGTGGACAACACAGACCATGTCAGAGCACCACCACCCTGCCCCTGCACAGCTGATCCTCCCAGGAGGGAAGTGGGTGGTGGTCAGTGCTCACAGCCAGTCCTTGCAGCTGACTGGCCTGGGTAAATCCCTCCCACTTATCTACCAAAAGCAACCAATGCTCAACTACAAGAGGAGGGTGTACTCAGCCCACATGAAAAGCACACCTCGAGTACCCAGCTTAGGTGATAGGGGAGACTGTGCCACTGGACTGTACAGGACACCTACTACATTAGGCCACACTACCAAGACAGGGAGTCATAGCAGCTTTACCTACTCCATAGAAATAAACACAAAGAGGCTGCCAAATCAAGAGACAAAGAAACATGGCCTAAATGAAAAAACAAATCAGAACTCCAGAAAAAGAGCTAAATGAAATGGAGATAAGCAATCTATCAGAGGCAGAGCTCAAAACACTGTTTATAAAGATGCTCAAGGAACTTAGCGAGGACCCCAATAGCATAAAAAGACCCAGTCAGAAATGAAGGACACACTAATTGAAATAAAGAACAATTTACAAGTAAACAACAGTAGAGTGGATGAAGCCGAGAATCAGATCAATGATTTGGAACATAAGGAAGAAAAAAACAACCAATCAGAACAACAAGCGGAAAAAAGAATCCAAAAAATGAGGATAGTATAAGCCTCCTCAGGGCAAAATCAAGAGTTCCAATATTCACATCATAGGGGTGCCAGAAGGAGAAGAGAGAGAGCAAGAAATTGGAAATCTGTTTGAAAGAATAATGAAAGAAAACTTTCTTAATTTGGTGAAGGAAATAGACATACAAGTCCAGGAAGTACAGAGTCCCAAACAAGATGGACACAAAGAGGCCCACTCCAAGACACATCATAGTTAAAATGCCGAAGGTTAAAGATGAAGAAAGGCTCTTAAAAGCTGCAAAAGAAAGTAAGTTAGTTACCTAGGGGAGTACCCATAAGACTGTCAGCTGATTTCTCAAAAGAACTTTTGTAGGCTTCAAGGAACTGGCAAGAGACATTCAAAGTCATGAAAAGCAGGGACCTACAGCCAAGATTGCTCTACCCAGTAAAGCTATCATTTAGAATCAAAGGGTGGATAAAGAGCTTACCAGAGAAGAAAAACCTAAAGGATTAAACAGCAGCAAACCATTATTATATGAAATGTTAAAGGGACTTATTTAAGAAAAAGAAGAAAATCAAAACTATGAACAATAAAATGGCAATAAATACACATCTATTGGCAATTGAATCTAAAAACAAACAAGAAGAACAGAGACAGAATCATGGATATGAAGAGTGTTTTGATGGTTGCCAGATGGGGGCAGGTGGGGGATGGGTGAAGAGGTGAGAGGTTGCTGAAAGTCACCAGAGGGGAGAGGGGAGAGAATTTCAGGGGAAAAGGGGAAGGATTTACAGGAACAAGTATAAAGGACACATGGACAAAAACTATGGCGGGGGGGTGGGAATGGGAGGGAGGTGGGGAGGGCTGGGGGGGCGGGTTCGGGTGAGAATAAAAGACAGAAAACTGTACAAGATCAACAATGAAAATAAAAAATTAAAAAAAAAAAAGAAGTACAAATAGGCAGTTACAGAATAGCCATGGGGGTGTGAAGTACAGTATAGGAAATAGAGTAACCAAAGAACTTATACCTATGACCCACAGACGTGGGCAATGTTGGGGGGATTGCCTGAGGGAGTGGGGGTGCTGGGTGGAGGGGGACTAAGGGGTGAAAATAAGGACAACTGTAATAGCATAATCAATAAAATAAAAAATATCTAAAAATAAGGGAGTAATGCCATCCTCACAGGGAGGCTGTGAGCACTGACACACAAGTGAAATGCTAGGCACAGGGCTGGCACATGGTGATCCCAAGAGAAGGGGCCACAATCATGGTTCTTGTGATAGTGAGATCCTTACCCTTTCCTTGTGCTGCCTTGGCATGGCACCCGGTACATATTCCTCTATGGTGCTGATTCATATATAAAATTAGACATTATAATTACTAAAATCACTCTTTATTAAATGTCCATCATAAGCCAGGCAGTGTTTTACATGCTGTGCATTATTTCACTTAATCCTCACAACTCTATATCATTAATCCTGTCTTACAGACAAGGAAGCTCAGGCAAGTAAAGTAACTTGTCCAAGATGGGATTTGAACTCCGGATCCAGTACATCCCCTTCTTTTCACTATCACGTCTGTGAATTAATCAGTAGGTGCACACTAAGGCTTGGTGGCTTGTCCTCCCAAAGGAATTCTGAAGTTTGAATCTAAGGCCTATGTTCTTACCCTCTGCATTAATTGCTTACCACCCATTCTGCTGTACTATAATTTGTTTGCTTACATCTCCTTCTACTACTTTATTTCTTTAAAGATTTTATTTATTTATTTTTAGAGAGGGGAAGGGAGGGAGAAAAAGAATAAGAGAAACATCAGTGTGCGGTTGCCTCTCATGTACCCCCTACTGGTGACCTGGCCTGCAACCCAGGCATGTGCAATAGTCTGGGAATCGAACTAGCGACCCTTTGGTCCACAGGCCCACACTCAGTCCACTGAGCTATGCCAGCTAGGGCAGGGTCACCTATCTTAAATTCTAAGCACTTTAAGGGCCAACAGTCCCTTTTATTCATCTCTTCTCTTCTACCTAGCACAGTGTCTGACACATGGTAGGCATGCAGGAAATTGTCCCCATTTATTAAACACATGTAGTATGTACTAAACATGTTATGCACACTTTCTTACCTATATGTTATGAGTTATTATGTCCATTTGTCAGATGAGAAGGCTTTCACCTCAGAGAGGTTATGTCACATATGTGGGATCAGTGCCAGTTCTGCCCCGGAGCGGCCTGACTAGGGGGTGGGGGGATGCACTTTACTGAAGGACAGACTGCCCTCCCCCGACCACGTGAGCAACACTGACCCCTATGCAAGGCAGCTCCACATGCCGAAGTGGAAAACACAAATTTATGTGAATAAAAGCTATCTAAATTCTATTTAGACACTCACATATGTGAATAGATTAATTCTGGGAGGCTGTGTCTCTAGGGAATGCTTTGGGGGGAAGCTGATAAGCAGAGAGGAGACTAACCTTTCACTGTACACTTTTTTTAACCTTTTTGGATTTTGAATGATGTGTAGGTATTGTCTATTTAGAAGAAATTAGACTTTTTAAAAAGACTGCTACATTTTTGGTGGAAAGATACTGGATCCAGAGACCCATGTTCTAATCTCATCTTTGCCACTGGATAAATTTGAAGAATCAAAACTATGCTGTTTCTTGTCCATAAAATAGAAATATCTGGCCTACCCATCACAGGGTCCAATGCAAAAGCATCTTGCAAGGTGCTAACAACCCTGTACATTCAATGCATTGCTGTATCATAGTTGTACATCCAGAGCACACCCACCCACTCTGGAAGCCCGAGGACCTTGGATAGAGCAGCATGGTCTTAAGGGTGACACCTGGCACTTCGAGGTTAGAAAAGAGGCTGGGACACTCAGCAGACATCTCTGGCTGGAGCAGTGTGAACACCAGAATAAAATCTTTCCGCAAAACATTTGTATTTCCTCTTCCAGCTCTTGTCACACACCCACAGGAAGCAGTCTCACGGCTCTTGGGGTTTAAGAACATTTGCAGGGGTAAGAAGATGGCCAGGAGCAAGGCAGCCCTCTCCAACTGGTGCAGGTAAGTGTGGTGATGATGGTAGAAGCGACTGCTGGTTGGCAGTGCTGCCCTGGTGCTGTTTTCTGCTTGGTAGGGGGAAGATGCCGGGTGCAGGGCAGGTGCAGCGTCTGCGGTGTCGTTGGTGGCACAGTCCTGCACGCTGTGCCTCAGGAGTTCTATGATCCCAATTTCGCAAGCATGGCTATTTTGGCCAGAACATAAAACTTTCCTTAGAAAATCTGTTTTCTAAGTAGAATTGGGGGTGTCAGAGAACCCCAAAGGATTTTCTGGTTTCTGAGGCAGAGGATGCAGTAGCAAAAGCCTGGGGATTGGACAATCTGGGTTCCCCTAACATGCCTTCAAAAGTCTAAGTGACCTTGGGCAGGCCCCTTCACTTCCCTAAGCCTCAGTTTCCTCATCTGCAAATGAGGGAATTGAACTGAATCATCTCTTGGTTCTCACCTTACAAAAGACCCTACGTCCTGGAAACTCTGCCTAGGATTCAGCTCTCGTCACCCGTACCCACATGCTGCTGGCCCTGGGCCTCTGTTCCACAGACTCTGAGAGTCGGCTGGGTTCCCTCATCCCTGCTGTCAGCATCTGGAGGCCATAGAGTGTCTATCCTGAGAGATATACAGCCCAGCAAGGCAGAGGCCACTGGCTTGACATCATACCAGGGCACCTTGATTCTCACTATCCCACTGGGGAGGGAGTTTGAATAAGAAACAGACCATGTACAAGTGCTTGTGCACACATGTGTGTGCACGCATGTGTGTGTCCACTTGCGTGTGTGTCCACTTGCATATTGGTGGGAGGGGCCAGGAAATTGTGCCTGTGTACCTATTAGCCTGAATTATGCACACTCTCCAAGGAAAAAGGGGAAATCGCAACCCCAGTTCCATCCATGTAGCAAAAACACTACATTTGCAAAAGCATTGCTTCCTGTAGTTGTGTGTGTGTGTGTGTGTTGGGGCGGAGGGGATTCTGTCATTTCAGCTCCAATATGATTTATATGTAGGGCTTCTAGGGTTTAGCTTGGGAGTGTCATCGGCACTTTAAAGTGGTTTGTCTGGGAAAACGGTCTGAGCTCTGTACGCACAGCCGCGTGTGAGTCGGGACTGCCTGCACTTCTCTCAGTCCACCGGGCACCTAACTCAGTCACGGGCACATGAGCAGCAATGATCAAGTAATGCAATTAAACCGTGATAAAGGGTGCTCCTTTCATGACCTGTCTCCCTATGTCTTTGAACAGTAGGGTGATCACTCTTCACAAATGATCTGGGACTGTCTTTGTTTTAAAATAAAGTCCCACATTTGAGGAACCCCTGACTCTGGAGAAAACGAGGACATGATGATTTTAACAAGAGAGCAAATCCTTTGTAGTCTGGCATGGGCTTTGTGCTCTGTTCTCCTCTCCAGGAAGACAGAGGCTGCACAGACGTTTCCAAGACCCTGCCCAGGGATCCTCCCGAGGGGTGTGGTTCCTTGAGGAGTGGTTGGAGCAAAGTGCTGAGGCTTTAATGCATCTGCTTCGGGGATGTTGCTCCCAGGGCAAGTGGTGGGATTCCACTTCATGGTGTCCTACAAGGCAGTCCCCACCACTCTTGCTAGTAGACTCAATTGTGTGATCAGGGCCAAATCGCTCATTGTCCAGGCCTCTGCTGGCACTAGACTCATGCTTTTCCTGGAGCATTCTCTCACAGCCTTTGCCAGAGGTGTGTCCCTGCCTTTTTGCTCGCACACGCCCCCACATGTGAGGGGAGAAAACAAGTGGGGGGCGTGGGAGGAGGCAGTGGCATGTGATCAGAAGCTTGGGGTGAACTCTCCTCATCCTCTTCCCCAGGAAGTGGGGTGGGGGTAGGCCTGTTCTGCCAGATCTGAATGTGTCTGGCTAAGTCCACTCTGGAACATTAGAGAATGCCTAAACATGTGCCAGAAGCAGAGGTCAAGAGCATTTGACTGCACCGTGTGAGCATATGCCCACCGACGTGGGGCCCTGGACCCATTCAGGACCAATCCAGCATCTTGGCGTTGAGTTAGCCTAGTTTTTCAACCTCTGCACTATTGACATTTTGGGCCGAATAATTCTTCACTGTGGGGAGAGAGGGGGCACTGTCCTGTGCATTGTACGATGCTTGGCAGCTTCTCTGGTCTCCACCTAAGAGATGCTAGTGGCATGCTCTCCAGCTGTGGTAATCAAAAATACTTCCGGACTTGCCAAAAGTTCCCCTGGGGAGAAACCGCCGGTGGCTGAGAACCTCTGAGTGAGGGCAGCCCCACCTTCGTGGGCCTTCACAGTTCAGGCAGTGTGGTTTGATGCACAATACGTGAAAGCTAGCTCCCCAGGATGGTCATAGTGTTTGCACAGAGAGAGTACTCCATGGCCAAGTCAATACGAAGAACTCGTGAGGGTAAGGAAGCCTGCTCAACGCTGACCCAGACTTTGTTTTTTCACGGCCACCGATGGCAGTGGATGGCACTGTCATAAAACCAGGTACCTGAAACCAGCTGACTGAATCCAAAAATCCCAAGAATGAGACCCATTGGCCCAAACTGAATTAACTGTTTCAGGATTCCAGGCCAATCAATGGTTTCAGAATCAGTTAACTGTTTCTGCTGCAATTAAGAAATAATACCTGTGGGGTGGGGGTGGGGCGGGGATGGAGCCATTCCACAAAGAAGGGACGTACTAAGCTGGCAAAATAATAGATGCCTGGCCATAGTTCTTTAACAATGATTTGCATTCAAAGTTCTTTTAATTTTTTTTTCCTTGTGCTTTTCCTAAAAGCTGGGCAGCCTTGTCATCTTGCTTCTTGCTCAGATTACATGAAAACTGGTGGCAGCATACCCGTATTGCTGCTAAAGTTACAAGAACATAGAACAATGTTCTTAAATTCCTAAATTAAAAGCGTTTGTTCAACATTTCCAGGGTCACTAAAACTGGCAAGAGTGAGTTGGCTATGGACACAGGTCCAGAGCTCTCGCTATGATTTTATTCCAGACAGTTACCCCTTTAGAGGTCTGCTCCCACGAATAGCCAGGTGAGGAAGAGTCTTTGGAAGTTAAAGCAGCCCTGAGCAGATCTGGGGCACCAGGATCAGGCTTACTCAATTTCTATTCTGAGCGAGAGTTGCTGTCACTTTAAATACTGTGCTCTGGTTACTAAGGAAACCAGATAAGTGGGTCGCCAACACAATCTTCAATCTCTCTATGAAGATTAAAGCACCTTGCTCCAGCCAGAGAGCAGATGGGAGCGTCATAGGTGTGAGCCACGTTTCTCATCACTGCAGGGAGGCGTGGGCCAGGTGGAGGATGAAGTGGCACAATTTCTGGTTCATGGGAAAAAGATAAAATTTGTAGCTACTGGCTATTTCTCACATCGTAATTATTTGCCCAATCAATCAAGACAGAGGTTTCAGACTGACTTCTAGTTTCATTTCTACCGCCAACTTTCTTTGTCAGTGTTCTAAAGTCAGACAGTGCAAAGTCTGGGAAGTCAGTTAGTTATGGGAGAGAAAATGGCTGCATTTTAGTTGGCCGTTCCTTTTGGTTATTCTCATTGGATACCTCAAGCATATAAAAATATAACAAATAATACACCACAATCTCACGTCCTGCTCATACAACCTAAAAGTAAAACATTATAAACACTGGAAGTGGCTTGCGCATTCCTGCCCCCTTCCCACTTAATCTCACGGAAATATTGCGCAACTTGTCACCTCCCTCCACGTAGGAATTGTTGGCTACTAAACTTACCATATATTCCGAGCTATAAGCAACATAGGACCTTTAAGTATGGAGTAACTCAAGGAATCCCCTACTCTAGGCTGAGGCTTTTCCGTCTGAGATTCAGGATAGGTTTTCCTGCAATCCCAGACTGAACAACCGTGAGAAGGCAGTAGTGGTCGGGGAGGCAGCAAGTACGAGTGTAAATGCTGCACGGAGCGGCTGCATTGCAGAGGCTGATTTCCTTACTTCCTGCAGCCTTCTCTCATGCGTTCATTCAACGAAGATCTACTGAGCACCCATTTCATGCCTGGCATTGTGCTAAATACGGAGGCTAAAGCAGCAAGAGTTCCAAGTCCCCGCCCACAGAGCTTAGTAGTGGGGGAGGCGGGGAGACAAGATAAGGTCAATAGAAAGTTAGAGCTTGGTAAGTGCAAATGGGGGGAGGCGGAAAGAGGGAGAGAACAGGTTTGGGGATAAGAGCAAATGAGGAAGAAGCAGGATTGGGGAATCAGTTGATGAAGAGTGTTATAATTTTGGACAGGGTGGACCCCAACTCCCCTGAGACCTTACTGTGAAGGTGCACTTGAGCAAAGACCCAAAGGAGGTGCAGGAGGGTGGAAATGAACCTCCCAGCAGGGGGAGCAGAGGGTGCAAAGGCCTTGACGCAGAAGCTTGCTTGGCACGTTCCCGATCTAGCAAGGAGGCCAGTAGAGTGAGCAATCGTGGGGGTGGTGGGGATGGTGGGGGTGGTGTGGTAGGTGTGGTAGATGAGGCCAAAGGAGTAACTAACGGTGCGAGTGCACAGTCACGTGAGCCACTGCAGACAGGAAAGGGTTTTTCTCTGGGTGAGGCGGGAGCCACTGCAGGGTTCAGAACAGAGATGATCTGTTTAGATGTTTAACAGGATCATTAGGGCCGTTGGGTGGAGCACAACCACAGGACAAGAATGAAACAAGTGCTGGGCGCGGGGTGGGAGATGATTGTCACAATCCGGATGGGAGAGGAAGGAGAGAGGAGTCATTGGATTCTGGATACATTTCTCTGTGAAAGTGGCAGAATTTCCTGACAGGTAAGAGGGAATGGGGTCAAGGGTGATCTCAAAGCTTTGGGCCAGGTGGGCCCAGACATCCTGTACAGGTGTGATGGTGCTGGTGGCGTTGGAGCTGCTGAAGGGCTTCAGCACCCGTAGCCCTGCCTGGAGGAAGTGCTCTGCCTCACCCAACCTGTGTCCCAGCTGCGGGCCTGGGGCCACTCCTTCACGCACCCAGCTCCCACCCTGACATGATGCTGACTCCTGGCACATGTCACCATGAAGTGGCACATTCTCAATGCATTTATGATGAACCCCCTCTCTGCACAGCCAGAACATTTAGATCACGTATGTAGGATTCTGTTGGTTGTCCAAAGCAGACAAGCTCTCCATAATTGAGAAAAACCAGTGTGGATCAAAGGCCTAGGAACAGGCAAAACCCACAAAGCTGTCAGTATAGAAGGCAGCCCCTTGCTCTGTTGTTCTCATGGCCTCTCTGCTGTCTCAGCATACCAGTTCCGTTCTCTTTCTGAGGTCTGCAGTTCAAATGTTTTAAAGGAACTAGGGTGATTGGCCTAATTACCATGACCCATTCTGGGTTCCAGCCCATTCTGGGGGTGCTGGCAGTCTTTGGCTGTGGTGGCCTCTGCAAAGTGCCCAGCCCTGGTCCAACTTGTAACCATTCTTGACAAAAGAATGGCCTGTTTCCCCAAGGAGGATCAAAGTTTCAGGGTTCTGTAACAAACTCCACCAATACATCCCTCACTGGTAGAGGAGAAGCTAAGAATCAGACGATCAGGGACTTGCCCGATAGGGCAGAGTCGTAGACAATGGAGACACCAGCTGGAGCAGCCCAAGCCTCTGTACAATCAGAGAGCACGGGGCTTGTTTCTGATGGTGTCCCTCCCGGGCATCCACATGCCTTCTACCACTGCGCGAAGCATAAAGCATTTTTAAAGTATGTAAATACATAGCAGATGTATCATTCTCAGAAATAAAAGGAAGCACCGGGAGAAAAATCCCACAGAATGAAGTGCGGTTGGACACCATCTCGGTTTCAGAGGTGGGCAGATTTCCTGTGAAGGGCCTCGCTTAGCCAACATTTTAGGCTTTGCGGGGCCCTGCGGTCACTGCGGCAGGAAAGCTGCCACAGTCAGCATGTAAATGCATGGCTGTGGCTGTGTTCCCATGAAACTTTATTTACCAAAACAGGCTGCAGGCCCATTTGGTCCACAGGTGATCTCTTTATCTAAAAGATTATGAAATAGTTTAAATGGTGTATCTTAAGTACTAGGGAAAGAGTTAAAGACATAGTTGTAACCTTTTTCTTGGTCATCACTGTGTTTGAATATTTGTAACGTAGCCACAGAGATCTCTCTTCCCTTTCCAGTTATAAGTGTTACAAAGCTTGTCAGGAACTCACCACTTGCCTCAGCACATCAGCTTTAGGAAACCAAGGAAAAACACGACAGGGGTGATAGTCTCTTAACACTTATCCCTCGACTGAGAAACCAGTAATTTTGAAACTTTGCTCATTCCTCCCTAATCAGAGCTTACAAAATTAACTGCTTACATTTTAATTCGTTATCCCATTCTCAAGCTGAAGTGTGCAAAGCAAGAAAGTGCTCTAACTCAGGTAAACACGGAGAAAACTGGGAAGCAACGGCAACCAGGGAATCTGTGCACACCTCAGCAGGGACCACGTTTGCTGACGTCTCTTCCTTGTCGTCAGAGTCCCACCATAGGAAGGCTGGGGTTGTTACCTGCTGCCTCTGAGGAACTCAAGGCCATGGCCAAACCTGATGTTTCTGAGATGAAGCACTCATTTCTTCCACAGGAAACTCTTCTACTCCATGCTCCAAACCATAGCCCACTGACTCAAAATTGGGTTGTTTGGTGCCTCAGACCATCAAGCTGGGCTGGGAGCCCCAAATTTTATGCAGCTCAGTACTTACTTGCGCCAGCCCCCTGCTTCCACACTCTACCCTTAGATGAAGGTAGCCAGGGTATAGCCAGGCAGCTAGTTAACCCATTTCTCCAAGAGTCTACTTGCCATAAGGTTGTCAAACAATTACTTGGTGTCAGAAAGATGGGAGTGGAGAGAAATACAGGGGTTGAGATCAGGTCCAGAATCAAAGCATTTCCCTTTTGCAAATTCCACACTGTGGGGAATCCAGCAGAGCATGCTTTGGCCCTGCAGTCCACAAGGCTGCCATTAATACGTATTCTATCAGCAGGTGTCACATTTCATACATGTCAGAAGAATCCAAGAACATCAGAAGAACCCAAGACAATCTAAAATACTGCTACAGTAATTCATAAATTTCAAATCGAACTACTTATCATGCAGTCTGAATGTCTTTTGACAGTGTGCTTTTTCTAAAAGGGAATGGTGCTTACGGGTATGGTTCCTGAGTTCTCACCTTAGACTCAGAGCTAAGAGCCTTCTACTAGCAAAGCCCACAGTCCAGGACTGTTTCTCTTCCCACTCTCCCCGTTTAAAAAATTATTACATGGTAACCTTTTTCAGGGGCCATGGACACCCTCTTCTGGTCAGTTAGAAAAAAATTGACCATTGTTAGGATTTACCAGAAGTGGTGCCAACGTTGGTCAAAAAATAAAAAGGAAATATTCTGATGTAACTGAGAGGGCATTTGCCTTTCTCTCTGCAATCACCAAAAATTCAGTTCTCGCTATAAAAATTAATGACCTATTTTCTAACAGATCAGGCTATTCTTTTCAGATTCCCTACATTTGCGACCTAGTGACAAGGTCTGGGACCACTTCAGGAAGAGTGATTAGGTGAGGCTCAGTAAATGAGGCAATCAGGTCAGTCCCAGCGCATGCAGGAGGTGGAGGAAAGCTCTGTTTGGTTTGCAAACCCTGAACGTTTTGTGAAGCAACAGAGCCCAGTTAAGACCATGGACCTGGCCACAGGGCTGCGTTTGAATCCCAGTTCCACCGTGTACTTGGCTGCGGGATCTCAGGTAAGTTCCCTAACACCTCCATGACTGTTTCATCAAAAACGTGATTCACAGTATTCCCTCGAAGGGCTGTTGAGAGGATGAAACACGTTAATACCGGGGAAAGGCTTACAATAATGCTTGTCACCACATAACCAGCACAAAAGGGAAGCAGTAGGCGCCTTCTCCTAGCACTAGGATGGTCTCTGGTTCCACGGCAAGGCTCTGCCCCAGATCACACCAACCATCCCAATGGAGATTTTTACTAACAACTCCTTCCTGCAGATTCTCCAACCTTCTTTGGCAAACCCATGAGAACACCAAGCAATACTATGGGCTTGGCCTTTTTTCTTTCTCCTACACACTGGGCAAGTCACGAATTCCTTATATACCTATTCTCAAGTGAGAGACAGCATTTCAATAATCATTTTATTAGTTATGGAAGAATCTTCACTAGTATTTACATAGTGCAAAAAAGCTGTTATTACCCCTAAAATGTGATATAACAATTATCCTTCATACAGCAAAAAGAACAAGATGAAAATCCCTTTATGTTATAGTTCATACTAATTTTGCTAGTTTTTTTATTAGGGCATTACAATTAACACATTAAATTATAAATTTATGTGGTATATTTAGAAATTAAATTACAAAACAATACAAATAACTTGAGGGTGTGGTGTGCCAACCAAGTTTAAAATTTATGATTACTTAGGATTCAGGTATTACAGCAGCCAAACAGTTTGGTTGATTCTGTGATGTGTATAAAGGTTGGAAGGGGTAAGGGAGAAGATGCCTGTAAATAACTTATTTCACAGAAAAAAAATTTTAAATCAAAAAATGATAAAGTTTTTAAACAGAAAAGTTAATGTTCTAACCTGTTGGCACAACATACAGGAAATACTTAAATGACAGGTTTTTAAAGCAAACAGCAGCTTTACAAACAGTAATACTTATTTATACATATATTAAAGTAACAATGTGTTAAGATTTAACAGTTTTATGTTAAACAGCTGAAAAATGAATGTAGAATTCACTATTCATTTGCACATTACAATCACCACCCAACCCACCTCCCCCAGCTTATTAAGAAATCAGACAAGTACATTATTTGGATATTAATTTCTCAATATTTAAACTATGTAAATTCCTTTTGACTAATTCTTTTCCAAATACTGAAAGCATATAAAATACCATCTCTGCAAAAAATGACCTCCACTCAAAGCCATTAAAAACTTCTCAATGTATAACAGATTATTTTTCCCATGTTTAGTCAAAAGAAATATATTACATCATTTACAAATATATTGAAACCAAAACTTAAGCTAATATGAACCTTTGTCTTTTGAGAAGTGATCCTCACAGTAAACAAACCCACTGAAGCAGAAATCGAGTTCTGGGAGTGCAATTCATATTGTAATTCAGATACTTATGTACTGAATGAGAAATCTGGTATTAATTATTGCCAGTAAGACCACCTCCACACACGAAGAAAAAAGTCACTATGGTTTTTATTTTTTGCGATGATGAACCCTACTCTCACCATTAGATCTCTCTTTAGGCCCAAAGAGGCACTGACCTCAGACCACACCCCCAAAGACAAAAAACACACACTGCCTGAATCTTCACATTTTCTCCTGTATATGATAGACACATATTCCAGAATTTATCAAAGGAAACAAATTATAAAGACATTATTAATATTTACTTAGTCTATTTCAACACAGTAACATTTCCTTTAATAAATTTTGGGCTTTCCTCTGGAGGTGACCTGTCTCATAGAAAAGGCTATGGTCCCTTGGGTTTGCTGGCAGGGGTACTGCCTGTGCAAGAGCATTTATTGGACACGTAATGAAACATTTCTAAAGTCTACAGCAAAAAGAAAAGTGTGGGTGTTTTGAAGATTTCCTCAACTTCTCTTTTGATACAAATGTCAAAAATCTAAAATGACAACTCTCACTCGGAAGAGATATAAAATATAAGAAACCTTTGAAAAGCCACCGCCTTGATCAAGAGTTACTGACTCACTGACACCAAAGGAAATTTACACCATTAAAAAGTATGAAAAGCTTTTAAGTTTACTTTTAAGATTGTCAGTAGTTCAAAAACTCTATCATTTCTTTAAACCAACTAACATTTCCAAATGCACAGGGACAGTAAGACCTGCGCACACAAACCCATGATTATTATGTCCGAGGCTTCCTTCTCTCGTGCCGCGTTCCTGTCGGCACCGGACGCTCTGTGCCCGTGGCGTCTGCTCCGGAGAACAGGTCAGACAGGACAGCACAGTCACGTCCCCTTTCAGCACACTGATCAAGTTGGCAGACTGATGTCTTCTACACAGCAATGCTCAAACTTCCACAATTCACAAATACTAAATCATCAATCAAGAATCTGATCTCCAGTAATTAAATGCCAAGATTAAAAAACATCAAAAATAGCACAGTAGTCCCAGTTAGTTCAGTAAAGAATCCACCCAATTCTTCCCTCCTGCCTCTGTGAGGCAAAGCCTGCCCTATAAAACCAGGGCAGGGAAAATACCCCTCCCTCCTCAGTCCTGTGCCTGCTGATGGGAGCTTGTATCCTCAGTCCTGTGCCTGCTGATAGGAGCTTGTAAGCGTAAGGCTGGAGTGTCTGTGCATGTGTTGGTCAGTTGGGGGTGGAGTTGGAGAGAAGACAGGGAAACAGGTAATTCGTAATTCTCCCACTGTTACGTAAACTTGTAAAGGCCGCTCACTACCAGGTGGTGACTGACTAGTGAATAAAACATTTAGCTCAGTATTTCTCCCAAGCAGGTATACACATTCCTAGAGAAGGGCAGGGATAAGTAATAGTGATCAAGTATTATACCTGTGTATAGCTGCATACTCTAAATCATCTAATAGTTTCAGCTCAATTAGAACTTGCTCTTTTCTTCAAAACTTCCTCTTCCAGCCCTTGATTACCAGGATACCATTCCACGTTATGTGAAGTTCCTTTCCCTGACCTCCTATCAGTAACTACAGTTAGTGCTACGTGGCAAGTGCTTGAGGTGAGGGGCAAAATATATATATATTTTTAAAAGTGAAAAGGTTTTCCACTTAGGACAAACTTGGATACCCCATCAAATCCACATCTCAAAGTGAGAGTCCTGAATCAGAAGCATGCAAGAGAATACACCAGTATAAGACTTTGTTTCTGGATCATTTACGTGTAAGAGCTGCAGTCATACAATCAGTTATTTAATGTCAAAAACCTGCCTAACTTTGTGTAAATATGAGTATGTACAAAAGCATTCCTGAGGTAAGAAGCAAATACGAGACAAAACCTGGAAGGTCCCACCATGGGTGACGCTTCGCTGCTAAAACACCACATGTCATGCCCCATTAGAAAGGCCGCTCTAATCATGGCCACCCCTTTGCTCACCTAAGTATTGAAGGTTCCGTTTTAGCCCATCCCAGTTTTGGTTGGTTACAATGACCAGCGACTTCTGAAACAAGCATTTGCGAGCCAAAAAAGTTGCAGCAACCCTTAACACAAAACACCTTGTGAACTTAAGTTATGCTCAGACTTTTTTTAATTTTCTAACTACCAGTTCTTCAAAAGAACTTTGAAAGAACTTCTTTCTTTGAAAGAAGCCCAAACGTCTTGGCCAGACTGGTTAGAGCGAAAGCAGTCTCAAAGCAAACATTGATAACTATTCCTATCCTTAGAACCTTGATCTTTAACGTTCAAAATGACTCTAAGTAAGTATTTTAAACTTGTTTTCTTTAAAACTGGGTCTTGTTCTTTTTTTAAATCATTATTTTCCATAACAATATAAGCTGAAACAATTCTGAATTTTTCACACAGTTCTCAGAAAGACACTGAGATGCTAATTAAAAGCTAAGCTGTAGATCATAACAAATCAAGTAAAAGACAGCTACAAAAATATTTCTGTCAGGAATTAAATACATATATTAAATATTGGACAGTGCAAAATGTTGAGATGAAGCATATAAGATAATGGCTGTAACCCTTACACAGCTGGAGACAGAAAGCTGGCATTTCCTGAGTTAAAGGTTTGGGGGCGCATACTTAGAGCTGGAGTGCTGGCTGTCCAGAGGGCTGCAGTTGCTGGGCTTCTGCTGCTCCGGACTTACTTGGTGGTCAGTCGTCCAGGCCTCACTGTCCATCCCTGGCTCCAGCACCTCAGGCACCTCTGCTTCCTCTTCCCCACTCTCCCCTGCATTGTCTTCCTCAGAACCGTTAAGGGTTTTCCCAAGCTGAAGAGTTTCCATCGTTCTCTGGGTCTCAGAAACCCAAGACTCAATTCTACTATTGAGCTGTACTTCTACGGATATGGGTTCATGAGTATAATCTTCCTCCTCCTCCTCCTCTTCATCCTCCTCTTCTTCAAGCATGCCAGGTACAAGAGTGCTGGTGGTGCTAGTGATGGAGGAATTCAGAATATCTCGGCAACTGCCGTCCAGAGAGCCAGTTTCGGTGCTCTGCTGGGAGGCCCATTCCAGGTCCTCTGGCTTCGCTTCTTCTTTATCACTCACTGCTGATTTCCCAGGGTTTGGAGCTGAGGTAGTACTGCCTGCAGCCACTATGGGGGACTGCTTACCAACAGGGGCTGTGTCAAATGGAAGTTTACTGGACTTTTCAGATGAGCTGTGTTTACTACAGGGAACCTCTCTCTCATTTTCTGATGTTTCCAGTCCATCTGAAGTTTCCACCATGTTTCTCCAATTTGTTTCTGCAAACATCAAACAGATTTTTTAAACAACCAGAACACTGTTTCATAATCATGCAACCTGTAAAAGAGGGAAGAAACTTACCAGCTCACCAACTGACTAGAAAAACTGTACACTTAGAGTTGTTTTACTACTAGTTTAAATGTTATTAAGAGAAAACGATTCTTTATTTTTTAGAAGATTTTATTTCTTTTTAGAGAGACAGGAAGAGAGGAAGAAAGAGAGGCAAAAAAGCCAATGATGTGCAAGAGATACATCGATCAGTTGCCTCTTGCGCGCCCCTGACTGGGGACCCAGCCTATAACCCAGGCACGTGCCCTGACTGGGAACAGAACTGGCGACCTTTCGGTTCAGAGGCCAGCGCTCAATCCACCGAGCCACACGAGCCGGGGCGAGAAAACAATTCTCAAAAATGTACATTGAAGATAAAAAACAAGGAAGCAAAAATCAAGTATATTAATGTTTGAAAACACAGAAGACCTTGTATCAATAGGAGCTCAGTGATGCTCATGTATCATATTCATGTATTCATTAAAATCAATGAATGCCTAACTTATTTTTTGGCCATGAAGTGTATTGGGCTCAAGGATCCACAAGTCACAGATGGCAGAGCCAAGATGTCCAGCAGAAATAGTTCTGATGTGACAGACTTGTACCACACTCCCTTAGCAAGTTATCTAAGAACTATCTTTTGGCCTCAAACTGGACTAGTGTTTCCACTTACAAGCACAGAAGCCATCCATGCATTTCTAACATTTGTAAAAATCTGTTTCATAATATATGGGGCTTGACTTACCAAGTGATTTTGAGAAACAAAAAGAAAAGTATCATTATATATAATACAGTGAGATAAGTCTAAAATTATTTTTAATGACAGTAAATCAGTTTATAACTAAAAATGTATATACTAGGAATCAGAAGACACAGGAGAGCTCTCCTACCCCTCTTTATTTTCTCGTTATCCCATTGTATATGTTTCCATTTTGTTTATTATTGAAATATAATTGACATATAACATTATATTAGTTTCAAGTGTACAACATTATGATTTGATATTTGTACAGACTGCAAAATGATCACCATAGTAATAAGTCCAGTTAACTTCTATCACCAGACATAATTACAAAATTGTCTTTCTTCTGATGAGGGCTTTTAAAAATCTACCCTTAGCAACTTTCAAATATGCAACACCGTATTATTAGCTAGATTCACCATGCTATAAATTATATTCCCATGACTCGTTTCTCACTGGAAGTCTGTGCTTCTCGACCCCCCTTTATACACTTCCCCAACCCCCTTCTCTGGTGGGGTCATTTTTTGTTTTTATATTTAGATTCCACATATAAGTGAGATCATACAGTATTTATCTTTTTCCATCTGGCTTATTTCACTTAGCATAATGTTCTTCAGGTCCATCCATGTTGTTGCAAACAGCAAGGCTTCATTTTGGCCGTTCCTTTTTATAGCCGAATATCCCACTGTATATATATAAATATACTATATCCTCTTTATCAATTCACCCAAGGATGGACACTTAGGTTGTTTCCTTATCTTGATTATATAAATAATGAAGCAATGAACATGGGGGTGCATATACTGTTTTAAGTTAGTTTTTTGTTTTCTTTTTTTCCCCCAGTCTGCAGAAATGAATTTTAATTACCATGGTTTTGTTGTGGGTTTTTTTTGTATCTTGTTTTTTTTTAATATATTTTATTGGTTATGCTATTACAGTTGTCCCATTTCTCCCCCATCATTCTCCTCCACCCTGCACACACCCTCCCACCCACATTCCCCCACTTTAGTTCATGTCCATGTGTCATAAGTTCTTTAGTTTCTACATTTCCCATACTATTCTTGCCCTCCCCATCTATTTTCTACCCACCGTCTATGCTACTCATTCTCTGTACCTTTTTCCCCCCTCTCCTCCTCCCACGCCCGTTGCTAACCCTCCATATGATCTCCATTTCTGTGGCTCTGTTCCTGTTCTAGCTGTTTGCTTAGTTCGCTTTTGTTTTAGGTGTGGTTCTTAATAGCTGTGAGTTTGCTGTCTTTTTACTGTCCTATTTTTTATCTTCTTTTTCTTAGGTAAGTCCCTTTAACATTTCATACAATAAGGGCTTGGTGATGATGAACTCCTTGAACTTGACCTTATCTGAGAAGCACTTTATCTGCTCTTCCATTCTAAATGACAGCTTTGCTGGGTAGAGCAATTCTGGATGTAGGTCCCTGCCTTTCAATACTTCAAATATTTCTTTCCAACCCCTTCTTGCCTGGAAGGTCTCTTTTGAGAAATCAGCTGACAGTCTGATGGGAACTCCTTTGTAGGTGACTGTCTCCTTATCGCTTGCCACTTCTAGAATTCTCTCCTTCATTTTAATCTTGGCTAATGTAATTACGATGTGCCTTGGGGTGTTCCTCCTTGGGTCCAACTTCTTTGGGACTCTCTGAGTTTCCTGGACTTCCTGGTAGTCTATTTCCTTTGCCAGATTGGGGAAGTTCTCCTTTATTATTTGTTCAAATAAGTTTTCCACTTGTTGCTCTTCTTCTTCCCCTTCTCGTACCCCTATCATTCGGATGTTGGGACGTTTAACGATGTCCCGGAGGTTCCTAAGCCTCTCCTCGTTTTTTTTTGAATTCTTGTTTTTTCATTCTTTTCTGTTTGGTTATTTATTTCTTCTTTCTGGTCTACTCCATTGATCTGAGTCCCAGTTTTCCTCCCATCTCTATTGGTTCCCCATGCGTCTTCCTTCATTTCACGTATTGTAGCCTTCATCTGTTCATCTAATTTGTGAGCAAAATCAACCAATTCCGTGAGCATCCTGATCACCAGTGCTTTGAACTGTGCATCTGATAGGTTGGCTATCTCTTCGTGCCTTAGAGGAATTGGCTCTGGGGCTTTGAATTGTTCTCCGGTTTGAGCCATTTTTGGTGTTTTGTTTTGTTTTGTTTTTAGTCTGGTCGTGGCTGTTACGTAGTGAGCAGTGGAGCCTCAGGCGCTCCCCAGTGCGGAGCAGCCCAGTCGCTGGGTTGTGACGCTGTATGTGGGGGCGTGAGAGGGAACAATGGCGCCTGCTCTCCACTCTCTCCTGGATTCAGTCCCTTCCGCCACTTCCCCTCTGCCTGGACCGTCTGCGCGCAGGAATGTGGGACCACCTAGTCATCCAGCCGCCTTGTGCGGCCTCACTGGGTCTGCACAGTTGCCCCCCTGTGCCCAGGGTCTGCCAGCTGCCGCCTGTGGGCCCGGGGATCACCAGCCGCCGCCTGTGCACCTGGGAACTGCCAGCCGATGCTGCTTGCGTTCCCGGGTCCGCACCTCCACTTTTTCCTACCATGACTTCGCCCCTCTTACCAGTCTGGATGAATGGTTGTTGGACTTCCATACAGTTCAATTTTCTATCAGTTCTGGTTGTTTTCTTGTTTCTAAATATTTGTTGTCCTTAATTTTGGTTGTGAGAGGAGGCACAGTGTGTCTGCCTATGCCTCCATCTTGGCTGGGAGTCTCAGTTTTTTGTTTTCTTTAGATAAATACTCAGAGTGGAATAGCTGGATGATATGACAGTTCTATTTTTAATATTTTGAGGAAACTCCATACTATTTTCCATACTGGCTATACCAATTTACTTTGGTTACAATTTACAAAGGATTCCCTTTGCTCCACATCCTCACCAACATTTGTTATTTTTTGTCTTTTTGATAATACCCATTCTGACAGGTATGAGGTGATAATCTCATTGTGGTTTTGATTTGTATTTCCCTGATGATTAATGATGGTATCTTTTTTTAAAAAAAGATTTTATTTATTTATTTTTAGAGAGAGGATAGAGAGAGGGGAAGGGAGGGAGAAAGAGGAGAGAAACATTAGTGTGTGGTTGCCTCTCACGTGCTCCCTAACTGGGCACCTGGCCTGCAACCCAGGCGTGTACCCTAACTGGGAATCGAACCTGTGACCCTTTGCTTCACAGTCCTATGCTCAATCCACTGAGCCACAACCAGCCAGGGCTGATGGTGAGCATCTTTGATATACCTGTTAACCATCTGTATGTCTTTTCTTGAAAAACGTCTATTCAGATCCTCTATCCATTAAAAAAAATTTTTTTTTGCAATTGAATTGCTTATGTGATCTTTTTATTTTTTGAGTATGTCCTTACTGGACATATGATTTGCAAATATTTTCTCCCATTCAGTAGGTTGCCTTTTCATTGTGTAGGTAGCTGATTTCCTTTGCTGTGCAGCTTTCTGTAGTTCCACTGTTTTTGTTTTCCACTTGTTTATTTTTATTTTTCTAAATAAAAATCCCCTTCTGTTTGCATTATAGCTGCTAGTACATTTTACAGGTATAGTGATCCAGCTATAGTGATAAAGCAAGCCCATGCATATTAATATATTCAACTTGATTGTCCCCTATCAACTATATCATACAGAACACACTTTCCATACTTGAAATCAGGGTGTGTGGTTTGGAACATCCTTTTCTGCAGCTACTTCAAAGTGTAAAACAAATCCTTTCCACTCCCTCTCCTACTTCATGAAAAAAAAAATCTCCTCCTATATGTTCATTGTCAGTTAATAACATTGTATTTTTCACAGCCTTAAAGCAGAAGAAATCTTACAGTAATCCTTCATCCTACCTTTCTCCCTTAAGATATGCCTTCATTCCACTGAACTCATAACTGTACCATGTCACTTCTAGCTCAAAAACTACTAAACTCAGTCACTTCTGCTTTAGCTTAAGTCTTCTTTACCTTGCTGTACATCTACAATACCTTTCTAACTGGTTTTGTGAATTGATCACATCGCTGTCTAACGGGCTTTCTTTTACCCTAGTAATCCAAACTCCTTCGCTGGCCATAGCCAAGTCCTTCATGCGTGACCCTTATCTATCTTTGTGGCCCCATTCATTCTGGCCCCCAGCCATGCATTCCATGCTTAGGATCACACTGATCCCTCTCTGCTCCCAGAAGTTATACTCTTTCTATTTACAACTGTCTGCTTTGTATAAGCTGCTCTTTCCATATGAGACATTTTTCCTCCTTTACCTTTCAGACTCCCTCTCATCCTTGACAGCCACACTTAAATGTCAGTTCCTTTGTGAAGCCTTTCCTGACTTTCCTACGAGAGACAGTCACTACACCTTGAACTCTGACAACACTTTTCGCACATACAGTTCAAGGCACTTGTTTTGTGTTTGCTGTCTGCCCCTTCATCCCTCTTTATTCCCATTCCTGCTTGTCAGTGTATCCCTATGGTTGGTATATAATAAGTGCTGGGATGGGTGGGGAAGACTAAATAAAAAATTTCACACATGCATCATGCAAAAAAAAAAACTTTTAAAAGACATAACATTTTAAAAAACTTCAGTTGCATGTTTACATATCCTTCCAACAATTTTTTCCTCCTTCAAAAGTACTGCGAGGATTCCCTTGGGGTCTTGGAAAAGTCTCACCTCCTCCCTGACAATGAGTCAAGGAACAGGAAAAACGAAAGAGGTCAGTAGATGGAACAGGGCTGACCTCTCTGAAGACTTAGTCTTGGGCATTTACCTACTAGGTAGGTTAAGCAGAAAGCTACCTTTGGAGAGGAAAGGGAGACATGGCCTCAGAAGCAGAGATAAGGAACCCTGCAATTAGCCATCAAGAGTCTTGTTCCAGTGATCAAAGAGCCACTGAGATTACATACCAACATGGGAAAGCCAAGTCTCCCACCTTAAAGCATTAGGTGAAGCTTGATCAACAATTGATGAACATGCAAACGTATAAACACAGTAGGAAGAAACACAGCAGGTGTAAGAGTGCCATCTTTCTCTAGGGGACAGAAGCAATCTGACTGGAGGATGGAGATGGAGGCGCAAAGAAGTGCTGAATGCAGGCAGTGTGAAGCCAGAACCGAACATCTAGACGCTCCCCTTTGAAGAAGAGACTAGGAAGCAAGTTAAAGGCAGAATCAACAATCTGGACAAATCTGGAAATAGCACTGATCCAAACCTACCCTGCTTCTGAATGTTTTATTTTAGCAAAACTTATTCAGTAAAACTCATCTTTGCTTATTAACCCCTTCTATGCTTTTCTGTTCTGTTTACTGGTGCTTTGAGATGTCATCTTTTTTAAACCTTTCCAGTCACTAGTGGGTCTGTCAGAGGATAAGGTGTATGTATTTCTCCCTTCAGTAAGCACGCACAAGCAAGCTGTCCGTCTTAATTAATTGTATAATTATTTAATTATAAATAATATAATACTTATATGGTAGAGGAACAAGCAAGTGAGTTCAAGAGCCTACAGAGGAAGAAGTGGTGGCAGAGAATGAGCAGGAAACTCAGGATGAATGGACTAGACATTGAGGTTGTCCTCCTCTCGTAACTGCTTACCGAATACCTACTGTTTGGTCCTACTGAGAATTCATTCAACAAGCAGGAAATGAACATCACAGTGGCTAACAGTGCAGGTTCCAGAGTCAGACTTACTACTGTGGCAAGCTATTCATCTCCCTTTGTCTTTGCTTCCTCATCTATACAATGTGATACAGTATTTATCTCTTAAGGTTGTTCAGAGGATCAAATGCCTTAATAATTGTGAAATACTGACAAAAGTGCCTAGCATACAATAAGAATTCAGTAAGTAAGCTATTATTATACAAGGTCTATCTGGAAAAAGTCCAGCCATTGTTAATGTAACAAGAACGATTTGTGGGACATCAATGTAACCTGGCAGCTAAAGAGAGTGGACTGGAATGCACTTGTGTGAACAATGGCAACTTCACGTGTACTAGTCAGTGTGGGTGGCAGATGCCACTGAATGAGCATGTGTACTGTGTGGCCATCACATACAAAATAACTGAGCAAGAACAACGAATCTGCATCAAATTTTGCGTTAAGCTTGAACATTCCTCCGTGGAAACTATTCAGAGACTCAGAAGGCCGCAGCTATGGGCAACTGGTGCCGGCAGCTTCATCATGACAGCACACCCACTCGTGCATCGCGTCTTATGAAGAATTTTTTTGGCAAAACATCAAATCCCCCAGGTGACTCAGCCCCCCTACAGCACAGATTTGGTGCCCTGCGATGTCTGCCTTTTCCCAAAACTAAAATCACCTTTGAAAGGGAAGAGATTTCAGACTGTTGATGAGATTCAGTAAAATACGACAGGGCAGCTGATGGTGACTGGGAGAACTGTGTGAAGTCCCAAGGTGCCCACTTTGAAGGGGACTGAGGGGTCATTGTCCTACATACAATGTTTCTTGTATCTTCTTCGATAAATAACCCTATTTCTCATATTACATAGATGAATACCTTCTATGTAATATGACAGACCTCGTATATCAAGTGCCTATTATGTGCCAAGTTCCTGTTCTCAAAGAATTCAGTTTATTTGGGATTTATATTTGAAACTTGGTTTCATCTAAGTAAACTCAACTCAGGTGGAAGGAAAAGCTAAGTGAAGAAAACCAGGGCTACAGAAAGGTCAACAAGACTGGACCATCACAGAGGCCTTTCTATTCTACCAATGATTAGCACCTCTTTCCCAGATTTTTTACTTTAAAACATGGAAATCACAAGAAAACGTTCTAGAAATTTTGCATCAGGATGACAAGAAGACACTGCCTGCTATCTACTGAACAGTCATTACTTATTTTCTTCCTGGCTAACAGAACTCTCAAACTTGGAATGGACTTGAAACCAGTTCCAGGGAATGAATTAAAATAGTTCCTATACCATCACGGTTGTCCCATTCCCCTCTGCCAAATATTCTCTTGCCCAAGTCTCCCTTACTTGCAGTTAAAAGTAGTGACATGATTAGCTCTAGCCAAATAAAACAAAAAGGCAAGTCTTTTGTAAATTTTTCCTTCACTGATATTGGGAGCATACTGCCTGAACCTCCTGCTTTTGACTACTGTTATGCTGCCCAGAGCCACGGCAGTTATTTTGAGCATGAAATGATAAGCATAAGAACCCACAGACTGAGAATGAAAGAAGAGAAGGAAGGAAAGACCCAGAGATCTTGATGACATTGCCACATAATTAAATATTCTAACTTCTTAAACCACATTAGTGGCTTTTGTTTGTTGCTGAATGCATTCGATACAGATAGAATAACTTTATGCTTTGTTCTAAATGTTATTACAATTACTTTCACTCAATTTTGTTAGTGTCCTAATAAATTAGCTCATCTTTAAGGTTCTAAATCCTTTCTTAGGCTTCAACCATTAGCTCACAGAGTTTTCACTTTGAATGGAATTTTATAGATGACCTAGACAAAACTCCTCATTTTCCTAAAAAGGAATCTGAGGCCCAGAAATTAATCAATTATGCCTAAGTCCCCCAGGCAGAGTGTAAAGAAGCCAAGGCTTCAATTATTAAACACTTAAAATCTGGTGTTTTTTAAAAATATCTCCTAAATCTCTGAGTATTTCTTTTCATAACTTTTCTATGTGCCCAAATGAAAATCACTGTCATCTACCTAAAACCATAGCTTTGTGAATTTACCTTGCAGTCTGTCCTTGAGATCTGGTATATCACTATATAAAGTGACCTCATTTAAAAATTTGGCACTTTGCCTTCTTTATTTTCAACTAGCATCACTCCAGCCAAAGAAACATGGCTGCCTCTAAGCCAGTCCCACCCACTGCTGGACCAACAGCTTCCTAGGGGCCCGCAATAACTTGCTATATTGCCTGCGGTCTGCAGCATCATCAAAGCATCCCAAACATTCCCTACAGTGACAGACAGACCAGGAATGACAGTGTGAGAGGAAAGGAGGAAAATGAGGACTCGGTTCTCTACATGTTAAATTTTAGGTGTGAATAAGCTATTTGGTAAATTCTCAGATAGAGTAAAAAGAGAAAAGAAGAAATGACGAAAAACCAAGTTGAGGGAGGAGGCTACACTATTTTTAAAAAGAAAAAAATAGAAACTGGTTCAAAAGTAGAGAATTTAAGAGTTCAAAGTATGACAGAAACGAAGTATTACAGTTCAAAGGCAAGGGAACTGCTAAGATACAGAGGGCAGTTAATAATGTGACTTTAACTATCGCACAAATGTTTTTCAGTTTCCTTCTGACTACAGTAAGATTTGACAGGTGTGTCATGTGTCTAGGTTTTGTAAGCTCAGATTGAATAGTTTTCAGGTCTTTTGTTTATTTAGTAAAAACAAAATTTTAGTAATAGAGTATGAAATATTACAATAAAATGTCCCAGAATTTACTAAGTTATAGGTCATGAGTATGGTACACATTTTGCTTTTTAAATCCTTTGGGATTTTTCTTTTCTTTCTTTTTGAAGATTATGGAAATATGACTAATTTTCATGGTCTCACAGAAAGCCACACAGCCCCAAATAGTCTCCTAATTTTTAAAGTTTGGGTTTACTGCAATTTTGTAAACTAAAATTTTAAGCAAAATTTGAATAATCACTAAGATAAAAACAAAAGGTAGCATGAAAGTCATTTTCAAAAGACCTTAATGAAAAAAATTATTTCAAAATTTAACTTGTTTAAAACAGTATGTGACAACTTACCATATTCCTTTTCATTCACTTCAGAAATGGGTTCGGAAATAACACTGCAGAAAGAAATGGCGCTTGCTGCTGAGGGGTTCCGGGAGTGCCCCATGTGGGGGGGCACCTTTTTCACATTCTTTAAGGCTTCCTCCGCCTGCTCCTGTTCCATTGCTGCAACCATATCTTTATATGCCTTCCTGGCTTCCTCCGTGAGTTCTACTAACTTACTGAACAGGCTCTAAAAAGAAAGAGAGTTTGACTAGTCCATTTTTTGTTACAATTTCTATTTCTATTATTAGCAATAATAATCTCCACTGTTTCAGAATTAGATACACTTTCAATCAGCACAAATTCCAAAAGGTATGGCAACCACAGAACCTTATAAAATACTCTGCAACTTACATATTTATTTAATTCTCACAAGACTGAGGAAATTTTCTGATTCAATACTAGTCACTAAATGTGATATTTAAAGTTCTTGTAGAGTTTATCAATAGCCCATCAGTGTTGTCACAAAATACTGCAGAATCGACTTCATAAAAGTCTTAAAACATTATATGTTAGTAAGCTAAATAAGTGCTCAAGTATTACATAGTTGAATCCAGAAGAAAAAAAAAACCGTTGCAGAAATAGCAGCTAAAAATCTCTTTAAAATACTGTAGGATTAACTTATGTAAAGGATTCAACACTAAAAAAGGAAATACAATACTCAAGAGTTTTCCACTTATTCTTGGAGAGTCATCATCTCACTTCTTTAAATGCTTAACCACAGCACTGGCATGTGTCAACAGAAAATGTGCTGTCTGGGGGCAAGGGTGGGGAGCGAAGAAGGGTGTGCCTCCCAAAGTCTTACCTCAGCACCAAAGTAGTTGAAGATTCCCACTACACTGACAGGCACCAGCTTGTTCACACAGCGTCCTAGAGCTTTCCTTCCCAGGGCAAACACAAAAGGGATTTCCTGTTCCCGTGCCATGGCTATAACGTTATAGAGCGCCTCATCCAGGCCACCTGAGAAAGTCAGCGCACACATAGGGGTTTTAATACTTCCCAAATAGTGCTATTCTGGCACCCAATAGTTAAAGCATAAAACACAGCAGCAAAGGAGTCTATGAAGGCCTGTGGCACTTATGCCTTTTCCTCTTTGAATTTGTACTATATATGGACATATTTTCTTTCTCCCCAATTAAATTCCAAATTCCTAGTATTTTTGTCTCTCCATAGGATTTAGTGTAGAAGGAATCAAATTTCAATACAATAAACACTTGTTAAAAGAAGTTAATGAGAACTGTTAATAGTGGCTGATTCCTTTAGTCAATCTCTCAGTGGAAGTAGCAACCCATCACATGTATTAACATTATATGTTACTGTTTTTACTGGTATTGCTCCCCTATGGAGAACATGCCTGGTACTGCTACTTGATGCATCTGCCTACACAAAGTTGCCACTTCATGAAAAAGGACAAATAAGGGTACACAACATAGAACAAAGTACTTATTTGCCAGCTCATGCAAGAAGCTCTGTATTAACTGATGGTTTCTGAGGGGCAATTCTCCACCATAACCAAGAAAAGAGGGCCCTCAAAGAAAGGTAACATAAAAATGTAAAAATTTAGACTATATTTGCAGAGGTAAAAAAATGCACTCTCGCTGGTCCCCACTCTCATTACAACAGAGGCATGTACAGTTGGCTCAACTTACCTCCTTCACCAGTATTTGCAGGTGGGGTTTTTCTTTACAATCCAATCTCAATTTCATTACTTAATTTCACGTACTGAAATAGATTTTCTTCCTTCAGGCTCAATATTATGTTTTATACCTACACTCTGCTAAGTCATATGAATTCCACTGCGTGGAATTCACTGTGCGAATTTTGAATTCAATTATACTAAATAAGTATCAAAACACTTCAAGTAAAAAATTCATACCTTTGGACTGGATTTTTTCACAGTTAGGAGAAATTATAACACACTTGATCTTGTTTAACTTCATATGTTTGGTAACCTCCCTCAGCCCCATAACCAGCCGTCTCCTGGCTTTTGCTCTTGCAGGATCCTTCTGATAGATGCGCTCCTGGAAACTGACAAGCTCTTGAAGGAGAAGGGTCACACATTCATCAATCTCTTTACAAAGAACCTGATTACAATACCTGTAAAGGAAACCAAAAATAAGTCGGTTTGTCCTAACTTACTTTTCTGTAATTATAAAATTACTTTGGGAGAAAATAGATCTAGTAAAAGGTTTTCATAAAAAATTAAATCTTTAAAATCTCTTATGCCTTCAGTTGATTAGAAAAACAGAAGAGTTTTTCTGAATTAAAACAAATTGGCTTTTACATAACAGGTAGATCAACCTCAGGGAAATACTATCCAAACTCCAATTATTGAATTCCAAAGGATATAAATCAAATGTTAGCCTGCTGAATTAGATAAAAAAACAAATAATGTTTTTGGTAAGGAGATAGAAGGTTATTTCATTCCAATGAATATTAAAGATGCTTCTAGTAGGAAAGAAATGTAACTTTGCAGATGCTTACTGAATACCCTAACGCCAACACTTCATCCTCCACTCTTGGATAAGTTACAATCACCAGGCATTGTTTCCCTCAACCATAATTACACAGAGCTAACTAAGATGACGTCAAAGGTCCCTCTAACTCCAAGAATCTACAGCTATGGGGGATAAACTCGGTAATTAAATTAAAGCCAAAACATATGAGGCAAAGCAACCAAATGAAGCTCTTTGCGATATATTACAGCTACAATGCAAAAACTTAGAAAGGAAATAAGTATGAGACCACTATAGTACTTAATTTTAGGAATAAGGAAGTCATCTGAGCTTGTTTATTTATTTTTTAAAAACTTTTCTCTATTTTTAGAGAGAGATGGACAGGGAAGGAGAAAAAGAGGTAGAAAACATCAATGTGAGAGAGAAACATCCATCGGTCGCCTCATATGTGCTCTGACCAGGGACCAAACCTGCAATCCAGTGGTGTGCCCTGTCCAGGAATCAAGTCAGCGACCTTTCGGTTTGCGGGACAATGCCCAACCAACTGAACCACACTGCTCACAGCTATTTATTCTTAATATGCTCTACTTTTCTAGTTCTAATCTCTAATCCCTAATCCCTACCATTAGCAAGTACTTAACAAGAAAAACTGTTATAATTTCTAATCTAGGAATAACCAGGTAAGCAAATTTCTACTTCTAAATGACATTACAGAGTGGACAAATCTAGGCTTTCCCCTTGTGTGTAGGAGTGTGTGTGGTGGTGGGGGGGGGGGGGCTCTGTTTTGGGATTCTTTATGTTTATGCGAAAGACATTTAAATAAGTACAAATATGACATTACTTCAAAAAGGAAGATAAAACGAGACAGGCTAAGGAAAGATTAACTACTTAAAGCATGCAAAATTGAAGAACAGAACATCAAAAATGCAATTTTCTTCATTCTGTTTTGCTTTAAATTGTTTATAGCATTTTATTCTCTGAGAGTTTCCTTTGCTTCACATCTATTACTTGACATTTATTAACTCCACAAATCAGGACAAGAAGAATTTGCTCAAAAGAACAGTATAAAGAAAAGAACAAAACAAACCAATGTGCTTTGGATTCACACAGATTTTACTTTCACCCTGAGATTTGTTCATATGTCATTTTTAAAGGTAAAATTAATTCATCTGCACAAATGTTAAAATCCCCAAATCCTTCAGAGCAGTAACTGTTAGTTCAAGGTTATTCACCGATGGGCAATTGAAAACTTAAGAAATATCTGCTCAAAAACAAACAGGTTTGTGTAATAGGTTCACTTCATATAACAGGGTCTTAGAAACTTGGTATGAATTGGTTATAGGATTTTTTTTGAAGTGCTAATAATATAAACAAAATAGTGGAAGCACTTGAAGAGAGAAAAACCTCATAGTTTGACATTTTATATATAAGATGTAAGAGGCCAAATTTCCAGGCTATAAACACTATCTGACATAGAAAGTCTATTTACAGTCCACTCATTTACACATGAACACTGATGGCTGACGGAAGGCAAATGCTTTAAATATCATGAAACCAGCTATTAAACAAAATCTTGAACGTAAAGGTCTTTTAGTGTCTTGTCTGCTCAACCTACCAAGTAACAACGACAATACTATATTCAGAACTACGACCAAGGTACTTAAACTACTCAACCTCAATAATGAGACTAATACTTACTCTCTAAATCTTTTGCTGTGGATTTTGGTTATTGTTGAAGATGCCATCGGACTGCCTATCCCAGAACTAGCTGGAGAGCCTTGTGACACAGGTGTCATACAGTATGGAGAGTTCTGACTTGCTGGAGACAGCGAAGTGTCACTGGGCATGCTCAGTCCAGTGTCTGCAGAGACGTGGGGTGAGAGTAAAGACTTTAGAAACTTCCAATGCTGAAAAACTCCATTAAAATCAATATAATCAGTACAACTTAGAATGGCAGTTGTCTTCTGTATCACTTCTAAATTCACCACAAGCTAACACTGTGGAGAACATTTCTTGATTACTCTATATAGCATACTCTATAAAAATGAATTCTTCCTATTACCTTCTCAAAATATACAGAAAAAAAAAATCAAGCATGGCGTACAGGTCTCCACAGAAGAGAGAAGGCCAAATTATCTAAAACATATATTCCTAGAGGATTTAAATGAAAAACAAGGCATTAGCTTCTACACCAGATGATCCTATTACCTATCTGCATCATCTCTATTCCCCCCCATTTCTTAGAAATCATTGTTAAAACTGTATAAAATTCCCATTGCTTCTGGCAATGATGGTTCTACCTCACTCATTCTCTCCACACCACTCCAGGCACCATCCGTTTCTCTTCCTTGGTCTTTGCTTCTATGCTCAGGCAGCTGCATTTTTACAAGTCACCTCCTAACTCAACTGCCTCCTTCAGTTACTACTTTTTTCCTGAACACCTAAAGTCAGGATACGAGTTTGTATTTGGAGACTCAGTCCATTAATTAGCAATTATACAGAGTTTCTTATCTCCATACATGGTAAGCTTCTTGTAGCAAGACCAGTCTACTATATTTTATGACCTTCCCATTCCCACCCCAATTACTGATGTACAAATAACAAGTATTCAATAAACATCTTCTGAATGAACAGATGGGTAAATATGCTTAAATACAAAACAATGACATTTAATTTAGAGTAAAGGGGAATCCTAACCAAATATGTCCTAGTTGAACAGTCCTCAGAAGTAAATTCATTTTTCTAAACCAAATGGAACACTGCTACTTAATCTATATATAAATCAGACTTGAATGGTTGAAAAATACTGAGGAATAAATATATAACAGCAGAAAAAGGGACCTGCCAGGTCTTTCCTAAAATCTTTCTTCCACAGTAGTGGAATTTTAGAAGGAATCTACAGTTTTGCTGAGGTCCCAACTGGAATCATAAATGCTGGCAACTGTATGGCACTGAATCTGTGACCAATTGGATTGTGCACTATGACAGGCTTTGCAATTCTCTACTCATTGTGGCACACGCATAAACTCATGAAAGCCAAGAAAGACAATCAAGAAAACAATTCACTTAAAAATAGTCCTGTGAAAAAGGAGAGCTAGTGTTCCAGAAATAAAGGACAAAATGAAAAGAATTAAAACAGTTGCAGAGGATGCATAGGTGAGATTATAATTATGAAGCTTTACAACAAATTCAGCATTTGTTCAGGATCAACAAATTCTCAAAAATGCCAAAACCTACCATATAACACTGTTCCCTGCTTTTTACATATAGCCCTATAGAAGCATCTTTAAGAGAAACCACTCTCAAAACTAAATATAAAGCAAATCCTCCAATTAGGAGAATAACTAGTAATAGCTTACCTATCAAGTAAAATACTCGACACCATTCCATGAAAAGGGGAAAGGGGTAATCTTACCTTCCAGGGAAACAATCTCCTGTGGCAAATCATCAATAAAATCTAAGTGCATTTCTACTGGTTCCTCAGATCCCAAAAGATTGTGGTCCACAGTTAAACGGCCCTTCTTTTCCTCTCTCTCTTTCAAAATAACCTAAAAGTCATTATCAGTCTTTAATTACTGATCACTCTTTAAGTATTTATTGAATAATTAAAATGTTCACTATTACATAGGTACAATGGTTCACTTAAAAATGGACATGAGGATTCTGGATGGCTGTGTGTTTAGTTGGCCACATAAAAACTGACTAGCAAAAAGTTAAATGTAATTTTAGTCACCATAGCTAGAGGTACTATATCCAAAATAAAGAGAGGCAATTATGCTCTATAATACTATAGCTATCTACCACATCTACTTCAGTCTTCATACTGGTTCGCAAAACCTAGAGTGTACGTGAAAAGGGATGAAATAAAAAGTCTGGAAACTGGGTCATACAGTTCCCTTAGATTTACATTTGCCAGTCTTCAATTATTTGGACAGGATTACCTCCCTTTAATAACAACACTGAGTTAAACAGAGCAGTGCTGTTATTCATCACCTTAGATGAAGATGATGAGAGTACGATTTGCCTAAAACTACATAACAAGCACTGAAATCAGTATTAGAATCCACAACTTCTCATTCCTAGCGTCTGATGCTTTAGGGTGCTGAATGTTTTAACTTTTTAAAAGATCCTCCTATAGAAAAAAATTCATTCTCTAGAGCCCTGTTCAACACGAAAAGATACGCAAGATGCTAATGACATATCCCCAATCTCAAATTAACTAGTTACGGCATTTACGATGATGCCCATGAACATTTCACAATAACCTGTTGGCTAAATGCATGACATTACTTTTGCAAAACAGACTTAAACCTTTATTTATCCTGTAAAATAAACATCCCAGATTTTGCTTTACCTTTTTAAGTGCAGTGGGCCGTTTTAGTTTTACAATTTCCTTCTCTTTTCCTTTTTTTGCTTTAGAGGAAGTAATGTCCAAAGAATTAAAGGATGTCAAACAGGGCTGACTTTTGGTTAAAGGTTGTCTGTTAGTAGAGTCTTTAGTGTGAAAAGAAGCTGCAGTGACCACTAAAAACAAACAAGAACATTAGTTTTACTACTACAGCCAACTCTCCATACTTAGGAATTTTCTAATGCTAAATCTAAAACCCGAGGACATCCTCTTCTGGTGGAAAAACAGACATCAAATTGTCAGAGCAGCACATGCCCTCAGTACAGCTTTGACCCATTCTTGTAGTCTCCATATAATAAACACAAAGCCAATGCAATTAATTAATTTAGCAGTCCAAAGTAGCGATATTTAAATTGTTAGCTCTACTCTACTGCAGCAACCATCAAGCATCTCAATTCTGGCAACTGTTTTCCAGTAAGAATCGTTCCACTTCTGACATTTGAGAACCCTGCAAGTCCCCTCATTTTACTGAATCTGCCTTACGTGAGAATCACCCTTACATGTAGTCTCTCACTCCTCTCCTCATGCCAGTTGGTCAGAGAATGAGTCCCCTCCCCCCACTACATTCTCCAGTGACTACCCCCAAATCCTTAAGCAGTCCTAAATCTTTAATCTCAAACCTCTCACTCTAACACACAAGCTTTTCTTGCTACTGCTCTGAGAAGATATTGGGTTGGCCCAAAAAGTGTTATGTTTTATCCATATGATGACTCTAGTAGTGCTTAGTTGTTTATAACTTCATTGGAAACAATTGTGTAAGACTGTATTGTGACACCTGTCACATCAGTGCGCATTTAAAAAACTAACACCAAAACTGGTGAATTTTTGTGCAGCCATTTTAATACTGAAGATGGAAGAAGATACACAATATTTTCAGCATGTTATGCTTTATTATTTCAAGAAAGGTAAACACAACTTAAATGCAAAAAAAAAAAAAAAAGATTTATGCAGTTTGTGGAGAAGGTGCTGTGACTGGTAAAATGCATGAAAAGTGGTTTGTGAAGTTTCTTGGTACCACTGACCTTTTAGCCAAATAATTCTTTGCTGTGGGGCTATCTGATGCGTTGGAAGATGTTTAGCAGCACCCCTGGCCTCTACCCACTAGAAGCCAATAGCAGAAGATAGCTGACACACTCCAAATATCCAAATCAATAGTAATCCATGAAAATAAAAAATGTGTCTTTTATTTTACAGAATAAACACAATGGACTTTTAGGCCTACCCAATACTATCCAATACAAATTCACAAGCTACCTACGAGTAGGCAACAGACATCCTTACCCCTATCCAAAGCTCACCAACCACCTGAGTTTATAATCCCATTTTAGGATTAATTCCTTGAGGATCTTGCTCCATCCCTTCTCACTTACATCTTTCAAGTTCCTTATTAATTCCCACCTCTTTTCCCTAACTCCCAAAGAAACTAAAATCTCCTCTATCTACCCTGACTGGTGTGACTCAATGGGTTGGATGTCCTTCCACAAACTCAAAGGTTGCCAGTTCAATTCCCGATGAGGGCATATGCCTGGGTTGTGGGCCAGGTCCCTGGGTTAGGTGTGTACAGGAGGCAATCAATCAATGTTTCTCTACCTCTCTTTCTCCCTCCCTTCCCCCTCGATCTAAAAATAAGTAAATAACATCTTTCAAAAAAAAAAAAAAAAAGACTAAAATCTCTTCTATCTAAAAAAAAAAACAAAAAACCCAAACAGGCAAATCAATAAAACCCTTGCCCTGAATGGCTTCCCCTCAAGTGAAGGTACCATCATTCCCCTTTCCTTCCTTGTTAAAATTCTCAATGGTCTATGTTCTCTTCATCACGTCCCAAATTATTGCAACCTGGCCTTTGTCCTACCCAGTCTCTTGAAACTGCTATTGTGAAGATCACATATACCCTTGCCATTGCCAAATCTCATTCTCTTGAGTCTTCATTCTAGTCTTGTTTTTTTCACCATTTGGTACCCAAAACCACATCCTCTTCCCCAAAATTATAAGTCTGCCTCTGTAACTTAACACTCTTCTATTTTCAACGTGTGGTTGCCTCTTGAGCACCCCCTACTGAAGACGTGGCCCGAAACCCAGGCATGTGTTCTGACTGGGAATCCAACTAGCAATCCTTTGGTTCACAGGCCAGGGCTCACTCTCCTATTTTCTTATTCTTCCTCAAACCTATTTCTCTGGTTCTTCTTCCTTTTGTCCTTTAAATCTGAGCATTCCACAAGGCTTTATCCCTGAAGATATTTTTTTCTAACTTTTATATCCCCAACAATCTTATGTATCAATATTTCTACAGTTACAACTGTCTCTATTTGAAATGCACTGACTTCTAATCTAAACTGCACATACATACATAACTAAAAGTTACATGGGAACCAGCAGGATCTCTTTAACTAGCACTTCAATACAACAAGGCCAGAGTCTGCTGTTCCCAACAGAATTCTAGCTTCATGATCCTTATTTTGTTAGGTATCATTATAGCCTTTACCACTATGACAGTTCTTCAAGCCAGAGAGTTTGGAGTCATCTTTGATATGTTTGTGCATTCCATCAGGAAAAAACAATCAAACAAAAAAACCTATCAATGACTTACAATCTTCATATCTCTAACATCATCTCATCCTGTTTTGGGGCTTCCCAAGAAAGTTGATTCCTTTGTAATTAACACTTCTCAGTTTAAACACTGGTGACAGATTAGAGATTAACCTCATTTCTGTTGATCAAGAATCCTCCTCTCCTCTCAAAAACCAATCTAAATGCTATCATATATGAAGTCATTTATGTTTTTTATTATTTTCTGAATATAGCTTTTCTCTTTCGTTCTTTCTTTCTTGTTTGTTTGTTTATAGAGAGAGGGGAAGGGAGGGAGAAAGAGAGGGAGAGAAACATTAATGTGTGGTTGCCTCTCGTGCACCTCTACTGGGGACCTGGCCCACTACCCAGGCATGTGCCCTGACTGGGAATTGAACTGGCAACCCTTTGGTTTGCGGGTTGGTGCTCAATCTACTGAGTCACACCAGCCAGGGCTGAAGTCATTTAAAGTAACATCCTCCCAATACCTTCCTATTGACATAAACTACTTTCTCTTCTAAAAGTTCATAAAACTTGGCTGGTATCTTTCCTTAGGAGCTACTTTTTATTAGTCATTTGTGTACATCTTTCTCACTGACAAGACTATAAACATATATTAATATCTGTAATTTCAGTTTCTGACCCCGTGCTTGCATGTAGATCTTTACATCTGTATATATTAACATTTACTAAGTGAATCAAAGTTGTAACAGTAAGCCATGCAAAGTATCATAGGTCAACAATCTCACCTTCATAATAATCAGTTAACATTTACTGAGTGATTATAACCCACACATACTTCTAAGTGCTTTACATATATCATCTCATTTACTCCTCAAAACAATCCTGAAGCAGGTACTGTCATTACTTTCATTTTAATGTGAGAAAACTGAAGCACAGGAAGGTTAAATAACTTGCCAAGGAAACAGATGGAAAAACAGAATTTAAACCCAGGCAGCTCAACTTCAAGCCCTGCTTGTAGCCACTAGGCACACTGCCTCCAGAGCACTGCTAACTCAGTTCCATTCCCTACAGTCCTTTCTCTTAGTGAGATATTAACACCATTCCTCATCTCAACAACATGCAACTCCAAAGCTTAGTACGCATTCAATATTATTTTTACTAATAGTTACTAAAAGGTAAGTTTTAACCTGGATGGGTGATGAACTATAGATTTAAATATTTTGCAAATAGGATTAAAGTCATACACTGCTACTTATCTTTTCATCTAAGACCAATAGATCCTTTTCAAAGAAACAGAAAATTCATTCATGTCTCTGAGCATCTGTGCTGTTTGGTTGGTGCCTTTACCTTCCTTTTATCTTACACCTCACATTCTAAAACAAAGACTATCGAAAGAAATGAGGAAGCACATCAGAGCTACTGAGCTCTAAATTTGACAAGGTTTGCTAAAATATAAGCTACTGTTTCAGGAGCAAGCTAGATCATATTCATTCATTCATTCATATTCGCTCTCTCTCTCGCACGCGCGTACACACACACAATTTAAAACTTAGAGAACCGAATTACTTTTGTTATTTCAACCTTTAAAAAAGAAAAAAACTTGGTTGGTTGGTTGCTTCAAAATGTACATCAACTGACATTTGAACAGAGACCTGGAATACCGAAGGGAACAAACTATACTGATATCTGAGGAGAGAGAGTTCCAGGTAAATAAGATAGCACTCACAAAGATACTGAGCAAGGAGCATGCTGGGTGTATCTATGGAACAGTGAGAGAGCTAACTTGACTAAAGCAGTGTACCAGGAGAGAATGGTGATGAGGGTAGAAAAATAACAGGATAAACTAAGACAAGGACTTAGCAGGGCTCTGGCTTTACTCCAAGTGTGATGAGGAGTAATGGAGTGATATAATCCTCTGTGTGTGTGTGTGTGTGTGTAATATACATATATATAGTATACTCACCTGATAACATGTTTATTGATTTTAGAGAAAGGAGAAGGAGGGAGAGAAACATCAATGTAAGAGAAACATCCATCAGTTGCTTCTCGTATGTACCTCTACAAGGGACAGAATTCGCAACCTACGCCTGTACTCTGACCGGGAATTGAACCAGCAATCTTTCGGTTTATAGGATGACATTCCAATTGAGCCACACTGGCCAGGGCCTCAAGAGGCAGCTTATATTTAAAAAGATCACTCCTTGTAAAAGAGACTGGGGTTAGGGGTAAGGAATGGTTGGTGATAAGAGGCTACTACAGTGTAGTACAATGGGGCTACTAGGGTAGCAGGAGAGGAGCTGGTGATAGGACTCTGGACCTTTTTATATACCTATTATTTAGATTAACAATATCTAAAATAAATTATTAAAGCCAGATAGCAAACTGCTCAGACTAACGGTATCACCTGTACATGCCAGAGGCCTGGTGTTGGTAATCTGCCGTGCTTTCATAGCTTGCTGCTGTTTTTCCAGGGCTGCTAACATGTCCCCCAAGTCTAGCTGCACAGGTGTCTTACTCTTTTTTCCAGCTGCCTTCGATAAAGCTTCCTGCAAGGTAAATGAACAAAATAAAATTTTATTTTTTTTTTGTATGAAAGTGTGGCAATTTAAGATGATTGCATTTGTCACTCCTCTCCCTCACTGCAAGCCTACTGAATAAACTATTACATTTGTTCATAAAAATGAATATACGTACCTGTAATTTTTTTTGCTCCATACTTATTTCTGAATATTCTTGAGCTGTGGCAAGGGCCGCTGCTAAAGCTTTCTTCTTCTGACTTTTTGCACGTTTTGGAACGGAAGTTGTAATGGGAATTGGAGTCTGAACTATATTGATTGGTGAGTTTTCAGGTAAGTCATCCAACTATAATAATCAGAGAAAATCATTTGTCAGTGATTCCATGAAAGATAATTAGAAATATTGTATTCCATGATAAGAAAAATTTCATGATAATAAGAAAATATTCCAGAAATATTCCATGATAATAAGAAAAGACAATCAAGAATGTGGGATATTCTACAGAATCACTATACTAGACTCTTCAAAGAATCCAATGTCATAAAAAACAGAGTGAGATGGTGGGTCCATTCTAGACTGAGAAATAATAAAGACAAAACAGCTTAATGCAGTAAGTGATGCTCATCTGCACCCAGGACTCAAAACAAAGTAACTCCAAAGTGAACTTTTGCAACAATTGGGGAAGTTTCAGTATGGACTGTGTGTTGTATGATGTCATTTAATCAATGGTATTTTTCTCGTGCATAATGAAAACATGACTTTCCTAGGAAAGTGTCTTTGTTCTGGCTATGTTGAAAAGAAATATTACTAAAGGTACCATTATATACTATGCTGCCCCACATCCTTATACTTACCTGTCACATTTTTTTCAACATAGCCATAATTCAAAAGCTATTCACATATTTTGCTTATATTTTTTGAAAAAAGAGTCACTCACTACTTTCGAAGAAAGTTTCTGTTGAATATTCTCTTCTTTAGCATTTCCGTTCTCATTTAGTTCTCGAAATCCATCTTCATCCTGAAGGTTTCACATTTCAAATAAAAACAGTTCAAAGAAATAAACTCTTAAGAAAGACTTTAAAATGCTGAAGAGTAATGAAAAATGAGGAAGTAACTTTTTTGGTACTAATATTAAACTATTTACAGTCTTAAACATAGGTAATTTAGTTATTCAAAGATGGGTACATATCCACACACATCCATCCTTTGGATTTCTTCATCTACTACTCAACTGTTATTATTAATAATTCTACCCTGATAGGATAGGGTAATAGAAAAATTCAAAAAGGGTTTTATCACATTTCAAATAATTTGGAAAAAATTTAAACACATGGCTTAATATGAAGTTCATTAATATATTACCTGTCCTGTATTATTATACATACCCATCACAGTTTAAAGTTAAAAAAATAAAAATTTAAATTTCCCATTCAAAGTAATTTCTTAACCAATATCCTCCTTTACATTAAAGATTATTTCTAGTATCTTTAACTAAATGTAAGTTTGGAACCAATCACATGGTTAAATGCAAATAATAAATCTGCCACACATACTGTTTTTGATAAAATAATTATGATGCATTATCAAGTCTATTACGTCAATTACCAAGCTTATCCAGCATAACATTCAGCTCTAGCATCTGGGCTCAAGCATGTTTCCAGCTAAATCTTTATTAACCTAGTTTGCAGAAACTATGACCCAATAAAATCAGTTTACTCAAACGAGTTACCTGAGATATTGTTCAGCATCTTGACACAATTCATTCTTTCAAATCTATTCTAAATGTTTTTCTTTTCTTTTCTTTTTTTTTTTTTTTTAAGATTTTACTTACTTTTAGCAAGAAGGGAAAAGAGAAAGAGAGGGAGAAAAACATCAATGTGTGGTGCCTGTCATGCACCTGGCACTGGAGACCTGGCTTGCAACCCAGGCAAGTGCCCTGACGGGGAATCGAACTGGTGACCTTTTGGTTTGCAGGCCCGAGCTCAATCCACTGAGCTACAACAGCCAGGGCCCAAATGTTTTTCCTACCCTGAGTGAGTGCAAAGGGACTTGTCTCTCCTTTGAACTACAACCACACTCAAGCGAATATTTAGGAGTATACGTATCTACATTCTCTACCACAAAGCAACCTCCATAAGCATAATATGGTTATTCACTTCAATGTATCGTTCAGAGTACGTTACTTTCACACATACGAATAGGCCTTCAACTAGATGAATAAATAGAAATACTGCAATTAGAATATAAACTTCCTGCCTGTTAGAGAAAATAAAATAACTTTTCTTCTTTCTCCAAGACTCCTAACAAGCAGCACAAATGAACTAGATCAACTTATTCAAATCTGAAAAGCCTGACAAAAAGACTGAACATAACAAAAACTATGAAGAAAATTTTATACTAGGTGAACTCCACATAAAATCGAGTTCTACCCCTACATGTTATCTCGAAATGATGAATACCCATGCAAAATTTTATAGAAATAAAATTAATAAAGTTAATGTTAGACTAACTATACAGGGTAGGGCAAAGACAGGTTTACAGCTGTTCATATGGAAAATAATACAATAATACATCATAATACAAGAATAAACCAGTTCACCTACTTATAACTATAAACCTACTTTTGCCCAACCCTGTATACAACCAAGACCAAAAAAAGTCAAACTTTTAGTCCTGGCTGGTGTGGCTCAGTGGATTGAGTGCTGGCCTGCAAACTGAAGGGTCACCCACTCAATTCCCAGGCAGCGCACATGCCTGGGTTGTGACCAGATCCGCAGTTGGTGGCATATGAGAGGCAACCACACACTGATGTTTCTCTCCCTCTCTTTCTCCTTCCCTTCCCCCCTCTCTAGAAAGAAAGAAAGAAAGAAAGAAAGAAAGAAAGAAAGAAAGAAAGAAAGAAAGAAAGTCAATACTTGTAATTGATAATCTAACAGTTACATGTTAAGACATAAAAGGTATTATAATAGAAGAAAATTAATTTTGTAAAGGGAACCTCTGCTATAACAGATTTCAAAAAGAGTGTGAAAAAATACCTCAAAATATAAAGACTCAGAATTTGGGTCACTTCTATGAGACTGACTGGGGTTTAACTGCTTGTTATCTTGTCTCTTCTGCAAATTCTGTCTTCTTTCTGAGGAAGTACTATGTCCTCGGCATCTGAATCCAACCTAAGTAAAAAACCATGGGGAAAAAAACATGTCTTATTATTTTCAAGTAAATATTTTATTGAAGTATAACGTACAGAAAAGTATACAGAAGTACACAACTCAATGAATTTTCATAAAAGTGCATAATTTATTATAAAAGGTTGAAAGTTTTGAGAAATAAGGTCTTTATAAGGAAAATATGAAAATGTGATAATGCATGTTACTCCACCTACCCCCAAACATGAATGTTTATATCAGTAAACTGACTGTGGTACACTCACACTATGAAAACAGAAGTCAGCCACAAAATGGGATGAATCACTGATATATCCAACAACCTGGATAAATCTCTAGAGAACTGTGCAAGTGAAAAGAAAGCCAATCCTAAAAGATTGTATGAGTTCCTTTATATGACATTTTTTTTAATTATTTTATTTATTTTTAGAGAGAGGAGAAGGGAGGGGAAAGAGAGAGAGAAACATTGACATGTGAGAGAGGCATCAATCAACTGTAGACCTGGACTAGGAATCGAACCAACCAACCCAGGTTGGTTCGATTTGCAGGATGATGCTCAATCCACTAAGCAACACCAGTCAGGGCTATACAACATTCTTGAAATGACAAAACTATAGCAGCAAGTGGAAACATATTAGGGGATTCTAGGAGTTAAGGAGAGGCTGGTAGGGTTGGGGAAAGGAAGGGAGTGTGACTACAAAAGAGCAATACAAATGATGAATCTGTTCTGTATCTTGACTATATCAATATCTGGGCTGTGATATGATTAATCTTAGGTTTTAAAAAAGTCTTGAAACATCAGTCTACAAAAACATAGCAGAAAATACAAGTGAATGTTTGATTTCTGAAAGATGTTTTAAGTCTAAAAATAATCAGCAATTTTAAAAGGGAGAATATTTTGACTTAAAAAGATTCTGCATGTCAAAAATGAATCAAATACATGCTTAAAAAAATATAACAGTACTGGCTGGGTGGTTCAAAGGATTGAGCATGGGCCTGCACATCAAAGGGTCACTGGTTCCATTCCCAGTCAGGGCACATGCCTGGGGTGCAGACCAGGTCTGCAGTAGGGGGCACTTGAGAGGCAATCATACACTGAAGTTTCTCTTCCTCTCTTTCTCCCTCCCTCCCTGTCTCTAAAATTAAATAAATAAAATGTTTTTAAAAATTTTTTTTAAAGAAAAATGTAACAAAGCATTGGAAGTACAAAAGAAAGCAAACACTTTATACAACATCTGTCTTAGGTCTTATGAAGTGGAGAGTTACAAAATAAACAAAACTTAACATACTACATGCATTTCCATAGTTTTTTTTCTTTTTCTTTTTTTGTTCTTTTACCATTTCTCACCACTTTTGAGGCAGAGAGAAAATATTTTTCCCTATCAGTACTGCCTCCTCTCCAGTGGGCTACTGACACCAAAAGTAACAGGACCGAGGCTGCAAAACGGGCAGGTCCAGCAGACACAATTTCAACGTAAAATTCCAGTACTTAACCAAACATTTTATAGATTCAGTTTAGTCTTCTTAACTAATTCTTGTTTTAGCTCTTTTGTTTTTAATCAAATAAAGCTAGACTGCCTCACAAGCCTGCAACTAACGATGACTTATTTCTGCAACAACCACAGGGAAGAGGGCATTATTCCACTTGTTTTCCTGACACCCTAATTAACGTTAGGGCACATGTGAAGTACAACTTCACTTTAGGGAGGCAAAAATAGGCAAGTATTTGGTCTACTAATTTGTTAATAACTTTCTCTTATTTCAGTTCATCCACAGAACTATTCATATAACCTTAATTCCTTGACTAGATTTAAGGAAACCAGCAATCTATCTAAAAGTTGAAAAGGAAAAATACTGACCAATATACAACTCCCTGATTTCATAGGCAACCGATGCGGGAAGACAGTTACTGGAAGTTTGTGACAGGGTATTACTTGCTCTGCCCTACTGCAGCTAGCCCTCGTTACCCACAAGGTCAGGAAGCGGCCCAGTCTGGCCCCAGCATGGAGAGGCAGTCATCACTACGCACTGCAACAAGCAGAGTGTGGCTCACGTGTTTATAGTTGAGCAGAGTCACACGGGCAAGGCTGCAGTCCTGAGTTCAAAGAATCCATATTTAAAGCATTAAAATTCTTTATATGGATGCCAGCAAAGTGAAGCAGGACTGAAAGGTATTCTATCTTATAATTACGAAGTATTCAAATATATTTCTAAAATTGAAAAAGTAGGAAATGGTACAACATGCAGCCATATATACACTACTTACTTTCAACATTTTGCCATTTTGTTTCATTACTTAAATAATACTTTTACTGGCTAAGCCATTTTAAAGTTACAGATATATTTTACTTTTAAGTAATTCAATATGCATCTCTAAAAATTAAGGATACTGACCTTCAAAACCATTATATCATTTATAGTAATTCATATCACATTACTCAAATTTGTCCAACCTAATTCAAATTACCTGTGAATTATTTCTTTGTTCATTCTGCCTTCCACCTCTAGAAAATGTCTGATTTTTTTCCATCCAAGGTTTTTTCTGAGTTGCCTGGCAAGTTACATTGGACCAATTTACACCACCTGTAACAAATGAGATTTAAAATATGATTTCCTTATACAAGATGCCCAAACCTAAATTGTTCCTTAACTTTATGTGCTGAAATCCAGTTACTATAAACATAATAGTGCACATGTTTCTATAAACTTTAAGTATTACTCCAGTTCTTAGTAATTTAAGTGTCATATCTCTGAATACCTTTGGGAGGCATTTTTTCAATTTTATCAGCAAGACTGTACTTTCAATCTAACTTGAATCTCTTTAGAAGATTTCTAATTTTTTGTAACATCAGCAAGCTTCATGCTTAAAAGCAAAACTTTGACATGGACGAAGAAGAAAATATAGCAAAAACACTATGCAGAAAAATAAGTACCTGTACATACAGATGATTCCACATTCTAAAAATAGAAACAAAAACGACAATTATTTTCCACTTCAAAATCAATACCATATACCTTGCAAATATTTCATAATCTAGTCTAGTATGAAGGATGCTTATTACAATCTTAGAAAAAAATATACTTCTCCATAAATGAGTATTTTTCATATTAATAAAACATACAAAATATGTAACCATCATATCACTACAGGAATTGTTAATGAAACAGACACTTAAACTTTAGCAGAGGTAACAAGAATAATACTGACACAGATGACTAATAAAGAAATCAAAGCAATGGCACATACATTCATGAGGCCAGAATCAGTTCGTGAAGTCCCTGTGGCAGGCTGGTTGTTGCTGTGTTTGGGACTGCAGTAGCCACTATCACTGTCAATGTCAGCTTCACTCGCTCCCTGCTCACTGGAGGATTCAGCAGTAGGGTGGGACGCTCTCCTCCTCCTACCTTTGGACTTCCAGAGCACTGTGGCAGAGCTCTCTGAGAGAGACTTGTTAGCGATGTCTGACGGGAAATCTGCAAGGCAAGAAAAATGTGACAATTCTTTTGTGAGGGCCAAACTGATAAATTCTTATCAAATTATCATTAAGGTTGTAAGAAAATAAAGACATGCAACTTTGTAAATGGTGAAAACTTTTTGAAAAGATCATCAAAAGTTAAGATATTCCTGTCAAGTTGGTTTATAGTATCTGCTTATTATGAAGAGAATAAAATATTAGTATAATTAAAATAAAACAAACCTCTATTACCCATTTAAGAAACAGAACATCATCATGCAGGTCCACTGCATGCCTTCTCCACCACTGCATCCTCTTCCCCCCTCAGAGGCTACTTCTATTCTGAATTCTATGCTTATTAATCCCTCACTTTTAAAAATAGACTTGCCATGAATTTTTGTATTCCTAAAACATAAATCATGTAACATCGCAATTTTAACTTTATAAAAATAAAATTATACTGCCTATATTTGGGTCTTGCTTCCCATCCCACCATCCCCTCAACATTGGGTTTGCAATGCTAAAGCACGTGGCTGTAATTCGTTAATGCCACTGGAATGTAGAATACCCCAGTATGACTATATGGTGATGTATTTATCCTCTGTACCACTGATGGACACTTAGGTTGTTTCAGGGTTTTGCTATTATCAAGAACGACATGCTATAAACATTCTCACACAGACAAATGAATGTACGTGTGTATGTGGAAGTTTCTCTAAGGTAAATACTTCTGGGCCTAGGAGATACAGTATATCCAACTTTTCCTGGTAATGCCTAATCATTTTCAAAGGTGGTTAAAACAGTTTACACTTCCAGAGCAGGATATAAATATCCCCTACTGATCTACATATTCACCAAATACTTGATACTGTCTTCTAGGCTATAATTTTCACCGACTGTCTGGTATAAAAAGATAGCTCAGTGTATGTAAGTTTTAATTTGAATTTTCCTGCTTAAACGAGGTTGAAATCTCTACTGATGCTTTTAGGCACTCATGTTTTCCCTTCTGTGAAATATCTTTTAATTTTACTTTAGGATTGCTTGACTTCTGCCTATTTTTCTACTGAGTTGTCTTTTTCTTATTCTTGTATTTCACAAATGTTAATTACAAGAACTAAAAAAAAAGCCTACCAATACAACAAATCATAAATTTTCTTTTTCCCCACATTTCCACACTTACATAATTTTTATACAGCCTCAATATTATTTTGAGTTGTGCTGTTTAACATAAAGTATATGTTCTTCACAATTATAATGTAAGAAGGCTCCATATTATTCCACTGAGTGGATATCCTGAGCTTCTCTTGACTTGTCAGCTGTTACTGGACATTGGGAAGTTTTTAGTGTTTTTGTTGTTCCTTTTCTTTCTAAGGGGGAGATTCTATTTGGATACATTCACTAGAGTGAAAAAATTGGGTCAAAAAGTCCCTTTTCTTTCTAGGGGGAGATTCTGTTTGGACACATTCACAGGAGTGGGATAATTAGGTCAAAGGAAAAATTCCGATTGTTCTAGCAAACTATTTTAGCCCCTTAGCACTGTGTCCTAGGGGCCCTGAGGGCAAGGTGGGATCACTTTCTTATCGATTCATATGAATTCTTTATATGTCCTCATACTAATTCTTTGTCAATTGTATGCACAGTAAAAACCTCTTCCAAGTTTGTAGCTTGTTCTTTCACTCACTTTTGATAAACAGAAATTTTGAACACTACTCATAGTTTCCTCTCTGTAATCATAAAGCTATCTGCCTATATTTTTTTCTGCATGTGGTTTTCCCATTTAAGTCCTTAATCCATCTGGAATAGATCTGCATGGGGTACAGGTTAAAAATTTGTAATGCTATTTCTGACATTTCTCATATTCAAGAATGTGTTTCCACATATATGTGACTGTTTGGGGGCTCTATGTTTTGTTTAATTTTTGTATACTATATTTTTGTATAACCATTAAGAATTAAAATGGCTTACTAGGTCTTGACATCTAGAGAAAAAGTTCTTTTCCAGGGATGTCTTGGGTCTTCTTAGACCAGTATTATTTTATTTTATAATTAGTTTGTCAAGTTCCACAAAAATTACTATTGGAATTTTGATTGGAACTGCTCTGAATCTACAGACTAACTTAGGGAAAAAACTACATTTATAATATCAAATCATCCTGCATGAACCTAATATTTATATATTTTTAATGTCATAATAAAATTATAGTTTCTTGCATAAATGTTTTATACATCTTATATAAGGTTCATTGCCAGAAACTATATTTTTGTTGCTATTGTAAATGGTATCTTTCTTAAATTTGTTTATTGGTAGCATACTTAAATGCAATTCACTTTTTTATATTATATCTGCCTCACTTACTAAATTCTTATTAAGTAATAAAAGCTTGTGGTTTAAGAGTAAAAATCTATTACAAATTCCTTTATAGTATTTCATTCTACCTTTGACTGGTACAAATTAATCGTAAGAAAACAAAAACAAATAAAATGCACAATCCTCAGAATTCCAAAATAAACTAAAAAATAAGAATATAAATAAAAGATATAACCTATTCAAATTATACCTTCACCTTTTCATTTTCTAATTCTTATACTCCAGAAGGGTAATTTTGTGGTCACAATGATTAAAAGTACATAAACTTTTTAAATGCAGTCCCAAGGTTGAAAGCACGTACAAATAAATCCCTGTGATTAGGGACAACCAAAACACAGAAAACTTCGTGGTAGATCAATCACACTGTGATTCTTTTCCATAGCACCCCAAGCAATTTGCCAGTCTGTTGAGCTCACTGCTTTCTGCCCTACAAACCACACAATGACTGTACTGTCAAGCAAGACTGTTTAACTGATTCCCAGATCCTCTCTTGCCCTTATTGTATCTAATCAGTCATAAAAGGATAACTGAATAGAAGTCCAAAAGAAAAGGTACATCCCAAAGGAAAGAAAGTATGCACCACCTAATTCATTTTAAGCCAGACTGCATTTGAGTGGAAGCTACTGAGGTGTAAAAAGCAAATGTGCCTTTGAACAGATCTAATTCTTGGCCTTGGATCATTAACAAGGATTTTTTCTTACTAGTGTCAATGACAATGGGTGTGAGGTGACAGATACCTATCTACTCTATAGCAATCAGGTGGAATTTTATGATGTAAACTAGAAAATAGATGGAATATTTTAAGACTATTAATTCTTATCTATTACCAGGATAAAGCTTTTTTATTTAATGCTTAGACCATCCTCTAAAAATCTTTTCTACTTGTTTGAATTCATAGGTCTGGTTCAGATCTATGCCACAATATACACTGAAAACTTGTTAATTCTCTCTTAAAAAGTATTATAAAATGTTAGAGTATTTTATAAAAGGTTTTAATCTAGTTATGAAAACATGTACAATTATGATTTCTACTGAAATGACTTTCATATTTCTACAATTTCTGAAAAATTCCATCTCTGATTTCTAAACTGCTCCACTACTTTATAAGGAAACCTCAAACCCTGCTCAATAAGCCAGGTTGCATAAGCCAGCAAGCAAGTTGAAAGAACATTACCAACATGGATCTTTCCTAGAGAATTCCAACGAAGTGGCAGGATAATGGAAGGATGCAACTCCAGAATCGTGAAAAGTGGCATAACCCACACTCATAGAGTCAATGCAAGACAACAGATAAAGATCAGTGGTGCGCACTGCTGTGAGAACCCCTGCCTTACCAGTCTGCTGGGAAGCATCTACCAGAAGCACGATTTTTGACCGATGATCAGGACCTGCTGCATTTGTCTCTTTCTGAGTAGCTACGTTTTTCACCAGCGGCCTTTTGCTTTTTATGTGCTGTTGTAAAAGCTGTTGCTGATTTAAGTTAAAAAAAAAAATTAAGAGTCTACTCCATGTATTAAACATTATAAAATACACATCCACTATACAATATACCTAAATGTGTGCTCCAACTTAGTGGCTCCCACCTCATAAAGAAACATGGCTAGAGTGTTAGGATTTCATGAAATTATCTGCAGCCAGTCATAATAGGCTAAATAAGGTATTGTACACACATTTTAAACATTATTTTTCAAATAACCACTAACACTACTACAGATAAAATATAAAGTCATTTTTAATTGTTACTTGCATTTTTAATTTTCTCAATTAATTAATAAACTATAGATATATAATCATGTCATAAAAGGATTATAAATTATTATTTAAAAGGATAAATTAAAGGGTAGTAACTTATGCAAAGACTAAATTTTGGTTTCATGATAGACATGAAGTATAAAAGAAATTCCTGCTTTAGAGTTTACAAAGAAAATACTAAAAGCTGATCCTTTCCTTCATTTTTAAAAAATATGAGTATCACTAGTCACAATTTATAAAATAGAACTCTGAATTTAACATTCCAAGTGCTGGGAATGCATTCTAAGAATCATGTTTCTTCAACATCTGAAAGGTATATACTACTGTCTTATTCCCAATACTTATTTCTTTTCATTTTTAGAGGTCCCCCAAAACTTCCTTTGACCCAGGGTGTTTCCATTAATGAAGGCTAAAAGCCTTTCAAAACCACCTCTGCTGCTTGTTTGTACTCTAATTTATAAAATATGCAAGAGGACAACAAAGACTATTCAACAAACAAGCTGGGCTGGTGGAATCTAGCAAAGCACCAACTCCTTGATGATACAGAAGTAAGATGCATCTAAGAAGTAACACTGCCTTTTATTAGCTCAAAAGTACTAAGAAAGATGATTTTTCCTATTTGCTTTGATAGTAAGGCCTCAATGGAAAATTTGAATAACAAAATGGTATTCCTCCTAAAAATTCACAGGATAAAAACAATAGAAGTTGAAGAAATTTAAAGAATCACAAAAGTTCTTTTCCATAACTACCTCCTGCTAATTTCTGGAGACTGAAATATCTTGAAGTGCATTAGCCCTTCAACAGTCCCAGCAAGGGATCCATACTAAGCACTTATTAGTATTGGTGACACTATACTGGTGATGCAATTTTTATCACTAAATTAAAATAATTTGGAAATATTTGTGCATTGTGTTTATGTAAAACTCTCTGAAGGAACTTGAAGACTATAAATCATATCACCAATTAAGAATGAGGAAACAAATTAATACAAATTATTTTATAAATTTTATAAATATTATACCCTTAACTATTTTGTAATAGTGAATGAAATGTTTTATAGTAAATTCAACATAAAAAGCTAATCAATATAAGCGCAAATCACTCACACTATTATTAACAGCAGAAAGATTACACATAAAAGCCAATCAAAATCAGTTGCTTACTTTTGGTACCACTGATCCTCTGTTACTGTTTCTGCTTCGATGACCGGACAATGGGAAGACTTGTCCAAGCTGATTTGGACGCTCAGTGCATTCTGTGGTTATAGTATTTACAGTATTTGCAGCTTGAAAGGTGTTGGAATAAGGGATAGGAAAAGGATGATAGAAACCCATAACCTGGGCACATGGTGCTGGCATCAGCTGATAATATGTATACTCTGTAGAAACAGGTGGCTGAGCAGATATAATGGGGTAGGCGAGGTATGGTCCAGCTGGGTTCGGATTGGGCTGTTGCCATCGTATATCATTGTTATATAATGGAAACTGTCTGTAAAACCAAATCAAAAGAGAACAATTCTATTGACAATTCTGAGAGTAATGCTAAAGCAAAATCTCAACTCATTTTATTTTTATCCTCACCTGAGGACATTCTTTCATTGCTTTTTAGAGAGACAGGAAGGGAAAGGAAAGGGGACAGAAACATCAATGTGAGAAAGATCGATTTGTTGCCTCCTGCATGCACCCGGGCTGGGGATCATATGCACCCAGACCAGGGATTGAACCTGCAACCTAGACATGCACCCTGAATGGGAATCGAACCCACAACCCTTTGGTTATAGGACAATACTCCAACCAACAAAGCCATACTGGCAATGGCTTAACTCATTCATTTTAATAAAGAAAACACAAAGGAATAGTGGCTTCATAGTAATTCTGAAAACCAAGATAAAATGATCTTATCAATTTCTTTGCTATAGAGCAGGGATGTCAAACTCATTTTCACTGGAGGCCACATCAGCCTCACAGTTGCCTTCCAAGGGCTGAATGTAACTTTAGGACTATATAAATGTAACCACTCCTTAACGAGAGACAAGGAGCTCAGTGCTGCTGCCGGGTAGAAACAAGGTGCCAGATAAAACAAGGTAGAGGGCCGGATTTGGCCTGCAGGCCTTGTGTTTGCCACCTGTGCTATAGAGATTATCATATATATGTAATAACAATTTAAATGATAGTATAAAGGAATTCAACCTGATAGTTTTACTACATTCCAAACTTTTAAAAGTATATACCATTGTTATTTGTAACTATCCCTTCAACATCCTCAAGACATTGCTGCCTAAAAGTTAAACACCTACCTGCTGGACCTGCCAAGAGTTCTAAGTTCCTATCCAATGCTAATAACTGACAGCCTTCTGCAGAGAGCAGGGTAAGATGATCATTGTGTAAGGTGATCATTACAATGGGTGATTTGATTCCTCCACATCTCATTAGCTCAGTCCCAGGGTCTTCTGCTCCTCTCCCACACTCCCCTAAACACTTGGCCAAGTCCAGCTCTTTTCCTGGCTTCCCTCCTTGGCAATGGAAGCAGGCTTCAGGTCCAAGGGAAAGAAGAGAAAAGGCAAGCCTGTCCCCTGCCATCTTATTCCTAGTATTAGAGCTTCCTCTAGCACAGTTTCCTATAAAGCACCAGCAAGATTCTTGTCTCAGCAGTCCTTCTCACAGAAGGTCGCTGCTGACGAATGAGGGGTTATAGGGAACTGGAGCATAGAGCTTTTCCTAACTATTCCTGACAAAGCAAAACGGAAAAATGTTCACTGCCATGATTCTAAATATACTTTTAAATAATCAGCTAGCTTACTGATGAATTCTCAAAAGATCATTTGGTAAGGAAAGTAAAATTAAATTTACCATACTATACACACTTGGCCATTTTGTCAAATACAAAAATACTATTATTAGTTTACAAATCACTTTGGACACAGTCCATATAACTCAGAATTTTTAACTGAGACAGATCCCTTACCTTCTACTACTTGTCCAATCCCCAAAACTATTAAGAGTTTCAGATTACAGGGTGCACAATCACCAAAAGGGATGACTTCTATGAGCCTGTACTGCAGCCTAAGTGATGATAAATATGATGCAAAAATGTCCATTTCTGGAATATTATCCAGCAAGAAAAAGAAATGAGGTCTCAAGTCACGAAAAGATATGCAAGAATCCTAAATGCATATTGCTGAGTGAAAGCCAATCTGAAAAGGCTACACACCATATGATTCCAACCATGCCACACTGTGGGAGAGGCAAAACTACGGAGGTCAGTAAAAAGTTCAGTGGTCTCAAGGGTCTGGGAGGGGAGGAGGGATGACTAGACGGAACAGAGGACTTTTAGGACGGTGCAACTATTTCATGTGATACTGTAATTCTAATGGTGGACACATGTCATTATATACATTTGTCCAAACCCACAGGATGTAGAAGGGGAGACCCAAAATAAAACCAAAATTATCTTCTGGAGGGTGGGCCCCTTGCAGTACAGGCTCCCCCTGCTAGGTGAGTGTTCTAGGAACCCACCTGTATCAGTGTACCAGCTGGTGTTGTTGTGAGAGGCTGTGTTCAGCTTTAATGAATGTTCTTGGAGACTCTTTCAACGTTTGTCCATTTTGTGATGGGTGATTCACAAGTGTACCTGCCCACACCACACTGAGTCCAGCACTTTTTGATCAAAAATGGCACGACCCCCATGCCCTACCCTAGCTCTTAAAGGGAAATTTTGCCAATGTGGAAGAGGTGAAACAAAACATGGCAGACAGACTAAAACACATCAAAATCAATGAGTTGAGAACCTATTTTGAGCAGTGGAAAAAACATCTTGGTAGGTATATTGCATCAAATGGCGAGTACTTTAAGGCAACTGAAGCATGTGAGGATACTCAATTTTTTACAAATAAATTCCGAGGTCTTTTTGGGTCCCCCCTTGTACAACACCAAAAGTGAACCCTAATGTGGACTACCAACTTTAGTTATTAATGAATCAATTTTGGTTCATCAGTTGTAACAAATGACCTCACTCAACCAAGATGTTAATAACAGATGAAACTATGGGGGGTGGGGAACATATGGGAACTTTCTGTTATTATCTGCTCAATTTTCTGTAAACTGAAACTTCTCTAAAAAATAATATCTATTCATTTTTTTTAAAGTTGCAGATTATTATCTTGAATATTTAATTTCTGAAAAAGTTGTTTAGTGGTCTCATATCTCATATATCCACAATTTCTCAAACAATGTGCCTCAGCACACTAGCGTGTCACAATGGGTCAAAGACATGAAGAAATACTGATTGCCTTAGCCCTCGGGGGTGGCTGGGCAGAGGCCTCAGCCATTTTTTCCACGGTGCTAGGGAAGAAGTACAATTTTCTGTGTGTGATATAACTTGAAAGAGTCTAAGATTACTTTTATACAGCCATCAAATGAAGTACACCAATGAAGTGCTAGTTGGCCAGACAATCTAAGCAGGGTTAGAAAGGCTATCGTGACCATCTCAAGCTATGCCCTTGTGGTTACTAGGTCATGTATTACCTGAATTGCAAGCATTTTGCTAAATCATCCTATAGACTATAGCATAGAAGCTAAATTTAGAACTAGAATCTGAGTTTAGAGTTATATGCTAACTAAGCATAAAACCTTCAAAGTTAAGGACTGATCTCTTGGTATTTTCTTCTTATGCTAGACTATCTTAGCAAGTATGATTAGATGCCTAATCTCAAAAAGGAGTTTCTGTTTACCTCTTTCTGAGTAATTCATTCCTCCATTTAAGTCAATTTATTTCAAACAAATTTCAGTTACTTATTACAAGATACTGTCTTTTGCAGTGTGCAATGCACACTTTTTGCCCAAATCTTTGAGGGAAAAATAAGGACGTGCACGATACCTGGGTACAGTGATTACATACCACGGGTAGAATGACCCCGTGTATAATGTGCACAAAACATGGGTGTATGTCATGGCACGGCAAATACGGTATAGCCAAAGAACTCCATATCCTTTTAAAGAGAAATAAACTATGTTAATAAATTTCAAAATTCCACATCATTTGATTTTATTTACTCTTAAAAATGGAGAAATGGTTCATGTTTACAAGTTACAAAAGGAAAAAAATTAAGTAGTATGTTTCATCAATTTCTGTATTTACCCCTTGCTCCCCCAACTAAAAAAGAAAATAATCAACAAATTACCTGTTGGACTGGTTTTCCTGTACAAATGGATAACAGGTAATCAAGTAGCTAGGAATTGGAGTTGGTTCTACACCAGAAACACTTCCATTATCATTTGGGAGTGCCATAGGGATCATAAATGTATCAGGATTCTTCTTCTGCGGAATAAATGGCTCCACCTCAGCTGACAGCTTGACATTCTTCAAAGAGAAAGTAAAACACATTATTAACAAAAGAGCAAAATACTTAAATAACATAAATTCACAATACAACAATATGAGTCAGTTTTTACAAACAGTAGTTAGGTCTCCTCAGTACTTGCAAAACATCCAAGGGAACGTAACAACAAATTAAAATAATTAAATACGATCAGACAAAGTCATTAAATAAAACAGGGAAAAAACGTATCAAAGGCTACTACATTTCTATGAAATTCATATCTTATGTAATTGAAGTTGTTAAAACAATCAAAAGTACAAGGAAATCAGTCATACCTCAAAGTCCCAAAATAAAGCTGATGGTACAAAATCTAGCCCTTCAGATATGAAATAATGTGTTTTTAACTAATTATTAATGTGTTAATAATGTATTTTGTTATGGGGGGGAAAATCATTAAACAGCATTCCGAAGGATAATTATGTTTGTTAGATCGTCTAAAAAAGTCTCTTTCTGCCCATTTCAGGGAATTACATTAGTACGGTTAAATTAAAAGGAAGGAAAATGTCTAAGATGAATTTTTTAAAGAAAGACATAAGAGGAAGAAAACTTCTGGTTCACACTTAAACTAGGGAAAAAAAATAAGTACTTCAGTTTCCCAGGAGACAAACTGAGCAAACTAAAATAATTCAGAATATGTACTCCATTTTAGTTTATTTTATATTTCTTTTTTAAAACTGATTTTAAGAAACAGAGAGGGAAGGGGGGAGAGAGGGAGAAAGACCAATTTGTTGTTCCACTTATTTATACATTCACTGGTTGATTCTAATATGTGCTGTGACCAGGGGTCAAAACTGCAACCTTAGCATATCAAGATGACGCTCTACCAGCTGAGATACCAGGCCAGGGCCTATTTTGTATCTTTTAATAAATCTAGAGATTTAAAAGACATATTTAAAAAACTAAAGTATTTAAGGATGCACATATGGGTAACAAAATGATTCAGAAAAGTAAGATCCATAAATCGGGATAGGAATTACTGTTAGGAAAGAGGGAGCTGTGATTGGGAGGAGATTCCTGGAGAGCTTCTGGGGTCCTTGGCAAAGTTCCATATCCTAACTTAGGTGACAGTTACAAAGCATTTACCTTACAATAATTCACTTAGCTGTACAATGGGTTTAGGTGGTTTTCTTCTGCATCTGTTATATTTATAACAACAAATTTTTAAAATGTAATCATTAAAAAGAACTTTTCTCCAACAAACACACTAGAATGGCATTTATTAGAAGCTCTCACCAAGGCATAGTTCTCAGAATAAATTTCAGGCATGTTTCTCAGGAAAAAAATCCAACAAAATCTAAAAATAAGACTTGATATACTCGATATATAGCCTTAATTCAAAAAAAATTTTTTCTAAAAAGCTTCCACTGTAAATTCAGAAGTACCTGTAAAAAGGGAGAGACGGAGAACATCACCTGAACTGTACTGCAGTATGAATTCGCTGCCCTCCCTCCCATCTGATGAATTCTGAAGTCTACTTTTATCTGAAGTAAACGTAGTAATTGTACTTACAAGTATCTGTGAACTAAACTCAATTTCTTGCATGTCAACACAGGAGGCAAAAACTTCAACTATTAATAGAACAAGTCAGTCATTTTCACTATGATAGTCACTAGAACACTGAACTTGTTTGTATGAGGCATAAAATAATCAAGATAATAAATGTTTCCTTAATAAGGAAAAAAGCCAATTTTCAACAACAAGGCACAGATAATTGAAACTCGCTTTATGTAGTTCATACATATACATCAGGAAACTTAAATCATACTTTATACTAAAAATGTAACTTTTTAGGATTTTTTAAAATCAGAAAGTCCTTCTGAACATAGAAGAACTCTGAACAGTTTTATAAATCTGAACAAGAAGACACTGATTTGTTTTAAAGTAAGGAATATGGTTACATCAAGTTCTCTAATGTGAAAAAAGAAGCAACGTTAATCATAAAGAAATAAAAAATTTTAAATAGCACTTTTCTTGACACCCCCCTCAAAAAATACTAAATCATAAATTAGGTTCATAGCAACAAATTCGAATTCTTGCTCAAGTCAAAAGTTCTAAGTTTTTAATACCTAGTTTCCTCTGCAGTTTTATTTAATAGTTTTAGGAACTTAGGGAAGCCACTGTTCGAAAAGTGTCATGCATAAATTATAACTAATGTCTACAAATACACAGTATACAGGAGTGGGCAAAAACAGGTTAATAATAAATAACACAATAATGAGTTAAGTAAATACTAATACAATAACAAACTGTTCCGTGTACTCACAAACTATAATCCTACTTTTGCCCACCCCTCTATACCCTTAAATATTAAAGTCTGTACTGGTTTCTATTCTAAGTGCAATTCTAGACATCAGAGTTCAACAATAAAATTCACAAACACTAAAATGATCCTTTGTGTTCAGCAAAAAAGAGAAGCTGCTGTACAGTCAACAGCTGTACAAACAGAAGATGTCACTAGCAGGAACAGACTGGCAAACTTTCCTCTAGAGTTACAACTCTATGGTTTTTAAAAGTTGTTTACTGTAACTTTGAGGCCTTCAGTTTCATACATCAAAATGTGCATCTGCTGATCTCAGGCCTGAAAAGTACTGTTAAGACTCCAAGCTATTCTTAAAATTTCACATAATAATGCCCATACGGATAATATGGTAAGTAAGCACAGATTTTGGCAGTATTCATATAAAATCAAAGAAAAATGTCTTACACAGTGGAAAACAAAAACATTATGAGAAAATTAGACTAGTTACTTCATACAATGTTCTTCAGTTTGCATTTCAGTGTCTGGTCTCTCTACCTTTGCCAAAATCTATTTTTTAGAAATCACAAATTTTATAGCACAGTTCTTCTTTAAGAAGAAACTGTCTTCTTAAAGCAAAAAAAATATACAGATATGGTATAAGTTTAAACTGCAAAGAACATATTGCTATACTACTTGCTTTAAAAACTATGTAGTAAAATTATCTTTCTCAGAAATTATTTTAGATTTTTCCAAATTAATGAAAATCATAATTTCCCAGAAACATGTATTTGAAAACAGTCCCACGCTAATTAAAATTTTGCACATAAAACCAATGTTAGTAATAAAACCTCTTTGATGTGAATAATCTAGAAAATCCAAGAATTTATTCGAACATGAAACTATAAAAATCTTGTTTAAAAGAGGTTTTTAAAAATATGTCATTTATTTATGTTAGAGAGAGGGGAAGGGAGGGAGAAATTTTGATGTGTGCGAGACACAGTGATAGGCTGCCTCTTGCATGCCCCTATCTGGGGACCAGGTCTACAACCCAGACATGTGCCCTGACTAGGAATCGAACCAGCAACCTTTCGGTTGGCAGGACGGCACTCAATCCACTCAGCCATACCAGCCGGGGCTAAAAGAGTTTCTAATTAAACAAATACATTCAGATCACTGACAGCCTATGTAATTCAATAAATATGCATTGAGCATGTATTCTGGAAAGAGCACTGTATGACAGGTTTAGTGAAAACGTGCAAATATTCCTACTTAAGGTCCTATCAGCAGGAAATGTACACTAAACTTCTCTAAGATAAAACCTCCAAAAGAGGGCAAATAATTTTTCTAGATTAAGCAACAGAAGAATGACACCCACTTAATATAAAAACTGAACTAGAACAAAGTAACACACTCTCCTACAGTGAAATTCCAATATGTACCACACACCTACAGAAAAAATATGACCATGGAAACCTTCCACATTCTATGTTAAGGTAGAAATATATCAAATATTAAGATATTTTATCTCTCAAATGTCTGCTGAATGAAAAAAAATTTTAATGCTTAAAAAAATCTGCTGGCTGTATTGTTTTCTTATTGGAATAGCTTATACTGAAAGTAAACCACTTGCCAAAATAAACTGCAGTAGTTACACGTATGTTTTGCAAGACTTCAAAGTATTTAACTTGGGTTCTGTCCAGTTGCTTTACTATCCAGACATTTACCCCTTTCTTAAAATAGACTGTATCTAATCCTGTTAAAATATGATGACACTTTTCTAAAAAATTTTAAATTTATTATTAGGTTTTGGATTATCTACTTCATTGTTTTCACAATTATTTCCTCTTTTGCTTTTGTGGGGTTTTCCCCCTAACTCCTTGCCTTCGATGCTTAATTTTTATTTTCCCTTTAAAATGTTTAACACTATACATTTGCCTCAGAGTATAGCTTCATCCCATAGGTTTTCACATATAGTATGTTATTACCTTTTCAATAACATATAGTTCTACTTTTTAAATTCCTCTTTGAATTAAGGGTTTAGGGGAAAATGTCTTTTAAATTTTCCAAGTGGTATTTTCACTAAATGAGGATTATTTACTGCCTTTATTATAAATGTATTATTTTTAAAATCTGTTAAGACAGATCACTAGCTTATATCTATAAAGACAAACTATAAGTATTATGTATCACATTATGTAGTAACTTATTTAGAATATGTTTAGTTACAGTGCTATTATTTGAAGTTTACACATTAAAGGAAAGAATTATAAGTCAGGTAATTTTGTATTTATTGGTAAATTGTACTTTGTGTGAAGTCATATCTATTTGTTACACATTTGCTTTTACAAGAATTAAAGACACTGGCAATCAATAATTTTGTAAATTTTTTAAAAAACCTATTCAATGTTGATATTCTAAGAATTAAGCCAATGTTTACACTATTTGATAATACAAAAGAGGCCATAAACCTCAAGTGTTTTGTCACTTCTAAGGCCACTGCTTATATTTTTTTTAATCTCAGAACACTGTCTTAAGTTTCCTAAAAATAGAAACACTAAAGCCTTTATAAACAAAATGAACTCCATGATTTATTCTTCACATCCCTTTATACCAGCCTTTTTTTTTAAAGGACAAAAAACTGTATTACACCAAGTCATATCTGTTCTTAGAACATCTAATTCTGGCAGTTAAAATTAAGCTACTTGTTTTTATTTAAAACAGTCTTGCTAAAGGAGATTACTGCTGAAATTCTCCTCTGGTTACAAGATTCTTTCACATAGTCATTATTGCAATTAGGACTATTATCTAGCACATATTTCTAGTAACTTAGTTTTTATAGTCTTGATCAACTTTTTATTATAATCTTGACCAAATATACACAATTCATCCTTTTAATCACAGATTGTATATATTTTTTTTAAAAAAGAGGTAATCCAAGAATAGCAACATGAATACCTTCAGGCAAAACACACTTAGATTTTTTTAAGAAGTTACACTGTGCAATATTCCAGGGGTTTCAATCAGATTAAGATGAAATGCAGAAAGTTTGTATTAAGTACTTTCTAAAAAGCCCTAATTTATATTAACTGCTAACCACTTCAGTGTTATAATAAGTTATAATGCTGTAGGCAGTCCCAGAAATTCTGAATATAAACCAACACTGGTTTAGAATGAAAAAACAAATGTTTTTGTGAGGAAAAATGGAAATTTCACCCATTATCACATATTTTTCATGATTTTTACCTATCGAAATTCATCTCACTAATGAAAAAAATAAAAGTATAGCTCTAATAACCTGAGAAAACCATTACATTACTCTGGTAGAGTGGAAACAATCGAGAACTCCACAAAGTTGAGAAATCTCAGTTCTAACCCCAATCTACCATTAAGTCAATGGTTCTTACCCTTTTTCAACGATGGATCCTTTTGAGAATATTATGAAAATACCAGAGTCTTGCCCCAGAAAAATGCTAATATAAAATGAAGCACCAGCTTTCCAGGCCATCCAGGGACCCTTGAATTAACTGCCTACAGCATGAACTAGGCTCTTTTGGGTCTCAGTTTCCTGAGAGTGTGTGTGAAGGGAAGACAAGGTTCAGTTTCATACACTCATTTGAAATTTTTCTGTTACCTGGCATTAGGCTGAAGAAGAGGCAGGAAGTACTGGGCTGGGGGCGGGGGTGGGATTCTTCAAAGGAAAACTACATATTATTTTTTTAATTCTTAAATTTCTACAGGATTTTAAATAGGTTGTGGACTTTGGAAAACATAAGATGAAAAAGGAAGAGGCTCTCTAGTTCAAACAATCTGCTCACAGCACTTGCTGTTAAGATAATCACACACAGGTTACCATCTAAATAGTTAATTACATTTCCTCTAGGATGAAAGAAACCATAAGTATACAGGTGGTAGCTTTACTGGTTATAGCATCATGGTAAAATGTTTAACCCTTTCATTAGTGACAGGCATACAAGAAAATCATTCAAGAAAACTTCCTACTCACTTGTCAGGCTTTGAAATCTCAGGCATTTTAAGTAGATGCCCTAAAATATTGTTTTTCATTGAATTGGATATAGTCTTTATATAGCATACTCTGGGTAACAGGAAAGTCTATTTGCCAAAAGGCTCCAATCAATTTTGCTTTGGTAAATACACGTATTGTTTTATAAACTTATTTGTTTCCAGAGTCATATTCACATAAAACTTTTTTATGATTAAAATTTTTGTAAAAACAAATATACACAATTAGGAAACTGTGCTTTGCCTGCAGAAAGAGCCCAATTTCAAAATCGAAACTGGCTCTGATTAGCAACATACAAGCAATCATACAGAGGAATTTGGGAAACCCTGTCTCACTTATTAAGGTGCTAATTATCCATTTGTAAAATAATTACGCAAATCACTCATCTCTCCTTTTCCTTCATCTGTTAGCCTAGTTCATCACTGGACAAGGCCTTCCACTGTAGAGGGAAATGTAGTGAAAAAACTTTGACCTCAATTTATGTCATTTCACGCTCTCAAGAATGGAAAATACTTAAAACTTTTTGGGGGAAATAAAACATTATATTAGATTATTTTTTTATGTTGTGATGACAACGTAAAAGCCCTGATTTTTAGCACCTACTAACATGGATAATCAAGAATCCGGTGGTGCAATTAAAAACAGAACACTAATGGGACTACTTTGGAATCGGAAATGAATTCATGCTTTGGGCCCTATACCCTTAATATATTATAAGCTTAATTTTTAAAGTAAATCACTAATTCTTGCAAAATGGTTAGGTAGAAGGCAAGGAGAAACGGTAGTATTTCATATCTTAAAAGGAACACCTCCCCAAAACCATTGTAAAAACAATGCTTCGCTCAATGGAATGTATACCTAAAAAGTCCATAACCCCCTTTTCCTCGGTAGTTATCACACGTTCGGACAGTCTCTCTGGGTGAGAAGCCGTCAAAAGCCTTTCCACCTTGAAAAACACATTCCAGAACTGAAGAGAATGGGGAGGGGCTGGGGGTAGATTCGCTAGAAGTTATAAACCCTCTCGGGAGAGCACGGACCACTCGGGAGTCATCTGGCCCCTTTCACCAATCCGGGGAAGAGGGGCAAAAGCGAGTTCCCAGCCTGGAGTGGGGGCTGCTAACCAGGGATGGAAACGTCCCCAAGCCCGAGGCGACATCTGGAACAATGCAGAAGATCGGGGTGCCTCCAGACTCCCAGGCGAAGCAGGTCTGCGCCCTCAAGAACCCCAGGGCTCCGGCTGTCTGGGCCCGCGCTCGGAGACTAGGGCCCGGCTGGGAGGAAGCGGCGACCCCCAGACCCCGGCCCGTACCTGGTCTGCTGGGGCTCGGTCCATGGCGCCTGCAGCCGCAACGGGCCCTCTCAGTCAGTTTGGAGAGCGCCTCGGGCCGCTTTCTCCATGGCCCCCCGCTCGGGTCTACGCCCGGCTCCGGACCTCCGCCCCTAGGTGGCTGGCACTGACTCAGAGTCCGGCTACGCCACTGGCCGAGGAGGAGGCTCCAGCTCCGAGAGATGGAGGAGGCAGTAGCACTCTTGGGGAGGGATCATCTGGGACGGAAGCCGAGAAGAGTCTAAATGAGCGGTAGGCGTAGCCGAAAATGGCGGCGCGAGGGAGGACAAGTAGTGGGGAGGCCCCCCCTGAAGGGGCAGTGGGCGGGGCCCCTGCTGATTACCTGAGCGGACGCTCGTGGAGCCCCGACTGGCTCACCTGGAGGCTGAGGCCAGGTGCACAGTCCTAGGAGCAGGTGCCCTTGCCACTCAGCGCTTCTCATTGGACTTAACTGCCCTTGTGGACTGTTAAACTGGAGGGGTACTGGACCACTTGGGACCCAGGATACCCGGGCTCCAGTCTTCAGGGACCTCAGAGACACGTCATTATCCCAAACCACCTCTTAGTAAAGTTGTAAGAGTTTTTATCTGCCCGCTGGACATATGATCCTTATGTTACCCAGCTAAAAGGCAGCTGTGACTGTAAAGGAAAAGACAACAGAACAGCCGCCCGAGAGACACTAGTCAGAAGGCTCCACAAATACTTATCAATCAGATAATTCATTGCCCAGGTCCAGGTCCAAGGCTCACCTCCATACGGATCTCGCCTATCTCACAATCCCTAATTTTACCCAGAGTCGGTATCCTACCGCCCAGTAGATAATTAATGTATGGTCTGGGATGTTATTTTTTGCATTGTACTTACTCATTGCTCCTTTCATCTCCAGTTCCTTAGCCCCTTGAAGAAGGGGACTTCCCTGAAACCGCTTACCCAGTGCGCCCGGCAGCTTCCCCTCTCGCAGATCCTCAGGCACACCCTCCACCGTGCGCCCCTTCCCGCGAGTGTTCCGCCGGCGGGGTCAGCGCCGGGGTGAGGAAGATAAGTAAGAACCTGTATAAGCTGAATTACACAAGTGAAAGAAGGCAGGAGAGGTTACTCCTGTTTGGGGGAGTGATGCGTGTGGAAATTCAAGCTGGGAAAGAGGATTTTAAGAAGTTTGCTTTGTCATGTTCAGGGGACATCTGTCAAGACTTGAATTGCCTTTTGGGGTAGTCTAGGTTGCTAGTTTTATTTGGATAGAACTCCAGAAAAAGGCTGATCTGTGAAGCCCCTAACTGTGCTTGGGTTGATAATGTACTTTGACCTGGCTACAGATGCTGTAGTTGGTCAACAAGACTTACATCAAGTCTGGCAGTAGAAACTGTTTGTAAGGAGATCTCTCATGTTAAAATAATTTTTAAAACTCTTCTGCCTCCTCAAATTATATAAGTCGGTGTATACATACGTATGTGTTTAAATGGCACATGTGTGTATGAGTGTTACATACATGAGCATTCATGTAATGTTAGGTCCCTCATGTCTATAAATGAATACTGAATGAATTTAGGTTTGCTTAGAAAAACTAAGTTTCTTAAAAGATTTAATCATGTTAACTAACTGATGACCATCCTCCTTCACAATTTTCAGATACAAAGAACTCTGAATTTTTAGAATGTCTCCCCACTGGTGGTCTCTAGACATAAGTATATAAATAATAATAATGCACTAATAATTCAGTCCAAAAATGCTGCAGTAGTTGGGTTTTCTTCCTGAGGAAATTGAAATATAGAATCTCTAAGGATGTTTCCATAGAACAGGATTTTTATGATTGTGAAATGGTTCTTACTGAGAATCTTCTATGTACAAGACATTTATTTAAATTTTTAGAGCAAGCCTTGGCTGGGTGCCTCAGCTACTTAGAGTGTCATCTGGATACATCAAGGTTGTAGGTTCAATTCCCCATCAGGGCACATATAAGAATCAACCAGTTAATGCATGAGTAAGTGGTGCAATAAATTGATGTTTCTCTCTCTCCCCCCACCTCTAAAAATCAGTAAGTAAAAATTTAAAAAATAAATAATAAATTTAAAGAACAGAATTATAAGAACAAAATGCTACAGTGCCCTTCTTTTTTAATGCAATCCTGGAAAAAATTGCAATAGCCATTAGAATAAAAAATTAAAATCTATGAAAAAAACATTTAAAAAATACTACATGGTACAGATGATATGATTAAATTTTCATTATTTTATTCAGCAATAAATATTTATTTTTTAAATTTTATTTTAATTGTTGTTCTTGTACAGTTTTCCATCTTTTACTCCCATCCCAGCCCACCACCCCAGCCCTCCCCACCTCCTTCCCATTTCCATCACCCCTAGTTTTTGTCCATGTGTCCTTTATACTTGTTCCTGTAAATATTTATTTTTTAAAAGATTTTATTTATTTACTTTAGATGGAGGACAAGGGAGGGAGAGAGGGAGAAACATTGATGTGCAAGACATACATCAATCAGTTGCCTCTCACACGCCCCCTACCGGGGACCTGGCCCGAAACCCAGGCATGTGCCCTGACTGGGAATCAAACCGGCCGTCTTTCTGTTCACAGGCCAGCACTCAATCCACTGAGACACACCAACCAGGGCACAGCAATAAGTATTTAATATGCCAGGTTTTAAGCTAAGTACCGGAGGTATAGCAGCTAACAAGACAGTGTTTATCTTGTGGGCAAGTCATACATAGAACAAGAAATTATAGGTGAGCTGAGTGTCATGAAAAAGAAAGATCAGTAGGTTCTACCATGCTGTGGTAGAGACGGTCAGGGAAGTCGCATCTAAATAAATAGCATTCAAGCAAAGACCTGAAGGGTGAGTAAGAATTACCATACATGAAGTAGGAAAGTATTTCCAAGAAAAGGAAATGGTGTGTGTGAGTACTCTGAGGTAAGAGAGAAAATCCAGCTCATTCCTTGAAATGTGAGTTCAGGATGGGAGGGATAATCCAATAGAGCAAGGCTTCTGAGAAGTTTGAAGGGGATAGGATATAAAAACCAGGGGCAGAAATTGGCCTCCAGTGGGTTAATGTAGCAGGGAGGACAAGTAGCGTGAGCATGCTGCCCAGGATAACAGAAGAAAAGGAAGAAAGGATACTATAGCTGCACATGCATTTGTAAGTTGAGGGAAGACCTGTCTCATGGCTTGTATTTTCTCAGTGAAGTAGGAGGCGAGGTTATGTGCTGACAATGGAAGGAGGAAGAGCTGTGATCATGCATTTGTCAACACTCAGAAAACATGTATTTAAGACATGTGCATGTCATTATATGTAAATTGTGCCTCAAGAGAAAAACTAAATAAATATTGAACTCTGGCTTTCATAAATGCATGTACCTATGTAACTCAAATCTTAATCAAGATATAGAATGTTATCATTACCCCCTGTGGCTTTTAAAACTTCGCTACTTATATCAAATGTTTATCTGATTCACTGTTATATCCTCACTACCTATACCAATGCCTGGCACGTAGCAAGTGCTCAATAAGTATTTATTGAATAAATGAACATGTGGTATAACAATAAATCAGGATTCTTTCATTCAGGGATGGGTTTTGTTAGGCATGTGCATGTTACTGAATGAGCAGGTTTGAGTAGGATGCAAGCACAAGATTTTTTGTATATTTAATCCACTGTCTCTTCAAATTCTCTGAGCACACTTCTCTTTCTATCCTGGGTAAAATTTCATAAATGCCATGCCAACTTTATTCCAAGGTAAAGCTTTTCCTTTTCCCAAGCTCAGTCCTGCTTCAGGCCAGAAGGCTGCAGAGGGGGATGAGGTACAGACCACGTTTTTTAATCTCTTCCCTTTTTCATCTCCACCTCCTCCACCTTAACTACTCGCTGATTCAGCGTTTAGATTCCTACAGGTCTGGGTTTTGGTGGGAAGGGCGGTGGAGCTTCTCAGGTGTCTTAGACGCATAACATGCATGAAGGCCGTTCTGAGCAAACCACCTATGGCCCTAGCCCTCAGCTCTTGGGCTCTGAGGGTTCAATTCTCTGCTTGATCCCTTGGGTGCCCTGCCGCCTTCTTATCTAGATTCCCTTTTAAAATAGCTTTAGAGCCCTGGCTGGTGTGGCTCAGTGGGTTGAGTGCCGGCCTGCAAACCAGGGCATCACTGGTTCAATCCCTGGTCAGGGTGCATGCCTGGGTTGCAGGCCAGGTCCCCGGTTGGAGGTGTGTGAAAGGCAGCCACACGTTGATGTTTCTTTCTCTTTCTCCCTCTCTTCCCCTTTCTCTAAAAATAAATATCTAAAATCTTAAAATAAAATAAAATAAAATATTTCAAGACGAATTCTCTCCCACCATCCCTGGGAACATTTAACCACACTTGATTTATCACATATCTATCCATCCTTCTATCAGCCCACTGATCCATCTTATTTGTGGTGCATAACAAAGTAAATTGCCAACATCAGTACACCTTCCCCTGGGAAAAACTTATGTATCCACAATTGGTAAACATGCAGCCTGTTTCCAGTGTCTCTGTCTCTGTCTAGTTTACCTTTGGTTTCTCAGGAAGTATCAGATCCCAGATCCCTGTATTCCCCCAGACCCCAGGTGACTTGTATCAGATTCTCCAAGTGTTTCCCTGAAAGCTCCTCTCATGGTAGCTTGAGGTAAGGGGAAGCATCTCTTTTTTCCCCATTGGAATTATAGGTAGGTATCAGGTGTCTCCAAAGCAATACTCATCAGTCCTCCCACACCACGCCCACCCTGTATGGCTGGAGATGAGCGATGATTAATGCCGAGCCACAATTTCTCAGCATGTCTTAGATGTATCCCTTACAGGCCATGGGCCTTTGAAAGTCACTTAAGCCTCTCTAAGCCTCAGTTTCTCCAACTACACATTGCACAAGGTTGTTGAGAGACTCAAGTTAAAGTACTGAATGCGAGAACACATTGCAAGCTCTAGAGCATTGGTGCTCGTTCTGGCGCACTTTAAAATCTAAGGCCCTTCCTTAAACCAGTGGAGTCAGAATCTCTAGAATAAAAAAGTGTTCAGCCAGCCAAAGTAGCCATAAAATTTTAAATCAGATCAAGTTACTTCTCTTTTCAAACCCTCCAATAAAACTTCTCATCTTAGAGTTCCCTCCCTGGAACACAATGGCTCAGATACCATCTCCACCACTTGCAGACCACCTAGGCATGAAGGTTGAATTGTTTGTCAACCTCCTGGAGTCACAGAGGAAGGTCATGTATTCCAGTTCCTGGAATAACAACCTTCCACGTGCACTAATCACTGAAGCCTATCAACTAAGACTGAAGCTAAAATCTTTAACTCTTGAGTTCCCCTATCAATTTCAAATGGATGCTCTGAGCATGCACCTTACTCAGCCCCACAACTTCAACCATGGCTCACCGCCTACTCCAAATGTATTCTGTGCTTTTCTTCCTCCTGACTTTGTTCATATGGTTCCTCTTACTTAGCATATCCTTCCCATCTTGCAACTCATTTCCTGGATGAAAAGAATCCTCTTCAAAATTCCTCTAGCTTGTGCCACATCCTGCCTTAAATTGTTTGTGTATTGTGTATAATTATTTATGTAATTATTTCCTTTCTCAGAATGTACACTCCTCCAGAACAGTGTTACTCAACAATGTTTGTTGAATGAATGAATGAGCTTGCCATTGTAGCTGACAGACATTTATCAGAAGAAGGAAGAGAGGTAATTAAATGGGAGAATTAAACAGCAAACTCTCAGCTCCAGTGAGAATACAGGTTGCACATGAGTGAAATAGAAATAGAAGATGATAACATCCAAAAATAATTTGTGGGTGGTAAGATCAACCCCATGAAAGATCAACAACTATAAACTTCCTTGTGAATAATCTGGTTTAGGTAAGAGTGAGTTGAAGAGGAATGAGTTTATAGCATAAATGGACTCTGAGAGTGAGATAAAAAGTTAGACATGACATTCATTTTTTATGGCAGTGAAGACTTCAGGCCAAGCCAGCTAAAAACAGGAAATAAATTCCCAGCTTTATTATGATGTCCTTCAGATTATTTTCATGAACTATTCCAATTATTCATCTGTTTTGGAGGACACTATCTTATTATTGTAAAACAATAAATCTTTGCTACTTCCATTCAGAAGTGCCATATAATCTGAAATTGAAAAATTTCCTTCAACTCAATGTTTTGTTTTGTTTTGTTTTGTTTTGTCCTGTTCTTAAGAAGTTTTGTTTATAAGCTATCTGGATTTTTCAAGTTAGTGACTCATGTCCTCAGTTCCCCAAACCTAGGTTCTTTCTGGAATGTCCTTTCTGAACTAGCAGGAACTCACTTTATCAGCAGGTCCTGATTTTTGGAGCCAGGAGTTTATGAAACTCAGCCTGTGTAACTCTTGCTACCAAATTTCCCTAATGCTTCCAATCAGCTTGACCAAGTGAGATGGGCATCACCAGTCTCAGAAGGGAAAGTAAGAAGTGCAAGTTAACTAAAGCTGATGGAAATGTAGCCTCTGGAAAAAAGTTCCTGTTCCAAAGAACACCATCAAAAGAAGCATACATTGCAGACGAGAGAAATTGGTTTTATCCCTTTTCTTGAGTTTTAAATGTTTTTTTCATAAATAATATCATAACAAGAGCAAAATAAAAAGAAGAAAATCATCCATAAAATGAGCTTTCTAACCTATGAAGGGATTTTCTCCTAGTCTCTGTTCACCTGTATGCATGGATATCTCTCTATATAGTTTGTATTTAGGTAACCTGGGGGCTCTCAGACCTATTATACAATGGAGTGCTAAGAGCCCACTCTCTAGAAATGAGGTAGAAAGAAATCACTGCCCTCCACTCCCCTGCCGTGGCCCCTAGCCTATAGAAATGAGAGCTGGGAGCTTGGGAGGAGCCTGATACAGACTGGAGGGAGCTGGGAGATGAGACCTCACCACAGCGACGATGCCAAGGTATGCCTCAGTCAGCCAGACACATGCATGACCCAGAAGGCCAGCGACACATCATTGACCCTAGAACACCATAAGGTTTCTCCGAAAGACCTGGCAAACCATTTCCCACCTCGTTAAACAATAGCTGGAATCTTCAAGCTGACGATTATATCAACTTCACACTCTCTTGCCAAACTATCTAGGCCCTGTGTTATCTCAGCTTGTGGGTAGAAGGCAGTATTAGATAAATATTGACAGAAGAAAAGATAATACATATTACATTTTAGGATATATAAAATCTTAAAATTGTGTTGGAGATAGAGAAGGCATTAATACTTCCCTGTTGTTATTTTATCCCCGAAGACATCAACACCAAAGTCAACAAGAAAGTACACAAACATGGTATTTTTATTGTCTTACCTGATTATAAAACCCCAGCCTCTTACGCAGTGCTTTCACAATCTGAACTGGCAGAACTCTTAAGGAAAACAACTGTAGCAATCCCAGCTTGTTGCTTTTGGCTGGTAACAGACCGGCCCTTCACCTATCAGGGGACCTTGGGGTCTCTAGATTCCCAGCTGTGCTGAGTCCTAACAGGTTACATTTCCGGGGCTTTAAACTGGTCCAGGTCTCTGGAAGAGAAACAACAGAAACTACACTCATCCATTGGCAGTCAAGAATATTGCTCTGTAAAGGTGGTTCACAATGATCCTCTACTGAGTAGTACAATAACAATAACTCACATTGATTGTGCCAGAAGTAGCGCTGAGTCCTTTACAGAAAGTATCTCATTTAATCTTCATAACAATCCTTGAGGAAGGAATTAGTGACTTTTTTCCCCAGAAGGGGAAACTGAGATTTAATTAGCTTAACTAAGATCCATCCAGTCAGAAAGTGGCAGAATTGGAATCTGAGTACAGTAAACCAAGGAGCTCATACTTCCAGACACCGCATTTCCTGATGGTGAGAGAATTCGTACGCAGGGGCCGCTTAACAGTTTGCCTTGGATCTCAGGCCCGTCTAGTGCTCTAGTTCTACTGTTTGCTCTGCGTTCCAGCCCAAAATGCCCTGGGGTAGAAAAAAAAACCCAAACCTAGTGAAGTGATCGGGCTGAGACGGAAAGAGGAACTCAGGGTCTGGGGCAAAAGGTCTTTCTGGTGAGTTTAGGCACCTGTCACAGGGAGGTGATTTTGGACAACCCAGCCACCTGGGATGAAAGAAAAGTGGCAGCTGTTGCAGCGGAGTGGCTCCAGAGACTCAGATGTCCATTCCATGTGGTAATACATTTTTCCAAGGTGCAAGAAAATACATTGTCTCCTCTGCAGACATTCCAAATGATAGAAAACCAGTGTGTTTGTGAAGAAGAAAGGGGGAAGGAATGAGGAATATACAGAGAGGAAACAAAAAGAGAGAGGAGAAATAAGAACATCAATTAAAGTGAAGACAAAAATGGTCTCAGGAAGCCCCTTGGACATCACGGGCATGGCCTTAAGCTCTCCTGCTTCTCAACCTGCCCAGCCGGGGCCATCCACAGGACTAGGGAGCAGGTGGGGCGAGTTGGAGGTGGAGGGGAGTTCTGAGAGAATCCCACACACACCTGCTAGTCCCCCATCTCTATCTCACCTCGTCAAGTCTCCCTTTCTTTCTTTCCTGCTCTTCCTTTCCCATTCTGCCACCCCCTCTCCCTTTTCCATCTCTCCACCCTTCACTTTTTCCTTTAGTGCCTATTTTCTTACCTTGTAAATGCACGCAGCCCTAAAACAGTTGCTAGTCCTGGCTCTGGAGTGTGACTCATCACTCCCTTGTTACGAACTAAGAGAGATGTTGAATCCAAAGCACCCAGTGTCCCTGCTCTCACTGAGGTCAGGACCCGTGGGGAACATTTGGTAGCATCCCAGCACTTTCAAAGGTGTAACTCAGTTCTGAGTCTTTGCCTATTCCACCCAGGACCCCTGGAAGCCTTTGAACTATATCACGTGGAACATCTTGTAATTCCGCTGCTGCAGGGGAAAGATGTTTGCATGCTTTGGGAATCTATGACTCAGTGTTATTGCTCTCATTCTTTCTGAGATCAGGGGGTTAGTGGTTCTGTACCTTCATGGTTTGTTTTTTTTTTTTTTAAGTCAACACAAGTTGAATTTTTTTTCAATTAAAAACCTGGTCCATTATGAGGTCTCATTCTATAAAGATGTATCATTTCCAAGTCACAGTGAAAGGAACTTGGATAATTTACCAATTTTTTTTATACGTGCCTTAGATGTATCCTCACTAAAAACTGATATTGGACACAACAAAATGACATTTGCAGAAGGTAAAATTGTAGTGACGCTACTGAGATTGATTGTTATACGCTCTGAGTATTTAAATGGTTACATCCTAATTATATAGAACATTGGCCCACTAACAAAATAGAGGACAGCAGCTGGGAATTTATCTCATTCAATGTTCAGAGATAAAGTTGGCCATTCTTTTCCATTATTTTCTGCAGTTAAGATTTTATATTGAAATCTGATGGCAGTATTTTTCAAGCTACTGTATGAAGAGGATGCTGAAGGCCATCACTCTCTAGCACACTGCAACAGCAGGCCTCTTCCGTTCACCAGTTCCGGCACACTTCCAAAATACACCCAGCAATCCAGTTTTATTTCTGTCCAAGAGGCTGGGTGTCAAGGATCGGATATAAGCACAGGTACATGTAAGCAGCAAGATTACAATCAACAGACTCTGAAAATTGAAAATGGCAGACATAGTGAAGCCCAATGTTCTTGAAATTGTGTGTTAGTGTGATTAGTTTGGACTTAGTTTCCAAAGCATGCATTCTTTTTACTGTCAGGGAAAGTGTATCTGAGGGATATACACCATATGCAGAGGGAAAGGATGCAATGTCGTAGAAAGTTGGACAACTTCAGATGGTAAGATTCACTCTCTAGTGTTGTTAGTAAGGGTTCTAGACCATTCATTGCTTCATTCAACACATATTTAAATATGTCAGAAGTGATCCATGCTGTAAATAAAGTTTGGTAAAAGGGTGAGAAATGTAGGAGGGCTGTGTCAGATGGGTTGGTTAGGGAATGCCTCACTGAAAAGGTGACCTGTAAGCAGAGCCCTGAAAGAAACAAGGGAGTGAGCCAGGCAAACGTCTGTGGAAGAATGGTCCAGATAGAAAGGACAACACGTGTGATGGCCCTGAGATGAAAGTGTGCTCGGCGAGCTTGGAGAAGAATGAGAGGCCAGCCAAATTAGAATAGACTCATGAGGACAGCAGTGTGTACGCAGAGGTATGCGGTCAGCTAGGCCATAACAAATATTTTTGATAGGATTAAAAGTGTGGTGAGAAATTGTTGGAGGGATTTGAGTAAGAGGCGACAAGATCTGATTTTATCATCAGTATTATTATTTTATTTGTTTTAGAAAGAACACTCTGGCCCCTAGTTATGTAATAGGCCAGGATAGCAAGGGTAGAAGCAGGCAAGCGAGTTAGAAGGCTATTAGAAGAGCCAAAGTAAGAGGCTGAAGGCTCTCAGGTTTGGGGTGTATTGAGATAAGGTGATGGATTTGAATGTGGGTTGTGAGTGAAAGACAGGATTCAAGATCACCTTTAGGTTTTTGCTCTGAGCAATGGGTGAATGATGGAGGCATTTACTGAGATTGGGAAAGTCTGGGAGGAAAGTAGTAAATCCAGTGTTCAGTTTTACGCATAGTAAATCTGAGTTGCCTAAGACACTGAAATTGAGGTGCCACGTAGGCAGTTGTGAAGCAAGTCTGGAGCACATCGAGAGGTGCTGTTTACCGTGAGACACACTTCTTACCCCCGCTATTAGTCAGTAGTCAGATTTGAATTTCACTAAAGGAATTCACTTCCTGCTCTCTCTCTCTGTTTCAACGCTGCACGTGGGGGTATCCGAGGACAGGGATCACCTGTCTTATGGAGTTCCCAATCAAATCCTCCCATCGTGCCTCTTGAGCAGTTGACATTTAATATTTCAAAAGTCCCCAGCTAGTGAGACTGCGTGTGCCTTTAAATATTGTCCACAATCTAGGCAGAAACTCTGGCCGATAGAAGCAGTCGAGCACAAGGAATGTATTGAATGTTCCATGATATTTGCAGATTATTTTCAGACCTACTGACAACTTTTGGAGGATGTAGGGAGTCACAAATTAAAGGTGTGGAGCATGGATTTTGCATGCGAAAAGTTCCCCTTGAAAGAGCATACTATTTAAATGCTGCTGGATGGAAGCCCAGAGCTCATGCCGTAGGGTCACATCACCTCCCATCAGATGGTGTGGGCTATTCGAGAACACTGAGGTCCAAGGCTTGCATCATATTCAGTAGGTGAAGGATATATACCTCAGGACACACCAGAGTATACACCAGAATTAATAAATAGCCATGTACACAAACATGGAAGATTTTTCTCAGGCATGGCATTTCAAAAATCAATAAAGATTTTGCCCACAATATAATCTCATCAAGTATTTTGTCAGAATTACCCAATAAGCAAGGGCTTCTTCAATATAATGATGTTCACACAGCTGATCTTGCCAGGGATTTCTTTGTGGAGAGTGTATCACCTGTCTTTTCTAGAGAAGTTTCCAGGGACCTAGGTGTAGAGCATCTGTGCCATTAAAAAAGTCTGAATGCAAAAGATGCCAGCAGGATTCTCACAGGATTTCTTTCCCAAAAGACCCAGAGCTTGTAAGGCTCATTCTGGCTGTGATCCCTTTAACAGGGTCAACTCTGCCCTCCCCTCCTTCAAGGGAGTTGCTTACCAACAAGACCCTGTTTTTGTACTCATTCACTTGACAACTAGACAGGTATTTTTGCTATTAGAAAAACATATAAAGAGCTTGGTTATCTTATCAATCAAGGTCTCTTCAAATCAGTTGCATGTAGCACCCTGGGCTGTATCAGTTGTGCATCCAGAGTCATTACCAATGGGTAGAGACCTCGCACAGGCCAGGGCAGAGTTCTGAGTCCTGCTTTGCCACCTGCTGCTCCGGTGTGCAAACTGGAGCTGGTGTAAGATTGGAATAATGACGGGACCTACCTCACAGGGCACTGTGAAAATGAAGAGCACCTAGAACCTAATAAGCACACAATAAATGCTATGATTAACATCATTATTTTTACAGCCTATCAGCCAAGAGATTTTTTTAAACGATAGACCCAGTACAAATAAGATATTTAAGTAGACCTTTATCAAGTTTCTGAAGTTAGTTAACATCATGTAATTTGTTAACTCCAGGGAGTGAAATTTCATATAAATTTTGACCTAGCTCAAGGTGGTCAGGGCCTAATTTTTCTCAGGTGAAATTCACATAACAAAGTGTACAATTTGGTGGCGTTAAGTGAATCCACCACAATTCGAAACAGTTCCCGCTGTTTAATTCGAAACCATTTTCATCACCCCCAAAGGAGACCCCTACTCATTAAACAATCGTTCCCCATTCCCCTGAGCCCTCCCCCCTCCTCCAGGCCCTGGCAACCACTAAACTGCTTTCTGTCTCTATTTACCTTCTATTTACCTACTGTATTTACCTAGTCCGGATATTTTATCCTGCAATATGTGATCTATTGTGTCCGGCTCCTTTCACTTAGAGTGCCTTACTATTGAAACTGAAACCGCAGATCTCCCAAGAATCACCATCTTATTATCACACCATCTCTGATAGCCTTGGGATTTTCCAGCGCCTGATGGATACCCTGTTCTCTAGGGTTTCAGATTCTGTCCTCTCTAAAGAAATGCTTGAATCAACAGTAGTGGATAGATTCTCGGGAAAACTTACAGAAGTTCTAAATCATTTAAACAAATCAAGTATCTTAGACAAATGATGCCCTGTACGTCTGGAGACTTGGTCACGGTGCTGTTCAACCCTGTCATTTTATAGAAAGGGACTCTTAAGGCCTAGTATTGTTTTCTTTGGCTACTCTAACACACGTACAGTCCTTGATGCACTCATTACAAAAATGGTCCCTCTGAGGAGAATATATAACTTGCTAGGACCTAATGAAATACGCAGTCCCCGACTCCAACCTGCTCATAGTTCCCTGGAGAAAAAGGACAAATGATCAGACATAGACATGTAATATAATAAGTGCTGTGACTGAATTCAGCACAGGGTGCCATAGCAGCAGATTTGAAAGTACCTAGCTCTATAGGAAGCATTGCAGGGGTAGTCCTTATTCTCTGTCTTTCTCTCACAAAAGGTTGAGTCATCGTGTTGCTGGTGGGAAAGCAAGTCTTACACAGTACGAGGCAATACTTTTTAGAATACTAACTGGTTGCTGACTTTGCAGCCTGTGCTAATTTATTATTACAATGAAAGAGCACTGTTACCATAGGTGCTTCTTACATTACTGGTGTTCTGTTTGGCCAATGATGCCAGGTGGTATCAAGGTACAGATTGCAACCTTATTACTTGGAACCAGTTGTTTATTGATTACAAAATCCTTGCTGGTATTGAGGAGGGTGTATTCTCCTTAAACTATTTAACAATTTGGCAGGGCTCTATTCTGAGAGTAAGTATATTCTCTTATTTATGTTCTCTTTCACCCCTCTTCTACAGCCATGACTCTGTCCCCATTATTTGCAACATTGCCACACTTGGCCTTGTTGTCTCTGCTCAGTATGGGTCCCTGGCTGGATATCAGCTGATGGCTATCGCTAGTCCTCCAGCTTTACGGACACATCCATTTTCATCATATTTAAATAAAACTATCTATCTCTTGCTGCTCCTTCTCCCCAGGGACTCCTGGACTTCCATGGCTCCTAGTCACCTCTGATTTTTATGCCCTGCTTTTGTTAAATGCACAGTCCTTCCTTGTCCTGGGCCTCCCCCTCTGTACGTACTTGCCCTTTTCTGCACCATGTCGCCCCGCATTGAATACATCGGATCCCTCCACCCCTTGAAGTGCTGTTGACCAAAGCAATACCAAGAGGTTTAGAGACAATTCAAAGGGTTCAAATGCAGGACAGTGGAGCAAATAACTAAAATGGAATATTTAAGTTTGTTTCAAAGTCTCTTTGGCCATTTCTCTTTAGCTATTTTTCCTCACCTCTTTTTTCCTCTCCCCTAATTTCCCTCAGAATTCAAATTTTCTCCCACTTTATTATTATGCAGAGCCCTCTAGGTCATTCTCATACATGCTGAAGTTTGAAAGCCTTGATTCAAGCAAACGTTGAGTATATATTTGTAATGTACACACATAGGCAGATCTAATTCATCATTTTTAAAAGTTGTGTTCTTAAGGGTTCCACACTGATGTACATTTAGGTTGCTTCTAATTTTAATATATAAGCATACATTAATAAAAGATCTAGCTATTTTAGATGAATTTTTTTTTTCTTAAAAGTTCCTTCAGTGTCATAATACTGCTTAACAAAAACACCAATTGGCAGAGAAGAGAGCAGAGGGCTGGATTATTCCCTGGGGCAGAGGGAGCATACTGTGCTAGGCTAGAAGCCCCATGAGGCCAGGGGTCATGTCTGATTTGTTTACTTCTCTATGCCTAGTGCCCTGAACAGTGCCCAAAACGGAATAGGTGCTTAGTGCATATTTATTGAATGAATGGATTAATTAAGTGCAGCTGAGTTTGGCCACAGGTCAACCTCTGGGACTTGAACTTTTGGACCAGCCTGGACTGTAACTGTGGCCCTACTTTGTGCCCATGGCTTGTCTGCTTTGGGGAGATGCCCCTAACAGTACGGCAGTGAGGGGTCAAATGTGTATTTCAGCACAAATCCCCCTTTGTTCCTTTCTTCCAAAAGGCTCTACCTGGGGTCAACAGTCTGATTCTCTACCAACCGAATGCTGGAAGAAATGAAGGAATCATTATTAATTTTTATTTAATTTTAGTATATACTGTAATGATTTATATGTACATATGGAAACCATCAGGCTGGGAGAGGTGAAGAGTGGGGTACAGGTGAAACAAATTGGCCCCATCAGTGATAATTGCTTAAGGTATGTGGTAAGTACATGTGGACTCGTAATAAATATATTAAACATATATATATATATTTATAAAGAATAGTATAATGATTGTATTATTCTCTCTTTTTAAAAGAAGTTCTTCAAGTCATTAGCAGGTGCTGTCCCCACGGCCACAGCATGGATGTCTCGCCTGTGCACCAGATGCTGGGTCCCTGTCCCACACAGCAGAGAGCACTCAGGATCCCAGGCCTTCGTTCATGTCAGTGCATGTGGTACCCTCGGTTGTCTCTTTTCTCCTGTATCCTCAATCTCTACCTTTTTATCTGGGTATTTACTTTCAGTGTTTAAATACAGCTCAAATACCTCCCGTATTAAAAATCAAACAAATGCGTCTCAATATGTCCCATAGAGAACAGATTGCCCCCCACACACAGTATGTCCCATCTCCTTAGCAGAAGGAGATGCTGGGCGTGTCCACACAGCTGTATGTTAAGGGCTCTAAACGTGCAGGATTCAGCAGGCCATGGGAAAGGTTGGGAAGGCTCTGTCTGGGCTCTAGCCCAGAGAAATTAGGGCTGGGACAGTCAGGTCTGCCCGTGAAACCAGAGCGTGGGGCAGGCGTTCTGCATCCTTGCTGGCTACAACACCTGCATGTCGGTGATGGTCCTTAATGGCACCTGGAGCCCCAAACATTCCTCCAGATACCTTGCCTCTGGTTTATGTCACTTTCAGTTGAGTCCTTTGTTCCTTAAGACTCAACTCATCCTTACTGATATTCCCCTCTTTCCTTCTCCTGCATTTCTTTCAGTCAGTCACACAGTACTTTACTCAAATCTATCCACTGTCTCAACCTGTCTGCTACTGCCCCACAGCAGGCCACTGGGATCTATTTACTTCGGTTCTGCTCAGAGTACAGCAGCTAAGGGCATCTTTCCTGCATCACTGGTTTCTAATCCCAGCTTGCTCCCTACCGGTTCAGCGACTTCTCTGTGCCTCAGTTAAAAGACCTTTACTGCCAAGATTGTTGTGGGAGTTAAATGCAATAAAATATGTGGAGCACAGTTCTTGGTTTTTGAAATAAATGTCAATTACCTTTTTTTTAAACATCCAGGTAATTGCTTGTGTTATTTGCTTTTCTTGGAAAACTTTCCCCAGATATCGCCAACTTGTCAAATCCTACTTGTTTCTCAATTTCATTTGAGGTGCCCTCTCCATCAGGAAGGCTTTCTTTCTTTCTCTTTTTTTCAGGGAGAGGGGAAGGCTGGGAGAGAAACATCAATGTGTGGTTGCCTTTTGAGCACCCCCGCACCGGGGACCTGGTCCACAACTCAGGCATGTGCCCCCCTGGGAATCAGACCAGTGACTCCTTGGCTCACAGGCCGGCACTCAATTTGCTGAGCCACACCAGCCAGGGCAGGAAGGGCTTCTTGATTGACTGACCCTGCCAGGGAACAGCTCCTTCACCTTGCTCCAGCATCTATTACAGTGCTTATCCTGCTTTATGGCTGTTATTATTTTTTTTCTGAATCCTGCACTATTTAATGATGAACTCTTTGAAGGTGAGTATGGTGTCTTTAAGCACTGAAGAAAAGTTTATCGGCATGAAGTCCCAGGAGGAGATGAGTGCTAGTTAAAACTAGGAGTCTGATATACTACCTGATTCCACCTGTAGATATTCTGGAAAAGGCAAAGCTATGGAGACAGAAAAATGATCACTGGTTGCCAGTGGCTTGAGAGGAGGGGGTGGTGGTGACTAGGCAGAGCAGAGCAGAGCAGATTTTTAGGACAGGCAGTGAAACTATCCAAGTGCAGTGTATGAATGGATGCATGTCATTATACATTTGTCAAAATCCACGGAAGGTGCAATGCCAAGAATGACCTTAAGGCAAACTACGGACTTTGGATGATTATGCTGTGTCAATGTAGGTTCATCAGTTGTGACAAATGCACCCCTCTGGTGCCTAGTTGGGGAGCCTGTGCATCTGTTGGGGGAGGGGATATATGGGAACCCTATGTACTTTCAGTTGTGTTGTGAACCCAAAACTGCTCTAAAAAATAAAGCAACGTATGTGTATATACATATATAAGAAAGTATATAATGAAATGAAATAGCTAGAGTCTCCGAAGCTTGCTCTCTCGTGTGCCTGTGATTGATGCTAGCTGTGGGCTGCTGCTCTCTGTCTGCTCTTCCATTGCTGCGCTCACACAGCAGTGCTGTGTACTCGCTCAGATGTGCAGTTCTCTGCTGGACTTTGTGCTCCTCCAAAGCATAAAACATATCTTATTTCTCTTTGTATCATCTCTGGAGCACCATCCGCACAGTGGGTGCTCTATAAAATTCGTTAAATAATAAACGAATGAATGAATTCTGATCCTCGCCAGTAGAATATTTTTCCTTTACCAAATCCTCATAGGAAATTATCCATCCCTGTTTGAGCACTCCCAGTGACTGGATTTTTGTAACTTTCTTGAAGGGTAAATTTTTTTAGGAAGTTTTTCTTTACCCTTAACCAAAATCTACTTTCGTGTAACTTTTACTTGGTGGATCTAGTTAGGACTTATAGAACGCCACAGATAGAACGCCACAGAAGGAGTCTCAGCTACCTTCCATCAGACATCCAGCTCCTCAGTGGTGACTATCACATCACATTTAAATCCTAAGTTCAACATCTCAGTTCCTATCAGTTCCTATCATTGTTCTTTACGTGTGTGGTTCCCATAGTTACCTCACTTTTGATTCACTCTTAGACAGCCATGCGGTTCATAGAGATAAAGGACAAAATGCCTGGAGAAATATTAATAGTGAGCCTGTGAACACAAAGGAATGAAATGGGAGAGAAAACTGTTCTGAGACCATCAAAAGCAAGTAGGCTACAAAACGAGGTGCATGTGGGCCTGATGGGTGAGGACAGGAGATGGGAGCTGGGGACTGCACCCTATCATGGGCCTTTCTTGCATGGGCTGATCTTGGTGAGGAGCAGGTGGAGAGCGACTGGGAAGGTCATCCAAGGCACTGACAAATTGGAAATGGAGAAGGGAAAACGGGAATAGCAAAGAGCTTAGCCGAAACTCAATGGCCCACCTCTATCTTAAAATAGTATTTCTCGAAGTATAGTTTATTGATCCGCATAACAATCTGACATCCTGCCGGTGAATATGCACTCTTTGAGCTCAGTCCCACACCTACTGAATGTGTGTGTTCTTCACAAACTGCAAGGCAATTCTCAGTTTCACAGAGAATCTTGTCTGAAGGGCTGGGGCAAGATGGGAACTGCTCATATTCCTATTCAGAAGAGTGTTTTTCAAACTGTTTCACAAAGCTAAAGAATCTCATGTTCTTCAGAAATTTCTTTGAAATATAAAAATTCCCAGATAAAGTGTTTAGTCTGCATGCATTCCATCCCTGTAGGTCCTTATCCCAACCCATATGGGTCTGAGAAACAATGAAAAAGAGCTGCCTTTGTCAAAAGATCCTATCACAATAACTCTTACAGAAAGGCCTCCTAGCCCACAACCCCCTACTTCCAGGAAAAAAGCAGTTGAAGAATTCAAACCCATTATACATTCTTTCCATTCCCTGTTCCCAACTTCACTGAAATATTTAATTTTTTCCTCTTCTCTACTGATAGATTTTAATATAGATTTCCAACACATTTTTAGTTGAGTGATGAATGGAAAATGTCATGTTTAGTTGTAGCAAACATAAACTTTTGTTTCTTTAGAATAAGAGAGAAACTAAAATGCAATGTATCTCAAAATGTTGTTTGCTCCTTTAAGAAAATGTTTCAAGAACATGGAGTGTCGTGAGGAAATATCAGTGCACATTTTTTTAAATAAAGTTGTAATAGGTGAAAATCTAACATTACTACACAAAAATTGAAGGGCCAATTTTTCACATGTCAAAAGATTCTTGCTTTAGTAAAATGATTTTGCAATAACATTTCTTGGGATAGAAGCCTTTGCCTTTTAGCCTGTTTCCCCCAACTATTAAAGCACTTATTTACAGAACTGAAGGAAGGTCAATGAGAAATGGATTCTTTAGAGGTCATCATCACCAAGCCCTTATTATATGAAATCTTAAAGGTACTTGTCTAAGAGAAAGAAGAAGATCAAAAACTAAACAGTAAAATGGCAACAGACTCACAACTATCAACAACTGAACCCAAAAAAAACAAAAACTAAGCAACTAGAACAAGAATAAAATCACAGAAATGGAGATCACATGGAGGGTTATCAGTGCGGAGCGTGAGGGAGAGAGGGAGAATAGGGAAAAATGTACAGGGAATAAGAAGGATAATTGGTAGGCACAAAATAGACAGGGGTTGGGTGTGAGAATAGTATAGGAAAGGGAGAAGCCAAAGAACTCATATGTACAACCCATGGACATGAACTAAGGGGGCTGGGGCTGGTGATGCTGGAGGGAAGAGGGGTTGCAGGGTGGAGGGGGATAAAGGGGAGAAAAAAATGGAGACAACTGTAATAGTATAATCAATAAAATATATTTTTTAAAAGAAAGAAATGGATTCTTTAATGAAATAGTGCCAAGTGAAGAGCTGTCTGAAACGGGAGGAAAATATTAGTGATAATTTCACCATCAGTCATGAGCATCAGAAACAGAAAATAATAAACTCAAAGTGGATTCACCTAGAATCTTTCAGAAGCACTGCTTAAAGAGAAACACAGGCCAGGTAGCTCACTCACTGACTCCTTGAATATTTATTGAGATCACCTCTAACGCATCATCTGCGGATTAAGACGTAGCCTGGACAGGCACAATCCCTCCCTTCAAAGCAGAAGTCTAAAACCGTCAGGGCCCAAGGCATTTAATTACAATTGCGATGAATGAATTTATCATCATGTGAATATCAAATTAAGGTTAACCTTAAAAGAGGGGACAAACTTAAAAACTCTTTTTCCCCCCTAAGCTTCAGTTTGGATTTATTTCTTGGCTCCCAAATTTTGGAAGTTGTTTGGGAATGAGATTTCTAAAAACATGTTCTGTGTGCCAATATATGTGTGTAATTTCCCGTCAGGTCCTTCTTCGAGGGCAAGGAAATTCACATTTGTCGAGTGCCGACTGACTCTGTCAGATGAATTGGAGCCATTTTGCCCAACAATCCGAGATGTGTGTTGCTGTGTTCCTCTTGCAGAGGAGAAAACTGAGGCTTGGAGAGATGAAATAATTTGTTTTGTTTCAGCAGACTCTGTCCTTGCCACTGCACTTAGCTAGAAATTAGAGGAAGGGAGAGGATGACAGATAAAAGGCTAATTTTACTGACAACGAGTCTATTGTTAGTGTCTTTGGTTGAGCCAAAGTAATTAGAGCCAACAAAATGCTGCCTTTTTATCGAGAGTAAATGCAGGGTCTGTAGATGAAAGAACAACGGGAGGTTCTTGGGAAAGAAAGAGCAGTTGAGATTTTATGTGCAATGCAGTTTGTACTCATAACATTAGATTGTACTCAAATGTATGGCAAAGACCGAGCATTGCACTTGACCCACGTTACTGAGATGGTTGTTTTACCTTTAGCAAAGTTTGTAATAGATAACAAGGTAAGATTATAGAGAACTCCTTTTGTGAAACAAAAAAATTGCACAATGTCAATTTACATGGCTTAAAGCTTTTACTTGTAAGCAAGAAATGAAGGAAAGAGCGAAAGTAATTGGATGGGAGAAATCATAGAAAACCAGAGTTAAGGTTTGTCAACAAACAGTAATGTGGAAAATCAAGATTTGCTTCCTCCACAAGAATTGTCAGTTGAGAAGCGAATGTAATGATAATCGCCAGGATTAGTAAACTCTCGTCTTTCTTAACTCTATCACATCTGCCCAGCGAGGTCCAGATGCCAGCTACTCAAAAGAATCTGAAGATTTTATTAAAGCCTCAAAGCACCTGGTGGAGAGTAAACATTTAACTTATTCTAAATTCAGATGTGCTGGGGCCTAAACATCTAAGATGGCTGGCAAGAAGGTGGAAGCCTAGAGCTAAGGGATGTGGCAGAGATTGAGATTCACCTTGAGTTTTTATTCTCCACCAAACTCTCACCCTGTTTATTTAATTTGCAGCCCATTTATCAATATAAATAAGAACATTGTAATGATTGTATGTGTGCATGAAAATGTTAGCTGCGAATAGCACTGGATATTAGACCTCAGTCCTGGAATTTTGGCTAGTGAAGAATTCAGAGCCAAGACTCAAATACAAATAAAAGTTTATTTAGAAAGTCATAGAGGTAGAAGTGAGCTGTGGAGGAAGTGAGCCAGTTGGGGTACATGGGCTCAGGAAACAAATTACAGAGGCAAAAGAAGGGCCCTTGGAGCCTAGGAGAAAGAAAGGCAAAGAAAACACACCTGTGGGGAAAGAGAGGGGGAACGGTGTAGGCAGGGAAAGAAAAGGAGGAAAGGCGTGGTGTGCTCCAGGGGCAGAGAGAGCCACACTGAGTCCTTCATCTTAAGGGCTTTATTGGAGGACTCAGGGGAGCATCTCAATAGAATATTCATCAGCTTTCCAGGTGTGTCTCCTCAGGGCTGTGGTCTCTCCTGATTAGTCAATGCCAAGGCAGGGGGTCATTGGTCAGTACAGCTGGGCCTGATGTCAGCGGTGGCCTCTGTTCTGTCTGATTTTGCTGCTTTTCTGACCTGAAACTGAAACATACCCAAGGCTTAGATTCCATCTCTAGTTTGACCAAAATTCCTGTCTCTGAGGTCAACAGCCCCCAGGCTTTTCCCCTAAGATTATTTGATGTGGGTCAGAACCTCATTGTCTTGAGGGCTTAATGGTTAAGGGAGTGGTTGTGCAAGGGCTTGTGTGAGCATCAAAAGAGGCCATTCTCCACCCTCGTCCCTCCTCTACGGGGGGTCTACTGTGTAACTAGCGACATGCCAGGGGAGGAGAGGTCACTCTGGGGATGAGGTGCCCCCCTACTGTATCTATTTTCTCAATTTTGCCTGTTGCTAGGCAGGCACCTGGGTCTTTCTGCTCTGGTGACCTTCTATACCTGGCCTATCATCTGTACACTCTGCTCATGTCTGTCTAACTGCCTACCGTGTCAGAAACATGTATTATAGATGATATTACAGGCAATATTCAATAATACTATTCCATAATTCGGTTATCAACATTCTCTTCAATGATAATTTTAGTAGCAATCGTCTTACAAAAGCATTCCTTTTCTATAATGAACATGTCTGATCTGGATGAACTCTTCATTGTTCCTTATTCTACCTCACAGAAGTACTGACTGTTTGGTTACTCTTCCCCCTCCCTCTACTAAACATCTCAGTCACTTCCTAAACCAAAGCAAATCCAAACATTTAAAACACCCACCAACAAAATAGTATTCTAAAGAGTCCAGACAGTTTCCAAAAGAGGAAATTATATTAAATTGTATATAGGATATAACCTACTTTCTTTTGTGCATAAAAGATAATTTAATTTTTTTATTTATTTACTAGATATTGTATCAAGTCTGTTTGGCCTCTAATTCCTGTTAATTTATAGAAGAATTCTAGCAAATTGACAGAATGATAGAATCTTAGTTCAGTAAAAAAAAAAATGCTTTAAATATACATGAGTTATATTTATGAATTAACTCAAATTTGACTTCGTATGTCTAATATTCTCTTTTCTTTCCTTTTTTAATATTCTCTTTTCATTATTTTAAAATAAATTCAATTTTGTATGTCTATTACTCTCTTTTCCTTCTAAGAACCTTTCCAATCCTCCTCCTACAAAATCAGGGATGGTGTAGACATTGGGGGCAGGCCATTCCCTATTGTCAGCTCACAGGAAGCAACAGCCATTATGATTTTTAAAGAAATGCTTATGGATAAGAATAGTTCTTTAAGATGAGATCAGTTAGAACTCCTTCTACTCAGTATGGAATGATAAATTAATTTGAAATTATTTATTGACTTACAACTTCAGAAAGAATTTTAAGCAGCGTACAAATATATGTAAAATACCCACAACAGAATTGTAACAAAGACATACATGAAAAAAATAAGATGTGGCCCCTCATGAAATTGGTGTCCATGCTTTGAAGTCCTAGATTCTTGCTAGCAGTAGGTCGCAGCTGTGGTTCTGATCTTTCTGGCAGTGATGAGACCTGGTCAGTAACAAGATTCACAGGATGTGTGAGAGAGAAACTGTTCTTGCATTCAGGTGAAGCGCAGGCACTCAGGCCTGCCTGGGAGGCTGTCACCTCACTTCAGACAGAAGTGACAGGCTGACAGAGGAGATCAGTGTCCACACTGGGACAAATCAATGATCAAAGGCCTACCATTCTGTGCCAGGGCAGCTCAGCTAACATAACATGATGGAGAACATTTTAAAAATAGGTTGCACTAAAAACGCAAAAGCAAACACATAAATCAGCTCTCCATCAACACCCATAGAAGTCCAACTTTGAGCAACACCTTCTGGATAAAGTTGTCTACCAAAGGTAGAACGGGTGGGTATCTGAATGAAATCACTTGCTGAATGTGTTGTTAAGTTTAAGCTCGTTGTATTTTGAGAGATAGTAACCAAAATAGATGGCTTCTGCTTCAGAATGCTATTGTGCTGGTATGATCCCCCCATGGGATTAGAGAAGACTTCATCTTCTGTCTTCCATCACTCCACTGATGCTGAAGGAACAACTCCTTCAACTCCGAGAGACCGGCAGAGGAAGGCGTGTGTGGTTTCCGGCTGTGTTAGTGTTAAACCTGCTCTCCGAGGAGATAACATGTACGAACTGCAGGTCTGAAGAATGGAGAGGCATGAAGCAGAGGAGGAAAGTTACAATCACAGGCTTCGTGTTGGGTTCGGTGCTCTGTCTGACTGTGTGGTGCTTGGTGTAACAGATTTTGTGGGGGTGCTATGAAAAAGCTTTTCATCCTCTGAAATAATTAAAAACAAGGATGCTCTGGAACGCTGCAGAATTCGGGAATTTGTCTGCTCTGGGGCGGGGGGAGGGGGCGGGGAGAGATGGAAAATAGGGCATTTGATAGGATATGAATTATGCAATGTTGAAGATTTTATTAACTTCCACTTGAAGGGATTTACAAAATCCTCAGTCTACAATTTTAAACAATTCATTCAAGTAGGACGGTCACATGCCTTTAAAGTGGTGGCACACGGGAACAGAGTTAGAAATACCTGAATACCATAGGACAGCAATTTTCAACTGGTATGCAGCAAGAATATTTAAAGTATGCAATACCTGACTATTTAGTGAGGGCACTGACTTTTTTTCCCTTACATTGTCAAATAAAAAAAATGACCAAAGCCAACGCAATAGCATCTGGTGTGAATGAATCAAAATTATACCTTTTTGTTTTTCAGATTGGAAAAAATATAACATATTTTTTGGTGTGCCACAGAATTTTAGTAATTAGTTTATGTGTGCCATGAGATGAAAAATGTTGAAAATTGTTGCCATACGGTAAAGAACTCAAGGGACAAGAAAGAATTATTTTTAAATAAAGTAATTATATATAATCATTATATATAACAAAAAGAGACTGGTCGAATACACGACAGAGTTTCTATTTTGTTTGCTGGTTTGAATATACAAATAAATATATGGTGATGATCCCTGCTCTAGATGGAAGGGTACCAGAACTTTGCTTTTTTGTATTACTTCTTATTTTACTTAATTTTTCCTACACTTATATTTGAAGTAGCATGGATGTACATATTTATTAATGAACCTGTATTACTTTTCTCTCCTGCATGCAATGCTTTTAAAGAACTCAAACAGATAATCTGCAAGAGTAAAAATATCGTCCCCAGTGTGTGATGTGATGCTTTGGGGACTGGTTTCTCCAATGTGCTAACCTGAATCTGGCTTTGTTGTGAATTACTCTTGGAGGCGTTTTCTATACACAGGCTTTTATTGTATCACCAACACACAATCTAAAGTTTGAAACAATGTAGGTAAATAAAAGTCTGTTTTTTTCAATATTAAAAGAAATGCTTACAAAGTTTTAAAAAGATCATGTTTGATCTTTTTTTGTTAAAAAGACTTTCCTCAGATTAACTATATACTTTGATTTTAATTTGTTCTATCTCTACAATTTTACTGACATGTAGCAAAATGACTTAGACTGTATTTAGGGATTTACTCCCTTAAAAATATTCCAAGGCAGCTATTTCTTGGCCTTTGGTTGTAACTGAAAGAAATCATTTCTCATTATGACCAATATTTATTTCCCACTCTTCTCCTAGTTCAAACTTCTGGACAAGGGCCAATTCTCCTTTCTCTGAACATGTGCTGAGTGTTTAAAAATAGCTGTGTCATCCTACCTAGTCTTTTCTTGTCTAAGCTAAAAATTCTAAGTGATGCAACTTTTTCAAAACTCAAATGTAAGATTTTATATAACCCCCTGCTAAACTTTGCTTTATAAGATTCATTAATTAGTGTACTCTAAGAAGACATCTAAATATTTTTTTCTGGGATCCAGTGCATGAACACTGCTCCTAGGTTTATGTCTTCCTGACTTGGAAATACACTGAGAAAACACTTAAGAATTATAAAAGCAGAAATCACCTTTATTTTACAACTTATGAGTAATTAAAAGAGGACAGTGAAGATAAAATTCTGGAAACTATACTTAAAAATTTCTCAAGTGGATCCATTAAAAAGTATGCAACTTGTCCTGCTGGTGTGGCTCAGTTGGTCAGAGCATTGTCCTGTGTGCTGAAAGGTTGCAGGTTCGATTCCCAATCAGGGCACATACCTGGGCTGCTGGTTTGTCCCCAGTCAAGGTACATGTGACAGATTTGGGGGGTGAAACTTTTTTTTCATTCTCCTAAGATAACCAGTGACAGATGTTGTACTGTGCAAAAATATTTCCTGAATGATCAGATTAAGCTCATAAATTAGAGATGATTTCTTGTAACTTTATAAATACTACTTTGGTAGTTCAGAGTAATGAAAACAATTCAATTTTCTGGTGATACAAATTTAATTTTAAATAGTCAGGCTATATTCATGGCTTTACACTTGATCTTAGTCAAAAGACCAAGAAGCGATATACATTTATGGCTTTAAAATAAGACCTTCATCTATCTTTAAGTTGTGAAGGTATGTTCTAGGGTTTTGCCCGCCCCCCACCAAATACTATTATACTTTTTGCAGAAATAGTTTAGGTTGAATCTTCTATTTTTAAAAAGCATTTAAAAATAAGGGGGTCAGGTTAAGTACTCTCTAAAGATCACTTCTAGTTTGTTGATTTTTTAAAAAGTCTTGTTTATTTTTAGAGAAAGGGGAAGGGAGGGAGGGAAACATTGATCGCTTGCCTCTTGCACTCATCCCAAATGGGGATGAGGCCTGCAACCCAGGCCTGTGCCCTGACCATGCCTGACGACGCCCCGCTGAGCCACACCGGTAAGGGCTCTTTTGTTGACTTTTATTTAAATCCAGTGGAGAAATATTCTCTTACCCACTGAGTGACACCTTTAGAAGAGAGTTGGTGTACCCCATTAAAGAAAATGCTTTTAAATGATGATTCCTTGGTTTCAACATGAAAACAATTCTGTTTAGACATGGATGATAATTATCATCAGTTATCTACTATTATTTACTTAAACTATAGCAAAAGATCAGAAGATCTGCTAATACTCTTCACTGGAATACACAGCCTTGCTAATCCTCAGAAAGAAAACAGATAAAAACATTCTGATTTTTTGTCGTTATTGGATTTCGATTTTGAACTGCAGGACACACCTCCTGTGCTGGAAAAAATATTGTTGAACTTGTAGAACACTTGGCAGTTCTCAGCTCGATGAATAGCAGGAAGAAGAGAGAGGAGACTGTAAGTGCATCGGCCCCTTTTTCTTTCGCACACTCTCCACTGGTGCACCCTTGGCAACACCCTTCCAGTCTGGCTCTCAAGAGAAGCCATCCAGGCATTCCTCAGGCACACTGCCATTTTTCTTCTACTTCCAGCTACCACACAGGGCCCCTTTGTCTTCCCCGAACTAATGCTTCCTTCTTTGGATTTCACCCCAACACAAAGCTGTCAAAGACTGGGCCAGGGTCTTCCCCAGTCCTGTCTCTCAAATAAACAGTCTGTTTGTATTAATAAACCTGATAGTGATTCTTGGGACCACTAGTTTTATACTTACAACCTAGCATTTCATGTTTACTACTTTCAAAGGGAGATCCGTGTTTTGGACCCCTGAAAACTGAAATGCAGAATGATCCGGTGACTACTTAGCTAGCCAGGTGTGCCCAAACACGGAACTGATCAGGGCCTTCCTCCCCAAATGCTCAGATCTGGCCTGGCTCCAGAGGGTCAGGCCTGAGTCTGGCTCTCCTCTGAATCAAGTAAATCTGGATTTGGAACAGGTTTGTTTCCAAAGAATCAAGAGATGAGGACAGGGCACTTCAGGCCCTCTCCAGACTGGCCTGGCACTGGGTCACAGAACATTGTTTCTTTGGGCATTAGTTTGCTCATTTGCAAAATGAAAGTTCAACGGGGTGATTTTTGAGACCCCTTCCAATTTACCACCTGCTCGTTTTCAGCAGACATGAAACCACTGGTCAGTCCCAGAACCAAATAATCTGCCTCACATCACCCCACACCTTTCCCAGGGTGGATCCAATGTCCAGCAAGCTGGGGCATAAGATGGCACTTATCTTCGCATCAAGCTGGTTATGGTGTCTGGATAAAGACTTTTATTTGTGTCTGTGTTATTTGTATTTGTATGATCTTGCTATTCTCATTGCAGGTAAAACACAGTTGAATTTACTGTAGATCATGTGGTACAAGATATTCTTTAAAAGAAAAGAGAATACCAGCCGGTACTTGGCTTTAAGAGGAAAGAGATTAGCAGCTAATATTTACCTTTACACAGAAAACATTTTGAAGTAGAAGAGGACAAGACAAGAAAAGCTAAATCAGGTTGTCCTGCATAGTTACGATCTCGAATGGATCTTTTTTGCACATGATCAAAAGAACCGAAAACTACAAACAACAACAACAAAAAGTAACTTTATTTGCTCCCCTTCCCTCTGCTGCGTCTTTTCTTCTCTTTTTACCCTGAGAGGAGGACTCAGAGTTTCCATATTTCCCTGGACTCCTTTTGTTACAGAAAAAAAGCGGGTCTCCTGGAGCAAGTTCTTTGAGCAGAAACGGAGGTGGTGTTGACTCTCCCAGAGTAATGCATCACTAAAGACCGGACTATTATTCCTTGACAGGCAAGGAAACATTACAAAGCAAATTGTTAGAGAAAAATCGCTTTCATTCTCACCTTCTTCTCTCACTGCCGTTAGCATACTAACTTAATTTACTCTAAACTTTTCTAAGCTGGAGTTCTTGTTCTCGCTCCTGACCTCTTGCTGTTCTGGACACCTCAGCCTCTGGGCGCAAATGCCTGCTCCTAACACCGGCTTGGTTCATGCCCCTGCCCCAGGTGGGGCCAGCTGAGCTGCCTCATTCTGTTGTCACCATGCTCTGCTTTGAAATGATGAGTGATTCTCTGCCCTTAAGTTGGGCTAGCTTCACCTACTGAAGGTAAAGAAGCCCTATTTCAAAGGCCATATTTCCAAATTCAAAACTTATAAAATATATTACTAAGACTAGGGATAAACTAGGTGGAAAAATAAGCCTTAGTGGATTTTTTTTTTTTGTTACAAAGATGTTTAAAGTGTTATTTATAAAACTGAAATATCAAAAAAAAAAAAAACTCGCACAGTCTTCATTAAACTATCTGAGATCTCTGGAAAAAAATTGAACTATCCAGCAATGGAGAGTAATTCAGTGAATTATGAGATAGCTCTGAAATATTACTCAGCTATTGATATTGATGTTTATTAAGAGGCTTTAATGATGAGCTTCAATGCTTATAATATAATGTTTGGTCAGAAAATCAGGATTTAAAATTACATGTAAAGAATGATATCCATTAGGTAAAACAAACATACGCATAAGGAAATAAGCAAAATGTTATTGCTTGTTAAATACTGATTTTCTTTTCTATGCTTTTCTGTACTTTCTGAAATGACTATGTATTCCTTTTATAATCAGAAAAAGGTACATTAAAAAACAACTTCACTGAAATATATTCTACACATCATAACATTTACTTATGTTGAGTCACATGACTGCTTTATGTGTAATTTTTGAGGAAACTGTTAACTGTTTCCCAAAGTGGCTACACTAACTTTTATAAACCCCACCACAGGATTTAAGGTCTCCTTCTCAGCATGTAGGGGTGCTCCTGGGTCTGGCTCTTCCACCCTCTAGTCAGCAGATCTAGCTGGTGGCTGAGGAGATAATGTTGTAAAAGTTGTAATCATACATTCCCATATTGCCCTATGATATCATTTTAGAAATTACTGAATATTCCTAAGGAGTCATCTATATTTCCTCAAGCCTCAATAAACAACAGACTTTCTACTTGGCTCTTCTGTGGTGTGGAAATTTCTGTCACAAAGAATTCCAGTACTCAAGAACAAAGTACATCATTTGCTGAGTTGCCCGGTCCCTTTAGAAATTATCTTATGGTTATTCAACAGGCAGACTCACCTTGCAAGAATCTGGCTCACTGCAGATAGAATCATCAAGAATCTAACATGTTGACTATGAGCCCAGTACTCTGCTAGGTGCTGTAGATTATACAAATGAAACCCCATGTTGTCTTTGCCTTCAAGAAAATCTCAGCTTAGCTGGGAAGATAAAACAAAAACATGTTAAACAGAACAATTGAGGACTTGACGGATTGAGGGTGACAGTAGTGTGGGTTGGGATAATGACCTAGAAAAATTAAAGCAGACAGGAAAAGTAAGGCAGAGGCTCTGGGATTTCTTGTTGTTGAGCACTTACTGTGTGCCAGGCACTGTTCTTGTTAGTGGAGATAATAGCAATGAACAAAATAGACAAAATACTTACATTCAGCGAGCTTGTATTCTAGAACATGACGATAAACAAAAACAATAAGTAAACACATAGTATGTTAGATTGTGGCAGTGCAGAAATAAAGCAATAAAGTGAGATATGGAGTTGGATGTGTGCAAATTAAAGTAGAGTGGTCAGGGACCATGCCTCTCTTTCCTTTTTAAGATTTTATTCACTTATTTTTAGAGAGAAGGGAAGGGAGAGAGAAAGAGAGGGAAACATCAATGTGTGGTTGCCTCTTGCATGCCCCTCATTTGAGACCTGGCCCACAACCCAGGCATGTGCCCTGACTGGGAATCAAACTGGTGACCCTTTGGTTTGCAGGCCAGCACTCAATCCACTGAGCCACACCAGCCAGAGTAGAGACCACATCTCTTAAAGGGTAATATATATATGAGCAGGGAACTAAGGAAATGAAGGAATCAGTCGTGTTGCTATCCAAGGGAAGTAGTGTTTCAGGCACAGGAAACCTCAAGTGCAAAGGCCTGAGGAGGGATATACCTGGCAGGTTTGAGAAACAGCAATGAGACCAGTGGTGCTGGAGTGAAGTGAGGAAGGGAGTGAATAGCAGGTGATCAAGTCAGAAAGGCAATGGGGAAGAATCTGGGCAGGGTCCTGGAGAACACTTAAGAACATGTCTTCCACCCTGAGTAAGATGGAAATCCAATGGAAGGTTTTGAGCAAAGGAGGTAAGTGGACACGCTTTAACAGAACTACTCTTGGCAGTTGCGCTAGGAGTAGACTGAGGATAAACTGAAGAGAAAGGCACAGAGACAAATGAGGAGTCAGTTGAAATACTCTCTCAGGAGATGATGGGTGTTTGAACCAGATGGTTGCAGTGGAGGTGGTGAGTGGTGTTTTTCATGGTGGTATTTTGAAGCAAGGACTCACCATGAACAAAGGACGTGGGTGTTCAGAGATCATTGAAGAACCATATTTGATTAGTGCAGAGAATGCTAGGCAGGGAGAAGTTGAAGATGTGGCTGAGTAATTTACAAGCAGGACGGAATTTGGTGGGGGGTGTAAAGGAGTCTGGAGTCGGAAGAACAGGGACTTACTCCAGTGTATTAGCTTGCTCGGGCTGCCATAACCAAATACCATAGATTGGGTGACTTGAACAACAGAAATTTATTTTCTTACGGTTCTGGAGACCAGAAGGCCCATATCAAGGTGCTGGTCAATTGAGTTTGTGTTGAGAGATCCCTTTCTGGGTTGTAGGCAGCCACCTTCTCACTGTATCCTCACCTGGTCTTTCCTCAGTGCTGCTGTGGAAAGAAAATGCTCAGTTCTCTCATTCTCATAATGATGCCAATACTATTGTATTAGAGCCCAAATACAGCCACACTAAGGGTTAGGGCTTCAACATGTGGATTTGGAGGGGGTCACAGTCCAGTCTAGAGCAACATGGTTCTCATGTAAAGAGTTTTAGGGAGTCGAATCTGACATTGGCTACTAGTACAAATTGGCAGAGAAGAGTCTAGGAGACTGGTTTAGAGGCTACCTTGTAAGTGTCAAAACAAAGGAAGTTGCAGGCCTTGCCTGGGGCACAGAGAGGTTAGCTAGCCAAGTGGAGGGTGCCTGAGTGGGACTCCCTAACCATGTTTTTGTTACAGAAAAGGAATTTTGCATCCTTAGTCTTATTTAGTTACTGTATTATTGAATACATACCAGAGCATATGTCACAGTGTACTAGGCACACAAATATACCATTTACACATCCATATATATATATATATATATATATATATATATATATATATATATATATATATTTACACACCCAGACACTCAACTATATGCACTTTCATTGAACCATAACCGCTTGCATGTACCTGTATTTATCTATGAAACAGTAATTCCAGGATGCAAATGAAGAAGAAAAAGCATGAGCTCACAGTACATGTTTACGAGAGAAAATGACTGGGTAGGTAGGAGAGAGAGAGACAAGTGTCTGAAAGTGAAGGAAGAAGAAAGTCAAGATTCCTGAAGCCCAGGAGCAGACTCATATCTGCGCACAATGAACTTTGTTTAAACCTATTCTGGGAGCCAAGATACACACATTTTCAACTACTCCATGGATACGTGTCATACTAAAAACCAGTGTTTCATAAACAGGTATATATGACATAGAGAGTTGATGTGTCATCTTTGTTCAGGTTTACACAAAGAGGCCCCTTGGCCAAGGTGAACTCCTGGCTTTTACTTTGATGGGCAGTGTCTGCTGGCCCCTCTTGTAGTAGAATGGTCTGGGCTGAATGAGGTCAGAGCTTTCTGGAAGGGAGATCCAAAAGAAACAAATACAAGGTAGAATAGATAATACATTATTGAAGCTAACACTGCAGATAGGCTGACTGGGGTGCACCAATGAGAAGGACCAGGGCAGTAAGCAGAAAGAGAAGGGACAAGCCTTTCATAGGAGTGGAAACTAGGTAGCACAAAGGTTAGCTTATGGCCTCTGGAATCAGACTGACCTGGGTTTAAATCTCAACTTCCCCTCTTAGCAGTTTGACTTCGAACATGTTATTTATCTTTGCATGCCTCTGTTTCGTTAACTAAAAGGAACCTGAATAAGAACACTTGCTGTGAGGATTAAGTGAGATAATGTACATGAAGCGTTTAGCATAGCTTGGCACATAGTAGGCATTAAAATAATTAATGGGTGGAAGTTGTCTTTTTAAAAGCCAAAAGAGAAACTATTTGCAGTGCTAAAAATAAGTGTTAAGCTTTCCATGGAGCTCATTTTAAAAATTCTAACTAGCTTTTGGTCTTGAGAATGGTGGGAGTATCTTAGTCAAAAAAAATGTCATCAAACATCCCACTGGTAAAAGGAGTTTTCTTACAAACCGATTCTTTGTGACTTCGAATGTGGAATGCAGTGGAACTAGACAGGCATCCCTCTCCAAGTTTGCTGACCACCAGATGCATGATGACATTTTCTCAAGCTATTTGCTGGATTTTTTTCTTCAAATAATGAGTCATTATTGTGAGATATTGTTTATTGTAAAACTCTTGTGTTCCTGCCATACATACCAAAACAAAAGGTCACTTTACAGGGACTTTATGTTACAGAGAAGACAAAAGAAAATAACCCAATGCTGTGAAATGTTGTGCTGTATGTAGCATGGTAGACACTATCTTGCTGTGCTTTTTAAACATTGGCTTAACAGATACATTAGGAAGAAAGCAAATAGAAGAACATTTTGTTGGACCCCATTTATGCAAAAATTATATGCCTTTATATGCACAGATAATTTCTGGAAGAACAGATAATAATTTTTTGATAGTGACTATATCTAAGGTCAGGATTCTTTTACATTTCATCATATACCCTTGTGTATTCTTGAGTTTAATTTTTAAACAATGAACATACAGAATTTGCAGACTAATTTTCTAAGCCATACAAAGATTTTACACTGCCAGGTTAAAAGTAGGTCTCAGTGTTCTAGATATAATTTAGGGAGAAGCAATAAAAATGGTCTTTTGAAATTGTTTGTCTTTCAAGATAAAAGACAAACATAAAAGGCAGAGATAAATGTGTGTGTGTGTGTGTGTGTGTGAGTGCGTGAGTGCTCACACACCCACGCACATGCATAACTATTACAATATTCTAGCAGTTACAGACAAGTTCATGTTGAGAACAAGGAGTTCCCATTAAGGATTACCTCCAAGCACTCCCATGCTTACTCTGTACCCCTAGGGTGTTGAACCCCAGCGTTTTCACAAAAATGAGGTGACTTCATAGAATTCAATCCAGAAGAAACTCTTCTGACTCACAGGGACCACAGCCTGGTTCTCCTAGCTGCCCACCTGGATATATCTTGGCTGCCTTGCCCAGTTCTGCTCAACGCTTCCTAACGATTCTAAGGGCTGCAGCTGTGTCATAAGGGGCATGGATCCCCTGGCCCTGCATTAGTTAAGCACTTTGCTTTTTATCCTGCAACTTCACCTCAACCCTTGGATATTATGATACGTCAGAAAGAGAATCATCTGCTTCAGGTCATCCTGAGTCATCTAGCCATGTTGATGTCGATGGCTGGATGGAAGGAGCAGGCCATGTTAATGGCAAAAAGTAACCTTTTCTGACCAAGTCGACTGTGAATAACTGAAACTGCGGAAAAGGGGGCGCTGCTGCACAGTGCTGTAGCTTCGTATGTGAAATTATATCAAATCTCTCTTCTCCGGGTTTCCTAGTGGAAGGTTAAAGCGTGCCTGGATCTAGTTCTACAGTCGATTTGCATTATTTGAAGGGTCCATCTGTATGAATTCACCCACTTGCTAAAATTTATTTGTAACTTGAAAATCAACGCTCACGGTGCTTTTGTGGTCATTCATGGACATGCGTGCGTGCAGTGATGCGAAATCTGAGTCACCAGGGAGCACATTTTCAGGTGAAGTTAAACCAAGTGACACTCTGCTCTCTTGTTTCAGTTCTCATACTGTAAACAAGTGTCCTTTCTGGGGTCTATTTAGTGCCATTTTTCATATTTTTGTGGGGTTTTTGGTGGCTTTGTTGTTTCAAATGGCCCTCAGGCGCAGTACTGAAGTACTGTCTAGTGCTCCTAAGTGCAAGATGGCTGCGATGTGCCTTGTTGAGAAATCACGTATGTTAGATAAGATTTGCTCAGGCATGAATCAGTGTTATTGGACATGAGTTAGTGTTAATGAATCAATAATGTGTATTCAAAAATGTGTGTTAAATAAGGTGACCTTAAACAAAACCACACATAATATAAAAATATGTATTGATCAGTTGACGAATTGGCTCACAGGAATTTAGCCATGTATTTCCCCAAGTTGTTCTTTAAAGAATAATTTAATGGATGGGGGTATTAGTTTCTTAGGACTGCTGTAACAAATCATTGCAAACTTGGTGCCTTGTGACAACAGAGATTTCATCTCTCAGTTCCGAAGCTAGAAGTCTAAAATCCAGGCATTGGCAGGGCCGCACTTTCTCCAAAGCCTGTTTGTTTATTTTGTTTTTTTAGAATCAGTTATTGATAGACATGCATTTATTGCCATTTTATTGTTCACATTTTTGATCTTATTAAAGGAAAGCCTTTAACGTTTCATATAAGATAGGTTTGCTGATGATGAACTCCGTTAGCTTTTACTTGTGTGGGAACCTCTTTATCTGTCCTTCAATTCTGAGTGATAGATTTGCTGGGTAGAGCAATCTTGGTTGCGTGTCCTTGCTTTTCATCACCTAGAATATTTCTTGTCAATCTCTTCTAGCCTGCAAACTCTCTTTTGAGAAATCAGCTGAAAGTTTTACGCAAGTTCCCTTGTAGGTGACTAACTGCTTTTGCTCTTGCTGCTTTTAAGATTCTCTGTCTTTAACCTTTGGCATTTTAATTATACTGTGTCTTATTGTGGGCCTCTTTGGGTTCATCTTGTTTGGGACTCTCTGCACTTCCTGGACTTGTAAGTCCATTTCTTCACCAAGTTAGGGAAGTTTTCTGTCATTTTTTTCAAATAGGTTTCCAATTTCTTGCTCTCTCTCTCCTTTTCCCAGCAACCCAATGATGTGAATGTTTGTATAATTGAAGTTGTACTAGAGGCTCCTTACACTCTCCTCATTTTTTTTTGTATTCCTTTTTCTTCTTGCTGTTCTAATTGGCTGTTTTCTGCTTCTTTATATTCTAAATCACTGCTTTGATTCTCAACTTCGTTTCCACTCTATTGTTATTTCCCTGTAAATTGTTCTTATTTCAATTAGTGTATCCTTTGTTTCTGACTGGGTTTTCTTTTTTTATGCTATTAAGGTTCTCACTAAGTTCCTTGAGCATCCTTATAACCAGTGTTTTGAACTCTGCATCTAGCAGATTGTTTGTCTTCATTTTGTTTAGTTCTTTTTCTGAAGTTTTGTCCTGTTTTTTCATTTGGACCATGTATCTTTGTCTCCTCATTTTGGCAGCCTCCCTGTGTTTGTTTCTATGTGTTAGGTGGTAGAGCTGCTATGTCTCCCAGGATTGGTAGAGTGGCCTAATGTAGTAGGTGTTCTGTAGGGTCCAATGGCACAGTATCCCCTATGACCCAAGCTGGGAATTCAAGGTGTGGCCATAGTGCGGGCTGTGTATACCCTCTTGTTTTAGTTGAGCCTTGATAGCTGTTGAGACATCCAAGGTCAGCCAGCAACTGTGTTCTGTCTAGGGTCACACAGCATAAGCTACAAAGTAATCTGCATATGGCTGATACTTGTACTGGGTTTGGAGATACCTAGGCGAGGCCAACCTGTGAACCATAGCTGGCTGCTGCTAGTGCTAAGCCTGGGGCAAGTTAGCAAGAAGTATTGGATTTGCTAAAGCTAGATCCAGTTTGTTTGAGAGAATTTAGGAAAATCTGAAGCATGGGCCAAGACAAGCCATTCTTATGGAAAAGCCTCTGGAAACAGCTTGGGTGGGCCTGAAACCTGGGTGAAATAGGGCCTCAGGGAGTCACCAGAGTGGGGCAAACAGTGTGAGCCAGGTTGATAAGAGTCTCAGGTACGGTACCTGCATGCTGGCTCTGTGGCAGGAGGGCTCAGAAAAGGAACAATGGCATCTGTCAGCACTTCTGTCTGACCCCCAGCTTCACCCTAATGCTGGACAGTTCAGTTCCTCAGCATATGTCTCTCATGCCTTTCAATATGCTGCTCACTGTGCTGGAGCTCAGAGGCAGCAAGTCCAAGTAAGTCTGTGTGGGGGCCCTTTAAGAGGAACTGCCTGAGACTGCAGCAGTTTTTGTCTTCTGCAGCTTTAATCCCCCTGCTGGTTTTTACAGGTAGAAGCTGTGGGGACCTCTCTTCCTGGCACTGGAGCTTTGGGCTGGTGGCATGGTATAGGGCTGGAACCTCCTGATTTTTATCCACCACACGAGTGTGGGACCAGGTTGCTCTGTGTCTCTGCCTCTTCTACCAATCTTGATGCAGTTTCTTCTTTAATTCCATAGTTGTAGGTCTTCCATTCAGCTTGATTTCTGATGGTTGTGATGATGGTTGTTGTATAGCTTAATTGTAACTTTGATATGGTTGTGTGAGGAGGCAAGCTGTGTTTACCTACACCACCATCTGGACCAAAAGTTTCCCCTTTTTCTTTCTTTATATCCTTATCCTATAGGCTTTTTTCTATTAATTATTTTACTTTAAAGTTGTTTTAAAAAAGTAAGAGTGGTGAAAGTGGACACCCCTGTCATATTCATGAACTTAAGGGAAATGCTTGTAGTTTTGCCTATTGAGTATGAGTTGGCTGCAGGTTTATCATATATGGTCTTTATTACGTTGAGGTATATTCCCTCTAATCCCAGTTGCTGAGCTTTTATCATAAATGGGTGCTGAATTTTATCAAATGCTTTTTCTGCATCTATTGATACGATCACATGGTCTTTATCCTTCATTTTTTTTTTTTAAAGATTTTATTTATTTATTTTTAGAGAGGGGAAGGGAGGGAGAAAGAAAGGGAGAGAAACATCAATGTGTGGTTGCCTCTCACGTGGCCCCCATTAGGGGCTTGGCCCGCAACCCAGGCATGTGCCCTGACTGGGAATCGAACCTGTGACCCTTTGGTTCACAGCCCGAGCTCAATCCACTGAGCTATGCCAGCCAGGGCTTTATCCTTCATTTTTTTGTGTGGTGTATCACATTTCTTGATTTGTGAATATTATACCAACATTGCATCCTCAGAATAATCCCACCTGACCATGGTGCGTAATCTTCCCCCCGCCCCCCCGGCCCTCTTCACTGCTTAATGAAATAATCTCTACTCCTACCCTCTGTCACTTCCTACCCTCCTTCTCTGGCTTACTTCACTCCATTTTACTCATGTGTAATGCACAGAACCCACATTTTGGCTACATAGGCTTGTGTTTAAGGAAATATTTGGTCAAAGCTTAAGTGTCACTAATAGGATGATAAATCTGAATTATATCCAAATTTTTTTACATTTTCTAAATTTTAATATATTTTATTATGCTATTAGTTGTCCCATTTCTCCCCCATCATTCCCCTGCACCCTACACACCCTCTCCCACCCACATTGCCCCCTTTAGTTCATGTCCATGTGTCATAAGTTCTTTAGCTTCTACTTTACCCACACTATTCTTGCCCTCCCTGTGTCTATTTTCTACCCACTGTCTATGCTACTTGTTCTCTGTACCTTTTCCCCCTCTCTCCTACTCACACTCCCATTACTAACCCTCCACGTGATCTCCATTTCTGTGTTTCTGCTCCCGTTCTAGTTGTTTGCTTAGCTTGCTTTTTTTTAGGTATGGTTGTTAATATCTGTGAGTTTGCTGTCTTTTTACTGTCCTACTTTTTATTTTCTTTTTCTTAGATAAGTCCCTTTAACATTTCATATAATAAGGGCTTGGTGATGATGAACTCCTTCAACTTGACTTTATCTGAGAAGCACTTTATCTTCCCTTCCCTTCTAAATGACTGCTTTGCTGGATAGAGCAATCTTGGATGTAGGTCCTTGCCTTTCAAGACTTCAAATACTTCTCTCCAGCCCCTTCTTGCCTGTAAGGTCACTTTTAAGAAATCAGCTGACAGTCTGACGGGAACTCCTTTGTAGGTGACTGTCCCCTTATCCCTTGCTGCTTCTAGAATTCTCTCCTTCATTTGAATCTTGGCTAATGTAATTCTGATGTGCCTTGGTGTGTTCCTCCTTGGGTCCAACTTCTTTGGGACTCTCTGAGCTTCCTGGACTTCCTGGAAGTCTATTTCCTTTGCCAGGTTGGGGAAGTTCTCCTTTATTATTTGTTCAAATAAGTTTTCCACTTGTTGCTCTTCCTCTTCCCCTTCTGGTACCCCTATAATTCGGATGTTGGGACATTTAAAGATGTCCTGGAGGTTCCTAAGCCTCTCCTCATTTTTTTGAATCCTTGTTTCTTCATTCTTTTCTGCTTGTTTGTTTCTTCCTTCCTTCTGGTCCACTCCATTGATTTGAGTCCCAGTTTTCCTCCCATCTCTATTGGTTCCCTGTGCATTTTCCTTCATTTCACTTATTGTTAGCCTTCATTTTTTCATCTAATTTGCAACCAAAATCAACCAATTCTGTGAGCATCCTGATCACCAGGGCTTTGAATTGTGCATCTAATAGGTTGGCTATCTCTTGGTCACTTAGATGAATGGCTTTGAGACATTTTTGTTTTTGTTTTTGTTTTTTTTTGGTCTGGTCGTGGCTGTTACGTAGTGAGGGGCGGAGCCTTAGGTGTTCCCCAGGGTGAGGCAGCCCAGTTGCTGGGTTATGATGCTGTATGTGGGGGCAGGGTCCAAAAGGGAACAATGGTGCTTGCTCTGCACTCTTGGATTCCAGTCCCTTCTGCTGCTTCCCACAAGCAAATTGGGCCCTTCTGGTGCTGGTTCCCAGGTGGGTGGGCTTGTGTACATTCCAGGACCCTGTGGGTCTCTCCAACAAACTCTTCTGTGAGGCTGGGAGTCTCTCCTGGCACTTCAACCCCCACAAGTGTTTTCCATCGGAGTTTTTAGGTTTTATTTCCTGGCGCTGGGTCCTTGGGTTGTGCAGTCTGTCTTGCTGCCCATTTTCACCTGGTTTACCTGCATGTGAATGTGACTGCAGTCAGCCACCTCGTGTGCCTTGCTGGGTCTGCTCGTTGCCTCCCTGCACCTGGTAACCACCGCCTGTGCACCTGGGGTGTGCCAACCGCTGCCTGTGAGTCCAGGACCACTAGCCACTGCTTTTTCCTGCTACAATCCCTCTCCATCGGCCGCTGACTCTGCCCCTTACCGATTTGGTTGAATCATTGTCAAACTTCCATACAATTCAATTTTCTATCTGTTCTGATTGTTTCTTCGGTTCTAAATTTTTGTTGTCCTTAATTTTGGTTGTGAGAGGAGGTACAGTGTATCCACCTACACCTCCATCTTGGCCAGAAGTCTCTAATCTTTTTAATGTATTGTTGAATCACTAATATTTTGTTGAGGATTTTGCATCTATGTTCATCAGGGATATTGGTCTTTAATTTTCTTTCTTGGTAGTCTATCTGGTTTTGGAATTAGGATAATGCTAGCCTTTTAAAATGAGCTTGGGAGTCTTCTCTCCTCTTCAATTTTTTTTTTTTGAATAGTTTGAGGTGAGGTGTTAGTTCTCCTTTAAATGTTTGGCAATATTCACTTGTGAAGCCAATCTGGTCCAGGACTTTTAATTGCTGGGCGTTTTGATTAGTGCTCCAATTCCACTAGTTATAATCTGTCCAGATTCTCTGATTCTTCCTGATTCAGTTTTGAAAGATTGTATGTTGTATGCATTCATCCATTTCATTCAGGCTGTCCAATTGTTTGCATATAGTTGTTCATATTTTCTTAGAATCCTTTGTGTTTTTTGATGCCAGTTGTTAGTTCTCTTTATTTTTTATTTCACTTGGGTCCTGTGTCTTTTTTTTCTTGAGTCTGCTTACAGGTTTGACAGCTTTTGTAGAGGTAGAAAGTTAGGTAAAGCCATGGATATGCAACTTTATAGTGAATGGACGTCAAAGAAAAATATGTTAACTTAAGTGCTTATATTGAGTGGGAAAGGGAAAAATGGGTATTAAAATTTTATAGGAAGAGACACTTTGCAGGAGGCTCACTATTATTGTTTGGAGTTAAGTTCTGCTGTTTCAAACTTTCCTGTTATTCTGCTTAACATTTGGAAAATATAAAAAAGGATGGACTGTAAAAAACCTTCAATTTATAATGAGACATTAAGGACAGTGACTGTTTAAAGAAGATTCTCAATCAGCTCTTCTGATTGAAGAGCTGGAACACCCCCATCTCTCCAATGAAAATACTCATTAGTATCCCCAAAGGCTTGTTTCTTGCTAAATCCTAGGGATCTTCTCTGCCAACTTATTTAACCTCTCAGCATTCAGTTGATCATTCTATTTAAAAATACCTAGCTTCTGCTATACTGTTTATTTTCAAGCTTGTAGTCCACTTGTCTCTTTTGCTGGTTCTGCTTTATTTGCTACAAATGTTTTCCCATTTCTTTTAGCGATACCACTCTCTGCCAGTTGTTCAGTAAGAAACTTAGAAACCATCCTTTTCTCCTTCACAACCCTCTATTCCAATTCATAAGCAAATCCTATTGGCTTATCACAATTCTGTGCACTTCTTTTCAAATTCTAGTCTGAAAGCCTCTATCATCTTTCAGCCAGACCTCTGCAAAGGGTTCCTGCTGGTCTCCCTGATCATACTATTGTCCAACATAATTATTTCTCCACACAGTACTCAGAACCATCTTTTAAAATGCCAGTATGTCAGAATTTAAATTTCCAATGGCTTCCCATTGTATTTAGAATAATCATCTCAACTCATTACCTCAAACTATAAACTATCTGTTGTCTGGTCCCTGACCATTTCTCCAATTTTGTTTAACATTACTCTATCTTGCTTGATTTTGGTATACCCATCCAATTTCAGGTAGACTTAAACTCTGCCTGGCCTGCGTTCCCTAGATTTTTGTGGCCTGTTCTTTTTTATCATTCATTTGTGAAATCAACTTTCACAGCCTCAGAGATGCCTCCCCCACCTTCATTTATTGTTCTGTACTTGAAATTATTTTATTCATCTACCTTTCCACAGAGAATTAAGCACTTTTAGCACAGGAATAATTTGTTCCTCATGGTATCCTTCAACCTTAGAGCACATTATGCACAATAAATGTTAAAAGAGCATATTCCTTTTAGATTCCAGCACTTCCAGATTTCTTTCCTGCCTTTTGGTGGTGAAGACGATAATTGGAAAGGGGAAAGACCCACATTTTAATTAAATATGATCCCTATCCTACCCAGTGAAGTACATCATCAGTTTGTAGTCTGTATCTGTTCACAACACAACTCACTTTTAACAGGTCCAAGATAGGTACCCTTCCTCAGTTAAAAGCCACTGATCTACAGAGGATCAATCATTACCCAACAAAAACCAAAATAGGTTTCTAGAAAGAAAACTATACATTTCTACTCATTAAAAATTGAGTTGGGACCATAAAACTATTAAATACAACAAATACACTGCTCAAGATACCGATCGGGCTTACGTGGTTCCTCGCTGGGTTAATGCTATCAACACACCTTGTACCGCTGCAGGTTGAAGGAGGCTGAAATAGGTGACCGGCCTCAGTCCTCTCCTGCTTCAACTTGGAAGGCCAAAAGATTTGCAATGTGCAAAGTAACATTAGCTTTATATGTTTACAATGGAACCCTGGCCACAAAAGCTATTTTTTTTTTTTTAAAGTTCTTCTGAGTTTCAAAAGCTGTCTGATTGCATTCATTATTGTACTTTGAGATTAGGGTTGGCTCATTTCTCTAGGCTGAAGGTTATACCCGAGAACATTGTTTTTGTATACTCAATAAATTCACAATATTGATACAAATTCTGAGATATTGCAGCCCTTGAATTTAGAATTCATTTTAAAGACTCTTAAGAGGGATTTGGGAGAGCACATTTCTTTCTTCACTTCATTTCGTGCTTAGAGACATTTTATACTCAAGGAGTAATTCCTGAGACATTTGTTTGCAACATGAATTGTTCCAGGACAAATCATTAAACAGGGTTCAGGAGAGTCCAACTTCTCTATGAATGCTTCAACGCAGAACAAGAAGATAATCGTAAGTGAAAAATAAGTAAATCCTGATCATCAACCCAAATGAACAAAATGTACCGATTTCTGAGCATTTTTAAAACATTCAAGTTATTTTACTTAAGTACACATTGTTGAATTGTTTGATCAAATATATTAAGTGTACTGTTTAAAACCACTGTGCTGGCTTTGTGCTAACTGAAACTAATATTTACACAGGAAATATTTAAGAGGTAGATTATATAATTTTTATTACTGATAAGGAATGTGTACTTCCAGTCAAAAATCCTTCAGTACCTGCGTCTTTAAGCACCTTGTGACCCATCCTGTCTACATCAGTTGATTCTCAAGTACCACCTTGTGGGACTTCCTACACATCCTGTCACGTTCCTAGTCACCTGCTTTTTATCACCTAGTCTTATTTCAAGTAATTTGTCTTATTTCATACCAACAAGCTAGTATTTTTTCTTAAGAAAATTGAGGAAACTCATACATCAGCTATGTAGTTAAGCTGCGACATAAAACTATTTTGTATTTTCCATTGCTCCATTCCTTGGTTGACATACAAATAACTTTAAACAAAAACAAGATATATAACACAGCATTCATATGCTACTGTAACAGTAACTAAGCATATTAGAAACTTTGGACTTTATGGGTTAGTTTATACTTCAAGGTTACTTTAAAAAAATCTGTTAACTCACATAAGATAAATAATGTCCAATAAAACAAGCAACCTTTATCGATGGACTTAAAGATGCCCTATTTCAGAATATTAAAAATTCAATCTAATTAATTATGTAAATTTGAACACCATCTTCCATGTGAAACCCTGTCATAACATAAGTTATTGGTACACTGGAAATTCTTTTTATGGCATATACCTGAGTCAGAAATATGTGATATTAAACAATGGAAACTGGAAAAGCTATTGTGGTGGACTTGGTAGCGAACTTTTGTCATATTTTAAATTACAGTTTACTCTCAATATTATTTTGTACTCACAAGTATACATGTGCACACACACAAAAACATTGGCCAGCCATTATTGTGCAAATTTCGACCAAGTATAAAATTTAAAATCCTAGCCAATAGGAAACCAATTTAACCAATAGGTAAGTATTTAAAAAATAACTGTCTATCACAAGGTTTGGAGTTGGCATATACCTTTAATGCCATAAGACTGGGAGGCATAAGACTGATTTTTAATTGTTCTAGCAGGGTTTTAAATCCTCCAAACTGCATTACTACGCTAACTTTCCTTGAAATTATGTAAGTTAAACCTGTTCAAATCTTTATCTAGAGATTCAAAGAGAAGTGTACAAAATTTTTGAAATGTCTGATCGATGCCATGAAGGGCACACATTAGCTAGTAGATACATAGCAAAATTTAATAATCTTAAATTAAAAGGAGCCTCTGATATGCTTACACTAAAAAAGAATCTCTGACAGGTCTACATTAAGGAAGTTCTTATAAATCATTCCTACTTATCATTTTATTAAGACAAATATAGGATGCTGCTAGGGTGGGGGAGTTGGGATGGGGACATCTAATGCAAAAACAAAACAGGTAAAACCTCTAAAAAAGGGAGAAAAATTTTGATTTTGCTGAAAGACCTTGAGCTTCCAGTTCTGAGACCTGACATCATCTCTTCTTCTAAAGTAAATAGTTAGTATTCACTTTGAAACAAAATGGTTGAAGGCCAAATTACCCTATTTTTGAACTATAAAATGCACTTTTTTCTCCCCAAACTTGGGAGGAAAAGGGAGGTGTGTCTCATTGTCCAAATGCAGCTTACCTGGCTTGCTGTGGGGGGTGGGGCAGTGGAGCAGGGTCACAGGCTATTAAATATTTTACCACATTTTTTGCTTCAAAATTCCCCCCCCCCCCATTTTCCTTCTCTAAAACCTAGGTGCATCTTGTAGTCCTAAAAATACAGTATATTACATGTGAGATCAAAAGGCTAATAAAAAGGTAGACAAAATAAATCCAATCAAACCCAAAAGTACTTTACTATGATTACTAGCTATAATTTATGCAATATCTATTATCAAATACAAAGTCAATTCCTTATGTCAATTTTACCTCCAGAAATTTTGACAAAGCCAATTCCTTTATTTCGTTACATATCTCAGTTTAAAAGGTTTATCTTCTTCAAGATGTTATAATCCCATATAAAGAATAAAACTCTTTACAAAGTTTTATATGCTCAAGTTTCACTTTAAAGACCTCAACTGAATGATCATTTTTCAGGTTTATTTAAAGTAGTACTAAAATAACAACAGTATTATTTTTAAAAAGCAGCCTTGGTAAATAAATGGTTAGAGTATCTGAGTACCTTAAAAAGGTAAGGGAATCCATTAGGCAGGCAAATACCTTTTGATCCTTGGACTAAACTGAGTAAATTCTGTCCCAACATAATTTGCTTCACATGCTGACACCCTCGACCTCATCTGCCCCACCCTGAACAAAAGTGTAAGCACACCTGTGTTTACTGAAGAATCATAAAAACTACTGGTAAGAAAATCTCTTTAAAAATTTTTACCATCACAGAGCTCTGGCTGGTGTGGCTCAGTGGATTGAGTGCTGGCCTGTGGACCAAAGGGTCGCCGGTTTGATTACCAGTCAGGGCACATGCCTGGGTTGCGGGCCAGGTCCCCAGTGGGGACCACGTGAGAAACAATCACACATTGATGTTTCTCTCCCTCTTTCTCCCTCCCTTTCCCTCTCTCTAAAAGTAAATAAAATCTTCCAAAAAAAAAAAAAAAAAACCCACCCCATTTTTTTTTACCATCATGGATATTTTGAATATCAAAACAGCTATTTTTCCATCTGCAACAAACTGATTTTTTTTTTATTATAACACTAATATCCTGCCCATGGTGTAGCCCATTTAAAATAGGCTTCACTAAAACCATAACCCCCAATGTCAAATCAAATTTGCAGTCTTCTTTAACAACAGTATTGACCTTTGGTTAGAAGGGACTCATGTAATGAAAGCAATACTATTACATACAGTCATCTCATCTTTAAAAAAAGTTATGCTACATTAAGATGTGGAGGGAAAAAATTTAATCAATTTAAAAATTAATGTAAGAGCTAGAATGAGTAATGGAAACCCAGGTTTTGTAGCAGATAGTATCTGTGTGGCAGCCAAAGTCTGCTGTGGAGTTAAGTTTATCCAGGTTTAGAGATATAAAGAAAAAGGAGATAAACACATTAAAAACTGATATAATAACTACTTGTTATTAGTTTTCACAAAAGAGGTAAAGATTTAACCAGCAATTTAAGTGCTAAGAATCTGCCAATTTTTTACTTGTCTTCAATTTAGTTATATTTGATAAGCAATCTCTATGATTGCAACTCTAAGATTTGATGCACAAGAACACAGAAATGTTTAAATGGAAAAATAAATTGTTAAGTAGTCAGACTGTAAAGCTACATCAAAAACATGTGTTCTACAACTAATGTGGCAAATGACTTTAAAAAAAGAAAGATCAAACCTGTATCTAAGGAGTATTAAACAAAGCCTATGTAATACATACAATTACATTAAAGATTATGATATACCTGGATGTTATACATTTAGCTCAGTTCCCGAAGGAATAACAAGCGTATGTTTTCCCTTTAGAAACGGAAAATTCACTGCTGAACATTGCAAAGGTATCACAGGGGAACCGGGCATTGTAAGAGTTAGAAAATGATGTCATTTAAATCTTTTGCATTGTAATTCCATCAACTCAGAGTTGAGCAGGGTTAAGCAGGGCTTTTCCCCCAGAGTTACCACATATATATCTGAATACAGGCACAGAAATTGTCATTTTTATTTGGGTGACAAAGGGTCTCCAAATTATACTAAAAAAAGGAATCTTAATTATTATCACTCCTGTAAAAAAAAATTTAGCACTTTTCACAAATTATTTATGTAAAAGAGAAGAAAATACACATAATTTTGCATCTTAAACTTTTTTATTCCCTACCAAAGACATTTTGTCTTCTGTTTTCTACAATTTCCAACTTGTACCTGTTATTTAATACTGCTTTAATCTGAAGACATTAACTGATTGCTTTCCTAAATCTAAGGATTATATAGTTTTAGTATAAATATATATCACATATTTTCGTAAAATTTTGACAAAACCGAATAAGCATGCCTTGTTTTAAGTCCATGCTCCTTCCACTGTTTATAAAATTTGATTTAATGATCAAAAATTCTTGGTTGTCATTCTTCTGTTACAACAAACAGTCTTCCTTCTGCACTGCCACTCACTTCTTTTTACATAATAAGAAGCAACAGAAAAACCAAAGAAATTATCTTAATCTTAGTTCTTCCTTTTGACACTATAAAATAATGTGACTTTTTTTTTAAATGAAACAAATACATCCAAAACTCAATACATTCAAATGAGCTGCGTCTCCTTTAAGGTAGTCAGTCACCTTGGAAGGCCAAACACAGTTCATTCTCTTAACTATGCTACCACTGCTCAAAATACCTTTAAAAACTCTTTTGGGATTGCCTCCAGAGCCAGCTGTACACTTTGTGTGATTACCTAAAAGATGGATTTCTTTTTTTGTAAACTGTTAAAAGTCATTTGGTGCCAGATAATGGTAACTGTAAGACAATCAAGCCTGGGAGTACTTTTCTTCTAAAACAATGTGTAACTATAAAGTTAATAGTTTGTGTGAGTTATATTAGCTATGAATGCAATTCTAAAAGAGCAAAACCCAAGATTTTGAGCAACGGTAAATTGCTGGAATCAGAAAATAATTTTCCAGCATAATCACTATGCAGTGTAACATTCATTTAGCTGTCTATGCTCTGGCATATCTGTTTAAAGTGAACATTCTGACAGTTAGAACTTATTATTTTAAAAAGACTATTATTCCTAAAACAAATTTATTCCTTTAAAGCATCAAGGTTAAAAGTAATATGGAAGTGTTTTGTTAGAAACTAGTTTTACTTACGTCATCAATAAAGACTTATTTTAAAAACTTGAAAGCAAATAACTAACTTATTTGCTCCCAGGCTTTTAAAATTTGTTAACTAAAGATCAAATTTGAAAGTTCTAAGGTACTAAAAAACAAAACGAAAACCCCAAGTGTAATAAAAACACATCAAGAACCAAACTACAATTTCTGAGCTGCACTGTTTATTTTGCTGCTTGAAACCTAAGTGACAGTATGCCACTATAATTATAGGGTTTCATCTAAACCTTTACTACACTGCAGGTACAGAAATATACGGACACATTTGTGGAGAATTGACATTTTGCAAAATGCAGCAAACATTTTAATTTATACATGAGAAAAGGAAGTGTTCAAAAGGGTATGCATTTCAAGTTATTGCAGGTTATTTGTGAGAGAATTTCTGTAGGTAAAACATGTTTAAATTTAACCAACAGTAGCGTGTCAGTGTATTTAAAATCATGACAAAAATCTTCTCTCTGGTCATGTTGCCCATGACAAATTACTATGATGTTGTATGTTTAGGGCAAGATGTCAATACAGCATAAATCCCATGGCATTTTGGTTTTCTTCTGGAGATTAAAGCTGTTTTTCTTGGGATAAATGCAGCAGCAAAACACAAACCAGTTGATCAAAAAAAGCACTTCTGCCATTAACTCCAATAATTTTCAGGACACATCAACCGACAGTAGTTTTGCCATTCCCAGTTCTTTAAGAATTACATCTCTGCACTGTTGCCTTAAGTATGTCTGTAAAAGCTTGTTCTCTGTTAAGCCAGTTTACTGACTACAGCCTGGTTGAGAGAATTTAGTTGGTTGGTCCATTTATCTAGTGCAGTATATCGGGCACCACCCCTCTTCTGATGATCCAGTTCAAGGAGTTGGTTGACTTGATCAATTCGGCCATGAATAGTGCTGGAAATAAATAAAAGACATATCTACAAACTGTTTTCACTAAGCATATTTGCTAGACTAATATTGTATCAACATTCACAACAACAATAAATGCAAAAGAAAAAAACTGCTGCCTACATTAAATGACTGAGTTCAGGATTAATTAAAACATTAATTACCTTATTCAAACTATAGAAAGAAAGCAGATTTCAGCTACCTGTCATCAATTTCACTGAAAGAACCAACAGGCATAGAATTATCCAATCAATCAAGAGCAAACGTTAATTTGTGAGGCTTTGAACAACACACTGCTTTCAAAAAAGTAAGTTCAAAACTACCGTATACCATACCTTATACAGGAAAAAATACTACTCGTTAAATAATTCTCTAGCTGTATATGGCTCATAATACTGAATGAGAAATCCTTCTGAAAATCCATTTAGAACTTTTTCAGAGACCATGTGCTTAATATCCTCATTTATTTATTAAAAAAACCATCACGTATACGTATGTATCTCTTTTAACAGAAAGTTATAGACAAAGGGTGCTTTTTATAAAAAATTTAAGAATTCACCTGCTATCCTTGCCATCATTATTCAAACTTTATGGTCCTAAACATCTTATAATTAAAAAATAGCTGTGTACTTACTTATCCAATATGCACTGTACCAGCAAGCTTTCCACGTCAGCTACATCTATGTTTAACTCCTAGGACGAAAGACTCATTATAATTCTACTAATTAACTTCTTAAAAAGTCACAATTTTATAGAAACGGTTATTATGATTTTAAATAACAAATTTCATTATCACTTAAAATATTTCTGAGAACACAGGTATAAAATTTAACTTTGCAACATTTGAAGTACACTCTTAAAACAATTTCATTATGCTTGGGGTTAAACCTTCATTAATTATATTCTTTAGCCTCCCTCTCTTCTGTAATATTCTCTGAGCCTTAAGAAATCTTTAAAATTTCATAATCTGTATTTCTCTCTTCTGTTAACTCGATTTTGACCAAGAAAACACAGAAAAATGCACATCAAAAGCCAAGTTTTTAAGTTATGCTGTGTTTAAGAAATGTAATGCTACCAAAAGTTATCAAGTTGGAATTACTCTTCTAAATGGAAGACAAGTATACTGCTTTTATAACTACAAATTATAAATACTAAAATCTATGAACATAAGTACCTTAGAAATAAAAGGAATATGTATTCTTGTGTAAGGCTTAATTAATTTTATGAGCACTTGTGTTCTGATGTTTCGCAAAAGCTCTGGAAAAAAAAACAAAAATTAAGATAATACATTTGCATTTAATGGTTTGTATATCTTTATGAATCATCATATACTTTAAATCATATTAACTGTATCATTATCTTTTCAAACTATATCCTTCTGTCTGGTAAGGACATAGGTATTTGGATCTAAGGATATTTGGGTCCAATAGATGCACAGTATAATTAGAGGCTTCTCCCATAATTTTTTGTTACCACCTCCCTAATTCTGCTCATGTGTTACTACCTAAAATATCTCCCTGCGCTCTCAACAATACTGCACTGCCCACCATTTCCTCTATAGTTAACGTCTTTCAAGAAGCCCTGATTTACACCAGCCAAGTTCTTTATGCTCTCTCATAAAACTTAAGAGTATTGTATTTTATAAAGACATTTTATAATTTTCTCCAGTTTCTTCACGTTCAACTGTCTTTTCCAAAAAGACTAGATTGAAGTTCATGCATAAGGCTTCTACATTCCTCTATATCCAGAAAGTAGAGTATCATCCTAGGTTCACAGAAGAACTTTAAAAATGTCGGTTGAATGAAAGAGAAAAAGAAGGAGGGGAACAAAAAACATTACTTCCAAAGTAGTCTTCAGATTTTCCTGATGCATCTGGAATTTTCAAGTATTTAAATAAGTAGTTCCAAATGGTCATTTAAAAACCCTCAAATAGCTCCATAACAGGTGGGAACACTGGAGGTATAAAAGAGGTCCCAGAACAAAGGAATGTTTTTTTGTTTCTGTGAGTCCAACAGAACTTACTAAAAATCTCATATACTTACAGTTACAATGTTAGTCTACCTTTCAAAGTAAAGGCATCTCAGTATTATCTATAGCAGGCTGTTTTCAAAGCTTTTGTTACTTGTCAAAAATAAATCTTAAAAATTAACTTTGAACTTAAGCATCAGTAAAAATCATGCAACAATATCTAAGACGAAAAAGGTGAAAGAGATAGCCAATGATGTCCATTCTTATATGAAATGGTCAACATTAAGTACCTGATTATGTTAATAACATGAAACTGGGTAATGATTTCTTTAAAACACCTCTATAATTTTAGGGAGTATCCTATCCAATGACAATATTTACAAACACTTCTACATTTTGCAATAAACAGAAGAGATACAGCTTAGTTCTGTTCAGCTCCATTAAGCAGCACTGTTTAGACAGTGACAAAGAAAGTGACAGAACTGAGGTAGCAAAAGAATATACCTTCGATGTGTTCCCTTATGAAAGGATCATCCATGATGTTGCTGTGATTTGTTTTCAGAATTTTTTCAAATTCAGTGATGTCATTATTTTGATAGGCACTAATAGAAAAAGAAAAGCATATATTGTCAAACATGAAACAGCCAGGTATTTAAAGTCTGTTTTTCAATTTTAATATGTAAAAACCTAAATCATATAGTTTTGGTCATAGGAATCAGAGTTAAACACACACACACATCCTTCTGCAAATAAAATGAATATCTGAATGCTTTTGGGTTTTTAAAAGATAGATTAGATAATCTTTTGGGATTATATGTTTATATATAGCTAATTTAAACCTCAAAATCTTGGTATTGTCAGAAAATGACAATAGTTCAGTGACTGTTTAATGCTTAATGCTTTCAAATTATATTATGCATGTAATACCTAAGAAACCAAGTTTCATGCATACTACTATATGGAGGAGTTTGGCCTCGTCTTTGAAATGTGACAGTATAACCTTCTGAAGCTTATTCAGAAATGCAGCTTCCTGGCTTCCTAATTTTTTTCTTCTAGAAAGCTACCAGCAACTGCTGAAACTTTCCAAAGGGATCATTGGATTCCCAATTCTTTAGCTTGAACATTTCACTCAGCTATATAGCAGAAAATTGTATCAGTGGCGGATCATTAGTGCCAATGGAACACACACACAAAGTAGACAGTGATGGACCCTGCTGCAGAAGGCCAAAGGCTGATTTATATTCGTGATTCTCTGAGGTATCTACTATCTAGTCCTGAAATAATTCTGTGAGGCACTATGGGAATTGCTAAAGGTGCTGAGAAGGAAGGAGCCAACCTTCTGGATATGGCACCACTGTCTGCTTTATATGTAAGACATATCATCAGCCATTCTGCACGCCCTCTGCTGTGCTTCCATCTGTTGGGTCGCAATGTAACTTCATGTTAGGGGCAGGTGATTCAAGTGCTTCAACAGGAATTATTTTCCTCTAGTCTGCTGGCAACTGACTAGGAAGATAAAATTAGGAAGCATTACTTTCTCACCTACTTTAAGTATACTGTTGTAATATACTACAGGAGGATATATTCAAGAAGTGAAAACACAAACACGTTATGTTTTAACCAAGAGATACTCTTCCACTATTTAAGTGGCTTAAAAAAATCTTGTGCAAAATGTGGGACACTATAGGCCACTTGTTTGGTTCAAAATTTACCATTAAAATAAATTCCCAAGTTCCAAAATAGAAGCTTTACTGAAGTAAATTGTAAGATATGGTAAAAGTGCAAATATAGCTATTGCTTTGTAAAGGTCTGATAAATCAGTGTTTTAATCCATTTTAATAGATTTAACCAATTTAATTTAGATAAAATATTAAGGTAGGGCAAAACTTTCCCTCAATATTTCTTCAAGAGTTTTAAAAGTTTAAACTGTGGTATTAGCAATTGGACTTTAAAAACAATTTTTAAAAAGTATTATGAGGATAATTAATTTCTAACAAAATCACCTCTTAGTTAATATGACCAAATATAGATGGAATAAACTATCTGAAACAAAGATGGAGAAATTTCCTTTTATAACGAAAATGAACTTAATACGTATTTATTAAAATAGACTAAAGAAACACACAATTAAAGAAATTAAATTTTTTTAATGTTGCAATTTAAAAATTTAGGGTTTTATCCCTTAACCGTTCTTAGGTCCCTTAAAATATGCCCTGACTGGTGTGGGTCAGTGGACTGAGTGGCAGCTTGTGAACCAAAAAGGTTGTGGGTTTGATTCCCAGTCAGGGCACATGCCTGAGTTGCAGGCCAGGTCCCCAGTAGGGGGTGTGTGAGAGGCAAATACACATTTTTCTCCCTCCCTTTCCCTCTCTAAAAATACAAAAATAAAATCTTTAAAAAAAAAATAATTATTTTTACAGTTCAAATTAAGGAAAAAAATAATTATTTTTACAGTTCAAATTAAGGTTTCCCTAAAAAAAGAAAACCTAGTAATTTATCAAAAGCACTGACAGGTAAAAACAAAATAAATGAGAATATTTTATGTAAGCATTTGAACAATATCATGGAATAGCTTTTTCCAAATATATAAAATTCATTTGCAGGTGACTGAATTTATAGTCTAACGATAATTTTTTTTTTAATGAAAAAGACCGTTAAGAGAATGTCTGATCATCTAAATTAGCTACTTATACCTGCAAAAACCCCCTGCCTAATGTCCCTGACTTCATTCTCCATGCCTTAGTAAACTAAGCCATATAATCTAAAACAAAGAACTTGAAACCTAGTTAAGTTTTTCATACTTTTCTACAAAGAAAGCCCATTAAAGCTCGGGCTCCATTTATTCCTGGCATAGAGGAAAATTATTCTTGCTCACTAATTTCTTTGTAAAAAACAGGCCTTTTTTCCTAGGCTTTTAATTTCTAGAATTTTAATATTAATTATGGCTGGTTTTTCAGTTGTTGAACATCATTAGTCATATATATTTCCATAGAAACTATTAATAAATCTTTAGGTATCTTACCAGTATGACTCCTCTCTTCCTCACCTCAGAAAATTATGTGAGCTAAACTTTTTAAGAATGATTTATCTTGTCAACTGAGAAAATATCCGAGTAAAATAAATGTCTTATTGAAAATTCTTGACTTATGTGGACCAATTCATAACTTCATTTGGTATTAAGGCAGTAGAAACAGTAAACATTGTGAAATTGTTTTAAAACATCTACCTTCAGTTTCTACTGAAAAAAGGCATACATACAGGTGAGAAAAGCAGCAAATACTTTATAAAATCTCACGCCTAACAGAAATAGCATAATAAATGACTTTAGAACATAAAAATTTCACAAGCTTTGGCATATTTCAAACCAAAATACAAAAGTAATTGTCCAGAATTAACTGAATTCTGAAAAGTTCTTTCCTCTGTCTCTCCTTTATTTACTGTTTTAAAAAAATTTACCTTAATTGAAATATAAAATCTTACCTTACTAAATTCGTCATTGCGAGAATTTCTGGATCATTTTTGTATGGTTTGGCCTAAATACAGTAAAAAAGAATTAATTATGTATATGTACAAAGTTTATTTCCAGAAAGACAGCTGATAAGAAGTTAACACACATACCTCCTGTGAGTCAAATGGATTTATTCCCGATTTCATTAGCATATTTGCTAAGACCAAATATTTTAAGCAAGTAGTTCGTCTTGGACTTCCTGATTCATCATAATTCTTGAAGGCTTCAAAAAAATCAGTGTGTGCCTTTTCAAATTCACCTTCTCTCAAGTGCATTTTACCCCCACATTCTGTAAATAATAAACAGAAGAGAGGACATTTACAGTTCTGTCATAACAGCACTGACCACTTTATAGAAATCGAATGAAAACTATTTCAATGGTTTCCAGTCTTTTAATTCTGTAACAAGAACAGTACTATCCTCAGGGTACACACCTGAACTCTAAAGAGCAAGCTCTCCTTTAAATATCAGTCAAGCAAGCATTTGCGAGACTGTCTTCTCAAGGTAGAAAGTAATTTTATACACATCAGTATAATTCTAGAATTAAACTTACGATGATACATTTTCTATTAATATCTTCACTGATACAAATTTTACAGGACAAAAGTTCATCTTAATTTTTTTCGAAGACTATTATTTCACGGATTTCGCTATTTTCCCTATTTACTTTCATTAAAACAGAAACAACTTTCAGAGTCAGTTATTTGCAAAGACACCTTGATATCTTCCACAACACTGCCCACTCTTTCCAAACCACTTGCCTCTGATGACGCCCATGATCAGTGGATGAGGGATGGCAGACTTGATGTGAAGTGACTGTTCATAGAGTGCTTTAAGTTTTTTGTTATTTTTCTGTGCTGTGTACATTTGAATTTCCAAAGCATATATTTCTAATAACTGTGTACCCTTTTTCAGGTCATCTTCTCCATCATCAGTCTAGGAAAACAAATAATAAACTTCAGTCAGAGTCAGCCTAGTCATTTTTATTTGAGTGAGCCCAAAAACCTTACATTTATAAGTCTTTGTAAAAATTTACAATTCTCTGTGAAAATTTTAATTGGGACCTAGAGTCCTAAAAATACTACCTTTAATGGCCAAAAAGGAACCCGCACATCTTTTGTACTTTCTAGTCATTTAGTAATAAAAAACTGGCCACTCTGGCTGGTGTGGCTCAGTGGCTTGAGTGCTGGCCTGCAAATCAAAAGGTCGCTGGTTCAATTCCCAGTCAGGGCACATGCCTGGGTTGTGGGCCAGGTCCCCAGTTGGGGGTGTGCAAGAGGCAACTGATTGATGTATCTCTTGAACACTGATGTTTCTCTCCCTCTCTTTCTCCCTCCCTTCCCCTCACTATAAAAATAAATAAAATCTTAAAAAAAAAGAAAAAGTGGCCAGAGGTATATTATTATATATAAAATGTTATGTTGGTTTTTAGCTAGCAGTTATTTATCGTCTTCCGAAAATCTTCATGACTTGAGATCCACTGATTCAATGAAAAACACCCTCTGAGTGCCTTCTTTGTACAGGATAGTGGGTCTGCCTTGGGGAATAAGTTAAATAAACCAATGTGTACCTGGCCTAAAAACATTCACAATCTAGTAGATTAATCTGCCAAGAGATAAATTACATTATAAGTGATAACAATTCTGGTTTAAGCATGAATCAGGTACCCAGCAGAATGAAAGAGAAAGGGACTAACTTTCCTGGGAGATGTCAAAGGAGTAGTAAGAGCGGTAACATTTGAGTTCAACTTTGAAACAAGACCAACAACCACAAAATGCAGTCCACGATAAAGCGCATACGTTCAGCAGTCAGATAATCATAAATACTAAACACCAATTTACACAAAGCCAGAATTTATTGGGTTGGCCAGAAAGTTTGTTTTTTCCCCCCATAGGATGGCTCTAATAGCGCTTAGTTGTCTTTAGCTTCATTTGAAACAGTTTTGTTAGATTGTATTGTGACAGCTGTCACATTAGCATGCATTAAAAAAAGCTTACCAAAACTGATGAATTTTTGCGTAGCCATTTTAATATTAAAGAAAACACACAACTTTTTGGCATATTATGCTTTATTATGTCAAGAAAGGTAAAAATGCAAAATGCAAAAAAAGATGTGAGCAGTGTACGGAGAAAGTGCTTTGTGACTAACGTGTCAAAAGTGGTGTGCAAGGTTTCACACTGGAGATTTCTTGCTGGGCGATGCTGCACCGTAGGGCAGACCCATTGAAGTTGACAGCGATCAAATCAAGACATTAATGGAGAGCAATCAACATTATACCACATGGGAGATAGCCAACATACTCAAAATTTCCAAATTAATAGTTACTGGTGAAAATGAAAAATACATCTTTTATGGAAAAAACTAAATGGACTTTTTGGCCAACGCAGTATTATTTATTTTGGTCTTCCAACTTAAAACTTCTGTTATTCACTAATAAATCACAACAGAGTAAAAAATATGACCTGCAAGACAATGTGTACATTCAGATTACCATGCATTTCTCCAATTACATTATTTACAATCCAGACAGCACTTTCCTTATGCACTAAAATAAACCAAGCAAAATTTCACATTCCTTATGAATACACTGAAAGACCCTTCTCCATTCAGCTATGGCAACTCTACCATTTCCGTTTCATGTGAAACTGAACTCACAGTTGCTTATGCATCAGACTAAGCTCTCCTAAGAATGTGTGGATAAAAAAACAATTCATAAATGACTGATCCACTTTGTAAAGCAAAACTACTATGAAATACAAACATTTTTCTTGTTTGAAAAACTAAAAAAGCAAAACAAGTAAATAAAAATACCTGTGGGTGATTTAGAACTCTTTCCTGATCAACTTCCTCCATTCACAAAAATAATACATATAATTAAAATAATATTATATGGCTTTAGAAAAGCTTAAAGTTCTTAAAACAGTATTTCTACATAGAATTTAAACTAATATCAAGTAACTTTACTGATCAAGACAAAAGAAGGAAATATAAAATTATAGCCCATAACTAAAAGTTACAGAGGCGCAGTGTCCAGACCATATAGCTAGTCAAATTTAAATTAATTAATGAAATATAAAACAACACCTCTTGTCACACTAGCCACATTTCAAATGCCTAATGACATGCAGCTATTTCTACCATGTCAGAGAGCACAGATACAGAGTATTTCTAGTATCACATGAACTTTTCTACTGGACAGTACTGTTATAGGGGATTCATACATTACAAACCAGAATATAAAGTATTTTTATTACATGTCTACAATATCCTTTCTGATTTTCACAGGGTGCATAATTAAATATGAAAGGCTTACTCTTAGTAAGTAGTAATGACTGGCCTGTTCATTTATTAAAACCTGTGCTTCATCCCACAAACATAAGGGCTGAAATTAGGTTTCAAATAGAAAAGAAATGTAAAAATGAGCTTTTTGGTCACTTATTTTCCAAATTTTATGTTTGGGATGATGCTTAAACAAAAACACCTCTAAGCAATGTTTCAAACACAAATTTTTCTTATGCTTTTTTAAATATGAAGAAATGTTAATAAAAAAATGAAGGGAATGCTACCTGGCAGGACTGATGTAACTGGCGTAAAATTTTTTGAAGCTTTCCATATTCCTCTCGTTCTAAATATAGTTTTCCAAGCTGTAAAGAAAGAAACATTAAAATCAAAAGATTTCAACAGGACATGGGATACATCTTTAGGAGAGTTTACTAAGAACACCCGCCCATTCTTCAAAAGAAAACCAATGTAAGTAATTGTAATTGTTACCTTTGTGTTTGTCTTAAACCACAGTCTATCATTCTTAGCATCTTTTAAAGCTTCCAGTGTTGTTTCATAGAATTCCTGCAGTAAATCCATCTGACATAAAAAATCAGAATTCTATAATTGTAAACAGCAAATTTGTACCTGTTAATAAAGTTAATTTGAGCAAACTAAAAGTGCATCTTTGAACTTTAATACACATGAGATACACTATCATCTGTATCTTACCAAGAGTCTGCAACAGTCCACAAAATACATAATACAGACCAAATTCACTGAAGGTTAAGTGTCAAGATCTGTTTTTATGTGAGTTTAAAAAAATAAAACCCAGAAAATATCTAATAGTTTCTCTAGTATTTGCTCTAATAGTACAGGTTTATCCTTTCCAATCTAATAAATCACTTTATATATTTAACCACAGTACATGACTCATACATAGAACTAGTTGTACTATTATTAATAGTGTTATCTTATTCACTTAACTCTTATTTGGTATGTATTATGTGGCAAACACTATCTCTACTTAATAGGATCAAAAAGATACTTTCAGAAAAGTTGCCTATTTTTTCTCAACCACTGATGGCTTACTAAGTCAATTACCACCAACTGAGTATCCACTTTCAAAAGATAAATAGCTTATATATAATAGTGTGAATCCACACATAACCTTGAAGTTTTATAATGACATACCTCCCCCACACACACACCTGGCATAACATTTATAGATAGTTTACCAAAAGTGTTTTGATGATGTTTGTCTGTAGAACTAAGAAAACATTTTCCTACTTAAGACAGGCTCCTTGATATATAACACTTCTAGAATTAGTGCCATTAAGTGCAAATGTTCTAACAAAACATCTAAGTTTATCCTCCTCTACTTCTATTACATATATTTTAGATATAGAGTAAAAACCATAAACCACCTCAAGAAATTAAAATGATATCTAGTAGAAAAGATAGAATGAAAGAGGCTGATTCTGTGAACATTTTTTATGAATATAAAAAGTATCAAATACTAAAAAAAAAGTAAGAAATACAAATGATATAGAGAATACTTCTTATGGTCAAATACCACAGTGCAAGAAAGCTGAAATTTAGGACTATGTTGCTTAAAGGAACATGAACAAACAATCCAGTTAAAAATATCTTAGCAATAAAATCAAATCATCACTGATTTTCTTAATAACCAAAATCTAGAATAACGAAGGTGCATCACCCCAATGGTCACTGTAGTTTCTTTATCATCAGCCCTTCCTTTCATCATCCATCATCTTACCCATTCTTTATAGAAGTGATGTTTGAACAAACACCTAATGAGCAACACCAGGCACTAACTATATTAGTATAGGTTCTCCCCTTAAGAATCTTTATCTCATCAAATCTACACAAATCACCTATGATTCACTGTTAAATATTTAAATAACTCAGGATGGCTAGCTGAAGTGGTGATAGAAATCAGAAGGACCCGTGATAGTACCTGTTAACAGGAATCTAATATAAGCTGGTAAAAAATGTGTGCAGATTATACCAGTATTTGAAGACATCATTTAAATAGATGAAGCTAGAATTAATATCTTTTAATATTACATAATTAATACTATAATTAAGAAAACAGTATACATTATTTTAAAAGCATAGTAATAACTAGAGTAAATGCTTAAATAGAACTTCTAAGGCCTTAAAAATAAACCCCACAAAGCCCTCAATATAAATAATAAACACAATGATAAGTACCAAAAGGAAAACCAGACTCTAACCTGTTTAGAAGTGGAGATATAATCAAGAATAGAATTAATGGATTTTTCAGAATAATTTCTTGTGACTGCACTTCGAATATAGGTCAATAGTTGTTTATATCTGTTCATCATTTCTGGAAAGTTTGTCTGTGAGGGAAGAAAAATGCATATTAGGTACACACATTTATGTACTAAAATATATATACATGATTAATATTATAGTACATATTACAGCATAACTGAAAAATAATAGTTTTATGCAGAGAAACTATGAAAGAAACACTATAAACATTTTAACTTAAATTTGAAATTATTAGATTACTCAGAAACATGAGCCAAATTTATGAAGGTAGCCTATGCAAAAGTACAACTTTCAGGTTTTCAGTATTTCAGATACTGTTCCTTACTGTACAACGTATTTATTTAAGTCATAAGAACTACTGAAATATTCATAAATGAAAAAATATAAATAAATCCAACTTTTTAAATGCCTTGGGTACCAGCTATACAGATCGCTGTATGCTCTTCTGAAGAGCTGCCCCTCATTAGGAAGCTTTCTAGCAACAGTTACATGTTTCCTTCTCTGTTATTGGCTGACTTTGTGTTAAAACGCAAAGTAAAAGAATCTCTTCAAGTCCAGGTATTCGTCCACTATCAAGAAAAGCCTTCCACTTAAGACTCTACTAAAAAGGAGATGTAAGTAATGCTGCTACTCCTTGCAGCACTATTTGCAATACTATGGTTATTACAGGAAATATAAAAGATCTGAGGAAATAAACGACTACAAGTGCAATTTCCAGCACAAATACTTTAGCGGAGGGTCTATCACTCCTCAAAGTCTATCAGGTAAGCCAACTTAAGAGTACAGCCTTATAACTCGCATTTACTGTCTCCATGATCTCCAATTGCTGTTAATCCCCTTTTACTGGGTTCTCTAGTTTTTTGTTTTTTTTTTAAAGATTTTATTTATTTATTTCTAGACAGAGTGGAAGGCAGCGAGAAGAGAGGAGGAGAAGCATCAATGTGGTTGCCCTGACTAGGAATCGAACTGGAGACCCTTTGGTTCAAAGGCCCGCGCTCAATCCACTGAACTACACTAGCCAGGGCTGGGTTCTCTACTTTTAATCAAGGAGATGGAGCATTGGCAGATTTAAAACTTTATTAGGGAGGAGAATAAACTAATGATACTGTTGTTTTCCTGCTTATGACTGTGTCCTGCTCTGGGATACAGCATGAGGGACAAAGAAAACATAAGGAGACTCCCTAAAAACCTTCAAAGCAAGAATTATGAAAATGAAAACAGTAGTAGGGGTGGGTGGAAAAAAATGGGTAGAAATGGAAAAAGCTTTAGCATTATATATCAAATTACTTTTGTTTCTGAGTATGCCAGTAGCATATGGGGGTAAAGAATAGGTACCATCCTATCAGTAAGTTGCTAAAACCCAAGTTACAGAATGTATCTTGTGGAAAAAGGAAAATAAGAAATATGATTGTCCCAATTTTGAGATTACATCTTGATAGTGATATAGGAGTTTAAAAGGTTGTTTTGAATTCATTTTTTTCAGTTTGAAAACAGAATACAAAATATTATTTTAATTTTTAGATTACGTTTATTTTTTAAGTGTATTTTATTCATTATGCTATTATAGTTGTCCCCTTTTTATCTCTCCTTTATCCTCCTCTCTGCCCTGCTCTCCCCACTCCCTCCAGCATTTCTCCACCTTACTTTATATCCATGGTCGTACATGTAAGTTCTTTGGCTTCTCCATTTCCTATACTATTCTCAACCTCCTCCTATTTAGTACCTACCATTTGTGCTTCTTATTCCCTGTACCTCTTCCCTTATCCTCCCTGTTCCCTATCCTCACTGATAACCCTCCGTGTAATCTCCATTTCTGTGATCCTGTTCCTGTTCTAGTTGTTTGCTTTGTTTATTTATTTTTTTAGGTTCAGTTGTTGATAGTTGTGAGTTTGCTGTCATTTTACTGTTCATAGTTTTGATTTTCTTTTTCTTAGATAAATCCCTTTAACATTTCATATAATAAGGGCTTGGTGATGATGAACTCCTTCAACCTGACCTTATCTGGGAAGCACTTTATCTGCCCTTCCAATCTAAATGATAGCTTTGCTGGATAGAGTAATCTAAGTTGTAGGTCCTTGCTTTTCAATGACTTTTGAAGACTTCTTTACAGGCCCTTCTTGCCTGCAAGGTTTCTTTTGAGAAATCAGTTGATAGTCTTATGGGAACTCTTTTGTAGGTAACTGTATCCTTTTTTCTTGGTGCTTTGAAGATTCTTTCCTTATCTTTAATGTTAGGTAACATAATTACGATGTGTCTTGGTGTATTTCTCCTTGGATCCAACTTCTTTGGGACTCTCTGAGCTGCCTAGACTTGCATGTCTAGTTCTTTCACCTAAGTTTTCAATTTCTTGCTTTTCCTCTTCTCCTTCTGGCATCCCTATGATTAGGATGCTGGAACATTTAAAGTTGTCCCAGAGGTTTCTAAGCCTCTCATGTTTTTGAATTCTTGTTTCTTCATTCTGTTCTGGTTAACTGTTTATTTCTTCCTTCTGCTCCAACCTGTTGATTTGAGTCCTGGTTCCCTCCCTTTACAACAGTATTCCCTGTATATTTTTCTTTATTTCATTTTGCATAGCTTTCACTTCTTCCTCTATTTTGCACCCATATTCAATAATTTCTTGAGCATCCTGATGACCAGTGTTTTGAAATCTGCATCTGATAACTTGGCTATCTCATTACTTAGTTTTTTTCTGGAGTTTTGATCTGTTCTTCATCTTATTTTTTTAGAGAGAAGGGAAGGGAGGGAGAAAGAGAGGGAGAGAAACATCAATGTGTGGTTACCCCTTGCATCCCCTACTGGGGACCTGGCCTGCAACCCCAACATGTGCCCTGACTGGGAATCAAACTGGCAACCCCTTGGCTTGCAGGCCAGCACTAAATCCACTGAGCCGCACTAGCCCGGGCTGACTGACCTATTCTTTCACTTGGGCCACATTTCTTTGTGTCAGCACACCTGTTACGCTGTAAGGAGTGGAGCCTCAGGTATTTGCCAGGGCAGTGCCTCCCACTTCGTGCACTGTGGCACTGTACATGGGGTTGGGGTCAGGGAGGGAACAATGCTGCTTGCTCGGTTCTTGATCTGCTTTCGGTCACTTCCCTTGTTTCCCACAAATGGACTGTGCCCTTTCAGGTGCTGATTCCCATGTCAGTGTGGGATATCCTGGTCCAACAACCGCTGCCTTGCCTTGCGTCTTCTTTGCCCAGCCTCCTGCCTCCGCCCCTCCTACCAGTCTGGATGAATGTTTCTTCTTTAAGTCCCTGGTTGTCGCATTTCTTTACAGTTCAATTTTCTGGCAGTTCAGGTTGTTTTTGTTTTTAAATTAGCTGTTAACCTTCTTTTGGTTTTGCAAGGAAGTGAAGTGTATCTACCTATGCCTCCATCTTGCTGAATTCATTTTCTTAAGCTATAATAACTTTGAATTAAGTTCAATGTTCAAAAATTGTTACTATAATTAAATATTGAGGAAAAATCAGGTAAACTGATTTTTTCTGCAGTGGTGAAAACACAGAGCAGTGGATAACAAATCCTTCCAATTTTACACTGCCCCAAACCTACAGGGCAACATGGGCCCTGCTCTGAACCAAATAGAAAATGAGGGGGGCAGGAGTGGAAGCTGAAATTACCCTTATAAACCACAACGTGTGCACAGATACTGCTAGAGCAAATTAAATGTAGAGAAGGAATATAGGCAAAATAATAAAATAAAAATAATCCTTTCCCTTACTTGCTTCATATCTTGGCTCAAGATAAAACAGTAAAACCAAGCTCTGTGGGTAGCATATGATTAAACGAGTTAAAAAACAAAACAATTCTTAGTATGTTAAGATAGCAGATTTCTGTAATTACAGCAACATAATTTCTCTAGAGTTTCTGAGTATCATTTCAAATCACAGAATCTTGAGTTAAACCTGGCCCCCTAATGTCATTATAATTATTTAATCAAAATCTCTATCTTTTGAGACATCTGATGCTTCTTCAATAATAGTCTAAGTTATTCATTTAAATATAGTAAACATTTTCACAAACAATAAATGGAAAGAAAGCACAGGGGCTTTGTGCAACACAGAGATTCTCTGAGAATATCAGAGCAGCAGAACTAGAAAGGGTAAATGCAACACAGATATTCTTCCTTAACTATATTTAAATGCAGTATATAATATACTTAATAACATTTAACATGTTTTGAATAGTCCTGACATTTTGGGACGAAGAAATGAGCTAAAGTATCTTGTGGGCAGCTTTTGTAGATATCACAGAGGGCCCCTCCTACTGCAGGTGGTGAGGATGCCAGAGTGAGTGTATACAAAGAAGAGCATGATGCAAGATTAGTGAAGTTAACTGGATAAAGGCACTAATCAATTCAGGGAGTTCAATTTCTGACAGATGGAATAGAGAAGCTAACAGGGAGAGAGGGGAAGCACATGATAAAAACAGAGATGGGAAGAAAAAGAAAGTGGTAACTGATTATTATCTATCCTTCCACTTGTCAAAGAGGCAAGTGCTTACCTGTGCTTGCTAATCTAAGCTCTACTTTTATCTTTTTCTCAAAAGTTCCCCTACCTTCAGTGATCTTAAGATGCATGTCTGTACCTAGTCTACTAACTGCTTCTTTTTGCCTCCACTTTTACTCTGCATTCTTGAAGATTAGCAAACTAGGAGAGTACAATGTCATGACAAAGCTGGCTTATCTATGAATTCATTCAACAAAATATTTTGGCCTCTACTGAATGCCAGCTACTATGACAGGTGCTAAGAATATAACAATAAATAAAACAAAGTCCTGCTCTCATAGGACTTTCAACCTATGGGTTGGGTTGAAAGTGGCAGAAAGGCAATAAATAAAGTAAACAGATCAAATGGTGATACATACAAAGAAGAGAAAACAGCAGGGTAAGATGACAGCAAGTAATGATGGGAAGGATGCTATTTTACATAGGGTGGTCAGGGGAAGGACATCCCCATAAATGGTGACATCTGAATAAAAATTTGACCAAATGAGGAAAATAGCAATATGATTATCTACAAGGAGCATTTGGGGCAGAGAAAATAGCAAGTACAAGCATTTACATAGGAATGTGCTCAGGTAGCATGAATAACAGCAAAGAGGCCAGTTAGGGACAAAAAGAAAACAAGATACATTTCGTAAAGATATAAAGCCACCTATATTTACCAATAAATTATTTGTGGGGTGAGAGATACAGAGAGGAGTCAAAAATGATGCTAAGATTCTGGCCCTAATCAGTGGAAGAGGAACTCTTTGAAGTAGAAAGTAGAATATTAAAACTCCAAAGTAAACACTAATAGTTTGTGGGAAAGTTACTCTATTAATAATGTAGCCAAATACTGTCCATGTACCTAAAGAATAAGTTTTCTTAAAAACTTCTGTTGAAAAACAAAACAAAAAACTTTGTATGTTATGCTCCTTAGTATTACTGCAGTCACAAATGAAAATAGTCTAAACAGTCATAGTCTAAATATGAAAACATATAAAGTCATTTTAGAGAAGTAGATATAATGGTATTTTGTTACATGAGGTTTTTACCTAAAGAACTTATTTTAAAAATTACTAGTTTAATTCCCCTCAAAACGAATCTTACCAACTTGAAGTTAATCTTGATCATTTGTTTCAGTGCTTTAAATCCCCATTCTCCCTTTTCACCTTCAAGTTCCAAAACCTAAAAAAAAAAAAAAAAAAAGAAATGCTTAGTCTAACTTACTACTGTTATTTTTCTAATGACATCCAATATCTCAGCTTTAAATTTATTTTACATCATATGCATGAAAAATATTTCCCCCAAAATTTCATTTCTCAATATAATTTTTTAAAGGTTTAAAAAAAGAAACAAGTTTTAAATGCTTACTTAAGTATAAGTGAGCTTATTTTGAAGGTTGTTCATCAAAAGAAAATATAAGATCCACTTCTTGATTATTACACAGTTCCAGAAGTACTTTTTCCCTCTGAATAATCCATTGGTGAGAATAATCCAAAATTGTATCAATAGTCAGGAAATCACAGTATTTAATAGTGAAACCACATCTTTGTAATCTGTCCCTCAAAGAAGAGCAAGACTGCAGGGATAATACCCATTAACTATCATCTTGGTTCCCCTACCAAAATCATACTAGCTTTTCAGGATAATAGCCATGGATCTATAGATAGTTTGATTGGGAAAAAAACAACAGCAGGATAGCCCTTTAGAAATACATGCTTATACTGCATAAAGCAAACTTATTTTATAAGACCATCACTAAGTATCCGGTACACATTTCTGAGAAAAAAATCACTTGGAACTTATTTGATCTAAGACATCATTAAAAATATAAACTTTAAGACACAAAATCAACCAGAAAAAATATGAACCTTCTGGAAACTGCTTAATGCTGCTTTTGGGTCATCTTCCTTTAACGCTTTGGAATTATAGTATTGATTTTCCAAATCCACATTTGGCTCGGAGTTACTATCTTCAGAGTATTCCTATGTATTGGGAAAAAACAGATGTTAAAATGAAAAAAAGAAACCTACACATTGCACTGTAAAAACTAAATATTGTTAAGATAGAAAAATCATACATTTATACAAAACAAAACAACCCTGAATACATAAGTAAAATGCCATATTTAACCCTTATTTAAAAAAGTAGGGAAAGTCAAAATCATGTGGAAAGTATAATAAAATAATTTCTTTCTTTCATATCAAAACTACAATATGATTTCCCCAGAACTACCACAAAACAGTGCAAAGAAATATCGATTGATGACTCCCAATTCTGTAAAATGACCTGTTAGTCATGAAAACTGATAAAAATCTATGTGCTAATTATTCATCTTTAGATCCATAATTGAATTTTCTTTACTCTCTAAGTCTAAATTTTATCATTTTAACACATTCTAACTACCTAGGATAATCTGTGTATGATAGAGTGGTCTATTGCTAAATATGTTAATAAGAATATTTGCCTTATGTGCATTCCGTATTACTAAAAGGGCTGTTTAGTTATGCGAACGTATTTTAACTACTTTTATAACAAACCAAAATATGTACAACAAAACAAATTTATATAATTTTAAGACTTTCATCACATAAATTTAGTTCCCAGTACTTAAATAATAAAGCAGAAAGGAAAATTGGAATCAAACAACTATTTTGTGGAGCAGTATAAGCATAAGTTTAAAAACAGTTCCCAGCCCTGGCTGGTGTGGCTCAGTGGACTGAGCGCTGGCCTGTGAAATGAAAGGTCGCTGGTTTGATTGCCAGTCAGGGCACATGACTGGGTTGGGGGCATGCAAGAGGCAACTGATCAACACACTGATGTCTCTCTCCCTCTCTATCTCCCCCCCTTCCCTTCTCTCTAAAAAATAAATAAAATCTTAAAAAATAATAAAACAGCTCCCAGATATTCAATTTAATGATGAGATTATAAAATACACATAGATTAGTATAATAAAAATTACTATTTCAGAAAGACACAGGATTATTTTCTTCAGTTACAAGTCATGACAAAGGGCAAGTTTATAACAAAGTAAGAATAGTACCTGGAAGTAAACACAAAAAGAACAGTGTTCAGAGTTATTCCTAAATCCAAATGCAGTTAATAGATTTTTTTAAAAAGAGATAATTATGGAAAATTCTGTAATGTTTCAAAAGGCACAAGAATAAAAAATGGTATACTGAGTGTAGTGTTAAAAAGCTGAAAAATACATAAACATAAGATGAATTTTTCCTGTGACCAGTAGATGGAGGGAAATCTTTGATGTCAGTTACGAAACTAGTTTTAGCTGACCACGGTGACTTTGTAATGTGCGCCCTCTGGAGGATAATTATTTCTTTCTGTAAGACCCAAAGCTCTGGCACCCAGACTCACAGGTTTAAGAGCAATTTATAGTTATGTTTAACATATGAAAATCCTTTGGAATACTTAAGAGATGAAATCAGATTTTGGGTAGTGAATAATATAATCAGTCATTCACTTCTTAACCCTGTAATCTAGGTTTGACTACAGTGAAACTGATCCAACTAAAAAGCAATAAATAGTGAAAAGTCACTATTGTACATCAAGTGGTTGCTTCTGAGCTAGGTTTTGAAAGATAAATGGGAGTCTGCCTACTAGACAAAATAGCAGGGGGAAAAAAGAACAGCAGATACAAAACTGGATAACAGGAGGTAACTAAAGAAATAAAAGCAGTCATATTGTTGGAACAGACAAAGTCCTTATTGATTCTACCTTCATCATAATCTGTCCACTACCCACCCTTGCCACCATTCTTGCCTACCACGCCACTTTCATCTCCCCACAGACTATAATAACCTTCCCATTCTCCTGTTAACCTTTAAATTTCAATCTTGCCATGTTAAGCAGACAGAATAATCTTCATAAAATGTAAATGATCTTATTCCTCTTCCAAAAAAATGGTTTCCCATTACTCTTAAAATCAGGTTTAAAAATTGTCATCAATCTGACTCCTGACTATACATCCAACCATATCTCCTATCAAATTCTTCCCTCATTCACTTTGCTGCAACCACTCTGGCCTTAAGTTGTAAGTGACCAACTCTTTCCCACCTTTACATGCCATTCCCTTCTCTTTCTACCTCTCTTCATCTGGTTAACTACTGCATATCATTACAGCTTATGTGTCACCTCCTCAAGTAAAATGTGGAGTAAAGAATCAGCTATAAACCTACTCTACATCTTTGGAAATCATTTCTTCTCTACTTAACTGTTTCAGTAACACGTAGCAATAAGTAGCTCAACCAGAAGATGACTTTTCTACAACTCAAATCTTCAGAGTCCACCTCTGAACCTGGAAGTAAAAATTTTTTGATTTACATCTATTTCAAAGTCTAAGAACCTGAACTCTCACTCAAAACTCACTTATTTTTGGTGTTCTTATCCCATAACAGATTAGGAAAAAACAACCAGACCAGGGTATGAGAAGAGAGAACTAGAAGTTGAGAGATACACATGATAGTAGTAGGATGTGGAGCTGCAAACAAAAAAGAAACTAAAAATAGTATTTTAGGAATTAAAAAGGTTAACGTTAATTACCTGGTGGTTAGTGAGATGACTGTAACATTGCTGAAGACCAGAACCTTTCCATTTCCTATGGTGTATGCCAGAGTGCCTTTTTGCCATTCAATCACTGACTGCCTGCCTCTTCCGTACAAAGTTAGGGACCTAAACTTCTGGGACCTGACTGACTCCAGACTAACGATATTTCTAAACTTTAGATGTTATAACTCCCCAAATCACAATGATCAAGATAAGACTTACTCTAACATTTTGTGAATATATTCTTTTGGTTTTTTATATTATATATAGATTAAGAAGTGGAATATGTAATTTTTTGTTGCGTAACTGCAATTCAACTCTTAGATGCTATTGCTTCAACATATAAATAAATGAGAATTGGCACAACTGATAAGTTGCTGATTGGCTTCTTGTAATTGGGCAAATTCTTGTTTTGATCTGCAACAACCATGTTCATATGGTTTGAACCAGCCTCCATGACATCATCAACCTGTCATTGGTGGCTCAGTGAATCACACCATCAATACAAACTGTGTAGTCCAGCAAACTATTTTCAGTTATTATACTATCATGATTTTTAAACTGATGACATTTTGGAAAGTCTTTAATTCTGTTCAGATTTCTATTATTTATACTCAATGATAATGATCTTTAGTATATACTAGCAATTAAGTTCTGCTCAAAAAAATGCAAATTATTTCCCTTAAAGCTATTCATGGACTGAGACAGATATGCAAACGAAACAGCAATATAACACAATAAAAGCAATAATAGAGACACGTACTGGGTACAGTGGCAACTCAAAAAAAAAAGTAACCAACTACTCTTAAGTAAGTAAGCTAGAGGAAGGAAAAGTTTTACCTGAACCAGCTCTAAAAATTGAGTAGGAGCTCCGGCCAGTGTGGCTCAGTTGGCTGGAACATTACTGAAAGGTTGAGGGTTTGATTCTGGTCAGGGCTGCAGTTTAGGTCTCTGTTTGGGGCACGTGATGTTTCTCCCTCACATGGTTGTCTGTCTCCCTCCTCCTCCCTTCCCCTCTCCCTAAAAATCCATATGCATATCCTTGGGTGAGGATTTAACAAAAGGTATGAACAGGAGTTGCTAGGGATGAGGGATGGCATTTGAAACAAAGCAATCAATGTGTGCAAAGGCACAGAAGCTTTAAATAGCATTGCATATTTGGAAGAACCACGAATTGGGCTGAAGTACAGGCTGTGTGTAATGAGATGATGTGAGATAAACTAGTAAGGACAGAACAACAGGAGTATAGAAGTCTAGCAAGAAGTTTACATCAAATGGAGAGCCATTAAAAGGTTTTACAGAGAAATAACCATATTTGTGTTTTAGGAAGAGAACTCTGGTGGCGATGAAGCAACCCACTGGATACTCTCGCAAGAGTCTGGCCAAGAGATAATGGAGGCCTGATAACAAGTGGTAGAATAGGGAGAAAAGGAAGGGGATAGAATTAATATAGAAAATGTAAAGTGATGCTGAGAGTGTAAAATAGGAAGCACCTAGCACATGGGAACAAAATAAAGGAAAATACATTTATTTCTAATAACTACAGTGCCATTAGTCAGAATAGGGAATACAAGTATTAAGTAAATATTGCTAAAAAGAATTCTCGTATGTGAGACGAATAGGAGATACACCTAATTTGTAAATGTTAAAACTTTTTTTTTTCAGCCCTGGTTGGTGTGGCTCAGTGGACTGAGCTAGATCTGCAAACCAAAGGGTTGCTGGTTGCATCCCCATCAGGGCACATGCCTGGTTGCAGGCCAGGTCCCCAGTTGGGCATGTGTGAGAGGGAGCTGCTGATTGATGTTTCTCTTGCATACTGATGTTTCTCTCCTTTTGTCTTCCTCTCTTCCCCTTTTCTAAAAATAAATAGATAAAATCTTAAAAAACCAAACTTTAAAAAAATAATTCTTATCTAAGGATATGTTTATTGATATTAGAGAGAAAGAGACATTGATGAGGCAGAGAAATACTGATTGGTTGCTTCCTGTACATACACCGACAGGGATTGAACTCACAACATTTTGGTGTAAGCTAAGCCACCTGGTAAAGGTCAACTAACATGTTTTTTAAAAGAGAAACTGAAACTGTAATAAATATATTGAGTAATTTAAAATACCAAGAATTTAAACAATTATTTGAAAAAGAAACAAGCACTTGAACATTGTTAAAGGTATTTAAAAGACCCCATTAATAGTGCCAACTTACTTATATAATAACTCATATCCTGAGGGCTCCCCAAAGCAATCTGTGATCCATTCACACCACCCAAATCTATTCTTCCTTTCTTAAAAATGCCACACAATTTAAAGTCTCTGCTTTGGCATAAACTGTTCTCTCTCCTAGGAATTCTTACTGTCTTCTATCCTAAGAAACTTCCCACTTTCCTCTTAGGAGTCTCCTCTGTCCTAACATTCCTAGGCAACATATTATTCATCAAGGCTTACTTTGTGAATCTTTCTCCAACTCTTCTTGGCAAAATAAATCTTAGCCAAGCTTTTACATGACATGCATCTCTCTAACACGGACCTTGTGTTTATGTTCTTTCCCCTCAGCTGCCCCACCATCATGAACTTCTCAAAAGCAGGAACTTTTTCTTCCTCATCTTCGTATCCCCAGAGCCTGGTATACTACAAAGTGCCCATAAGTGTTTGCTTAATTGAAATGAAAAGCAGCTGAATGTTCCGGAATAACATGACACACCGTAGCCAGCAGGCAATTCTGATTCTACGTCAGAATATATCTAGTTACTACTGAACAGAGTTGGATCTAGAGTTCAGCAACTTATTCCTGTGTCTGCTGCCAACAGAGGTCTTAAGTAACGTGCTCTAGGGAAACTTCTGGTCAAGAAAGAGGTATGGTTAAACATGCTTTTGCTTCCTCGTGCAACCACAGAAAGAATTACAATTAGGAATCAAAACAACACCCAGAATTTAAAGAAGCCACATTCATCCACATGGACAGGAGGGATGGACACAGGCGGAGAAGCGCAGGGATGCTGTGTGGTGTGGAAAGGCAGCAGTGGACGGGGTGGTCCCACATTTGTGTGTGATGGATAAAAATCGGGAGGGATACCTTGCCAGCAATCAATCCCAGCCCCAGGCCAGAACATACAGCCCAGGGTCCTAGTGCTAGAAAGATAAGGCCCCATAATTTCTGACTGTAAAACCAGTAGAGGTTGGGGCAGTGGAAGAAACTGTCGAATTTTCAGGAGACTCTGCTTTAAGGGCTGGCATGGATTTAAAATGTAGGCAGACCCACCCCTACTGGGATTCAGCATGAGGGCAACAGCTGGAAGGGCACCAGTTGCACAGGGCAAGTGCCAGGCAAACCTCCAGAAGCCAGGCAGAAGCACTCTCCCCTCTCTGAGCGCCCCACCCCCACAGAACCACAAAGCAGGTTGCCCTACCCTTGTGGCTCTACCCCACACAATTTACAGGTGCCTTTTCTACAATAGGTCACACTAAGACAGGGAGTCAAAGCAGCTCTACCTAATACACAGAAACAAATGCATAGGGAGGCTACCAAATTGAGGAGACAAAGAAATATGACCCAAATAAAAGAACAGAACAAAATTCCAGAAAAAGAACTAAATGAAACAGAGATAGACAACCTATCAGATGTGGAGTTCAAAACACTGGTGATCAGGATGCTCAAAGAACTCACTGAGTATGGCAACAAAATAAGAAGCAGCAGGAAGAAATGAAGTTACGCTAATAAAGAAAAATCTACAGGGAACCAACAGTAGAGGGGATGAAGTCAGGGTTCAAATGAACCATCTGGAACATAAGGAAGAAATAAGCATTCAACCAAAATAGCAAGAAGAAAAAAGAATTAAAAAAAAAAAAAAAAAAAAAACCCAAAATGAGTATAAGGTGCCCTGGGACATCTCCAAACATGTCAGCTGATTTCTCAAAAGAAACCTTGCAGGAAAGAAGGGATTGGAAAGAAATATTCGAAGTCATGAAAAGCAAGGACTTATGACCAAGATTACTCTATCCAGCAAAGCTATCATTTAGAATGGAATGGCAGATAAAGTGCTTCCCAGACAAGGTAAAGCTAAAGGAGTTCATCATCACCAAGCCATTATTAAAGGAATTTATTTAAGAAAAAGGAGATCAAAACTATGAACATTAAAAAGGCAACAAATTCACAACAATCAACAACTGAATCTAAAAAAAAAAACAAAGCTAACAACCAGAACAGGAACAGAATCACAGGTATGAGGGTCATTTGGAGGGTTTATCAGCAGTCTGGGGAAATGGGGAGACCATGCAGGGATTAAGAAGCATAATTGGTAGGTATAGCCCTGCTTGTGTGGCTCACTGGATTGAGTGCTGGCCTGTGAACTGAAGGGTCACTGGTATGATTCCCAGTCAGGGTTGTTTCTGGGTTGTGGGCCCAGTCCCTACTGGGGAACGTATGAGAGTCGACCATACATTGATGTTTCTTTCCCTCTTCCTCCCTCCCTTCCCCTCTCTCTAAAAATAAATAAAATCTTTAAAAAAAATTTTTAAAAAGAAGCATAATTGGTAGGTACAAAATAGATAGGGGGATGTTAAGAATAGTATAAGAAATGAAGAAACCAAAGAACTTATATGCATGACCCACAGACATGAACTAAGGGGTAGGCGAATTGCTGGAGGGAATGGGCATGCCAGGTGGAGGGGGGTAAAGGGTAAAAACTGGGATAATTTTTCAATAATCAATAAAATATACTTATAATCAATAGGATCTATATTTAAAAAAAGCAATACATTTAGGGAAACAAGATTCACTATTAACAATGCTTCCCAAGCCTTGACCGTGGCTAGAAGCTATACTAGATGCTAGGCGCACAGGTAAAGGGCAATGTTCCATTATCCTCGTGATTTAGGCATTCATAAAGTTATTCAAACTTTGAGAAATTTCACTCAAGTTAATGGGTCTTAATTTGCTATCAGTGGTACAAATTAGAACATTCTTTTGTCTTAAACTTTCAGTCTTCAGAGTAAACATTCCAAAGACAGACATCATAAAAGTCATTAGACCTGGGCTCTAGTTTTGACTTTCCCACTAATTTGTTGTGTAAATTTAGGTAAGTTACTCACAGTTTATGAGTTAGTTCCTCTCCTGTCATATGTGGGGGTGGAGCCCTACAGGAAGTTCCTAATCCCTGCTGAGTTCTGTATGTTCATTTTGAGATATAATATACAAGTATAAATTCACTTTGTTGGGTACTCACAGTTTACAGATTTATGTTAGAATTGAAAAGCCTTACATTTATCTTATTCTTAGCATATAGAAGCGGTCTCCCCCATTACTTATCTTTTCAGTTATCCTTGTTTGAATCTAATTTGTTATACAGGGTACACTTATGAAGTGTTACAATAGGCCTTTTAAAAAATGCACCAAAGTTCTATGTCCAACTAATACTTTTCTTTGAAGAAGTAACTTTAAGAGGTAGTAAAATTTTATATTGACATGATGATTAAGTAACACTTTTGAAACTCTCAAGAAAACAAACTTAGTCAGATGTTTTTAACCTAAAACAGAATCATTCAGTTTGATTGCCCAACTTATCAAAAATGACTCCAAATATAGTCTTTCACACCTATAAAAAGGACAAGACTTGGCTACAGCTGGAAAAAAAAAGGGGGGGGGGGGGAGAAAAGAAAAGCCATTGGCCCTGGTCAGGTATCTCAGTCAGATAGAGCGTCATCCTGATATACCAAAGTCGTGGGTTTGATCCCTGGTCAGGGCACATATAAAGAAGCAACTAATGAATGTACAAATGAGTGGAACAATAAATTGACATTTCTTTTTCTCTCCCTCTCTAAAATTATAAGGAAGGAAGGAAGGAAGGAAGGAAGGCAGGCAGGCAGGCAGGCAGGCGGAAAAAAGGCTGCATATTGTTTGTAACAGCAAACCAGGCAAATTCTTATCAAAAGGAAACTAATAGGTTAAAGTATGGCACATCCATTCAATCAATGCAGCTGAAAAACAATAAGCAAGCTCTTTGGATACTTACATGGAATAATTTCTAAGATAAATTAAAAAGTGACGTGTAAAAGAAATGTAAATGATATACTACATTCTGGTTTAAAAAAAGGGAGGGGGATAAACAAAATCTTTGGAGGGGGGAAAAAAAACCCTGGCTGGTGTGGCTCACTGGATTGAGCACTGGCCTGAGAACCAAAAGGTTGCTGGTTCAATTCCTAGTCAGGGCACATGCCAGGGCACGACCAGGGGGTCAGGGTGCATGTGAGAGGCAACTGATTGATGTTTCTGTCGCACATCCATCTTTCTCTCCCTCTCTGTCTTTCTTCCCCTCTCTCTGAAAGTAAAAAAATACATTCTTAGGGGAAAAAAAGGGAGAGGGATAAAAATATATAGGGAGGGATGGGATTGGGCAAATGAGGAAAATGGAAAGTTTATATTTTATATTCTTGAGCCATGTGAATGAAATATCTTTTTTAAAAAGCTAGATTCCTCATATTTTGAAGACAATTTCTAAGACAAACTCTAAAAAATGTTGAGCAATGACAAAAATCACTGTTTGGCTTTCCAAGATCAAAGTAAAATTTTTGTTCATCTGTACCCTGTAACCTGCCATCTCTCCTCCAGCAATAAAAGTAATATAGACTCACTGTGAAAGGTTTGCAAGAAAGAAACAAATTTTAATTCCCTGGTACTTTTCAGATGTTCCAGACATTTTTCTCTTTTCCCCCACTCAACAAAATAAATTTTATTCCCACCCAATAACACTGTAATATAAATTACATATTTATAATGGAGATATGCTCACTGTGCACACAACATTAGGGGCAAACCCTTCCTCTACCAGGTCAGGGTTTTCAATTACAGCACTCCTACAGAAGAGGCAAGCAACCCCATCTCCCTCTTTATAGTGAAAGTGGTTCACAGAAGGCCACAGATCCCTAAGCTGTCCCTTCCTGAGATTTCCATGTTAGAGCTAGCAGAGAAGACCCTCTTACCTTTGGGGTTATGATACTAGGAAGATGCCACATTACATCTTAGATAATGTACAGGCAGTTAAAAGAACATATTGAAGAAAGCAGCTCAGGAAGAGAGACAGGCATAGTAAAAGATGCAGCACCATCATCTTAGCCAATGAATCCAGCCATACTTATACTTCCTGGTGATGTGAGCCAATACACAGTCTTTTTAGTTTAAACTAGTTTGACATGTATTCCTGTCCCTTATTCAAGAGCCCTGACCAATACAATTTATAAAGCATTTTTCTTTCGTTTAAAAAAAAAAAAAAGATTTTTGTTTACTTATTTTTAGAGAGAGGGGAAGAGAGGAAGAAAGAGAGGGACAGAAACATCAATGTTTGGTTGCTTCTTGTGTACCCCCTACTGGGGACTCAGCCTGCAACCCAGGCATGTGCCCTGACTGGGAATTGAACCCAAACCCTTCAGTTTGCAGGCTGGTGCTCAATCCACTGAGCCAGCCAGGACTCAAAAATTTTTCATACCATTGAATATTCTTTAGAGGCATGGTTTGAAATGCTGATATAGCTACTCCATCACATGAATATACTATAATTTATCTATCATTACCTTATTATTAGTAGTAGTAGTATTTTCCTACTATTGATAATTTGGGGCTCTTTCCAATAACTTACAATTAAACAGTTTCTTTTAGAAGCCTCAACTGTACAAATTTCATCTTTGTGAAGACTATATGCAGAATACCAAATGTGTGTACAGCATAGAAAACAATGCCTCTCAGACTTATAAAAGGTATACCGTTAGAAAATCTATTCTTAGGGATGCCCAGCATTTTGTTTTTCAAGCAGTCAGTTATGGGGACAACAGTCTCAGAAAAATAGCCTATAACCTTCTTGTTCCTCCTATATGCACAATGAATGACAAAGTGAGACTCTTTATACTAAACACACAAATCCCTAAAATGCTATTCTCCTGCTCTTGCCCTATATTAATCTAACAGTTCTTTTTCAAATGAGATTATATATTCTGTTCACACTGATTCAAAATCTTTTTAAAAGATAGTAGTGTTAATTTTTAATTTGCTAAATCATGTTCTAAGGTTCTTTATAACATGAGAAACTAAAGTGCAAGCCATCATTTGTCTGTGGATCTTGTTAAAATGGTGACAAATAAAAGATTCTGTAAGGTATCCTATAGTTAAGACTCATCTCTACCCTCCCAAAAAAGTAGACAAAAAAGAAGTAAATTTTTAGGGCATTAAAATGGCTATATATTAAAAGGAGAAAACAATGCCAGTAAACATTCACTAATCATAACTATGAGCTTGACTAGGGCATATAATGAGGCTCACAGCTGGAAATATATTTAACCAAGTGGAATTATTCTACCTTTTAAACAAAACTTTTTTCTTGTAATGCATTTAAATGCAAATGTACAATGATGTACATATCACGGAATCTACTAAAGAATAACTTTTGGTATGAAGCCAACCTGTTTAAAACCCTTTTTAAAAAGATTAGAAATACTAAGCAATTTCACGCTAGAATGTCTGGCCTGTGGAATTACTATACAACGAACTTATCAAAAGCATTATCAACTTAATGAATGGCACTACAGTTGTTATTTAGTATTATTACACCAGGAAATAATCTACAAATCTGTAAAATGAGCACTGGATTAAAAGACATTTACCCATACCATCTCCTATTTCTGCATTCCCTATTTCTGCATGCCACACAAATTCCTCTGCTTAGAAAATGCCTGCTTCTGCCTAAAATAAAAATCAAAAGATATTAGAAGAGGTCAAGAATACTAATTTCTTACTGATTGGTACTGCTCAGTTGGTTGAGCATTGTCCCACAAACTGAAAGGTTGCCGATTCAATTCCTGGGCAGGGGAAATGGGTTTTGGATTTGGTAATGAGAAGCAACCAATTGATGTTTCTCTCTCACATTGATGTTTCTCACCCTATCTCCCTCCATTCCCCTCTCTCTAAAGATAAGTTAGTTAAAAAAATCCAAACTGGATTTCTTTTATGTTTGTTTCTTTTTAAACCAAGTTTGTTTGCTTTGAGATCTTGGGAGCAAATTGTTATTTACTTTCTTGGATTAAAACTGTAGAGTTTTAGAAACAGATTTTCACTTTTTTCAATGGTAGCCTAACTACCCATTTCTACTACATTGGGCAAACCCAAAAAGTACCCCATAGTATTAAAATTTATGAAGAGACAACCTACAAAAGGCTGAATATATATATGTGGTCAGAAACTCTCATGATTTTAGTTTTAACATTTTGATTCAAACGAGGTGATGGGAAAATTTCCAACAAACAATACATTTTTAAATAAAAAATAAGTTTCCCTAAAACAGCAAGTCAATTCTGTAGATGCTAAATCTTAAGAAACAAAAAAAAAAAAAACAAACCAACTTGAAACTTCTCTTTTAGCAACATGTAAGCATGAAATGGCAACCAAACCCTTAATCTTTTTTTTAAAACATACTGGTTTAAGGAAATTAACTAAGGCAGTAAAAAATAAAATACTAAATACATATTGTGTCACACAAAAAGAGTTTAACTAGTAGTAAACAGAGCATAAAAGCTTCCACCACCTGACATCTATCTGGGAATCCAGAATGGTATCCACCCAAGAGAGATATGGGAAGAGGGACAATTATTTAACAGAATGCTGAGGGAAAAATTTTCATTTAATTACATAGTAGTGTAAGATCTTACTTTTTTTGGTTAAGAAATTTTCAAAAAAGATGAACCACCTATATATTCAATTTTATATAGTACATGTGGTATAACAGACTCTAAAAGGTGGTGGAAAGTCAAATTAAACAACTGGATGTTCAATTAAAATTCTTACACAAATTAATATAATGATGACCTTCAAGTTAATCACGGTGCTAATAAGTCATGTATGTATTGAAAGCTACTGCTTAGGAAAGACACGAGAAGATTTAAAAACACAAACTAAAAATACATATCTAAAAGAAACACTTTCACTGTTACAAAAATATCTGTAATACAAACGTGTAATGAATAAAAAAGCCTAAGATGTCACAAGGAACTTATTCTTAATAAAGTAAAGGCACTGACTACAACTGACTTAGTTTGCACAAACAAAAAACATAAGGCAGAAATCATAATTATTAGCAAAACTTTACATTTGACTTTAAGGATGCTCAAAACCTCTACCATGACTTTCATGTAATAGCAATCATCTTCCTTGCCCTTTTGCGAATGCGCCTTCTTTTAAAATGGAAAGATTAATTGGAAATTACAAAGTAGTTTTACACCAATTCAAAAACAATTATTAATATCTTGAGAGTCTCTGGCACTTAAAATATAAGAGAAGCCACATCTCCCCAAGCATTCATAACTTTATGATAATGCAGCATCGCTACAATATACATGAACCATACAGAAAAACGCAACTCAATTTTTTTTTAAAGCAAAGTTGACGTTGATTCTTGGTCTAGATACTTTCTTAGTTCCCACACAGACCATAGTTTTGAGCAGCGACCTGAAATGTCAGTGAATTTTTTTAAAAACCTGTAAATCTGTTCATAAATTAAAACTCGAATATTTTGAAATCACCATTCAGCTGCACAAATTAGTTTATTTTTTCACTGTTGATATTTTTAACTTTAAATAGTGGGTAATTTCTAAGCCAAGGGAAAAAAACCACTGGGTCAATACCCTTGTTACCTGTCTCTGCTCACCAAAACAAACAAACAGCAGAACCTCCTTCCCAGGTTTTCTCTTTACACACAAGTAGTTCACCTCCTTTTTCCCAGCTATCTTAGCTCTGAATTCTCCACAACACCTTCACCTTAAACCAAAACGAATCCTGGGCAAGATTAATTAAGCTATGCTTCCAGGAGACCCGTTTCATGGTCCGGCCTGGGAGCAGAAAGGCTCCCCCGCCCCCTCTTCGCCCACAGTTTTCAGAACCTTCTCCTAGCATTTCGCACCAGCTCAGTACAAGTATGAAGAAGGGGGACCGCAATGTTGGGCCCGAAAGGGCAGGGCCAGGGCCTAGACCACTACACAGCCCCAGAGGCGGCTCACGCGGTAGGGAGGTGGTAGCGGCACCGAGAACCGGACGCTGGAGGCCAGGGTTGTCTAAGTAAATGGAGGAGGCGCTCGGACTTGGAGCGTAAGGCTCGGGACCCCCTTCGCTGCCCCGTTTACCCTCCCCTCCCCGCCCCCCCCATCCCCAACCCCATGCTGGAGAAGCAGGGCCCCAGCCGGTGCGGGAATGGGGAGGAGGTAAACCCGTCCTGTCACTGCACCGGGAGAAGTTGGAAGGAGCACATGTTCTACGGAGAGAGGCCGCGGAGGCCCCTGCCCTGGCCCCTAAAGCCAGACACCACTTCCAGCCCTCTAGGTTCGTCCCCTGCGCCTCACCAGGTCGTAGTCCTCTTCATCATCGCACATGAAATCATCTTCCATGTCAGACATCTTGGCCGGGAAAGGGGGAGGGGGAGGAGAAATTGGAGACAACCTCCTCCCACAATCCTCCGCGGCTGAGGCGTCACTCCCAGCTTCTCCTTCCCTTCCTGTCTCTCTTAGAGGAGCTAAATGTTTCCACCCGGAACAAATGCGCTCGACATGGACAGGATTCGCTACGACTCCAAAAGGGAGTGCACTGCCCCTTCTTCCTGCGAGACCGTTGGTGCCTTAGCAACTAAACCTAGCAACTGGGGAATCGTCAAGTGCTGCGGAACCGAGCTAAAGGGCCTTGGAAACGTACGCTCACATCGAGCAGTTTCCAGCCTCCTAGGCAAGGGAACAGTCTCCTCCCTTGCCTGGGGCTCTGGAACCATCTCATTCTGGTGAAAATTAGAGGCAGCCTAGAAACAGAAGCGTTTTGCGGAGTAAAGGCTGACATGCCCGTCCTATATGACAGGTAGTGTTATTTCTACCATCATTACCTATATGCTTTTAGCCTACCCGTTGCGGTGAATGTTCCTGTGGTGTTTGGAGACCTTTACAACAGTACAGTTTTACACGCGATGTTTGTTATATTTGTAGTAGGCAAAACGATTCTGTGAATTTCCCAAATTAGTTTAGCATCAACCAATTGAGGCGCCTAAAGTCTTATTCAGTTGTTCAACAAATTTTAAACCGACATTTACTGCCCTTGGGACCATATTAAGGTAGCAGTTAACGGCTGGTTTTTAAAAATGTATGGTTGCACATAATCATAAGCATAACTCGAAATAAGAAAATGACATAAAGGGAAAAAAGAACTACTTAGCATTTTTACATGAACTTCCAGTTCTGCCCACTTGAGTCCACATATTTTATATAGTTATATAGCACAGATATAATTTCAGATTCTTTTTGCACCTAGTTATGTAACAGCATAGGATATATGTACAATATATTCTTGACAATGATTATTTTAATAGTTGTTAAATCCTCCTTTGAATGAACCAATACACCTTATTTACATTAGCATGCCATTTTGATACATTTAGAATGTTGCAAAAATAACACTATTTTAAACAATTCTGCAGTGAATATCTTTGTCACTTTGTCTTAGGAAAAAGTCAAAGGAGCATTACAGGATGGATTTTTTTTAGTAATGAATGGATTACTTGATTTAGTAATCACATTTTAGTAATTTGTTGATTTACTAATCACATTTTTGGTCATAGTTCTTAAAAGTCATATAACAATATTGCATACTTATAAACAAATTTTCCCTAATAGTTTTTTCTCCCATTATTTTATTATGAGAAATTTCAAACATACAAATTGAAAGAATAGTCCACTGAACGTGTGTATATCCACTATCAGCTTTATCAGCTTTATTTATGTATTTCTTCAAAGTAAGATGCAGATATCATGAAATCACTCTTAAATGCAGCTATGTGTATTTCCTAAAAATAAAGACATTTGCTTATATAATCACATCATTGTTACACTAAGAAAATTAATCATTCCTCGATATCATCTAATAGCCATTCCATGTTCAAAATTTCCTTATTAAACATATAATTCTAGAATTGGAAGAGCCTTAAATGACACCATGTTAGAGTCCAAGGCTTCCCAATCATAGCAGCTCATTAAATTATAGCTTCCCAAACTCTATACCAGAGATTGGAATCAGTAGATCTGGGGTAGAGCTCAGGAATCAGTGCTTGAAACCTTACAACAAAACAAAATCTCCCTATAACTAGGATGACTATCCATCCTAGTTTGTCCAGGACAGCACTGGTTTAGTACTGTTTTCCCAGAATAATAATTATCAGCATCTATCATTCTCAGAAGTTTAGACAATAAGTCACATGGTTACTCTACCAGAAATTCATAATTCTTCAAGAGAAAGTTGAATCCTAAGGTGGTCAAAGATTTATTTGTTCAGAGTAATCAGAGCTATATAGATTTGCTTCTTAACTAATGAAACAATTTTGAAATTATCAACCATGTATGTACTGATCACATGTATAAAAATAATTTCATTGAATTTATTTATATAACTTACTGCTTTTTAATGTAATTATTTACTCCTACAATGAAGAAAGAATTGTTCAAGTAAATTATTAACTAGGAACATTAGGGAAAATGTAGCTAAATTTTGAGCATAATATCCTGGTCATCTCCAAATTTCATAAACCCATTCTGGAAATTTGGTAAGAGCAGTTAAAAAGGTCTTCACTGTGCTTAGCACATTCCTTGGGTACACAAGTGTAATGCATATTTGTTGAATAAACAAGCATGTTAATTAATCTTTCTGTGCTGGGAATGCCCTTATATCTATCACTACACATCAAAATCTTTTTTGTCCTTGAAAGTTCATTTGAATGTCACCTCATTCACACAGCATATTCTGAATACTTCATGCAGTTATGAAATTCTTTTTCTTGATATCAATTTTACTGAGTGGTAAATAATAAACACATTTTTATTTTAATTAATTGATGTGACAATTAATTGGTGCCCTTGTTGAAATGGATACTATGTTTTTAAAAAAGAGAAAAAAGCTTTTTGGAGGTACATTAAATTGCACATAATGTGTATAATTTGATGAATTTTCATGGGGGCGCTTTGCCTGCAGAGCACCACCGCCCCCCCCCCCCCCCCCCCCCCGCATCCACCGTGGATGAAAATAAGTCTGCCAAGACATGATCTGCTTAGGGAGGAAAGGTGGCCGAATTCTCAAAGGAGAAGGACCAGGAGCCTTTTCCTCAGTGGGTTTTTATTGGGTTCAATTTGCACAGGAATACAGGTAAAACTCATCAGTCATTGTCAGGCATCAAATGATAAATAATTTACAAAGAACTGTGAGGACTTATTCTGAGTCAGGGTCAGTTAGCTAAAGGGCCATAAAACTTTGGGAAACAAACTCATTTCAAGCTTGGACCCTTATCAGAAAACTGAGGACATTCTTAGCAAAGCAGGTTCTACAGGATTTTATGTATTCTTTCTCAGGCCTGATTGCCCCAGGGAACCCACCCTTTCCAGCACAGGGCCGCACCCACCTCCGACATTGTTTCAGGCTTAAATCAGGCAGGGGAAGTAAAGTGGCCAAGAGATTAGGAGACCCTTTGCAGACAGAATGAGGACTCCAGCTGTGTCAAAGCTGAGGGGCAAGAGTCCATTACCCCCTTTTTTCTATAGCCCCCTAAATCCTTCCCCGAGGCCTGTCTTAGGTCATCCCTCCCTTGTGGAATCTTACCTGTCATTGCCTAACTGGTTGTCCTCCCGGGGCCAAGCAGGGTGAAGTAAAAGGGGGCAGAAGCGGGCAGCGCCCCTGGCAGGAAAATAAGCTTTGTCTCTTTAGTGACTTATGTTCCCAGAGTTTTTCACTCAGCCTTAGCCATAGGGGGTTACAGCTTCAGAAACCAGGCAGGGTGGTTCCCAACATTTTGACATATGTGTAAATTTGTGAAATCATCACCACAACCAAGATAATAAACATATTTATCACTACAGAATTTTCTCATCACCTTTTGGTAATCTGTCTCCTTCTCCCTTCGGTTTTCCCAGAAAATCACTGATCTGTTTGTTTTGTCATAATAGATTTAATTTACTTTTCTGGAATTTGATGTAAATAAAGCATACAGTATGTACTCTCTTTTGCCTGGCTTCTTTCACTCAGTATAGTTATTTTGAGATTCATCAATTTTGATGCATGTATCAATTAGTTATTTCTTTTTATTGCTGAATATTCCATTGTATGGATATACCACAGTTTATCCTGTTGATGGGTATTTGACTCTTTTTAGTTTTTGACTAATACAAATAAAACTGCTAAGAACATTTGTCTACACATGTGTTTTATTTCTCTTGTGTAATGTGGTGGATGGACTCCAAGGTGGTCTCATTACTCATGCTATTAAATAATACTTTCCCTCAGGGGTGTCCAACGTTTTGGCATCCCTGGGCCACACTGGAAAAAGAAGAGTTGTCTTGGGCCATGCATTAAATACGTTGTGACACATGATCACAAAAAAGAAGTATCATAATGTGTTAACTAAATTTACGATTCTGTGTCGGGCCACATTCATAGCCATCTTGAGTCGCATGTGGTTGGGGGACTGTGGGATGGACACCACTGCTCCCTTTTCATCATGGGTGAAATCTGACTTGCCTTTTTTTTAAAAAAACTTTGTTGGAGTATAATTGACAAATAAATGTCACTTGCTTTTAACCACAAGATACAGTAAAGGTGATGTACATGATTAGTTTACACAAGATTATAAACCCATCTTGCTAGGACAGACTCTGTCTCCTTTTCTGGCTGTTAAAAAGCAAGTGGTCCTATTGTGAAGGACCATGTGGCAAAGAGCTGAGGGTGGCATTGTGCCAACAGCTAGCAAGAAACTGTGGCCTTCATGCTGACAACCCAATAAGAACTGAATTCTACTTACAGCGGTGTGATTTTGGAAATGAATCCTTCCCCAGCTAAACCTGAGATAATTCTTTGTGAGACCCTAGAGCCGGGGTATTAAACTCATTTTCACCGGAGGCCTCATCAGCCTCGAGGTTGCCTGTAAAGGGCCGAATGTAATTTTAGGACTGTATAAATGTAACTACTCCTTAACAGTTAAGCAAGAGCTTGGTGCTGCTGCCGGGTAGAAACAAGGTGCCGGGCCACATAAAACAAGGTGGAGGGCCGGATTTGGCCCATGGGCCTTGTGTTTGCCACCTGTGCCCTAGAGAGAGGAGCTAGCTAAGCGGTGCCCTGACTCTGAACCATAGAAACTGAGATAATCAATGTGTATTGTTTTATACTAAATTTATGGTAATATTGTTATACAGCAGTAGAAATGAATGACAGGTAAATACCTAGTAGTAGAATGGTTGGATCATATGGTATGTGTATGTTTACCTTTTTAAGAAACTGTCAAATTGTTTTCTTAACTGTTTTTGCAATTTTGTGTATCCATCAGCAGTGTATAAGAGTTCTAGTTGCATCACATCCTTGCCAACACGTGTGGTCAGTTGTTTTAAAGTTAGCCCTCTAGCAGGAGTGTAGTGGTGTATCATTGTGGGTTTAATTTTCATTTCTGTAATGACTAACGTTGAACATCTTTTCATGCACTTGTCTGTCATCCATGCATCTTCCTTGGCGAAGGATCTTTTCAGTTCTTTTGTCTATTTTTAAATTGGGTTATTTATCTTATTACCATTGAGTTGTAAGAGTTCTTTGTGCTTTTTGTGTGTGTGGTATTTAAGGAATATTTGCCCCATTCACTAAGATTTTCTCTTATATTTTTTAACTCTTACATTTAGGTCTATGCCCATTTCCTGTTTAATTTTTATGTATAGTGTGAGGTGAATGTAGAGGTTTGTTTTTTTCTGCATATGGAAATTAAATTGTTTCAGTGTCATGAAAAAGATGATCCTTTTCCTATTGAATTGTCTTCACACCTTTGTCAAAAATAATTGGTCATTTAATTCTCAACAGAATTCAATTCTTTAAAAGTATATTTTTGATAATATTAAGTAACCTATATTATGATTATTTTAAAATTGACAAAGAAAGAATACTTTCCTATTTCATAAGGATTATTGGGAAGATTCAAAGAGATAATAATAAATGTAAAGTGCTTACTTAGCAAGAGGCCTGGCATAAGGAAGATAGCATAAAAAAGTAATGTGAGTTTTGTTTTTTGGTTTCCAGTTGGGGTCTTCAGTAGTTGGAGAACAAGTTATTTTAAAAGTAATGTTTTATAAAAATAATAATGTATACATTTTGGAGATAAAAGTTACTAATTATTTCAATGATTTTTCTTAAAGCATATTTCACTGAGGTCTCATCAATACTTGCACACATTTATGACACATGGATATGAACTAAAGGGGGGGATGTGGGTGGGAGGGGGTGTGCAGGGTGGAGGGGAATGATGGGGGAGAAATGGGACAAGTGTAATAGCATGATCAATAAAATATATTTAAAAAAATAAAATATTTTTTTAAAAATAGGAAAAAAAAAGAAGTAGGCTGGGCTAGGAGTCTAGAGACCTGGGTTTTAATTCCAGCCCCACTATATCCTTACTCTTTCACTTTGGCTCAATTATTCCAAAAAGGGAGTTTTACTTTTTGTTCTATATGATGTTTTCCAGTCTTTATCAGTTTTATTGCAACTGCAATAGAAATGTATCCAAGATTCAAACTAATGCTTTGGCATCAGGGTTCATTTAGCAAAGTTAATATTTAGTCATCAAATACACATTCAATAGGAAATATTTTATGAAACAGAGTTTTCAATAGTCATTGGATTCATTTAAAAATACTGTATGAAATGAGGTTGTTTAGGGATTATTAATAATATGCAAAGCTTCAAAATTTCATTATTTTTCAGTGACCATAAAAGGATATATTAGAAACATATCATTAAAAAATGATCTTTCCTTTTCCATGTTTACTGGTATTCCTAGAAAATTTACGTTTTTTTCTCACTAGGTTCTCTCTCCATTCAAACATATTTATAGAAGTGAGAAAATGCCTCTTCCCCTTGCTCAAGAGTGAACCACAATAAGCATCATACTAGGATTTATCAGGGTTCAAACAGGATATAATCACTCCATCTGCTAGTGATAAGGAGGGAGTGAAATAATAGAAAGCAGTCCTGGACCAGAATGACTTAGTTTCAGTGATGTTCCATTTACAGTAACAGTGCAAGCTCCTGCCAACAGGCTGCACACCTTTAGCTACGCTTTGATATTGTCAGTTCACACTTTAACCTTCACCTCCAACTTCCCTTTCCCCATGCACACATGATAGAAATTCCGGAATGTCAACTTACAGAATCTGTCTGGGTTATGCCACTACCCCTAGTGAGTTGGTTGTGTTGGCCCACACTTCCTCAACTTGGAAACCTTGGGATAAGTGTGTTACTAACTGGCTTTGCCCGGCTTAAATCTCAGCATTCTGGGGTACAAAGTACACTAGAGAGTTAATAGACTTGAAGTTTAATTCAAGTTTTGCTACCAATTAGTCTATCTTTAGGCGAGTCACTTCACCTTTTGGTAGCTCATTCAGTTCATCTTACCTATTGATTAAAAAAACAATCTGTCAGGTTCTGTTCTGGGTGCTGGGGATACATAGTTCCTACCCTCAAGTTGCTAACTTGTTAATGGTAGTGATGACGGAGGCAGTAGCAGACAAAAAAATGCATAGAGAAAATAAAATATGCAGAACTTGTGAGGACTATGAAGACAAGAACATGGAAATACGGTAGAGTGATGGAGTGGGGATGGTTTATTTCTTGGTATAGGGCATCTGCTCTTGAAGTTTGAAAGACATGCATTTTCTTCTCACTACTAACTGTATTCCAGGAAGGTCCACCAATGCACCCATTTTGGAATAAATGCAAATATGTTAAGTCAGGTGCTGCATCAATTTTATATTGCCTGATTTTTTAATAGCCCACATGAGAGGCAATAACTAAACATTTTAGTGTTATTTGGGGGAGTAGTTGCTGGTCATTAAAGAACAAAAGTCCTAACTTTAAAGAAAACAAGAAAAAAAAAGCGCAACCTCAGGCGCCACGTTGTAAACCTCTACTCAGATTTATTCCCAGGGCACAGGAAAAAAAACCTTCCAAAATCGGCTTTGCAGGCGCTTGACACAGGGGCTCCAGTGAGTCCCTGGGTTCCTTCTAAGCTCGGAGCTGCACGTAGGCTGCACCTGACAGCTTCTGGGCGAGCCCGGAGCCCCGGGGTTCAGGGAGGAGGAGCCGGAGGAGGGGCGGACTAGAGACTGTGCGAAGCTGCAGGATTTCCGCAGGGTGGGGGCCGGTGGCTCCCGGAAGAAAGTGCTCCTGCGGGCTCCTGCTGCAGTTTCTTCGGATTCTTGATTCGACCGTTGAATCTACAGAAGAAAGATCATCTCGAAATATGGCTACGGAGGGCCCTCCCACGTGTCGAGTCCAGGTGGCAGAACATCCCAGGTGGGGGAGAGGAGATGCCGCGGTTTGGGACCACCGAGGTTGGCTAGGTGCAAATGGTGTCCCAGGGCTTTGGGTTTTTCACTGGGGCGCTGCTTTTGCCCCCGGGAGGCGAACAGAATCCTTGGGATTTTGTAAGGCCTCGCGGCTGGGCTTGCAAGAAAGACCACGCAGCACTTTCCACTTTGACTCACACCCGGAATATCTTCATCCATTCAGATCCTTCTTTTTCCTTTCTTGCTGAAGGTGGTACACTCTTCTCCAGGGCTTTAGCAGGAGTACCTATATTAACTTTGAACACCTTCTCTCTTTGTCTTGCCTGCCAGCCGATAGTGCTTTTTGAGGTCCCCTTTCTAAGATAGTAATTGAAAACAAACAAAAGCAAAAAAAAAAAAAAAAAAAAAAAAAAAGACGAAGAAAAAGAAAAAGCGCCTCACCCCAAACAACCCATCCCCTCCCCCCTCTCCAAAATCCCTTGGTGTCTGCATACTTCTAAACAAATCATGGAATCTATGAATTGGCACCTGCTGCCAGTACCTAACTATAGAAAAACAAAGAGTTTAGTGATACCTAGTGGACGATCTTTTCATTTCAGTGCATCTTGCAGAAAACTTTGTAGAAATACTTCATTCTGATATAGAACCGAAATCTCATAGAATGAAGTCTAATCTGCTACAGTTTTGGCCCTATGGATTTTCTAAGGTTGGCTTCGCTTCTCCTCTGCTGTTTCTAATTTTTACTCACCCCCTGCCCTGTGAACTTTTATCTCTAATATTAAGTCCTCGAGCTCTCCCTACTTCCAGGTATATGATTGTCCTGTGACAGTTGACAATGTAACTTACTAAAACCTACACATGATTTTTCACCCTTAAGCCAGCAAACAGTTTTTGATATGGAGACTAGCACTGCTTTACACTACTGGTGAATGTCTTTGGATGTCAGGATACTCTGAGGTCCTTGCACAGTACCGTTGCCCCTAAACATTTGAATGAATTAGGACACTGTTAAAGACATGCTTCCAATAAGATTCATGAAAAACTTGTTACATGAAAATAATCTGGTACCATGTAGTTTAGTCTTTTACATAAAACATACCTATGTATAAATTTGTCTTTCCATTTTATATGATTTTAATAATAATGCTCAGTATTTCTATAGTTATCCTGTTGGGAAGGGGGAACAGTGGTGAGGTACTGGAAATGAAGAGTTGTTTACAAAAGGTTCTTAGAGGTTTTTTGCCTTTTTTGACTTTTACAGTGTTTATTCATGCAACAAAAGTATATTCTGTGCTAATCAAATAAGAGATCATAATAGCAGTCAGATAAGTTTGCGCTCTGCCATTTTCTTGTGCATGCAGTATGATAGGTTAGCTTCAGGCAATGTTTCAGCCACTTATTTGTTTTAGGAGGGGCGACTGAAGTTAAATTTAGCTAGTATATCTATAAATTCACTCAGCTAGTCGTATGTTGCAGTTGCTAGAAGGGAAAAAAGGCACAAGAGTGCCAAGATTAGACTGTCTTCTTGTGGAACGCCTTTCTTCAGGATGCTTCTTCAACTTCACAGCACACATGATCCTCTGAATAAAGGCATTAGTCAACCAAATCACACATTTTTAGTAAACTTAATTTCTGTTCTTTTCAGACAAAAATCAGATAGCAATAGGAGCTCTGATATTTTTTTCTATGTCCCGATCGCGCACGACCCCTGTGTTGTGAGACCGCTTTGACTTCCGCTAGCTCTCTCAGCAGTGGTGTCTCTTCTTTTTTTCTTCTCTTTGGGATTAAGTTTTAAATTGCTGGGTTATTATTTTTTAACAGTTTTATTGATACATAATTAACATACCAAACATTTCACCTGTTTAAAGTTTACAATGAAATGTTTTCTGGTGTATTCACAGGATTGTGCAACTATCACCATAATCAAAGTTAGAACCTTTTCCTCACTCCCAAAAGAATCCTACATCCCCCAGTCCTAAGCAATCACTGATGTACCGGTACTTTCTATCTCTATTGTTTAGTTATTCTGGAAGTTTCAAATAAATGAAATTACATAATATGTAGTTTTTATTACTGGCTTCTTTTGCTTATTATATTTTTCAGGTTCATCCATGAAACATCAGTATGTCATTCCTTTTTATGGTTGAATAATATTCCATCATATGGATATACCACATTTTATTTATCCATTCATCAGTTGGTGGGTTGTTTCCCACCTTTTGTCTTTATGATAATGGTGCTGTATGATTGCATTCTCAATAGAAAGATTTGGATTGTTTAAAAGTATACTTAGTAAAGCCTGGAAACCCCACAGTTCCTTTCTTCACTATAGTTTCCAATTCCTATCCTGTGCTGCCAATTCTTCTCTTCTTAGGAGTTATCAATTTGGTTTGTGTCCTTGTAATATCATTTTATCTTGATAGTATCCTTATAATATCATTGTAACCATTTTTTAATAAAAATGTTATTGTTATGTTCATATAAGCAGACTCATATTTGTTTTTCTGTTACTTTTTTTTACTTAACAATATTTCTCGGAGATTCTGCCATATCACTTGTATACAGATTTATTTAACTTTTTTTAAATTTAAGTTTCACTTTTTAAAAAAGATTTTATTGGACTTCTGGCCAAGATGGAGGAGTAGGTGCCTCCTCTCACAACCAAAATTAAGGACAACAAATATTTAGAAACAAGAAAACAACCGGAACTGATAGAAAATTGAACTGTACGGAAGTCCAACAACCATTCATCCAGACCGGTAAGAGGGGAGGAGTTGCGGCAGGAAAAAGTGGAGGTGTGGACCGGGCATGCAGGCAGCAGCGACTGGCAGTTCCCAGGCATGCAGACAGCGGCTAGCGGACCCTGGGCACAGGGTGGCAACTGTGCAGACCCAGTGAGGCTGCACAAGGTGGCTGGCTGACCAGGTGGTCCCACATTTGCGCACAGATAATCCAGGAGAAGGGGAAGCGGTGGAAGGGACTGGAATCCAAGAGAGAATGGAGCAAGCGCCATTGTTCCCTTTTGGACCCCGCCCCCACATACAGCATCACAACTCAGCGACTGGGCTGCCCCGCCCTGGGGAACACCTAAGGCTCCATCCCTAACTACATAACAGCCTCCACCAGACCCCCCCCCGCAAAAAAAAAATCACACCAAAAATGGCTCAATCGGAGAACAAATCAAAGCCTCAGAGCCAATTCCTCTAAGCGATGAAGAGATAGCCAACCTATCAGATGCACAGTTCAAAGCCCTGGTGATCAGGATGCTCACAGAATTGGTTGATTTTGCTCACAAATTAGATGAAAAATGCAGGCTACAATTTGTGAAATGAAGGAAAACGCATGGGGAACCAATAGTGATGGGAGGAAAACTGGGACTCAAATCAATGGAGTGGACCAGAAGGAAGAAACAAACAGTCAAACAGAAAACAAGGAAGAAACAAGAATTCAAAAAAATGAGGAGATGCTTAGGAAACTCCGGGACATCTTTAAACATCCCAACATCCAAATTATAGGGGTATAAAAAGGGGATGAAGAAGAGCAACAAGTGGAAAACTTATTTGAACAAATAATAAAGGAGAACTTCCCCAACCTGGCAAAGGAAATAGACTACCAGGAAGTCCAAGAAGCTCATAGAGTCCCAAAGAAGTTGGACCCAAGGAGGAACACACCAAGGCACATCGTAATTACATTAGCCAAGATTCAAATGAAGGAGAGCATTCTAGAAGCAGCAAGGGATAAGGGGACAGTCACCTACAAAGGAGTTCCCATCAGACTGTCAGCTGATTTCTCAAAAGCAACCTTACAGGCAAGAAGGGGCTGAAAAGAAGTATTTGAAGTCTTGAAAGGCAAGGACCTACATCTAAAATTGCTCCATCCAGCAAAGCTGTCATTTAGAAGGGAAGGGAAGATAAAGTGCTTCTCAGATCATCACCAAGCCCTTATTATATGAAATGGTAAAGGGACTTATCTAAGAAAAAGAAGATAAAAAATATGACAGTAAAAAGACAGCGAACTCACAGCTATTAACAACCACACCTAAAACAACAGCAAACAACTAGAATAGGAACAGAACCCCAGAAATGGAGATCATATGGAGGGTTAGCAACAGGGGAGTGGGAGGAGGAGAGAGGGGGAAAAGGTACAGAGAATAAGTAGCATAGATGGTGGGTAGAAAATAGACATGGGGAAGGCTAGAATAGTGTGGGAAATGTAGAAGCTAAAGAACTTATAACATGGGCCCTGGCTGGTGTGGCTCAGTGGATTGAGCGCGGGCTGTGAACCAAAGGATCTCGGTTCGATTCCCGGTCAGGGCACATGCCTGGGTTGCGGGCCAGGTCCCCAGTGGGGGCCATGTGAGAGGCAACCACACATTGATGTTTCTCTCCCTCTGTTTCTCCCTCCCTTCCCCTCTCTCTAAAAATAAAGAAATAACATATTTAAAAAAAAAAAGAACTTGTGACATGGACATGAACTAAAGAGGGGAATGTGGGTGGGAGTGGGTGTGCAGGGTGGAGGGGAATGATGGGGGAGAAATGGGACAACTGTAGTAGCATAATCAATAAAATACATTTAAAAAAATTTATTTATTTATCTTTAAAGGGAAAGGGAAGGAGAGAGGGAGAGAAACATCAATGTATGGTTGCCTCTCATGTGCCCTCTGCTGGGAACTGGCCTGCAACCCAGGCATGTGCCCTGAGTGGGAATCAAACTGCGACCGGCCCTGTGGTTCTCAGGCCTGCACTCCATCCACTGAGCTACACCAGCCAGAGCCTAAGATGAATTGTGATGGAAGGAGCAAAGTAGGGATTAAATTTCCTTCTCCTCCCCCAAGGGCAATTATCCATACTTTGAAATGCTATTTTTTTAACATGTTAAATTCTCAAACATAAATTTTATAATGATAACTAATAATTATTGCATGCTTATAAAATCCTCATAACAAGCCTTTGCAGGAACTTCTATTATTATTCTCAATTCATAGCTGAGGAAAGTGAAGGATAGAACAACTCATTAAAATTATGATTTTAAGTGAGGAAAACTTTCCCTCTACCCTCTCAGGACTAGTAGCTGGTGCCTGTGAATTAAATTGACAGAAGATAGATTACCAGGAGACAAGCCTTATTTCATATGCACATGGGGGCTTTATAGAAAAGAAATGAAAACCTGAAGCAGTGGTGAGGGCTGGGAGATAATATACCTTTTTAACAGACGAAACATTGTGAGAAGTGAGTAGACGAAGGGAAAGGGCTTGAGCTTCTAGGGAAGGCAAGTTGTAGGAAGCTGAGTACATGGGGGGAACTCATGAAGATGGTAAAGGTTGTTTTAATAAGGTTTCTTTGTGCAGACTCAAGTCAGTGAAGTGTCCAGTGGTAAGAGTGTTCCTTGGTACGGGAGGCAGAATGAGACAACTTCAAAAAGGGAAATTTATGCTTTGACTGGTATCGCTCAGTTGGTTGGGCAGGGTGAGGGTTTGCCCATTCAGTTCCGGGTCAGGGCACATGCCTGTGCGGCAGGTTCTGTCCTGGGGGTGCGGTAGGAAGGGACCACCAATCGATGTTTCTCTCTCACATTGTTTCTCTCCTTCTCTTTCTCCTTCCCTTTGCCCTGTCTCCAAATATAAATAAATAAAATCTTTTTTTGAGAAGGGAAATTTATATCATGCTTTTGGGTAGCTGGAGGGTAGACAGCTCCTCCTGTGTTTGCTATTTCTGAATTGCCATCAGCTCAAAATAATTTTCATGCCAAGTGACATTTTGGAGTGGTCCTTTGGAATCAGCATGTCCTGATTCCTTTCACCATAAAAATACATATTAACAACCAAGTATTCTTAAATTAGTGTTAAAAATTCATATTTTGTATAATGCCATTACTGGGTATCCTGATGTTGAAGAGAAACCAGAAGCACAGACAGTATAGGAGACTTATCTAAGGTCCTATTGGCAAACCAAAGATACATGTCTTATCTCCTAAAATTTTAATTCATTCTTCTTTGCATTTAGCCATTCGGTCACCCGAGGGTCCTTGGAAAACAGTCCTTATATTGAAATCTATTTCACTCACTGTAGTCATAATTTTGTGTCTCAAGTTCTGTTACTAAAACTGCTGTTAAAAAAGCTCTCAAGTCAAAAGAGCATTCAGGCCACCAGATTCAACAATTTGTGCAGTGATAATGTGACCATTTCTGCCTTTAACAGTGTGATCTTTGTAGGAGCTTTTATTTTCAGATTGAAAATGCTCATTGTACTCTTTTTGGAGGCATCCTTTAAGTGACTGCATTTTAAGAGATGGAGTCTTGCTGGTGCCTAGTCCAGTGTGGTACAAATGCAGCCTCTCCCCCAGTTATAGCCATCATGCGCATTATTAGAAGGTTAGGCGTGAAGTTTAGAAAAACATGTACACCTCAGTTCTTTCTATTCTAAGAGAAAAGTACTTTCTTTGATTGCTTTGGTAACCTCTGTGTATTTGAGTTTCAAAGGCAGGAATGTTGTGTGGTAAGCTTCTTGGTGATGGAGTAGTTACAGAAAGGCATGAACAGGCTGCCTTCCTGAGGTAATGTGAGAAAATAATACAAAACTTAGTAACTCAAAATCATTTTATTAAAACATGTTTTAGGAGTCTTATTCTAACACTGATGTTAGTACTTCATCTTGTTTGTGCTTGCAGTACTTATAAAAGCAAATTAATAAGGATTCAAGTTCAGCAGAACTTGACTTTTGTCAGTATGTGATTTTCACAAACAGAAATAACAGTCCCTTTTGAGGATAGTGGAATTACATAAGCCGGAAAATTCCTGCAACAATACATCTCCCTCCCCCCCCCCCCGAACCTAATTGGTCACTAATCCCTATTGATTAGACTTTCTTATAACAATTTAATTTTCATCCTTCTCTGTCTCCACCACTAATGTACTGGAAGCATTCTCACTACAATGGCCTCATACTGGATTTCTTTGTTTCTGCCTTGCCTTCCTATGACCCATCTTCTGTACACTTGCTAGTGAGCTTTGTTAAGTGTGAAATCGATACACTTCATCCTTAAACATCTTTTCACATCCACTGTCTGTGTTTTAAAAGCTAGGCTCCCCGACTTGTCATACGATGCCCTTTAAGATCTGTTTGATTACCACCACCCTCCTCTCCTACTTTGCTCTTTTGATGTATTTAAAGGCCTAATTATAATTTTCTGAATGCAGCATGCTAGGCCTTTTAATTCCATTTACCTAGAATGCTTCATAACACCCCACTTGTCTGACATCCTTTACAACTCATTTTAACTGTTGCCTCTTTGGAAAGCCTTCTCTATCTTATTCTCCTGATTTTGGGTTTATCTTCATCTACGTTCTCCCATACTAGGGGCTAAATAGCTTTTTTCTGCTCCCAAAGGGCTGTATTTGGCTGGCTTATCACTTTATTGTCATGCTGTATTGTACTTTTTAGCTTACTTTAATATTCCTAGAGGACAACATCTATTATTAATCTCCTTTTTAAGTACAGTACTTGGTAAAGCATTGGTAAGTGCTTTTTAAAAAGTTTTTATTTTGAAATAATTTGATTTACAGAAAGTCAAATGTAGTTTTAAAAAAAAAAACTACTGTGTACTCTTCTCCCAGAGTCTCCAACTGTTAACATAATTCTACATTTGCTTTATTGTTCTCTCTCTCTTTTCCTGTTATATTTTACTAAACGGTTTGAGATTAAGTTGAAGATATGATGCCTCTTTAGAGTGTGTTTCCCAGAAACAAGAACATGTTCTAACATAACCAGAATGGAAGGATCAAAATCAGGAAATTAGCATCGATACATTATCTAATTGAGGAACCTCAAGTGCTACCGATTATTCCGCTAATGTCCTTTATAGCAAAAAAACCCCAACAAACAATTTTGGGGGGTCAGTTCAATAGAGGGCACATGTTGCATTTAGTTTTTTAAAAAATCTTTTATTTTGAAGGATAGGCATTTCCTCAGTCTTTCTTTGTATTTCATGACCAATTATTTTATAGAATATCCCTCAATTTGGGTTGCAGGAAAAAATTCTGAAAAACTTTGAAATGGACCAAAAAATTAGTGAGTGTCTCTAAGGAGAACCAGAAGTTGCCTGGCACACCTATCTTTCAAATTGTCTGATTTCTCTGTGGCTCTGAGCTTTTTGTTACAGTCATGCTATTTCATAGTGCTGTCGGTCATAGGAAACGGATAGCAATGCAAATGATTATTGTCTGTAGAAACCGCAAATTCTGCCTGGTGGAATGTAGTTAGGTGATTGTTGCTATTAACTAGTTTCAATAGTTTTTGTGTTTACTTGTAAATTCGTTTCAACATGTTTATTTTATACCTATATAAGAGTCACGATTGTACTTTAAAAAATTTCTCCTTTAACAGAGTTTATTTAATATTTCTTCATGATTAGATTCACTTTATTTATTTTTGGGGAGAATACTACAAAAAAGTAATTTTGTTTTCTCAGTACATTGTATCAGGAGGTACATGGTGTCTATTTGCCCAGTGGCAATGCTATTAACTTGGATCACTTGGTTAAGAGACAGCTGCCTGGTTTTTCCACTGTAAAGTCACTATTTTCTCTTCTCTAATTAGTATCTTTTGGTGAAATACTTTAAGAATATGTTAGTATTCTGTCTCATATCAAACTGTCACTTACTGCTTTTAGCTTCCATGGATGATCCTTGCCTGAATCAGTTATTACTGTAACAGTCACCAAATGATGATTTTTCTAGTTTGTTTTCATGTTTTTTACATTTATTGTTTGGCATTCTAGTGTAAAGAAGTGTTTTTTCTTTTCTTCCATTTATTTATGATGGTGTAGACACATTGACTTCTATTTTATCTTGTGGGTTATAGCATGTTACTTTTATTACTATGTTGGTGGTCAAATTGTTTCGGATTTGGGCAGTGGGAATCTCTCTGTGGGCTCCTGTGTTACGGTCCTTGTTTCAGCACTTCCTTACTTTCTGGCGCGACAAGATGGGGCAGGTTTGTGTCTGCAGAAGAAGGTCTAAACCTATAGAAAATTTAATAGGAGTTTATTTAACTTTTTAAAGCTTTTGTGTGCTTAGCTATACTCTTGTGTTGCTTAGGGGGGATTACAATATTTTTTTGTTCCTGGGGTTTTTAAGGAAGGATGTTAGTAAAACATTTTGCTTTTTTATTTTTTTAGGGGTAATTAATGATGGTAAACATATAAAATATGTTTCAGTGTGCATATCTTATGGACTTTTCCATTATGTGGATATTTTGACATATTTTACTCTTTGTTTTCAGATTGCTAAAGCTAAAGGAGATGTTTAACTCGAAGTTCGGATCCATTCCCAAGTTTTACGTTCGTGCACCAGGAAGGGTCAACATAATAGGTATTTCAAAACTTCCTTCTCTAAGTTTTTCTTCCTTTGGTAAGATCCAAATTTTTGTTAATACATTATTTTCTTAATTTTTTCCCAGGGAACTGAAAAAAAAGGATATTTTACATATACCTACTACAGTAAGATACACTTTTGCATAAGGAACCACACTATATTTTCATCTTTCCCAATGTATGTTATTAATGTCAATTTTGTCCATTCATTAAAAATTTATAAATTTATTGAAACTAGTTATTAATATTATTTCATAAGGGATGAAAATATTGTTCTGTGCTGCAGGTTAAATTTTTAGACTGTGGTGAATAATTTTGATGATTTTTACATTTACTCACTGGATTAGAAGAATATTGGGAAACCTTATAATTCCTCACTTTTTATAATAGTGTATGACATGAAGAATGATTTTTTGTGTGTGTTATTTATTTTTTTAATTTTTATAATAGTTCATTTGAGCCAATGAACTATTATAAACTGACAACATGTGCTGGGGAGCAAGATCACAGATGCTCTGGAGAAGAAGTTTTGCAGCTCCTGTATGCATTTGAGATTAAGGAGGGACAATAAGGAAGATTACATGAAGGTGGGAGGAAATAATTCAGGGACTGGAATACAGGATAGATAAACTAATGCTTTAGAAGGAGGGTTTTGAAAGGGGGCATTTCAAAGGTGTGTTAACCTAGATTCACAGAAACAATGGACAGAGCTTGTTTAAGGCAAAGATAAGCCTTTTACTAAAGAAGCTATATGCCTGGGACATGACTACCAACCATAACCTGCCCAGTTAGGAATTTATGATCAGATCACCCTATGAGGTTACTTTCCATAGAAGCCCTCTTACTTTCCATAGAATCCCCTTTTCCGTCTAAAACAGGAAACTTGTGTAGCTCTTTATCCAGTTACAATGATATTTAAGTACTGTGGCCTGACGCGTGATTGTATCTATTCCACCACTATGTATTGAACACCTAACATGTGCTGGCATGGGAATGCCATAATGTATAAAATTGAAACAGCCCTAGTCTATATGTGAGAATGGTTTGTTTTTATCAAGAGAAAATGGGATGTAGAACTGAGAAAAAATCTAGGACTCAAAGGAGGATTAAAAAGAAAACCTTTTACCATGGAAAATGTAAGCATGCAAAAAAGTAGTTGGAATAATATAATAAACTCTCATGTACCCAAGAGCTTCCATTATTATCAACTCAGGCAATCTTATGTTATTTTGAAGCAGATAATAGAGGATTTAAAAAATATGAAAAGCTTGAGTATGGTTAAATAAGGAGGGAGGGGAATGGAGTAAATCCATTGGGGAGAGAGATGGAAGACACCCGAGAAGGGAGGAACCGATGGAGCAGAATTCCCTAGAAGGCAAGAGGGCTGGCATCTAGAGCATATGCTGAGGGCCACTTTGACTCTTTTTAATGGAAGGCAAGGAAGAAAAGGATGCAGGTTGATGATGTAGGTAAATTTTTAATTTTATATAGAAAGTTGAGGGAGTTCTCATGGGGTCTCCCATGGAGAGGGTTGAACGTTTAAGGAGGAGGCAGAAAATTTGGAATAGCATTGTAAAGAAGGATGGGAGAGGAGACTACTGGAAAAACAAAAGGTTTGCTGGGTAATACTGAGGACTGGTTAGAGCTGGAGACAAAGAGTTACAGCAATACCAATCTGCAAAGTTTTTGTTTTTTCCCTCTCAGCTAGTCTAAGTTGCCTGGGTTTGATCTGTATTTGGGGTTTTGTTTTGGATGGAGATTACAGGAGAATGACAGTGGCATCGGGAAGATGATGATATGAAACCAGGAATCTGTGCTGGGTAGAAAAAGAAAGAAAAATAGTGGGGAGCTTAAAGGGTAAAAAGGGCAAAGGACTGAGTCTGGAAAACAGGCAAGTGGGATAATCTGAGTAATAGAAATAGCAGGGTGGGAAGTTTTAGTAAAGGATATGATATTTGAAACTAAAATTTCATAGGCAGAAGAGTTCCAGGTGATAAGAAGGTCTATGGTCATTACTAGATTTGTCAGTACCATGGATGTAAGTAGATGGCTGAAGCAGAGAGGAGGGCAGGTTCTCTATGGTCAAGGGATTAGGCAGTTGGGGCCTTGGACTGGGTTGTTTACCTGGATGTTGTCCAGGTTATTGCAGGATTGGAATGCAGGCAGGCTGGAATTAGGTGCTAAGGTCTTCACAGAAGAACTGAGTGTCTAAAAGAATCATAGATGAGAGTAACGAGGAGGAGAGAATGTGGCTGAGCCTCCTAAGAACAGGAGGACAGAAAAAAGGCCTGGAAACAGCAGAGTAGGAGAACAACTCCTCACTGTTGCGAGAGGACTGAAAAGAAGCAATATTCTCAGAACAGAGCCAAGCTTCACTTAGTTTTGTGGGGAAGGGGTCCAAACCAAAGGTTTTCCTGATAAGTAATTCTTATTCTAGTATACTTATTGACTATTTCCTGATTTCAAAGAAGAGTTATATAAGCCCTGGCTGGTGTGGCTCAGTGGACTGAGTGCCTGCCTATGGACAGAAGAGCTGCCAGTTTGATTCCTGATCAGGGCACATGCCTAGGTTGCGGGCCAGACCCCCAGTTGGGGGTGAGCGAGAGGCAACTGATCCATGTATCTCTCATGCATTGGTGTTTCTCTGCCTCTCTTTCTCCCTCCCCCTACTCTAAAAATAAATAAATAAATAACATAACATAACATAACATAAAAGAGGTGTATAGTTATATACCAATGGATATATTCCAATGTAGTTAATTTAGTTAGTACTTGGTATGAAATGAATTTTAGTATTTATTAAAAGCAGTATTATGTTTTCTGTTTAAGTTTTATTAAAATATTCTGAATGTTATAATCTTATCATCCTTACTTGCCAGCAGTTCCTGCTTCCTCCCTGCCCTTCACCCAGTAATTTCCATCATTTTTGACAAAAGAGGGAATATCAGAAGACTGACATCCACACTGTAGCCTCCCCAACAGAATCTGGTTCCTCCCTAGAGTTACGCTTATTTAAATACATGTTTTCTTTGGATAGGGTTGGGGGGTGGGGTGGGGAGAAAATGAAGACAATTGTAATTGAACAACAATGAAATTATTTAAAAAAATAGTACATAAAAAATAAATATGTGTTTTCTACTTGTGAACCATTGTTTTGTATTATTGTCTTCTTGAAGGAAGTTGGGGAGAATGACAACTTGGAAAACTGCGTCTCCATCTGTCATTGTCAATCTAGGAAAAAACTCTTTATTATTATTACATTTTTTATTATTAAAAATTTTTTTTTCTGTCCTACTGTTTTGGTGGTGATGAACTCCTTTAGCATTGTCTGTCTGGAGAGATCTTCATATGTCCTCCGAGTCTAAATGATAGCTTTCCTGGGTAGAGTGATCTTGGTTGTAGGTCCTTACTTTTCATCCCTTTGAATATTTCTTGCCAATCCCTTCTGGCCTGTGAAGTTTGAGAAATCAGCTGACAGTCTTATGGGAGCTCCCTTGTAGGTAACTAACTGCTGTTCTCTTGGCTGCTTTTAAGATTCTTTCTTTGTCTTTAACATTGCTGTGTCTTGCTGTGGGCCTCTTTGGGTTCCTTTTGTTTGGGACTCGCTGTGCTTCCTGGACTTGCATATTTATTTTCTTCTCCAAGTTAAGGAAGTTTTCTTTCATTATTTTTTTAAAATAGGTTTTCAATTTCTTGCTCTCTCTCCTCCTTCTGGCACCCCCATGATGTGAATGTTGGTATGCTTGAAGATGTCCCAGAGGTTCATTGCAGTATTCTCACTTTTGGGGATTTTTTTCTTTTTGCTGTTTTGATTGGGTGTTTTCTTTTTTCTTTTTCAGCTTCCTTATATTCTAAATCACTGTTTTAATTCTCTGCTTTATCTACTGTACTGTTGATTCCTGTAAGTATTCTTCATTTCAGTTAGTATATCCTTCATTTCTGACTGGTTCTTTTTTATGGTTTCTATGTTCTTTTTTATGCTTTCCATGTTCTTTTTTATGCTGTTGAGGTTCTCACTGAGTTCATTGAGCATTCTTCTAACCAGTGTTTTGAACTCTGTATCTAGTTGTTTGCTTGCCTCTATTTTGTTTAGGTTTTTTTCCTGACATTTTGTTCTGTTCTTTCCTTTGGGACATTTTTCCTTGTCTCCTCATTTTAGCAGCCTCCCTGTGTTTGTTTCTATGTGTTAGGTAGAGTTGCTACATCTCCTGGGCTTGGTAGAATGGACTAATGTAGTAGGTATCTTGTAGGGTCCAGTGTCACAACCTCCCTGTTTATCTGAGTTAGGCACTCCAGGTGCTCCCCTCTACCCTGTGTGGGCTGTGTACACTCTCCTGTTGTAGTTGATCCTTGATTGCTGTTGGCACATCAACAATGCGAGGGATTTACTACCAGGCTGATTTGCTACAAGAACTGGCTATGCCCACTGTGGAGGATTAGCTGTATAGGGGCTCACCCCATGGAACAGGAATTACTCCAGTGGGGCTCTGGTGCCTGCTGAGTCTGCCCCATGAGTGAGTTGCTTGTGCAGGTGATTGGGTGGTGCTTTGACATGGTCTGAAGCAGTCCACAGAGTCCACTGGCTCTGCGGCCTCCTAGGATGTGCAGGCCAAGGTCAGCCACCACATATGTTCTGCCCGAGGCAAGCTGGCATGAGCTACAAAGTGATCAGCAGATGGCTGCTATTTGTGCTGGGCTTAGAGGTGCCAAGAGAAGCCAAGCTGAGAACCAAGGCCAGCTGCTGCTACTGCCAGGTCTGGGGCTACTTAGCAAGTGGTATGAGACATAAAGAGGCCAGAAGCTCCTTATTTGAGAGATTTTAGGAAAGTCTGAAGCATGAACCTAGACAGGCCATGCCTATGGAAAAAGCAGTAGAAGCAACTTTTGCGGACCCACAGGTTGATGGGGAGGGGTCTCAGGGAATCATCAGGGCTGGATGAACGGTGATAGCCAGGTTGATGGAGACTTAAATATGGTGCTATTCTGCCAGCTCTGTGGGAGAAGGAGTTTGAAAAGGAACAATGGTCTCTGCCTGCACTTCTGTATGTGAGAAAGCTGCCCCTCCAGCTCTGGCCCTGATGCCAGACACTTTAGTTCCTTCTGGTATGTCCCTGGTGTCTTTTAAGCTGCTGCCCCCGAACTGGAACTCAGAGCAAATGAGTCCAGGTACATCCATGTGTGCACCCTTTATGAGAAACTGTCTGGGACTCCCAAGGCCCTCTCTCCCTCAGCCACAATCCCCGTTGGTTTTTACAGCCAGAAGTGGTGGGGACTTGTCTTCCTAGCACTGGAAACCTGGGCTGGGAGGCCTGCTTTGGGGCTGGGCCCCCTTATTCCTCAGGAGGGATGTTTGCAGCTGAGTTATCTCCCAATTTTTATCTGCCACACGTTAGTATAAACACAGCCTGTATTTCCTCCCTTCCTACCAGTCTCAATGTGGCTTCTTATTTATATCCTTAATTGGAGGACTTCGATTCAGCTAGATTTCAGGTGGTTCTGAATGATGGTTGTTCTGTGGTTTAGCTGTAATTTTGATGTGGTTGTGGGAGGATGCAAGTACTGCATTTACCTATGCGGCCATCTTGGCTGGAAGCCTATTTTATTATTTTGAAGGACGCATCAATGTAGAAACAAAAGGATTGTTACCTGTGATAATATGTAAAATATTTGTTTAAAAATATGATTATGCAGATGAATTTGCCTTCCATTCACTTTATATTTTTCAGTTGATGAATATCTGCCATAGGAACAGATATAAAAACCTGGCATGTGGAAATATAATTGAGCTTGCTTGGCCCATCTTTCTTGAATTGTGATTTTTGTATTTAAATCTTATGAATAACAACCTTGAATTTAAATAGTAATTTGAAGACATTATGGTACAGTAGAAACAAAATTCTTCCTTGTATTTCAAGGAGGAATTACAATGAAAAGGGTAGTTTGCTTCCTATATTTGCTGATTATGTATGAAGTAGTACAAATTAAATATACTTTTTCTAACTTCTTTTTTTAAAATCCTAGCTATGCGCAGCCTACTTAACACAACTTATTAGAGCCAGTATAATTCGTTGGGCATTTGGTTAGAATGCAAGAAAAGTAAAGCAAAGTCCTCACCTCAGTGAGCTCATTCTCTAGTGAGGAGTAGAGTGGACTCATGTTACTATGAGGAAGAGGGCACTAAAGGCTTCAATCATTCATATTTTAAAAGTTAATACAGAAGAACGACAGAGAAAGGAGATACTGCTTTTCTTGATGCTTCATATAACTAGTCACATAACAAATATTTGAAGATGTTCATTATTAATTAGAAAGTAGATAAAAAATCTTGTGAAGAAGTTTAAAATTAATAGAAACTAATAACTAATATACTTATACTAGCAGAAGTTCCTTGCTCAGATGTCTGGGAGAAAAAGAAAACCGAATCACTTACTGCCTGTAGTATTTTTGTTTTCTGTTAAAACCTAGCTTCAAGTTTTTCCTGTGTATCAACTTGTGTTTCTCTTGTGTCATCTGTTTCCAATGATAAGAAATGCTTTCTCTTTCTTCTAGGAGAACATATAGATTACTGTGGATATTCTGTTCTTCCTATGGCTGTAGAGCAAGATATATTAATAGCTGTGGAACCTGTGAAAGCAAACACTCTCCAGCTGTCCAATACAAATCCTTTATACCCGTGAGTATTTAGGATTGCTGTTATGTGAGTGTTTGTATTTGTACCCAAATGAACTCTTTAGGAGATATCAAATTTATAATGTTATTAAATTAATTGAAAATTTGTATCTGAGTTGCAAAAGAACCTAAGGCTACTGCTTAATAATTGTTTATTTTGTTCATTTGCTCATTCATTTAAGGAATATTTACTGAAGATTTGTCATGTTTCTGACATTACTTTAAGTAGATTACAAACTCTGGGAGTTAAGGTACCGTTGCCTCTCGTCTTCAGTGCTGCAGCCTCAGTGTCAAACAGAATCTGGTACATAATAGACGTCAGTTTGTAGTGCCTATGCTTTGTTAATTTAAGGATATACTTTTTTGTTGTTGTTTCTAATTCTTAGTTTGCTAAGGTTAAAACATAGTTGATGGGTATCAACTTTTTAAAATGTCTACTCAATATTGAAGATCAGTTTATTAAAAAATATTATGAATTATATGGATGAATTTTCTAATATTGAACTCTTTTCATTTGTGAGATAAGACCTACTTGCTAATAATATATTATGATGGATGTGACTTGCTAATTACAAAAAAGATTTCGGCATATAACTGGCATATTATATTTTTGCCATATTGTTCGTGGGACAGTCTGCCTGCAGTAATGTTTATTCTGCAATTATTTTATGTGTGCCTTTGATAAGGCATCATACAAGGTTGTGCAAGATGTAGAAATTCCTTACTTTTGTATGGGACTTATTGTATCAGATCCTTTTATTTTCTATTTATTTTGCATAATTAAGAATATATCTTATGTGCATTTTGGACCCTTTACAGAAAACCTTACATTCATTATGTCAAACGCAATTTTGCCATTGCTTTCAAACATTTAAAATTGGGTGCATAATATGAATAATTTGTCATATTGATTCATTCAAATTCACTTAACAATTCCCATGATAATAAATATGTGGTTTCAGTTTTATTTTTTTCTCAAAAGCAGAGCCTGAGACAGACTTGAATGAAGGTGGAGTATTTGGGAAAGGCTCCCAGGAGCGGTAGTGAGAGAGCTTGGGGAGTGAGCGAGGGGAGCTGTCAAGTCAGGTGCAGATACGCAGCTTTATCCCCCAGGACCCTGGGGCGTACGCAGCATGCCTCCCAGAGTGCTCCATGTGTTGTGTAGCACTCGCTGCATGCAGACGCCATAATTTGTTTATGTATTCACCATTGATGGGCATTTTGGTCATTTCTGGTTTTTGGCTATTATGGATAATGCTGCTAAGAATATTTGTGTACAAATCTATGTGTGGACGTGTTTTTCATTTTTCTTGGGTGAATACCTAGGAGTGGACTGCCTGGTTTACCTTTTCAGAGTTTGCTTAACTATTTTCCAAAGCGGTTGTAACATTTACATTCCCACCATCAGTGTATGAGAGTTCCAGCTGATCCACATCTTTGCTAACGTGTCTTTTAAAACTTTATTTACTATCACAAATGTGTAGTAGTAGTGCATTGTGGTTTTTAATTTCTCTAATGATGTTGAACCCCTTTTCATATGTTTATTTGTCATCTGTATATCTTCTTTGTTTAAAGGTCTGCCCAAATCATTTACCTATTTCTAAGTAGGTTTTTCATCTTCTATGACTGACCTGTAAGAGCTTCTTATATATTATAGATAGAAGTCCTTTGTTAGATGTATGTTTTGCAAAGTATTTCATCTAGTTTGTGGCTTGAATTTTCATTTTCTTTACTGTGTTGTTTGAAGAAGCACAGTTTTTAATTTTGATGAAGTTATAATTACTGATTTTTTCTTTCAAAGTTTATAATTTTTGACTGTAAATGTTTAAGCAACCTTTGCCAAACGTAAGGTTACTAAACTTTTTTTCCCATTGTCTTCTTCTAGAAATTTTGTAATTTCAGTTCTTACATTTAGGTAAATGATTCATTCTGAGTTAATTTTTGTATATGGCGTAAGATGAGGGCTGAGGTGTATGTGTTTGCACATGGACATGCAATTGTTTCCCACCATTTATTGAAAAGATTATTTTTCCCCCACTGCATTATTGTGACACCTTTGTTGAAAGCGATCGATAATATTTGCATGGATCTATTTCTGGACTCTATTCTGTTCCATTGATGTAGTTGTCTATCTTTATGTCAATACCATACTATCTGAAATTGTAACTTTATAAGAAGCCCTGAACTCAGGTAGTGTAAATCCTCTAATATTGTTTGTCTCTTAAGCATTTGTTTTGGCTATTCTAGATCTTTTTCACTTTCTCATTAATTTTAGAATCAGCTATTCAATTTCTATGAAGAAGCATGCTGGGATTTTTATTGGGGGTGCACTGAATATATAGATCAATTTGAGAAGAATTGACATCTTAACAGTATTTAGTCTTCCAATTCATGGACACAGTACGACTCTCCATTTATTTAGGTCTTCAAATTCTCTCAGAAACATTTTGTTGTTTTGAAGGAACATGTGTTGAGAATCTTTTGTTAATTTTTCTCTGTTTTGTGATAATATTGTTCTTGTACTCATCTAGCCTAGTGCCTGACACAAAAAACAGGCGGACACTGGGCACATGTTTGTTGGAAGAACAGGTGAAAGAATGAATAAAATGTGTAAGTGGAATGTGAGTCATGTCTGCTCTTTTTGAGGACTTTTTCTTAGCATTCGTCAACATGGGTGTGAGAATGGAGAAAGCAGATGGGTGACGTAGTGCGGGAACAAAGGTTGGTGGAAAAATGAGTGCCTGTTTTTGAACCGTAGGAAAAGGCTAGGCAGAGAGCTAAGACAAGGATGGGAGATGATACTCCAAGCAAATACCATTAAAAAGAAAGCAGGTGTAGCCATACTTAGGACAAAATAGACTTCAAGCCAAAAAGGGTAACAAGGGACAAAGATGGACATTATGTAAAAATAATGGGGACATCAAGAAGACATAACATTTATTTATATATGTGCCCAACTCAGGAGCAGCAAAATATATAAACTACTAACAGACTTAAAGGGAGAAATTGATAGCACCACAATAATAGTAGGAGACTTTACACCCCCTTTACACCATTGGATAGATCCTCCAAAATCAACAAGCAAATATTGGCCTTACATGACATGGTAGACCACATACACTTAATAGACATATATAGAACCTTCCACTCAAAGCGACGGGACATTTTCAAGGATAGACCATATGTTGGTTCACAAAACAATGTGAATAAATGTAAAAAGATTGAAATCGTACCAAGCATCTTTTCCAGAAACCAAACTCAAAGTCATGGAAGATTGTGATCTAAATGATGGAGAATTCAAAAATAGATGTTAAAAAGAAACTCAGTGAGAGGCAAGGAAATTCAGAAAGGCAATTCAAGGAGCTAAGGAATAAAACTGTCGTTTCCTTTTTGCGATACCTTGTTAACGTGATGATTCTTCGTGCTTGAGGGGTGGTGGTTCCTCTCCTCGTACATTTGAAGTATGGAGCCCTTTTCTTATTTAGGTATAGCTTTGATTTTCACAGTTCAGCAGGTTGGTAGAGGCCCTTTCCCCGCCAGGAGGTGGTGCTGTAGCACAAGCTTTTGGTTTCTGTTACTAGAGCTGACAGCATTTTAGAGCCAGCATTTCCCACCTCCCACTGCCTCTGCCAGAGGGGTCGCAGGTGCCCTCTGCACTGCTACTTGTGCCTTGCTGCTCCCAGTGTCAATCTAGTCGCAGGTTTTGCTGTGGTCGTGGGCATCGCTGCCAGCGTCACAGGGACGGCGTGTGCCCCCATTGCTCCCGGGGTTGTCTGGGTCTCAGGCCACACCTTGGTGGGGGCAGTTAGCAGGGATTAGGGATGACCGGTCTAGAGCGTGGTGCCACTGCTGCCTGATTCCCTGTGGCCGTTTATGTTTCTGTTTCTGTGCCCAGGAAGTCAGAGACTCGAGCCCTCCAGGGATGCAGCACCACTGCGGCCAGGGCAAGGAGCCTGAGTTCTGGGTGCTGGTAGCACTGCTGTCCTTCTTTTCTTCCTCACTCTCACCCAACCCCGGGCCACGGAGGGGGCCTGAGTGGCAGCCTGGTTTCCATGGCTGCAGCTGCGCTTGCCAGGGCTATGGGCTTAGCTACTGCCCCCTGAGGATCCGGGGTCAGTCAGGAGCCCCGTTCTTGCTGTCCTGAGAGTTCCCCGGCCCTGTGCATTCCACTGCCCCACCTCCCGGTGCATAGATGTGTGGATCTCTCAGGCACCCTAGTGTCTTGAGCTGAGGAATCTTTCTTGAGTTAATGGGTGTCCCACCGGTTGTAGATTGAAGGGGAGAGACAGAAGGAGCATCTCACTCTACCACGATGCTGACATCACTCTCCCAATATCTTTTAACATCTGTGGGTGGCAATAAGTGCTTGCGATCTGGACAGACCGTGTCCTTGAAGTCACTAACCCTCCCAGCCTCCAGGAAGGCCCCTTCTCCTCAGTCCATTACGCTGACTGTAGAAATGATGCCTTCTTGCTTCCTATCCCACCCATATCCCATCACATGACTTGTGTTCATGTTGTCTCTGCTAGATTACAGATGCTTAAAAGATAAACTTTTTCCTTTTTCCTTTCTATTCCTTTGAATACCTTGCACACTTGAGTGGTCATTAAACATTTTTCTTAGGAGGTGATATATTCATGTTACTGAGTGAAGAAAATGCATGCAGGGTCCCTACTTCAGTGACTGGCACATAGTAGGTATTTAGTAAATGATGTGAAGAGCACTCAGTCAATATGAGGAATGTTGCTTATTTCCTCACTTTAAATTGATCTCTACCCCCTTCCATTTCACATATTTTCTCTTTTGGCTGATTTAGAAGCCTATCTATTTTTAATTTTTGACTTACAAAGAAGTCAAAAAACAGTACGAAGAATTTCTACACATTAACTGATGCGTTCTCATGCATCATGTCGAGGAGGCACGTGGTGTGTGTTTACAGGTGTTGGTTTTGGTGATCTGTTTGGCGGGTGCTTCCTGCCGGAGCTCTCCACCACAGAGTTCCAGTGTCTTCTCCTTGCAGGAAGTGTCTGGTGCGGAAATGCCTGGAGTGGATGTACATATCTCTTATCTCATCAAATTTTTACTCAGTAAGCTTAGCATCCATTGATGATTCTTTCCTGAAACAGCTATCATGGAGTTTGCCAAATAGTGATTTTTTTTATTTCCTTCATTTTTCTACACTTATTAGTTGGCATTTCACTCTGAGGAAGAGTTTTTCACTTCTCTTTCATTTAGCTATTTATTCTTTTATTCATTTATATCTATATAGATTCATGGCATCTTATTTTTTTAAGTGAGTTATGATCCATTAGAATCATTATTGGTTTTATTTACTTCCCCCCTGCCCTTAAACTGTGGGTATGGTAAAATTGGATGGCTGGCAGAGAGTGTGAGGAAAGAAGGCTTTGAGCAAGTGTTCCAGTCAGAGGTGTGCTGAACAGCAGGGCCACAGGATGAGGCTTACACTAGCTTAACCAGGACCATCCCGAAATAAACAGTGGTGTAGATTAAGCTAAAACATGTCAGTTCCTCTGTTTCAGGAAATAAGGGTCAGTTGGAAGTAGCGTAGTTATTAAGGTCACCATAACTTCTCTTAACTTGTAGCAGCTGGAGATGTGTGGTGTTTAGGGGTAGACTGTGAAGTGCATGTATTGAAAGTAAATGGTAAGTGAGATTTCAGTTTCCCAGCCTTGGCACAAGGTGGCGGCAGTCAGCCACCGATTCTGCAGCACCAAGGCCTCCAGACTCAAATTTACGGTGCCTTTTGTTTTTTGCAGGGACTTCAGTACTAGTGCTAATGACATTCAGATCGACAAAACTAAGCCTCTGTGGCACAACTACTTTCTATGTGGATTTAAAGGAATTCAGGTAAATTGCTTTGTAAGGCATCTACTAGCATTTGTGTGTGATGTCTCTTATATCAAGATTTATTTTATCTACTCTATCATTTCTGTCTCCTCTCAATACTAACTGCTGCTTCTGTTCTATTTTGCTAGTTTATATACTTCAAGGGATGGGTAGATGTGAGCTTTTCTGGGTGGTGTTCACAGGGGGCAGTAGTGCCTGTTCATAAAACAGGTGTATCTGACATCTTTCTGGTTTATAAATTTTTGTTCAAATTTTCTTTTGAAGGATACATTCTAGTAATATTATTCACATTTTGTTCTAGGGATATGGAGGTATGTACTGTAATAGGACTTACAGTAGAACAGCCCGGGGTTCAAATCTGGGTTCTACCCAGCTGTATTAATTTAACCTCTCAAGTCTCAGACTTGTTATCTGTAAAATGGTGTCTCGTCTATCCCGACAAAGAGTTGTTGCAAGGATTAAACAATGCGTGATGCACACTAGTCATTCAATAAATGGTAACTAATATTGTTAATGCTAATAATACTACTTCAGATGGGGTTAAAAAAAGATGTAGTGAAATTTATTAGAATAAGTATTTTCCTAGAAACTTTGAATAATTATCTTGAACATCTCTAATGTCATGTACGAGAACAAGAAAATAAAATATTTTCACTCTCCTAATTTAAAAATCAATTTGATTTGTCGATTAAAATCCATGTTTTAGAGAGCTTGTGCTCCTTACTGCGTGGCAGTCCTATCCGAAACTTTGTCTTGAGCCACCTAGGACTCAGTGGCCTAGCCGTAATGGAAAGGCATCACATTTATTTTTGATGTGCAGTCTTGTACTGCAACTATGGTGATTCTGGTCTTGGAGCGAGTCCCTCCCTCCTTCCCTTCCTTCTTTCTCTCATTTCTTCGCTGTTCTTCCTTTCTTCATTCCCCCAGACACATGGTAATAACTTATGGGAAAAGTTATTGGCAGGTTTCAAATCCTCAAATGATTTGGACTGTCATATACATTAATGAGAATTACAGTATTTGGAAGCATTTACCTGGCAAATGCAATTGGATCTTCCTTAGAGCAACATGCCTTTTGGAGCATATGGGTAAAGTGACCTAAGTAACGCATGTTGCCTTGTATTACTTTTAAGAATTTCAGGACTTAAAGCCTTCCTTTTTGGTTTGATAACTTATATACAAAAGCAGGTTTGTACAATGAATTTTTGGCAGAAAAGTAATGTGAAGTTAGCCTGTTCAGAAAACTTCAAATTCAGATACTAGAAAGTTCCAGAGGATAATCTGTTTATACTAAATTGAACATGTTATCCTTTTGGGATAGAGCTATTACAGAATTTGGCAAAACCCATTTGCATTTTTGAATCTGTTGTACATTTTGATTTAAACATTGCATGATAAGTTTAAGTATGATTCACATCCACGACACCGTGCGAACCAGTTTATTGTTAAATGTATAGCATTCGACAGGATTGTTTTTTCCTTGATTTTTTTTTTTAAACAAGCTTTCTTGATGTTCTGTATGAAAGGGCAATGACAGCAGCAGTGTCTCAATTTATAACTTGTTCCTATTTCTGGAAAGAAAATTTTTAGATGATTTGAAATCAAGAAGAAAAGTACATCCAACAAATCTCTTCTTTTGTGGTGCATGAATTTTGCCAGTTTAGGAAAAAAGGACAAAAAGAAAATTAAGGGAGAAACCTAGTCTTTTATTTGTAGAGTGTTGTTGTTACTTTGATTATTGTAACTAGTTTACTGAAATTCCTCCCTAGAATAATTCGGATGATGAAATGCATAATTATGTAATATAATAGTATTTTGTACTTTGGTCTTAAGCTGTTTGAGTAATTTGCAAACACAATGGTACTTGATGAGGAAGTGGCCTTGAATTTCTTTTTAATCTTAAACCACAAAGGTTGTGTGATGTGATCATCCTGTGTCATCCTACATATTTATTTAAGTGTCCTAGAGCTCTCCATCTTTAGCTCAGAGTCCGATTGTTTCTTTGGGCTTTCCTCTTTAGGGAAATAGAGTTTCCCTCCTTTGTTTAGAGTCTGCATTCTTATTTGTGGCTGAATTCTAATTTGGCTGTCTTGAAAGCTACCATATGGCTAAATTGTATGTATAAACTCTCGTAAAAAATCTGGATTTCCTCATATAGCTGACTTACATTAAATCACAGTGACAGTGTGCTGGCCCAGGTTTCTGATTGCAGTGCGGAAGTTCTCAACCAGAAATCGGAGACCTGGGTTCTATCCCTACCTCGCTACATATGATCTTGGGAAAGTCTCTTAATTTTTCTGTGCCTAGGTTTTTCCATAGGTAAAACAGAACCGAGGAAGTTTGGGGCTCTTTTTCTCTAGAGGACTGTCTGAAGAAAGACACTCCATAGGAATAAACCACTGCTTGGTGTTAGACTTTTATAATCAGAGTGTTGGGATGTGCTACATAGTGATTTAACCTGTCTTGCTAATAATTGTGTATTTCTTTTCTTGCTACTTGAGAAATTTAATTATAACTGTTTAATATTTTTCCATATCTGTTGAAATCAATTCATGTTAAAAAAAGATAATTCAAGGCAATTTTAGGAAATGAATCAGTAGCTTTTTGTTGAGCAAAATAAAAAGTAATCTTCATGTTACCATATTCTTACATAAAATGTCATAGACTCAACTGAATTGAATTGCACAAATAGTTTCTATAAAGAGCATAATGAGTCCATGATAGACTGTTGCTCCCTGGGGGATAAAAGAACACTTTGCTGCTCCCTGAATCCAAAACCAAAGTTACTAGTGCTGTCTTTTCTTCTATTCGTAGGAACACTTTGGTCTTAGTAACCTGCCTGGAATGAATTGCTTGGTAGATGGGACCATCCCACCAAGTTCTGGCCTCTCCAGCTCCAGTGCTGTGGTCTGTTGTGCTGGCCTGGTGACGATCACAGTTCTGGGCATGAACCTGTCCAAGGTAACTGACTCGGATGTGTTAGCCTCACAGAAACCTCTTTCTGTGAAGACATTAGTACTGGAATCTCAAAATTAGAATGTATTCCTTTGATTAAAAAACTTTATCTGAAAGGACTACACATGCAGGTATTGTAATTTAACAAGTCCTGCTTGTGATAAACCACTCTAATGTAGCTAGTATCTTCTAAACAGTGAGTAGATCTGTGAATAACTACGTTAAAATGCTCTTAGCTTAAGAGCATTTTAATAAGCATGGAGTTTGAATGCAGGGATATCTTTTAGATCACCTCATTAACAAGTTTAGAAAAAGAAATTCTAGGCCTCGTAGTTGGACCTGCTTATTTTCACCTGAAACCTTACATTAAATATTTGACAAGCAGTGGGTAAAAACCAGGCAATAAAGGAATTGAACTGCATATCTGTTTATGCCAGCAGGTTAGTCACTGAAATAAACTTCTTTAAAAAAATTGCATTACAAAGAGGAAGTGCTTATTTAAAGGAAACATAAATCCTACAGGAGGTCAGAAAGCCTTAACAAGTTTACATAAATCTCTGACTTGGCAGTTCAGAGACAGGTGTGCTCAGGTTTAATTAATGCTTTGATTTCTGGTTCATATAAAATGTTGTCTTAGGTTCTTTTTATACCATGTACATATACTACCAAGTTTATAAATAGTTTGGGAACACAGTCTGGGCATCAGGCAGATCAAAAGAACAGATATCTACATGCCTAGTCTTTCTTAAGCCTGTTTAAACTTCCAGTTTGAAAATTTGATGTGTAAGAAGAGAGAGAAATGAAGGAGAAAGCAAAGCCTCAGGTAGAATTTTCCTTAGCTGTCATACGTAAGTAATTATACACTAATTGACCCTTTGTAAGCAATGGCTTATGTGGAGGGAAGGATGATTTACTTGTTCTGATTTGTTTGAGAGGAGAGAAAGAAAGCAAGGGAATGAAAGTTCATTATGAAATTTGTTCATCATTTAAAAATTATTTTTATTTTTTAAATTCTATTGTTCTTATTTTTTAGAGAGGGGGGAGGGAGCGAGAGAGGGGAGAAACATCGATATGAGGCAGAAGCATAGACTGACTGCCTTTTGCAAGCACCCTGACCAGGGACTGAGCCTGCAACCTTAGGCATGTGCCTTGACCTTGAATTAACTGGCAACCTTTCAGTTTGGTGGGATGATGCCAAACTAACTGAGCCATACTGGCCAGGGCCATTTAACCATTATTTATCTAGTGGTTACTTTGCGCCAGGTAATGTTTGAAGCGTTGGAGATATACTAGGTACAGTTTTAACCCTCACAGTGCTTATAATCAAAAAGGGGAATAGAAACAAGTAAATAAGCAGCTATAAAAGATTGTGATAAATGGGTAAGTAGTGTGCTGTGGCAGCAGATTTAATCCAGATTTAGAGAGCATAGGACAGCTAAAGTGAGATTTAAGGATTTGTAGATTTAGTCAAGAAATACCGCTAACATGATAACACTGATAATATCTACTAGTCATATATTGGGTGGAGGGAACGTCCTGTGGAAATGTCTAGAGTAAGAGTGATCCTGGTTTAATGGAAGAATTAAAATAAGCATAATTTGGCTGGAACGCAGTCATTTGGATGACAGAGTGGAAGACTAGATTGTCTGTAGACCATGTTGAGCAGCTCAGCTCAGACTTTATCCTGATAGCAGTGTGAAACCATTGCAGACTTTTAGGGAGAGGGTGACATGATCATATCTTAGAAACATCACCCTGGTTTTAATATAAAATCTAGATTTGAAGGTAAAAGTGTCAGCAGTAGGGAGATGATTTGGTTTAGGGAAGTGACAGTGAAAACAGAGAGAAATTTAAGTGGTAAATTTAAGGTCCGTCTCAGACAGACTCAGTAGGCCTTGATCATTGACTGGGTGTGAGGATGGGGGATGGCAAAGAGTCAAGGATTGTAATCTGGTCTCTGGCTTGGTATGAGTCACTGGAATAAATAATAGAGGTGGTGGAGGGGAGGCAGGGACTGACTGAAAGAAGGTGAAGGGACTAGTCAAACAACATATATGAAGGACCCATTTTATATAGATGAAGATTCACCAATCTTCAAAGGGCCAGAAAAAATGAAAAAAATTTTATATGATGTATATATATGTTTTCATTTTATACGATGTATATATATTTTTTCTGGCCCTTTTATTGTGTGAATATCTAAGGGAAAAAAAGATAAAACTTGAACCTTTGAAAGTAATTCTAGATGTTCCTTTGCTTCCAAAGTAAAAAATGCAAATGTTTTGTCATAAAAACAGACACATAGATCAATGGAATGGAATAGAGAGCCCAGAAATAAACCCACAAGTATATGATCAATTAATTTATGACAAAAAAGCCAAGAATATACAGTGAGGAAAGGACAGTCTCTTTAATAAATGGTGTTGGAAAAACTGGATAGCAATGTGCAAAAGAATGAAGCTGGACCACTATCTTATATGATACACAAAAATGAACTCAAAATGAATTAAAGACTTGAATGTAAGACCTGAAATCACAGAACTTCTAGAAGAAAACTTAGGTGGTAATTTCCTTGACATGGTCTTGGTGATGAGTTTTTTGGATTTGACATCAAAAGCAACAACAACAAAAACAAAAATAAACAACTGGGACTACATCAAACTAAAAAGCTTCTGTACTGCAAAAACATGAAAAGGCAATCTACTGAATCAGAGAAAATCATGTATCAGAGATGGGATTAATATCCAAAATATATAAAGATCTCATACAACTCAATAGCAAAAAACCAAACAGTCCAATTGAAAATGAGCAGAGGATCCGAATAAATATTTTTCCAAGGAAGACATACAAATGGTCAACAGGCACATGTAAAGATGCTCAACATCCCTAATCATCTGAGAAATGCAATGAAAACCATGTTGAGATATCACCTCACACTTGCTAAAATGGCTGTTATCAAAAAGACCAGAAATAACAAGTGTTGGTGAGAATGTGAAGGAAGGAGAACTCTTGTGCACTGTAGGTGGGAATGTAAATTGGTGCAGTTACTATGGAAAACAGTATGGAGGTTCCTCAAAGAATTAAAAATAGAACTACCATAATCCAGCAACTCTACTTCTGGGTATTATCTGAAGATAATGAAGACACTAACTTAAGAAGATATATACAATCCTATGTTCATTGAAGCATTATTTACAATAGCCAAGATATGGAAATTTCCTAAGTGTTCCTCATGGGTGAATGGATAGAGAGGATGTGGTATACATATATAGGAATGTTATTCAGCTGTAAAAAAGAATGAAATCTTGCCATTGGCAACAACATGGATTGATCTGAGGATGTTATGCTAATTGACATAAGCCAGATAGAGAAAATCAAATACTGTGTGATCTCACTTATATGTGAAATCTTAAAACCAACCAACTAACCAACCAACCAAGCTCAAAAATACAGAGAACAGATTGGTGGTTGCCAGAAGTGGGGCAGGGGTGGGTGAGTGAAATGGGTCAAGGAGGTCAGTGGAGATGTGATGTTCAGCATGGCATGCATAGTAAGTAACACTGTATTTCATGTCCGAAAGTTGCTAAGAGAGTAAATCTGAAAATCCTCACAAGAGCTATGTATGGTTTTGGATGTCAACTGGATTCATTGTTGTGATTATCTCCCAATATATACGAATATCAAATAATTGTGTTGTATGCCTGAAAATAATATACTGCTGTATGTCAATTAAATCTCAGTTAAAGAAAATTGAATAAAAAATATCAAATCATATCTGACTCCAATTCCTGCAAAGAACAATATGTATATTTTAGCTTTCTCTGCTAGTCTCAGTTGTATTGATGATAATGCTTTCTTTTCTAGGGCTGAGCATACTTATTTGGATAGTTTCTGTCCTGAAGTGAGATAGGCTCTTGACTTGAAGCCCCTAATTTTTTTTTAATTGTTGATCTTGTACAGTTTTGTCTTTTACTCCCACCCCAGCCCACCTCCCCAGCCCTCCCCACCTCCTTCCTATTTCCACCCCCCCCCCATAGTTTTTGTCCATGTGTCCTTTATACTTGTTGTTCTAGGAAGCCCCTAGTTTGCTTGGTCTTTAGTTAAGTGCCAACTGTATACCTGACTCATAAAAACCATAGAACATAAGAATTCAAGAGAGCACTTCAGAGGTGAGCTAGTTAAAAAAATTTTTTTTCACTCATATATCAGTCAGTATCCTATTAGGAAATAAATGGCACATAAGATATAACTGAAGAAAAGTTAATAAAGAGACAATTTGTAGATTTGTGGGCAGAGTCAAGGGACCCAACTAGGAAGGGCTGGCTCCCTGGTGAAGCCAGAAGCCATCATACTGCTGGAGCTGGAGGTGGAGCCGGAGCTGTGGAGTAATGTTTCCAGATATGCAGGGAGGCAGAGAAAGAGCCAGATGGGTGGTAATGGCAGTAAGCGGGGAGCTGTCCATAGAGGCCAGTCTCCTGGAGTACAGAGCTGTGTGAGAATCGGGGCGTGGGGGGGTGGGCAGGAAAGCAAACAGAGAATAACCAGCAAAACGGATAAAAAAATAAGTCCCACAGGAGATTGGTGCCTAATGCTCTCTCAATTGATAACTAATTCTCTCCCATTTATATCTACATTCAGTGTGCCCTATACAATTGCAGCAACAATTACTGCACAAAAAGGTAGTCCTACTTAGCATACCTCATGTGGAACTTGTTAATTCATTGATAAACTAAATGTCGTATGCTTGAAACCAGTATAACAGGATGTCTAAGTCACCCAGAAAGTCTGGAAGACAGAAAGTATGAATCAGAATGGAACTAATGGAAGAATGTGGTGTAATAAAAGACCTATGAAGTAGAAAAGGCTAGAGGATTCAAGATGACAGAATGAAGACTTATCTACTCTTTCCATTGCTCATTCTTCGTTTCTTACACAATCATCCCCAAACAATAGGGAAACAAGAAAAGAAGGTGTAAGTTCCATCTCTGATAAATCAAGGAGACCTAAATAACCCCAAACCACAAGATAAAAAGATGGAAGATGGAAAGCAGGTGGAAGGATGTTGCATGACTTAGCAAACTGGAGAAAGGTCAGAGCCAAGTGCTTGTGAACGGAGGTGCAGATGGAAAGCAAGCTGGCTCACAGCTCTCTGAAAAGGCTTAGGAATTAGAGACACCCAGTACCAGAAAAAGCAGGGTGACGTGGCCGGTGGGAATTTATTTGAAAATCCTTCTGAGGATCAGTTAGACCCTCAGAGCCCACTGGCTAAGTAAGGAGACCATTTTCTCCCACCTTGTTTGTCTCTGGAGAAATAACCAGAGATTGTTTAGACTTGGGGACTTTAAGTGTTAAGAAAGGCAAGGGAATAGAATTGAAAATTGGAGGATTAAAGGATGGTCTGCATCTCAGCAGTGAAATTCCCAGCTCCCTTACTCCGGTCAGCTCTAGCACACTGGCAGCCTCACCACTCCACGCCCTACCAGGAATATTGGAAGACCCTTCTCAGGGGAAACGGAACCATCCCAGAGACATGATACTGAGGTTTGGTGACCCCCTCCCACAAAGATTCTCCTGCTACTCTCTGACCCGTTGGAAGCCCATTTACAAAGTTTCTAATCAGCTTTTTAGTGACTCACTATTAAATACAATAGAACATTAAAAGATAATTAGACCTTGGAAGAAAACCTCTAACTTGAAGCAAACAAAGAGAAAAAAGGAATGCAGAGGAAACAGAGACAATGGTGAAAGCAGAATGCTTCATGAAGCCCCAGTGTCCTTGGAGATACACGAAAAGGAAAGGCTAGAATGTTATTTTTTATAAAAAGGAACAAACAATAAGACAGAGCTTTGGGGTATTAAAATATGGTAACAAAACAAAAGTTCTATAACGAGATTGAAAGAACTCTTTGATAAAGTAAGAAATGAAAAGAGCTGGACAATAAGAGAAAATTTATAAATCAGTTTCAGAAATTTGATAACTAGCTAGTAAAGTGACAGAGAAAACTGTCACTAGAACATTGTTAAAAAGTAATATTTGTCTGAAGTAAAAACATGAGTTCTCAAATGGAAAGGTGCTCGTTAGATGTTCAACAAAATAAATGAAAAGACCCCCAAATTATACCTCAATAAAAGAAATTAAAGCAAAAAACCCCACCAAAAAAAACCCAAAAAACAAAAAACAAACTAGAGTATACCATCTGGGAATTTTGAAATTTTCTTTTTGAATAAAATAAATGTTTTTATTTATTTATTTATTTATTTATTTATTATTGTTCAAGTACAGTTGTTTCCATTTTCCCTTACTGCTTTCCCCCACCCCACCCTCCACCCTCAATCCTTCCCCCTTTGGCTTTGTCCATGGGTGCTTTATACATGTTCCTTGATGACCCTTTCCCTTCTTTCCCCCGTTATCCCTCTCCCCTCCCCCTCTGGTTACTGTCGGTTTGTTTTTTATTTCAATGTCTCTGGTTATATTTTGCTTGCTTGTTTGTTTTATTGATTAGGTTCCACTTATAGGTGAGACCATATGGTATTTGTTTTTTACCACCTGGCTTACTTCACTTAGCGTAATGCTCTCCAGTTCCATCCATGCTGTCGCAAGGGTAAGAGCTCCTTCTTTCTTTCTGCTGCATAGTATTCCATTGTGTAAATGTACTCTAGTTTCTTCATCCACTTATTTACTGATGGGCACTTAAGGTGCTTCCAGCACTTGGCTGTTGTAAATTGTGCTGCTATGAACATTGGGGTGCATAGGTTATTTTGGATTGGTGTTTCAGGGTTCTTAGGGTACAGTCCCAGCAGTGGAATTGCTGGGTCATAAAGCAGTTCCATTTTTAGTTTTTTGAGGAAATTCCACACTGTTTTCCATAGTGGCTGCACCAGTCCGCATTCCGACCAACAATGTACTAGAGTCCCCTTTTCTCCACAAACTTGCCAGCACTTGTTTGTTGACTTGTTATGATGTCCATTCTGACCTGTGTGAAGTGGTATCTCATTGTGGTTTTAATTTGCATCTTTCTGTTGGCTAGTGATGCTTCACACACACAAACACACAAAGCTGATTTAAAAAAAGAGATAACAATGGAAGGATCAGGGATGAAAACTAATTTGTGAAAAACAGTTTTGGAAGATAGAAAGCAATAGAGTAATATCTTCAAAATATGAATTTAGCTTATAATAAATTGATCGAATGTAGGGATGGAATAAAATATCCTCAAGCACACAAATTCTAAAAGTCTACAGGATCTAGCCCATCAAAAAACTAAGGAGTAAAACCAAGAAAGAAGATGACATGCGAACTAGGAATGGGGAATCCTACATAGGACAGAGAAGCTGGGTATTTTTTGAACGTTGGTGAAGGGGAATTCCCAGCTAACTTACACCCATGACACACAGCTCTAGAAAACTCTCACTGCAGATGAGAACCACAAGAGGGAGGGAAAAAGTGAAATTGATAGATGTTATCAGGAACAAACCCTGATGAATATGAGGTTTGACCTTGTGAAAAAATGGATTGAGAGTGATATTACAGAGTTGTTTTAGGGAATGGGAAGACTTAGCTGGAAATACAAATAAAACTAAGCAAATGAGGAAATTAAGAAGTTATTAAATATAGGAAAAAGACAAAAGTTATTCCAGAAAGGGAATAAATTATTTTTCATTATTTGGCTCATAGGCAAACAATAATCCTAATAATTAATCCATTGAATATGGATCTAACAGAAATTTTTGGCATATGCTTATTGAGAAAGATTGAGAGGAATGGGAAGGGAGTGTAAGAGAGCTAAAGTCCTCATTTACTGTTACAGGAAGGCAGAATAACTGGGAGGTAGCAATTTCCTGAGATTTGATCCCTTAAAGCAAGAGCTTAGTGTTGGAAGTGACTGAGCAAACAGCACTGGGGAGGGGACTGAACCAGGGAGAGCTAGGGACTGCTTCTGTTATTGTAATCCTTTTAGCTCAGTTCATCTTTTAGATTATGTGCATATATTCCTTCTGTGAAAGTAAAAGTTAATTGAAAATACAGAAGAGGATAGAGGGAAGGGGTTAATGGAATGAAAGGTAAGGGGGCCAATGGATGACCCAGATTACTGCAGCAGGGGGAGCTGGAAGATGAAGAGGCAAGGAGGGATTGAATGAGCCAAAGTTAGAGATTGAGAACAGATGAGCTGCTGGACGGAGACCAGATCAGAAAGGCCTAGGGAGAGACTTGTTGATGGGTTTTGGGTGGAAGAATCCGAGAAAGTGCAGGCGTCTTCCACTTAATGGCAGCAGTCCATTCCAAAACTCGGACACTCTGTGCAAGTGGGGGCCCGTCGCTTATTACTGTAAATAGGGATAATTATAATGCATTACTCAACTCAACTAAATAATTTTCTACAATGTTATGAAGACAGTAAAAATTCCTCTCTATATGTAACAGGAATGCAATGAAAAATACTTAAAACGGACTTCTTGAGCATAAAACAATTAATGTGACTGTTACCAAGGAGTCACTTCACATAGCAATACTCTGTATGTCTTCTCTGTCACATCCTGGTGTCCCAATATTTCATACACTATATTGTTCACAATGTTGTATTAGGTTTTGGGATGTTAATTATATTTTTTCTTACATAAACCCCTTTCGAATAAGTATTGTGTGTGTGTGTTTGTGTGTATAGTCTGTGATGTTTGAGTATCAAAATGCAGGAGGTGCTCTACCAGGAAAATGTTAGTTGGTGAGGCACTCTGTAAGGTATACCTGTATTTTGTCAGCTAGGATTCAGGTTGCTCTAGACTTGTGTCCAGTCTCTTTTTGTTCTTAGAGTTGTCTTTGGAGGCCAAGGAAAAAGGACCAACTTACTCTTCAGGATCTGAAATTAGAGATAGCTCGCTGACTTGGGAGACAGGTTGCAAATCTAAAGGCAAGCCTTGGATAGTAAGCTGTGTTAGGTTGGCTTCTACCCACAAAATCTTTCCTCTGCTGGGGTGGGGTAGGGCGTGGTATAGATTTTGAATTCTTGAGATGGTGGCCTGAGCAAGTGATGCCCAGAAGATGCCCTTTGGAAGACTGAGGGGTATAGTAGAAGAATACACAGCTGAGTTGCATCCCTCATACTGAAGTGTGAGGAGGAGAAATCCCTCATTGCCCTGGGTGATGCAGGTCGACATGACCAGCAGGGAGCAGTGGGATAGTATGGTCTTCTATACGTGGATATTTTTGGCATTTTGTCAAAAATGCAATTCTTATGACTGAGTAACCCAGTGTAAGGGTTGGACATAAAACTTTCCCCTGAAGGTTGCAGTCCACTGAAGAAGGTGAGGAAGTTCAGAGTTAGGTATAAAGAATCCTGTTGATTATTCGGAAGCCTGGCCTAACAGGAATTATACTGGATTTGTGAGGGAGTGTGTCCCAGAGGAGGTAGGACTTTTCAGCCACAGTATAAACTTCCTTTCCTAAGTCTTGGAAACAGTGATTCACTGACATTTGTTGAACACCTAACATGTGCCTGAAATTGTAGTAGACACCAGGGACACAGCTGTGAAAACGGGTGAAGCCCCTGCTTTCGTGGAACTGAAATACATGCTGGGGGTTGTGGTGATGGTGGGAGCTAATGAACAGCTATCCAATACATACATGGTGTAATGTCAGCGAGGGCTGTGACGAGAAGGCCACAGTCAGGGGAAGCCGCTATTTCAGATAGGGAGTTAGGAGAAATCCTCTCTAAGGAGGAGACATTTGAAGAGACCTGGGGGAGTGAGCAGAGAAGGGAGGCAGAAGGAACCCCGAGTGCAGAAGCCCTAAGAGAGTGTGTTTGTCACCATCCTGGAATAGCAGAGGCCTGTGTGGGTCGGGCGTGGTGAGTGGGGGGAGGGCAGAGTGGTAGGAGGTGGCTCCGTGGTCAGAGGCCACATTGTGTAGGGTCTTACTTGAAGGTCATTCCAACTGTACTAGAGCTTTTGGAGGGCTGTGAGCTGAGGACGCCAAGATGTGATTTATATCGATTTGAGTTCTTTGGGCTGGGAGTACCACACTGTACCCCATCCTGGCATGGGAGGGAACAATTGAGAAAAAAGAAAGAAAGAATAAGAAAAGAAAAGGAATGGTCAATGCCATTATGGAACTTAGAATACGCATAGTGAAATACTAACTGGAGACTTATTAATTGGGCATCTATCTCATACAAGGTGTGAAGTATTTTATATGTAAAAGGGGAATAGTGTTTTAAGAATTTGGCTTTTTGGTGAAGTTGAATAGGGAATAGTTTAAGCAAGTGGTGAGTTCTAAAAAAATTTGAAGGAGGGGAAGGCTGTGTCTCGAAACTAGGCATTGGGAGAGGCCCAAGGGCATTTCAGGCGGAGTGAACCCGTAAGTGTCTTATAACAGTTCTCTCAGCCAGACTTATAAATATGTGTCAGCTGAGGCCTAGAAATTCTTATATAGCCTCATGAAATTCCTGCTAAAACCTTATTTGACTACAGGTATATTTTCTAGTTGCTTAAGTCCCTGAACAGATTTAGTTAACTTAATTTCAGGGGCAAATTAGTTATGTGGACATGAGTCGGTACGCTTTTCAGAGGAGTGTTTTTGCAGTTTGAAATCCATACTGTGCAAGGGACCTTTGAGGTTCAGAAGCAGAGTAAGTGGAATGTTAAAAGTTTTGTGCCAAATATGTCCAAGTTTTCATTTTCCTGAGTTTATAAGGGCTGTTCCCTTGAGAAAGGTTAAGGCTCTATTTTTCTTTGCATATAGCTACATTTAAGTTAAATATTTCTTGGCTTTCAGAATGAGACCTTGTGCTTCAAAAGTAAAGACATGTGCTACATTATAAAATGAAAATAATCTCATAATTATACAAAGGTTTAAACTATGATTTGAATGTTTTAATAGCAGTTTGCTACATGGTATAAGAAAAATCAGAAAACAATTTTCACTGTCACTAATTATTACGTTTAGAAGTCCATACAAGGACACTGTTTCAGTTTGCTTAGAATAACAAAAGCCTTATCCATATAATGGTTAAGGAAAATGGTAGTTTAAAACATTCCAGCCAGATGTTGACTGCTAATGAACTGCAGCAGCAGGGCCTCTCAGAAGATGGTAAATCCAGAACACAGTCTTTGAAAAGACTCTCTTAATTAAGTGTTGAACATGGACTGAAGCCATGTGCTCCCTGGTACAAAAACCAGGAGTGCTTAGGGTTACCACTGGGTGGCCTTGTTTAAAATGTTTGAAAATTTAAGTTAATATTGTTATTACCTCAATATAAAATCGTTCACATGGTTTTACCCATAAAAAGAATGAAGTTTCTTTTAGTTATGTGGGATGGTGTTTGTATCTCTGGTTACAATTTTTCTTCTTTTTTGGATGTAGGATTGGAGACTGAATCATTTATTTAATGATTTTGAGTAATTTGGGTTTATTGGATGATGTGACTAAGCTATTTGCAGATTAGAAGCCTTACTTTGCAGAGATTGTTTAGGTCACCTCTGTTTTTTTTTCCATTTCCTTTACTAGGCTAAATACATGTTTGCCTTTAGCATAAACGAAGGCAAACAAGACTGATTAAGGAGCAGCAGATCGGAGGAATATGGGTCACTCCTTCCGAGTGGTTTCAAATGAAACCACTATTGCTGCAAATTCATGCGTGATTGTGTTTGAACTTTCCTTGTGATCCTTAGATCCTTATCATTATTAGGTCACCATGTTTCCAGGCCTCCAAACTTTGGTTTGCACAGAGGAAGTTAAATATCATCCAACATAATACGACAATGCAGGTGGTATTAAGTACACCGCATATGTTCATAGCTCTTGCTACTACAGTTGTATGCAGTGAAAATAACCAAAGGATGAAAATACAAGGATAAATAATCCTCTTACCAAAGTCAGAGGGGTTTATCATCTATTTTCATGTATTTATGTTTCACAGAGGTGATGGTAGCCATCTTGAGGAAAAGTTACCTAATATTTGATAGAATAATCAGGACAATGAAAGGCTCTAGACTGTGTCTCTATCTGTGACAATGTACACTGCAACTTGTATGTCTCAATTTCTATTTTTAAAGTGAGAGTAAGAATATAGCTAGCTACTTCTTTAAATTCACAGGGACACATCAGTTACATTTGTTGAATATTTTTAATTCCCTGACCTTCCTGATGGGAGATTTTGGAAACGTTTAGGGGAAGAATTTAGCAAGAAAATAGGTAAGGTGGGAAAATACATTAGTGGTCAGGGAAGTTTTTGTAGTGGTATGAAATTTTTCACATAAGGAGAACAGCCCCCCTGCACAGGGAAGAGAGTGACTCACAAGGAAGAGGCCACCTAGTGGGGCCCGAGGCCTGCACTGAGGTCCTGGGGACACAATGGTTTGGAGCTTATGATGAACAAGCGTGACTTGGAGGTTGCGTTAGAATTTATGTAAGAGTAAAAGATGCTGCTTTTAAAAAAATTACTATATGCCTAGATGTTATATATACATCATCTCTAATCTTGTGGTAGCTTTATAAAGCAAGTTTTAATTTCAGTTTTGCAAGGGAAAATATTAAGGCTCAGAGAATTAACATAATGTGGCTAAATTAGACCGATGACTTGTGAATGGAGTTGTCCGGATTCCAGCTCAGGAGATTTGATTCAAAATAGGTGCTTTTCCCACTCAGCCATGCTGTTCCCTAGGATGTAATGTGATCAGCGTTACAGACGTAGCGGGTGTGCTGGAGGCGTGTCCAGCGCTGATGTTCTGCGATCTTTCTGATGTCCTAAAATAGATGGAAGTGAATTACAATTTTTCATGTATATGCTTAATAATATGAATTGAATGTTTTTTATAGGTTGACCTATTTTATACTCACTGTCAAGATAATAATAATTATTATTTTTTAAATCCTGCTATATCCAAAGCAAATGTTTGGATGTTCAGCACGCAGAAAACCCCATGTATGGTCCTTAGGTTTCATGAATTTACAATTTAGTTGGGGAGATTAGGTGATCACAAAAATAGAAATCTCACACAAAGCAGCATATACAAATTTTTCCAATGTGTATGAAAACCAAGAACATTTCTCAACTTCTTTTATCAGGCCAGTCTAACATTGTTACCAAACCAAAAGTGATACCTTGGTACCAAATCTGACCCAAAGACAGTATAAGAAAAGAAAACCACAGGTCAATCTTTTTTATGAACCTAGATGGAAAAAATTCTAAACAATATTATTAACTATTTAATCCAGTAATGTAATAGGATTAAAGGTTGGTGTATCAATTGAAACCAATATAATTAACAGAATAAAACAGATGATATCTTGGTAGGTAAAGGAAAACATTTGATAAAATTTAATATTTCTTCATGATAAAAAAAGTCTCAGCAAATTAGAAGTAGAATTCAGTACACTAGCTGGCTTTGGGATTAGGGAAAGGAAATGACAAGGTGAGGACACAAAGGGACTTTCTAGAGAGCTTGCAGTACTTCTTTCTTGACCTTGATGGTGGTTACATGGGTGCTGTCTTTGTGACAAATCATTGAACTTTATTTTATGCTTAATACACTTTTACTGGTTGTCTTATGCTTTAATAAAAGAAAAGAAAGGCCAATAGACATATGAAAAGATGCACCACATCACTAATTATCAGAGAAATGCAAATTAAAACCACAATGAGCTATCACCACACACCTGTCAGAATGGCCACCATCAATAAATCCACAAAAAGACCCTGGCAGACAATTTTCTCATGTAAAATAGCACTTTCCGAAAATGCACACCAAAAAAGAAGCATAAACATAGTGCAGCAATTCATATGGCACTGAATAGGACTTGAAAAAGACATGCAGAGGATTGTGGCAAGACCTTCCAGTGCATGTGTAGTTGTCCCTGTGCCAGCAGGACTGCATTACTGTCCCACACCTGCCAAACTGGCCGTGAGCTCCCTGCAGAACACAGGGATCCAGCTGGTAGGAAAAGGAGAATGGGAAACTGCCTGCACAACCAAAGTTGCCCAGTAAGACCATTGAGTCACTGAGCAACCAACCCGCCTCAAGACCAGACATTCAAGAATTAGAAACTTCAGCTATGAAGCTAGTTGCTTCTTTTGAAGACTTTTGTGGCTGTAATGCCAGAAAGCAGACTCTTTTGACAGCTCAAAGGTATCCTCAGAAGTCGCTTTATCGAAGCCCAGAAAGGCTTTGGTTGCATTACCTGTTGTGCAGTTTTCTCCTCTGCCTTTGTGCCCACAGCCGACTCCTCCGCCCAGTCTGTGGTGTCAAGTGTCAATCATCAGGGCTCTGCCCTGGGTGCTGTGTGCCTACTGCCCTTGTCAACGGGAACCCTGATCATTGGCCTTGATTCAGAGGTCTGCTCTCGTTAGATGTTCTGTCTTTCAAAAACTGTAAATCCTGTTGCTGTTGAGCCAATTAGTACAGGTGTTCAAGTGAACTTGAGTAAAAGTCCATCTAATCCTTTGTAAGGCTTAGGGAAAACACATTTCAAAAGAACAGCATTTCTTCAATCAATGTACAGACAGATCTGTCTTGTGCCATGCAGCACTATACTTTCCACATAGTGGTGAGCCCTGATTCCTCTGTATTGTCTGGTTCTCAAACCGATTTGACATTTGGTTCTCAAGTTTGCCTTCTCATTAGTCTTCTTATTCAAATATTTTTGCCCAGTTCAAAGGTAACTTCATCTATAGCTGTTCAGACTGATGCTCTTTTAGATGCTTATTTACAGTTGGGTGGGATCTCCAGAAACTCAAACCAGTGGAACGCAAAGTCCAACAGATGGGCCAGGCTGTAATGTGTGGAGACATTTTTGAGAGTGTCCATTCATCATATGTTGTTTCTACAGACAATATTATAAGCAGCAGCTTAGTAGGAGAGACTGTAACTCAGGGTTTATTACCTCAGAACCACCCTAAGACTTTAAATCAAGATATTGAGAAATCTATACCAATTTTAAACTTCAGTGCACAGAACAGTATGCTGCTTCACAGAACATGGCAGATAATCAGACCCAAACTATAGATTTATTAAGCGATTTAAAAACACCTTGTCAAATAGTCTCCCTGGTCAGACACTAGATGGTCGTAGTCTTCTGTCTGACATGAATACTGGACCCGACATGCATCCCAACCCGGGATCTTGCAATTGATTTTGATATCAAAGAGCTCTTTTTGGCCTCAACCATCTAGACTCAGACTGAAGAGAGTGAGCTTCACATCGTGACCATGGAGCCAGTCATAGAATCACTGGGCACACAGGAGGCCCAAATGCTCTTCTTACATGCATACATCTCTGCCCAGCCTTACAGTTGTAGGGAAATTCTGATTCCTTAGGCCCTGAAATGTTTCACACGCAGAAACAGACTTAAACTTCTTTTTAGACAGCAGCCCTCATCTGCCTCTGGTAAATGTTCTGAAACACTGTAGCTCTTTCGTGAGTACTGATTCATCTGATACAAAGCCCCAAAATGAAAAAATCTCTGCTGCTAAAAACATCTGCTCTAGAAAGCAAGGTTCGGTTGAATAGTACAGAAAGACATATCTTGCATTCTGGCTTTGAAACCCTAGGGAGCTTGTTCTTCGCCAGCAATAAAACTCAAACAGCAATGGATGACTTTCTTCTTGCTGATTTGGCCCAGAACATGATGGAATCTTGGTTCAGCTCTGTAGAAACCCAAATGTGTGTAGAACCATGCATAGTCTCCAACTTCTAAAAGTGGAGTCCTCGAGTGTGATGGCATTTACAATTTCCCTCTGGATTTAGAAAATGAAGAATGGAGACAATAGTATTAACTCTATTGAATGGAGTTGATAAGCAGTTGCTTCGATTCTTTGAGGTTCCTTGCCTTTTGTATTTGTATAAATGTGAGTGTAAAATGTTGATCTAAAAAAAAAAAATCCGTGTGCAGGTTTCTGTGTGACATAGTTTTCAACTCCTTTGGGTAAATTCCAAGGAGTGCAATGGCCGGAACATGTGATGAGAGTATGTTTAATTTTGAAAGAACTGCCAAACTGTCTTCCAAAGCGGCTGTACCATTTTGCATTCCCACCGGGAATGAACGAGAATTCCTGTTGCTCTGCATCCTCACCATCCTTCAGAGTTCTGGATTTTGGCCTTTTTAATAGCTGTGTACTGGTATCTCATTGTTGTTTTAATTTGCATTTCCCCAATAACATATGATGTGTAGCATCTTTTGATATGCTTATTTGCCATCTGTATTATCTTTTTTGGGATGTGTCTGTCAAGATCTTGGGCCAATTTTTAAATCAGGATCTTTGTTTTCATATTGCTGAGTTTTATGAGTTCTTTGCATATTTTGGATAACTGTCCTTTATCAGATATGCCTTTGGCAAATATTTCTCCCAACCTGTGGCTTCTCTTTATTCTCTTGACGTTCTCTTTTGCAGAGTAGAAATGTTTTTTTTTTTAGGTTTTGTTTCCTTTTTTAAAAAAAGATTTTATTTATTTACTTCTTAGAGAGAAGAGAAGGGAGGGAGGGGGAAGAGGGAGAGAGAGAGAGATACATCAGTTGGTTGCCGCTCACACTCCCCCAAATGGGGAACCTGGCCCACAACCCAGGCATGTGCCCTGACTGGGAATTGAACCTGTGACCTTTTGGTTCACAGGCTGGCACTCAATCCACTGAGCCACACCAGCTAGGGCAGAAACGTTTCATTTTAATGAAGTCAAGTTTTGGTGTTGTGTCTTAAAAGTCATTGCTAGATCCAGGGATGTCCAATCCACAGCCTGAAGGCTGCATGCAGCCCGGGCTAGCTATGAATGTGGCCCAACGCAAAATTGTAAATTTACCTAAAACCTTTTTTTTCTGTTCGCCAGTTTTCATTAGTGTTTGTGTATTTAATGTGTGGCCTAAGACAACTCTTCTTCCAGTGTGGCCCAAAGATGCCAAAAGGTTGAACATTGCTGTTAGGCCACCTAGGTTTTCTCTTGTGTCATCTTCTGGGACTTTTATAGTTTTATGTTTTACATTTAGGCCTGTGGTCCATTGAGTTAATTTTTGTGAAGATGTAAGGCCTGTGTTTAGGTCCTTTTTGTGTGTGTGTGGGTATGAATGTCCAGTTGTTTCAGCACCACTTACTGAAAAAGATCATCTTTGCTCCATCGTATTGCTTTTGCTCCTTTGTTAAGGATCAGTTGACTATATTTAAGTGGGTCTGTTTCTAGGCTCTCTATTCTGGTCCATTTATCAAATTTTCTGTTCTTGTGCCAATATCACGTGTCTTTGATTACTGTAGCTTTATAATAAGTCTTAAATATGGGTAGTGTGCGTCCTCCAACTAGTTCTTTAATATTGTGTTGGCTATTCTAGGTCCTTTGTCTCTCCATATAAACTTTAAAATCTGTCAATAATCACAAATAACTTGTTGGGATTTCATTTGGGATTGCATTGAACCTATAGATCAAATTGGGGAGAGGTAACATCTTGACAATATTGAGTCTTCCTATTGATGAACATGGACCATATTTCCAAATAGTTCTGTGATTTTGTTCACTAGAGTTTTGTAATTTTCCTTGTATAACTCTTATGCATATTTTATTAGATTTATACTTAAGGACATCATTTTGGGGGGTGCTAATGTAAATGACATTATATTTTTTATGGTTATTCTATTACAGTTGTTTTCATTTTTCCCCCTTTGTCTTCCTCCACCCAGCCCCCCCTACTCCCACAGTCAATTCCCACACCATTGTGATATTTTACTTTAAATTTCAAATTCTACTTCTTCATTGCTTGCACATAGAAAAGTGATTGTGATGGACTTTTGTATATTAATCTTTTATGCTATAAACTTGTTATAATTGCTTGTTAGTTCCAGGATTCTTTTTTGTTGATTCTTTTGAATTTTCTACTTAGATGATCATATCATTTATGAACAAAGACAGTGTTATTTCTTCCTTCCCAATCTGTATATCTTTTGTTTCTTTTTCTTGTCTTATTGTATTAACAACGATTTCCAGTATTTGTCTTATTGTACTAACAAAACAAGAATTTCCAGTATGATAAAAAAGCAGTGGTGAGAGAGGACATCCTTGCCTTTTTCCTGATCACTTTAACTTTGCAAATTCATTGTCAAATTGTCATCTAGGAAGAAGTCATGTAGGAAGATTTTACCAGCAAATATGGAACAACATTGCTGGAGAATCCATTTCCTCACGGCCTTACTAACATTCCTTCAATCTTTTAAATCTTTTCCAGCCTGTTAGATGCCGTTAAGGGCATATCTTTGATTATTAGATACTTTAAACATCCTTTCATGTCTTTTATCAGTCACTTGCATTTTTTGGACTTTGTTGTATATCTGTTCAGCTCATTTTCTCCTGGAGTATTCATTAATCATCATTTAATTGCTCCATAAGAACTTGAGATATTAAGCAATAATATATAATATGTTACAAATATTTTCCCCCTTTAAACCAATTTTCTATTTGACTTCCTTTAAACTAATACTTCTGAAGCAAAAGCCACTTTAGTCATATTTAAGCAAACATATAGGATGGGACAACTGTATGTACTTTGAATTTTATCTTCCTTAAGTTGAAAACATTCTATACCCTTTCAGTTAATTTTGAAGTAAAGTACTTGGACATAAAATAGCCTGACAGACTCAGGAATTTTTTTAAAGGATTTCTCAGGAATAAGCTACCTGCTTCATGAAATAGACCCCAGGGCTCTCTAGTCCATCACACGTTTGATTTTATATGTTCACTGAGAGGAACTAACATCATGACTGATTTGTATTATAAGCAGGAACATTTTACTAATAGTATTTGTGCAGTAAGGTATGTCATTTTAGATAATAATAATGTAACGTAGCATCTATTTAGCACTAGGAGAAAAATTTTAAAAATCTATGATGACCCATCTACCACACCACTTACCTCTGTAAAGTAAGGTCTGACTGCCAGTGTCTTAAACCAGAGTCTTGCCTTTCAGAGTCTTCTTGGAGCCCAGCTACAGGAGTGTTTACTTGGCTCTTATGTTATGTCAAAGAGATACGGCAAGTTTCACTTTTATACCATATTAATGTTGCCTCTACTTCCCCTTAGGTCTTCAACAACAGCAACAGCACAACAACCCTGGAGGGCCCCGTCACAGTGGACAGGCTCTGGTGCATCCAGCCCTTCAAGGGCTCGGGGGAGGCAGTGGACATTGACAGTGGAGATGCCATTTTAATCTGGAAGGATGTACAAATCTATTAAGAATAAAAGAAATGCAGCCAGTCTGACAAATAGTAAATAACTTTAAAAACTTTTCTCCCTGAAGAAAGAGATGATTATATAACTTTCTTGTGAGCACCTTTACAATGCCTGGCATAAAAGAGGTGATTAATTAGTTTTTTTTTTAAGATTTTATTTATTTATCTTTAGAGGGTAAGGGAAGGAGAGATGGAGAGAAATATCAATGTATGGCTGCCTCTCATGCGTCCCCTGCTGGGAACTGTTGCTGGGAACTGTCCTGCAACCCAGGCATGTGCCCTGACTGGGAATCGAACCGAGATCTTTTGGTTCACAGGCCTGCACTTAATCCACTAAGCTACACCAGCCAGGGCTAATTAGCTTTGATTAAACTATTGAATGCTCATCACCATCATCATCTTCTGCAAAACAACCATTTTTGTCTATTATTAATGTTACGTTCAGATGAGTTAAAGAAAAACATAAAATGAATACTTTGTTTCAAAGTGAGCAGTATCATCTCCTAAGAGTTTAGTTTTACTCTGAGGAGCACGGGGCAGAAAAACAGTCCTAGGTCTGCATTCTGGTGCTACTGTTCTTTGGTTTATAACTGGAGGGAAGGCTCTGTCTCTGGGTCTGTTTACTCACTAGGAAAACAGTGAATTCAGACTACTAAATCTTTGACGCCTGCTCTTGCACTAACATTCTCTGATCTAAGATGTAAAGCTATTCTTAAGACTATCATTTTATGAAGAGTTGCCTAATAATTAAACTCATGTTTGTATGACATCTAAATTTCTAATGGAATTTTCAAGATTCTACATCTTAGTGATGACAAAATCATCAATGGAGAAAAGAAAACAGCGGAAAGCTATATCCTACGTAACCTTAGCAATATTGGAATACTGGAGGCTTGGGTACTTGTTATAACATAATGGTGTGTAACACAGCTCTCCTGGTATTGCTGATTGACAGTTCCATCCTCAAGGGAAATACATGCTGCCCTTCTTTTTCCTGCCTTTTTTGCAATTACTTTGTTTAATAAGCTTGGAAATCAGGAGTTTATTGGATAAAATAAGCTTTATGATTTCAGTGCCCACTAGATGGAGATACTGGGGTAACCAAACTCTTGAACTGAGCACACATATTTTTATTTCTGGGCAGAAGGCTCCTACTTTTAATTTAAAAAAAATGAATAAATAAAAAAGGAAAAAGAAAAACAGAAGAACAAAAAAAGTGAGGGTGAGAACTGAAAGTGAAATCCAGCTTCCTGTGGCTGCAAGGAAAGATTCAGAAGCATTGTAAATCATTGTGAAGCCTTTCAAAGCTACACTGCACATTTCCTGCCATTAAAACTTAAGTGTATTGACCTAATTTGCAAATACCCACACCCCTTGAAGTGATTGTGTGTACTATCTTTGAAAAATCTAATAAAAACTCATTTTTTGGTTGTCGTCAATTTTCCTATTTGTCAAATTTAATTTTTAGGATTAGTTTCTATGGGCATAATTTTTATTTTCTCTTTTGAGTATTCTATTTAATTTCTAGTAGCTCTTGCTCTTAAAAGCACATTGAGCAATTTATAAGTATTAATATTTCAGAATTATGATGCAGTTTAGTAAGAATATTGTGAATTTTTTCTAACTGAGTATTTCAAGGTCTTTGATGATTATAAAAAGCAAAAGGCTGGAGTGAAATCCTAGGTGAAAATGCTAGAAGTGACACCAAAAAATAAGATATTTATGGAACTTTTCAGTGAAGCCAGTAAGCAATGAATAATATAGGCATATAAAAATAATTTAGTAATATTTCATCCAGGTATCCCCAAAATGAATGACCAAGGAAAAGAGTACTTTACAAATTACATTTTCCTTGGTTACTGAATATATCAGATGCTTTAGAAGTACGATTAGAGATTATTTAGAATTTGGATGAATGATATTTCTTTCTTTCCTCCTTTCTTTCCTTCCTTTTCTCTCCCTCTCTCTCTTCCCTCCCTCCCTCCTATCCCTCCTTTCTTCCTTCCATTTTTCCTTCCTCCCTCCCTTCCTCCCTCCCTTCTTCCCTCCTTTCCTTCCTTCTTCCAGAGAGGGGGAAAAGAGGGAGAGAAACATCAATGTGAGAGAAAAATCAATTGATTAACTCTTGCACACACCCTGACTGGGGACCGAATCTGCAACCTAGGTATATGCCCTGACCAGGAAATGAATACATGACCTTTTGGTCTACGGGATAATGCTCCAACCTACTGAGTCACACCAGCAAGGGCTGGATAATATTTTTAAATTTTAATAGCTGCAGTATGGATAAAGGATCAGAAGACAGGAAAGTAACTTGGCTTGAGTATAAAGACTGGAGGATGGAATTAGAAGAAGATGATTTCAACTCAATATCCCACCTCACAGTATGATGGGGAGAGCATGGCCTCTGGCATCAGCCAGGGCTTGGGCTTCTAGCTTATACCCTGGGGAGCTAGTGTGTGACCTTGGCACATTCCTGATGTCCCAGAACTTGATGGCCTGTAAAATTGTTGTGGATATGAAATGTATATAAAGTACAGGGCCTAAGTCATCATAAGTGGTAATGATCATTATTGTCATCACCACCACATTATAATGATGACAATGATAATAATAGTAATAATGTTTCATAATTTCATTCCAGTTAATGAAAGGCAGATTTTTGTCTGCAGGTGAGACATTATGTATCACTGGAAAATGACTAGGCTAGTTTCACTGAAAGTCTTTTTACTTTCTTTCTAACTCTGAGACTCAGGCATACCAAATGGATTAGAACAGTAGGAAAAAACTTACTTTTCATTCCTTTAGTCAATAATATTTATTGAACTAGGCACTTCTCTAGAACTGGGGCTAGAGCAATAAGGAAGATGAAGAGCTTATAGTCTAAAAGGGAGACACAGATACAAGAAACAAATAAATGGCAAGATACTTTCACATAGAGTTAATTCTATAAGGAAAATGAAGTAAAGCAATGGTGGATAATGACTTGGAGAAAGGCTACTTTAGGTTAAGTGGTTAGTGAAAAGAATTAAAGTGAGAGAAGTGAAGAAGAGAAAAAATTACCAGTTAAAACAATCACTGTTGGAAAAACAGTATTACTGTGGATAGCAATAACATGAGGATATAGGGAGTAACGTTTAAGTTGAAATATATTACACATTTAACTAGTAGCTATTTTCAACCTTTCTTCTTTGTGTAAAGTCAGCTTTGCAGGTGTGTGAAGTTTTCCTCCTGAGGAAATTGGTAATACTCTTTGGATGCACTCTTGCCGACTCTGCCAATAAGGAGCTATTCGTAGGTGCAGAGAGCCATGGTGGAGAAGGATACCCCAGGGCTTTGGCAGGTGGGCTTCTCTACTTCTGTGGGGTATCTAAGGTTAGGTAAAAGTAGAGTCAGTAGGCACCCCTCAAGGGCAGGCCTCTATGTTTCTGGTTTGGGATCTTCCAGTGGATTTCAAATGTTGCTTTGTCTTGTCTCCTTTCCTACTTTTTATGGGAGTTCCAGCTGGAGCAGAACCCAGGGCTCCAGGAGTACATTTGCCTCAGTCTGTCTAGGGAATCACGGATGGTCATTACTAAACTGTAGCTTTGACATTCGGGGGGGAGAACAAAATTAAAGAGGAAAAACTGTACATACTGAGTTTTCCAGTCAAATTATTGCTTAGCGTTTTAAAGATCCTCCCTTGCTGTAAAACACCGGATTGTGAAGCTATTGGAACTGGCTTAAGGAAGTCCTTGACCTTCGATACTGGTCAGAGTTAAGTGTTGTAAATAGTGCTAGTTACCTCAAGTTAGCTAGTTTTTATTATTAAACCCCATTCTCTTGTTCAGTGTCACATAATTTATGCTTTTTACCCTTATTTTGAACTCCATTGCATTTCTCTAGTTACCATTTCACTGTTGCATGCCACAAGATCCCACAATAAATAACTAAAATGGGTAATGTGAGAGCCAAAATTCCTATTGTTTTTCTTTTTTAATTTCTTCAAAAATAAATCTTTTAAAGAATAAAACTTTTCAGAGAAGAAAGGGTTTGTTTTCTGGGTATCTGACTGGCAAAGTTAACATATACTAAGGTTTTCTTTCCCATACGTAGACTATTCAAGTATGTTGGCAATTTGACATGTTAAAGTAATTTACCCTGTAATTAAATTATTTCCCATGGAATATCATAACTTCTTTGGAGCAATGGTGGGAGCAGGCATGGGGAATCCCATTTCATTTTGTTTCCATGAGTAGGGAAAGCTCTTTAAATGTATCTTCTGGAAACTCAGGTTGTGCAGTTCACACTCGGTTGCTCTGCTTTGCGTCAGCACCAATGTGGTCTCACCAAGGACAGCATGAGAGTGGGTTGGCTTTTCTGCGTATCACTTTCAAACGCTAGATTTTAATGAGTGCCACCCAGGTTACTCTTTGACTAATACGTTGCTTTAATTATTTTAAGCATGAAAATAAAATATAATTGTTTCAAAGACCTTGGGTAACATCCCACATAAGAAGACATTCTGGGCTATTAACCAGTTGTTAATTTTGACTGTGTTTATTTAAATCAACTGGAAGCAGACACTGTAGAACTTTATGTGTGGTCATCAAAGCCCATAATCTCCTATAATTTCAGTAAGTTACAGGGAAGTTAAAACTGGTCATGACTCCTGTGGTTACTAGAGCATCAGAGACTATCTGATTAATGTTTCTTCTTCTGATAAAATTGTGTTATTATTTTGTAAAATATATGCAAAAATCCAAGCAATCAGTAGAATTTAAAATAAAAAGATGTAAAATATAAAATGTATTTGCTGTAAAGAACTCTACATTGTAAAGAAAGTGTTCTTTTTTATTTTTATAATTTAAGTTTTATTTGTGCTTGTTTTCATGACAAAATATTTTAATTACAGACATTTTAATTACAAACATTTTAATTCCTCAAATAAGGTTGCTATGCTTAAGAAAAGAAAATTTGGTGGTAAAACAAATAAGTTATCAAGAAAAATAAAATGTATGTTTTCTTTAGGAATAAGTCAAAGAAACATGTTTTAATAATGCAAGATGCCTTTATTTTTAGAAGTTTTCATTTATGTCTTCAGTTTTTGGTGGGCTAACATTGTAAAAAGTCTGATACATTGTTACTTGTTGGAAACAATGTTAAATATCACACACATAATTAGATGGATCATTAATGTAGCACTCAAAATTTTTTCTCAACTTTTTAATGTGAGGAAATTTCAAATGTATAGAAAAAGTGCAAGAATAGTCAATGAACATGCACATGTCTCTAACCTAGATCCTTGTAAACATTTGCCACAAAATGCTTTATCTTTTTCTCTGTTTTTCCTGAGCCATTTGAAAGCTAATTGTAGACATTACTGACACAATACTATTACCTAATATGAGGTCCATGTTAAAATTTCCCAGTTGCCCCCATAACAATGTTCTTTACAACTTTTCCCCTGTTTTTTCTTTTTCTTTTTTCTGATCCAGTCATTGCCTTTAATTTTCATGTTTTTTTAGTTTCCTTTATTCTAGAATAGTTGCCCAGTTTTTTTTTTGTTGTTTGTTTGTTTTTTGTCTTTCCCAAGAGTAACATTTTGAAGAGTCCAGGCCAACTTTTTTTGGGTCAGATTTCCTCAATTTGTATTTATCAGGATGGTTGCTTTTTTGCCTCCAGAAATACTACACAGTTGATGTCCTTCTCAGTAAATCATATCAAATAATTTCTGTTTATTGCATTAAATTTAAACATTTTTGATTTTTTAAATTGAGATATAATTGATATATAGCATATTAGCTTAAAAGGTACAACATAATGATTAAATATTTGTATATGTTATGAAAAGTTAAAAAAATATTATAATACATAGAGACAGACAATCTGATGCCTATCTAAAAGAATGCCTTAGTTTAGGTATGTGATAGAAATTCTCCTTTTCTTGAAAGGGAATTTATTTTTTACTTTTTTTTATTGTTGTTCAAGTACAGTTGTCTCCATTAAAAGATAGTTTAAAAAGTCCTTTGAAAGCACAAGTAGATACTGTAACATATTTAATTAATTAATCTTCTATTTTGTGTTTTAATTAATACAACACTCAATGCGTATTTGTTGAATGAGTGAAAATACTGATGACTTAAAAATAACCAATTCTCAGCTTTGTCAAGGAATTAAAATCCTTCATTGTTGCACTGCTATTTAAGTCTTTTCATGTTCTTCATTGTTTTGTTTAGGAAACAAAATGTACTAAGCTTAGAATAAACTGTTTGCAATGTCTAACATAAAAATAACCCAAGCAAATGTAATTTTAAACTGTCACTGTGTATATAGGGTCACATTATTTCACTTGCAGTCACTGGGGGTTTGTATATATCACATTTCAGTGTAATGACATGGTCAGGCTCCAGAGAAAATACCAGTCAACACAAATTTGGTTTGACTAACAAATATTTACATGTCTTTGTATCTCTAATTATTGTAATCTTTTCGGGGGTTTATGCTACACAGGCTTAATTTTTAAAAGCTTTATGTTAGATTTTAAAGGTTGATCAGTAGTAGATCTAACTGTAAAAATGATACTGGCAGCCATCTAGATAAATGTTGGATTTAAGCCAGAGCTTCTGCGGAGAACAGGTGGACGTCAGAGCGGCGGGATGAGGCAGGCGGCTGCCTGTCCTGTGCGTGCTTTCTTGTGTATTGACCTTTTTTCTTCCCAGGTGGGTGGTGTTGACAGAAGTCAGGGTGGCCATTTGATCTCTTAAGTTTCTCTAGTCATCTGGTTGGTACATTATAGGAAAGAAAAACTAAACAGTGCTGTCCTTCCCTTGTGGGCTGGAGCCTCATCTACAGAAGGCAGACGCGTAGTTGTGCTGTGGGCCCGGCGCTGTTCACATGTGTTTGTCCCCTCGGTACTGTGTCCTCGGTGGGCTTTTGTGAGATGGCTTTCCGGAACTGTGGGTTAAACTGCAGTTGTAAAATTCTTCGATGGGCCCCGCGTCCGCTCTGATTAAAGCTCCTTGGCCTATGAGACTACAATATGACCCTTAACTTCGCTACAGTGCTTTCCATTTTGTATTGCAGAGGTGTTTCCCTCTAGATTATGGCGAGGTCTTCAGTCACAGGGACGATCCCTTTTTCACTCTTTGGGCCCCATTGTGCAGTCAGGCGCCTAACTGAATTAAGGGAAGAAAATGTGATCTCATTTGCAACATGGCAATTTGCTGGTGACAAGGTAGATAATTATTTGGGCTTTTATAACTTACAAAATCCAGGAGATTTATTTATTTATCCCCATTTACTGAAGGTTTGTTATGTTCCAGGGAGGGCTGATCCACCAATATCTCCATTTCCTCCCTTCTGGCTGATGTCCATTTTGAGTAGCTGGGAGTCTGTTCCACACTGGTTGTTAAAAATGTGACTATATCCCTAGTTACAGGTAGTCCTGCCAGGCCCTGGGCCCTGCTAGTTGCTCATAGGCTTTGTCTCTCATCTGTGTATCTGAATCTCATCTTTGTCTCTCATCGTTGAGTCCAAGCACGTGAGTTAGTACTGGCACTAGCAATGGCTGTTCCTTTGGGGCCCCAGCTTGAACGTTCTGAATTGTATCCCCAGCCTCTGACAGTCTCAGGAGAAGGAGCTATCACACCAGGAGCAAAAGAGGCAACAAAACTATGAAGCCTGATTGGCTACCAAAAATGGAGATCGTTCTAAAGGCACAAATTCTCTCTTGATGAATGTGGAAATGCCCCCTTTGTATCTAATTTTATTCTTCATACGTGTGTTCAGTCTCATGCTCTTGGTTTTGTTTTCCTGCTTCTTAGTTTTCTCTCTGTTGGAGAAAGGAGACAGGCATTACACAGCTGTTATAAAGTAGTAAAGTGAGAGATTTTGCCCGTGGACCAGAACTTTAAGATCAATTAAATATTTTCTAATTGAAGTGTTATAGTTAAAATTTGTAAGTACTGACTGAAAGTAATGGCAGTGAGAATACAAACAGTTTTCAAGTGTGAGTCTTAGTTTCTAGGGCTAGTTTGTGAGCTGCTGGTTCCTAGAGCCATGGATGGAAGTGGGCAGCACAGTACACTGTCTTAAACGGGAGAAAAAGTATTTTAAGTAACTCCAGGTTTTTCCTGGTTTCACCAGGAATGGTTAAAGACTCCATGAAAGTTATTTTTCTTATTATAGAAGCAATGTAATCTCATTACAGGATACTTGGGAATTTAAAAGTATGTTAAGAAGTTAAATTAAATAAAAAATAATCCATAGTCTCAACAACCAAAGATTAGACTTGCCACTTTGATTATTGTGATGAAAATAAAATCTTTGTACGTCTTACAGATATTACCATTCAAGGAAACTACGTTAAGCACATGCCAGTTGATCCAACTGGCAAACTTTGGCAGAATATCTACTTTGTGCCAGGCACTTTTTCAGGCAGTTTGGATAGGTTAGTGACTAAAAACGTGCTTGCTCTCATGGAGCTTACATTTGATGAGGGGAGACAGAAAAAAAGTTAACAGATAACAGAAGGTAGTAAAGCCTTAAAGAAAAACACAGCAGGGTATGAGATGGGAAGTGGCAGGAGGTATCAGTGTGTTTTAGCAAGGTGAGAGAAAGTCTGCCCGATACGGTGATTTTGAGCAGAGACTCCAGACTGAGGGAATAGTAGGTGGAAAAATCCAGAGGTGATATGGGAGACCGATTCCTGGCTGGCCAACAATTGCAGCCACCATTTACTGTGCACTCACTATACAGTAGGGTTTTAAAATCCATGCGACTCAGTGAAATGGGTAATTACCATAACTCCCATTTTGCAGAGGAGGAAACACATGCTTTAACCACTGTGTTGCACTGTTAAGTGCTATGATAGAGCAGAGAGTTAGAGTATGTAATTCAATTATAGGGGCACCATGAAAATTTCCTGGAGGAGTTACTGCTTGAATTTAGTCTGAGTGAAAGAGTAATTAGCCACAGTTGTGAAGGTAAGAGGAGTATAGAATTTTGATCTCATCTCTTCTCCGGCTGTATTCTCATAACCTATAACAGGTCCTTGCCCACAGTCAGCACTCAGTACATAGGTGGTAAATGAGTGCAGGTGGAACAGCATTTGCAAAGACACAGAGGCATAGAGAGAAGGAGATATTCAGAAAACTGAAATGAGTTTACTTTGACAGAAGCGTGGACTGTGTGATAAAAGCAGCAGGAGCTTATGGAAGAAGAAATAAGCGGAGGTCAAGTAACCATTACTTTTTATTTTTTATTAAAAGATTTAATTTATTTATTTTTAGACAGAGGGGAGGGGAGGGAGAAAGAGAGGGAAAGAAACATCAATGTGTGGTTGCCTCTCAGGTACTCCCCACTGGGGACCTGGCCTGCAATCCAGGCATGTGCCTTGACTGGGAATCGAACTGGTGACCCTTTGGTTTGCAGGCCTGTGCTCAAGCCACTGAGCCACACCAGCCAGGGCAAGTAATCCATTTTTATGAAAGGGCAATGGGGTACTTGTTTTGGCAGCATGTATATCCTAAAAATTGGTAAGCTATAGAGGAGATCATCTTGGAGTGGGAAAGGATAAGATGGAATTGTGTGAATGGTTTTACATATTTTTTAACTTAATGAAACAAAATGTTTAAAGTTGTTTGAATATTTGAATATTCTTTGAGCTTCTGTGAGGATATTTTTGAATGCAAATATGAGTTATTAAGACTCTTGTTTGCAAGGGAAAACATTCACTCATGGGATATGTTCTGGAATACACAGGTGGGTATATTAGCCTTGGCTGTGTAATAAACCCTTTCAAAATTTAGTGGCTTAAAACAACCACCATTTGGATGAGATTTAGCTTTTGCTTGTCTTGGCTGGATTCATTCACACATCTGCTCTCAGCTGCTGGTCAGCTAGGCAGTGCTGCTCCTGGGTTGGCTACTTACAGCCGGGATGATGGGAAGACTGGGCCACATGCCTCTCATCAGACACCAGGCCAGCCCAGGCTTGTTCAAACAGAGGTCTCTGGCTTCCAAGAACAGCAAGAGGGCAAGCTCCAATGTACAAGTGCTTTTCAAGTCTCTTTTTGTGTCACATTTGCCACATATCCCATTGGCCAAAAGGAATTATGTCCCAGACTCAAGAAGTGGAGAAATGGATCTCTGTTCATAGGAGGAGCTCCAAAGGCACATTGCCAGGGAGTGCAAACAGGGAGGGGGGGATTTGTGGCCATTTGCAGTCTAAGATTGTGGATGTAGCTGGGTTTAGGGCATGGGCAGAAACCTGATTGGTGTTAGGTCTGCCCCTGTCACTTGCCTTGCTCTCTTGTTGCTTATCTGTGTCATTCTTTACCTTCAGACCAGCTTCTGCTTCTTCTCTGGTTCCCATGGTAAAGAATCATGGCTGCTGACAGCTTCGAACATCATATAGAATAGATCCAGGTACTTCCCAACTGACTCCCCATTGGGAAGATGCCCTTGGAGAAGGGAATCTCTGGTTAGTTTATTTGTAAGCTACTCACCCATGGATATGTGAACTGTGCTGGGGTGGATGGGGTGGGTGTTTTGGAAGACAGGGTATCTGGCGTTTAAGAGCTATATTGCTATCATCTTGTGATAGTTGGGTAGGGAGAGGGAGAAGGAGGGGCAGGGAGCAATGCCTCTGGAAAATGGTAGAGGTGGGGAGGGGTGGCTAGAGATCCATCTCATAAAGCTTCATTACACTGAGCTTTATAAATAAGTAGTAGCTTCAGGGAACTTAAAAGTAGTGACTGGGACCTTAGAGAAAGAAGGGTATAAACTATTTTTACTTACCACATTTCTGATACCAGATGTGCGGTCTTTCTTTTTTTCTTTCACTCTCCAGACACCAACTGGGTGTCCTTCCTTTTCCTCTCCTCCTCCTCTTTCTCCTCCCCTCCAATTCAAAACACTACCTGAATTTAGTGTTAGAACCCACAAATTAAGAACTCAGTCCTACAAGGCTGCCCCTACTTCAGATGCCAGTTGCAAGTCCCAGATTGTCATTTGTACTTCTGACCAACCACTTATAGATTTGGGGGTTCCTACAACCCCCTCCTGAGGTTCAATAATTTGCTAGAATGACTCACAGAACTCAGGAAATCTCCTTACTTATAATTACCAGTTTATTATTGACAATAAAACCGCAGAGTATTCCAGAATGCTTTGAAGAGCTAAAACTTCAGCTGTAGAAATAAGCAATATATCTTCCCAAAATAACTGGAAGAAAAGACTCAGGAAGTGAAGAGGGAAAGTGAGCAGAATGGCCTTCTGGGGCACAGGCGGTCAATACAGGGGCTGATGTTGCAGGCTGCTGTTTGGTCCAATGGCAGAGAGCCCGTCATCCATCTTGCAAAGCAATCAGGGCTCCTCCTCACTGGTATGTCTTGGAGATGATCATTGCTTCCCCCCCGCTTCTCTCTTATTACCTCCCTTTAGACAGTGTTAGTGTCTACTGTTCCATATGTTGGAACTGTGTAAAGTGGATATGTTTTGTAACAAATTACTTTACCTGCTGGGCACATCTTCTGGTCTAGGTTAGTTCCTGTTTCATTAAAAATTATTTACCCTTCCTTTGAAACCTTCTGCCAATAATTTGCTAAACCATTGTGTGGCATTTCTATCTTTACATGCAGGGGAGTGTTTATGTAATATCCTTTCCAACGTTGTTTCTATTTTCACCTTAATCTTTTGTTGAACACAGTACTTATAACATTTATAATTTGAGGGAGTGTCAGAAATGACCATATGTAGGTACTCAACAAGGAACTAAAATCTAGAGAAAGAGACGGCAATCAGACATTTTTTCCCAAGGACAAGTGTTCTCAGTCAGTTTTTCTTCCTTTTGTATTTGACCCGGCGCTGACCGCTGAATGTGAGTATTGCACCTGACACTAGTCATTCTCATTTTTTCTTTTACTCGTACCAAGTTCATATTTACTTTCTTTTGAAAAAATTCTACCAGGAATGTTTCTTCAATGAGGTAGTAGATTAGAAATAGAAAACCAAAGCAGAGAAGAATGAAAACAAACCAACTGTTAATTAATGTATTTTTTTTGTTTAATTTTACTTACTGAGATTCCTAGAAGCCAAAGTAAAAAAGGAAACATAGTAAGTTATATAGGTTTTATGATCAGAATAGAGAAATCATTCTAGTTCTTCCAGTGGATTCTTTGCAGCACACAAAACATGATGATAATGACCTCTCCAGTAGCCTGGAAACAGATGCAAAAGTGATGTTCATATGACTATTTCTTACAATGACCTTCAATAGATGCTCTTGATATAACATATGAGCACAATTCAGTAAAATCAATTTATTTCTCTTGTAACAACTCTTTTAATACTTTCTACCATTTCCTGACCCTAAAGATCCTTCCCACTTCATGTGAATTGTAAACAGAGAAAGAACCTCCCCTCCATGCAAATATGTATAGCAAATTATGGATTTAGTTGATTTTGATCATGATTTCTGATCATGATTTTAGATTATGTTTCATGGGAGTTATTTTTTTCTCTTTGGTTTGGGTTCATTTCTGTACAATTGGAGTCATATTGGGAAAATTAGCAGGCATTAATTTTAACAGTTATGATTATGCTGGGGGGAAGTCGTAGTTAATTATCTAATGCCCCTCTCTTCTTTTCCTTATCCGTGAGAGTCCAGATTTGGTAACAGATTTCCTATAGTTAGGACCTTGAAATGGGACAGGACTGTGCTGCTCAACACTCTATATGAAGAACCCTCCCTTGGGGTTGGGAGTCACCCTCTGATCATGGGAGGGGACTTGCAGTTCTAGGACACTCTTGCCAAACCACAGGGATTGCAGGCCTGCTGCCCATCCTCATTATTTATCATCATTATTTAATGTTTTCAAAGGTCAGAGCCAAAATAAATGGTGTGCCAGTCAAAGGAGCCACACCAGCCTTTACCACAGGAGTTGGAGGCCACTTAGGTATTTAGTAGCAGTGACTTGGGTCATATTCATGTCTGATTCCATTAATCTGGTCAGGCTTCTGCCTTCTGCTGTCTTCCCACAACTTTTTTTTTCATTCTCTCCCCTTCCCCACCATCCCAATAATAGTTACCTTGCTATGTGTTTGCTGTCCATCCATCCTTCCTTCTCTTTCTTTCTTTCTTTCTTTCTTTCTTTCTTTCTTTCTTTCTTTCTTTCTTTCTTTCTTTCTTTCTTCTTTCTCTCTTTCTCTCTCTCTTTCTTTCTTTCTTTCTCTTTATTTTGCCTCACATCTATAATTTATTTTCATTTTTTAAATTATATTTTATTGATTATGCTGTTACAGTTGTTTTGATTTTACTCCCTTTACCCATCACTCTCCATTCCCTCAGACAATCCTCACACCATTGTTTATGTCCATGGGTCCTGTGTATAAGTTCTTTGGCTACTCCATTTCCTATACTGTGCTTTAACATCCCCATGGCTATTCTGTAACTACCCATTTATACTTCCCGATCTCCTCGTCTCTTCACCTGTTCCCCACATGCCCCCTCCATCTGGCAACCATCAAAATGCTCTCGATATCCATGATTCTGTCTCTGTTCTTCTTGTTTGCTTAGTTTGTTTTTTAGATTTGTGTTGATAGGTATTTTTTGCCATTTTATTGCTCATACTTTTGATCTTCTTTTTCTTAATAAGTCTCTAACATTTCATATAATAATGGTTTGGTGACGAACTCCTTTAGCTTTACCTAGTGTGGGAAGCACTTTATCCTCCCTTCATTTCTAAATAAAAGCTTTGCTGGGTAGAGCAATCTTGATCATAGGCCCCTGCTTTTCATGACTTTGAATATTTCTTGCCAATCTCTTGTAGCCTGCAAAGCTTCTTTTGAGAAATCAGCTGACAGTTTTATGAGAACTTGCCTGGAGGTAATGAACTGCTTTTCTCTTGCTGCTTTTAAGATTCTCTCTTCATCTTTAACCTTTGGCATTTTAATTATGATGTCTCTTGGAGTGGGCCTCTTTGTGTCCATCTTGTTTGGGACTCTCTGTACTTCCTGGACTTGTGTGTCTATTTCCTTTACCAGTTCAGGAAAGTTTTCTTTCATTATTCTTTCAAATAGATTTCCAATTTCTTGCTCTTTCTTTTCTCCTTCTGGCACCCCTATGATGTGGATGTTGGACATCTTGAAGTTGTCCCAGAGGCTGCTTACACTATCCCCATTTTTTGGATTTTTTTTAGTTCTTGTTGATCTGCATGGTTGCTTTTTGCTCTCTTATGTTTCAAATAATTGATTTGATTCTACTCTGTTGTTTCCTTGTAAATTGTTCTTTATTTCAATTAGTGTATCCTTCATTTTTGATTGGATCTTTTTTATGCTGTTTAGGTCCTTACTAAGTTCCTTGAGCATCCTTATAAACAGTGTTTTGCATCCTGCATCTGATAGATTGCTTCTCTCCATTTTGTTTAGCTCTTTTTCTGGAGTTTTGGAGTCTGAGTAGGTGAATCCATGTGTGGGTTCTTTAAGGGGAACTCTTTGTGGCTGTAGCAGTTTCTTCCATGTGCTCAAGCCCCACTGGTTTTTGCAGTCAGAAGTTGTGGGGACTTACCTTCTTGGCACTGGAACCCTGGGCTGGGGGGCCTGGTGTGGGGCTATGACTCCTCACTCCAGAGATATGCCTTCCGAATTTTTATTCACCACATGTGGGTGTGGGCCCAGCCAGTTCTGGTCTGTGCCCTGCTACCAGTCTGGATGGATGTGGTTTCTTTGATTCTGTAGTTGTCAGACTTCCATTCAACTCGATTTCTGATGGTTCTGAGTGATGGTTGTTTTATATTTTAGTTGTAATTTTGATGTGGTTGTGCTAAAATGTGAGCTATGTCTGCCTACACTGCCATTTCTCCCTCTCTTTCTCTTTCCTTCCTTTCCTTTCCTTTTTCCTTCCTTCCTTCCTTTTTTTGGAATTTTAGGCAATGAAAGGGATTAAATTAAGTGCTAATGAAAGATAAAAGGATGCAGGGAAGACTTTTTGGGGCTCATGAATTTTTGGATCCTGTTCCACCCCCAAAACTCTACTCCTCTTGGGTATAAAAATAGTATTATGGTCAAAAGCATAGAGCCAAAACTATGAGTTCAGATTGTGCCTCTGCCACTTATTAGCTGAGGGATTTGCTTGACCTCTCTATGCTTCAGTTTCTTTATTATAAAATGCATTTAGTATTTTAAAAAACTCCCTCATGGATTTGAAATTTGACAGTACATGCAAAGTGCTTAGAACAGTGTTTATTCAATGTGTTAGCAACTATTATTATTAGCTGCAGAAATCATACAAAATGTCAGTCTTATATTGAGGTCACTCTAAGTTGGAGATGTTTGGGATTTTATTTGGTAATGGATAATGAGAAAGCCCCCAAATGTCAAACCATCTAGGAAGGTGTTTTTTTTTTTTTTTTTTAAAACCTGGGGACAAAATAAAGTTGTGATGACTCAGAAATGTGTGCATCCTAGGACTCATGGTCAACTCCATTGTTTATGCTAACAGAAGGGATGTTTACTTCAGGAATGCAGATATCTTGTGTTGCTTACCAGGGGCAGTATCTAGGCCCAGCCTCTGTTTCTGGAGGCAGGGGAACAAGATAGACTGGACTTGAAGCCAGACCTTTCTGGCTTTGACTCTTAGCTTAGGTTAGTTTATTGATCTTTCTGTGCCTCAGTTTCCTTCTCTATGAAGTAGCAATTGTAATTCTGACATTTCGGCCTTATTTGGAGACTAAATAAGATAGCACATATAAAATACCCTGCAGAGTGTCTGGCTTGGAAGACATTTGGCATTTGTTAGCTTCCTTCCCTTCTGATTCTTCCCTGTCTGCTTAGCTTATTAAGAAAACTGCAGCACGGGAAATCATTTAGAAGAGTGCTTTCAAATTTAATGTGCATACACATTCCTGGGGTCACTGGTTAAGCTGCAGATTCTGATTTAGCAGGTCTAAGCCTGCACTTCAGGTGACACCAGTGCTGCCTCAGAGGTCCTCACTTACGGTGATGCAGAGTGCATTGTCCTCTCCTCCCTTTACAGCTCATTATTACCTGTTAGATTCGTGTTAGTATTTTAATATAGTCTTACCACACACATCTGTATGTCCAGGATCATCGTTTGGATAAATATCAAAGGTTGTATGTTATCATGTACCTAAGAAGTTTCCTCCTCCTCATTCAGAGCAGGCAGTGGTTGAGCAGAAACCAATCACAGATATTTTCTCAGGATCCCTATACTGGAATCCCAAACTGTTTCCCATAAAATACTGTGTTCCTGCCTTGTGGAAGGCCTCCTCTCAGAATCTGGGTCTCTTCATGACTCAGACTGTAGGTCAGCTAGGTTAGGGCAGTGGTCTTTTCTCCTCTTTTAGAGTTTGGAGGGAGCTGACCCAAAGACTATGCTTCTGACCTCACTCAGCAACTCAAATATTTTTAGACCCATGCGCGCCAATTACTAGCCCTCTCCAGGTTCATTACATTATGTTCTCTCCAATGTATACAGGTGGAGGGGACCATTGTTATTCTTTGTTTTTTCATAATGCACACTTTTGAGTGCTTAATGTGTACTCTTTGATGATTTTAGATTTTAGGAGAGTATTTTTAGACTTATTTTTGAGAATCCTCTTCACTGTAGTTTCTTTGTAGTTCATGATTTTTTTTTAATATTTGAAATTATTTTTTCTTTCCTACATTACTTACTGGAACTTTTAGGGCGGAGCCATCAGGGTCAGTTGCATCTGCTGTGCTCATTTTGAGAACTGGCTGTCATTGTCCTCAGGCAGTTTTTCTTGGAGTAACAAGAGCAAAATTACTAATCTCTGAGTTGCAGCTGTTTGTGTTAGAGATGTGAAGAAGAAATAATAGCCTCCTTCTTCCTTTTTTTAATTAAAGAAAGTATACTTTTTTTTTTCTTTTTTAACTTTAGAATACCACAAAATGTCTATGAGTTAGAGCTTGGTCATCATGTTACCAAACAAAGCAAGTCTAAATCCAGTCTCTTTTAGGCTTAACCTTGTGTCATGCTATTTCATGAAGAGTTTCTCTTACCTGGCTGGGCTCTACCTGATAGGTTGTCAATTTAGGGAAGAATTTGAAAATAGCCCCAGGTAAGAACCCAAGTGTTTAAAAATTTAGGGTGGAGAAGGATAGAAGGGAGAGAAAATATTTGAGTTAATGAAAATTCAAGGGAGCCATTAGCATTTTCACCTTATCTAGCTATATCAGTCAGGCTCATGATAGAAAATAAATGACACACTCAATAATAAAGGACAACTTATTGCATAAGGACTATTTATAAGTGTGTAGGTGTAGAGAAAAACCAGGACTAGTTATATCTGAGTTGTTATTGTTCTTGGGCCTTAAAGTGACCTTGGCAGGGAGGGAACCTGGCCTCACTGCCCTCCCAACTCCCTGCCAGAGTTCTCTCTGGGAGGAATCCAGTGGGAAGCAGAGTGCAAGGAGCTTCTCGATAGAGTTTATGTTGGGCTGCCTCCTGAGGCAGCAGGATGGAGGTGGGTGGATAGCAGATCTAGAGGGGCAAATTGTACACCAGTTTTACACTTTCTTTTGAAAGACGGTTCCCCTGAAGACAGTGTCAATATTGTGAACTCCTTGAGGGAAGACACTGGCCTGTCCACTTGTCTGTAGGACATTAATTAAATCATTGTTGAATGGATGAATGAGGCTGTTCATTTCCTTCCATTCTTTTGACTTGCATTTTGGGTGGCCAACAATAGCTGGGTGATGCTGTCCGGGTTAGGGTATGTGTTCTGAATAGCAATAGACAAACATTTTCTAGATAGGTGATTAGTCTGCTTTTAACAATATCATTACTAAATCTGCTAAACAAAGATGGAGTTTACTGTACTAATAATGTCTTAAGTCATTTTGTATTACTATTGATTTTTGTAAATATCCATGTTTAGCTAGGATATGCATTCATGAATCTTTAGCCCTTCTTAGTGACTATGAAATCTAACCCTGTAATTTCTGCTCTTACTAGAGCCCTGCTGGCCAGCAGATGGGTAAGCTGTTTAATTTGGGAGCCCACTTGACTTTTGGTTCTTTCCCAGCCTGCTTCAGGAGAAGAACCAACACAGAAGACTAAATTAGCCTCATTAACTTCAGGAGCTTAATTTCTTTAATTAATTAATTAACTAATTAATTAATTATTATTTTTTTCCCCATTACCATTTGGTTCCCTTATACCCTCCTTTCCCTGGCAATCACCACACTGTTGTCCATACCCATGAGTTCTTTTTTCTTTTTGGCTTAATCCCTCCTTTAAAAGAAGGTCTATGAATAGTGTCAGGTTTCTCCTAACTGTCCAGAGGGCAGAAGTCAAAATAAGAAATGAGTTTATTGTCTACAAACTTTGAAAAAGTTTCTCATGCACTCAAATTATCTTTGCTAATGGTTCTGAGACATTAGTATTTTGCAGGAAGGAATAGAGCTAAATGTCACAAGTGAGTTAGTTGGGTGGTTCCTGAGGCAGAAGAAAATACATTGATGGAGAAAGGACCAAGTCTCTTCTTGGTTAGAGCTTTGTTGTTCTTTCTTGAGGGTTCTCAGGTTGCACGTATGTGTGATGGGAGACAGGAAAAGTAGGTGGGTCTCAGAATCCCTCTGGCCTCAGGGGAAAAAGATAATGTCTTTTGTTAAATAGAATTGGGTCCTAGAACTCGATTTGATCTGTCCTTGAAGGTAACTTCCGATAGGCTTCTTTCCACATTTTGTTAATGTGTTTTTGACAGCTCCTTCTTATTTTCATGAACTCTTTTGATATTTTTTATAATTTAGGGTACCAAGGGCTAGGGCCACTTGGGAAGCCAGTATGTGGGTCTACAATGGAAGTTTACACTACAAGTATGTTTTGTTTGGCAGGCAGAGAACCCCGGCCCCCTTCCCCATTTAGCCTGAAATGCTTTAAATGGAGCATACACTCTCCTGATTGCCTCAGAGTCCATTATTTTGTATTGTTGAATTGGTTTCCCAAGGGGCATCAGAATCTTTTAAGTTCTCTTGCCTTGAACACTTTAAAAAAATGGTCCTGCTTGTTAGGGTGATCATTTCATAAGTTACGTAAATGTGTAATCACTATGTTGTACACCTGAAACTTACATAATATTGTATATCAAGTGTAATGGAAAAATTTAAAAAAATTTAAGAAATAAAAAAAGTAATTTGACCCATTCAAAAATAAAATAAAAGTAAAAATAAAAATGGTCCTGTATTCCAGAATAATTATACCTGTCTTTATATTTGGTTGGTGACTTAGGTATTCACTTGTATAAATCAAATAATTCCTAGTTTATGATGTAAAAATAATAAAATTAACAATTGTATAGTGCTTTAGAGTTCATGAAGTATTTAATCCATTAGATCATCACAATAATCCTGTGGGTCGGGAGGGAGGTATTTTTCTCCATATTGTGAATAAGAGGTAATGTAACATGGTGATTAACACTATGGTCTCTGGAGTTAGACAGTTGGAATTTGACCTTTAGTAATTACTAGCCTAGTTGTAGCTTATGAGCTCACTCAGTTTTCTCATCTGTATGTGAGGTGGTAACTATCATACAGGGTCATTATGAGAAGTATATAATTCATGCCACACAATTAAAACAGTACCTGGTTCATAGTTAGTGCTCAGAAAACCTTACCTGATAAAACTATTATTATTATTAATAATAAATGAAGAAATGCAAACTTGAAAAAATTAAGTAATATATCTAAGGTAACATAGTTAATTGTCAGGAGAGTTGGGACTTTAACCCAGATATGGAATCTTCTGGTACTGGTTTCTTTCCTCTGTGTTTAGTACTGAATTCCTCATGCATTCTGGGGGTGGGGGACTGAAAAATTGAGTCATCCATTCTTTCTTGTTTCAAATTCCTTATTGTCATTTTCCTTTTGTTTCCTCACACTTAAAATTCTTTGGTATTATCTGTCTAGTCATGGGCTCTGTCTGTTAGAATTCACTGTGAGAGGTAAGCAGCACGGTGTGGGGATGTCCATAGCCCCTGCAGGTGGTGGACTGTCCTTGACACAGAGATACTGATGACTTCTGGGGTCCCTTTGAATTCTGTCTACATAGATAGTCTGGAAAAATTAACATCCTGTTTCTATTAAAGTATACAGTTGTTGCTACACATCCAGAGATTTAAAAAATAATAAGCTCTATTCTGATCCATTGATCAATGTGTCTGTTCTTATGCCAGTACCACACTGTTTTGGTTATTGTGGCCTTGTAATATAGTTTGATGTTGGGTATCATGATCCCTCTTACTTTATTTTTATTTCTCAAAATTGCTGTGGCTATTTAGGGTCATTTATGGTTCCATAAAAAATTTTTGAAATGTTTGTTCTATGTCTGTGAAATATGTCATTGGTATTTTAATAGGGATTGCATTGAATCTATAAATTTCTTTGGGCAGTATTAACATTTTGATGATGTTAATTATTACAATCTATGAACACGGTATGTACTTCCATTTATTTGTGTCTTTCTTAATTTCTTTCTTCAGTGTTGTATAGTTTTCTGAGTATAGGTGTTTTACCTCCTTGGTTAGGTTTATTCCTAGGTACTTTATTTTTCTTGTTGCTATAGCAAATGGGATCCCCCCCAATTTCTGTTTTTGATGTTCCATTGTTGGTATACAAAAATACTTTCAATTTCTGAATGTTGACTTTGTATACCACTATTTTGCCAAATTCACTTATTAGGTTGAGTAGTTTTTTGGTAGAGTCCATCAGGTTTTTTATGTGCACTATTATGCCATCTGTAAACAGTGACAGTTACTTCCTCTGGATGTCTTTTATTTCCTTTTCTTGTCTGATCATTGTGGCTAGGACTTCTAATACTCTGTTAAATGGAAGTGGTAAAATAGAGAGTCCAGGAATAAACTCAAGTCTCTGTGATCAATTAACATTCAACAAAGGGGGCAGAAGCATAAAATGGAGTAAAAATAGCCTCTTCAACAAATGATGTTGGGAGATCCGGACAGCTACATGCAAAAAAAATGAAACTTGACCAACTTACACCATACAAAAAAAAAAAATAAACTGAAGGTGGGTAAAAGACTTAAATATAAGTTGCAACACCATAAAAGTCCCAGAGGAGAATATAGGGAGAAAATCTCAGATATTCCATGCCGCACTATTTTCACTGATGTGTCTCCTAGAACAAGGGACATAAAGGAAAGAATAAACAAGCACAACTTCATCAAAATAAAAGTTTTCTACGTGGCTAAAGAAAACATCAGTAAAATGAAAAGGGAACTGGCTGTATGGGAGAATATATTTGCCAATGATACCTCGGACAAGGGTTTCACCTCCAAAATATATAAAGAACTCACATACCCCACTCCAGGAAGACAGACAACCCAATTAAAAAATGGGCAAAGGACCTGAACTTTCTCCAAGGAGGACATACAGAGGGCCCATAGACATATGAAAGGATGCTCCACATCACTAGCCATCAGAGAGATGCAAATTAAAACCACAGTGAGATACCACTTCACACCTGTCAGAATGGCCATCATAACCAAATCAACAAACAAGTGTGGGCAAGGTTGTAGAGAAAAGGGAACTCTAGTACATTGTTGGTGGGAATGCAGACTGGTGCAGCCACTGTGGAAAACAGTAGGGAATTTCCTCAGAAAACTAAAAATGGAACTGCCTTTTGACCCAGCAGTTCCACTGCTGAGATTATACCCCAAGAATCCTGAAACACCAATTCAAAAGAACCTATGCACCCCAATGTTCATAGCAGCACAACTTACAATAGTCAAGTGCTGGAAGCAACCTAGGTGCCCATCAGTAAATAAGTGGATGAAAAAACTGTGGTACATTTACACAATGGAATACTATGCAGCAGAAAGAAAGAAGGAGCTCCTACCCTTCGAGACAGCAGGTATAGAACTGGAAAGCATTATGCTAAGTGAAATAAGCCCAGTGGTGAAAGACAAATACCATATGATCTCACCTATAAGTGTAATCTAATCAACAAAACAAATAAGCAAGCAAAATAGAACCAGAGACATTGAAATTAAGACCAAACTGACAGTAACCAGAGGGGAGGTGGGAGGGAATAATGTGGAAAAGGGGGGAAAGGTTTTCAAGGAACATGTTTAAAGGATACATGGACAAACCAAAGGGAAGAAGGATAGAGGGTAGGAGGTGGGGATGGCTGGATTGGGGGGAGTAGCGGAGGGAAATGGAAACAACTGTACTTGAACAACAATTTAAAAAAAGGAAAAAATAAATAATTTAAAGGAAAAAAACTATGGTTCATGTACATGATAGAATACTACGCAGCAGAAAGAAAGAAGGAGCTCCTACCCTTCACAACAGCATGGATGGATCTGGAGAGCATTATGCTAAGTGAAATAAACCAGGCAGTAAAAAACAAATACCATATAATCTCACCTATAAGTGGAACCTAATCAACAAAACAAACAAGCAAGCAAAATAGAACCAGAGACATTGAAATAAAGAACAAACTGACATTAACTAGAGGGGAGGTGGAGGGGATAATGGCAGAAAAAGGGGAAAGGGTCATCAAGGAACTTGTTTAAAGGACATGTGGACAAAGCCAACGGGGGATTGAATTGAATGTGGGAGGTGGGGGTGGATAGGGTGGGAGAGAGTGGTGGTGGGAAAATAGAGACAACTGTAGTTGAACAACAATTTAAAAAACCTGGTAAAAAAAGAAAAAATAAGCTTATATATCTCTTGACGCTTCAATTTTTTTCCTCTTAAGAGGGAGAATACTTAAATTTTGGTGATCTCATTTGTCATTTCACACCCTTTGGAGGTAGTTGGGGGAAAAAGTTGATGTTATCTCCATTTGTTGGGGGTGGGGCTTGGGAAAGAAGGAATTAAAGTCCAGTGTGAAAAGAACACAGGCTTTGGAGTCACGCAGATGAGGTTCAGTTGCTGGCTCCTCTGTTTTCTGTTATGTGTTCCAAGACCCATTTTCCTCATCTGTCTAATGAGGGTAAGCAGAGGGTTGTTTGGAGGCCTAAGGAGATAATACTCACAAAACAAATAAACTGCATGTAAATGTGGCTGTTCTTGTGGTTTTGTGTGTGGTGTGACTTTTCACATTAGCCCAGGGTCACAGTCAGATGGGGACCCAGGTCTCATTCCTCACTGAGTACTGAATGAACTTCTTCACCAGGGTTTATTGTTCATTTACATTTTAAAATCGAAGTGCTTGTTTTGGACATATCACCGGTTCTGTGTTTTCAGCTCACCATGTGCAATGCCCATTATGTCAAAATTCCAGATTTACCTTGTGCCACAAGGCAAAGTTAGTGTTAGTGAATCCATGTGACCGACAAGGAATATAACACAGGTTCTGTCAGGTGGTTTTAGGGGCAGCTTTTCTCAGAAAGTGAAAGCAGCAGGTGTTCATTGAGTACTTACTACATGCTCAACACTGTGTGAAGTAGGGGATACAAAAGAAACCCTTTATTTCTGTCTAGTAGGACTGACAGTGTTTTGGTGAAATATGATGTTATTGAAACCTGACATGATTAAAGAACAATAATAAACTATGTGATTCAGTCATGTTAGTTAAGTGGGCTCTGATGTGGGCACCACATGGACTCTCATAGACTGATGGATCAAGAGATAAGTAAATCCACACTTAAAGCCTGGTTTGATAAATAAGAATGAAGTTCATACAGGGAGTGCAGAGGAGAGGTTGTGTGGTGTGTGTGGATTTGGGTGGTGGTGTGGGCTGCAGGGGAAGTGATGCTTAAATTGATCCTGATAATAATGGAGACCCTGGACAGAGGAGTACTGAGTGACGAGGACAGAAAACCACACTTTTAAAGGCACTGAAAGATGAGAGAACCTGGGGGTGATGAAGAATAGCATTTGTTCTGTATTCCTGATGGTCTGAGCTTAGGGTTTATTGGGTTATGGGTGGCAGAGCAGGCTGGAGAAGTGAGCAAGGGATAAGTTATTAAAGACATTTTGTGCCATGCTGAGGAGTCTGAGCATCTAGGCATTGGCAAGGGATGACCATATCAGTGTTTCAGAATGATCACTCTAGGAGGATCTTCCAATAAAACAGGTGAGAAATAGGGCCTGGATCAAGTCTTAGAAGAAAGAAAAAAATGAATGAATGAATGAATAGTAGAGTGAGTAAATAGATGTACTCACTATGTTGTAGGAGTTCAGGGTACGGGGATGTTATAGTGGGGATTTGAGGGACACTCAATGATGGGGGAAGATTTGAGTGGCCAGCCCAATGACTTGCCTATAGTAGACAGCCAATAACCTGGGTATTGAATGGCAATAGGGTTTATATGAGAGAAAGACTTAATGTGTGAAATGGTAAAGGAGACAAATCTAACAGGAAAAGAGTGGTACACATATACACACTGGTTGTACAATTTTTGGAAGACTTTGAATTGCTAAGTTAAGGAGTTTGAACTTAATTAATTAATAGGAAGCCATTGAAGATTCTTAAACAAATATTTTGACATCTTCAATTTGGATTAGAAGTGTGTTCATATTTTGGTCCTCTTTATCTTGGTAGTGAAGATGTGTCTGGTGAGATGAAACTCGTTCTGATTCTTACATTTACGGAAACATGACAGAGACAGCATTACTTTGGATTGGGGAAAAAAAGTTAGAGGAACCCATTTTGACTGGGGAGACTGTGGAATGTCCACTGTAAGGCTATAAGGGGAGCTGAGGCAGAAATGAATGAGTGCCCATGTGAGATTTTTGGTGACATCAGTCTAGAGAGGGATGGAGTGAACAGAAAGGTGAGAGAAACTGCTTGCCCTGTGGAGTCATTTAGGGGTAGTGAGTATGTGGTGTGCATGGTCATTATCTCCTTCCATCCCATAGCAGGCATTAATTGACCCTATTGAGCTCAGTGGTAGTCTTGGAGTTGTTGTTAACACAGTGCTCCAGGCAACTGCTCTCAGTTGTTCACAGCTGGCAAACCTATCTGTCATGTCTGGAATAAGAAATGAATGAGAAATAGATTATAACTGTACTCACAGTGAGAACCAATTTTACTTTTCCAGGTGGAACTTGCAGAAATCTGCACCAGGAGTGAGCGTTACATTGGCACCGAAGGAGGAGGGATGGACCAGTCCATATCCTTTCTTGCAGAAGAAGGAACTGTAGGTGGCATTGAGCTCTTTGGGAGTATCAACTAGGGGAAGTTCACTCAGAGAAGAAGGCTATGAGATCCCCAGGGTGCTTAGTTTGGGGGAAAATATTCTGTTAAACTCTGTTGTAGGATTGTATTTCTCAACTCCTTTGTAACTCACAGCTACCACCACTTCACCTCTTCTGTTTCATGTTGATCTCTACTCCCTTAAGCTTCCACAATGGTACCTCAAGTCTGTTTTCCTCTTGTGTGTAGGGTTTTTTTTTTTTTTTTTTTTTTTTCTAATTCATTGTTAGGATGAGATTTCTCAACTCCCTAGTTATTGAGACCTCTTTTCCTTCTCTTGTCCCAAATCACTTCATCTCATGGCATTTTCATGTTGGTTTTAAACCCAAATGTTACTTTTCTTACCGCATATATTCAAAACCCCTCTTTTTGTAATTTACTCTTTGGTATCATTTTTCTGTGTCAACATTTTTGGGGCTTCAGTGGTGAGGAAAAGAATGTTGACAGTAACCCAGGAATGAATTCCTTAGCTGGATACCACTTCCCCTTGGCTATCACCTTCCTTAGGCAGAGCAGAGGTTTGGGCTGTTGGTCTTAAACTGCCCATCTCCAAAGTGGAAGCAGACATGTCTTTAAAATCTTTTCTTAGTTTTTCATCAGATTCCTACAGGCTTGGCTGTTTTCCCAGAATACCTGGATTCTTTCTTATTAATAGTTTTTGTTGTTGATTCCCCTAAGCCAAAGTCATGAGGCATGAATAAATTTGGTTTAATGCTAAGCAAATACTCTGAGCGTTTTGGACGAGACCTGACAAGCAGGCATAATGCTAACATCAGGCAAGAGTCCTGATGTTAATATAAGTTAGATACTGAATCTGAACAAAGTCCCAATTTGTTGGGCTTGCAAAGCACTTCACTATCTGGGCCCTGCTTTACCCCTCCTATCTACCCTCTCGCCACTCCTCACCCCTCAAACTCTAAGCAGCAGCTAACTTTCAATTCCCAAAGTTCTGTTAACACCTCATGGTGTTTTTCCACCTCTGTACTTGCCTACGCTCTTCCCTCTTCTCGACATCCTAATTTGGCGAAGAAACCATTTGCCTGCCCAACTTATGCTTATCCTTTGAGCCTTAGTTTAAATTTCAGTTTTTTTCAAAGGAGCCTATACTAGGCTATATCTGATCAGGCACTTCAAGTACGTGTCTGTATAGCGCTCTGCACTTCGCTACCGTGTAACACAGCCTGGAAATGTACTTGTCTACTTGACTGCCTTTCCCACTAGATGGCAAGGTCTGTGAGGGTAGGGACAGTCTGTCTTGTTCACTGTTGTATCTCTAATGCCTAATGTGGTAACAGGAAGTTAGTGAATAATATTTGAAGGAATCAATGCATTTTTAGGAAAAAAAATTTACTAAGATATACAGTGCATAAATGGTTAACCATTTTCTGAATTGTAAAACATCATACCTTACGTGTTGTATTTCCTCCAATAGGCCAAGTTGATTGAATTTAGTCCTCTGAGGGCAACTGATGTGAAACTCCCAAGTGGAGCAGTGTTTGTGATTGCCAGCAGTTGTGTGGAAATGAATAAGGCAGCGACCGCCCATTTCAACACCAGGGTGATGGAGTGTCGTCTGGCTGCAAAGGTAGGGACTTGGCAAACTAGTGAAACTTAAGTAAGTGTTCTCTCTTTGCTCCCTATTACTTTGTCTCTTTACCTAAAATTTAGGGAAATATTCTGACTGCAGCAATGTTCTAACTGAAGGTCTTTGGGTGAGCAATCCAATTCTAAACTCAGAAGATAAATAGGCCTATAGGAGTGCAACCTTTAGCTATTGAGAAGCTGTATGAACTTCACAGTCGCGTCTTTTAGGGTGGCATTGGGTCAAAGAGGACAGCTTATATATGTGAGACACAGGCTGTGGGTTAGGTCTATGGGTGGAAAGATGGTTGGAGGTGATTGATGGGAAGTGACCATAACTGGTCTTGTTTCCTCAACAAAAGTGACGGCAGTCTCACCCCGTGGTCTCTTACATGCGTCATTTTGTACTGGGCCATCCCTGGTTACTTTAAAAATACAGGCCTGGTGTAGCCCTCCCTGTGCCCAGAAGACTTCTATGTGTCTACTAGGGAAACACAAGCCAGAGAAAGTCTTGCCAGTTCTTTGTTCCATGGTTTAGAAGACCCTTGCCAGTCAAGCCTTAAGTCTGCTTAGGAAGTATGAAGAGCAGCATGCAAAAGGATACAGAACGTAAGAATAGAGAGAGTAAAGAGTTAAAGTTATGGGGGTAAAAATTCCCTTTGTAAATTACATAAATGTCTAACCAATATGCTCTATGCTTGAAATTAACAGAAAAATATTGAATGTCGACTATAATTGAAAAGTAAAAAAAAGAGAGAGAAAAGAAAAAAGAAATAGAAGATGGTTAGTATGTGATCAGGTGGTACATAACCAGATGCTCTGAAACATGACACAGAAATGAAATGTTATGGAAGAGCCAGGAAAGCCCATGGCATGACTAGAGAGTCAGAGAGAATTGGGGCTGGGAGCTGGGGAGTGGAATCTGGGGAGCTCCACTGTGCTTTCTCCCAACCATTCTTCAAAACGCAGTTAGAATTATGGTTTAGAAATTTAAGTCTGCTCAGGTAATTCTCCTGCATAACACCTTTCAAAAGCTCCATTTCATTGGAATGGAGCAAAAGTCCTCTTCAGCCCCTGGCATTGTGCTTAGGCTAGGCTGAAGTAGGCGCAGGGAAAACATTTGTTGAATAAGTGAATGACTGCACCCTATGTGCCTGCCCAGTTTCACAGGTTTTTACAAGTACATGTCGTGTGCCCAGCCCTGGGCTAGCTACCCTGGAGATGTGTAGGGTGAGGTTCTCCCCTTTAACTGACTTGCTCCTTCACCCCTTACCTTACTCTCACCCCTTGAGCTTTGTGAGGTTGAGGAGAGTAGAGATGAGGAACCAGAAAAAAATAAGAGTTTTTTTCCCTGGAAAATTTTGGGGTTAAACCTTTTTTTTAAAAAAATCATTTTCTTAGAAATTTAAAATTTTTTAAATTTGGAATTTGCTCATATAATTTCTAAAAATTATGCAAAAGATGTGTTTTAATATCAAACGTGCACAGTATTTAATTAATATATATCTACGAGAAGAAGTAGTACAGTAAACTTTTCCATACCAAGGTTTCAGTGACCTTTACTCTTCCTTTAGGAGAAGCTTCCTCTTTCAGGAGATGGAAGAAATTAGTGTCTTATTTGTTTCAGGGCTTATTCATGTTGGCTGGTTATTTTGTGGTCGATGAGTAAATGTTGCCTTCCTGAGGAGACCTCAAACATACACAACATTGTTTTCAAAGTTTTATCACGAAATTAGGTATCCTCTAAGAGATCCATACATGAGCTAGACAAGGATGAAAACGTAAAATGGCTTCACCTTGTGACTACTCTCTTCCAAAGATTCAAGAAGAAAGTGAGAAATAAAATCTCGGTGCTGAATCTCTCTCTGTAGGGAAAGTTGTCAGGATAAGGGGCATGTCTTTTGAGAGTTAACTACAAAAAGTGCATCTCTTTTGAAAGCAGTAGCTGAAAACCTTAAATCACTGCAGAACCTCCTGTTCTTGAGGATGGCTTCTGAGTTTAATGGTACAACTCCATATGTGTTTTAGAGGAACTTTGGTCAGCAAAATTGGCGTCTGCATTTGGCTTTTTGCCTCATGCTCCTCACAGTTGTTGTAGATAAAACACGTTTTTAAAAATACTCTGAATTTTCTCTTTTTAAAGATATGTAAGGGAAAAAAAGTGAAAGACTTTATTAAGGTGGAGAATGTTTTCTAAACCATGGTGCAGCAAATCACTGAATCCAAGATTATGTATAAAGAGGAAATAGAGATAAAATTGATAACATGGTCTACACACACAGATCTTGATGTTAAGATTATGTTTTTTTATAGGAATATGGGCTAGAAGTCTGCTAAGCATATATTCCTTACAACATGGTTCCATTTTCCCATTTTCATTAATTTGTGAATGAATATGATCTTTGTTTGGAAATGGCCTCATTAAATCAGGAACTAAACTCCCATATTAAAAAGGTAAAGAAGCTTGTCTAAATCTGCACAAACTTTGTTTTCAGACAATAAAATGAAGTGTCAGTGGAGAAATGCCTTCTCAGAATAGTGTTGAAAATGAGACTGATTAGATAAAGTTGCATATGCCAAAACTGTAATGAATAATATTTTTCTTCTTCTTTTTCCTCTTTATTTTGAAAATAAGTACCTTTTATTCTAAGTACAGGGAAGTACACTAAATCAATAAAGATGGTTTTACTTTGTTTTGCCTTAATGTTGATAGTTTCTTGTATTCGTTTAAAAAAATCTTATTTCAGTTGTTAGTATACAATATTATATTAGTTATATTAGTTTTAGGTATTAAAATATAGTGATTTGACATTTTATACCTTACAATGGAATCACCCCACTAATTCTAGTAATCATCTGTCATCATGCATACATCACAGCATTATTGACTGTATTCCCCTTCACCTTCTTACTCATCTCCCTACCCACTCCCTTCGGGTAACCATCCCTTTGGTCTGTCTTCTATTCTACTCTACTCCACTTCTATTCTATTCTATTTTATTCTATTCTATTCTGTTCTATTCTATTCTATTCTATTCTATTCTATTCTATTCTATTCTATTCTATTCTTTTTTATCCTCATTGGAGGATATGCTTATTGATTTTTTTTTTTTTTTAGAGAGAGAGGAAGGGAGGGAGAGAGAGAGGAAGAGAAACATCAATATATGCATGTGAGAGAAAAATATTGATTGGTTGCTTCTTGCATGCACTCTGACTGACCAGGGACTGAACCCACAACCTAGGTATGTGCCCTGACTGGGAATCAAACCCTCAACCTTTTGGTTTATGGGACAGCACTACAACCTACTGAGCTACACTGGCCAGGGCTCTATCTTTTATTCTTAAATTTTGTTTCTCTCCTTCTCTCTCCTTCCCCCTCCTCTTTTTTCAGCAGGTTCCAAAAACTAATTGATGTAACATCATTAAAAATCAGTCTTGTAGAGCCATTTGGACTAAATAAAAGCAAACTCAACAGAGATTTATAATCATCACTTGCGTAAATGATACTTTTAAAAATTAATTTAATTTAATTTATTTTTTATTTAATCTTTATTGTATTTTTCCATTACCATTTAGTCCCCTTATACACCCCCTTCTTTCAGCAATCACCACACTGTTGTTCATGCCCATGAGTCCTTTTCCCCTTTTGTTCAGTCCCTCCACCCTCTAACCCCCCTCCCATTAGCTGTCATCCTGCTCTCCATCTATGAGTCTGGCCCCATTTTCCTTGTTAGTTCAGTTTGTTCATTAGATTCCACATATGAGTGAAACTGCATGGTTGTATAAATGATACTTTTCAGTGAAGCACATTTTTATGTTCTCAAACTTACAAAGTGTCCAGACATCTTTGATGAGCACAAAAATTTTCATATTTTACATGTATTCAGTGGCTACAACTTTTCCAGAAACGTTTTATGTCTATAAAAAAGAATACCCTTTCATTATATTGAGGGATAAAATGTGTTATGCCAATAATAAATATGGGAAATCAAAAAGGGAAGAGAAATTTTGGTACTGCTTTTTGCATACCCTGAGCTCCTTGTGGCAACATGTGAAGCAATGCAGAGAGTTTCATGTGGTCCTTTGACACTTCAAGGGAAATTTGCACTGTGATTCCTTACAGAGCCTGTTTGGTCAGGGGCCATCACACATCCAGTTTTTTTTAGCTCCTGCTACTTAGTGGTCAATATGGAACTTATTCTCTGTCCACCGATAGACTGCGAGGAAAAGTGGGCATAACATTCTCAGGGCTTTGGCAGTTTCCTAGAATTTGAGTGAGGAAAACCCAAATACCCCAGAATGTAGCCAGTTTCACTGAGACTGTTGATTCAGTTGAGCACACTCTGCCAGAACTCTAGTGTGGAGAATTCCTGGCCTGCTGAGTCCAAGCTGCAGGGCAGAGGACGCACAGACTGGGGAATAGGGTTGGTGCGTGTAGTGGACCGGGTGGTGGCAGGGCCTTCAGTGCTGTGCTGAGGATCATCCAGGCTTGGTCCTGCAAGTGGCAGGAGCCACTAGTGTTTTTAGCAAGGTATTTTGGAAATATTAATCTGGCAGCAGGATCTTCTGCCTTGGATGAAGACAAGTGGGTCTTAAAGTGTCAGTGAGGATGGGATACAAAGGGAGGGATGTGAGAGATGCTATGACTGGACCTACTAAAGGGTCAGGTTTAAGGCTTTCTGTGATTGGGTTTCTATCTTCCTTTGGACATAAACACCATTGTTTGGAGAAAGTTTTCTTGACCACCTCCCTACTTCCGTTGTGTTTTAACACAACGGAATGTCCTTTCACATGCTCTTACCACATCCTGTATTTTTCTATTGTAGCAGCTTATCACATCTGGATTTACTTCTTCACTGTGTAATTATTAAACATCTGCCTTCTTGGGTAGTCTGAGCTCCATGAGGTCAGGAGCCCTGACTGCCTTATTCACTGCTGTCCGCTGAGGCCTGAGAAATAGTAGATGCTCAGTAACACTCATTGCATGCAGATGAAGGTGAAATGTTGAGTCTATGGGGCTGCAGTTTTCCGCTGAAATGATGGATGGAAAGCACTGCCACGGATGGGTTTGGAGAAGATAGTATGGAAGGTGACTGGAAAGTGGGAGACGATGACATTTCCTCATGGAATTTTCTTATAACTGATTAGATATTTGAGCTTGGATTGTATCCCTGGGCGAGGGCTATAGCCTTCAGATATACTTGTTTTGAGGTAATAGTTGAAATCAAGAGCTTAGTTCAGATTGCTGAGAGAAAGAGTGTGGCAAGAGGAGATCAAAAGGCCAGAGGCTGAAACTGGGAGAGAGCTTCAGTTGAATAATTAGGGGAGAAAAGTGAGTCATGGATGAATTTTGTATAAGGACCAGGGAAGTGAGAGGGAAACGAGGAAAATTCATTGCTACAGAAACTAATGAAACAGGGAACATGAAGAAGATAGATAATGAAAAGTGCCAGAGCCACTGGTTCCTTAAGGAATAACAGGACTGGGAAAAATCCGGTGGCTTTGGAAGTGATTTTGGAGATAAGGAAGGGCCTCCAAGAGGCCACATGCAAGAGTTCGAGTGGCTCCTGAGGGCCGGGAAGCAGTGCCGCTGGGCCGCTGGGCCTAGTTGTTGGACAGCGAAGGAGAGGGAGAAATGAAGAGTATTAGCTTTAGGAATAAGACGTTTTAACACAGGAAACTTCTGTATGTATATGTTTGAAGACCCAGGAAAAAGTGTCAGGTGGGAGAGAACTAGCTAGAGAGGCAGCGCAATGTGGAGAGGGAAGGAGACCTGACCCTCACAGAGGGCCTCTTTCTGGGCTGAGAAAGGTGCTGCATGTCTCTTTTTTTTTAATCTTATATAATCTTCACAATAGCTTGTGAAGCAGCCATTAAGTGTCCCACTTTACCTGGGAATTTCCTGCCAAGGTAGGTTGTGACTTTTTTGAAGTAGGCGCAGGAGTCCACATCTCTCTCTGCCCCTCCTCTTTCCATTGTGTCTCTTAGGAGTTAGGCGTCCAGAGCATGCTGCTTGGGGATGCTATGGGCAGCCCATGCTGAGGGTGCAGTGAGGAGATCCATTGTGCCCAGCTGCGTAGATTTCTTCTGTGGCCTGCAAACTAATATAGAGAGCGTGAACAGTAGTTGGAAGGAGGTGAGGGGCAGATGAGCAAAGCAAAGAAGTATGGACAATAAAAACAGCTATGTATGATCCCATTTATTTCAAACTATATGTTTGTAGGTATGCATAAAGTGTGCATGAAGAAATGTATGATAGGATGGCTATCAAAATGGCAGTTGGCAGTTATCTCATTGGGTGATTATAGATGATTTATTTTACTTTAATTTGTTTTGTACTTGGAACTGAATGTTTTTCAGTTTTAGAAAAATGGTGTGTGAGTTGTATAATCAGAAACAACATCACGGCTACTTTTATTGTGTGGAAAAAAACTTAAATGAATTGCTTTTAGAGGTAATGCAGAAAGGGATTAGAAATTTTACCCTTTGCTGACCTGGTGAGGAGCCATCTTGGTACTTTTCCCATTGTTTTGTTAATAGCGCTGCATGTCATGGGAATGGCAAAGAGAGGTGGATCTGACAGACAGGCCCCTGTCTTAGCATTCTCCTTCCTACCCTACTCTCTTACTGGAAGCCCCAGATGCTCAGACTGAGGGCTCTTTCTAAGTGCAGGAGAGTGCTTAGTTTGCACCTGGGACAACCTGGAAGTGCGACTGACCTAATTCCCTTTGGAAGCAGCCCTCAATCAATGACAGATGAGAATTAGTGGGTAAATGGCCCAGCTTCCATGCCCATGGGTAGATGACGTCTGAGGTTTATGTATACTGGTCCTAGAGGATCCAGCAAGCCCCGCCTCATGTGACCATGTCAGTGCACCTCATAATGACTTCTCTTCCAGTCTCACTCTGCTCCTTCTACCAGTGTTTCTGGGTATCACTGACCCTTCGAATTCTTGTCTTAGGCTCTTCTTCCAAGGGGAACCAACTTAAGACGGGGCCCTAGTGCTATTTATCTGCCTCTTTCCATGACTGTGGACAAAGCACTTGTTTCCTGCTTTCTTGTCCACAGAGCATGGAACAGGCTCAGGGACCTCCAGGAAGTGGTATCTCATATGAACACTAATGTTTGCTGTGGTGAAAAGAAAATGGTGAATGTAGACAAAGAACTGCTTTCTTTGATTTTTCTCACCCTGCTGTTAAAGTGAGGAACTTGTGATGAAGTGACCCATATCCCTGATTCATAGCTCTGCTTCACCAATGTGAAGTGCGCCAGCCACCAGGGCTGTAAGTGGCAAATTCCTGCATGAAGTTCTGTCTTTGAGCAACAGCGATCTTACCCACCCCCTTCCCTCATATGCAAGTCATCCTTCTGTTTTCTGAGCCAAATTTCAAAGGGCTTCAGTGGCTTTTCTAGTTTACTCCTACAATGTAGTAGACATGCTCAGTGGCTCAGGGCTGTGCAGATGCCGTTGATGGCATGTGGTAGATGTCATTCTTATTGAAATACACACCAAATGGGCTGTGTGGATCCTCCAGCCGAGGGCTAAGCGAATCCAACAGCAAACTGGGATATTGCTGGAGTGGATGTGAACCTCTGTATGTTAGGGCCTCTGTCTGTGCTAGAAGGGCACACAGGGAGGCTGCCTTTGACAACCTTGCACCAGGCATCCCTTGCAGACTTTCTCCTTACACATCCGTGCACCAAATTCCTGTGATGTAGCACCTGAGGCAGCGTGACTTTGGGGATTTAGAGATCATCACTGACTGAGAGGTTCATAGGACGAGCTCATTCTCATTACTTGGGAGCCATTCTTTGATGTTTTCTTCTTTTTCTCCTTCTTCTCCTTCTCCTTGTCTTTCTTCTTTGAAGGAACTCATCTATCAAAGTGTTTTTGAAATCATTGGAATGTTTACTTCTAACACTAACCTTAGTTTATTCTTTGAAAACCATTTCTATGACCGAGTGGTGATTTAAACTAATAGGAGTAGCAGGACATAGATGTCAGCCAGACCTCGCTGAGAATGCGGCCTTGGGGAAGCGAGTTACAGGAACCTGGGTTCATCTTCCAACTTTGTTTCTTTGGGCAAGTCACTTACTCTCATCTCTCAAATAGAGTAGTAGCACCTATCTCGCAGAGCTGCCAAAGATGAACAGAAATAAGCACATCTGGAATTGTTTTGTAGCACCATACAAACTTCATTGCTTATCTCAGTTGGATTTGGGCCTGTATTTCGAGAAAGCATCGTTCTCAGAGATCATCGACTTCACCTCTTTTTTTTTTTTTTTTTTTTTTTTTTTTTTTTTTAATATATTTTATTGATTATGCTATTACAGTTGTCCCATTTCTCCCCCATCATTCCCCTCCACCCTACCCACCCTCTCCCACCCACATTCCCCCCTTTAGTTCATGTCCATGGGTCATAAGTTTTCTAGCTTCTACATTTCCCATACTATTCTTGCCCTCCCCCTGTCTATTTTTTTCCCATTATCTATGCTACTCATTCTCTGTACCTTTTCCCCCTCTCTCCTCCTCCCATGCCCCTGTTGCTAACCCTCCATATGATCTCCATTTCTGTGGTTCTGTTCCTGTTCTAGCTGTTTGCTTAGTTTGCTTTTGTTTTAGGTGTGGTTCTTGATAGCTATGAGTTTGTTGTCTTTTCACTGTCATAGTTTTATCTTCTTTTTCTTAGATAAGTCCCTTTAACATTTCATATAATAAGGGCTTGGTGATGATGAACTCCTTGAACTTGACCTTATCTGAGGAGCACTTTATCTTCCCTTCCATTCTAAATGACAGCTTCGCTGGATAGAGCAATTTTGGATGTAGGTCCCTGCTTTTCAAGATTTCAAATATTTCTTTCCAGCCCCTTCTTGCCTGGAAGGTCTCTTTTGAGAAATCAGCTGACAGTCTGATGGGAACTCCCTTGTAGGTGACTGTCCCCTTATCCCTTGCTGCTTCTAGAATTCTCTCCTTCATTTTAATCTTGGCTAATGTAATTACGATGTGCCTTGGTGTGTTCCTCCTTGGGTCCAACTTCTTTGGGACTCTCTGAGCTTCCTGGATGTCCTGGTAGTGTATTTCCTTTGCCAGATTGGGGAAGTTCTCCTTTATTATTTGTTCAAATAAGTTTTCCACTCGTTGCTGTTCTTCTTCCCCTTCTGGGACCCCTATAATTCGGATGTTGGGACGTTTAAAGATGTCCCGGAGGTTCCTAAGCCTCTCCTCATTTTTTTGAATTCTTGTTTCTTCCTCGTCTTCTGTTTGGTTGTTAGTTTCTTCCTTCTGGTCCACTCCATTGATTTGAGTCCCAGTTTTCCTTCCATCTCTATCAGTTCCCCATGCATCTTCCTTCATTTCACGGATTGTAGCCTGCATTTTTTCATCTAGTTTGTGAGCAAAATCAACCAATTCTGTGAGCATTTTGATGACCAGTGCTTTGAACTGTGCATCTGACAGGTTGGCTATCTCTTCACTGCTTAGAGGAATTGGCTCTGGGGCTTTTATTTGTTTTCCGGTTTGAGCCATTTTTGGTGGTTTTGTTGTTGTTGTTGTTGTTGTTTTGGTTTTAGTCTGGTCGCAGCTATTACGTAGTGAGGGGGTGGAGCCTTAGGTGTTCCTCAGGGCGGGGCAGCCCAGTCGCTGGGTTGTGACGCTATAGGTGGGGGCGGGGTCTGAGAAGGAGCAATGGCGCCTGCTCTGCTCTCTCCTGGACTCCGGCCCTTTCCGCTGCTTCCCCTTCACCTGGATTATCTGCGCACGCACACGTGCTGTTACGTAGTGAAGAGTGGAGCCTCTGGCGCTCCCCGGTGCGGGGCAGCTCAGTCACTGGGTTGTGACGCTGTATGTGGGGGTGGGGCCTGAGAGGGAGCAATGGCGCCTGCTCCGCTCTCTCCTGGATTCAGTCCCTTCCGCCACTTCCCCTCCGCCTGGACCGTCTGTGCACGCGAATGTGGGACCACCTGGTCAGCCAGCCGCCTTGTGCGGCCTCACTGGGTTTGCACAGTTGCCCCCCTGTGCCCAAGGACCGCCAGCCGCCACCTGTGCACCTGGGAACTGCCAGCCGCTGCTGCTAGTGTTCCTGGGTCCGCACCTCCACTTTCTCCTGCCGCGACTCCGTCCCTCTTACCGGTCTGGATGAATGGTTGTTGGACTTCCGTACAGTTCAGTTCTCTATAAGTTCTGGTTGTTTTCTTGTTTCTAAATATTTGTTGTCCTCAATTTTGGTTGTGAGAGGAGGCACAGTGTGTCCGCCTACGCCTCCATCTTGGCCGGAAGTCCACCTCTTTTTTTGTACAAAATAAATACGTTATATGTTTTCCTCTTGCATTATGTATGCCGTTATAAATTTTCTGAAATTTTATTTTTGGAATATAGACCAGGAATGAATAAATTAAGCAAATGAATGAATAGGTCAGTCTGTAGAGGTATCAAATTTAACTCTGCGAATAAACACTAACAAAATGTGCTAAGCAAATAAGGTCAGAAGAAAGGTTTTTGTTTGTGTTTTTGTTTTAAAAATGGCACCAGGTTCTGTGAAATCACTGAACAGGAAAATATAATCCTATTGTCTCTTTTCCAAGTTCTGCCTGAAATCATTAACTCCTTTCAAATGTATGAGCCAGAGGTTTATAAAGAAGATTAATGAATATAAGAACTGATGTTATTAACATTTGTCAGAAGTGAGTAGCCCTAAGCAGAGTACAATGGTCTTTTGGTAAACCCTGCTTCCTGTTGGAAAGAAAGAAAATCAAATCATCAGCATAATAGGCGAGTAAATCAGATGCACATTGCCTTGAAGACTGATTTCCCCTTCTTCAGCTTGCTTCTTTTTGCTGCTTGTGCTGTCTGCACCTGCTGTCTCCACATCCAGGGACTGAATTTTACAGACCTCCGGAAGAGAGAGATCTTTGCTGTTTTGATTGTCTCCAACCTGCTCTGAAGGGCTCAGTTAGTGGTTTGGGGGCAGTGAGGGAAACAGATTCTGGATGGCGGTTCCAGTGAGTGAATCTGGTCACAAAGGTTTGGTTTGTACTCAACTGCCTTCAGCGGAAGGCGGGGGGGTGCCTCAGAATGCACCTGGAAGCCAGACTCTTTTCTTGAGGGTGGAGAAACATATAGCTCTACCAGTACCAGCAACCTAATGCAATGGATGTTCATAAGGTCACCAATGAGGTTTTCATTTAAAATCTGGGACTTTACTCCAAACACCCAGATACTTAAATTCATTTGCCATTTCAAAGAGGCATGTAGTAAACAGGAAGTACTCTAATGAAATTGGGCATACAGTGTCCACCTCAGGACCCAGGTCATGAGAGATCTGAGTAGGGTTTTGTTGTTTTTTTTTTTTTTGGTAGACTTTATAGAGAGTGATATATTAGGGGTGAGCTGAATAGGGATAAAAGAACAAAATTATTCAAAGAAATAGCCCTGAGGAAAAGTGGTGACAGGCAAAAAATTGGTGGAATATTGGTTTTTATTTTTATTTTTTTTAAGAAAAATACTTAACTAGCCTGTGACTGTCATACAAGCATGCTTAATTCCAAACATCTGAACCCAGTGTGCATTTGCAAGCAATGGTGGGAAATGTGGATAGGTCGAATGGAAAAAAGCAAAATAAAACAAAAACAACTTACAGTTGAATCTGGCTAATTAAAGTACCACACATCAATTTCTGCAGTGAACATTGACCATTATCTTGGTTTCAACTTGCAGCTCCTGGCTAAGTACAAAGGCCTGCAATGGGGTAAAGTGCTGCGGCTGGAGGAGGTGCAGGCCGACCTCCGGGTCGGTCTGGAAGAAATGCTGCTGATCACAGAGGATGCTCTTCACCCAGAGCCCTACAGCCCTGAGGAAGTTTGCAGGTGTTTGGGAATTAGCCTGCAGGAATTTCGGACCCAAATCCTGAGTCCAAACACTCAAGATGGTGAGTCTGCTGGAGAAAGTAAGGGAATGGGTTGCTCTCCCACTCATAGCTGAAAAGTCTACAACTTCCACGAGGATCTTGCTGAATCTGAAGCATGCTTGAGGAGGTTTGGAGAATGGGTGTGTTTTAGCAAAGTTAACTGTCTAAATTCTAGGCTTCATGAAATTCAGTTTTCCATTCATCAATAAACATTTCCTGGTCTGCTATATGCCAGGTATTCTGGTGAGGCAAAGGTGAATGAATATTCAAGGCTCCTGACCTCAAGAAGTTCATAATTCAATAATCCCCTTTTCATTTTTTTACCCCTATCTATATTTTCTGGTTATTATATAAAAATGTCTAGATTTGAGCAATGCTCACAACTGCTGTGGAACAACACTCTGGATGGAACGCCAGGAAGTCTTCAGTGCTTAGGTTGAAATTTGTGACCCACTTTTGTGTGTAAGCCTCCTTGATTTACCAGCTGCTTTCAAGTAATTTTGTTTTTATACTAATAACATCAGATACCTGAGATGAAGGCCAGGAAAAAGTTGGAGGTACAGAAGGAAGCCTGGGGGTATTTTTTCTTCTTAGAAGTAAAGGTTGCTTATTTGTCAGTGCTGGGTGCAGAGACATCTAGCTAAGATCCAATGGTTTCTTGAGGGAGAGTGGGGAGGCTGGGATCTTAGCACAAAGATCAGCCTCAAAGCCTCATTTCCATCCCATTCCATTTGGTTCAGTTCTGCAATTGGTTATTGAGTGCCAACAATGGATTGGTCTGCCAAGTAATTTCTTATAGACTGCAATGACTGACTGACAGCTTTCGGCTAAGATAAAGGAATTATCCGAGGGCAGAGAGGTGGTTTTGGTTTCCAACACTGTTAGATCCAATTTAATTTGATGAATGTTTACTGAGTCTGTAGAACTGAGATGAGCAGACTGGCCTACAGGCTTAATTAGACCTGCCACCTGTTTTTGTGAAATAAACTTTTGCTGGAGCACAGCCATAATTAGCCATGGCTGCTTTTGCACTGTAACAGCACAGCTGAGTGGTTGTGACAGAGACTGGATAGCCCACAAAACCTAAAATATTTACTCTCTCACCCTTTGCAGAAAAAGTCTGCTGACATCCATGCCAGGAAGGCAGTATGCCAAAGCCACTCTGCTTGGATTAGGGTCTTAGGCTTCTTCACTTACTAGATTTGTGACTGTTATCTTAGTTTTACATGTAATAGGCTTAACAGGAATACCCGCCTTAAAAGAGTAATCTGTGTAACGTGCTAAAAGCAAAGTGTGATAATGAAGGTGCTCATAAATGGTACCTACTTTTGTTATTTCTCCTTCCCTCTCCTCCTATACCTCATCTAGGACTGAGGCTGAGCATTGGGAGCACAGAGGTAAACACAACAGGGTTCTATACTCAAAGAGTTTACAAAGAAGTTATAGAAACTGATAAAGAAAAAGCTGTGCAAAACCTTTTTAGATTGCCATTTATTGAATAAATTATCTTAGCCTATTATATGTGCTTGCTTCCTCTGTCAAATATTTTTAAGTATATTTTATTGATTATGCTATTACAGTTGTCCCACTTTTTCCTGCTTCATTCCCCTCCACCTGGTACCTCCTGTCTCCCATCAATCTTAACCTCCCCACTTAGTTCATGTCCATGGGTCATGCGTATAAGTTCTTTGGCTTCTCTATGTCCTGTACTATTCTTGACATTCCCCTGTCTGTTTTATACCTACCAATTATGCTTCTTAATTGGTTCTGTGAAATACATCATTGGTATCTTGATAGGAATTGCATTGAATCTATAGATTACTTTGGAAATCATCAACAAAAGAAAAAGACAACCCACTGAATGGGAGAATATATTTACCCATACATCTGATAAGGGGTTAATATCCAAAATTTATGAAGAACCTATAAAACTCAACACCAACCCCCCCCAAACGATCCAATTAAAAGATCAGCAAAATACCTGAATAGACACTTCTCCAGTAGACATATGAAAACATGCCCAATGTCACTCATCATCAGAGAAATGCAAATTAAAATCACAATAGGATATCACCACACACCAGTCAGAATGGCTATCATCAGTAAATCAACAAATGATGGACAGGATGTGGAGAAAGGGGAACCCTTTTGTACTATTGGTGGGAATGCAGAATGGTGCTGCCACTGTGGAAAGCAGTATGTAGATACTTCATAAAATTAAAAATGGACTGCTTAGGACCCAGTGATTCTACTTCTGGAAATTTATCCAAAGAAACAACACTAATTCAAAAGAATGTAAGTACTCCTCTGTTCACTGCAGTGTTATTTACAATTGCCAAGATTTGGAAGCAGCCCAAGTATCCATTAGTTGATGAGTGGATAAAACAACTATGGGACATTTACACAATGGAAACAATGGAATATTACTTGTCTGTAAAAAAGAAAATTTTACCCTTTGCGACAGCATGGATAAACCTGGAGAGTGTTATGCTAAGTGAAACAGCCAGTCAGAGAAAGACAAATACCATATGATTTCACTGATATGTGGGACCTAGTGAACAAACTGAACGAACAAGCAAAATAGAGACAGACTCATAGATGGAGAGCAGGCTGACGGTTCTGGTGGCAGGGGTTAGAGGGTGGAGAGATCGAGCAAAATGGCAAAAGGATTCATGGACACGGACAACAGCATGGTGATTGTAGGGGGAGGAGGGCATAAGGATGATAAATGGTAATGGAAAAAGGTACGATAAAAAAACACTTAAATAAAAAGGGAAAGAAAAGGCTGATCCAGCATGGAGTAATGATTGCTGTGATGGCTGTATGTACGTGGGTCTCTGGAGACCAGAAAAGACAGAGGTCAGAGCTGGCTTTACTAATGAGATAGCAATTAGACAAAAGTTAGAGAAAAAATAGGAATTTCCAACATAGGCAAGCATTTAGAAAGACAAAACAGCAAGTGCAGAGTCAGGGAGGAGTGAGGGAGGATTATACATCCAGAGAACTACAATTAGTTGAGTGTTTTTTAAAAATTACATACATAGCAGTCAGTGATTTATTAGGCTGAGTTTGTAGAAAGGCCCAGATTACCAATGATCTTGTTCAATACTTTGTGTATTACATAGTTAATGAAATGTTAGTGGAATGAAGAAGTTGGGTAGGGCATTGGATAAAGAGTGTTTCCAGGAAATAGACTTTATATTTTGACTTAAGAAACTGACCAGTTTCTTTAATTTAGCCAATGTATATGCTAACTTAATCGGGCTGGGTGTTATGCTGGATACTGGGAAACAAAGATAAGTAGAACACAATCTCTACCTTATAGTGACCAAGTGTCTAATGGGAGAGAGTGCTACACAGCAATCACAGGAAATAACACCCCCTGCAATAAAGGTATTTATCAAGAGTCTTGAGAATACGGAGGAGAGAATGCCTAAATACCTGGAAAATGTGGCTTAAATTTGAGCTGGATCTTAAAGTTACGGACTTCCCAAGCTGTGAGGGGTGAGAGGTCATTCTAGGCAGAGAGTAGAGCCAGAGGAAAGACATAGAGACATGAGGAGTATTTGAAAATGTGCTAAGAGGTATTGTGTGCAGTATGAGTTGGATGCCAAAAATACTATTTAAAGGGATGTCAGTTAAGGGACTATTATTCTACTCTCCATCGCATAAGAGCCTGAAATTGGGGATTGTTGGTGGATATTACAACAGGTAGATTCTCAAGACCAGAAAGGAGAGTTCAGTTGTAATGCAAAATTGCCTGTGTCTAGGAAGGATGGGAGGGAAAGAAGAAGGAAGGGAAAGAAGAAAGAAGGGAAAGAAGAAAAGGAACAGAAAGTAAGGAAGGTTAAGGTATGGATGCTGAGAAAGTTAGGGAATTGTAATATGGGAAATGATTTGGGGACAAGATGATGAGTGACTATATATGTTTGTCTGGTAATATGGCAAGGCATCTAAATAAAGATGTAGAAGATATAAAAATCCAAACTATATAATTAGATTTGGGGATTTTTGGTGAAGAAGCAAAGAACCCTAATAGACACTGGGGATATTCACTGTCAAATGATCTTAAAGTAGTCTTATCATGATGTCACTTCTTAGTTCAAAAACCTTTACAGACTTACCATTACCTCATTGCCTAACTCCTTAAATGGATGTTAAGTTTTTTCTCATTGGGCCTGAACTGTCCTGTGAGGCTCCCCTTTGAGCCTGTGCCTGCCCATGTGGACCATGTTGTCTTGGCTGCACCATTCCACATACTAATTGCATCTTGATCTTGACTCTGGGCCTTTAATCTTAAATATCACTGTCCTTTTCTGAGAGGACCTTTCCCTTTTTCCTGAAATATAGTTCCTACCTACCTTAACAGTTCAATATAATTTTTTATCCTTCCTTATTCTTTTCATTCCATAGCTTCTTCTCTATTTATGTTTCTTTTTCTCTGCATCTGCCTGTCTTTCTTCCCCTTCTTTTTTTAAGCATGGTTTTGAATAAGTTAATTTCTCAGGAAACCTTGGGAAACACAAAGGATCATTTGCTAATCATAGGCCATGCATTGTTCTTTATGTATATATTTAAGTTTTTACCCCTGAAGAATAAGAATTACATTGTTTTTATAGAAAATGATGCATGCTTAAATCTTTCCTCTTTCCCTAGAACAACTTCCCTATGGGCCCACTTGAATCACTTTCTATAATTTACTTTTGTTTTGTTTGTATTCAGTAAATCTAAATTGAATGAATGAATCCATTTTGTACTTCTCAAAAGGTTCCCCCTTTTGCTTTTGGAATGGATAAATTAAAAAAAATTAATGTCACTTGATTTACTCCGTGGATCTAGCCATCTAACCTCAGCCAAATTTCCAGCTGAATTCTCTTGGCACTCCATTTTAACTTTAGGGATTAATGTTCTTTTATATCTTTGCCTTGTTCCTTCTGAGTTTATGCTTTGATTGGTCTAAGACCTTAAGCAAATGTTTCTCTTAACCCTTTGGAAGATGCAAGGCTTATTGAATGTGGCACTGTACTTAGACTGCGTGAATGGAGGCAAAAATGACATATGCCCCCAGCAGAGGACTCTGGAGGGGGCTGTCACCCCTTTATTCCAGGTTCCTACACATTAGCATGCTTAGTTTTGATTTAAACTAATATTCTGATCATGGAAATCCATTCCTTTCTCAAAGGGATGTAGAATTTGATGTTTCCTTAATGCCCAAATTGCTCTCCTTCTTTAACTGGTTATGAGTGTGAGTTGGGAGATGTTGACCTTGAGGTGACAGTGTAGGGAGAGATGTTTCTAATCAAACTGTGGCTTGCAGCCTCTGCTAAACCATCCTGACTTCCAAAGGCCCATGTGCAATTAGTATTTCTCTTTTCAAATTTTTAATAATTAAATTTAGAAATGCTTAGAGGCCCTTGAAATTAAACACACATACACACACAAAGCAAAATCCTCAAATCCTTTAGATGCTATTTAGAATGGCCGCAATCTACAACTAAGAACTGGCTAGGAATAATTTAACCATTTTATGTCAGGCCTTGGCCACAGGTAGGAACTACCTAAGGGTGTGGTACAATGTCTGAGTTTCTAAGGCTCAGGGGCCAAGCTGATTTGGGAGGGGTGTGACCCAAGAGGAAAAGATGAAGCTGTGGTCAGAGCCAGCAGAGATAGGCACAAACATGTAGGACAGCAGATAAGTTAAGAACACACGCTGGAGGATAAACAGAGGAGCCCATGAGGAATTAAATGGAAGCTGAGGTAGAAAGTGGGTCAGGTAGTTTGGGTGCCAGTTTAAAAGGGGACATTTATCAGGAGCCTTCCTTCTGGGAGGTCCAGCTTGTGCTCCGTGTTGGGGTGGCCCGGCTATTTAGAAGCACCAGGCTGAGCTGGAGACAAATCTCATTGTTTGGATTACCAACTTTGCCTGTGCTGGCCAGTGGCTGGGTAATTTAGTTGGGTTCTGTGATCTCCAAGTTCATGAGTGCCAATCATGGCTTTGAGCAAGCACTGACATAGACTGCTCTTTAGGAGGAGGGTATCTAGAGCAACCCCCGCTCCCCTGCCCGTGCACCCTGCAAAAACACCACGAAAAATGTGATTTACTTTAAGGTTTACGTATTACTCTCCACCCATATCACCTGCTTTTAGTCTCGCAGCAACCCCGGGGGCACATAGTTATATCCTCCTTTCAGAGTGAGGAAACTGAGGTCAGAGAGTTACATGTAGTTGCAAGACAGCAGAGGCAGTAAGTGCTAGAGCCCGCCCCCAAATTCCAATCTTCTGATGCAATCCAGTACTCTTTCTGCCATAACTTTTTTCTCAGTGTGTTAATAAGCTGGCCTTCACAATCCTGCACCAAGAAAGGGAGATAATATCGAATTTTGACTTTGCTTGGCTCTGTTTCATTTTTCCCCCCTAAAACTAAAGAAAGGTGATGAAGATGGGTTACTTTGTCCTTAAAGAGTTTCTTTTAGTCTATTTCCCCGTTCTGATGCTTTGGCCCTAGAAGGTGTAAAACTGTGTGGTATTAAGTAGCTTGCTTAATTTAAGGAGCAAACTCAACTTGTCCAGAATATGCTTGAGCTGTTACGTTATACAAGAACTGTGAGAAGTGCTATAGAATTTTTCTCATTCGATAAAAGTGTTCTCATAGATGATCATAGTTAAGTTTAAGGACAATAGTTTTTTTTTTAATCTAATGGGAAAGTATAAAGGTATAAAAAGAGTCAGTTGATCAGTAATGTCAATTTCCAATGAACTGTTCTCAGATATTAAGAAAATTGATTTAAAAATAGGTTGTGAAATATCAAACACTAAATTCAATGATCTCAACACATTCAATTGTTTTTCATATAAGAATTTGGAAAGCAAAGTTTTTCATAAAGAGCCTAGAAGAAACTCCAAAGGAAATTATTGACTTTTCTAGAGTTTACAGGTATTGGTGTAGCGGAAATCCTGAAAATCTGTGTGATGGACTTCTAATGAGGCCAAATGAAAGTGAGTCCTTTAGTTTTGTCTGTTGCTTCTCAGCTGTTGATTGCTCAGCTGTCTGGCCACAGAAGGCAGATTCATGCCAAAAGTTCCTTTCTAGGAAAAAGTGGGCTAAACTGTTATTCCAGATCACCCGGGGGTGATGTATGTTTCCTTTCTGAGATTTCTTCCTCCTCTTTCAGATGCATGCGTTATAAACCCCTGTTCCATGGTTCACCTTCCCTCGTCAGTGATTTAAGGTACTAAAAATGAATGTGAACACACTTTTATTCAGTATGATTTTAGAAACACAGCATCTTAAAACTCAACTTCTGTAAGGAAACCCTGGACCAGTGCAATGGTTGCTGTGGACTGGGTGGTGCCTGAGCCACTGATGGGCAGGCTGGAGCACAAACCTCCCTCTTATCCCACATGGCTAATAATGGTAGCTTGTTTCTGTCTCCTGAGGCCATTCTGGAACCACAAAAGCAGAATCCTGGAGTTTTTATTCACTTGTGTGAGAGTTTTAAAAGAACTACAGTGAAACAAATTCTGAAGGTACATTTTGATGAGGAATTGACCCCTGCCATAGTCTTAAACACACGTGACCGTCTTGGACTGACTCAGGCCCAGAACGAACCTTTGAGCTTGACCATCTCTTCATACTCTGTACCTTCAAACCCTTGAGCTCCCCAAGTGTCTTGAGTTAGTGTGATTTGGGGAGGTCCAGCAGTAGAGGAATATGGTGGATAATTAGGCCAATGAGACTAAACTTTGACCTCTGGCAGACACTCTGATCCTCTTTCTCAGAGAAGAGAGTTTTCCTCTCTCTGGAAAGCTCATCCTTTCGAGTCTTCAGCTTCAGGGAAACTGTAGCTGCTGCAGGGAAGGAGGGGGACCTCTACTTTCCTGTCAACAGCAGCCTCATAGACTCCAGTGACCTGCGACTATTAAAACAAGGTGGGAATAACGTATCCAGCCTCACATAAGGTTCACTCACAGCACTCTAGTGGCATGCTCGGAACTAAATCCTGAGAGTTGCAGCAGCCGAATGTGATCCGCGAGGCATCATCTTCCCACAGCACTTGTATCCTTGAAAAGGGGTCCTTGTTTTGTACGCTTCTATACAAAATGGTATTTCTGCAATACCTAGCAAATGTTTGCTAAGTAAATAAGTGGTTTAAATTAATGTTCTTCTTTTCATATGGAAAAGTAATAGGTAGCAGGCCAATTCAAGAACTCAAAGCATTCAAAGTCTAAAGAGTAGTTATAGCTGGCCTTTAAAGAAAATTTGTTCAAGTGCATTAATAAAAATAACAAGCACTAACATTGAGTACTATGGGCCAAGCAGTGTTCTAAGTACTTTTAAAATATTTTCTATATTTGTTTATTAATATGGCTCTCATGTTTAGAGACCCCATGAAATAGTCTTTTCAAGACTGTAAACTGTGCCATAAAGACTTGAGGACGCACATTCAAATACTGGTGCATTCGCCACTCCTCCCGACGCTCGGGCACCCCCCTAATCTCCTCACACTGTTAAGATATAACAGTCAAACTCAATTGGACAGCTCCTAGGGAATAAAGAATTTTTTGGTACGTGGTATTTCTGTATATTTGTTTGAAATTCTGTTGAAAGAAAGGCAAATGCATTTGGTTATTCTCATACAGATTAGTTTATATTCTTTAACATAATTGTTAATTACTAATGCTGAATAGTCCTTTTTCAATCTGTAAACAAAGAATACCAAGGCTTTACAGCCAACAGAACACTCTATCTTGCATCTCAATGTTTTTGATGATGGTCTTTTCCTTGAAACATTTTAAATCTATGTGAATGTAATATAGCGCAGGTTATGTGGATTTAACTGAGGAATAAAAACTGGCTTCATGCAGTTTTATTGCTAGGGACATCCCATAAGGTAGGTTCCAATATTTTGCTATTTTACAGAGGAGGAAACTCGGCACACAACAATTAAGCAACTTGCCCAAGGTCACATAGCTAAAAGCAGCAGAGTTTGGTTCAAACCCATGCACTCTGGCCCCAGAGCCCTTGCTCTACAGTCTTGACCACTTGATCAGGGCTGGATCGACTGTCCTACCAGAGAACGGGATTTATTATCTCTATTTGATCCCATGCAGTTGTTTAAAGAGACTACATAAGGCCGTATCTTTGCAGCTGGTGAAAGACAGTCAACGGGAAAGACAGTCAGGGAAAGACGGACTTATGAATTGGGGAGCGTGAGCACAAGCTGGAGTTCACGAGGATGGACTGGAACCAGAGTCAGACTCTTACCACCTCCATCCAGGACTCCAACTTTTATGACACCGATGTCCTCAGGAGAAGCTAAACATTTACCTGGCCCAAGAGTCAGAGAAGCTGAAGGAAGGGCCAGTGGGCCCTGGAGGTGCTATGGACTTGCCCGCTGCTCCATGCTAATGAAGTGAGCCAGACAATCAGTGGCAGTGTATGTAAGTTGCAGTGGTACCTGGTGTCCCTGCAGAGGCCTTTGAAGCAGAAAAAAATACATGCCTCCCGTATTTCTTATATGTGTATTTTTTACTTGCTTATTTCCCCTAGTGCTGCTCAGCCCTGCCCACCACCCTAGCCCCAGCCCTGCCAGCCTCTTTGGCCATGACCCTGTAGTTCCCAGCCACCTACTCAACCCCAACAGCCCCTTCAGTTTTGGACTTGCTGACTCTGCCATTCATGGCTGCCTTGAGGGAAGGAAAGGAAAAGGAAAAGGAAAAGGAAAAGGAAAAGGACAGTTTCCAAACTTTTAAATATATTTTTTTCCTTAAGTGTAGGATACATGGTTTGACATTACTCAGTTATTCCCTTTGCTTTTGAACTTGTCATGGGTAGATGTCTACCTTCCAAGATATGAAATTATCACAGGGTCAGCCATGAACTTATTAGACATTCTGCTAGTAAAATGAAGCTTCTGCAGATGGGAGGACAGCTGATATCTCATTTGTATCTTGCTGCCCCATTTGCTGGTTTGGATAGAAAAAGACCTTCTATAGTCTTCATCTGCCTAGGAGGCCACAATCTTGCCATTCCTATTTGTGTGTGTGTTTGTTATTGTTACTTTTGCTTTTGTTTGTATATTTTTAGGTTACTGTGTAAGTAATTATCTTAGTATACAAAAACCTCTTTTTAAATCTGTTTTTAAATTTTTATTACTTTTGGGTCAAAGTGGTTATTTCCTATATTGGTGTGTTCCAGCTAATTGTGCTTCAGTAACAATTTCAAAGTTGCAGTGGCTTGACCCAACAAAGTATATATCTTGCCTACTCTGTCTGTCCAACACAAGTCAGCAAATGAGTCTGTTCATCTGAGACACTCAGCAACCTAGGCTCAGGGGGCCCCCTTTTTTGTCCTTAATTACTGCAGCCAGAGGAAGGGAATGTTGCTAATTGTTCACTGGCTGTTAACATCGACCAGAATGAAACCATCACTCCTATTCTCATTTCAGTGGCCCAGGCCAGTCCTATGGATGTGATGAACTGCAAAGGGGGTGGGGAAGTGCAATCTGTCTTAACATGTGTAAGAACTGGGACATTTGGAAACTGCTGTAATGACAACCACACTTCCCTGTGCTTTGTGGCTATGAGTCTCATCGCATCAAATCTTGGTGATGCTAGTGAGAACCAACTTAATTTCTTGCATAAAAGTATGAATTCCCAGACATCTGGGACAATGAATATTGTTCTTAAGCAAATACTAAGTCATTTTCACTGGAGAATTAGACATACTGTAACCTCTTTTTATGTTGCCCACTTCCCTGATCCTGGCGTTTTATCTGCACTTTGGCAGGCCTTATTAGTAGTCCTAGTAGCTCATTTTCTTCCCTGGCTTGCACACACAGTGTCTTTTCAGGAGACTATCATTCCAGATTCTTGGGCATTGGCCAGGAAAACATTTCTTTCTGTTCGATCTTAGTTCACTTTCTATGCCTTTGTGCTTTTTCCAAAGTACCTAGCTTCAAGTAGAATCAAGTTTCCTAATAGGAATGTCTAAATTAGAAACTGTGTACACGTTATTACCAGCATGAGTTTCTTTTCAGTTTGTCTCCACGTGAGTTAGGAGAGATGAGGAACTAAGCATGGATCTTGAGACTTTTAGTAGGTTAATTCCAAATACCCATAGTAATGACAATGAAAATCACCATCCATTGTATCTGTATGACATGCACAGCTTTAACTCTGTGAGGTCTCAGTTGACTGTTACCCACACTGGAGATTCCCAGAGGAAGACATGAGAGGGCTCCACTCCACATTCAGAGAAGCAACATTGCATGGTTTGAAAAAAAAAGTTGGAGGAAGATGATTCCTTGTCTTGTTGGGAAGTTGTTTTTGGTTCAGGGCTATGGATGGAACAGCAAAAAAAGACCAGAGACCACCTGCATAGGAAAGCAATATAATTTAGTCTTTTAATGAGAAACAATAAAGTGCTCCAAGAGCAAGGAATATAAAATTCCACTTGATTAGAGCAAGAAATAACAAGATATGTGCTTCATAGAAATGAATGTATTCTATTTTTACAGGGGAAAAGGGAAAGAGATGAAAATCAAAAGGGAAAGAGTCATATGGACAAAGAAAAAGGGAAACTGAATGTGATAATGGGGAGACTCTGATGTGTACACACTGCTTGTTTATGGAGAAGCACTTTAATGCAAACGCAGAGAAACCACAAACAAATTCATCCCTGTATGAACTCACTTTCCACCCTGGTCCCTGGAGAGCTGCTTGGACACTTTTGGAATCATGGGCTTCTGTGAGACAGCAGCATCCTCACTGACCTTCTCGGAGTATCACCAGTTCTGATGTAAGCAGCTTGAGAATAGTGACGTCTCATTAAATGTTTATGAAAGTGAAACATTTTTATCTTCCTTAGTAATACGCCACATTTTGGAAAGTCCAGGTGTAGTGTAAGGCTACTGTCTTCAGTTCTTGCCATGAGGAAATGAAGAGGAGGGCCATGTTTAGCACGTGAGTCCGAGCTCCCGAGCTCCTGGTCCCCTCTGGTTCAGCGCCCAGGCCACCTTCCTGGTCTGCGGAGTGCAGATCTTCCCAAAGCAGACTCTGGGCAATGGCCTGTGCCATCTAGTTGGGTCTGTTGGCATAGGAGATGATGGAGCTTCTCACTTACTTCAACTATTGCTGTAATTTGACAAGCTAGTACTTTCTGAACATACTGGCAAATTAATGAGTAAGATAAGTAAATAAAAGTGAATTTTTATTTCTTTATTCGACAACACTCAATTGAGGGCAACAATTCAAATGTGTTAGCGACTGAGTATGAGCGTAAGGGAGGCATAATCCTTCCCCTGATTTAGTCACCATTTTGTGGGAAGGCAACTTTAAAGTTCTGCCAATGTGTTCTGATAGAAATAAACGACTTATTTCTCAGATAACACTGATTTTTCTTTTGCTTCTTCATCCTTTTCATTCCCTTTCACCCCTGTCCCCACTACCCAATTCAATGAATAGGGGAAAGCAAAGACAGGAACTCATTCCCTCTTATGTTGAGATACCGGGCCGGGCTGGCTCTAGGCAAGTGGGACCACTGTTTTCCGTAGCCCTTCATCCATCTCTGCGTTGACCGAGACTCCTGCCCAACTGCCCAGGCAGGCTCCTTTAAAAGGGCTTAAGGTCACCTGCTCCTTTTACTTTTTCCAAGGACAAAGTTTTAGAGAAGTTCTGGGAAGTTAATGGGAAAGTAGTTTCCTCAAGAAACAGAGGGAAACATAAAAATGTGGTTCATCCAGGAGGCAGTTTCCTATTCTTTCCCTGCTGAGGGGGTGGGAGTGAGAAGGTGACATTTATGGAGAACCTGCTATAGTCAAGACATTCTCTTAGGTCTTCAGGGGGCTATAAAGATGAAGATGGCGCAGTCTTTGCCTTCTTAAAGCAGTGTGATAATTATAATTAGGAGGGAACACACAATAGCCTGGAATGTTCTCGGAGAGCTTCATGGAAGAGGTGGCATTTGGGCTGACACTGGAAGAAATTCGGGATGGCCGAAGGAGTCTGAGCAGGATACCAGTGTTGGGCCTGCCCTCTTGGACAGCCAGTGACAGAGTAGGGTATCTGCCAGCAGGGGGCACAAACACACTGTAAGAGGTAGGAAAGGGTTAAGCACATTCAGAGGACTTTGTTTGTGTTGGACCTTCATTTATTGGGCAATGAAACATTTACCAGTGTTTGCAATGAAATACCGGGAATTCCCCAATCAAAATGGTGATTTGGGACCTTTATTATGGCAGCTGTATACAGGTTGGTTAGAGGCAAGAGGGAGACCAGTTAGAAGGTAGCACAATTGTTCAGACATGGGGTGATAAGAATTTGAACCAGAAAGGCAGTGTATAGAATGAGAAGTAAGGATAGGCTTTGTCTTGGCCTTCGAATGGCCCTGGAGTTAACAGGAGCTCAGTATATTGCCAGAGTGTAAATGCAGGTGAGGATGACTATCCCAGAGTTAGACAAAGGTTCCAAGGTCAGGGGAGGAGAATTGATTAGGACGCTGATGGCGCCTGCTCGTGCTGCTCTTGGAAATCTGAAAAGGAGAAGCTCCAACCCTCTGGGGCACCGTTGCTCTCCATGGGCAAGATGGCGTTAGGCTGTCGATTTGAGAATATTCACAAGTGCCTCTTGGAATGTAGTTTTCCATGGTCTAATGTGGTTTGTGAGGAAAGTGCACATATATATATTTCATGAGTAGTTTTGCATTTAAAAGCAGTTAAAGATTTTTTCCCTCTTAAATGTAAAATGCTAATTTAATTTAGTCTCTGTAGCATGGGAATGGGATATTAGTGTGGCTGAAAACAGTAGTTTATTTTTCATGGGTTTGACCATTTCAGCAACTTCACATTTATGAAAAATATTATGACTAGAAAAATAAATTTGAAACCGTAGTCCAACTTCAATGAGCATTGTATAGTGTTTTCCCATTCTGCTGTTTAAATCACCTAAAGATTTCACATATCAGAGCAGGGACTTATTCTGACTTTGCTGTGTAGGAAGACAGGGCTCGGGAGTGGACTCTGAAGTGATTTCCCTATCTACCTCTGGGTTGCTGTTCTCAGCAACCAACTGCTGCTTTAGCCCAGCGGAGTTTTCTGTTTGAGAGAAATTGGCCAGCGGCATGTAGTTACAGGATTGGGCAAAGACAGCTAAAGCCACGACTGCTTTTAGCCCCTCACCTAAACAGTGGGAAAGTATTTTGGGGTATGAGAGTCTCAGGAGATTAATTATAAACTTACATGATAAACATTTCCAGTTCTTTCAGATTGGCATATTTATTTATTTATTTATTTATTTATTTATTTAGTTTTTGATTAATTATCCTGAGATGAAGCCTTTATCCAAGTTATGTCTGACTCCCAAAGTATTTACTAGTTTTAAGCTTGTTAGTGAAAACCACGCTCTGCGTCCTTCCATCCACACACAACCTTTCTGTAGTTTGGTGATGTGAAGCTGCTTGAAGAAACCGTGTTGAGAATGAGGGAGATGAAGGTCCAGCTCTACCCTGCACTCCTCAGACTGACTCTGAGGATGGACTGGGGAACCATCCTTTAAGAAGGGCATACACAGACTGACGTGTGTTCAGAGGAATCATCAGTGAAGGAGACCTGAAATTCAGTCACGCAAGGGCAGGAGAAGACTTAAATGCTAAATGGCATCGTGGTGTTTCAATGCTGCTGGGGGCAGATGCCGTACGGTTAGCTACCTGGCATCCAGGTCTGTCTCCCAAGGAAATCGTTGCTGTGTGCACGTTGGTGAGAGGTGGGGTCTGGCCTCCTACGCTGGAAGCTGAGGGGTGGGGTTTGCCTTTCACAGGTCACTTGTCACCTGGGGTTGGGCACGGCTCCTATGCTTGTCCTGGTGTCCTGGCACATTCTGTGTCTGGGGATTTGAGTGTAATAGGCACAGGGTTTGTTGACAGTAGAGTTCAGTGTCATTGCTTGATTTGTGGACAGACTTTGGCCATGTTCTTCACTGCCTGCTTCCTTTGGCTTCTGAGCCCTTGCTGCCTGATTTTCTCACATTCTAATAGAGAATAGGAATATGTAATCCTAATAGATTCTGAGCTCCTTCATATCTTTGTAATAAATTCCTTTTGATTAAGTTAGCTTGTGTAGGTTTCTGTTGTTTACAAACAAGAATCCTGACATAATTGCTGTAATGGTTTCTTATATCCAGCTGGAATTTTTCACCTGGATTCAAAGATAACTTTATGGAATCTGTGTATTATGTTGTACTATTTGCAGAATTTTGGACATTTGTGCATTCAGATGGGGGAGAGGGTACATTTTTTTCAATCTTGGTTGAAGAAACTGAAGCTTTAAAAGTTTAAAAAATTGCTTAAGATTAAACAACTAGTAAGTTGCAGTTTAGGATTTGGGATGTTTGTGTGAAATTTCTCTTTAATTTGACTTTCAAAAGTCAAATAAACCCTATAGGGTTTTTATAACCCTAAAAAGGCCAAGAACCACTTTTCTACAACTTAAACACCTTCCTTCAATGCCCTCATGGTCTGGCCTCTGCCTACCACTTCGATGTTCCCTTTCACTGTGTTTCCTTTTACTTCTGTTCTTCATCTTCATTTCTTGCTCCAGTCACATCTGGGTACTATGGATTTTCTAAGAGCATCTCATGTTTTTTTAAAATATATTTTATTGATTATGCTATTACAGTTGTCCCATTTCTCCCCCATTCCCCTCCACCCTGCACACCCTCTCCCACCCACATTCATGGTTTTTAATCTTCTTGTCTTTGCTCATGATGTTCCCTCTGCCTTAAGTTTCTAATCCTTTTCTTTGCACCTTATCCAACATTTTAATTGGTTTGCTGGACACCTACTCATCTTTTAAGAATCAACTGGTGCCCCATTCCCTCTGCCCACCTGATTCAGCATTGCCAGAAGTCCACATCAAGCTTGCAGCTGGTGTGATGTCTAATTTGTTTCCTTGGGGCATTTTCCAAAGCCACTGCTCAGGCACATCTTTGGAGAAGTTAACGCTTCTAGGGGCAACACCCAAACAATGGGAATGCCATGGATAAATGTTCCTCCTTGGGCAGGCCAGTTCTGGGGCACCTTCTATATAGTTCTTCACAGAGACACCTGAGCAACAGGGCCTCGTGGTCCACAGTGGCGAGCTGCTCTGTAAGCACGCTTTCCCGCCTTTTCTCCTCCCCTGCCTCACTGCCCTTGCTCTTTTGCTCCGGCTTTCTGGACTTCTGCTGCCTGCACCGAAGTCTTTGAGGCTCTGTTTTCAGGTTAACCCAGCTCAGGACACTTTCTTGACTTCATGCCTCCACTTTATGCTTTTTCTTTTTCAGAGAGAATTTTCTTTTCTTTTTCTCTTTTTTTTATTGTTTATGCTATTGCAGTTTCCCGATTTCCCTCCCTACTTTCCATAGTTAATCCCCACTCCATTGTTCATGTCCACGGGTGATACGTTTAAGTTCTTTGTCGAATCCCTTCACCAACCTCCCCCCACTCACCCCTCATAGCTGTCAGTCTGTTCCTTGTTTCTGCACCACTGGTTCCCTTTGCTTGTTAGTTAATTTTATTCATTAGATTCCAGTTATGAGAGACATCATGAGGTGTTTGTCTGTGTGCCTCCACTTTAGCTGTGAGGAGCTGTCTCAGCATCTGTTGCCCTTCATTGTTCTTAGTTAACAATCTGGCTAGCAGATAATTACTTCAGTTGTTTTAAAATTTTATTTTATTTTTTATTGTGGTAAAAACTCTTAATAGGAGATCTATCCTCCTAATCATTTTTAAGTGTCCAGCACAGTATCGCTGGCCACAGGCACAGTGGTGCGCAGCAGATCTCTGGAGCTTCCTCATCTTACTTGACTAGAACATCGTGCTTGTTGGCCAATAACTCCCCATTTCTCCCTCCCCCAGCCCCTGGTAACCAACATTCCAGCCTTTGAGTTTATGAATTTGACGATTTCAGCTATCTCATGCAAACAGAATCACGAGTACTTGTCTTTCTGTGTCTGGCTTATTTCACTTAGTGTCATGTCCTCAAGGTCCATCATGTTGTTACCTATTGCAGAATTTCCCTCATTTTGAAGACTGGATAATACTTCATTGTATGTATATGCTGCATTTTCTTAAACATTTTTTCCAATCTTGATTGAATAAAGTGAAACTTTAAAAGTTCAAAAAGCTTGCTTAAGATCAAACAACTAGTAAGTTGCAGGTTAGGATTTGAGATGTCTTTTTGAATTACATACTTTTACACATACCACCACCAACATAGATAAAATAGTTAAATGAAGTGCTCAGTTTATGAGTAATAGGTAGGAGACGGCCTCTTTTCTTTGAGGTGAACACAGGGGACACCATCACTTGGGCACTGCATTTGCTTTCTTCGCTCGTCTGCCAGCGGACATTTGGGCCGCTTCCCTGTCGTGGTCATTGTGAACAGTGCTGCAAGGGACATGGGAGCGCTGATGTCTCTTTGAGATCCTGATTTCAGTCTTTTGGGTATACTATACTCAGAAGTGAGACTGCTGGATCATGTGGTGGTTTTATTTATTTATTTTGAGGCGCCTCCATACTGGTTTCCACATAGTGGCCACACCAATGGACAGTTGCCACCAACAGTGTATAAAGGCTTCCATTTCTCTGCATCCTTGACCGTACTTGCCTTTTGTTAGACCATTACTTCTTGAGAGTGGAGAGCTTATCTTACTCAATGTTTTTCATCAGCATTAAAACTGGCACATAGTGGATCCTCATCTTTATGTAAAAAACATAAGACCAGAGAGCTCTCTTCAGGTCGCTCCAGGGCTGCCCTGTGTTAACACATAGCTGAGGAACAGAGCAAAGACTAACGGGGTTTCAAGAAGATAGACCTTTGTTCATACAGAGCTATCAATGCACCAAAGGGAGGTGACATTTGTTGGTAACAGTAACAGGGGCTCATTATGGCGTGATGACCTACTCGGTTTGCCCACTCTTGTCTCTCTAGCCAACAATTCCTGTTCTACAAAGTTGTATGGAACACGAGTCCACACGCAGAGGCCTACAGGGACCCGGCAACGTGTAAACTAGAGAGGCCGGCTGAGCATCAGGCTGGTGGGAACTGTGGAAATGAGTGTGTGTGCCCCGTGGGAGGGGTAGCTGCTCCTCAGCTCCAGCTAACCACTACTGTGCAGGGCTTCACTCCTGCCAGGCCTTTCAGTTTTTCAAGGGAAAGCAGAAATCCAAATTCTTACGTAGCATGCAGCAAACGGTATGCGGGGCAAGAAAGCATCACTGTGGCTAGACATGGATCACAGGTTGTCAGTTTTAAACCTCTGTGTTGTGTGTGTTTCAGGGGATGTTAAAACCTCAGATGTGAGGACAACTTGCTTGAGAGGCTGCCCCAGGTTCTGGTCAGTTTGCTCTCTTCAGGCCAAACTGACACACCACGCTGGTTCCCAGTCCGGGCCTTTGCCCATCCTGCCTTTGCAGCAGGGAAGCTCTGTGGCTCAGGCCTATCTCCCATGACACTTCTCACCACTGTTCTCCCCCCACTAAGCCCTGTCTTCCTAACGCGCCTTCAGCATTTCCAGCACTTGCGTATCTGTTGCATTTGATCACTGTCCAGTGGTCTCATAGTTTGCCTTATCTGTTTAACTGAGTTGCAAGTGCCTCAAAGCAGGGGCTCTATTCATGTGTCTTCCCTGCCTCTTTGAGCATGGTCTGGGACACATGGCAGGTGCTCAGTAAGAGCTAATGGCTGAATGTCCCTAGATGACTATCTTACATGCGCTTTTGGCATCACTCTTAGTAAAACACAAGGTAATAATCAGGAAGCTACCAGCTCTTGAGTGCAGAATTCAAAATCAAGTCAGTGACATGTCCTCCCTCTACTGTTGATCTGCTGCTTTCAGCTTTTATGGGGAAAATGGTGCCAGCCACAGGCTCTTTCTCATTCTTTCCCACCAAAGACACAACAAAATAATCAATTCTTTATGTCCTAGTTTAGATGCATTGACTAGAGAGGGGTTGTGATCATAAGCTAGTGAGTAGGCACTTTTTATTACAAAGATTGTCTATAAAAAATATTTTAACTGGTTATGATTATCTACTTTCGTTCCTTCCCTCTTATTTGAAACACATTTTGTTTGTTTTAGAAATCTCTTTTCTCCCACATCTGTGAAGCAAAATATGGTATAAACAATTCTGTCATCTGCGATAATGGATATTAGGTACATTTCAGACACTGGAGTTTACTAACGGTCTTCAAAACTTCTTTTAGCAAACTATTCTCAGTTTTTTTGGTGAAGGTGCTAGCAAGCATAACTTGCCAAAATAGTAAGTCTTCTTCATTTGCCCTATTGCATTTGTCCCAGAGCTGTTCATTTAGACAAGATTTGGCACAGTTTTGCTACAAAGTCAAGGAACTGAGCCATTCATTCAGTAAATATTTGTTGAGTCCCGCCTGTGTGCTGGAGATACAATAGTGAAGAAATTAGACAAGCTCCTTGATCTCCCAAAGCTTACCTTCCAGTGGTGAGAGAGAACCACAAGCCAATGGCCAAACGAACCCAAGAGAAAATTGGACAATGATAAGTGTTGGGAGAATAAAATAGGATGGGAAGAATGTGTAAGTGAGGGAGTTACTTGAGACTGGAGTTGAGGGAAGGTCTCCTTGAAGCTGCGACATCTGAGACTTGAATGACAAGCAAGGGCCAGCCATGTCAGGATCGGGGTGGGGGAAGGAGCATTCCAGGACTGCAAAACAGTGGCTGTCATGGGCCCACAGCAGGAGCCCGAGGGCTGTATGGAGGAGGCACAGCGAGGAAGTCGGAGGGGAGGAAAGTTCCGAGCTAGCAAATAGCATTATTACACAAGAAAATTTATTCAACAGCGTTTACAGTTTAAATGTGTATGGCCACAGTCATTTAGATCTCAGAATCTGTACCATGATTTCAGGGTTAGAATCAGTAGTTACCTAAGATTCACATTGGAGACTCAGTGTTCCAAAGTCTATGTGATATGTCCTGCTTCGAAGCCTCAGATGTCCCATGGATAGGATAGGACACTGGTAGTATTTTAGGAAAATGGCACCTGGTGTTCTTACAATCTATTCTTACGTTGAACCTGCTTTGGAAAGTTCTTCTCGGAAGATTTCTTCTTGGAAGAAATCACGTATGAATGAAGATAGTAAAAAACAACTTCCTTCATCTTTTAATATAATAATTGCTCTCAAGGATTGTAAGTGTTTATATACAGATGGAGCATATGTTTTAAAGTTAATGGGCCAGGGAAGAAGGCTGTTACGGACAGTTTTAGATTTTCCTGGGTTTTTGGTATCTGCCCGACAGAGACCTGATGAGTTGCCAGCGCATCACGAGCCAGACCCTGGATTCAGAAAGCCTTTGTGATGTGCAGCCAACGCAGCACTGCTTTCCTCCCGAAGGGTGGTCTCCAAATCTGCTGTAGCCCTTAGCGAGATTTTTATATCACAATTGAAAGCAGATGCCCTTCCTGCCCTTTCCCTTGTTGTCTGAGCTACTACCGTTCAGGGGCGTGAGCCATGGCCATCTCTCACGCACCTTTAGAATGCCCAGCAAGGGTCCTCATTAGACATTCTGGTTCCGAAGTCTTGCTTTGAAATCCCCTGCAAGCACAACAGCCACAGAAGGTGCCAGATTTGTGAGGTTCTGATAATCTGCTTGGTGCGTTCTGAATGTTTCTTGTCGAATATCAAGATGCCACTCCTAAGGTTTAATGTAAAAAATATCTGGACATTTTCTACTTTAGAATATTTAATCCTAAGGAAAATATTTAATCCTAAAGGGCTATGTAATCCTAAAGGAAAAAGAAAGCAAAGCATACTCTCCCTAATGGGCTATGTTGATTTTCATGACAGGATATGGCCTTAAAATGTTCTTATAGTTATAAGTATATGACCATGAAAAATATAGAGAATCAAAACTCTTGATTAAAAGAGACTTATTAGACATGAGGGAATATAATGTGTAGACTTTGTTTGGATTGTGGTGTAAATCAACTGACATTTAAATGGCAACTGGGAAATTTAAATATGGACTGAATATGAGACAGTATTAAGGAATAATTTGTAGTTTTGTTAGATGTGATAATGATAGGGCGCTATGTAGGAAAATATCCTTATTTTATAGACATGCACACTCAACTATAGAGCAAGGAAATGTCACATCTATAATTTATTTTAAAACACTTGACAGCAAAATATCAATTGAAGCAAACATGGCAAAATGTTAATTGTTCAGTTTAGGTCATAGTCTCTTGGGGTTTACTATAATATTTTCCCTACTGTCCTGCATATTTGAAAATTTTTATAACACAAAGTTTTAAATAAAATCTTTGCAAGTCAGACCGTGGTACGGTGATTCCTCAGCTAAATAGCATTCTTTTAGGGCTGTAGGGGATGTTACTTTATTGTGCCTTTTGTGCTGAGGTTGTATGTGGCAGTGGACCTGGAAACAGGATCATTCGTTCATTAATGGGACATTACAATAAAAACAAACCATTAATCTCCCCTTACCCCCGCCCCCACCCCCACCCCCATGCTCGGATGTGTAACTTGGCCTATGGTTATGGGAGGTGAAGTAGTTCAAAAGTGAAAGTGAAACACATGGAATCCAAAGTTAGTATGTTTTCTTCATTCTGGAATGTCAAGCTCTTTTTAATTACAGCTGACTCACAATATTATATTAGTTTCAGGTGTAGGACTTTGTGAGCTTTGACATTTACTTATTTTACAAAGGATCACCATGAAAAGTCCAGTATTTGTCATCAATAACTTATCAAAGTTACTGTGATATTATTGACTATATTCCCTATGGTGTACTTTATGCCCCCATGACTTGTTTATGAGTTTGTACCTCTTAATGCCCCTCATCTTTTTACTCATCCCCCCGCCCCCGCCCCAACCCTCTGGAAACTATCAGTTTTTCTGTGTCTCTAAGTTTGTTTGTTGGTTTGTTTGTTTAGGTTTTTAGATTCCACATATAAGTGAAATGATACAGTACTTGTCTTTCTGTGACTTATTTCACTTAGCATTGTACCCTCTAGGTCTATCCATGTTGTTGCAAATGGGAAGATTTCATTCTTTTTTGTGGCTGAGTAATGTTCCAATGCACATGCGTGTGCACACACACAAACCAGTTTCTTCTGTTTCCGTTCATCTAGCAATGAACACCTCGGCTGCTTCCACATGATGGCCATTGTAAACCCTGCTGCAGGGAACACAACCAGTATTTTAAACCTCAGTTTAAAAGAACAATCTTTTTTGAAACTTTTAGTATTACTTTGTATTGGTTTCAGGTGTACAGCATACTGGTTAGACAGTCAAATACCGTATTTTTTGGACCATAAAACACACCTAGGTTTTAGAGGAGGAAAATAGGAAAAAAATTTTGAAGCAAAAAATGTGGTAAGATATTTAATAACATAAATAACATAATATTCCACCAATGTAAATGTAAACAGAACTCAACAGCAGCATTAACAACCATTATTCCTCCCAAATTGGGCGGGGTGGGGGGAAGTGTATCTTATAGTCCGAAAAATACGGTACTTTACAAAGCAATCCCCCATGGTATTTCCAGTACCCGGCTGACACCACACAGTTACCACAATGCTATTGGCTGTCTTCCCTCCGCTGTACTTTACACCCCTGGGACTGTTTTGTAACTACCCATCGGCACTGCTCAGTCTGTTCACCTCTTTCAGCCAGGCCCCCAGCCCCCTCCCTCCGGCAACCACCAGTCCACTCTCTCTGTGTCTGTGAGTCTGTTTTAATTTTGTTTGAAAAGAAAAAAATCTTATAATCACCAAAGTTATTTTCCTTCCTTTTAAAATGTATATCTTACAACCTGGATTACATTAACATATATAAAATTATTGGGGCTGTCTTAGGCACCTACATGCCAATCAATATCTCCCCTTTTTCTTTCTACATTCAGAGATTTTTGAGGAATTATTGCTAAATAAGCCTGTGTTTTTTCATGAGATAATGGTATAGGCCAGTATTGGGTATTGGTAAGACTTTTTTACCTTGGGATATTTTGATACCCAGATCTTAAATATTCCCATTCCCATTGAACTTATTGATGGAGATAAATTCACACTGCTGTGTGGGCTGATCCACATGACCTGTCTATGTTGATGTGTTTGTATTCTCAGCTACATTTAACTTGTAAGTTTTCTTTTTTTTTAAACAACTTTTTTTTAGATTTTTATTTATTTATTTTTAGACAGAGGAGAAAGGAGGGAGAGAAATATCCATGTGTGGTTGCCTCTCACGTGCCCGCCCCCCCCTGCACTGGGGACCTGGCCTGCAACCCAGGTATGTGCCCTGACTGGGAATGGAACTAGTGACCCTTTGGTTCGCAGGCCGGCGCTCAGTCCACTGAGCCACACCAGGCAGGGCGTAAGTTCTCTTTTTTTGTTATTTTTTCTCCATATGTGGTGTCAGCAGTTGCAGATTCAATACCAAAGGGCATCTTGCTGTCCCCTTTCCTTAGCGCTAGTAAGATGTTGATTACCGACCCTCATTTTTTAAAAAAAACAATGACTGTATGGAGCTGTCTTAATTTTAGACTGCGGTTACAAATCAAGTCCTAATCATATCCTCATCAACGGTAGACACCCATTGGAGTCCCGCTGTGTAAGGCACTGTGGAAGGTGCTGTGGGCGAAAGGTTGTAGTGGTGGAATGCATGGTCCCAGAAGACCAAGTTTCTGTCTTCAGCAGTTGGTGAACTTGGCAGAACTAGGAGAGACAATTACTGTGGGGAGTATATGATAAGCACCCAAATGAGTGCCATGGCCGGCAACTGATTGTTACCATTTGGGTCCATCATCGCTTCGTGGGACAAATAAAATTTAAAGTGAACCTTCAGAAAGAGGTAAAATTTTGACAGGGAGAGAAAGGATCAGACACTATTTTTTGTGGGAACTAATGAGTGTACCCAGAAGCAAGGAGTGTTTGGGTAACTATGTGTAGGTGAGTTTGGCTGAAGGGAAGACTGCCGATGGGGACTGAGCATGATGAGTGCAGGAGTTTGGATTATGGTGCAGCTGGGGAAGCGGTAAAGGTTTGGGGCAGGGACATGAGCAAGTATGTGTGTTAGGAGCTCAGTCTGACAGTGTTGACCTCAAGGGAAGTTGCAAGGAGAAGAAATTGACAGGAATAAAATAGTTTAAGTGGGAAAGGGAATAAAAGTGTAAATTTGGCCCCGGCTGGTGTGGCGCAGTGGATTGGGTGTTGACCTGCGAACCAAAGGGTTGCCAGTTTGATTCCCAGTCAGGGCACATGCCTGGGTTGCAGTGAGGTCCCCAATAGGGGGTGTGCAAGAGGCAAGCAACTGATGTTTCTTTCCCTCTCTCCATCCCTTCTCCTCCCTCTAAAAATAAATAAATAAAATCTCATTAAAAAGTGTAAATTTGGGTAATGGCAGTGGGAATAGAAGAGAAGGATGATTAGAAAACACACTGTAAAAAAACAATTAGATCTGGTGACAGAATTTATATCCTCATTCAAAGAGAATTGGAAAATTCACTTGAATTTGTGTCATTTCATTGATGCAAACCATCAATTGTAAGTTTAATATATCTAATATGACTCAATTGAGAAACTTTGAAAGAAAACTTAATTCTTTATTAATTTATAGGAAAGTTAGCCCCACACTTATAATTACTAAACTTTTACACAGATCCTAAGAATAGCTATTTACTTCCTCTAGCCTTTGCTGCCTTTTTATCCATCACCAAGAGTTAGGAAGACAGGGCTGTGGAGGGGGAAAAATATGGTCTAGGACTTTTAATAGAGTCTGTTGGTTCCTAAAAGTGCTTCTGAACAAGTCAACATAGTCTAGGGGAGAGGCACCTGGAGTCAGAGGCCGGAGGAGGGAGCCGTGTAAAAAGGCCGCCCCTCAGAGGGGCCCGGAGCTTTCTCCAGGTGGCTCTTGCCTATCTGCTCCCTTTCTCCAGTCTAGGTGGCGAGGGAACCCGCTGGTGTACTTCCTTCAGGTCAGCCTCCTGGGTCAGATATCGGGATGAGGACGGGCAGGGAGTAGAACTGGGGTTGCACACAGAAGGTAACAGGCACAGTTAGCCTCCTCTTTACAAGACGTAACAATGTGGGGAGAAGGCTTGGAGGGGCTTCCTCATAGAATCATAGAGTGTTAGAGCTGGACTTAAACAGAGACAATTTAGACCATAAAGAATTCTTTCAGTGAAAGAGAGATCCATTGAAAGTCTAAGGTATTCATAATGAAGACAGAATTGGAAGTCCTTATTAACTATTTTTCTTTGCAGTGAACTGTCCAGTCACTATTTCTAATCTTGTTCCCCATCCCTGTTCTTCCTAAGTGCTCATCTTCAAACTCTACCAGCGGGCAAAGCACGTGTTCAGCGAGGCAGCGAGGGTGCTCCAGTTTAAGAAGATCTGTGAAGAAGCGCCCGACAACACAGTGGAGCTGCTGGGGGAGCTCATGAACCAGAGCCACGTGAGCTGCCGGGACCTGTACGAGTGCAGCTGCCCGGAGCTGGACCAGCTGGTAGACGTCTGTCGGTGAGGCTGAGATAGCAGCATGGCAGGGCCGGGGAATGTTGCTGATGAAATTATTTAAATTAATGAAAAAATGTGACATTTTCGTAACCTTCTAAGTGAAAGAAGATCCTTGCCCACTCCCTATAGGAGGAGTCATCCGTGATATAGAGCTGAACTTGTTCCTTCCTAAATGTCTGTGCGAGGCTCCAGGGGTAGAGTCAGTTCTTCACAACATCATAAGACTGTTCCATTTTTGGATGATTAGGCAGTTTGGGGAGTGTTTCTCAGACATGGACCCTGTTTTCACTTTCTCCTGACATAACCAACGCTGTCCACCACACTGCGGCTCTGCCAGCATCTCCTGTTTGGTGTTCTAAGTTTAGTCGTTTTATTCAAAAGAAAGGGGAAGACGGAAAGAGAGCCTCAAACTTGGAATGTAGTGGCGGTAGTGGGAGGTGGCTGGAGGAATTAATTCAGTGAGCCAGCATTTCCTGCCTTCCCAGTTTGTTAGGCAATTTGGGGAAATAAGGATTGAAGAAAGCCCAGTTTATAAAAGGTTGGTTGGGACAGAAATGTAGAGAGGGGAACTTTCACAAAGCCTGAGAATGATTCCCTTGTGACTGCTAGTGAGTGGGCATCAGAGAGCAGAGTGGTCCCTGTACCCAGGAGGGACCTCAGTGACCTTGGGAGAACTGGAAGGGAAGTTGGGCAAACTCTCAAATGGCTAGATGTTATTTCCACTGTGAGAAGATTATACATACATGAACATGAGAAGAACTGTCTGTAATTAGTAATGAAAACATAATTTACCACTTGGCGCCTATGGCTTGCCTTACTCATTGCCACACTCCCAGCCTGAAAAGTTTAAACCAAGTAGCTCCAACCATCACAAATGGTGTGTATAACCCACTCTGTCAAGAGACTTGAACACAGCATTGACACAATAACTCTGTTGTTGTCAGTGTTTGCTTACTAATTGCCAAAAAGCCTTCCAGGATTGTTTCATTGTAAGTGCTCTTTTTAGAAAATATCAAGGGCCTGGTAAATGGAGGGAAACAAATATTGTTCAGTTCTGGATATAAGAGGAAGTGGAGTGATTTACACAAAATCAGGAAGAAGTGTCTTTGCCTGGAAGGTAGCAAGGAAGTTTGAATCCCACCTGAAAAGCAGTGGAAGGGCATTCACTAACTTCCTGCAATTCACTAATGAACTCTTCCTTCCTGCGGTGGTCACCAGCTATGACTTTCATAGGGAAAGAGGAGAATGACAATTAATAAGAAGTGAAATGGTAGCGATAAGTGTTATGAAAGAAAAAAATGAAAGAAGAAGGGATACAGAGTACCAGGATTGAGTGGGAAATCTTTATATGGAATGGCTGAAGGAGGCCTCTCTGACGAGGTGGTATTTGAACACAGACCTGAAGGAAGTCAAGAAATAGCACAGCATGAAGATAGGTCCTGAAGTGGGTATGTGACTGTCACATGTGAGGAACAGCAAGAAGACCAGTGTGGCTGGAGGGCAGTACAGGCAGGAGAGGGAAGTAGGTGATGAAGTAAGAGGGTGGTAGGAGCTGTACCACAGTGTAGGGAACTGCTTTGCGAGTTGTGGAAATGTGGCCCAGCACCCACGTGGAAAACCTGTGGGGGGCGAGTCGGCACACAGGACCATACCCATGAAGAAGTTCTCCCTTGGGAAATCAGGCCTGCATTATACCCAGGCTGCTTTGTGACTTGCTCTTGCTAAAGCTCTCTCACCCTGAGTTCAGGCAGCAAATACTTACTGCGTATCTTTAAAGTAACTTCCTAAAGTCTGTGCTAATTCCCCCAAGGATTGACGTGTAACCAGACCTGTTACTCTTACCCTTGCATTTGCAACATTTTTTTAATGGAATGAATTTACAAGTTTGGGTCCTAGCAGCCCTTAGGTGCCTCCTTGTCTTAATCCTTATTTGTGCTTTATGATATATATAGAGGTTATTTCTTAAGATCGAATTTGGGAACAGCAAATAGTAGGTTTCACAGGCTTAACAATTACAATTGATTTAAAAAACAAAAAAGGGGGAGATGTTGGGGAACCGCCCTGCCTGGTGTCAGGAGCTATAACCCCCCATGGCTCAGGCTGAGTGAGCGACCTTCAGACCATAAGCCACTAAGGAGACAAAGCTTATCTCCCTGGCAGGGGCGCCACTTCTGCTCCTTTTACTTCATCCATAACTGGCCCCCAAAGCTTGATCGCTTAGCCAATGATAGGTATGATTCCCCAAGGGGGAAATGACCTAACACAGGCATGATCACAGGGAGGCCCCAGGGAAGGACTTGGGGGGGCTATAGCAAAAGGGGGTGATGGACCCTCAGCTTTGACATAGCCTGAGTCCTCATTCTGTCTGTGAGAAGTCTCCTAATCTCTTGACTGCCTTAATTCCCCTGCCTGATTTAAGCCTGAAACAATGACAGAGGGAGGTGCAGCCCTGTGCTGGAAAGGGTGGGTTCCCCCCGGGGCGATCAGGCCTAGGAAAGAATACATGAACTTCTGTGAAACCTGCTCCCCTTATCATTTAATTAAGAATGCTCTCAATTAAATGATAAGGGTAGAGCAGGAAATGAGTTTGTTCCCCAAAGTTTTGTGGCTCTTTAGCTAACAGACCCTGACTCAGAATAGGCCCTCATAGTTCTTTGTATACTATCTATTGTTTGATCCTTATTGCCTGACAATGATTAATGAACTTTACCTGTATTCCTGTGCAAATTGAAACCCAATAAAAACCTGTCAAGGCAAGGGTCAGCACACTCTCCTCTTGAGAGAGTGGCCGCGCCGTCCCTTTTCCCCACAGGACTCGGTAGTCCATGTGAATTTGTCTCGTATCTCACCCATAATGCCACGGACACTGAAGGCCAGTGTCGGCGTTACCACAGAGGCCCAGTGGGCCATTGGCAGGTCCCTGGCTTCGAGTGGAGAAGGATGGGAACGAAGTGCTCACTGGTCCTGTGCAGAAGGCCCTGAAGGAAGATTCAGGACAATTGCCATGTGGGTGAGGAGAGGAGTCAAGATGACTTTTGGGTTTTTGACCTGAGAAAATTTTCTTGTTTCTGTAAAAGCCACATTTTTGGAAGTCAGACTTCACGTTTCTAGGTCCGAATTATCTTAGGGTTCCGTCAGATATGAGAGCAGGAGATGGAGGAGGTACTAAGAGGTTAAATGTTTTGAACAAGGTAACATAATCAGTCAGCAGAAGAGGGGAGCTGAAATGGGTTTGGGAGCATTGCCAAAGATGATCTTGAGATGTACCCTCCCTGGTCCACTGTGGCACTTTAAAGTTCCTTTAGTTTTCCTTAAGGCCTGCTTGGAAACTATTTGCATGAAAAGACAACTAATTGATTAAGTGAATGAAGGATTCCTATGCCTACAGTACTCTGGGCACTACAATAAGCTAAAATCTTAAAGCGATATGGCCAGGCTGCATGTCAGGGAAGGTGTCTCTAGGGAGTTAGCCTATAGGAGCCTATCAAAGCTACATTTTGACTCAAGGGGAGAGAGGAAGAAAAGGTTGAGATCAGCAGTACTTGCTGTTTTTCCGTGGAGGTTTTGACTGCTCTCCAAGAGAAAATCAGTTGAGGATCCAAAGAAAGGGCCGGGGAGGCAGAAGGAAACTACACTCCTGCAGTGAGGCTGTTCATTTATTTTTTAATTAGATTGATGTTAGAAAAACCTCAATTATGTGAAACAAAGTATAGTAATGAAGGAAAAAGATGAAGCTTGCCTCGTTATAACTCTTTTTAATGAAGATGTACATTTTAAGAAATAGCTAAATTTTAAAGTAAGATTTACTGAAGAACACAAAAGAGTTTTGAAACCAAGTCAATTACATGTGAGACAGCTCATTTGTTATTGGTTTCCCTGGTTGTACTTAAGAAAAAAATTGTTAAGGCTTTTAGTTCCACTTTGACACTTGTTGAAATAAGAGAGGACTCCGTGATGCATTATTGCCCAAGCCGGTAATAGACCAACAAAGGTTACAAAGTAAATTTCCCATCTTCCTCAGAAGTCTTTCCACAACTTTATCCCATGGCCGTGCTGCTCAGCCTCTTGCACCCATTCCCCTGACCAGATCCGAATGCGGAGGAATACAGTGCACACCCACATCACGACGCTCGATTCCCATTATTGTAGGTGGTGGTCTGCACACGCTGCTAAACAAAAGGGAAGGAGCCATTCCAGCTGCCCGCAGGGCTCACTTCTTCTTTTTTTTTTTTTTTAATATATTTTATTGATTATGCTATTACAGTTGTCCCATTTCTCCCCCATCATTCCCCTCCACCCTACCCACCCTCTCCCACCCACATTCCCCGCTTTAGTTCATGTCCATGGGTCATAAGTTTTCTAGCTTCTACATTTCCCACACTATTCTTGCCCTCCCCCTGTCTATTTTCTACCCACCATCTATGCTACTCATTCTCTGTACCTTTTCCCCCTCTCTCCTCCTCCCACGCCTCTATTGCTAACCCTCCATATGATCTCCATTTCTGTAGTTCTGTTCCTGTTCTAGCTGTTTGCTTAGTTTGCTTTTGTTTTAGGTGTGGTTCTTGATAGTTATGAGTTTGTTGTCTTTTCACTGTCATAGTTTTATCTTCTTTTTCTTAGATAAGTCCCTTTAACATTTCATATAATAAGGGCTTGGTGATGATGAATTCCTTCAACTTGACCTTATCTGAGAAGCACTTTATCTTCCCTTCCATTCTAAATGACAGCTTTGCTGGGTAAAGCAATCTTGGTTGTAGGTCCCTGCTTTTCAAGATTTCAAATATTTCTTTCCAGCCCCTTCTTGCCTGTAAGGTCTCTTTTGAGAAATCAGCTGACAGTCTGATGGGAACTCCCTTGTAGGTGACTGTGCCCTTATCCCTTGCTGCTTCTAGAATTCTCTGCTTCATTTTAATCTTGGCTAATGTAATTACAATGTGCCTTGGTGTGTTCCTCCTTGGGTCCAACTTCTTTGGGACTCTCTGAGCTTCCTGGACTTCCTGGTAGTCTATTTCCTTTGCCAGATTGGGGAAGTTCTCCTTTATTATTTGTTCAAATAAGTTTTCCACTCGTTGCTGTTCTTCTTCCCCTTCTGGGACCCCTATAATTCGGATGTTGGGACGTTTAACGATGTCCCGAAGGTTCCTAAGCCTCTCCTCGTTTTTTTGAATTCTTGTTTCTTCCTCGTCTTCTGTTTGGTTGTTAGTTTCTTCCTTCTGGTCCACTCCATTGATTTGAGTCCCAGTTTTCCTTCCATCTCTATCAGTTCCCCATGCATCTTCCTTCATTTCACGGATTGTAGCCTGCATTTTTTCATCTAGTTTGTGAGCAAAATCAACCAGTTCTGTGAGCATTTTGATGACCAGTGCTTTGAACTGTGCATCTGACAGGTTGGCTATCTCTTCACTGCTTAGAGGAATTGGCTCTGGGGCTTTTATTTGTTTTCCGGTTTGAGCCATTTTTGGTGGTTTTTTTTTGTTGTTGTTGTTTTGGTTTTAGTCTGATCGCGGCTATTACGTATGAGGGGCCGTGTGAGGGGGTGGAGCCTTAGGTGTTCCTCAGGGCGGGGCAGCCCAGTCGCTGGGTTGTGACGCTATAGGTGGGGGCGGGGTCTGAGAAGGAGCAATGGCGCCTGCTCCGCTCTCTCCCGGACTCCGGCCCTTTCCGCTGCTTCCCCTTCACCTGGATTATCTGCGCACGCACGCGTGCTGTTACGTAGTGAAGAGTGGAGCCTCTGGCGCTCGCCAGTGCGGGGCAGCCCAGTCACTGGGTTGTGACGCTGTATGTGGGGGTGGGGCCTGAGAGGGAGCAATGGCGCCTGCTCCGCTCTCTCCTGGATTCAGTCCCCTCCTCCACTTCCCCTCCGCCTGGACCGTCTGCGCGCTCGAAAGTGAGACCCTGGTCAGTCAGCCAGCCGCCTTGTGCGGCCTCACTGGGTCTGCACAGCTGCCCCCCAGTGCCCGGGGTCCGCCAGCTGCTGCCTGTTGGCCCGGGGACCGCCAGCCGCCGCCTGTGCACCTGGGAACTGCCAGCCGCTGCTGCTTGCGTTCCTGGGTCAGCAGCTCCACTTTCTCCTGCCGCGACTCCGCCCCTCTTACCGGTCTGGATGAATGGTTGTTGGACTTCCGTACAGTTCAGTTTTCTATAAGTTCTGGTTGTTTTCTTGTTTCTAAATATTTGTTGTCCTTAATTTTGGTTGTGAGAGGAGGCACAGTGTGTCCGCCTACGCCTCCATCTTGGCCGGAAGTCCCAGGGCTCACTTCTATTTGGGCTGCTGTCTTCCACTTACTGTCCCCCGATCTGCCAACAAATATATATATATATACATTTATGTGTGTGTGTGTGTGTGTGTGTGTGTATTAACACAAAATTTGATGCAGGCTCCTTGCTCTACTCACTCGGTCATTTTGAATGTGACAGCTACACAGCACACAGGCTCACTCAAAGGCGTCCACCACCCCCCACTGACTAGTACGGTGAAGTCATCATTGTTCACGCATGTGCATCCCAATCCACTCTCCTTGGCTGCCAGGAGCCAAGGTGACATCGATGTCGTGCAAACTGTTCTTGTTATATTAACAATGGCTTGACTTTTTTTGGATAGACCCATGTAGGACATGCTAGAACTACACCACTGGTCTTCAATACCATTTAGTGGCTTCGGTTTCTAAAACAGACTTGTAGTCATATTTTCTTATACTTTTTCAATTGAACAGTATTGAAACTCTGTAGTTCCTTGAATCTAAGGCAATCTGAAAGTGTTTCTAATCTGGCTGTAAAAATAATAGAAATTGTTCTGGAAGGTCTATTTTCTGATATTCTAGTCAGAATGTTTTAGGCTTCAGAGCAGAAACTAGAAATCTGTCCAGGTAAAGAATATCTTACTGGCCATGGCTGGTGTGGCTCAATGGATTGAGTGCTGGCCTGTGAACCAAAAGGTCACTGGTTCAATTCCTAGTAAGGGTACAAGCCTGGGTTGCGGGCCAGGTCCTCTGTAGGGTGCGCGCAAGATGCAACCACACACTGATGCTTCTATCCCTTTTTTCTCCCTCCCTTCCCTTCTCTCTAAAAATAAATAAATGAAATCTAAAAAATAATATCTTACTGACTGCTTATATTTATTATATTATATTGATATGTATATGCTGTTTCACATATACAGTATTTTGCTATGTATAACGTGTACTGTTTTCACCAAAGTTTTTTTCTTTTTTGTTTCTTGTTTGAAGCATATTTTATTGATTATGCTGTTACAGTTGTCCCATTTTTTTCTCCCCTTTATCCCCCTCCACCTGGCACCCACCCTTCTTCCAACATTGCACCCCTGAGTTCATGTCCATGGGTCATATATATAAGTTTTTTGGCTTCTCCTTTTTCTATGCTAGTCTTAACCTCCACCTATTTTGTACCTACCATCTATGCTTCTCATTCCCTGTACCTTTCCTCGCTCTCTCCTCCTCCCACTCCCTTGTTGCTAACCCTCCATATGATCTCCATTTTTGTGATTCTGTTCCTGTTCTAGTTGATTGCTTAGTTTGTTTTTGTTTTTTAGATTCAGTAGTTGATAGTTGTGAGTTTGCTGTCTTTTTACTGTCATATTTTTTATCTTCTTTTTCTTAGATAAGTCCCTTTAACATTTCATATAATAAGGGTTTGGTGATGATGAACTCCTTTAACTTGACCTTATCTGGGAAACACTTTATCTGCCCTTCCATTCTAAATGACAGCTTTGCTGGATAGAGTAATCTTGGATGTAGGTCCTTGCCTTTCATAACTTGGAATACTTCTTTTCAGCCCCTTCTTGCCTGTAAGTTTTCTTTTGGGAAATCAGCTGATAGTTTTACGGGAACTCTTTTGTAGGTAACTGTCTCTTTTTCTCTTGCTCCTTCTAGGATTCTCTCCTTATTTTTAATCTTGGATAATTTAATTATGATGTACCTTGGTGTGTGCCTCCTTGGGTTCAATTTCTCTGGGATCCTATGAACTTCCTGGACTTGTATGTCTGTTTCCTTCACCAGATTGGGGAAGTTTTCCTTCATTATTTTTTCAAATGAGTTTTCAATTTCTTGCTCTTATTCTTCTCATTTTGGCATTCCTATAATGTGGATGTTGGAATGTTTAAAGTTGTCCCAGAGGTTCCTAAGCCTGTCCTCATTTTTCTGAATTCTGTTTCTTCATTCTGTTCTGGTTGTTTATTTCTTTCTTCTGTTCCAAATTGTTGGTTTGAGCCCCGGTTTCATTCCCTTCACTGTCGGTTCCCTGTTTATTTTTCTTTATTTCACTTTGTACGGCCTTCACTTCTTCATTTATTTTGCTGCTACACTCAACCATTTCTGTGAGCATGCTGATGACCAGTGTTTTAAACTCTGCATCTAATAGGTTCACTGTATCCTCATTGCTTAGTTCTTTTTCTACAGTTTTGATCTATTCTTTCATTTGGGTCATATTTCCTTGTCTTGGCACACCTGTTATATTGTAAGGGGCAGAGCCTTAGGTATTCACCAGGGTGGGGCAACCCACTTTGCTGTGTCGTGGTGCTGTACATGGGGGAGGGGTCAGAGAGAGCACAATGCTGCTGGCTTGGCTTTTGCCCTACTTTCAGTCACTTCCCCTGTTACCCACAAGCAAATTGGGCCCTTCTGGGGCTGATTCCTGGGTGGATTGGTTTGTATGTGTTCTAGGATCCTGTGGGCCCTCCAATGGACTCTCCTGTGGGACTGGAAGTTTCTCCTGCTGCTGTAACCCCTACAGTTTTTTTCAGCCAGAAGTTTTGAGGTTTTATTTCCCCGCACTGGAACCCTGGGTTGTGTGGTCTGTCCCACTCCCTAGTTGTTCCTCCCAATTTTTCCACACGAGAATGTGGGACTGCCTTGTCTGCCAGTGGTAGCCTTGTTGCATATCCTCTCTGCCTGGCTACCTGTGTCTGCCTCTCCTACCAGTGTGGATGAATGTTTCTTTAACTCGTGGTTGTCTGACTTCCATACAGTTTGATTTTCTGGCAGTGCTGGTTGTTTTTTGTTTTTAAATTTGTTGTTGTCCTTCTTTTGGTTGTGCAAGGAGGCAAGGTCTATCTACCTACTCCACCATCTTGTCCAGAACGTCCTTTTTTGCCCAAATTTTTGAGGGTAGAATAAGGATGTACATTATACATGGCAGTACTAATTCTGTATCTATTAATGTTTTTAATTTTTTAAATTTATGCTTATGTGGTAAAAGTGTAACTCTAGAAACCATACTGATATCTGTATGGAAAATAATACCCAGGAACATGATAATTGGTTTTGTTTCTAAATATAAATAAACAATTGACTTAAAAAATCAAAACAAAAGTTTCTTTTTCCTGAAAGTTTGGGCTAAAAATGTGGGTGTACATTATACATGGCAAAATACAGTGATTGACTTGATTTCAAAAATGTTTTATGTTATTCAGTAGATTCTACTTTAAAATTTACATTTCGTTCTTTTCAAAGATATTTTATAATTGGGCAAGTATCACCTTTTCCCTTTACTCTGATACTTCATTTCACATAATTGAGGTTTTCTTAAATAGCCTGAGTATGTATTTTGATATTTTAAAACAAATATCACAACCCAGCAGCCTTTTTTTAGAATCTATCAAATGCCTGGAATTATGCCGGGTTGAGATTAGAGAAATAGATATAAACTGTCCCTAGAGTTAAGATTTTCTGAAATAATTTAATAGCTATGTGCACAGTATAAAAATGTTTACTTTTATTGAAATGAAGTTGAATTGAAATGCATGCAAGGCAAAATTCCTTGCTTTCCATCCTCGTGGTGTGCAGCAAAGTCGGGTCCTCCTGGGTCTCCCTCCCCCCGCCCCCTGACGTCGCCCAGCGCGTCCTGCCTTCCTTAGTAAGTGTTGTCTGGTGAAGCCTGTTCGTTTAAAAGTGGGACACTTTGTAGGTTTTATCAGGTGCCTGTAAAATTATAAGAATATACTTTTCAGGGATAAAAGGATTAAAGGGAACATTATTTCGAATCTCTACCCGTCATGTGCCCTAGCCTTTGTTTTGTAGATCACGCTTTTTAAGGCGGAGGCTGCTTTCGGTGTTTTGACCAGCTCTTCCGCACTATTCTCTGTCAAGTCACCAGGATCATCAAAGTGCCATTTAGAAGGTTTTAGGGTTTTGGCTTTCATGACTCTTGTATTGCCTCTCTGTTTTTAATTTCTTACTGTTCTCCCAGGGGGGAAAATGCAAACGTGAAAAGTTTACTGAACACCCTTGGCTTACTTGCTTTCTTTTCTTAACTTAAAGTTTATATTGGTCTCCTAACTTTTGGATCTGTCTCGGAATTTCTGTGGCATCTGCTAAAGGGCATATTAAGCACCCGTGGGGAACACTGCAGGCAGGACCAGTGAGTGTGGCGAGCTGGGCAGAATGCTGACCAGCTGCGGGGACAGACCCTGATTTGTGATCACAAGTGCCTTCGTCTCAGGGCAGAGGCTATTTATAATAGCACTTATCGTTCTGTGTTTGTGAAATTTGAGCCTTGATGGTTTGAGACCATGTGGTTGATGCAATTTAGTCCATTTTCATCTACAGCAGGCAGGGTGCTGACAGAGCAGCTGGGGAGACTCAGAAGTGAGTGCATTCACTTAGGAAGTCTTCTAACTCTTGCTCTCTGGAAACTGGTGGGATATCAGGAAGACGGTCCTTCTTGGCACAGTTCCTTTGGGGTTTGCAGTGAGTTAGAGCAAACAACACTCAATTTGCTTTAGGTTCAATTTTGAAACCACAGCTTTCAGAAACTGTTCAAATGAGAAAATGTAAGAAAATATGCCTAGAAGTCCATTGAAGACCATAAAAGACCTGGTCAACTTGAGTCCAGCAAAATGGCATCGTTTGAGTCTTAGAAAACCAAGGAAGAGAGGGCACGGTGTTCTCCAGATGATGCTGTGGTCTTCCAGAGATACTTCACTGGCACCTCCACTCTTCTCAGCATTTTCCACATGGAGAGAGTTTGATGTGACTGACAAGTTTGTTTTTTTTAAATTCCTAATCACCAAATTGCAAACTGGCCCTTTGCCAGCCTAAGAACTCAGAATAATCTGAGAATCCCAGGGGCAGAGAAGCTTTTCAGGAGTCTGGGCTCAGTTTAGCTATTGGGCCATAAGCTGAGTGAGTGGTTGAGGGATGGGAGGAGATGAGTTATTTTTATTGATTTGCGTGCACTTTTGTTTTCTTCCTTAGACATCTATTTTCATTTGAAAATAATATTTTGATGAAAAAATCAATTGACAAAATCATTAAGGGGAAATGAATTACTGGTGTGCAATAATTCTGATGTTCTAGATTAGGGGTAATATTGTATTGATGTTTTCCAGGAAGTAAAGTGGCTCATTTAGATGGAAGAAAAAGGGACAAAATTATGCTAAATTACTTATGGAGTTTTTAATCTGCTGTGAATTGGGAATAAATTTTATCAGGAAGAATTGGAAGTACATGTTAACTTTTATTGTCAGATATATTGCATCCTGTAAAGATGAGTGATCCTTGAACTTTGTGAAGGGCCTTTCGCTGGTATAAATCTTAGGTTTGAAGCTGTTTGACCTCTTGACTACCATGACCTCTTGCCATGTGCTGTTTCATATAGTACTTTCCATTCCAATCATGCATTTCATCTGAGGGTAAATTCCGAGTCCAGGTGTCAGACCAGCTCCAGGTGAAGAAGGGAAGGTTCCATAAAATCACCACTTGCAAAGCTCTATAGCAACTACTTACTATTTAGAGCCAAAACTGGGGGTAGTTTAAGAAACAATTAAATTTTAAATCACCTTTGGTAAAAGTACACATTTTTCTAATTTACTAACATGCTCAACAACACTGGAGAAAACCCCACAAAACAAAACACTCACACATATTCTCTCATTAGGACATTGGTGGACTGTCTGTCCTACAAGCATCAGCCAAATCACTCATTTTCATCCACGGGGTCTTAATTTTTCTTTTCTCCTTGTTTTAGGACATTTGGGGCCCAAGGGTCACGACTTACTGGAGCAGGATGGGGAGGCTGCACAGTCTCGCTGGTACCTACGGACAAGCTGCCCAGCTTCCTAGCAAACGTGCATGAAGCTTATTACCAGAGGAGCGACCGAAGCCTAGTGCCGGAGAATCAGAGGTTGTTTGCTACCAAACCTGGAGGCGGGGCTTTGGTTTTCCTTGAGGCCTAAACAATGTAAAAAATCTCAGAGAAACTATTTAGGGCATTTAGGAACTGGCAGGACTTCTTATGCCGCAGTAAATTAATCCTCTCTGTTTTGTATTATGATGAACGGTTGCTATTATCAAGATGTGTTTCCAAAGAAATGGTTGAAAGCTCTCTATGTTTCATAATGATTATTTTTCCATCTTAAAATATGTTTTCTATCAATAAGAGCCAAAATTATGGTTGGACAGATCCCTTAAGGATGATTTATTGGGATTTATTCACTTCAAGATTTTTTAAAGATGAATTGTAAAAGAAAATCCTGACCTCATGGATTGGACTAGAATTAAACACACTGTTACAATTAAACCGATACAATGGAATTATATACAATATTCTTTAAATACAGTTTATTTCTGGTTTCTCTTTAGTGTTCTTCCTCAAAGGTGGTCTTCTGTTGTTGATGCTGATGATGGCGATGCCAGAAATTCTCTCTCAACTTGAGCTCCAGAACGCTATTAAAATAATACATTATTAGGGATTCACAGAGTCCAGACATCTTATACTTGAATGTGAAATTCTCCCAATTACCAGGATGAGAATTGCTTAACTTTTTTCAAAAGGCGGATTTAGAAAGAAAATCCCAATCATTTAATTTTTTTAACCATATGATACCACATAAACAATCATTTTCAATTCTTTGGGCCTTCAGTTCTATCACTTAGATAAAAGACACTTTAAGTCTTTATCTCTCTTCACACTGAGATAGAGAATTATCTGGATGCTAATTGAGATTGTTCAATTTGTTCATGGAGTTCACTTTTTTCCCACTCTAGCCTACCTTTTCTCAAATGCCTCCCTAAGCCGAGAGGATGCTTACTGTTCTGGCCAACACCACCTTGCATCCCTTCGTTGTGTCTGCAAGGCTAGTTCGCGTATGTGGACCAGTGTAGGGCCGGTGTGCAGGGGTGTGGGCGAGAGCAGGAAAAGGCTTAGAGCTGCTTCTGGGATTGGTTAGGGTGTTGGTGGCTATGTGTGTGTGTTTACCAAAAGTGGGGAGAAATCTTTGGCCACGGTGATGATAAATGAATGACTTTCTCTCGTGGATAGAAGACAGGAGGGCCATCTCAATTCTATGGAGATTTAGACCAGAAAGCACCTTGGATAATTGAGACAAGTATCAGATAATTGTAATCAGATAATTGAGACAGCCATGGTTTTATGGCATGAATTATCCAGAATGTTATGACAGTCTTCTATTATTCTGTGATTGTTTTCGCTCATTAACGTGCAACCCGGAGACGACGTCATCATCCTGTACCTCAGCTTCGTGGAGGCTGATGCAGAGTTGTTGTAATGGTTCCCAAAGGACAACAGTCATACAGAGGACTGGGAAATCCTCTATCCTATTCCACAGTGAACTCTGGTGCATTTCCTTCTTAGCAGAAAGGTAAACACTTAAGGAAACTTAAGTCAGATTTCTTGAAAGAATTTTCAGTTTTTAAAACTCCGTAATCCAGAATCTGAATTGATTTAAAATGATAACCCTTTTATTGTTTAATACTTTTCCATTTTCCACAAAAGATCTGTGCTTGGTACCCAATTCTTTAAAGATACCTGGATCGCAGTTAAAACAAAAAGCACTTGCCATTGCTTTGCTATTATATTTAAATTTTTCACAATGCAATTCCTTCCTTATAGTAGGTAAGGAAAAATTTTCAGTATATACTCTGCTTTGCAGGACACAGTCAGTCTAAGCCATGGATTTACTTCACGTTTGTCTTGATGTCTGGCTGGAAGAAGAGAACTAACTCTCAATCAAAGCATCACCAAGTGTTATTCTGGAAACTATGAGAGATATCCAACTTTCTGGAAAGAATGGGGCTAGGGCTACTGGAAAAAAGCCTCATGTGGAAGATGGAACTTGAGCATGAATCTGAATTATTGATGGTGGAAGACCTGAGAATGCTTTGGCCTCCATTCCTATGGGGCCGCAGTGAACGAGAGCTGAGGTAGTCATTGCCTGGTTTGATGAGGCAGGGGCTGTCTAGTGCGCGAGTGTTTTCACAGCTCCTTGTAGCCTCCCTGGTCCGCAGGGAGACTGTCATTCACTAGCTGAGGTCAGCTTGCCCTTTACCCGCATACCTGCGCACTTGTTTGTTCTCTTATGCTAGATAAACATTTCTCTGTCCTCATGTCTCTAGCAGTAGTAGTTAAGAGATACCAACAAAAATGGGAGAAATAATTCATTAGTGTCTGTGGAAGTAAAGAATAGTTCTGTTTGTTTAATATTAAGAACCCAGATGTTTTACTCCTTTCTATCATACTTCATGGCTCATATAGGAGTTTGATTAGATTATTTGATGCCTAGTTTTGACATTACACCAGTAACCAATGAGGATTGCTCTAGATTTTTAAGTGGAAGCCTAGCATGCTAAAAATAAAAGGCTCCCTCCTACTCCTGACATCAGATTGTCTAAGCTTCAGATTTATTGTATGAGGGGGGACCTCCCACAAACTGGAATCTATTTCTAAAAGTTTTTGTATTTGTTCTTACATGTTTAAACTTCAGTCATGTTCAAAGTACTGTCTATTTGATGCAATACACCTACTCAGATGTTTTTTCCATTGCTCACAACAGTTTTTGAACTTGTCAGTTTTGATGCCTTTTAGTGCTTCTGCCATTTTTTGTTTCACCTCTTCCACATCAGCAAAATGTTTCCCTTTGAAGACATTTTTCATCCAGGAAAACAACAAAAAAAGTCACTCAGGCAGGAGGGGGGGAATAGGGAGGGTGGGGCACAGGGGTCAGGCTGTTTTTGGTCAAAAACTGCTGAACCCTCAGTGCAGTGTGGGCAGGTGCGCTTGTAAATCACCCATCATGAAATGGGCAAACGCGTTGCAAGATTCTTCAAAAAGAATTCACTGAAGCTGAATGCAACCTCTCACAACAACGCCAACTGGAACACTGATACAGATGGGTTCCTAGAACACTCACCTAGTAGGGCAAGTCTGTACTACAAGGGGCCTGCCCTCCAGAAGGTAATTCTATTTTGGGGGGTCCCCACTCATACACTAATTTCTACATATTCTTGCCTGCTGGAAGAGAAGAAGGCCCTTCAGCTTGAACAGGACTGCCCATAAGCAGAAGTGGAGAGGACACCGAAAACTGGAAAGATGGAGCAGTCTCTTTCCTCGTCTTTCTTTCTCACTCTTGAGCCCTGTTCAGAACCTTATCGTTTCTGACTTATATTTCTGTTAATCAAGGGCAGGGATCATTCATCTGACGCAGTGGTTGGAATCCAATATATTTTTGTGGAATTGTTAATGGAAAATATAAACACGACTTTGAACACCACTAATTTTCTGTTAATTTGAAAGTCTGACTGCATTTGCAGGTTTTTAGTTGTATAAACTGTCCTTGGTCAGAAGCAAGGGATGGGGATAGTGGGCATGAGGTTGTCATGAATACGTAAAACAGATTATGTTATATGTGTATATGGATGATTAAATAACAAGAATGTATTCCATCCTGCCACTATAACTTGCATGTGAAACCCTATAATGTTTATTAAATGTTGTCCAGCCTATATAAGAGAATCTAGGGGGAAAATTCTCTTTAAAATTGTTAAAAAAAACAAAAACAGGGAACTTCTGGCCAAGATGGAGGCACAGATAGATACGCTGTGCCTCCTTGTACAATCGAAGGAAGGACAACAACAAAAAATGTAAAACAAAAACCAATCAGAACTGACAGAAAATTGAACTGTATAGAGGCCTGACAACCAAAGAGTTAAAGAAACATACATCCGGCTGGTAGGACAGGCAGAGTCGGGCAGTCAGGCATAGAGGATGCCTGTGGCAAGGCGGTAGCTGGCGGACGGGGTGTTCCCGCATTTGTGAGCAGATAAACTGGGAAGAACAAATGGGGAGCGAGACAGACCGTACAACCCAGCACTCCTGTGTGAGGAAATAAAGCCTCAAACCGTTGACTGAAATAACCTGTGGGGGTTTTGGTGGTTGGGGAAACTCCCAGTTTCACAGGAGAGTTCCTTGGAGAGACCCACAGGGTCCTAGAATGTACACAAGCCCACCCACTTGGGAATCAGCACCAGAAGGGCCCAATTTGCTTGTGGGTAGTGGGGTAAGTGACTGACAGCCTATGAAAGTTGAGCAAGCAGCATTGTTCTCTCTCTGACTCCTCCCCCACATACAGTGTCACAATGCAGTGACGTGGGTTGCCCTGCCTGATAAACATACCTTACTATCTAATAGGCACGCTAAGACCAAAGGGGGAAAAAAAAGGCCCAAATGAAAGAACAAATCAAAGCTCCAGGAAAAAAAAAACACAACTAAGCAATGAAGAGGTAGCCAACCTGTCAGATGCAGAGTTTAAAACACTGGTAATCAGGATGCTCACAGAAATGGTTGAGTATGGTTGCAAAATAGAGGTGGATTCACTGCAAAAGTGAAGGCCATGAAAAGTGAAATAAAGGAAAATGTACAGGGAACCAAGAGTGATGGGAAGGAAAATAGGAATCAAATCAACAGTTTGGAGCAAAAGGAAAAAATAAGAATTCAAAAAAATGATGAGAGGCTTAGGGACTTCTGGGATGACTTTAAACATTCCAACATCTGAATCATAGGGGTGCCACAAGGAGAAGAGGAAGAGCAAGAAATTGTAAACTTAATTGAAAACATAATGGAGAACTTCCCCAAACTGGCCAGGAAGTCCAGGAAGCTCAGAGGGTCCCAAAGAAGTTGGACCCAAGGAGGAACACACCAAGGCACATCATAATTACATTACCCAAGATTAAAGATAAGGAAAGAATCTTAAAAGCAACAAGAAAAAAGGAGAGAGTTACCTACAAAGGAGTTCCCATAAGACTATCAACTGATTTCTCAAAAGAGACCTTACAGGCAAGAAGGGGCTGGAAAGAAGTATTCCAAGTCATGAAAGGCAAGGACCTACATCCAAGATTACTCTCTCCAGCAAAGCTTTCATATAGAATGAAAGGGCAGATAAAATGCTTTTCAGATAAGGTCAGGTTAAAGGAGTTCATCATCATCAAGCCCTTATTATATGAAATGTTAAAGGGACTTATCTAAGAAAAAGAAGAAGATAAAAAATGTGAACAGTAAAACGACAACAAACTCAAAAGTATCAACAACTGAACCTAAAAAACAAAAAGCAAATAAGTAGAACAGGAACAGAATCACAGAAATGTAGAGCAGATGGAGGGTTATCAGCAGAAAGGGGAAGTGGGGAGAATGGGGCAAAAGGTACAGGGGATAAGAAGCCTAATTGGTAGGTACAATATGAACAGGGGAGGTTAAGAATAGTATAGGAAAGGGAGCAGCCAAAGAACTTCTACGTACAACCTGTGGACATGAACTAAGGGATGGGAATGCTGAAGGGAGAGGGGAAGAAAGGGGAGGAAAAAATAGGACAACTGTAATAGCAAAATCAATAAAATATATTTAAAAAAATAAAAATCCACCCCAAACTTACCAGTTTGTGTAGGAACTTCTCAAACTCAGCTTCAACTTCATAAGGCTTCTTGGTAGCCTTTTCTTGGAGTCTAATCATGGAATAAAGAAAATCATTAAACAAATTAGTTTTTATACTAACACCAACTAAAAGCCAATATTTACAAAGAATTTAATGTGCTGGCCACTTGCCAGCACTTTACAAATATTAATTCAATTACACTTACAACAATCTTTTTTTAAAGAACATTTTACTTATTTTAGAGAGAGGGGAAGGGAAGGAGAAAGGGAGAGAAACATCAGTGTGTGGTTGCCTCTCACCCGCCCCCCACTGGAGCCACAGCCTGCAACCCAGGCGTGTGCGCTGACTGGGAATCGAACTGGCACCCCTTTAGTTCACAGCCTGCACTCAATCCACTCAGCTACACCAGCCAGGGAACACTTACAACAATTTTTGTCGAGTAGATAATGCTATTATCCTGTGTTATAAATGAGGAAACAGGTTCCAATAGGTTAAGTGACCTGCTCACAGCCACACAGATAACAAGTAACAAAGGATTTGAACCCAAGCAGTGTGACTCGAGCCCTCAGTTCCAACCAGGATGTGACACCGCGTCCCAGCTCTAAGTACTCTCTTCAGAGAGGTGGCCCACACAGTGCCCCCTTAACTGATCCCACGCAGCTGGTTGCAGCACAGACTGTGCGAAGTGTCAGTGGGGAGAGGAGTCACCGGGACTAGCAAGAGAAAGAGTTGGGGGACCAGGGGAGACAGAGATGGGAAAGGCTAAGGGGCGAGGACGCCGACTGGGCTAAGCTCACTGAGAGTGGGAATCCAGGGGTCTCTCATGACTTCTGCCCCCAAGTTCTCATTCAAGAAGTTTATGAAGGAGATGAACAGTTGAAATCAGGAGGCAACAGGAGCCTTCCAGAGGGATCTTTGAATGGGGAAAGCGGCAGACGTAGCCCAGGCAAGGAAGGACAGGAACTTGGGACAAGGGAGAAACATCGGCAAGGCAAACACAGATGAGAGAACGAAAACTGGAAAAAGGGTACAAGGCCGTTAATTTTACTGGCAATTTTCAAGTGAAACATCTTAAAATTATTTTTCCTCCGTGAAGTCTGAAGGAGGTGAAATTTTCTGAGAATCCAAATATACTCCGCGGAAGCATCAGTGGTACGTGTCCCCTCACTCGTTCTCTGCTTCATCTCTGCCAACTGTATCTTCTCAACCTGCATTTCCCCCTCACTGCTTACCACCCTCTAGGTCTGTCTTTCCCTGCCTTCCTCAAATGTGCTCTTACCATTTGGGTCTCTTCCTCGTCGCCTCATTCACACACACCCCAAAGGACCCCTGGTGCCCTCTTTCAGTAACACGCTCTTTGAATCGCCCTGACTTGCAAGTCATCCAAAGACTCCTGTTCATCGCAGGTAAATTAGCATCAACCCATCTTCCAACTCACTCTTTTACTTTACAGCCCCCCCCTTTCTTAAAAAAAAAACAAAAACCCAGCATTATTGAGATATATCACATACCATAAATGTCACCCATTTAAAGTGTACGACCCCGTAGTTGTCAGTACAGCTGACCCTTGAACAACACTGGTTTGAGCTGCACAGACCTGCTTATACTTGGACTTTTTCCAATAAATACCTGTATTTATTTTGGGGGGACTGCATGCATTGGTCTAGGCCATTTTATATATATGGGACTTGAGCACCTGTGGATTTGGGTATCTGCGGGGGGGTCCTGGAACTGATACCCTGTGAATGCTGAGGGACAACTTGAGATCTGGGGTGTCAAGTTCTATGTGTACTTTTGACTCTCTGGGGTCAGCATTGTTCAAGGGCCAACTGTACGTTCATTTTTGCGACCGTCACTACTCTCTGATCCATCTTTCTGATTGTCTTTCCTCTCCACGACTACCTCATTTGCAAAGATTGCAGATAGAAACTTCCATGCTTGTGCCTATAAGCTCAACAGGCACACAGAATTTACACATATCCAAAGGAGTATGTTTTCCTTCCCTTTCTCCAACGTGTTGATGCATAAAATGTATTTGAGTGCTTCATTGACACTGCTCTCAAGAACATCCTACATCTTCCTTGTATCCTCAGTGTGGAGAAATGCTGTCCAACGTGAGCTGGTTTGGGGGACTTGTAAAAGTCATCTGGACTCAGATCTTACAACTGAGGTGTTGCAAAGGGGAAAGCTGCCTGAGTAGTTTTGGTGAAAAGTGAGCTGAGATTCCCTCGTGTGACCGGGAGGCTGGCTTTCTAAAGTCCCAGTGCCGGGAAGAGTGGCAGCTGACCGGCAGAGACCTGAGAGGTCTCCCCTGGGGCTTGTTTGAAGGGCTGTGCTCATCTGATGCTCCTTCTTGTACGTGTGCGCGTGTTGGAAGAAGTAGTTTAGTCTCAATACTTTATAGTTTTCCTTTTCATACTCTAACTTATGAAATAAATAAGTTAAATGAGCCCAATTTTCCTTGCTTCAGTGGAGGACAATGTTCGCATGGGTAGGGGAAGCAGCAGGGGCAACGGGAGAGAAAGAGCTAGACTGAGACAGACCAGCTGAAGGGTTGGTTTTCGAGTTTGCATCTTCCCTTAGAGTATGGCAGGATGTCGTGGGCTTGTTTTTAAAAGCCTTAAGCTCCAGTCCTGGGTTTGGTGGAGTAAAAGGAGATGACGATAATGTTTAACAAGTATTTAAATTAGCTGAGTAGGTGATTATGTGGATAAAGAAAGTTAAATTGTTACTGCAGATGAACTGTGGAGTAGAAAGCCTTCTTGTAGATATTTGAGTTGCTGTACTTTTACACAATAAAATCATTGCGGTTTTCTGTAACACATTTGTTCAATTGAAATGTTTTTCAGCACTGGAGTTGAATAAGAAACAAACCTATCAAGTTCCTTGTCAATTCTTTCCTGCCGCTGTCTTAGGAATTTTATTTCTTCATCAATTCTGAGTTTTTCCCTATAAGATCAAATATTGGAGTTAGATTTCAAAATAAAGCAAACATTTCTAATTGTAAAGGAATAAATCAACAATTGCCAACTTTCACGTGTCAGTAAGAGTCCTTTACAAACCAGGTGTTCGGCCTCCCCTCCCAATGTAGTACTTGGGGTGAGGGAGGCCCACAGGTCCCCTCTTGCAAATCCGTGCCGAAGGCATCACTCAGGAGCGTGGGCTGGACGGGCTGCTTCCACCGGGGCCTCTGACACGGTGCCCACCCCCGCTCTCCCCACTGAGCACAGGCAATCTAAGGCTCCCTCTCTGTGTGTGTGTGGGTGGGAGGGGAATGCGGACCCACGGGGAGCAGCAGCTCATACTTCCCTTCTGCCTGCTGGAGAGGTCCTAGCTGGCTGCTTCTCAAATTACCTCTCTTGGGTGTGTTTCCTCAACTGCACCAGGCACCCATCCTTTCTCCCAGTTAAGGCACTAAAACCTCTAGGCAGTAACTTTGCTATCATAGAAAAATTGGATCCTACCAATTTGTTCTTATAAAAATTGATGGACACCCTCTCATTAAGGCCTTTCTAGCTTCCTGGCACATAAGAATACCATGACTGGCCATGAGTAATCATTTTAATTAAGTATAAAAATCTGAAAATGTTTCCCTAAGAAAACATTTCAGAAAAGACCTCCCTGCCTGGCTTTCCTCAATGCAACCCCAGCTGCCACCCCAGTTCTCGGGCCCTCCTTCTACGGAAGACGCTGTCTCCGCCTTTCTTCCAGGGCCCATCTGTGTAAATGGACAGTAGCCCATCTCTGATCGCTGGGGCTCTCTCGGCCTCTCCGTGCTGGGCTGCATCCCCCTGCAATCACACCACAGTACAGCTGCCCCTTTCCTTCAATCCCTGACACTTTCCATAGCTCCATGGTGACCATGTGCATCTTTGACACTTGAATAAAAACAATCTCTGAGGTATAAGATGCTCAGAGTCGACTCTCCTCATCAGTAAAATAAGGAGCACAGTGTAGATGATTTCTAAGATCATTTCCAGCTCTAAAAGAGTCTGATTTTATATTTAGCAATAGTAAGGCTTCAACTTACGTCCTGAAATCGTTCTGGTTCCTTGCAAATTGTCTCTTTGCCTCCTTTATAATATCATAGTAAGTTAGAGCAGGTGGTGTGATAGGCTGTGGTTAAGGAAAGATTTCCAATTAGGAACATTTGGGAGAGATAACAGTGTCCTTGACGGGGGGACCAAGGGGTGGGGTCTGGCTGGGGTTCCGTCATGAAGGGTCTCAAGTGTGACCATGAATGTAATATCTGCAGTTGTACTGAGAGGACAGAAGGAAGACAACACCCATCAACCACTTCAAAGGTGTGTCCCATTATCTGGACCACACCATCCACAGTAGGTTAGGACAATGGTCTCATAAATCCTGTAATTACTATTTTTTAAATGGTTTTATTGTTGGTGCATTTCACAGACAGCAATTTGTTACATGTAAATATTAAAAATGTACCGAATTTTTGTAATCCAGTTTAGACATTTCTTTATTTCTTTTGTAAAATTAAATTTATGGGGGTGCCATTGGTTAATACATCTATATAGGTTTCAGATGCGTCCTTCTGTTATTCCTCATTGGTGTGTTCCCCACCCACCAAATCTCTTCCTTTCTATATACACAGAGAACCCCAAAGCCCCCTGACATTGGAGAGGCTCTGGCAAGACTGGCAGCACGTGTCAGCTGCCTCAGTGAGCCTGAGTTCCGCTGCCGGCACAGAGAAAGACAGCCAGGGGACGGTGTAAGCGCGCTGTCTGCAAGGCTGGGGCTCAGGTCCCATCTGTTCCTCGCCCGGCCTGCGGCTGTGTCTCTAACCCTGATCTGAACCCATGTATGTCTGTGTCTGGCAAAGCAGACACTTCCCCTCTGAAGCAGCAACTGGCAAATGACTCAAGGAGGCGGCCCTCCCCTGTGGCGAGACCTGACACTGTTGGTAAAGGAGGAGCTCTTCCCCCTCTGCAGTTACCAAGACGCCAAGACCCCACTGTCCTGCAGCCCGCTAGCTGTCGTGAACCACACTTCAATATACCTCCACTGTTCTCTGAATGCAGTTTGCTCGCTTGAAAACATTCATGTTCTATCTCAAGGCTGTCCTAGACGCTCATTGAAATCTTACTTATCTGGCATAAGAACGCTCGGTGAAGCCCAAAGGACTTTTCCCACATGTTCTACTTCCTTGTCTTCAAGGCTTCCCTAAGACTAAGTGCCTGTGTGCAGTGCGGTTTTTCTCTTGATGTGAATCAAATCCTAATGGTAAAATTTCAAAGTGAAACTTCCTTAGGCTGGATCCACATTACTTTCAAACTTGGGCTTTGAGACTTCTTCCTGCGTAAGAAATATATTGGTATTCAGTGAATACCAATGTTAAGGATACATCAGCCCTCACCTCTGACAGGGAAGTAGTGGAAGTCTCACTCTAAAGAATTAAAGCAGAGAAAAACTAAATCTTACAGAATCTACTCAGTTTGACAAATGTTTCAGCAGACTTAAAAATATTGTAAGAATATTTTAGCAGCATTAATGTAATCAAAAGAAAAATTCTCCTGTAATCCCTTTCCAACAAATGAAATTATTTTCGGCTTCCAATGTGTCTCTCCATCTGCCATATAAAACATATATTTTACCTTATTGTTATGGTGTGGTTGCTTTCTTCACCCAGTATAGTATCATAATTTCCCCACGCATCTAGGTTTTATACTGTTAGTGTTTGCAAAAGATTTCATTGGCTGTACATACCAGGGAGGCTCTATTGCCACGATTTTCATTAACATGGTGCAGACATGGCTGGGTTTTCTTACATGAAATCCCCAATCTCTCCTCCCTGTCCAGTTGTGTGTTCCAATATGACTCCTCCCCCTGCATCCTAAGTCTAGCAAGGGAGGACTCATTTTCTCCTAACTCAGGTTCCTCTGAATGCTGGACAAAGAGAGCCCAGGTCTTGCTTAGCTTCGGACTAGTATGATGGACATGGTAAAAAAAAAAAAAAGAGGCAGTGGTCCTGTTTATTCCAGAAGCAAGGAGCCTGCAGTCTCAGTTATGCCTGATAACCATCTCAGCTTCTCTCCCCATGTGTCATGGACCGTGAAGAAGCCCAGCCACATTAGAAGGCTCACATTTTCCTCAAACTAGTGATACCTAGAGATATTTGGCCGCTTGTGCCTGCCTTACCCCCTTGCTGCAAAAAGTCACTGAAAGTCTAAGATCTCTGAGTAAAAGTCACAAAAAGTTGACTACCACTCTTGTTGAATGCTTAGCATGACTAATGATACACTTTTTCTAAATTTGCATGCAGCTATTTACTGTTAATATCTAACTTCTCCCACAAGTGCCTGTTAGAGTTTCAAAGACATTATCCTTCTACAGAGTTATACTGTGCTCTTGAGTATGGTTTTCATAATGAAGTATTTGCGAGCAGGATGAACTAATTGGATTTTCTTTGCATTGCACATTCATTATATATTTACTGTTGGTATTGAGACAAAGAACTATGTTCCATTCTAAATGATTAATTTTGAACATATGTCATTATTGAAGTGAACAGGGTGTACATTCTTTATAAAGTCATTCTCATTGTCCACAAAATTTGGCCACGGCTGTACATTTGTTTTGTGCGATGAGGCTCTGAGCTGTATGATGTTGGTGCTGACTAAGACCTCCGCATTTTCTTGCATTATTTAGTGGTGATGGTTTTTAGTAGATTTCTGTTAATGTTTGCTAACAAATCTCCTAATTTTTATTTTCTTCAGACACTAAAGCGGTCAATTTTTCCCAACTGTAGAAAAACAGAGTACTCAAAGCTTATAAATTATGATGAAATGTTGTATTCTGTTCCTTGGGGGTGACTGTGGCAACGTGTTTTCCAAGTCCGCTGTTGGAACTGAGCGCATGCTCATTTTCTCACGCACTGCTGTGTGCAGGTTGCACAGCACGCCGCTAAGTGGACAGGGAGCTTTTTGGGTACAAGTAACAGCCCTATTCTGGGACTTCACAACAGCTGTGGTTGGGATGTGACAAACCAAGACGTGGAGACATCCCAGTGGCCTCAATTCTGACTCTGGAGTCTTTGATCTTTGTTTAGAATCACAGAGTATTAGGGAAACAAGGAGCCTTAGAGATCGTAGGGTCCAATTCGATTACAGCATTGACGAAGAAACTGAGGCTTCTGGAAGGGAAGCACCTGGTCTTTGAGAGCTTGGGTGTGGGACTCAGGAAAAGAACGTCCCAGGGTGAATTTGCTCCTACCTGTCAAAAGTACAGTTTGGGAATGAGGCTGCAGGGGACTCTGCTGTCGACTTCATATCTCTTAGAGGTATTTTGAGGAGTATCCTCAGAGTTTCTCACGAGAACGCCAGGTTTAAGGCCAAAGTACTCATTCCACACAAAATGCTATCGGATAAGAAGTAAAAGGAACATAAGCTTCACTCGGTGGCCAGAATCTCTTTCTTTATACACCGATATTCATTTAATTCTTAATCCTAACAACAAAATTCTTGAAATAACTTATTTGCATGTGGAACAAACTGAGTTAGAGACATTATATTCTGCTTAATGTTTACCTTTACTTACACTTCAAATAGTTTCACGTTAGCTTTGCAGGAGCGTCAAACATCCACAACAGAGCCACGCATCGACGAAAACTTAAAAAGGGACCATCACTCAGCACATGTAATAGGCCTTGTCCTATGGGAGATAGTTCCACTGTCCACTGTTGGAATCTTACCCAGACTCTGGAAGGCCTGGTGTTATGTATAAACAGAGTTACTGTTTTTGCAAGTTTCACTATTTAACATATCATTAGTGACAGTTTCGTAGCATAATTTAGAAAATTGAGGAAACAGGTCTACTGGAAATATTTTAAAACTATTTTTATTTTATTTATTTATTTTTAGAGAAAGAGGAAGGGAGAAAAAAAGACAGAGAGAGAAACATTGTTTGGTTGCCTCTCACACAGCCCTCACTAGAGACCTGGCCAGCAACCCAGCGTGTGCGCTGACCAGGAATCGAACCAGCAACCTTTCCGTTCACAGACGATGCTTGATCCACTGAGCCAACCGTCCAGAGCAGGCTGCTGAAATGATCAACACAGATCTAACTAAAAGTACTCTACAAACGTGCCAGGACTTTTACTAGGCATTGGGACACACAGCTGAGTAAGACATGGTGTTTGGCTTTCAGGAGTTAGTAGGAATGAGAAAAGAGAACAGACAATTTTTGAAGTAGGAGAAAGAAAAATTATTTTTAAAATGGGAATAAAGACTATAAAAGTCTGGCAGTCTGTTTTCCTTTAGTGCAGGACTATCTAAAGTTGGAGAAGGGTGCCCTGTGGTGCTACTGTGGCACCTTATGTAGGATTCGGTCCCTGAGGACACCCCTCCTGTCTGGGCTGCGGACTGCTGGGCCCCCTCCCAAAGGTGCCAGTGCTGGCGTGTGGCAGGCACCCGGGAAGTGTTTCCTGTCCCGCACCTCCTGAACACGCCTTCTTACTGACGTCACTGTGCAGCTGAGCCACAGATTTCATGCTGAGAAGCCGAGTCATCATCGTAACATTACTCTTTGCTATATTGTTTAAGAAGTCAGAGAAGCATGATGTATATCTTCAGGGAAATTTTTCATTAAAACGATTAACAAAAAGTTTTGTTGCTGCAAATGGTCGGCTCCATTTATCTGGAAAGTTTAGTCATGGGCAACAGTTCACTCCCTGATAAAGGCCTGATAAACAAATTGTTGATTTATAGAGATTTCACCATTTTTGTAATTCATGTCCTTCAACACACGCAGCTCTAAGGGTTGCCTGGAGGGACTCCAGCCATCCTCATTATTTCCAACAACCCCTTCTTCCCCTACAGAGCTATCCTAAATAAACACTTAATCCCTGGGTTTGCTTTGCAGATTCAGGGTCAGGACAAGGGCCCTAGTCTCCTGCTTGTAACTGGATTGACTATATAAGCCCTTCTTCTAAAAGACAGGAATTCTCGACCCCTTGCCTCCCCGAGATTGACCACACTGGAATATTAGTAACAAAACCGCGAGTGTACGTGAGTCGACTGCCTACAGGAGCTGGTTTGGTTTTTCCTTAAATACACAGGATGTCAGCTGTAAGTGAGGGCGGGACCTCCGCCTTCCGACATCCTGGGGCACCTCACAGGCTCACTCAGGGCATAAGCTGGCAGTGATTTGTATGGAGTGAGGGCGTAGTGACAGACCGGGTTTGGGTTTTTTTTCTTTGCCGGCCCACCTCCTAGGAGGAGCAGTGGGTAGGGTGAATGCAAATAACAATCGAGTCAATTTTATATTCATTTAGTCCTAAATTCTAGGCATTCAAAAGCTGTGGTTTTTCTACCTGATTTTTTAAATCAACCAGTAACTGTATAGCAAGAATATCCATTTTTCATCATTTGAAAATCATTTAAACTATTTGAAAAATTAATTTTTCTTGTCTTATTTGATACAAATTGGGACTTACCACATTTATACTAAATAAAAAAAAACAAACAAAAAAACCCTAACTTGTTATTAACTCTCCAGGATGAAAATTCCCCCAGCTTCCCCTCTTCTTTTTCCACTGAGTCATGTTTGTAACCTAAGTCCAAATTGTGGCTAAAGAATTGATACAACCCACTCTCTGGAAGCTGATGACCCAAGGCAACTAAAGTCTTCTATTTATTTCATTAGTTAGTTTAATAACAAGTTTGCTAAATTGTGGTTTCTGTCTTGTGTATTTTGTTAAAAGAAAAGAGCAGAAAAACCTTAGCATAAACAGAGTCTATAAGGAAAAAAGACCGGATTTTACAAGCAATTTTGTGATTGCCTCTGGGCCAAGATGGCTGCAAAACGCCCATGGTGCACGTGTGCGCACTTAAATCAAAACCCCTTTCTTCCTTGAATTAGTTACAAATACGTTGTTCATTCACCACTCCCCCATGCTACCTTGTTTTTCTAACTTGGCCTGCACTCTAAATTGGCAGAGTTTGTCAAAGGAAGAAACTTAGTTACTGACTCGTTAAAGTTTAGAATAGCTTCAATTAAAAAGTCTTCTGAAAATAAAAACAAAACCTCTTTCTCTTCTTTTTAAAAAATTCTTTTTTATTTTATTATTTTATTTTAATTGTTGATTTTGTACAGCTTTCTGTCTTTTACTCCCACCCCAGCCCACCACTCCAGCCCTCCCCACCTCCCTCCCATTTCCACCCCCCATAGTTTTTGTCCATGTGTCCTTTACGCTTATTGCTCTAAACCCTTCCCCTTTTCCCCTGCAATTCCCTCCCCTCTCCCCTCTGGTGAATGTCAGCCTGTTCTCAATTTCAGTGTCTCTTCTAAGAGCGAAATTAAAACACTTCATGAATCCTTTATCCTATTGTGCCTCCATGATGTTTTTCTGCTTACAAAGTGCTCTGTTAAATAAGCCTTAAATATTTTTAAAAATGTAAACTCTGGTCCTTTAAGGAATCTTTGAGAGCCCAGCCAGAGAGTTATTAGGTTATTTTAGGCAATTGGCATAAATTAGCACCAGTGGGAACTAAGGGAGTCCATGCCTGAGAAACATGACTGTGAAAAGGCAATCGGAATTTCATGCAGATCCGAGTCACTCACACAGTCACCGACCTGGAGCACGTCCAGAGAGCCGCAAGCTCTCTGCTGTGGACCGGAGCCGTGCTGTGTGAATCGAAAGTCTGCGTGATGCTGAAAGCAGTTTATCTCTGAGAGAAAACAAAAATAAAACCGAGATAAAAGGAAAAAAAGCCAGCCCCCAAAAGAAAAATGTGAAGGAAAATTTAAGAGTTCAGATGGGAAATTAACTTTGTTGGTAGTTTTGTTGGATGGATGAATTATAAATGGACGAGTTAGATAATATATAATCGTAGGCTACTAAACTTCTAAAATTAGCAGGCTGTGAGTGGCAAGGCCAAAGGAAGCTCTGTACCTGCTGCCTCTCTGACCTCCCAAGGCGCCGTGTGAAGTTCTGTGAACAGGATGAAATCCTCTTCTTACCCAGCCGGGGCTGCCCCCAGGACGTGTTGCGATGATGGAAATGTTCGGCACTTGCACTGTCCAAGAGTCACACGTGGCTTGTGAGCACTTGAAATATCACTAGTATAACGGATAAACTGAGTTTTTACCCATACTTAATTTTATCAATTTAAATATGTTTAAATAGCCACACATGGCTAGTGCCTACCCTATCGGACAGTGTAGCTTTGAATGATGAAAAATGTAATAAATACCTAATTATATGTACATATTTACCTTTAAATTTTGCTCTAAATAGTATGTATTGCCATTTTGTATAACATGTAAAATCGGATCAAATGGATCACATACTAATTTTGCTTTTCTAAACTATCTAGTCAGAAGCTATCCAGGTATAAGAATAGTAAGAAAAGGTATCATGTTCATCAGTGATATTGGCCTGTAATTTTCTTTCTTTGTTGTGTCTTTATGGAATTTTCTAAGAAAACTAAAAATGGATCTACCTTTTGACCCAGCAATTCCACTGCTTGGATTATATCCTAAGAACCCTGAAACACCAATCCAAAAGAACCTATGCACCCCTATGTTCATAGCAGCACAATTTACAATAGCCGAGTGTTGGAAGCAACCTAGATGCCCATCAATAAATGAATGGATCAAAGAACTGTGTTACATTTACACAATGGAATTCTATGCAGAAAGAAAGAAGGAGCTCCTACCCTTTGCAACAGCATGGATGGAACTGGAGAGCATCATGCTAAGCGAAATAAGCCAGGCAGTGAAAGACAAATACCATATGATCTCACCTTTAACAGGAACCTAATCAACAAAACAAACAAACAAGCAAAATATAACCAAAGACTCTGAAATTTGGAACAGGCTGACAGTGACCAGAGGGGAGAGGGGAGGGGATTTCAGGGGAAAAGGGAAAGGGTTTGCAGGAACAAGTATAAAGGACACATGGACAAAAACTATGGGGGGTGGAAATGGGAGGGAGGTAGGGAGGGCTGGAGTGGTGGGCTGGGGTGGGAGTAAAAGACAGAAAGCTGTACAAGATCAACAATTAAAATAAAAAATTAAAAAAAAAAAGAATAGTAAGAAAAGGAAAACTGCCTTTTACGGGCTCGTTTCCCAAAACTGAGTATACACAGTAAGAACCAATGATCCGTCCCTCACAGTAAGTTCTGTGCAGATCCCCATTGCAGGCAATGTGACTTGCCGTTTCCACAGTCCAGTTTTTGACCTTGGTGGGTCTTTTTGTACCTTTGCCTTCTCTAATTTCTAAAACTTGGGCAACTTTTCTCTTAACTTCTTCAGAGTGAGTTACCTCAGAGCAGATACGTCTTTTCCTTTCCTAACAGTGCTCTTGGGGACACGGGAGCCAAGATGCAGTGAGTGGCCCTCTTGCAAGCCCTGGCGGCCACCGAGGTTGCCCTTCGCAGGCGCTCCCTTTCCTCCAGCACGTGTCTGTGCTTCTGGTTCTCTGCTGGGCTCCACTTCCCCAATTCTGCTCCCTCCTGTCTGTGCCTCACCCTTCTGGTGAGTATCAAGACTTCTCACCCCAAGTCTTGATACTGAGTTGCGCAGACAAATGTAATTACGTGGAATTGTAGCAAAGAAGCAGATTCTCCTTTCCCGGCGCTCCCCCCACCCCTCGCCGTGGAGAAAAGCAACCTGGTGACCCCCCTTTCCATTGTCCTCCAGACTAAGCCTCTGTTCTAGACGGCCTGTTCAGCACTTCATTTATGTTTGCATTGTTGCTCTGATTGCTTCCAGAGAAGCAAAAAATTACACCCACTTCTCACTAGATTCCATCTGTCTAGGCAAAGGAAGTGTGTGTTTGCCTGTTACTGGTGTCATCTTTCCTAAAGGCCTCTGAGCTACTGCTGTTAGACTGTGAGGAGGGGGGAAGATGGAAATTGTTCAGGCAAGCTTGGGAGGAACATTAGAGAGAGGCTGTATCTTATGTAGAGCTGACAAGCTTGTGGACAAGGTTGTCCAATAGACATAAAGTTTCCTGAAGGTGGGGATTATAGTCATATCCTTAGCCCATATTACTTTATCCAGCACATAGTGGTTTTTTTTTAATGTTTGTTAAATGACATATAAGAACAGACTAGAGTCTGGGACCAGGTAATGAAGGCATATTTCAGGTAAAGGTAAGGGGCGGAATCAGACACTCAGCAAGATTTGGAGCCTCTGGACAATAATAACCACAGCAGGCAGCATATTTAGAATCCAAAATGAGCATTGAGACAGGAGGGAAAGCCTGGGCAGGACCCCTGGAGAGATATATGGGAGTGAACAGGTGCAAAGGAGAGATTGCTGACAGACACAGCCTGATCTCTGACATGAAACAGGTTTCCCCACATGCATCCCTTTCCCTCTTAAAAGCATATTTTCAAGGCCATCATATACCAGGAAACATTTATGTGCTGCACAATTCTTATAAAGGCCACACTGGGTAACGTGAAATCTGCCAACCATAGGCTGCGGGCCTCCCTGTATACAGGTCAATGAATTGTTTTCAGACTCCCCTCCCTCTTACTCAGAAACTGTGCATTGTGTCGGTCCTTTGTTTTGCTGGCCTTCTTTGTATCTGCTTGAACCCATGGGGTGGAGAAATAAGAACTGCATAGTCACAGTGTATTTGTTTGGAACTGCAGCGAGTGTTTCTAAACAAGATTTTGAGTTTTAAATGTCTTCTAAACACCAAAATGACTCCTGGATATCACTATTAGTCTAATTCAGTTCATAGCCACTGCTGCTGTTAGATCAGGTTAAAAGTCTTTTCTTTGAAAGAATGAACTCTAGAAAATTCGTGAAGCCATCTGGCCAATGCCTGCCAAACTCTGGGGGTAGGTAGCTTCATTTCACGGTAAGAAATGAGATCAACAATACAATGTCAAATTTTTAAAAAAATGCAACTTCCATTAATTTCCCCCATTACTTCCATTTCATGAACTATCGAAGATTTAGAAGAAAAGTAGTGAGCAGTCAATGGATTATTTTCTCTGTGATGGCAAGAGCTAAAACCAACACTGTCTGTCCCTGTGTTAAATAATACTGGGGACGAAAACACTGGCCCAGGACGGGTTTTCTGGGAAGCAGACTAAAAATGGAGAGACGCGTGCAGCAGGTTTAAAAGGGAGTGCTTGGGGTCGACACCTGTGGTATGCAAGGGCGGGAGGGGAAATTGGGCAGAGGGAGAACCAGAACCGTGATAATGGTCCCCGTGAAAGTCTAAGCTGATCTATAAGGAGTTCTGAAGCTGGTGTCACCCTTCAGGAGTGTTCTGCATTGGAGTGAGGAGGCCCCAACCCTGGGGACCTTTACCTATCACATCAGTCGCTGGACATGGGCTGCCCTGGGAAGAGGACTTGACACACTCATCAACTGCTGCAAAATTAACCCCAAACTTAGTGGCATAAAATGATTATTATTATTGCTATAGTTCTGGGTATTGACTGGGCTCTGCCAGGTGGTTCTTAGCTGGGGTCTCTCATCTAGTTGTGGTGAGGTGGTGGCTAAGGCTAGTGACATCTCAGAGGCTTGTGACATTCAGAGGCTCTCTCCCTCTCGTCGGGTGGCTGATGGCGACTGTGGCTCAGCCTCCGCTGTGGCTGCCACCTGGAGTGTGGCTTCTCCAGGTGGTCTGAGTTTCCTCTTCACATGGTGGTTAGTTCTAAGAGCAGAAGCCTCAAAAGTCACACTTATGGGGCTGAGGAAGATATATATAAACGTATGCTCAAATTCAAGCAGAGACTTGAAGTCACTTTGTAACAACAGCATGCCAGGAGGATGACATTGCTGTGGCCATTTTTGAAAAATATAATCTGCCATAGGACGTCACCTTGAATGAGGTCACTGTAATCACCTGAGGCAATCCTCGTAAGGTGTTGGCAACAGAGAGGTTTTTGTCATTATTATTCCCCCTGCAGCTGAAAAATAAGTCCTTTATTCTAGAAGCAAATCTAGACATTCAGAGCATCCACTATACATTGTTTTCTGTCCATTTCCTTCTTTGTTTTCTAGCTTCACTGAGATGTAATTGACATATAGCATTGTGCAAGTTTAAGTGTACAACTGTGTTGATTTGATACCTTTATAACCTCACATAATTACCATTTCTTTTTTTCTTTTTCATGGTGAGAACATTTAGGATTTCCTCTCTTTGTAACTTTTAAGTACAAAATATAGCATGTTAACGGTAATCACCACACTGTACACTGGATCCCCCAAATATTCATCTTCTAACTGGAAGTTGGCACCCTTTAACCGACATCTCACCATTTCCCCCGACGCCTAGTCCCTGGCAACCACCGTGCTACTCTCTGTTTCTGTGAGTTCAGCTTTTTTAGATTCCACACATAAGTGATATCTTAGAGTATTTGTCTCTCTCTTATTTCACTTAGTAAAATGCCCTCAAGTTCCATCCGTGTTGTCACAAATGATAAGCTTTCCTTTTTTTCTTGAGGTCGAACAGTATTCTATCATCTATATAAACCATCTTCTTTATCCATTCACCCATTGAGCGATAATTAGGGTGTTCCCCTCTCTTGACTATTATGGATAAGGCTGCAATCAACACACAGATATTTCTTCAAGATTCTGTTCTCCTTTCTTTTGGATATATACCCATATGTGAGATTGCTGGGTTATATGGTAGCTCTATTTTTAATTTTTCGAGGAACCTCCATCCTGTTTTCCACAGTGGATGCACCAAATTACATTCCCACCAACAGTGCACAAGGGTTCCTTTTTCTCCACATCCTTGCAGACACTTGTTACTCCTCATCTTTTGATAATGGCTATTCTAACAGGTGTCAAGTGGTATCTCACTGTGGTTTTGATTTGCATTTCCCTGATGATTAGTGATGCGGAGCACCTTTCCATCTACCTGTCAGCACCTGCATGTCTCCCTTGGATGCTGACCATATGTATGTTGCCTAGTCAGTTCCTCTGCCAAGTTTTTAATTTAGCTTTGTTTTTGCTATTAAATTGCATGAGTTCCTTTTATATTTTTGATACAACCCTTTATCAGATATATGATTTGCAAATGTTTTCTCCCATTCTGTAGGTTGCGTTTTCAGTTTGTGCTTTTAGTGTCATAACCAAAAAATTGTTATCCAGACTAACATCAGGGGGCTTTCCCCTATGTTTTCTTCTAGGAGTTCCACAGTTTCACGAATTATGTTTTACATCTTTTATCCATTTTGAGTTAATTTTTATGAGTGGTGTAAGATAGAAGCCCAATTTCATTCTTCTTCATGTGATTATCTACTTTTTTTTCAACATCATTTACTAAAAAGACTATCCTATCTCCACTGGGTTTTCCTGGATCCCTTCTCAAATTAGTTAACCACATATGTGAGGGTTTAATTCTGGGTTCTCAATTCTTTTCCATTGGTGTATGTGGCCATTTTTATGCCAGTAAAACACAGTATCCAATACAATATACAACCAGTATGATGTATATTCTCATACGTTTTCATGTTAGTAGTTAGCAGTCTTTCATTTCAGCTTGAAGAACCCTTTTAGCATTTCTTGTAAGGCAGGACTAGTGATGATGAACTCCCTCAGCATTTGTCTGGAAAAGGCCTTACCCTCTGTGGCTGAAGAAGAACCTTGCTGGGCAGAGTGTTCTTGGTTGGCATTTCTTCCTGTCAGCACTTTGACTATATCGCCATACTCTCCAGGTCTATAAAGGTTTCTTTTTTTTTTTTTCAATAAAATATAATTTTATTTTTTTTAATTTCATTTTTTTAATCAGTATTTTTTAATTGTTGATATTGTACAGTTTTCTGTCTTTTACCCCGCCCCAGCCCACCACCCCAGCCCTCCCCACCTTCCTCCCATTTCCACCCCCCCCATAGTTTTTGTCCATGAGTCCTTTATACTTGTTGCTCAAAACCGTTCCCCTTTTCCCCTGAAATTCCCTCCCCTCCCACTCTGGACACTGTCAGACTGTTCTCAAATTCAGTGTCTATAAAGGTTTCTGCTGAGAAATCTGCTGATTGCCTTCTGGACGTTCCCTTGTAAGTCACAGATTTCTTTTTTCTTGCTCCTTTGAAATTATCTGTTTTTGATTTTTGACAGTTTTATTATGATGTGTCTCGAAGAAAATTCCTTTACGTTGTATTTGTTTGGCTATGCGAACTTCATGTATTGGATACCCAAATCTCTCCCCAGATTTGGGAGCTGCTCGTCCTTTATTTGTTTAATTAAGCATTCTGTTTCCAACTCCTCTTCTTCTGGAATTCCAGTAATTTTCAGATTGTTTCTTTTGATCCTGTCCAATACATTAAGTGAGTTTCTTCACTCTTTTTCATTATTTTTGCAGTGTTCTCCTCTGACTGGATAATTGTAAAATTCATGCTTTGTAATCCACAGATTCTTTCTTTGTTTGATCCATTCTAATGTTGATGCTCGTTACTGCATTTTTCATTTCATTCATTATATTCTTCAGCTCCAGAATTGATGTTGGGTTCATTTCATGATTTCTCTTTGTTCAGCTTATTTTAAAAAAAATTTTTTTAATTTATTTTTTAGAGAGAGGGGGAGCAGGGAAGAGAGAGTAGGAGAGAAACATCAATGGGGAGTATCGCTCAGTTGCCTCTTGCACGCCCCCAGCTGGGGACCTGGCCCACAACCCAGGCATGTGCCCTGACTGGGAACCAAACTGGCAACAATCTTTTAGTTTGTGGGACCATGGCCCACCCACTGAGCCACACTGGTCAGGGCATGTTAAACTTATTTTGTTCAAATATGGTTTTCCTGATTTTATTAAATTTTCTGTGTTTTCTCATAGCTCACTGAGTTTCTTTAAAACAGCTACTTTGAATTCTCTCTCAGATAAATTGAGATCTCTGTGTCTTCGGGATTGGTTACTGAACGGTTACTGTAATCTAATGGTGGTGTCGAGTTTCCTTGGCTTTTCATGTGCTTTGGGGTTTTGTGTTGCTGCCTTCATATTTGAAGTAGAAGTCACCTCTTTGCTCACCTCCTTTGGGAGGGAAATACCTTCTGTCAGCCCTATTAAGGATTCTGCATTTTTCTTCAATATGGATACACCTGTTCCACGCTTCTTGCTCCCTCTTGTGGCAAAATTCTTAATCTTTTATACCTTCTCTTACCTTGCAGTACACCAGGATGGGTTCTGATAGCCTCCTTTTTGTTTTCCCAAAGGTGGTACTAAGTCTTAAGTTTGTGGTCTCTCCCTGGCCCACAAATTTGGGCTGGCACAGGCTTTATTTGTGTGCTCATTAGCCATCTGCCAAAGCCCACATTTGCCACTGCTGTTGGGAGCATGCACAGGGAGCTGGCTATAGGGTGTGAAAGTTTGGGGGTGAGGCTTATGGAGCTCTAGGGGTGCTCATGGGTCAGGTAAGGGGATTTGTGGGTGAGGTTTCCCCAAAAGCTCATGGGCAAGTTGCTTGATGGAGTTTATGACACTGTAGAATTGGAATCTATTTAATGCCCTCTGGGCGTGCTGTCTGCCACTCTCCCAACCTCCCCTTCCTCCCCAACGAAGTCATTCAGCTTACTATTCAGTGCTCTGGATGGGGCAAGAGAAAAATGAACCTCTTTAGTAGCAACCACACTGTTGGGGAAGCCAGGTTTCCACTCACAAGGTCTTACTTTCCCCCACATAAGAAATCACGGGCCAAGATGATCTCTCTTGTCCCTAAGCTGTGCCACCTTGGGGGAAGAGTGCGGTCAAACTGTTCCTTTTACACTTTTTAATATGTCCACACTCAAATATATATTTTTGCTCCAATGGTGTTCTGGGATTCTTTCACTGGAAACCTGGACTTTCACAAAGGCTTTCTCATCCATAGGTGTTTACCTACGACAGCGTTTTCCAGGGTTCCCAGACTGTGGCCACGAAGGGCTAGCGCCTGTTCGTGGGCCACTTACAAGGTCCACATCAGGGACCAGGGTCTGTATGCCTATTTCCTGATGCACAGGTGGATGAGACTCCTCTTGGGTCCCTTGGTGAATGCTACTAGACCCCACAGTTTCCACAAAGGCACTTTTGTCCACGATGTATGTCACATTGTTGTTGTTGAGAGGGGGGCATGAACAAGGGATGTCTCATTCAGCTGTGATGCTGATGTCACTGCTGTTCCTGTGTAAAAAACATCGGGGATCATTCATACTTTTTTTGTCCCTCTACATAACAATGTTGAGAATGAGCAAAAAATAACTTACATACTTGCTTTCTTCTAAAAGATATGACTTTTAACTGACTAAAATAGCTTGCTCATCAAAGCTTACTTTAAGACCCTTGCTTCACTGGGCCCATAAATTCAAAATTGTAATATCCTTAAACTCTGACCAGTCCTAACCAATTCCCTGCCTCATGTGGCCTGGCTCAACATCGTCCACTTCAGGCCCTAAAACCCTATAAATATCATCCCTGAATCACCCATTTTGAGACACTAATAAAACTCTGGTGTTCTCTCTACAATAAATCCACTAAACTTCGCTTTATTTGGTCCACAGGTTATTCTGGCAGTCTTTCAGGATTGCTGACAGCTGAAAATGGCAAGAAATGGTCTCTATGCATTCTTTTTCTTCGTGTAGCCTTAGGATAACTCAGAAGAGTTGACAAAATGAGAATGTCGTAATTTCAGGGAAAAGCAAGCTATTTATCAATTTATCCATTGATGGTGTGGAAAGTCAAATTCTTCCAACTGAACCATAAATCTCAAGATTCAAAAGGAATTGAAATGTGTGTAGTTCAACCCATCTGCTGAAGAGGCCTCTTCCGCGCAACCAAGGGTTTTAGGGTTCCTCTCTGCCCCCTCAGCTCCCCTCTTCATTCTCTTCCTTTCCACAGCCTTAGACTACCACGTCCCTGTTTCTCCTCTTCGTGGACAAGTGGAGGAAATATCAGTCCTCCACCAGGTTCGGGTGAAGGGAGTCTATGTTGCCACAGAGTTTTAGGGCTGGGTGTTTTCAACAAAAAGTATTTTTAAAAGACCTCCCATTCCAGGAAACTAGCATCTGGATCCTATTATCTGAAAGGTCTCATTAACAGATAATATTGTGATGTTCCCATGTCTATTTCTGAAGCTGAAGGAAAGTAAGGGTTTCATTATTTTGGGTACAATCTCACAAATAATGGAACAAACTAGCTAGCAGTGTAGGCTTTCCTATTCACTGCACCCGGAGAATTTTAGGATTGAGAGAAAAAAGTATATATGTTATCTTTACTGGAAAAATGAATAAATGGGAAGTTTCTGGATTAGAAGTTTTTCTGGACACTTGCCTTTTAGCTAATTTATAATATAAAAAATGTAATGACCAGATCTTTAGTAAATGTTAATTAACTTGCAATGTTACTGATTTGAAGTGAAAAATACAATTGATATTAACTTTAATAATGATTCACAAGGTATTATTCACATATTAGAAAAGTCTATGAATGCATATGTGACAAAGATTATTAGAGATCTTTTTATAAATAAAAGTGAGAAGGAGTTGCACATGGCTTTGAAGAGTTCCCCACTGGACTCTCGCTGTGTGAAGATGGGGCGTTTGCACGGAGCTGGTGACCTTCAGTGAGACTCGGGGCTTCTTCCTTTTAATTCACTGTTGACTATTTGCTTCTTCCACATCATAGACAATTCACAACAGAGAAACTTCTTTGTACAGTTTCTATTTTTTTCTGGAACCAACTTTGATATGTCTCACATTATTTTCAATTGTAGGGTTTAATAATCTGTCCTCAGAAGTGTTCACCTGTTAAAAAGTCTGCGTATGGGTGTGTGATGGTGGAAGCATGTGTTCACAGTCGTACGATGCACTCGTTACACCATTGCGTGGCGTTCAGGTTTCTTCCCTCAACTGCAACTGATGGCAAGCGTTCTAAACTGAAGCTGGAAATACAGATACAGCTCATATCTGTATGACTTTTCTTTTTAACAGAACCCACACAAACTACTCCAATATTTTGTTCCTGAGTTTTCTTCTTTTTTTTAAAAAAAATTTGTGTTTTACATTAAAAAAGTTATTAGACTTTTAGGTGTTTCTTTGTTAGTTTACTCTCAACACATAAGGAACTTGAAATGGTTTATAAAAATACAGACAATGTGAGAAAGAAAAATTAGGAACCACAAATAAATTTTGCACAAGATTCTGCAAATTTAAAGACACACTACACATTCTGCTCTCAGAAATCAAAGCTTTTTTTCCCATTTTACTCATAACTCTAATACTGAGTGACTAAGTATTCAATTAAAAATTCAAATATCATTCACCAAAATATTAAAATTTCCTACTAATAATGATTTAATGTATGTTAATTAATAAAAAGTATATTATTTTCCTTATAAATACACATTAAAAACTCTCTCATAATCATGAACACCCCCGTGATTTCCAATTAATTCGCTCCTCCCCCCCATACATCTGCAGTCTTCTCCATGTTTACGTAGGAATACTAAAACATTGATAATATAGCAATGCTACTTCTTGTGACTTTGGCAAATCACTCTGAATCAAAGAAATATTACCTATGATGTTAAATTTACTTTTAAATGTATCTGTTCCACAAGACTCTAATTTAAAATTGCACACAGAAAAGGATTTTGAAATAGAACTGCATGGCCACACTACCTTAAATGTATGAAAGAAAAGCTGCTGAAGTGATTCAATGCTGGACCAACCATAGAGTTCACTATGTGACTGTTACCTCCCTTACCCCAAACCATGATTAAAATCCTCCTTAAGAGGCTGGGATAGGCCTTTATCTTCCTCTGGAGCTACCCAACCCACCTGGGTAAACAGTCAGCACCAGGGAGCGCCAATTTCTGGTCTGAAATCAGGCTGCCAAGGAGGGACTCCAAGTGTTGCCACTGTCCTCAGGCCAGTTACCTAGATTTCCTGTGCCTCAGTTTCCTTCCTTTTAAAGTTGATGACAATGATAACATCCACCTCAGAAATAAGTGAGTTAATAAGTACAAAACACTTAGAAGAGTGCTTGGTACATGGTGTCTATTCATTAAGTTTTTAAAAACACCATTTTAATAATGATTACCTTACAGATTAACTTAGTGCCAATGACTGCCAAATTTCTGTTTCCTCTACTTTTTAAAAAAACTTTTAAAGGTAATGTCAATTCTTTTTGAAAAATAAAATGCGGTCTTATCTTTATGCTATAGCCACACATCAGGCATTAATTTCACAACTATGGTATGCTAGATCCTTTTTTTAGGTGTCTGGGAACAGAGCAAACTTGTGCAGCGAGCCACTTACCCTCTTTGTGCTTTGGGTTCCTCATCTGTGAAGCGGCTGGGATGAGTGCCTGCTCTGCTCACGGTCACAGGACTCTTGCCATTCCCATGATAATACAATGGGGGAATTCAGTATGTGCTTGAAAAAATTGCCAAGTGCTGATTAATGTGAAGCATAATTATGATTTTGTTCATCATTAGATCTGGGAACTTTTTTTTCTTACCAGCAGGTATTATATTTTACAAGCTCAGTAAGCATCATGGAAAGCCCCACTACTTTCCAGTGAGTGATTTCTTTCAAACTTTTGTGGAGTGATATGTAATCCTAATGGGTTTCATGCTTTAGATCTCCATATTCTCCTTTCCCCACCCCCACGCACACTCACACTTTTCCCACGTTCTCAGTATACTGGTGGTATGAACTTACCTAGCCATCAGACAAATCCATGCCCATTAGAAATGTAAATGAAATCAAAGATTAACATTCTTATAATCACAATAAAATTAGTTAAAAATAAAATTAATCTATTATGAAATGTTTTAGATACCTTTCAATTTTTACTTCTAGAGAATTAAAAAATTTTGTTTTAGACATAATTCAGAGTTGATGACAATCCAAAGTTGATGACAATCCTTGCATCGTTACTTAAGTTACAAGTGTTAAAACAGACTGATTTAGCCCTATTGTTTGCTTTTCTTCTGTGTCCCCGAGCCATTCAAGTTAATTCCATGTGCCTGTGGTCAGTGAGGCTCCAGAGACTGTCCTGACCGAAACGTGAGGGAAGCGGCGCCCTGGGAAGAGTGCTGGGAATCTGCCGGAGCAGCGGCCCCCGCACTGTCGTTATCACAGATCCCATGAGTGCAAGTATGGAGCACATTCCCCCATAGGTGCAATTTTAAAATGATAAATTATAGACACATCAATCTGTATTAATGTAGTCTGCACGTTATGAACTTATGCAGTATACAAATAAAAAAGTGAGATGAAATATTTTTTAAAACAAAATTTAACATTTATTAACGGCCCACTAAACTTTTAGTCCTTAAATTGTAGAGATTTGTAAGGATGTCTAGACAGTTGGTTTACATATGCCTTACAAATTAAACTGGCATACTATCATTTGATAATATTGAGAAGTATGCCATACACTTAGTGCTAGGTTCATTGTTTATAAAATGATGTATATCCGTACTGCAGATAGTCTTCTTGAATATTTTAATTTTTGTATTTATGGCCTACATCTTGGCAGAACTGAATGGGTCACCACTGATTTTATCTTTTAGCGTGGTTGAAAATGAGCTCCTTCTCGGAGTAGGAGAAATATTGTTTGCTGTTTTTTTAAAATTTATTCTTGCATCATAAATATTATCATCGATCCATAGTTATTTTTCAGAAATCTTTTAAAGCTATTGCTCCACTAGCAAGTTGTTAATTTAGTTAAAACTGGATGATATAATCTAAAAATATGCTTAATCCCCCAAAGAAAACAGCACCATGGGACTTCTGGCCATGATGGAGGCATAGATAGATACACTTTGCCTCCTCACACAACCAAAAGAAGGACAATAACAAGTTTTAAAAGAAAAACAACCAGAACTGTCAGAAAATTGAACTGTATGGAAGTCCAACAACCAAGGAGTTAAAGAAGAAACATTCATCCAGACAGGTAGGAGGGGCGGAGACAGGCAGCTGGGTGGAGAGGACTCACAGCAAGGTGGCTGGTGGACCCAGCCGGTGTGGGGGTGGTGGCTGGAAGACTGGGTGGTCCCACCTTTGCATGCGGATAAACTGGAAGGAACAACTGGGGAGCGAGACAGACCATGCAACCCAGGATTCCAGTTTAGGAAAATAAAGTCTCAAAACCTCTGACTGAAAAAATCTGTGGGGGTTGAAGCAGCAGGAGAAACTCCCAGCCTCACAAGAGAGTTCCTTGGAAAGACCCACAGGGTCCTAAAATGTACACAAACCCATGCACCCAGTAATCAGAACCAGAAGGACCCAATTTGCTTATGGGTAGCAGGGGAAGTGGCTGAAAGCCAGCTGAGAGCAGAGCAAGTGGCACTGTTCCCTATCAGACCCCTCCGTCACATACAGTGCCACAACGCAGCAACATGGGTTGCCCAAGCCTGGTGAATACCAAAGGCTCCACCCCTTACTATGTAACAGGTGCACTGAGACACACACACACACACACACACACAAATGACCCAAATGAAAGAACATATCAAAGCTCCAGAAAAAATACAACTAAGCAATGAAGAGATAGCCAACCTATCAGATGCAGAGTTCAAAACACTGGTAATCAGAATGCTCACAGAAATGGTTGAGTATGGTCATAAAATAGAGGAAAAAGTGAAGGCTATGAAAAGTGAAATAAAGGAAAATGTACAGGAAACCAACAATGATGGGAAGGAAACCAGGACTCAAATCAATGGTTTGAAGCAGAAGGAAGAAATAAACATTAAACCAGACCAGAATGAAGAAACAAGAATTCAAAAAAAATGAGAGGCTCAGAAACCTCCAGGACAACTTTAAACATTCCAGCATTCCAATCATCGGGGTGCCAGAAGGAGAAGAGGAAGAGCAAGAAATTGAAAACTTATTTGAAAACACAATGAAGGAGAACTTCCCCAATTTGGCAAAGGAAATAGACTTCCAGGAAATCCAGGACACTCAGAGAGTCCTAAAGAAGTTGGACCCAAGGAAGCACACACCAAGGCACATCATAATTACATTACCCAAGATTAAAGAAAAGGAGAGAATCTTAAAAGCATCAAGAGAAGAGGAGACAATTACTTACAAAGGAGTTCCCACAAGACTATCAGCTGATTTCTCAAAAGAAACCTTGTAGGCAAGAAAGGGCTGGAAAGAAGTATTCCAAGTCATGAAAGGCAAGACCCACATCCAAGATTACTCTCTCCAGCAAAGCTATCATTTAGAATGGAAGGGCAGATAAAGTGCTTCCCAGATAAGGTCAAGTTAAAGGAGTTCATCATCACCAAGTCCTTATATGAAATGTTAAAGTGACTTATCTAAGAAAGAGAAAAAAAAATACGAACAGTAAATTGATAACAAACTCACAACTATCAACAACTGAACCTGAAAAACACACACTTGCACACATACACACAAAACAAACTAAGCAAACAACTAGAACATGAACAGATTTGCAGAAATGGAGATCACTTGGAGGGTTATCAGTGGGGAGGAGGAGGGGGCAAATGGGAGAAAAGGTATAGGGAATAAGAAGCATAATGGTAGGTAGAAAATAGACAGGGGGAGGTTAAGAATAGTATAGGAAATGTAGAAGCCAAAGAACTTATATGTACAACCCATGGGCATGAACTAATTGGGTGGGGGAATGATGGTGGGAGAGGGGTACAGGACAGAGGGGAATAAAGAGGAGAAAAAAGCGGGACAACTGTAACAGCATAATCAATAAAATATATTAAGAAAAAGAAATCAGCACTATGTTTGGTCCTCATAAAAGAACACGAGAGCAAAGATGCCATCATCGTCTCTCAATGTAGTAGAGTGCAGACTGAAGTATTAGCTGGGTGAGGGTGCTTGTTCACTAAATATTAGGAAAGTGCAACTTCTCTTTTTGTTTTTCAAGATAGAAATACATGTACATAAGAGTCCTGATGTAATTTTTCTGTGTGTGAGCTGTGTGTGCTCCACTCTGGAGAGGACAGCGCTAGATCCCTCTGGGGTTCACCTGAGTCCCTAGAGGGGCCTGGGCCAGCATGGGTTATGCAGGGGGAACCTAGGAGTGCAAACAGCACTCCGGGCCCCCCACACCTGCTGCAACCAAAGAGCTCCAATTTCATTTATTTTATATTTTATGCATTAAGTTTTTTGATAAATTTTCATTGGATCAAAGGATTCCGCAGCTGAAACATGTTTGAAACTCTCTTCTGGAGAAGCCTTGAAGCCCATTACTCACAGTTCTGACAAATGTTTGAAACTGAACACTGAACAGAAAGTTGCAAAGACAATCTTTTACTAGAGAGCTAAATATACCAGTTTTTAAGGTTCCTAGGTTTTATGTTTGTTTTATTTTTCATACACACAAAATCACAGCCTTAGATCTAAAAGAGTAAATAATTTAACCAAATATGCTACAAAAGTTTTTGAATGTCATTAAATGCTAAATAAAAGCATTGGTTACAAATGCATTAATTTTTTCTTAATTGAGACATTTAGCAAAATGTTTTGAACTAATGCAAAGCTTAAAAAAAGGATATGGGTCTCGTGATACTTCAGTGAATTTAACCTTGGTTTGTCTAGAGGTTTTAGGAATTCCGGATAGCTGATGCATCTTAAGATAATATAAAATCAATGGACTCTGACCTCCAAGATTGAAGAGCACACGGTTAAACTCTGGACCAGTGCTACTATAATGGGACTGTGAGGGGAAGAAGAAAATAAAGTCAGTTATTAATTTTGTGTATTTTTGAAGACCTGTAAATAAATTGTAATGACATTATAACTATAAACAAAATCACCATCTAGTATATTAAAATAAATGAAAGCAAATTCTGCAAATTAAATCTTCTTAATTAAAGAAACTAACTTCTTAATTAAAGGAATTAAATTTTCTTACTTACAGAAACTTACTAATGTATGAAGCAATGAGTATATGTAGTAAAGTTCTCTTAACCTTTTGCTTTATCTGCAAGCTTGAAAACAGGTCAATAGAGATTATTCTGTCTGAAGAACAGAAATAAAAAAAGAATAAAGAAAATACAGAGGCCTAGAAAAAAGTGCTGGTAAAATATATGAAGAAATAATGACTAAAACTTCCCAAATATTATGAAAAATATATCCAAGAAGCTTATCTTCAAGTAGGATAAATTCATACCTAGATATATCATAGTCAAAGTGTTGAAACAAAGAGAAAAAGAAAAATCTCAAATACAGCAAGAGAAAAACAACACGTATGGAAACCTTGCTAGGATTAACAGCTGACTTCTCATTTGAACAAAAGAGGTCATAGGCAGTTGGATAACACAACCAAAGGGCTGATGGGAAAAAAATGTTGACCACGAATTCCATGTCAGGAAAACAACAATCATAAATATAATTGCTCTAAGAACCTATCATTGAATTCTTGTGGAAAGTATGGCCAGTATAGCAATTACTCACATGTGAAATCTTCTCTCAACTTTTGTAATATCAAATGAGAGATTTATTATTGATTTCATTTTCTGTGGGGAAATAAGATTTTATTCTCATTTGCTTTTACTGATGCATAAAATTCTCTTGTGTTTCCTTTACTTAGGTCACTTTGAAGTTGTATTCATTCATAGCTGTTCCAGAATTATTTTAAAAAGTGGTGCTATGATAATCAAAAGCAATTATTTGATGGTGGAAACTAAATGTCAATATCAGATGTGTTTTCCATGATGTAAATACATCTGATATTTCCTTCATCTTAATCTTTCATGATAATTTACCTTAGGTTATATCTAGCTTTATCTTTAAAGTATATGCAAAACAAGGCCAAGCTCCATTTAGACCAAAAGGAAATTTTGTCTGTCTCAAAAGATCATTTTATGACCCCTTTCCAGGCTTTTGTCTTGTGTATTATAAGATAAAATCTATCTTACTGAAATACTACAAATAGACATTCCTGTTATTTTTTTCCTGCAGTTATCAGTTTTCAACTTAGAAAAAACCACATTTCACAGCTCCTTTTTCCTCTACGAAGATCCCTGATATTTTAAGGATAGTTTAAGCAGGCAAGAGTAGAACTAGGTATTAAAAGCAAATTTAGTGTTTTGTGGAGCCTTAGCTGTTTTCTTAGATACTCTGGAGAAGAAGGTCCCATGTTGCCCAAAGAACTCTTGCTAGAAATATTCAAAATAGCCAAAAACAACTAACCAGAAGTCCCCCTGGTTCCATTAACCCCACAAAAGTAAGACTGAAAATTCTCAGAGAACTTTGATTCTATAAACAGGTCTTTTATGGTCAGAATACAACTTGGTACTAATTTGGAAGAACCAAGCAATCCTACAAAATTTGAAAGGATCACAAGGGGTGAACCAGAAAGTCCCAGGATGGTTTTGGTGCCAAATTCTTTTTCTGTTAATTTTTTAAAGAATAATTGCTGATAATGACTACAAAACCAAACTTTGTGCCCTTATGTTTACTGGAAACCCATAGGCACCCATCTGGCATTTGGACAACCTGGAGCTTAAAAACTTCTTTATGATCAAAAATGTCCCCCTATAGCTTTCACTTATTAGTAAACATAAAAAATGTCTTGGTAAAAAACTTTTTGAGCCCCACGGGAAAAGTCTAATCCTGGTTTGCTACAGTAGCTCTATACATATTTGAAAACAGTTTATAAGGTCTCCGTGGTTTGTTTGTTTGTTTTTTACCAGTCGAAATGTCTTTAAGTATTTTGACCATTGCTCAAACAGTATGGTTTCAGAGTCCTTCAACATTCTGGTCATATTCAGTTCAGAACACTTCTGATTGTCTACACCCTTTTACAATGCAGTTCTCCAAAATGAACACACAATGATTGTCAAATCAGCATAGAGTAGAGCCCACATGTCTATTTAAATAGCTAAGAATATAGTAGATTTTAGAGTCAACAATATTCTAATGTTGATGCATACACACTGTTAAATATAATCCCCAAATCTTTTCAGATGTTCCTAAGCCAAGGCTTTATTATACTGCTTTTTCACCATTATAATTGTGGACCTCTACAGTTTTTCTACACTAAGAGTTTATTTTCTAACATCAGGCCTTTTACTCTAGCCTGTTGTGAACTTTTGGTCAGCTGATGTATTAATAATTCTTCCAAGTTTATGACTTCTACATTTCTAATAAAAATGGCAACCATATTTTTATCCAAATTGTTGATAATGTAGTCTGCATGGAACAAGGCCAATCATGCAACACTTGGTCTACTACCAAAGATGTATCTGCATTGCTTTCTGTCTTTAATAGTGTCATCTGAAAAAGGTTGTACAGTCAGTTACAAATCCATCTGTTCATATTTCTTCAACTTGTAAGTAAGGTATAAAAGACCATTTTTAGTGCTTGCTGAAGATGAGATATAGAATTTCTATTACATTTCCTTGTTTTCTAAATCTAGCAATGGCCACCCCCAATCCCCACCAAAAAAGGTGTAATATTGTCATGGATCCCAAACTGATGCCTAGTGATCACCAGTTTCTGTCCTTGGTACTTACGAATCATCCTTGGCAGCACTGTGAAAGTTGGAAGAGAGTCTACCTACCTGGATTATTAGAGACCAGGAAATGTGTGAGTACTCACTTTCAGAAAGTGGTTTTTATGTAGACATAATGTAAAATTTAAAATAATGGCCAGGCTTGACTAGATAATTCAGACAAAATTTTAGCAATAAAGACTTCAATAGATTTAAAATCTAATTGTATCAAAAGTTAAGAGATCAAACTCAGAATTTCAAATTAATAACCTGATCAAATCTTGGCTAAAGCAACCTGAGCACCTTTAGGAAAGTGGAGAAATGTAGCATTAAAGACTTAAGAGTGACAGTATCTACATGTAGTCAGTTACTCCAGGACCATGACTTAAGAGGTGGGGACAGGTCAACCATGACTGCAAATTCCTTTGAAGATTTCCTGGCAACTTTGACTGATGTTTATTGAGATCAGAGCCATGTTTGGATGCCACCCAAGGACAAGTAGTGCCGGAAGTGTGAGAAAAGACAAATGCTACACCTTTCCCCCCCCTCATTAGAGATAAGGATTTTTTTTTTAAAAGAAAAAACCAGACTTTTTAATATTAAGATTAATCTCCCAATAAATCACTTTGGTCATTAATTTTTTTCTAAGATATATAGCAAATAGGAAATAACCAACATTGCCTATATGAAGCTGTTCAACTAAGTATGTTACAAATTAAAAAAAGTAAAAACTTAAAAAATAATTACTATACTCCAAACCTTTGCTGTTAGTTTTGACGATCTTGATTCTTCCCTGGATTTGGACCTTGTATGTGCTGCTGGGCTCTTTAAAATTTTCATCATATTGAAGTCTATAGCTGTAACAGAGTAGAATATTTTTTTAAATTACGGGGTTTTTTTTTTTGACAAAAAGACATGCCTCTTCCTTCTCTTGGCAATTCATTCTAAATATGGAAAGAAGCAAAGGTGGATGAGAGAAGTTTAGGATACTGTTATAGCTTGCCCTGTCAGAGGAAATGAATATTCCATCTCACTTTCTCATGACTTGCTCTAAGCTACTACTTATTACGAGTACATGGAGAGGACGCAGGCCTAGGAATTGCCTCTAAGTCCAGAGCTCCTTCCATGACTCTAGTTAAATGCAATAGAAGGTGTATCCCTCTGTATGTTCAGGTCCACCTTCTCCACCTACTGACAACACACCCATATCTGGTAATTTTTCCTTGCAACCAGTATGAACACACAGGAGGGTACTGAGGGAATCTTGTCATGTCTTTTTTTATTTTTTATTTTAATTGTTGTTCAAGTATAGTTTTCTGCCTTTTATCCCCATACCAGCCCACCCCCCCAGCCCTCCCCATAGTCATATCTTAAAGGAAAGAAAAACTATGATTTAATAAGCTGTGTCAATCAGCCCAAAAGCTAGTTATTAAGATATCTTAACATGGAGCAGAGAAAACAAGTGATCTAAGAGGTTTATGCTAGATTCTGGCACTGATTATCATCAGTTACCAGGTAGACTAATTAGATCTAGAGGTGGTGATGTTGATGAGAAACCTCTGAGGAGTTGAGGAAAGTCACTTGGATTGATTTTTGACATTAGACATTAAAATACATTAAATATTAGCTTGACATACTAGAGACAAGTGGGGATCTGTCTCTGGCAGAGATTAAAAATTGGTTAGCAAGGAATCTGCATTTTAAAATTTTGAGTGGAACCAAGGTTAGATTTAGTTGGAGTTAGAATTGGCAAGAAAGGTAGTAAATCCTATAATTTATTTTCTTTAAAACTTGCTCAAAAGCATATAACCCCACATGAAGAGGAATCAGCAGTATCTACCAAAAATATATATTTTCCCCTTGACCCAGCAATTTCTCTTCTGAGAATACATCCTACGCAACCTCCTACATAAGTATGAAAGAACATATGTATGAGTTTATTGATTTGTGGCATAATTTGAAAATTTCGAGATTATAAACCCATATATTTAGCAGTCAAGTTGTGGTTGAATAGACTAAAGCATTCCCATTTGAAGGAATACCATGCAGTTGTAAAAGGCAATGAGGAAAATCCCCATACTGATGTAAAGAGATCTAAAGGTCATCTCATTAAGCAATAAAAGTAAGGTGCAGAACAGTGCATAGAGTATATTATTAAATTCATTGTATATAGTATGGCACTTAAGTATAAAACAGAGAAAGTAAGAATATCTACTGCATTTGCCTTCATTTGTATAAAGAAACACTGAAAAGATAAAAATTGAAACTAATAAAAATATTATCATTAGGAGGAATAATTAAAAACAGTACTTTCTCAATTTTGAGTCATTCTTAAATACATATTTAGGGTAATATTAATGAATTTTTAGTTCCTATGAACAAACATAATATTAATAATAAAAGAACCTCTACTTCACGTTGACTGTACCCACAATAAAAATCTTACTTTCATATCACTTGATTTGGGCATTTGTCCTGGCATTTTTTGGAGGTTACTTTTTTTCTACCCCATTTTGCTATGAATTACATCTGTGTCTTCAAGAACTAAATCATTGCTCAGACAAGTTATAGACCTAAGACATGAATGGTTAATTTTTAAGCATTTCTATGGATTTTTTATGAAGAGCTAAGCCCAAGCATCAGAAGTAATGAAATGGTGTATTTATGAACTAAGAGTCTGTATCACCAAACACTACAAATATGTTATAAAACAGGCTTTTAAGCTTGGCTTAATTAAAGGTGGTGTTGAAGAAAATAGGACCCATTTTAAGTCTTTCCTTTAGAATGGAAAACATTAATAAAATCAACCATTAAATGAGTTGTGAAACAAAAATTAGAACATACTGCTCTGATTAGAGCAAAAATAAATGAAGTAGATATTAAAAGTACAATTGAAAAGATCAATGAAACTAAAGTTGGTTTATTAAAAAATACATAAAATAGACAAACCTTAGCTAGATTCACCATAAAAAAGAGGGAGGACTCAAAATCAGAAATAAAAGAAGAGATGTTACAACTGATACAACAGAAATATAAAGTATCATAAGACTTCTATGAACAATTTTACACCAACAAATGAAATAACCTAGGAAAAAATGGATAAATTGCTAGAAACTTACAATCTACGAAGACTGAACCACGAAGAAAAAGATAGCTTGAATAGACTAGTAAGAAGTAAGGAAGTTGAAGTGATAATAAAAAACCTTCCAGCAAAGAAAAGCCCAGAACCAGATGGTGTCATGGCTGAATTCTACCAAACAATTAATGCTGAATTAATTGTTTAATTACATCCTTTAAAAATACTTACAAAAAAACAGAAGCAGAGGAAACTTTTCCAAACTCATTTTATGGGGCCAGCATCACCTTGATATCAAAGCCAGAAAAGACAACACAGGAAAACTGTAAGTTGATTTGCTCTCAAAGTAAATAAAAGTAAAAAACCCAGTAAAAAGATTATTCACCATGACCAAGTATGATTTATCTCTGGGATACAAGGTTGATTTAACATATGCAAATCAATCAATGTGATACACTACATCAACAGAATCAAAAATGAAAGCCAGATGATTTTTCTCAACAGATGCAGAAAAAGCATTTGACAAAGTTCAACATTCATTCATAATAAAAACTTAGTAAGATAGGTATAGAAGGAAATGTCCTCAACAAAATAAAGGCTGTTTATGAAAAACTCATAGCTAACATCATAGTCAATGAAGAAACACTGAAAACTTTTCCTCTAAAATCAAGTACAATGCAAGGATGTCCACTATTTTCACTTCTATCAACATAGTACTGGAAGTATTAGCAAGAGCAATCGGATAAGAAAAAGAAATAAAAGTCATCAAAATTAGAAAGAAAGAAGTAAAATTATTTCTTTCTACAGGTGACATAATTTTATATCTAGAAAACCCTGAAGACAACATTGAAAAAACTGTTAGAACTGAATGAATTTAGGAAAGTTGCAAGATAAAAAATCAACATAAAAAATTAGTTGTGTTAGCCCTGAACAGTGTGGCTCAGTTGGCTGGGCATTACCCCACAAAGTGAAAGGTTGCCAGTTTGATTCCTAGTCAGGGCATGTGCCTGGGTTGCTGGTTCAGTCCCCAGTCAGGGCACAGAGGCAACTAATTAATGTTTCTTTCTCACATTGATATATCATTTCCTCGCTTTCTCCCTCCTTTCCCTTCTCTCTAAAAATAAATAAAACCTTTTAAAAAATCAGTTGTCTTTTTTTACAATATTTAAGGGAAAAATCAAGAAAATGATCACATGATAGCATCAGAAGAATAAAATACTTAGGAATAAATTTAACCACATAGGTGAAAGATCTGTAGGCTGAAAACTGTAAAACACAGAATAAAGAAATTGAAGATGACATAAATAAATAGAAAGATATTTCAGGTTTATGCATTGCAAGAATTATTATTTTTAAAATGTCCATATTAAATAAAGTGATATACATATTCAATGCAATTCTTATCAAAATTCAAATGACATTTTTCACAGAAATAGAAAAAAAGTACATATAATCCAGCAATCTCTCTTCTGGGTATGGACTCAAAGGAAGTGAAATCATTATCTCAAAGAGGTACATGCATTATTCACAGTAGCCAAGATATGGAAACAACCTAAATGACTCTCAGTGAATGAATGGATATAGAAGTTGTGGTATGTGTATATATATATGTTCACACAATGGACAATTTTTTAGTCTTTAATAGAACACTTAAACATCATCCTCCACACTCTTTACAATGTCCATGAGATTAATAAAAAAAAAGAAGCACTTCTGCAAAGATTTTCAGCCCTTCTTGGCACTAGAATCAGATCTCTCTCTTTCTCTCTCTCTGGAGACCTCACAAATAAAGCACTATGGAGTAGTTTATAAAAGTTTTGAGAATATCTTTACCAGAAGGATGAGGAGATAACAACCTTTCAAAAAAAATAACAATCCTCAGTACATGCTGAGCACGATGAACAGCAAGGCATAATTCAGCCACATCATTTGAAGGATCCCATTATTATGTAGTCTAAGCTGTGGATGCATTGATGAATTAAATACGAAAAATAAAAAAGAACCGTATTTAAAGAGAAAATATAGAGATAGGTGGTGAAGAGGCTATAAAAGAAGAGATTATGGATTAAAAAAAGTAATATATTTTATTATATAAAAATTTAAAATTTCTGCTAGCCAAAAAGTACCACAAAGAATAACTAGGAAAACTATTTTTAAAAAGATTTTATTTATTTATTTCTAGACAGAGGAGAGAGGAAGGAGAAAAAGAGGGACAGAAATATCAGTGTGTGGTTACCTCACACACACCCCCCACTGGGGACCTGGCCTGCAACCCAGGCATGTGCCCTGACTAGTAACTGAACAGGTAACCGTTTGGTTTGCAGGCCCATGCTCAATCCACTGAGCCACACCAGCCAGGGTGGAAAACTATTTATTATACAATAATAACAGAAGGAATAAAAATCCCAGTACAAAACTGTGTGAAGGATATAAGAGGTACATCATAAAACAATAAAATTAACATAATCTTTTGAACAATATTTCAATTTCACCAGTAACCAAAATGATTAAAACACCACTGATATATTCTTTTTAAATTTAAAAATAAAAGAAAAAGTATGATGATGCACAGTATTGTAGAGATTCATATGTTATCTCCTGTGCTAATGGTGGGCCACAGTCTTCCCTACCAGTATACTCTCACCAAATCCATGGGACACTTGGCTTGGAATAGAGAGCAGCAACCTCTGTTTCTTGGTCTCTAACTTTCCAGGCTTGTCCTCACTGTGCTGGATGGGAGGAGTGCTCCAAGACTTTTTCCTAAGGAATTACCTTGATTCTTCAAAATTTCCTCTCACTGTTTTTTATTAGGGTGGAAGTAGTCTATTGTCCTACGAAGTGGTCTAGAATCTCTCTTTAGGATAAACCTACTGATGTCATCAGTCTTTAAGACCTCAGAAGGAATAAAGATAGTCTCATTTTAACATTCTATTATAATGGAATGTTTTCAGTAGATTTCTGTCATAACCAAAAGAGTTTTGATTAAGACATTTGCATTGACTCATGAAATTTCTTAGGGGCAGTTTAGCAAAATCTGCTATATGTTAAAATTATCATTCATCTTACCCATATTTATTCATTTCACTAGTGTCCACTGAGTTTCAGCTACATGTTTGATGCCTGGGATACAAAGGTGGAGAAGACAGGGCTTCTCCAAGGCACATTCTCATGTAATTGCGATGCAATACAGTAGTGCTTCAGCTGAAGAAAAAAGAGAAGTGCTGCAAGAACACAGAAGTCCTTGCAATTGTAGATCAATTAGAAATTGCCAAGAATTGATTTCTTTTGTTTGTTTCTCAACTATTGAATTACTTAATCATATTTTACAGATTGGCCTTGTATTCATTCTATCACTCAAAGTATAAGGAAACTATGGAATGAAAAACCTTTTATTTATTTATTTAAAAATTTTTTTAAATATATTTTATTGATTATGCTATTACAGTTGTCCCGTTTCTCCCCCATCATTCCCCTCCACCCTGCACACCCTCTCCCACCCACATTCCCCCCTTGGTTCATGTCCATGTGTCATAAGTTCTTTAGCTTCTACATTTCCCATACTATTCTTGCCCTCCCCCTGTCTATTTTCTACCCACTATCTATGCTACTCATTCTCTGTACCTTTTCCCCCCATCCTCCTCCCATGCCCCTGTTGCTAACCCTCCATGTGCTCTCCATTTCTGTGGTTCTGTTCCTGTTCTAGCTGTTGGCTTAGTTTGCTTTTGTTTTAGGTGTGGTTCTTAATAGCTGTGAGTTTGCTGACTTTTCACTGTCATATTTTTGATCTTCTTTTTCTTAGATAAGTCCCTTTAACATTTCATATAATAAGAGCTTGTTTATTGGGGTAACTTTGGTTAATAAAATTACATCACTTTCAAGTGTACAATTGTATAATACATCCTGTCACCATTTACCCCCCAATCTTTACCCTTTTTTACTTGCCCACACACTCCTTTCCCTCTGGTAATCACCATACCGTTCTGTGTCTATGAGGTTTTTTTTTTTTTTTTTTTTTACTGAATCCCTTTGCTTTTTTCACCCAGCCCCCCAACCCTCCTCCCCTGTGATAGCTTATATTTTTATTAATTAATTAATTAATTAATTTTTGTCCTCACCTAAGGACATTTCTTCATTGTTTTTTGGAGAGAGGGGAAAGGGAGCAGAGAGAGAGAGACAGACAGAGAGACAGAGAGAGAGACAGAGAGACAGAGAGAGAGAGACAGAGAGACACACAGAGAGAGAGAGACAGAGAGAGATGAGAGAGAAGCATCGATGGCCCCCCTTCTAATACACACCCCGATGGTGATCAAACCCATGCTCAGGCCATGCCCTGATGGGTAATAGAATCCGCAACCTTTCAATCTACCAGATGACAGTCCAACCAACCGAGCCACATCGGCCAGGGCAGCTTAGTGACAGCTTTAAATGTTCTGCTATGGCTAATAGTTTAGGTTTTAGATCCAAGATTTTAAAAAAAATAAGACAGTAATGCAAATTAAGTGTTAATATTAAAAAATCATTTTATTGTGTTGATGTGTTTTTATATCCTCTACACTTGATAAGATTTCTTTTATTGGGCCAATATTTTATATATAGTGTTCTGTAAATATTGTTTTATTTTTTGAACTGTGGCTCTTGTTTTCCATTGAAAAATATCACAGCTATACTCATGGCAGAGGTTTCACCAGTAGCAGAGGATACTGAGACTTTGATCTTCCTCTAAAATTTGCTCTGAAAGTATTTAAGCCCTCCCTGCAGATGCCTCTTGAGACAATTGCACTCAGAGTTTGGGAAAGTTCTCATCCACGCCAGGTCTCCTGTCTTATTCACTAGAAGAGTGGACTTAACTCCAACTGGATCAATAATTTAAAGCACACACACACACATGAACTTAATCTGTATTAGTGAATAACAGTAGTATATTAGTTAAGCCTGTATGCCTCGAGTCAGATGGACACAGATTTAAATGCCAGCTCTGCGATTTGTGGACCAAGTGACCTTGGGCAAATTAATTTCTGTAAGCTTCAGTTCTTCAAATATAGTTTGGAGATGCTAATAATTACCTTACATACTTGTTAACTGGATAAAAATGAAGTCGTATCCATAAACCATAGTGCCTGGCACATCATAAAGGTTATGTTAGTCAATATTGTTATTGATATTGTTTCTTAAGGAGTATAAATTCAAACTCACCATTACACCATACTTATAAAAGCTTTGTTGAGAAAATAATATTGAAAATATTGAGGACTGATTAAGTTTTATCTATTCCTTTAGGAAAATCTGAGACATACTCTTTTTCTAATAATTTAAAGAATTTTAATTACAGTTGACGTACAATACTATATTAGTTTCAGGTGTACACCTCAGTGATTAGACACTACATTACTTACTAAGTGATCATCCCAGTAAATCTCATACCTGACACCACACATAGTTGTTAGAGTTTAATTGACCATATTTCTTATACTGTACTTTACATCCCCATGTCTATTCCGTAACTACCAATTTGTACTTCTTAATTCCTTTACCTTTTCCACCCATTTCCCCAACCCTCCTCCCATTTTGTGAGACATATTCTTCAGTTAAGGTGGAGTAGCAAAGAGCTATGTATTAGCACTGAATTTTCCTGGCCACTTGTAGACCCATTTTTACCATATTGTGCTTTATCTTTATGCCTTTGGTCAATATAACGCAATGTTACAGACTCAACTCTGGCTGTCTTTACTATGTCCTCACATAGTCATTACATTCAACAGAGCTTCCCTGGGGAGAGTGTGGTAATCAATTGGGCTGTTTAGAAATATTCGCTTTTTCATCCTTCTAAGGCATATAGAAGGACTGAAAATCTCTTCCTTCTTTACAGATAAGTATGGCCATGTAGCTTGCTCTGGGCAATAAACCAAGAAAATTTGAGTTGAAATAGTGTCTTTTTTTTGAGATGAAGATTTAAGAGCCAACGCCCAGTGCACTGAGTTCTCTTTCTGCTGCTGTAGTGATTACTGTGAATGAGATGGAATCTTCTTCGGCATGGATGTCTGAGTCACTGCACTAATAGAGATCTTAGCCTATATGCAGTGGATATACACAGTGTGAGTGAAAAATAAACCTTTATCAGCATAAGCCATGAAGATTTTGCAGAAGTTGTTACTACAGGATAATGTAGCTTATCCTGAATGATATAAGGATTCACAGGAAAAAGACTATCTAGTCTTGTATAAGGAATAGAGTACTTCGGGTGCACACATGGTTTGTTTTATCTTATGAATGCTGCTCAATTTTGTAAGTGACCCTGTCTTTCCTTTCCTTGGTGGATGGAAAACTGAGAGCCAACCATATTTGTGAGTTAAATCTACCAAAAGTAAAATATTTCTCTATAAGATTTTACATGTAAAATCATTTCAGTTTCCTTTTTCTATCTCATTTTTGTTTAGTCCTCTTTTCCTTATCTGCTTATTTGATATGCTGCTTCATGCTGTTGTGCTGAACACATGTATGTAAAGTTACCAAAATCCTCACAGAAAAAAGATTTGCATATACATAATTAAACATACATAAATATTCCTGTTATTTAAAAGAAAGGATTAAGCATATTATATGCGATATGAATTGACCTGTGTGCTTTACCTAAGCTTTTATTTATCCCTTTCTTGAAATAGTCTAATGGCTAAGATAGCACCACTGTTAACCTGGTGTGTCCACCGCAAAGCGCTGCCCTTTCAAAGAGCACAGTATTAGGATTCGGGAATCTAAATTCTAGTTTAATTTTGCCACAAACTATATATGTAATCTCTAGCAACATACTTTCCACTTGACTTTCAAGTTCCTCATTTGAAAAAGTGAGATTTAAATTTTTTTTCAAATTTATGTTCAAATTACATCCTTATTTTAAAGTATATGAATTAAGGCATGAGGAAATAGATTAAATTAACCCTCTAATAAGTGGGAAAAACACCACAATATGTTTTGTGTCTAACTCTTCTATTTTCCATTTACTCATTTATTCACACATTCCTTCAAGAAACATTTCTTGTAGTCTATTTGAAAAACACTGCAAGTTTCAAAAGAAATAAAAGATACAGTTCCTAGCTTCGGCAGTCAATTATAATCAAATAGGCTGATAAACTACATACAGATAATACTTGTGAATAATTCAACATCTACTACAATGCTAATGTGAGATACAGAGGCAAATAGCTTGTATTGGAAATAAAACTGTCAGGATGAGACAGAGACTGTTCATGGGATAAGGCTGTCAGAGAAGGCTCATTTAAAAACTGATCAGATTTGTGGAACTTCAGACATGGAAAAACAATTAGGCCAGTGGAACATACATAGGGGTGAGATTGGGTAACAAGGCATGTGGGCAGGACCTTGGAAAGACCACCCTGGTTGCAGCGAAAGGTTACCTTAGGAAATGTCCTAAGAATATGAAGAAGAAAGAGAGCAAAGGAAGTTATGATGGAGTGGTTATTCCAGTGCAAGAAGATTGTTACTATGTGTTTGTCAAGAAATAATGGACTGAACTCAAATCTTTGAGGATGATTGAAATAATTGGTGGGTAATTACAAGTTCATTTAAGTACTACAGTTGCTTAACAAATTACATGAGTGATGTGGCTTTATCCTTTAAGTCATAAAGTTGATAATAAGCCCAATTATTTCAAATTATCATAAATTTCATAGATGAAACAGGAATGGACCAACCCAACCACTACGAAAATGATGGAGGAAACAGGAGCCAAGGAATGTATAGTTAGTTACCTGTTACCGTAGAGGAATGAAGTGGAGTATTGTTAATCAAGAAATTCAAAACCTTGAAATAATGAAATCAAAGTGGTAAAGAATTTGCGTTTTGGCGAGGTGAGTGTTACATATGATTTATACGAAATACATACGTTTCTTTCAAGGAGTGGGTGGAGGGGTCAAATGCAGTGGGAGAAGACTTGTAAGAGCTCATTGTGTTTTCCTGTTGGTGTGAGTGGTATGTGGAGGGTGCTGTGGTTTGTAGCCATTGTGCTCTAATGGGAAAAGTGCTGGCAGAAGTCCCAGTGACGCAGGGTCAGTTCCCCACCCTTTCACCAAAGTCTTTCCATCGGAATGTTTACTGTAAGTTAGACTTCTGCACGGAACAAAGAAACTAGCATTTTATGCCATTATTTAAAAAAATAAATTATAGGCTTTCAAACCTCTTCCATGGGTGGATTCTCAATATTCACCACTAACAATATGCCTTAAAATAAGTCCATATTCCAAGATCAAATTTGTAGTATTTGGTTCTGCTTTTAATTAAGTGAGGCTCTTCTAAGTAAATGAGAAATTAATAAAGTGAATGATTAAAATAAAATTGGCTCTCATAAGGCTTGTAATCCCAAATTCTTTGATCTGGCTACCACTAAGCATCTATCCTAACTGAACCCAAACCTAATCAACTCAGTAATACCAAGAGAAGGAATACCATCAGAAGTTTTATTTGCAAGACCACAAGACACTAATAAAATCTATGGAAGGTTTGAATTAGTTAGTACCTTGGAAAGACCCATCATTCTAAATGACACTTCCTCAGGGAGGACTGAGTGCTACCAGAACATGATCTAAGAACCGATTTTAGTTTTAAAATACTTGGTACCACTATTACTACAGTGGAAAATGCATGGGGAAAAAAGAGAATGGTATATACAGCAGTGTTCCTCAAACACCAAAGGGCCTAAGAAACACCTGGGTATCTTCTGAAAGTGCAGTTTTAACAACATCACAGGTGTTGATGATGCCACTGGCCCATGGAGCTACCTTTTGAGTAACATGGGGATAGATCACACAGAGCTGCCACAGTTCCTCTCTAACGATGTGACTTTGAACATGTGCCATCAACTGTGAAGTGGTACCACGAACACCAACCTCATAGGATCAGTGGAGGAGTAGGTGAACTTATGTTTGTGATATGCTGGGCAAAACTGACCTTAGATAGGAGCCCTGAAGGGAAAGCAGAGAATGTAGTAGATGATGCTGGTAATTGGGTAAATGTAGTGTTACGAGTTTGTAGAAGTTCTCACTGCTTTAATTTTCTCATTGAGGTAGGAAGTGGAATCACTATCTGAGACAGGATAGGGGAAGTGGTGCCAGAAATTTGAAGAGAAAAAAAGTGAAAATAGTTGTCTTCATCAGTGGGAGAAATAAAGGACTAGGGAGTGTGGTGGATTATCTGACAGAATGAAGGCCCATTTGCCTTATGTAGTTGCAAATTAAAAAGGAAACGAGTCAGTATGGCTGTATGTTTTCTCTAAAGATATTTGGCTGTACGCTTTTAGATGTGGGGAAGGCATATAATTATCTTTAACTAGATGTATGGCGCTGTCAAGTAACTAATAAAGTGGAAATCTGGAAAAGAAGGTGAGGATGAATACAAAGGAATAGCTGTGACTACTGACCGCAGCATTAGTGAGGTAAGAAGAGGAGAGAGAACATCACTGGGGGGAGGGGAAATTGAAGGGTAATAAGATATATATGTTGCTGAGATTTCACTTATGACTTTGTGTAAAATTAAAAAAAATTCCATGTGTACCTGCACTTGAAAGTAATGTATAGTCTTGATTTGTTGAATGCAGCGGAGCACACACATGCACACACACCAGACTTGTTGTTTCCCGATGTATATTCTTTACTAGTTCTTTTTATCAGATTTAGTTATTATTCCTAAGAAAGGAATAAAATGTTATTCCTAAAAAAAGGAATAAAATATTATGGATTTTAAATGGAAAATTATTGATTTGTCAGTTAATCCTGGAGAGTCTGAATACTTTTGCTTTATATATATTTCTAGGAAGTGTTTTTGGTACATATATTCACACTTATACCTTCTGTTGGATTGTTTATCAGTAGGAAGACTATGTCTTTTAATGTTTTATCCTTTAATTTTAATTTATTGACTTTGTTGTGGTAAATATTTATGTGGTATTATTTTTTCCATTGCTTCTTTTTAAACATTTCTGGATTTTTGTTTTGAGTACTTTTTGTAAGAAGAATAAAGATACTTTAAAAAATCTACATGAGACTTTCACTCTGAGTTGAATGCAGTAGATCTTACAGGCCAATGTTTCTACTTCAATAACTAGAAAAATTGAGGTAAATTTAAAAAAAAAATGCTGTTTTCAAGGACATTGGAAACAAGACAATGTCATTGGGGCAATGAGAACAAGACAAGTTAAAATTCCAGAGAGGAAAGAGTCCTTCCTATGTGAGCTGACAATGTCCAGTTATTTTCATCCCTTGAAACAGTTGATTTGGGGTGCTGTTGAGGAGCAGGTGTGGCATAGGCAGAAGTTCGTCTGCTAGAGAAGAGATAAACTGTCAGAGCTTTAGACAGTCATGTAGGCTGGTGTAACATCTAAACAAACGCTGTGTACGTGGCAGCCAATTTTTATCATGGGATGTTTGATGAGTTCCGTGGTGGTAAGAAAAACTGGGGCAGGGCTGGGCCAGAAACTTCTAAAAGGCTTCATGAAGTCTCTTATAGCTTTTAGATAGTGACTGGGAGACAAAGTCTCACCAATTCCTGGTTGATCTTTACTTCAGGATAATATGTTAAATTTTGAACACGTGTGTTATTAGAGGTTAAAGCGTTAGCCTCAAAACATTTAAAGGGCAGAGTTAACTCTCCCTTGGTATTTAATGGCTGAGGAATAGAGGTTTCCTAGATTTTTAATTAAAAGCCCATGAAGGCCATATCCCCAAAACAGGGAAGAACCAGAGGTGGGGTAATCTCACCAAAACTGTAATCCAATTGTGATTCAGCTCATCAATTGATTAAATCACATTATTCAGTCCCTCAACCTAAATGGGAAAAGGGGAGACCATCTCTAGTGGAAAACAACATCATCTGCAAGCTCCACAGTTATTTCACACATAATGCTTAATGTACAATAAATGATTGCAGGACAAGCAAAGGGAATGATAAAAACAGATACATAGATGATCCATATATTGGAGTTAGGAAACGAAGGGCTTTCAAATAGTCTTATACAAATTTTCAAGAAATTAAAAAATGAACAAAATGGAAAATTTCAGCAATAATTAAGATCTGTAATAAAGAATAAAATGTACAATCTGGAACTGATAAATACAAGTCTGAAATGAAAACCTAATTGAGAGGATCCAAGGTGATGGTGGAGTAGGTGGCATTCACAGTCACCTCCTTCCAGGACCAAACTGGAATTGCAACTAAAATATAGAGCAATCACCCTGAATAACCAACCAAAGACTTGCTGAACAAATCTTATAGCCAAGGATTTACAGAGGGAGCCACACAGAGACTGGTAGGAAGGGCAGAAATGCCAACAGGGCTGGCCCTGCTCCCTTGGGCAGTGGCTGAGATTCTGGAGGGATATCTAAGCTGCAGAGGTTTTCCCTGAGAACTGGGGAGTCTCAACCCCATGCTCGGTACCCCAGCCTGGAGCACTAGAGCCAGGAAGAGGTGCCCATATAATATATGGCTGTGCACATTACTGTGGATTCTGTCCTCCAGAAAGAGACAGCAGTCAGCTAGAAACCCAGGTGCTGTTTTGAAGGGCCATGGCACAAAATTTTGTTCATAGCCACTCACCCTGGGCTCTGGCCAGAGGGAGGGTGGAGCAGACTAAAGTCGTGTGAGGACAGACTGGGATTTGTGGCTCTGGGGAGAGAGCTGAAGGGACAGCTGCCAGGATCCCTGTGCTGAGTCATTCTCCCACACCATAGATGCCATCTTTCTTGGGTGCTGCATTCCCCTCCTTATGGCATCAGCCTGTGGTAAAAAATAGCTCCACCCTCTGACTCCCTGTTGCCCCGCCCTGTGGAGCTCAAGCCCTGCAGAGAACTCAGCCTCCTGGGCCCTGGGTATAGAGACTGGGCAGACTCAATGTGTGTCCGTGACTGAGATGTGTGGTTCTAGGGTGGGGGCATTCACCTCATCTTCCCCTGAGCCTGACAAGGGCTTCTTCCACACAGGAGATCCACTAGCCCCACCCTCCAGATTCCTGGCAGGCCATCCCTGCCAAACTTGGGCTCTCCAAGATGTCTGGGCAGAATCCAAGACTGACTAAGTTGTGTGGCTCTAGGACAGGGGCCATATTTCTTTTGCACACCCCACTGATGCACAGCTCTCCCTTCACATGGCCAAATCTTGCTCTGTTTGGGCCTGATAAACTCTGCTGGCCTTGCCCTGACAACGCCCTAAGACTCCACCCCACTACAAAGTTCTGTGCCATTAGGCCAGTGACTATGAGTGTTGGTGTGTCCTGGAATTTTTGCTTAGTGGCCTCAGTACCAGCACTGTCACTGAGTTTGAATGCATATCAGTCTGGTGAATACTACGTGACCCTACCTGGTGACTCACTGAGAACCTGCCTCATGCAACTCAAGTACTGCCAGAGGCTCCTTCAATGACTGAGCCTAACAGGCAGCTAGTAGGTGGAGGCAGATCTTGGGGTGCCTTGAGCCTTTTGCTGACCTTCCCCCAGGCTTGGTGCTGGTGGAAGCTGGCTTTATTGAGCAGATAGGTCCTTCTCATGCACACTTAGGCCCAGCAAAGGCAGCCACAAACTATGGATTGCTTGGCGGCTCCAAATAGGTTACCCAGGGCCAGTGAGAGGCAATATATGACATTGACCTGCACCAGAATTCCTCCTTAAACCCTAGAACCAACACATCCAGTGGTGAGCTTCAGATTGCATCAGAGCAGGATCCAGTTTGTTTCATAAGCAGCACATCCACAGAAAAATCTCAGCAGACACCAGACCCTGTAGAGGCAAATTCCACTTTGTGTGGTCAGCACCTGCACAGCAGCTCATATGCTGTGGTTGGGGTTGATCCTCACAGTCAGCCAGCTGAAGGATCAACCTCACCCGTGGACAGAACAACAGCAGTCAAGACTCAATGATTATTTCCAAGATGGCTGCAGAGTAAGTAAAAGTTATACTCACCTGCTCCCATCCCCAAACCAGATTTACAGCTAAATTATAAAGCACTCAACCTGAATAACCAACTGAAGTCTAGCTGAACTGAAGTATTATAACCAAGGATTGACAAAAGAAGCCACAGAGACTGATAAGAAGGGCAGAGATGCAAAAAGAGCTAGTTCCCTGAATCCAGGTGTGGCAGCTGAGATGCCAGAGAGATTTAGTCTCCCTCCCCTGAGGAGTGTGGGATCTCGATACCACACAGGGATGTCCAACCCAGAGCAACGGAGATGGGAAGAAAAGCCCACATAGCATCTGGTGGAGAAAATCAGTGGGGATTCAGCCTGCCTGGGAGATCGAAATACCACCTTCCCAGGGATGAGCACTCCTGTTGTTATAGTATCAGCCTGGGGAGTGCACTGCCTGGTTCCTGACTGCTGGAGAGGCCACTCTGCCATGCTTGGGTCCTGCGAAGGGGTCTATTGGCTGCACCCAGTAGTGCCCTTTAGGGCACTTATTTTCTTGGGAGGCTGTAGCAAGAGACTCAGGGACTAAACTGTGTGACTTTGGAAAGGGGACTGGTCTCCCCGCCTTGAGCAAACAGCCAGCAGCCTCACTCACACCTGTTGAATCACTTGGCCAGTCCTGTCCTACTGAGTTCAGCCACACAGGGGGACCAGAGTGCCACACAGAGCTGGAACTTTTGGAGAGTGTCACTTGGGGAAGTTTTAGTCCAGGTGACAGAAAGGCAGGAGATGGGATATGTGGCTACATCATGGTTGGGGGGAGGCCGCTATCTCCTCTGTGAGTTCAGCCCATACTGCTCCAGGAAAGGGAAGAAGTGTCTGTTCCCTTCCTATAGGCTTGCAGGCACCCCCCTCCCCTCAGTGGGGGACACATTGGATCTGCCCTGCCAAGCCCCAGGTACCCTGCCCCACTGAGCTCAGTTCTGTGGGAGCAAGACTGTGAGTCCCTCAGAGCGTGAGTCCCTCAGAGGCTAATGTCTAGACTGAAATGCAATGCTAAGTCACCTTCTGCAGACTGGGCCATCATCCCCAATGGGAGACTCTTTTGATCTATTTCCCCTAAGCCCAGGGTGGCTGAGCTTGCTCCTGCAGAGAGGATGGCTGGCTGTACCCAACCTGAACCTGTAGCGAGCCCCACTAGGGGGAACTAGAGTTGGAGACCATGGCAGAGACTGAGGATTTTGGCTTTGAAGCAGGGGCTAGTTTCCCTTCACTGAGTGCCTGACTGCATGATTCCCAAGTATGGGACCCACTAGCCCTATCTTGGCTAGCCTGGGCTCATCCTATAGTCTCTCTTTGGAAGACTCTGGAGGAAGACTAGGAAATCTCAGGGAAAGGCAGAGTAGCTGATAAGTGGAGGCAGAACTCAGAAAGTCTTGATCCTTTTACAGATCTGCCCCCAGCTCTAAGCTGGAAGAAGCCAACTATTTTATACAGAGTGGCCCCACACATGCATATCAGATTTGGTAGATGCAGACATGAACAGGGAACAGTGTGATAGCTACAGACAGGTAGCACAAGGCTGGTTATACACAATGTCTAACAGTGACCTGTACCTGAACTCCACCCAAGTGGACCCAGAACCAACACAACCAGTGGTGGGCTTCAGACCACACTAGAGCTCAATACAACTAGCCATACAAGCAGCACACCCAAAGGAGGATGCCTCAGGGAGCAGCCCCTGCACAGCATCTCATAGACAGTGATCAAGTTTTACCCTTATAGTCACCTAGCCTGAAGGGTTAACTCCACCCATTAAAGGGCAAACAACATTCAAGCCTCAACTACAGTAGTTGTGGTGTGTGTGTGGGGGGCACATAGCCCACAAGAAATACACCTGGAGCACAGTGCTTACGTGATCTGGGAGACTGTGCCACTGAGCCCAACAAGACACCTTCTCCATAAAACCATCATAATGAGTTTGGGAGTCATAGCAGATCTACTTAATACACAGAAACAAAGAAAAATGCCTCAAACAAAAGAGCAAGAAAAATCCCCAGAAAAAGAATTAAATGAAATGGATGAAATGGAAGTACAAAAATACCAGATGCAGCTTCTAGCCAAGATGGAGGTGCAGGTAGATATGCTTTGCTTCCTCGCACAACCAAAAGAAGGATAACAATCAATTTAAAAAGAAAAAAAACAACAACCAGAATTTCCAGAAAATTGAACTGTATGGCAGTCGCAACAACCAAGAAGTTAAAGAAGAAACATTCATCCCGACTGGTGGGAGGGGTGGAGATGGGCAGTTGGGTGAAAAGCATGTGTGGCAAGGTGGTGGCTGGAAGACCAGGTGGTCCCACATTCACATGCGGATAAACTGGGATGAACAACTAGGGAGCAAGACAGACTGTGCAACCCAGGGTTCCAACATGGGAAAATAAAGCTTCAAAGCATCTGGCTGTAAAAACCTGTGAGGGTTGTGGCAGTGGGAGAAACTTCCAGTCTCATGGGCGAGTCCACTGGAGGAGCCCATAGAATGTACATAAGCCTACCCACCCAGGAATCTGCACTGGAAGGGTGCAATTCACTTGTGGGCATTGGGGTAAGTAACTGAAAATGGGGCAAGAGCCAAGCAAGCAGCATTGTTTCCTCCCTAATGCCTCCCCCACATACAATGACATGATGTAACAAAATGGGTTGCCCTGCCCTGACAAATACCTAAGGCTCCACTCCTTACAATATAACAGGTACACCCAGACAAAAAAATATAGCCCAAATGAAACAACAGGTGAAAACTCCAGAAAAAATACAACTAAGTGACAAGGAGCCAACCAGCCAACCTATCAGGTGCAGAGTTCAAAACACTGGTAATCAAGATGCTCACAGAAATGACTGAGTATGGACACAAAATAAAGGAAGAAGTACAGGTTGTACAAAATGAAACAAAGAAAAATATACAGGGAACCAACAATTAAAGGAAGGAAACCAGGACTCAAATCAATGATTTGGAACAAAAGGAAGAAATAAACATTCAACTGGGACAGAATAAAGAAACAAGAATTCAAGAAATGAGAAGAGGCTTTTGACTCTCTGGGACAACTTTAAACATTCCAACATCTGAATCATAGTGCCAGAAGGAGAAGAGAAAGAGCAAAAAATTGAAAACTTATTTGAAACAATAATGAAAGAAAACTTCCCCAGTCTGGTGAAGGAAATAGACATACAAGTCCAGGAAGCTCAGAGGATCCCGAAGAAGTTGGACCCAACAGGAACACACTAAGCCATATCATAATTAAATTACCAAGATTAAGAATAAAGAGAAAATCTTAAAGGCAGCAAGAGAAAAGGAGACAGTTACCTACAAAGGAGTTCCCATAAGACTATCAGCTGATTTCTCAAAAGAAACCTTGCAGGCAAGAAGGGGCTGGAAAGAAGTCTTCAAAGTCATGAAAGGCAAGGACCTACATCCAAGATTGCTCTATCCAGCAAAACTATCATTTAGAATAGACGGGCAGATAGAGTGTTTCTCAGATAAGGTCAAGTTAAAGGAGTTCGTCATTACCGAGCCCTTATTATATGAAATAGTAAAGGGACTCATCTAAGAAAAAGAAGATGATAAAAAATATGAACAGTAAAATGACAACAAACTCACAAATATCAACAACTGAACCTGAAAAACACACACATGCACACACACAAAACAAACTAAGTGAACAACTAGAACAGGAGCAGAATCACAGAAATGGAGATCAGATGGAGAGATATCAGTGGGGAGGGGCAGTGGGATAATTGGGGAAAATGTACAGGGAATAAGAAACATAATTGGTAGGTACAAAGTAGACAGGGGGAGGTTAAGAATAGTATAGGAAATGTAGAAGCCGAAGAACTTATATGTATGACCCAAGGTCATGAACTAAGTGAGAAGAATGCTGGAGGTAAGGGGGGTACAGGATCAAGGGGGAGAAAGGGGAGAAAAAATGGAACAACTGTAATAGCATAATCAATAAAATATGCTTTAAAAATACCAGATGCAGAGTTTAAAACAATGGTTAAAGATGCTGAAGGACCTTAAAGGAAGAGTGAATGATTTCAGTGAGAACTTAAACAAAGAGATAGTAAGCATTAAAAACAAAACAAAACATAGAAACCATGAAGAAGAACCAGTCAGAAATGAAGAATACATCAGGAGTAAACAATATCAGAATAGACAAAGCAGAGGATCAAATCAGCAAATTAGAGGACAAGATACAGTAAGTACCCAAACAGAGCATGAGAAGAAAAAGAGAATTCAGAGAAATGAGGAGTCTCAAGGATCTTTGGGACAACAGCTGTGCAACAACATCTGCATCATAGGGGTACCAGAGGAGAAGAGAGTGAGCAAGGGAGAGAATCTGCTTGAAGAAATAATGGCAGAAAACTTCCCTAACTTGGTAAAGTAAAAACTCACACAAGTCTAGGAAGCACAGAGAGGAATCCAAAGAGACCCACACCAGGACACATCATAATTAAAATGGCAAAGGTTAAAGACAAAGAGAGCATCTTAAAAGCAGCACAAGAGAGACAGTTCCTACAATGTAGTTACCATAAGGCTGTCAGCTGATTTTGAGTAGAAATATTTCAGGCCAGAAGGGATCAACACAAAGTATTCAAAGTAATAAATAAAACATATGATCTCACCTTTAACAGGAATCTAATTAACAAAACAAACAAAATATAATCTAATTAACAGAACAAGCAAAATATAACCAAAGACACTGAAATTGAGAACAGGCTGACAGTGACCAGAAGGGAGAGGGGAGGGAATTTCGGGGAAAAGGTGAAGAGTTTGCAGGAACAAGTATAAAGGACACATGGACAGTAACAAGGTGGGGTGGAAATAGGAGGAAGGTGGGGAGGGCTGGGGGGGTGGCTGAGATGGGGGTAAAAGACAGAAAACTGTACTTGAATAACAATTTGAAAAAAAATAAACAAACAAGGACATGCAACCAAGACGACTCTACCCAGCAAGGCTATCATTTAAAATTAAAGGCAAAATAAAGAGCTTCCCAGACAAAAATGGCTAAAGAGTTCATTACTACCAAACCAGCATTGCAAGAAATGTTAAAGACATTGCTTTAACAACAAGAAGAAATAGAGAGAAAGGAACACAGGTCTAAAGAAAAACTGGCAATAAATAAATACCTACTTATAATAACCTTAAATGTAAATGGATTAAATGCTCTAATCAAAAGACATAGGGTAGCTGAATGGATGAGAAAACAGGATCCATACATACACTGTCTAAAAGAAACCCACTTCAGAACACACAATCCAATTTTAAAAATCAGCAAAGGACCTGAATAGACACTTCTCCAAAGAGGACATACAGATGGCCAATAGACATATGAAAAGATGCTCAATGTTACTAATCATCAGAGAAATGCAAGTTCAAACTATAATGAAATACCATCTCACACCTGTTAGAATGGCTATCTATCATCAATAAATCAACAAACAACATGCATTGGGGAGGAAGTGGAGAAAGGGAACCCTCACGCACTGTTGGTGGGACTGCAGGCTGGTGCAGCCACTGTGGAAAACAGTACGGAGTTTCCTCAAAACATTAAAAATGGAACTGCCTTATGATCCAGCAGTTCCACTTGTGGGAATATATCCAAAAACACACAAAACACTAATTTGAAAGAATATGGGCACTTCTATATTCATTGTAGGGTTATTTACAATTTCTGTCAAGACTAAATATATATTAAATTCTATATATAAAAGTCTGGAGAAGTGTCATTCTGAAAATTATTCTTTAAATTATATTTAAAAATCTGTATTTAAAATATATGTTTTGTTCTATTAGTTTGGATTGGTTCTTTGGGGGATTTAATTTTGTAGAGTTTCTTTGCCTATTTTCTACCATTTTCTCTAACATTTAAAACTTTTTTAATATCCATTTTGCTCATTTCCCCACCTTTAAAAAATTTTTACTATCTTTTCATTAGTGTCCTATTCGCTCTTGGTTCTTTCCAATTTCATCTTCATGTCTGCTGATGGCTTTTTTTTACACACTTTTTCAATCTTACTCTTCACTAAGCTGTTTTATGCTTGTGCTTTTCATTCAGAGAAGTGCATCATTAAGTTTTACAATGTGTGGCAAAATATTTAGCTCTAATTTTCCTCTATTCTGTGGTACCATTTTTCTGGTGAATGTCATTCATCTGCCATTTGTTTTTCCTGTTTCTTTTATCCTCCTTCTTTTTTTAGGGGGGGTACTTCAACCTGTTTTGTTTATCTCCCCATTTCACCATTGCAATTGAAATTTCAAAGGAATGGGTGCTGTTCTCCTTGTTGCTTTTGGAGACCTTCTATGAAGAGAAGGGAGGAATGCTGACTTGACAATGCCATCTTCAATCCAGAAGTTATCCAGCATGTTCTCCAACTTTTTATCTTGAAAAATATGAAACTTAAGATATGTAAAGCTATCGCAATGGAATGCACACCCCAATTACTTTTACTTAGATCCACCAGTTTTCGACATTTTGAAAATAAGTTGTAGACTCTGCCAGCAAAAAAAAGAAGCAAATAAAAAGCATTTAAATATTTATGATTATTACTATGTATGCCTATGCATAATATGCATTGCTCATGATCTTCAGACATAGACTCTGTGCCAAGGGTTCCACTGGAAGCAGGTTATTGGGAAGAGCAAGGAACAGGGCTTGGAGAGGGAATAACTGATACATGAAGAAAAGGGAGCCAATGTAAGATTCAGTAACAAGCCAGCCACCAAGAGTGGGTGACTGCCTCATAATCCTAGGAAAACTCTGGGGAAAAAAGTGCAAGACACATACAACAGAATTATCCCAGCTAAAGATTGGGGTGGAGGGGAGTTGTGGCATTTATTAACTCTCTCTCCCCAGTCACTGGTTCAGGAATTTCCCTCAGGGGGTATCAATTCTGGCCCTCCGTGTGTGGGCCAAGTGTGTCCTGGCAGGCCTTCAACCAAGGCACAGTTGCTGGCTGACAAAAGGGAACACCAATAGTTTTTTAACAGCTAATTTAACACATTTGAACAAGAAGTTAGAAATAAAACTGCTTAGCACAATGTACTTACGAAATTATTAAAATAAGAGACATGTAACAGACAAAGAGAATCTTTGTAGGAGCAATTAGGATTGAGATTAGCTGTCATCATATAATTCTCCCCCTCTTATGATATTGACTAAAACCCAAAGTAAAGACGTGAGTGGAGCAGTGACTCTCTTTCTAGTCCCTCACATTGTTGTGTTGCCCTGTATCACATGCCCGTTAGAGTCCTGCAGTTTAAAGATTAGTGAAGTGAGATTAAATTAATGAGATTTTCCTCTAAGTCTTAGAAAACTACATTTATTTCATTTTTATTAAGAATAAATATTAAAGCATGTTAAAATTATATTTTTTGGTATCTAGTAAAATGATCATATTGTGTCATTTAATTTTAGATCTGTCTTTTGCAAACAGCATATAGCTGAATTCTAATTTCTGTATGTATGTTTAATTTTAGCCATTTCTTAGGGTCTGTCTTTTAATATAAAAATTTAACAATTTTTTTATTACTTTTTTAGAGAGAGAGGAAAGGAGAGAGAAAATGAGGGAGAGTAACATTTACGTAAGAGAGAAACATTGATCGGCTGCCTTGTGTATGCTCTCGGACTGGGTATCAAACCCGCTACCTAGGCATGTGCCCTGACTGAGAATTGAACCCACAACCTTTCAGTTACAGGATGATGGTCCAACCAACTGAGTCACAATGGCCAGGGCAAACTTTATCACATTCTTATTTACTATGATGACTAACCTGTTTGAAATTATTTTTTCTATCTTAACTTTAATTTTTCTTCCTCTTTCAATAAAACTTTTCAGTCACTTTCTATTTTACTTTCTTATTAGATTGCTTTCTTTTACTGTTTTCTTCATCTGCTTAGGAAGTTATAAATTCCTCCTTTATTCTTCTAGAGGTTAATATAAAATATTTAGCTTATTTTTATCAACACCTAGAATATATTGATGTATCTATTCTCCCACTGAATTAAGTAATAATCTCAGCAAACTTATTTTTCTTCCTCTTAAACTTCTACCTCCCACCATCTGCAATGTTTTAATAATTTGGGATTTTGACTTACGATTATTTTAATTTTTTTAAGATTGACATTTAAATACATATTTAAGCTGTTTATGCGTCTCTGTGCATGTATTTATTTATTTATAATTTTCTTTTTCCCTCACTTGAGGATACATTTTCATTGCCTTTTAGAGAGAGAAGGGAGGGAGGCAGGGAGAGAAACACTGACCTGAGAGAGAAGCAGTGATTGGTTGCTTCCCCCATGCGCTGGCGCCGGGGATTATACCCACCCTGACAGGGGATTGAACTGTCCCCCAGGTACGTGCCCTACCAGGAACCAAACCTGTAACTCTTCAGTTACAGGATGGTGCTCCAACCCACTGAGCCACACTGGCCAGTGCACGTGCTTATTTATTTATGGGGCATAATTTAAATTATCCATTTTTAACCCTTTCTGGTGTACAGTTCCATGAATTTTGACAGAAGCATAGGGTTGTGTAACCACTTCCACAGTCAAGATACAGAGCAGCTCTGTTACTCCAGTAGCCCTCCGGTTCCGTTTGTCGTCAACACTTGCCCTCCGCTGCAGCCCCTGGCACCGCTGATTCCCTGCACCCATGGTTTTTGTCTTTCCCAGTGTGCAGCGTTTTGGGCCTGGCTTCTTTCACTTAGCATAATGATTAGAGATTCATGAATATGTTGCACAGATCAGTAATTGGGTCCTATTTTTGTTGAGTAGTATTTCATATCATTTTTTGTATCCTATATTTTCCTCTTGGAAACTTATTTTGTTACTGTAATTCTTTCAAAAAGTTTCTAAAGTGAGTAGACTTTTGAAGTTCTTGTCTGTGTGAATATATTTTTATTTAAACTTGTGTCTGAATGCAATCTCAACTTGTATATATTTTGGTTTAACGTAATTTTGTCCAGCCCTTTGCAGATATTTTGGCACTTTCATCTAGCGCCTAGTGCTGTCTATCGATATAACTGGTGACAATCCCATTCTAGTCCCTTTATAAGCAATTTGTATAACTTTTATTTTTGGAAACTTTTAGATGTTTCTTTTAATTGTGTTCAGAGGTTTTACCATGTTTCACTAATTTTTCTTGGCTCTTGGTGGGTTATTTCAATCTTAAAATTGAATATTTATTAAGCTTGTGAAGTGTTCTTTGCTCCCTCTCTTCTCCTTCACATTCTCTTCTGGGACTCCTTTTGCAATGAAGAGTGAACTATTTGAATTAATCTTCTATAGTACTTAACATTTTTCTATATTCTATCTCTGTATTTTTGTTGTACTTTTAAACGCTGTGATAGTCCAAATTGTTAATTTGTTCTTTAGCCATATTCAGTCTATTACACCTAACTATTTTCTAAATTATTTACTCAGCCATCATATTTTGGATTCTTAAGAACTATTTTTTTCTGCTCCATTATTTTGTGATTATGGGTTTTTCAGTGCAACATTATTTCAAACAAACTCCATGAGACAGCTCTCATTTTTTCCGACAGTGGTGGGTTATTACCATGGCATTTAGCACCACAGATCAGAGCCTAATGCATAGAAGGCACTCAGTGGTATTTGTTGTGTGAATGAGTACAAAAATTCTAGTTAGACTTTGAAATTAGTATCTTGTATTTCCTGGATTATGTTTTTCTCAAGGGTCCACTGTTTGGTGCCTTTACCACTGTTTGGTCCCTCTCATGTTTTCTCCAAGTGCCTGTCATTCTTGGTTCATGTGTGTGAATTCAGGACTCATTTTAGTATTATAGGTGATTGGCAGGATTCTTTCCTGGAGTTGGGTAGGTGTTTTTTTCTCAGCAAGTTTCTCTCCAGAACTGGAGAGCTTGTGTATTTTCTGCCTGTGAGCCAGCTGTGTCAACTGTCAGACTTCATTGTAAGGTGCTGATACTTGAAGAAGTGAGGTAGATTAGGGACTCCCCCAGTCCCATTATGAAAATAAATCCCATATTGAAGGCAATAGTGATGCAGAGCTCAGGCTCCAGATTAACTGTCCCAATTTATTGCAAACTTTATTACTTTGGAAAAGTTTCTTACACTCTCCTATGCCTTCTTTCCTCACCTAGAAAATGAGGATTAAAGAATACCTATACTTTAATTACCTTACCAGCTCTTACTAAATAAATTTTATAGTGAAATAGCATACATTTTATATATACATATAAAATTTAGAGCATTTAAAACTTTACATACTGACACATTATTATTGTCATTGTCCTTTTCATCTTGGACAGAACCATCTCCCCTTTAGTTTTCCCGCAGTCTCTGTTGCGGAGGTCTGAAGGCGCCTCGAGCTTTGTTCTACTTCTCTTTCTGTTCTGACAAATCATTCCTAAAACTAGTTTTATCACTTGTAAAATGAGGATAAAAATAGTATCAATTTAATTAGAACACATTATTTAATTTTATAAAACACTTGGAAAATTGCCTGGTATGTAGTGCTGTGTCGTCTTTGATAAATAAACTAGAGATACCTGTCAGCGGATTAGTCTCCTCCTGTTTCTTATTATTGTCACCTGTGCCTTCCGTGTATTAGGATCATTTAGACTCTAAACATTACTTTGCTCTTGTTTTATTTTAGGCTTACCTGCTCTTAGGAGGTTCACACTCAACCTCAGCTACAATGCTGCCTCTGTAATTATCTAATGACGTTCCTCTTTTTAAAACTCACTTCAGAGCCTTTTACATCACCCCATTTATTTTTTTGTATCCAATCTCAGGCCATTTAGGTTTCTTCAAAGGAAAATAGACTATGCATTATTGAGCCCCTATCAAGAGGTACGTAACAGCGGGGTCTCTCTTACTTTATCTTTATAACAACCTACTAGGTAGGTAGGTATTATGAATATGTATGTTTTTACATACTGTGGACTCAAGGAAGTGAAGTGACCTGCCTATAACACACAGTTGTTAAGAAGGACAATAATTCAAACCCAGCCATGTCTGACTGCAAATGTACCTTCACCTGAACCCTGAAAGCTCTCCACAGGCCCTCTGTTCCACGTCGCCCCTCAACACCACGTCCTGTCACAGAGCACACTGCTTCGTAAGTAGTTTTCAGCAATTTCTTACTTAATACTTATTTGCTGTTTCTTAGTGGTTCTGTGTTTTTTGTTTTTTTTTGGTCTTTTTTGGCAGTACATAGGCTTTTCTAGCTTCTTAATCCCATAACACTTTGTGTATGTCATTTAACTAGTGAACTCTGAAAAGTACATTGCTAATGAGAAGAATGAATCCTTTTCCACTTTTAGTTTTCAAGATATCTTATTTTGAAAAAATAGGTTTCCAAATATTAACTTGCTTTGAATGATTACCCACACAACCCCCCTCCATAAACTTTATCTAAAAAAAAAAAAAACCCTTGCCAAGTTAGATACATGAATAGCTCTTTTTAAATTATTGAATAAAAGTTTACATTACTAGAGATTGCATCATTATGGGTTATTGGGAATTGTTTGTCTTCTATAATGTGAATTTATTCTCAGAAGAATACTGATTAAAATAGAAACCAGATGTGTTTTTCAAGACTAGACTGAAAAAATGATCAACAAGTAGAAAATTGATATAAAAATCACCTAAGATGGTTTCTAGAAACCTGAAGCACGGGTACGACAGAAAAAGTATATGTGCACATGTATCTGTGTGAGGGACAATTTAAAAAGTAGAGGAGAAAAATGCAGAGGAGAAGTGATGAAGGCTGCATAGAATAAGAATAGCTTTAGAATTCAAAACCGAACCAAACCAATTCCTATAGATATGTACTTGGCATCACCAAGGAAGTAACATAATTTAATTTTGCCTGTAAACCAAGAAAGCAAAAAACAGGGACAAGGTGATTTCTCAGCACTAATTAGATGAGAAACCTAATTAAAATTAAAAAAAACCTTTTAAATGTAAAATATGACATGTTCTGGGTGTGGTAAAATAATCCAGAAATTTTATATTTTCATTCCTTCTCTTCCACCAAATTATAGGGACAAAACAAAAAATAATGTGTTTAATGATGCATTTGAGTTTGCTTCTTGATTTTGTATTTGATTACATCAGAAATAAAGTATATTTCTTACAACAATATATCAACATCCTGAATGGAATAAAATGAAATGGAAAGCATGAAGAAGGCAATTCAGGGAAGGGAGGAGTCCATTATAAATAATTTAATTACCATTTAAAATTTAGTCTTTAACTACCCCTTTAGTTACTAAGAACTAGAATTATCTTCTTTACTTTTTTTATTCAAGGCAAAAATTAAAAAACTGAATGTTACACTAATAAACAAGACTATCTTAAAATAATTTAAAAAATGGCAAAACTTCATTTATTTGAAGTCCTCTTGTTATCATTCAAATTGAGTTTGGATTGAAATCTATCTTTTGCTTTTCAGATATTTCCAAGATAGTGCACATTAATAGAATAAATCAGTTGCCACAGGAGATTTACAAATATTTAAGAGAGAAAGTGATTTTCAAACATTGAATTTCAGTATTCTCACATCCGCATTTGCAGATTAGCTGATAAGCTAGTCCCATAGTTTTCTTCAAGCCAGGTGACAGTTTGATTTATTACACATATAGTATGTGGCATTAATAAACAGTATTGCTTTTAAAATGTATTGTAATTTTGGATTTTTACTAATTCAGCAACTTTCTAAACTTGTGATACAATGCTTCCAACTTCCAAGCCACTTGGGCCTAGAAAGCGCAACTATACACATGTGCAGCCAAATAATTCTATTAGACAGGAATCAATCTGGTTTTGTTATTTTCCTAGCCACTATCATATGACTGATATGATTGTCTTTTTTCTCCCCAGATAACTAGTTTTTCTTGGCATTAGATAAACACAATTTTTAGTTTTGGACATGTTCTTTTGTTGTGTAACTTACTATAGTATTACATGGTGATAGGAGCTATTCTACTATAACATTCCTCTATTAGCATATGTCCTTAAGGAAATATAAAATTTGGAAACAATATTCTTTTAGGTAAAATAACCAGAAAGCATAATAAGTATTAATTTCTTTTTAAGAATGCCCACATAGTTACTAAGAGATTTCTTTTTCAGTGTCACAAGACTTGACTGAACAGTGTAAATTAACCTATATTTTGACAACTTTGAAACCCATTGAAGGCTAAAATCAAATAATAAAATTGTTTTTGGCTTTTACAATAAGGTCCTATAACAAAGCCTTATTCTGATAATTTCATGTGCTATAATACTGGAGCCTAGGATATTCTGGTTGTCAGAGACACTCTTAATTAGAAACATAAGAGAGGATGGCTCTTAACATTTTCATCAAAGTACAATATGTAATACTGCCATGAAGAGAGCTTTCTTTTTGCAGAAGAGTTCCTTAAAAAGAGCTTGTGTTTCGACTTCCACATCTTTGTGGTTATTGATCTAATTGATCTGAAAGATGCTTACTGGTTCTCATTTCAAGAGAGTAAGAGGGCCAGATCCCTTTGATCCAGACTGAGGAGAGTTTTGGGTTCTAGCATTCCTCTCACATAAACTTTCCAGCTGCCCTACTTCCCCTCCAGTGCTGGCCCTCTCAGTCTTCCATAGGTCTGCAAATGACACCACTATTTATCCCATTACAAATGTCAGACATCTGGAACCTAACCTTGACTCCTCCTTTTCTCCCACATTAAATTTATCATTAGGTTTTGTCTCCAACATTATCTGCCCACTTCTGTCCACCTCTCCACCACGATTCTAGTGTAAGGTATCATCATCTCCAACCTGGATTACATCATAACCTACTAACTGATCTTCTTCAACTCTGCCATCCTCTACCAGGAGTGTCTAGCCCGCAGCCCATGGGCCACATGTGGCCCATGGGTGGCTGTGAACGTGGCCCAACACAAAATTGTAAATTTACTTAAAATCTGTTTTTGATCATCAGTTTGCATTAGTGTTTGTGTATTTGATGTATGGGCTAAGACAACTCTTCTTTTTCCGGTGCGGCCGAGAGATGCCAAAAGGTTGGACTCCTCTGCAACCATTCTCCACAAAGTTTTCAGAATAATCACATTACTCATTGATTATAACCCTTTTATAGACTGACAAACCTTTAACCAGACTCATCAAGAAAAAGAGAGAGAGGACCTAAATAAATAAAATTAGAAATGAAAGGGGAGAAATAACAATTGACACCAAAGGAATACAAAGGATTGTAAGAAAATATTGTGAACAGCTATATGCCAAAAAACAGGACAACCTGAATGAAATGGATAAGTTCCTAGAAACATACAATCTTCCAAAACTAAATTAGGAAGAATCAGAGAATCTGAATAGAAAGATTATACCTAGTGAAACTGAAGCAGTAATCACAAAACTCCCAACAAACAAAAGCCCTGGACCAGATGGCTTCACAGGTGAGTTTTATCAAACATTCTAAGAACTAATACCTCTCCTTCTCAAACTATTTCATAAAATTCAAGAGGAGGGAAGGCTCCCAAACTCACTTTATGAGGTCAGCATTATCCTCATTCCAAAACCAGATAAAGACACTATAAAAAATAAAATTATAGTCCTATATCCCTGATGAATATAGATACTAAAATCCTCAACAAAATATTAGCAAACTGAATACAGCAATATGTTGAAAAGATCATACACCATGATCAAGTGGGATTTATTCCAGACATGCTAGGTTGGTACAACATTTACAAATCAATAAATATAATTCCATATAAACAAAATGAAGGTTAAAAACCACATGATTATTTCAATAGAAGCAGGAAAAGCATTTGAGAAAATCCAGCACCCACTTATGATCAAAACTCTCAGTAAAGTGGGAATAGAGGGAACATACCTAAACATAGTAAATGCTATTATGACAAACCCACTGCCAGCATCATACTCAACATGCAAAAACTACAAGCATTCCCCTTAAGACTGGGAACAGGACAGGGATGTCCACTTTCACCTTGCTTATTCAACATAGTACTGGAAGTCCTGGCCACAGCAATCAGACAAAGAGAAGAAATAAACACATCCCATGTTCATGGATAGGAGGGATTAATTAACATCATAAAAATGTCCATACTACCCAAAGCAATCTATAGATTCAGTACAAATCCTATCAAGACTGCAATGACATATTTTGCAGAACTAGAACAAATATTTCAAAAATTTATGTGGAACCACAAAAGGCCCTGTGTAGCAACAGTGATCCTGAAAAAGACCAAAGTTGGAGGTATCATGCTACGTAATATCAACTACCATAAAGCCACAGTAATCAAAAGAGCAGGGTACTGGCATAGAAACAGACACATAGATCAATGGAACACAATAGAGAGCCCATAAATAAACCCATACCTTTATAGTCAATTAATATTTGACAGAGGAAGCAAGCACATGCAAATGGCTAAAGATAGTTTATTCATGAATGGTGCTGAGAAAATTGGACAGATACGTGCAGAAAAATGACACTAGACCACCTTCTTACACCACATACAGGAATAAATTCAAAATGGACCAAAGATTTAAATGTTAGACCTGAAACCACAAACATCCTAGAAGAAAACGTAGGCAGCAAATTCTCAGATATTGCTCATAGCAATTTTTTATCAAATATATCCCCATGGGCAAGGGAAACAAAAGAAAAAAATAAACAAATGGCACTTCATCAAACTAAAAAGTTTTTGCACAGTAAAGGAAATCACCAACAAAATAAAAAGACAACCCACAGAATGGGAGAACATATTTGCTGATACATATGATAAGGGTTAGTATGCAAAATTTATAAGGTACTTATAAACTCAACACGAAAAAAAATAAACAACCCAATTAAAAAATGGGCAAAGGACCTGAATAGACACTTCTCCAAAGAGGACATACAGATGGCCAATAGACATATGAAATGATGCTCAATGTCACTAATCATCAGAGAAATACAAATTAAAATCACAATGAGATACCATCTCACACCTATCAGGATGTCTATCATCAATAAATTAACAAACAACAAGTGCAGGTAAGGATGTGGAGAAAGGGGAACCCCTTTGCACTGTTGGTGGGAATGCAGACTGGTGCAGCCACTGTGGGAAGCAGCATAGAGATACCTCAAAAAATTAAAAATGGATCTGCCTTTTGACCCAATGATCCCTCTCCTGGAAATATATCTGAAGGAACCCAAAACACTAATTTGAAAGAACATAAGCACTCCTCTGTTCATTGCAGTGTTATTCATAATTACGAAGATATGGAAGCAGCCCAAGGGCCCATCAATAGATGAGTGGATAAAACAACTATGGGACATTTACACAATGGAACACTACTTGGCTGTAAAAAAGAACAAAATTTTACCATTTGTGATAGTATGGATGGACCTGGAGAATATTATGCTAAGTGAAATAAGCCAGTCAGAGAAAGACAAATGCCATATAATTTCACTCATATGTGGGATCTAATGAACAAACTGAACTAACAAGGAGAATGGGGACAGACTCATACATGAAAAGCAGGATGACAGCTAGTGGTGGAAGAGGTGAGAGGGTGAAGGGATTGAGCAAAAAGGAAAAAGGACTCACGGGCTTGGACAACAGTGTGATGATTGCTGAGCTGTGGGTGGTATAATAGGACTAAATGGTAATGGAAAAAATACAATAAAGATTAAATAAAAAAGATTAAAAGGAAAAATAAAGCTAATGAATTAAAAATTAAACCAATTTTGTTATTGACATTCATGAAGCATTTGCAAAAATTGTTATTGCAAGTTTTACCCCTCATTCTGTTGCTTTGTTATGTAGACAATGAATATGGAACCAATGAATGACGATTTAAAGCAAAGATTATAATAACCCTAATTACGCAGGCTCTGTGTTGTTTTTCATAATGTTCTCATAGGGGTGAAGCAAAACTCTCTTCACATCCATTATAACACTTTTCAACTGTTACAGAGCACCACTAGGTTGTCAAAACCAGTCACTAACGTATATAGCTTAATCAGCGCTTAATGAGACCAACTCTTTGCTAAAATTAAGCATAATTAAAGGAGAATCAGGGTGATAAAACATAAATTGTACATAACTTCACTATGTAGTAATTTCCAAATTGAAAAAAAAAAGCTCTTGACGAGATCTTGCTGTAGGTCTAAAGGTACAAGGTAATTCAGTGAATTAATAACACAATTTGAAGAACTTTAATTTTAGATTAGCATTTCAGAAAACTTTTTATGAATATAAAATTAAACAAAACACAAATTTTTATAGACTCAGAGACACAAAGAGTCAATTACATTTGTAAACTGAGATATTTATATAGTTGAGTCACACAAACACCACAGTTTTGAGTATATGACTCAGAGTTTGTATCTTATATACAGTTAGTTTCAAAATGTTAGGGCATTATTCTAAGAGTAAGCACAAAGTTTATATAACTGGGGATTTATAGGGACCACAAACTTGCTCAATTACTTTTGGGATTTTACTCCTGAGTTTAAACTACTGTTTTTGACCAGGTCTATCAGATTTGGAGTAGACACATCTGTGCTCCAACTTCCTATCACACTTAGTAAACCCAAATTCTTATAACCATGACCTTCCAAGTTCTTTATGATTTGGTTCCTGCCTGTTTTTTTCTGTTTCATTTATCTCTCACTACTCTCCCTACTGTTCATGTACTTCATTTATATTGGCCTTCTTTCAGTTCTAGCAACACACCAAGTCATCCCTGGTTCTGGAAGTTGAAAATTTACCTCCTCCAATAGCCCTTTCCTATTTAAAGTAGGTGCCTCTACCCATTTACCTCTCCATCTTCTATTTCCTTGAACACCTTCTTTGTATCCTAATATCTCCAACCTACCCCAACTCCCTACTCACATCACAGATTTATCTATTTATGTTTGTTCTCTCACCGGAATGCATGCTCTGTAAGGGTAGGGATCGCTTCCAGAATATTCACCATTGCATTTCCAAAAGTCTAGGACAACATCTGGCACCAAGTAGCTACTCGATAAATATTTGTTTAGCGGATGAATCCAGGCCATAAGTACTATTGATTGTATGGCATGATCCAATGCTGAGGCTAAATTTCTGGAGTGGGACTGACAGGAGAAGAGACCAAGATAAATCTGTAGTGTGACGACAGCTGTGGGCATGTAGTGGAAATAAATCTTGGCCCACACTCTCGAATACGCAAGAAATTACATATAAATTTATGTTTATAACTTGACCTTGTTTCAACTTTGAGAATTTCATCCCCTGCCCCCAGTTGTGGAAAACTTAACCTCAATTATTCTTGGGTTTCCTTGTTCTGCTTCAAGATGGGCTTTGGATTGGTTCAAGGGTTTGTTTTAGGGCCAAAGCAAGGGCCTCTGGTTGTTGAGTCATTTGTCTACGTTTGTTACTTCTGAGGGTGTTCACTGACTCCGCTCACGCAGTTCCCCCATGTCTGGGCTCCCTGCTGTTTCCAGATTTCTTTTAAAATATGGGAAATCTTTTTGAGGGGTTCCTATGGGTCCATCTGTTTAGAGACATGAGTCAGTCCTTACTCTCTGGAGCTTTTCTGCTTCTGCTATGTGCTGTGGTGTGACCAGAAATATAGGAGCTTTACGTCCTGAATGGACTGTTTTTCCTAAGCTCCCTGGTCTATGGACTCTATCTCCCGTGGAACTGCTTATCAATGGCACTTTTATGCTTCGCTTTTTTTCACAAAACTTAGCATAACCCTTTACTTAAGTCAGGAAGTAGATACAGCTTTTTTCTCCCCCACCTTTCCAATTACAAAGCCTGGCTATCTTTTTGAAAATATGAAGAACAGAAAGAATAGTATAAATGAGCACAATTTAATATTTCATAAACTTATTCTACTGATAAGAATTAAACAAGCTGTGTCAGAATAGAGGCAGAAAATGCAATTGTGATCATGTCCCTTTTTTACTTAACATACTGCAGCGGCTTCCTATTGCTGCTAGGATCCAAATCAAACTCCTTGACCTAGGCCACCGCACACTGCCTGCCTCTCCAGCCTCCTCATGCACCACACTCCCTCTCATTCTTCCTACTGGAGCCACACTGGTATTTTGTTGTTGGAAAAGACATGCTCTCTTTCAACACGTGGTCTGTGTAATACAGGCACCTCCTCATCTGATTAACTCCCAGTCAGCCATCAGATTTCAGCTCTGCTGGCCTTATTGTAGGGAAACCTTCCCTACCGCCACCTATTGTGGATGCTCACACCTTTTCTTTATACTATTTGTCTGTGATGATCACTTTCTCTCATGAGAGATGCAAAGGGTAACTACAATGAAATGACATTTTCATCTGTCGGATTAGCAAAATCCCCAAAATTTGACAATACACTATTTTGAATAAACAGGCACTATTATGTAATGTTAGTAGGATTGTAAAACTAGTATAACTTCCATGGAGGGTAGGTTGGCAATATCTATTTAAATTATATATATATATAATTTGACCCAGAGAAATTCAGGAAATGAATCCTACAGATATATTTTCACAGTAACAAAAATGACACATTTATAGCTTTTGTCTTTGCAGCATTTATTTTTTATAACAGAAAAAAGACTGAAAAAATGAAATGTTCATCAATTGTAGGCTAGTAAAATACACCATGATATATACTCATTCAATGGAGTACTATGCAGCTTCCAAAAGTGAAGAAATTTCTTAAATACTAAGATGGAAAGATTTGCCATTTTTACAAGTAAAAAATGCAAAATGTAGAACATGGTGTATGGTATGCTATTTTTTGTATAAAAAGAGAAAAAGTAAAAAGAAATATATACACATATATGTATTTAATTTGCCTGTATATGCATAGGAAACTCTGGAAAGATACACATGAAACTAACAATGATTACCTATATTTTGGGGAAAGGGTGGGGAAATAGGAGAATGAAGAATAGGATAGGATGTAAGAATAAAAGTAATGAAAATGGACTTTCGGCCAAGGTGGAGGTGTAGATAGACACACTGTGCCTCCTCGCACAACCAAAATTAAGGACGACAAAAATTTAGAAACAAACAAACAAAAAAAAACGACCAGAACTGACAGAAAATTGAACTGCATGGAAGTCCAACAACCATTCATCCAGACTGGTAAGAGGGGCAGAGTCAGTGGCTGGTGGAGAGGGGTTGGGGCAGGAAAAAGTGGTGGCTGGAGGACCCCAGGTGTGCAGGCAGCAGCTGGCAGACCCTGGGTGTGGGGTGGCAGCAGGCAGACGCAGTGAGGAACACAAGGTGGCTGGCTGACCGGTGGCTCCACATTCTTTGGCAGATAAACCAGGCAAAACTAGGGAGTGAGACAGACCACACAGGGAAATAAAGTCTCAAAACAACCATTGAAAACACCTGTGGGGGTTGAGGGGCTGGTAGAGACTTCCAGCCTCACAGGAGAGTTTGTTGGAGAGACCCACAGGGTCCTAGAATGTACACAAGCCCACCCGCCCGGGAATCAGCACCAGAAGGGCCCAGTTGACTTGTGGGAAGCAGCAGAAAGGACTGAAATCCAAGAGAGAGCAGAGCAAGCGCCACTGTACCCTCTCTGACCCCGCCCCCACATACAGTGTCACAACCCAGCCACCTGGGTTGACCCACCCTGGTGAACACCTAAGGCTCCACCTCTCACTACATAACAGGTGCGACAAGACAAACAAAACGAAACAAAACAAAACAAAAACAACAACTGAAGAACAGATCAGAGCCCCAGAGCAAATACATCTAAATGACAAAGAGAGAGCCAACCTATCAGATGCACAGTTCAAAGCACTGGTGATCAGGATGCTCACAGAACTGGTTGATTTTGGTTGCAAATTAGATGAAAAAGTGAAGGCTACACTAAGTGAAATGAAGGAAAATGCACAGGGAACCAATAGTGATGGGAGGAAAACTGGGACTCAAATCAACGGAGTGGACCAGAAGGAAGAAAGAAACAAACAAACTGAAAAGAATGATGAAACAAGAATTCAAAAAAATGAGAAGAGGCTTAGGAACCTCCAGGACATCTTTAAATGTTCCAACATCTGAATTATAGGGGTACCAGAAGGGGAAGAAGAAGAGCAACAAGTGGAAAACTTATTTGAACAAATAATAAAGGAGAACTTCCCCAATCTGGTAAAGGAAATAGACTTCCAGGAAGTCCAGGAAACTCAGAGAGTCCCAAAGAAGTTGAACCCAAGGAGGAACACACCAAGGAGGAACACATCATAATTACATTAGCCAAGATTAAAATGAAGAAGAGAATTCTAGAAGCAGCAAGGGATAAGGGGACAGTCACCTACAAAGGAGTTCCCATCAGACTGTCAGCTGATTTCTCAAAAGAGACCTTTCACGCAAGAAGGGGCAGGAAAGAAGAATTCCAAGTCGTGAAAGGCAAGGACCTCCTACCACATCCAAGATGACTTTATCCAGCAAAGCTTTCACTTAGAATGGAAGATAAAGCACTTCTCAGATAAGGTGAAGTTAAAGGAGTTCATCATCGCCAAGCTCTTATTATATAAAATGTTAAAGGGACTTATCCAATAAAAAGAAGATAAAAATATGACAGTAAAAAGACAGCAAACACAGATATTAACAACCACACCTAAAACAAAAGCAAACTAAGCAAACAACTAGAACAGGAACAGAACCACAGAAATGGAGATCATATGGAGGGTTAGCAACAGGGGACTGGGAGGAGGAGAGAGGGGGAGAGGGTACAGAGAATGAGTAGCATAGACGGTGGGTAGAAAATAGACAGGGGAGGGCAGGAATAGTGTGGGAAATGTAGAAGCTAAAGAACTTATGACACATGGACATGAACTAAAGGGGGGGATGTGGGAGGGAGGGGCTGTGCATGGTGGAGGGGAATGATGGGGGAGACATGGGACAACTGTAATAGCATAATCAATAAAATATATTTAAAAAGTAATGAAAATGCTTAATGATGTTCTTTTCTATTGATTATGTTATACATGCTTATGAATGTGGCATAAATTTAAAATTCATTATTGAAATGCAAAATTAATTGAAGAAAACAATTTTCTATAATTGACCTCTTCATGAAGTAGGGATATAACAAAGGTTGCTTAAGCAAAACTAACTGGTTGATTATTACTTTAACAACTGCCCATATTTTCATTACATTCACTGAAATAGATTCTTGTAGTCTTTTTTACATATTCTACCTCCAAATCAAACTAGACAAATATTAGGCACTGTTTCTTTTGGGGGAATCCCAGGTGCTAATCTTTATTTTTGAAAGTTATGTTTTTAAAAGGTCAATTTTTAAGAATAGATGCAAGAATCCCTTGTTTAAAAAATTTGAAGCTGAAGAGATGGAAGTGTTTCCAACAACAACAAAAAAAATGAAGTTAACTCAATCTGGAAACAACAAAAAAGGCATTTCTTCAGGTTTTTTTTTTTTTTTTTTTGGTATTTAGCCTATTACTATATGCACATTAAAACAAGGACAATAAATTTGTGTCAACATTATTGCTACTAAGAATTTTAAAAAACACAGAGGGTTACCCCATGCAGAGATATGTAAGTCACTCCTGGTTTCTGGAGAATCCTTCTCAAGGTGTAAGTCTAAGAAGGGCATAAAGGAGCTCTCATTACAGTGTGGTGCTAGGGAAGCAGGTTGTGGGGCCACCCCCAATGTATTATTCTCCACTAAGGAAACTGATGATGATTCCAAATGATTTAAATATACTTCCCTTGTTGAGATTAATGCATTCATTAATATTACTGGGACTGTACTTTCATATTACAGAGTACAATGGCATCTAATGAAATTGCAGTACATAGATCACAATTTCTCACTCAGGTCGTTTCCAAATTCACCCTAAATAGCAGATTTTCAGGAGGCACCAAGCACTCTTTACTCTTTAAACTATGCATTTCTTTTATTGAAGTATTAAGTGTTTAATTAGAAAATTTTGACTTCTAATCTGTTGGTTTTTTAACTTAAAATCTGTAGGGTCAGTGTGTGTAACGGACAGTTTTAGTAGCTCTTGAATACCTTTACCTGTGAACTAATGATAATTTTCATTTCATTTCTTTCATTCAGGGCCCAACCTCCTCTGCCTTGATAAACTTAATTTCAATATCTGGTGCTTTTACCATACCTGGGTACATTTAAACTATTCTGTGCTTTTGATTCTGTTCCCCAAAAGTACAGACACAGAGGGAAATCACATAAACTGTAATCCAATTTCCTAGTCCTGTTTGGTCTACATGCGCCACCTGGTGGCAATGTGGTACGTTTCAAATGCTGTGTGTGTGGAGGGGGGTGAGTGTGTGTTTTAGGGGTATTGATACAGGAACAAGAATTTTGATATACATTTGTAAATATTGATTTAGATAAACAATGCAATTATTCTGCAACAAATACGTAATTAAAGACTAGAAAACTACTATATGTGTGCTAGAACCAGAAGTAAAAGAGAGAACAACTCATGTTGCAAAGTAAAATAGCTTTCTTATTTACATTAGCTCTAGCTCTTATAATTCCATCCATAAATAAACATTTATTTCTCATGCTAATGTTCTTTTTGAGGCAAGAGTCAAATACCAGTAATCAATGTAAAATCATTTTCTTTACTTTTTAATTTTTAAGAATAATTTTTAAAACATGTATACTTTTAAAAATATCTATCAAGAGTTAAAATTACAAGCCACAGAACTGTAAAACTACAAGCCACCATTTAATAATTTATACTAATACACTAATTTTACAAATGTAGCTGCTGAGACTCAGGAACGTTAAGTGACTTGCCCAAGGCCATATTGGTAATTAGTGGCCCAACTCAGATAAGAACTCAGGTCTTCTTATTTTCAGTCTAGAAATACAAGACATAGAAAAGATGTGCATATGCAATGGTGAAGTATTTCTGTATAAAGGGATATACTTTTGACTCAGCTATACTGTGCTTTAGGACAGTAAGTTGTGTTAGTTCAGACTCGTAGTTTTATTCTAACATTCGGAGCGCAGGGGACTAATAGAAATGCATGCATCATAAAGCTATAAAAAAGATCTTCTAACTGTTAAAAAGACCCTTTTATATATGTTCAAAGTAGTATTTATCAACTTATATAGAGTTGCTATGTTGTAAAGACAGTCTAAAAAATTCCCTTTTCCCTTCTAACTGCTTCAGAATCAGAAAGCTGTTTCCACCAGGAAGATACCCACTTGTAGATTTCAGCATAAACCATGTTCATAGCTCCCTCTCATGACCATTGAGTGAATACTATACAAGCCTCCTTTATTCTCCCTGTTGTATTCAACTAACAGCTCACTGGTTAAGTTTTAATTGCTTCCAATGAGGTCAGCAAAGGTATTTATCGAAAAGCCCTGAATAAAAGGCTCCACACACATACACATGAGCACACACGCACTCACACACAGAGAGAAAATCCTCCTGCCTGTTGATTTATGGAAACAATTATGATTCTGCTGGAGAATTTCTCAGCTGGGAAGTAGTTTGTAGCTACAGTAGAGAGGCTCAAGTTGCACAAGGCAGACAACAGACATGGAATTCTTGTGTATCCAGCTGTTATCAACAGAACAAGTAAGTTACTGTTATTTGTCTTAAAGAATAATGCTGAATGTTTTCTAGTAGTTTATCTTTTTCTCTGGTTTTCGTACTGAAGGGAAAAGTAAAGTTACCAGATATTTGAGCTACATAATTATCTATAGTAATTTCGGTGTAGAACTTACATAAAGATAAGGCTGAAGTTTTCCAGAGCAATCCTGACATTTAACTTGTGAAATGTGGACAGTTCAGGAGAAAAATAATTGATTAAACACAAATGTGAAAGCATATAATGAAGAAATCTAGGGAAAGCATTTTTACTTTGTTAGCAGCAATTTTAGAACTTAATTTAAAACAATAGCTCTAATTGCAGGATGTTTCTTATCAAATAACAACTAGAATGAATGGTACAATCATATTCTGATTTATCTCTACCAATGCATAACCTTTATAAATCTAAATACAGAGTAGTAAAGATGTTGAAATCCTGTGAGCTGTTTGAAATGTCCCTCCAAAGTATGTACTACACTGTATTACAATACTCTCTATCCACTGAAAGTTAAACCTACAATTTTTCATCCTCCTTTCTCCTCCTGTCCCTATTCTTAATCTCTCCTTGCAAACAGAAGTCAAGTAGCAAACAGCGTCACAGCAACTGAGCTCACCGCAGCCTGCTTTTACAAGGATATCCCAGCAGAGTAAAGGAGGGACCCTGTGTTGTTGTTATCAGGAACTGAAAGGATAAGGCTAACAATTTGGAAAGAGCAACTACTCTTCCTTAAATCAATCTACAATTCACAGATAGGAAGAGGTCAATGACCTAGGAGCAACAATCACTCAAGCTTTAATTTTCAGTATGTTATTCATGAACACTCGGAGCACTACACTATAATGCGCAAATGGATACTGACATGGATCCTGCCAACTTTGCTCTACAGCTCATGCTTTCACATTATCTGTCTAGTGGGCACTATATCTTTAGCTTGCAATGACATGACTTCAGAGCAAATGGCTACAAATGTGAACTGTTCCAGCCCTGAGCGACACACAAGAAGTTATGATTACATGGAAGGAGGGGATATAAGAGTGAGAAGACTCTTCTGTCGAACACAGTGGTATCTGAGAATTGATAAACGAGGCAAAGTCAAAGGGACGCAAGAGATGAAGAACAATTACAGTAAGTAACGTCTTTTATTTACAGCACTACTAATGAACCATCATGAGCTGTGAAAAGATCAATTTCCAAGTGACATGCTTTCTGTTTCCTTTTTACTTTTGAAAAAAATTAAATGTCATCTTCTAATTTCTCTAAATTTGGATAGTTGAACTATGTTCCTAAAAACTGTTTTAAATGTACCTCCACAGTATACACCACTTTGTATGTTCTCCTGGAACAGGGAAAATTTGCTAATATTATAACTGGAGCTGATAACCAAGCTAATTTGAAAATATACTCTCCATGTGCTCAGTTCAAATGCTTATAAGTTAAACAAAATATAAATGACATTATTCACACTGAAATATGATTTATTTTCTGCTAGGAAAACTCATTAGGAATGCTAATGAGTACTCAGTAAATGGTCACCAAAACTACTTATTAGTTTGAGGAACAGAGGATTTATTTTTAAAAAAATAATTTGATTTTCTTTGAAAGTCTATTTCTGTGATGTAAAAGTAATCAGTGCTCAAAAATGCACTCAGTGACTTGTGCAAATGTGTGTAGTTATAAAACAGAAGGGAATCAGTGGCATCCTCATTTGTTCATGTCACAATGAGCTTGCACTGGACTGTTTAATTATTTACCAAGGCAGAAGAATAGGTTCCTCCTAATGTCTTATTTATGTACATCTTCTATGTCATGGTTCTATGTCAGCTTAAGAGAAAGGTAAATGTGAAGGGAGAAATAAAAGTGAGTTGAAAAAGATGTTAATTCCATAACTTTCAATTAGTAAGCCTCACACTTTCCTCAGGAATCAGTTATTCTTTTCATGTTGTAATATCAGGGTCGGATTTATCATTTAGTGCTTATGATTAGTAGCCAATTTCAATAGTATTAAATTTAATGGGGTAAAATATATACCTAAACGTTTACGTTTGAATTTTAAAATTCCTGAGTGAAAATAAATTTTGTTTGTATTACTAGTACTTGAACAATACTATCAGCACATGGTCTTACAACACTGTGTTGAAGTCGATGGAAAGAGAACGCATGGGGACGATGTCAGGACAGCGCCAGGCTTGCCTAGGACATGGCTGAAACTTTTGTTACTTGTTTTAATGAATGGCTTTCAGGCTTCTTAACTAATAATTTAACTATAATTAATATAGAATGTTAAGAACATTTTAATAGATTGTTAACAGTTATGGTTTTATAGTTACTGTTATTAATAAAGATATGTTATTCTTAGGATATTGTTCTGATTATGCTGAAGTTTAGCTAAGGAAATAACTATCTGGAAGAAAGTTCTGTGGTTGGTCACTTTTATGTGAACAAGAGAATTTGGCTTACAATCACTTCATTTAAGTTATTCAGATTTATCATAGACAGAGTCCAGGTGGAAATTATAACACATAGATCTAATCCCTGCCTGTGAATGATGTTGGAACAATTTCTTACTTTTTCCAATTCTCAATTTTTCATCTATAAGATGTGGGATATGTAGAGATGACTTCTAATATATTTTCTCTTCCATAAAGTCTATTTTATTCTAAACCATAGAAATTATGTAACACAAAGGTGGAAAATCTAAGTATTTGTCACTGTCACACACGTTGAATGAGATTCAAGTGATATTATCTCAATGATAAGGATGAACTCTCAGAATTAATTTAAAATTGTAGTAATAAGGTCATCAAACCTACACACTATAGAATTCTTCTATATGCTCACTAATTTCTTTTGAATGCTTTCCTCAAATAATAAAAAAGTGAAAAATTAGATGTTAAATTCAGTAAAAGTGAAAAACATGTATAATTATGTGGGATCAAAAATATCTATAATTGGAATGCATTTACATATGTCAGTTTTATTTGTGCTCAAATTTCTTGAAACAGAGACATTTGTAAATATACACAAAATGCTGAAGTTATTTTGTAGTTTGAAATAAATTTATCATGAATCTTGAGTAACTAAAAAGCCAATTTGGTAAGTCATTTCTCCTCTAATACTATGCTACAGTAAGAAAGAAAGAAATAAAAAATAAAGGAAGGAACTAACCTCAGTATATTAATGGGTCTCGAAGGACTGCTTACTTCACCAGTAATAAGCATAGCTCTGCATAAGAATGTAGTTTATACGTATTGCTAAAATAGCGGATTGGAGTGAGTAGGTGCAGTGGAAAATCTGGGTGTATATTTCTACTTTCAGAAGGTGTTGGACTAGGGTAGGTGGGTAGAAGGCCTGAAGGAAGAGAGGTGGAATGGTAGGGAGGTGGATATGATAGCTCATGTCTCACATCTTTAGGTAATTTAAAAAATTACTGCCCTGGCCAGGTAGCTCAGTTGGTTAGAGCGTTGTCCTTATACACCAAGGTTGCTGGTGTAATCCCTGGTCGGGGCACATGCAAGAATCAACCAATCAATGTGTAAATAAATGGAACAGCGAAATTAATGTTTCTCTCTCTCTGTTCCTTCCTCTCTCTCTCTCTAAAAAAAAAAATCAATCAATAAAAAAATTCAAAAAATTATCTAAGCTACTCTGGCTTGTGACAATCTTATTTTAGTCTTATCTTAATGACAGTGTTGTCTTGTGAAATATTTTAAATTTATATTAGAATGAAATAGCAGAAAAAGCATACCAAAGAACCCAATAAAAATGTATTAGTAGACATATAAGCAAGGCCCAACTACATAAATGTAGGAACCTATGAGAAGCCAAGGGATCACATTTCTGACTCCTCAGGGGAGAAAAGCTGTTACTGGAAAATTGGTCCTGAGATCTCATGCCATTGTTACCCAGGAGGCAAGAAAGCCTCTCCTCTCAAATCATTCTCTTGGGCGGCTTCACAGTTAGCCTACCAGTAGGTTTCTAAGTGATAAAACTAGAACCTAACCTGAACTAATAAAAGGGTAAAAGCATACAATGTCCCTCAAAAATTAAATACGTATCATGTTCTCTGCAGAAAGAGAGTGTTAATAGCATCATAAAGGGACTGGCAATGGATGGTCGATACTTTCACTGCTGTTGTCAGAAAGAGTTTTCCCCTTGGAGACAAGTCCAGAGGGTGAATTCAGATAATTGTTGGACCAGGCGAGCCCTCAGCAGACAGAAACAATCACTCCACACCTGACAGAAATAACACTGCTGTTTAAGCTGGGGATTAAGGTGCCGAGTGAGAGGTGGCAGCAGTGCGCTGGGCAACCGACAACCTCCCCGCCAGACAGATGTGGAACAGAGGGCTGAGTCTCTCAGGGTGCTTTCCTTGCTTTTGGCTTCCAATTACTAAAAAGTTTTGCTGTTCCCAACAATGGTCAATATCAGCCATCCCTTTTAAGGAAAAATTCTTGTCAAAAGCCACCAATTAAAAAAAAAAAAAAGGAGTATGCCTTACTTGTTATAGTTAAGCATTGTTAAATTCCATAGCAAGAAAAGGGTTAGCCATTCTGAAAACTGGCCAATAATTTGGCAATATTCTCTTTTGGATTGTTAGACTGTGACGGGATATGGCCTAACAATTGGCAAAAAACAAATAAACACAGTGTTGTTGGATTTGACTTTGGCTACAAAATCTTCAGCGACTCAATTGTCAACAATTCTTTGGATAAACTCCTAATCAACAATAATCTCTGCTAGTAGCGACCAAATACACACATCACCTCTAAATATGGTAAACTTGCTTATGTTCTAAACAGTTCTCAGAAAGTTAACTAAAAGAACAATAATTCACATTGTCAAAATAAAAAAAATAAGAAAACCAGGACAACCCCACCTTTAAAAAACAGATAATGAGGAACATATCTATGGAGCTGAACCAAAATCCTAGAATTATTGACAAAATGGAATCCTGTAGAACTGATGACCTGCATTCCCTTAAGCAAATTATCAAGACTTTAAATTACAAAAGAAGTGAGATAGTTTGAAAATATTAGCTATTTTTGAAAAGTCTAATATTAAAGATTATTTTTCACTCTATAGGCTTCCTCTTGGGCTAATGCAAGTGCCCCACACTTACAAAGTGCTAATAATTTATTGCCACAGGTACATTTCTTATTTATTTTGTAAATTCTCATCTGAACTATAACTTTCTTTTTTGATTTAATCTTTATTGTATTTTTTCCATTACCATTCAGTCCCCTTATACCTCCCTCCCCTCGGCAATCACCACACAGTCGTCCATGTCCATGAGTCCTTTTTCCTTTTTGCTTGATCCCTCCACCCACTAACCCCTGCCCCTCAGGTGTCATCCTGCTCTCCATCTATAAGTCTGTCCCCATTTTCCTTGTTAGTTCAGTTTTGAACCATCACTTTCATTTCTATATCAACCCTGAGCATCTCAACATGTATTTTTCCCTTGATACTCAGCTGTATCACAACACTTCAGCCTGTACCTCTAGAGCAATTAGAGATGCAAGTAAACTGGAGAGAGTGCACGAAGCCAGGTTTTAGATATAAGGAAGGGTTTTCTTTTCTAGATTTTTCTATTTATCAGCCTCAGCTAAATACTGTAATCAGCTGGGGAATTTTTAAAAAAAATGCTAACACCAGGTCCCACCCACAATGATTCTTATTAAATTGATTTGGTGTGCAGCCTGGGCATCAGGAATTTTAAAAGCTCGCCACATAATCTTGACATGTTGCCAAAGCTGAGAACTACTGGACTGCGGGGATCACATTAGATTACTGGGGAAACCACAGCTCAGTTAAATCAGAACCTTAGAAGGTGGGATAGAACAAGGTATTAATGTTGATTAAAGCTCTCTGGGGATTTTACTGGGCAGGGAAGGTTGAAATCCACTAATTAATAGGACCAGAGGTTCCAATTCAGCCTGAATCCCCTCAGGTGTCCCAAGTATGTTTTGCAACTCTTAGAAGGCTCCAGGGTTAGCTTGCATCCTACAGGATTTTGAAATGGATTTATCAGGAGTGAATCTTTGAATTATGCATTAAGGAAGTTCTTTCATTTGACCTCTCTGGCAAATCTCCGTGGTTTTAACACTTGGTGAACTGGTCTGGAAACGCGTAAGGTGACAGCTCTAAAGCTGCCGTGTAAGAAGGCTTCTTTGCTGAATGAGTTTGTTGCAGAGATAAGAGGTCCTGTGCCACATTCTCACAATGACAAGTGGGTCTGAATCTCTTCTGAAACTTTCAAGTGGTGCTGCAGCAGGCATCAATGCCAGTTACTTGGTGCTTAAATGAGCCACTTATGACCATGAACCCAGAGGCCCCCAAATTAAGGTCTCACCTCCCATCGTCACTCTAGAGAGTTCAAAGGAAGTGATCGGAAAAGACAACCTCCAGTCTGGAAAACCCAGCGGGGGAAGAAACTATAAGCCTGTAGGGTCTATCCAGGTTAGTGAAAAGCATATGAAGCTAGACATTCGTTCTCTCTGTAAGTATGGGATTAAGGATCCTAGCTTCCTTCCTCTGTATCAGACAATTTTGGGTAGCACAGTGACTTCTTTTATATCACTATGAAATATGACTTCTGTATTTTAATTGCACATATGGCTCATGGAAGAAAAGGCAGGAATTGTGTATGTCCAAGTAATAAATAGAAAAAAAAATCCTTAAATGTAATAGATTCCCATGCAAATTTCTCCCTTTTCTAAACCATATCTAATCTTTCATGAAAAAACATTTTATTAAGGCATGACTGACATACAAAAAGTTGTATTTATTCAATGTATACAACTAGATGAATTTGGAAATGAGTATATATCTCTGAAATCATCAGAACAATTTATGCCATAAACATATCCACCACTTCCAAAAGCTTCCTCCTGCCCTTTTTATTTATAATAATAATAGTAATTTTTGTGATAAGAACACCTAATATATTTAGCCTCTTAATAAATATTTAAGTATATGATACAATATTATAAACTATAGCCACTGCACTGTACAGCAGATCTCTTGGAATAGTTCATCTTGCATAACTGACACTTGATAACCTTTGACAATACCTCCCTGTCTCCTACTCCTCCAGCCCCTAACAACCACCATTCTATTCTCTGCTTCTATGAGTTTGACTATGTTAGAATCACCCTGTAAGTGGTATCCTCTGGCATTTGTCCTTCTGTGTCTGGCTTATTTCACTTAGCATAATGTCCTCCTAGTTCATATCCAACCTTTCCATATGCAGAATTGGCTGCCAAATGAAGATCCTCTGACTTTCACATGGTTCTGAAAGCCATATTAAAGAGTCACTAAACATTTAACTTGACTAAAATTCACATCTTCAGCTGAGATTCCATCTGACTTAGGTGAAGAAACCATACCACATTCATTAACCAAAAAATATCATTCTAGTTAGGTTGTTCTGAATGGATTTGTATAGTAGTATATAAAGACAAAGGGACTAGGGTAGGGAAGGAGAGAGAATTATCCAATATCCATGTTCAGGTAAAACTTGCCTTTTAAACAGACAGTGCCATTATTGGAGGGGAAATGGCTGATGTACATTGGGGAGGACAGCTCTAGACGGTCTCCACCTGCTCCAGTCAACTTCCCTGCAGAAGAATGTAATCACTTCTACTGGAGTGAACATGAGTACTTGATAGAGCCATTAGTGAGTGTCCTGCTAAGAATAAATAGGAAGAAAATAGTTGTATGCAAACAGGAGAGAAAAAGGCAAGAGAGGTAAGGAAGAACTTTATATAAAAATTAAAGGTAAGCTTTGTATAAAAATTTTCACCAATTTAATAAAAATTAATTTAGAGTAAATTTAAATACAAAGGATTCTAATAAAATGTACAATAGCTCTTAAAGAGAAGGGCAGTGGAATTCAACAGATTGTTAAGATAGTGGAAGGATTTCTGTGAACAAAACAAACAAACAAAATAGTATACAGAGGGATTGAAATGATAAGAGTATTGCAGATGTTACTCAAATAGGGAACTTGAATATACAAGTTAAATTTGTGCCTCAAACTGTAATAATCTCGCTTATTTATCAGGACAGTTCTGAAACTGAGTTTATTTTCATGATGTAAGACTAGAGATGAGCATGTTCAAATATCCTTAAATACCATATTTATCACATGCCATTAAAAGCTATTGTAATACTTTCCACTTGTCTGCCTATTTGAACTTTAGGTGTTCTTGTAGATAATGTTCAGGAAATGATTTGAGATGAAATTCAGAGTCAACTCAGCCTGCAGATTTTTCTCAAGGCAGCAATTCCAAACTTTGTTTCATAGAACTCTAGTGCCCCTTGAGATATAATGCAGCACAGTTTCTGTGGCCAACCAGTTGGGAAATATTAAGTTACATAAAGCTGAATAAGTTCTTCATAGCAGGAATTCTCTAAACCTATACCACACTAATACAAATTGCAAAACTCTAGGATAAAACTGTATATGGTTTTCCAAATTTACTTGACAAGAGAGCACATACAACCTTCATAGCCTCCTCACTCTCACCCCTGACTGGGTAAAACATTTAAATTTTATTACATCAGAAACTGAGAGCTATGGGATCTACCTGTTGTGTAGTGAGGAACTAAATCCAAACTTCCACTCAGTTGTTTGTTCCAAATAAAAAGGCTATGGGATTGACCTGAACCAATATTTTAAGAAAGATGTTGAACTAAAGATATATGATTATGGGGTATTAGGGTAATATTTAGTGTATGGATATTGGGCTGAAATCCAGAGATTTGCCATAGGATTTAAGAGTTTTAAGCTCTTTCTGGGTTCTGAGCAACTTTATGGAATCATTCTTCTAATCTGAAACAATGCCCAATATCTATTATTTGGGCAACCTAGAAACCAACTAAAAACTAGAAATGTTATAGGATTCCAACACGATTGAAAAATTCTTGTCTTATGTACCTAAAAACAATAAAATTTTGTTCTATTTTTCAAAAAAGTAGCTTGAGTAAAAGCTGAAGTTATTTCAACTGTATCAATAAAGAACAAGTTTCATTTACTGGTCAAAAATCTATTGAAAAATTTGAAATTTACCATAACCTGGAGGTAGAATCACAAATTTAATAAATTAATTGTAATATCATTTGAATAGGTCACTTACTTGAGATTTTAAATAGAATTGTCTTTCTAGCCACAAACAACACGTTTGCCTTGCCTTGTGGTTATTTATGTTTGCATTTGGCAATGCCACTAGAATGTCTGTTTTGGAAAGATTAACTAAGATCATGTCTTGCTCTTCCTTCCATCTCCCAATGATAGAGGAAGTAGCACTCAGCCCAGTGCAAGAGGTGAAAGAAGGAAGAAGGATTGGCATTCACTCAATATATTTCTCCCTTAAGCTTTTATGCATCTAAAATTATTTTTAAGTGAGAAAAACGATCGCCAAATTAGCATGAAAATTTGATGTGGACAAGAAATAAGAGCCTGCCCTGACTGGTGTGGCTTGTGGTTTGGGCTTTCCTCTTGCAGGCTATGAGGTTCTGGTTTAGTTCCTGGTCGGGTTGGGGCATGCAAGAGGTAGCTCCTATACATCAACATTTCTCTCCCTTTCTTTCTCCCTCCCTTCCCCTCTCTCTAAAAATAAGTAAGTAAAATATTTTAAAAAGAAAAGAATTAAAAGCCTTGCTGAAACAGAAGTACACTTCTCTTGTCTCTTATTCTCTATCATAAAAGATGCCTTGGCTTCTAAAACCTATTTGACTTAGTGTTTTCTAGGTAATTTCAAGGCACTAGTGGATGAGTTTTACTGTAGAGGCCAGTCATCTAAGCAGACACAGTTACCACTGGTGATACTAAGGTGACTGGTGGACGTGGTGAAGACAAATCCTGGAAACGCTATGGCCCTCCTCAACACTCATTCTTATTCTCATTTGACTGTCAACTGATCCCTTTACATCAAAAACTGTATTCATACATGTATAAAGGACACATGGACAAAGTCAAAGTTGGATAGGATTGAGGGTGGGAGGGAGGGGTGAGGGGGGCAGGGGAGAGTGGTGGGAGGAAAATGGAGACAACTGTACTTGAACAATAATAAAAAAATAAAGACTTAAAAAAACTATATTCAGAAAAAAACAACAATTTGCAGTTGATATTAGCTTGAGGAATACCTGCATAAAAAAAAGACAGAAAAAGTCTTTTAGAGTTAAATGAGCTACAATGGTAAAAAGAAGCAATCAGCTGACAAATTTTGAGTAGCGATCTGCCTAGTTATTAGTAGCACTTAGAAGATCGATCCTGGACTTGGTGCGCAATGTTGAAGGGAAAAAAGGACATGTGAGCGAGAGAGAGCTGGAGAGAAGTGGCAAGTTGTTGAATACACAATCAATTTGTTTTAGTGCCAGTAGCCTGACCCTTGGAGAGTCTCTTGGTGTCTAACCTGCCTCTAACTGGACTTCTGGCCGCAGGCCTGGGTAGTCTGTTTACTACGGAGGTAGTAATCACGGGGAGTTCACCTGCATTCAGTGAAGAGTTTCTCTCTGTTTGCTTAAATAATGAAGATATCATGTAAGACTCTGAAAGGCTGGTGACTTCTTTTTCAGTCTTTCATTAATTTAATAAATAGTCATAGATACTTCCCTATGCCAGACTGATGCCTCAGGAGTAAGTAGTAACTCACAGTCCATGTTTTTAAGGAACTAACTGTTTAGGTCGGGGTGGAGGGTGAACTACCGGTCAGAGAAGGAAAGTTTAGAGCTCACTGGGGGTTGCCTAACTCAAATGAGGAGGGCAGCATGGAACTCTTTTCTGGAAAAAAATGACCGTAAGAATGATCAGGATGAAAGAAAGAACAAATGTATTACCTTCAGTGGCCATACGTTTTGTAGACGGTTGGTCATAGGAGACTACTGCAAGGCTGGGAAATGGAAAGTGACTTAATGTCTTTCTAGGTGTCAATGTTAAGTCCACTAAGGTCAAACCTTTTTTTTTTCCTCTTACACATATGAGAAAAATGTTGGAACTTTCTTGACTTTCAGACTTCTTCTGATTGCCCTGTTTACTAAAAATGGCTCTTTCCTTTAAAGGGTAACTTTTTTTGGTAGCATGGTTTAAATTGACATGATACATTAAACTAGAATAATATTGCTTTTCCGGATAACTGCATATATTTCTTTTTCATGCCTTTTAAATGATCATAATTGTAATCTGTTTAACTGTTCACAAATGCTCATTGTAAAACCTACATTATCCTTATGAAGGAATTTTCTTCTCCCACAATACTTTCCAAGAAGTAAGAGGAACAATGGCTTTGAGGCATATGTTTCACATTTCAGGACAAAATTATGGAGATTACCAGCCACATTCTTTAAGATAAGACAACTTTCACGATCGTTAAGTTGATCGCCTGTTTCAGCTACGGAACCAGGACACTCGGTAGTCGTGGCATGGTTTTACTTCCTCTAGATCATGACAGGCAACGAGCTGTGAAGTTTTCCCACTTAGATAAATCCAGAAGATGTTTCTCTGTGTCTGAGAAATTGTGCCCAACTCCTTTTGCACAAATAATGCATTATGAAATAACGCTGGATGTTTAATAGACATGCAAAAGTGCTATACGCTTTGAAAGGATTCTAGCCAAATTTGGTCTTCAAATTTTCTAACTGGCTTGACATTGATTAGATATTGAGTAATAGTTCATTCCCAAAGAAGGTGAGTATAAATCTATGTATCATGGTGTTGAGTTGTACTTGAACCCAAAATTTATTTTAAAGTATTATTTGATAGTTTATTAGGTATTCACATTAATATTACTATTAAAATCACTGCAATATGTAGAACTAAATTTTGTTTTTGTCATAAAACTTCTAATTTAGTTTATATAAAACTGCACAATGTATAACTGGGAACATTTATATTGAGTGACTGAACAAAAGTAGATAACTAAATAGATGTTTTTTTTAAAAGATTTTATTTATTAATTTTTAGACAGAGGGGAAAGAGAGGGAGAGAAACATCAATGTGTGGTTGCCTCTCACATGCCCCCCACTGGAGCCACAGCCTGCAACCCAGGTGTGTGCCCTGACTGGGAATCAAACCAGCGACCCTTTGGTTCTCAGGTCCATGCTCAATCCACTGAGCTACACCAGCCAGGGCAGATGTTAATTCTTTAAAAATACATATGCCTACATTGAAACTGGTGCAATTGGACACTGCATTACATTCCAACTATTTCTCAAAATATGTCTTTGCTGTAAGCCTGCAATTACCATTGCTCCACTTCACAGCAGGAAAGGAAAGACCCTCAGGAGATTGGCCAACCTGCTAAGTTTGCTAGTGTACAAGTTCTAGTTTTAAAATTACACAGAGGCCTGTTCTTCTTCTTATTTAGACATTATAAATTTTAATTAAGAAAGACTGCTGTTAAAAATTAGCTGATGATTGAAATAATCATATCAAAAAAGTCTGTTTGAAATGATTGACTGTTTTCTGGAAATATCTGGGTGGTTAGTTAACATATGAGTAGACACCGAATAGTAGGCCTGATGAAATCACTGTGTGATTAACACAGTTATGTGCTAAAGAGTAAGAAGTTCATGTTCAGAATGCTGCTTTAAACCTCCCAGTTTCCTTATAGCCAACACAAGTTACTAAGAGATTTTGACGGGGAAGAAGTGAAGCATTTTTAAGTAACACTTTCCCCCCCAATAAAAAGGCCATTAATATTATTTTAAGATAATAGTAACAATTACATCAAGGGGTAAATATCTTGAGCAATTACTATGGGCCTGGCACTGTGAACACTTTACATATATTATGTAACTTACAATCTTCACAGAGCACTAAGCTTGCAGAATTATCCTCGTTTTGCAGATGGGGCAACTTTGGCTCATAGAATTAAGTTACTTACTCTAGGTTCCATAGCTAGTAACTGTCGGAGTTGGGATATGAATCCAAGAGAGTTTAACTCCAAAGCACAGCTTTAGTTATCACTGCATGCCACTGGTATTATTAAAATATCACACATTAATTTGCACCATGCAGTGAGATAATTTGCATGTGAAGAACTGTAAACAGCTGAAATTTTCTTCTCTGTAATAAGACCTAGTGAGTACTTGGCATTATCTTCTTAGCATTAAATAAAAATGTTACTCCAACTTTCCTTGTACACAACATCTCCATCTGTCTTCCTTTGAGTTGGCATAGAAACTTTCAGTTTATTTTGCTTACAAATTGCTAAAGATGCTGCAAAATTTAATTTGGTTGTATTTTAAACACATTTCTGATATTTATTAAAATATTTATACTTTTGTTCATTAGTAAGTGTCCTTAATTATTATAGAATACATACATATATACAATTAAATTTTAGAGAATAAATAAGTTAATTTTAGGAGTATAGCCAAATAGTTTCTCTCTCCAAGGGCCACTAAATCCAAATAGAACAAACACAAAAACAAATAAGAGAAACAGAAGAGAGTTTGTTCTAACAGGCACTTCTGAAGGATAGGTTGAAGAAAAAAAAAACAGTATATTGGCAAACTGGTTCTTTCTTTTGTCCATGATTATTATGTTCTCAATTTATTTATAATCTTCTTAGAACTTAGCCAAATTTTAAAAAGCAGCAAATAAAGGGAATAAAAATGACGAGTTAGTGCAAAAACAGAATATCTGGGTAAATCATATATCTGTTTCTCAGTTTTTTTTTTCACAGAACTAGACATATGCACTATTTAAGACCTGACTGGCCTTAGTTTCTTTCAATATCTTAAAAACATCTTAGAATGTTTGTATTCTGAAAGTTGCAGTGGCTCTTTCCAGAAACTAGAATACTATTTATTGTAACACTGATTGAGCACATGTTTGCTATGTACTGTGGATATGTCGATAAATATGGTGAAGACCCACTATTTGGGAACTTTCAGCCTACTTGGAAGGCCAACACCAAAGACTCAATTTTAATAGAATGATAAGCTCAGGAAGTTAAGAGACCATGGTGAAGAACTGATCACAAAACCAGCGAAAGACTGAGCAAGAATCTTCAAGGAAATTACATTTGGACTACATGAGAGTTAGTGGGAGTGAGCCTGGCCAGCTAGAAGGGCTTAGAGAATGGAGCAGATAGTAAGAATTGAGGACACTTTTTCCTGAAGTATTCTGGATAACCTGAGTGGTGTGTTGGTAGGTACATATGGGAATTAGTATTTGAGGCTTATCAAGTTCAGGGTAGGAATTAGGGAGAGATGAGCCTGCAGTAAAGTCTCATTTCTGGGAAAGTTGTTTTCCATTTTAGGGAACATGCACTTTATCCCACAGGCAATAAGAAGCTACTGAAGAAGAATGCAGAAGCAATAACTAATCAAAAACAGTTATTTATTACTCACAAAATGACTTGATGGTTTATATCTTCTAATAAGCCAAACACGTAATTTATTAAAAGTTTAACCCCTTTTCTTACCAAAGTTTCTTATCAGAACTACCCAAAAGTAGTAAAATTAGCTCACATTAATTAATATCCATTACTTTGTTCTATGCATTCTTTGTATAGGGGTTCATGAATGGTCTGAATTGTCAATTAGAGAAGAGAAAAGGCAGAAAAAGTAGGCTTAAACAGTTCCTGTATGATTTATCAGTCTTAGTTTATCATACCAGCTGTGTTTTTAGTATAAACATTAGTACACATTATTCATCACTTAGGACTTGACTGATCTGATAGAAAGTGAGAGGCGGCATGGGGACATGGCAATAACACTGTATTTAGTATTGGGAGACCTGGGTTTCAATGCTTTTTTTCAAAATTTAACTGAATGACCTTGGGCAGGTACTTAACTATTCTGGGCCTCATTTAAAACATATATAAAATAAAAGAGGTTAGAGCAGATTGCTTCAATAGATTTCAATTGTAAAATGTTACCAATAGTACTAAGTAGCTGAGAGAGAGAGGGAGAAAGAGAGGGAATGAATATGTGTATTAACTATCTATTGATGCATAACAAATCACCCAAATTTAGCAGCTTAAAACAACATATACTATCTCGGAGTGTCAGTGGGTCGGGAATCTGGGGGCAGCTGAGCTGAATGGTTTTAGCTCAGGATCTCTCACAAGGTTTCAGTCGAGCTCTCAGCCAGGGCTGCAGTCTTTTCTTTTCTTTCTTTTTTTTTTTTTTTAAGATTTTATTTATTTATTTTTAGAGAAGGAAAGGGAAGGAGAGAAAGGGGGAGAAAAATACTGGTGTGTGAGAGAAACATTGACTGGCTAACTGGTGAGCTTCCACTTTGTGAGACAACGGCTAGCTGACGGAGCCACATCAGCCAGGGCAAGGGCTGCAGTCTCCCTAAGCCTTGACTGAGGCTGCAGGATCTGCTTCCAACCTCTCTCCCATGGCAGCGGGCAGGCCTCAGTTCCTAGCAGGCTGGTGGCCAGAGACGTCCTCTTTACCATGCAGGGCTCTCCATAGGCTTCCTTGGTGTCCTCAGGACATAATGAATGGCCTCCCCCAGACTGAGCATGAGAGAGGAGGAGAGAGGGAGCAAGGTGAAAGCTGCAGGATAATGCACCATCACTTCTGCCTTATTTTATTGGTCACACACACCAACCCTAGTAAAACGTGGGAGGGAACTTCACAAGGGTGTGTATGCTAAGTGGTGGGGGTCATTAGAGGCCTAACCAAATGCTGGCTACTGCACCTGGTTTCTGCATCTGAAGAATGCCTAGTCAAGTTGGGAATTAAAGTATACAGAAACACTAAGTTAAAGCAACAATAGAGGAGGAGCAGAGCAATAAACTTGTGAAATTAGCCTGAGGAATAGAGAGCTTTCCTTATGGAAGCTGCAAATTTGTCTTAAGTTCCCCTTAGGAAGCATGTTGCTCTCTTGTCTGACTGTAAACTTAGGAAGATTTCTAGTGCGTATTAATAACCCACTTTGCAGCATTGAGAAAGCAACTAGACTGCTTGAAAGCACACTATTGGTTGTATGAGACAAAGCCAACTGCATTCGGGAAATAGAGGGCTAGAAGGAACCCTTGAGATCTATCTAGTCCAGGGATCTCGACATGCAGGTCGCATTTGGCCCTCAGGTAAATTGGTAAGGAAAAATTGTACCCAAAATATTGGGAAGTGGATTCAAAGCCTTCATCAGATTTTCAAAAGTACTTGTGTTTCCAAATATATATATGAAGCACTAATCTAGCCATCATGCTCATCTTACTTATGAAAGGACCTGAGACACAAGAAGTAAGGTAACTTTTCCAAATGTCATGAATTAGTGTCTGTTTGTTTGAACTGGAATTGAAGTTTTCTGGTTTTCAGTTCAGAATTATTTTAGTTATATCCACTGTATATGCAAAATACATCGTTACTATGGTTTGTAAAAGCAAAAGCTTAGTTAATTTTCCTCTATTTACACACTCTATTACTAGGATCATTTTCCATTTTGCCCCCACCCAGGAGTTATGTTTTTACAAAGTGGGTATGTTTTTTACAAGTAAAAGAATCACCAGAGAGGAAAAAAAAATATTGCTATAAAGTGTTTATAATGTGAAAGCCCAGTGTCTATATATTAGGGAAAAGAAACCAGCAAATAGATGTTCATTGGTCATCTATAATATACACCCAAATACTAATCCATGTGTTCATTCATTCATTTGACAAATATTTTCAAGCACTCCGTACATGCCAGGAACTATGCTAGTAGTTGGGGATGCAGCATAGTAGGGCTCAGGACAGAAACTGTTTCTGCCCTCACAGTTTCTAGTGCTCCTTCCCCAGCTGCTATTTTATGTCTCTTTTTCCTAACAAACCTGTGGAGTGGTGCCGGCAGCACGTAGCTGGTGGCTGCAAAGAACTGAGTAGAGATACAGGTGTCCTGTAGAAGCCCAAAGAGGGTACCATTTGAAAAAGAAGAAAAACAAATGGTGGTGTATTTGAACTGCTTGGTATAAATAGCAAAAAACTGTAACTGACTTTTTTTCTATGCCTCGGGGGTTACTATGCTAGTGGGTTAAACAATTATAAAGGACAATGAATAAGGTAATTAATGAGTAACTACTCTATGCAAAGCATTAAACTAATAGCTGAGGTGGGGGCTGAGGGGCAAAGAAAGGGGAGGTGGTGAGAACGAAGTTGGAGAAGAGTTGATATAATAAATGTAAAGAAGAAAAACACTTTGAACTCCTGGTCCTAAAATCCATGAGAATATAAAAGTGTCATGTACAACAGATTCACCCATCTAATCTTACATAAATAAATGAATTTTTCACTTACAGGACTAAAGATAGTATTTTTAATTTTCTTATACCTTAAAACTATAGTATCTTTCTAAATACCAATGTTTTGTTAATTTATCTTTTTTACTATTTAAAAAATAAAGCTGTGTATTCCAGCTGGGATTAGACTGACAACAATTTCACTGGACAAGACTTCTGATAAAAATGGGAACACTTTTAAAGTTAGGAGCCGCTAATCATGGAAAATTTTAACTAAATGTCACCTGCAGTTAAAAGACAATTTGATCTAGTTCATCAGGATTAAAATTAAGAATGCAATTGGATTCCAAAGTGATGCATACATTCATTCAAATTAGTGTTTTGGGTTTCTTATGTTCATTACAGCATCATTTACAAAAGCCAGTATCTGGAAACAGCCCAAGTGCCCATCAGCAGATGTGTGAATAAAAAAGCTGTGGTACAATGTAATACTACTTGGCCATAAAAAGGGAAATCTTACCATTTGAGACAGTGTGGATGGATCTGGAGGTGATTATGCTAAGTGAAATAAGCCTATCGGAAAAAGACAAGTACCATATGAATGAAATAAACTGAGGACCAAAACAGCAACAGAGGCATGGATACATAGAAGAGACTGACAGCTGTCAGAGGGAAGGGGAGTTGGGGGACTGGGTAAAAGAAGGTGAAGGGATTAGCAAAACTCTATATAGAGATATAATACACAGACACAGACAACAGTGTGGTGATAGCCAGAGGGATTGGGGGTAGGGGTAGGTGAAGGTGGGCCAAGGGGGAATAAATTGGGACACAAAGAGACTTTGTTTTGGGTGATGGATGCATGATGCAGTGTGCAGATGGTGTTTTGTTGAACTGGACACTTGAAACCTGTATGAGTTTGTGAACCAATGTCACCCCAATAAATTCAATAAAAATGCACAAGGTAACATTGTATAAATAAAGACTATGAAGATAAATAAGATACTTTTGCCTTTAATGTACTTCTATAGGAAATAATTTGGTAAGTTCTGAAAGTTACTAAAAAGTTTCATATGGATAAGGGAGAGATCAGGAGAATGAAAGCAAAAGAAGTGAAGGGGACAGAGTAGAAAGTTCCCTGGAAAAAGTGCATTTGCGCAAAAGGAGATTCACTGGAGGACTTTGATGGAGGGTGGAGAGCTTTCCAAGCAGAGAACAAAGTGTGCAAAAAGGCATGGATGCAGTAGGGCAATTGTGAAGAACAGTTAGTCCTGCCCTGGCTGGAGGTTCAAGGAGGGAGCTTATTACATGGAGCTGGTGGACAGACAACACGCTTCACAATGTATTTTAACTTCAGATAATGAAAAGAGAAGGTAGGGGAGCAAAAAGGGGGTGAAATGGGGGAGGCAGAGGAAGGATGTGAGGAATAGAGAAAGACACAAGCCCGGGAAGAAGTACAGAGAATGAACACTGAAGAGAGAGAAAAGGAATACACAGCTCCATCAGGAAAGCAGGAAAGAGGAAAGGTGGAGATGCTCTGGAAGCTCTGAAGTCCATAGAGATTCTGACAGGTATAACCAGAGTAACCACCAGAGTCAGGGAGTGTGTGAGATGCATCTCCTTGAATAAGTGAACTGTGATTTGACTAATAAATGCTACCTTAATCACAAAATGAAAAATTGTGCTGAAGGTCAGCTATGCAGGCCTGTGGTTCCCTACGAGGATACAAGGCTTTTGCAAATGCATTCCTGTAATGACTCATGGGGTCACCCCCCTGTGCCCACAGTAAGTAATTATAAATCATCTCACACTGTACCATTATTTCTTTTGACAAATGTCAGAACTTGAGAATATTAACTGGGAAGTTCTTTTTGTACATAGTTGGCAAAATGCTACCTAGTTACTGTGAGCTTTGCTTAGAGGGTAAATACATTCTGAATTTCTGTAAAGCTCAGAAGCCAAGATCAAAAGGTAGGTCTTCAGATATCCAGAGGTGCACTAAAAAAACAAAAAAAGCAACCTACTGAATGGGAGAATATATTTTCAAAGAATATATCTCATAAGGGATTACTATCTAAAATATATTAAAAAACTCATGCAGCTCAACATCAAAAACACAATTTCTTTAAAAAATGGGCAGAGGGCATGAATAGACATTTCTCTAAAGAGGACATACAGATGGCCAAAAGACATGAAAAAATGCTCAATGTCACTAATCATCAGAGAAATGCAAATTAAAGCTACAATGAGCTATCACCTTACTCTCATCAGAATGATCATCAATAAATCAACAAGCAACAAGTGTTGGCAAGGCTGTGGATAAAAGGGAACCCTTGTGTATTGTTGGTGGGACTGTAAGTTGGTGCACCTCCAAAACAATATGGAGATTCCTCAAAAAATTAAAAATAGAACAACCATGTGACCCAGGAATTCCACTTCTGGGTATTTATCTGAAGAAATCCAAAACACTAACTAGAAAAGATATATGCACCCGTATGTTCATTGCAGCATTATTTACAATAGCCAACATACAGAAGCAACCTGTGTCATCTACAGACGAATGGATAAAGAAGTGGTGCATACATACAATGGAATATTACTCAGCTATGAAAAGAATGAAATCTTGCTGTTTGGGACAGCATGGATGGACCTAGAGGGCATTACACTAAGTGAAATTAGACAGAGAAAGATAAATACCATGATTTCACTTACATGTGGAATCTGAAAAAGAAAATGAATAATGAAGAAAATGGAAACAAATTCATATGTATAAAGAACCCATTGATGGAACCAGATGGGAGGGGATTGGGGGAATGGGTGAAAAAGGTGAAAGAAATTAAGAAGCACAAATTTCCAGTTATAAAATAGTCATGAGGATGTAAGGCACAGCATAGGGGATATAGTCAATAATATTGTATTAACTGTGTATGTTGCCAGGTGGGTACTAGACTTACTGGAGTGAAAACTTCATAAAGTACATAAATGTCTAATCATTGTTTTGTACACATAAAACTAATGTAATATTATATGTCAACTGTAATTGAAAAATAAATTTAAAAAAAGGTCAACATGAAAATATGGGAAGTAGCAAAGAAACCATATGCTAAAACAAAGAGTTCAATCTTCATGTTAACAAATTTTGGTTTTGGGGATTCACATTAAAAATACTTTGAAATATAATCTTATCCATTATAGTAATTAGTACTTATAAGTAATAGAGAAATTTCATGAGATAGTCTATGATTAAAATCTAATGAATAAAGCATAACTTCTCAAAAACTCATATCCTCCTATATTTTTGAATTTGAACTGTTTGTCTGCAGAAAGAGTTAATCACTTAAAAATTTTTTAACTGTAGTAAAAGCACCCAATCATATCCAATTTTACATATATAAAATATGTGCAGTTATAGCCTCTTTGTAGTATCAAAACAAGAAAAAAGGAAATGTGTTAAGTATGCAAATGAAAGAAATACCTACTGTTAAATAAACCCCCTACCTCGCCCCCAGTCATAGTTCATAAGTAAAATGCTGACCAGTAGGGAAAACTGCCCAGGTTTAGAGTACAAGTTGAAACAAATTACATCTGTTTTCCTGGAGTGCATGCAAACAAAACACATGATATTATACCATAGAAGAGAATTCTCTTCAGATAATCAAGTTTCTATATTTTGTTATGTTAATGTTACCATCAAAAATATTTTTCTCATCTTATAAACTGGAAGGTATTATACTGTATTTTTTCAGACATTAAGATGCACTATTTTACCACATTTTTTGCTTCAAAATTTTTTTTCCCCTATTTTCCTCCTCTAAAACCCAGGTGTATCTTATGGTGTGGACCCCAGACACACCTAGGTTTTAGAGGAGGAAAATAGAGGAAAAAAATTTGAAGCAAAAAATGTGGTAAAAAAAAAGTGAGTCTTATAGTCCAAAACATACGGTATATAGAAATGCTTATAAAATTAAAACATGTCCATGTGCCATAAGTTCTTTAGCTTCTACATTTCCCACACTATTCTTGCCCTCCCCCTGTCTATTTTCTACCCACCATCTATGCTACTTATTCTCTGTACCTTTTCCCCCTCTCTCCTCCTCCCACTCCCCTGTTGCTAACCCTCCATATGATCTCCATTTCTGTGGTTCTGCTCCTGTTCTAGCTGTTTGCTTATTTGCTTTTGTTTTAGGTGTGGTTCTTAATAGCTGTGAGTTTGCTGTCTTTTCACTGTCATATTTTTGATCTTCTTTTTCTTAGATAAGTCCCTTTAACATTTCATATAATAAGGGCGTGGTGATGATGAACTTAAACTTGACCTTATCTGAGAAGCGCTTTATCTGTCCTTCCATTCTAAATGACAGCTTTGCTGGATAGAGCAATTTTGGATGTAGGTCCCTGCTTTTCAAGATTTCAAATATTTCTTTCCAGCCCCTTCTTGCCTGTAAGGTCTATGTAGAAGCTAAAGAACTTATGACACATGGACATGAACTAAAGGGGGGAATGTGGGTAGGAGAGGGTGTGCAGGGTAGAGGGGAATGATGGGGGAGAAATGGGACAACTGTAATAGCAAAATCAATAAAATATATTTAAAAAATTAAATTAAATTAAAACAAAGGCAACAGTGAGTTGGCCCAATCTGGCTCAGTTTTACAGCCTGCTGAGGAGAACGAGAGGCCCTCATGGTCATCTTCAAGATTAGGTCAGCATCTCAGAGTCGCCTAATGGACTTGATGACCTAGTAAGGTTACCACTGCATGTATTGAAAATATGTTTACAGTAAGCTTTGCATTTAATGAAATCTTCCTTGACTGCTATCTTTGTTTTGTACCTGGGGCAACAAATTCTTCACATTTACTACTCAATATATAAACCAGTACTAAGAAAAAGTGCTGTAATTTCTACCTCTGGCTTAAAGCTATGAAATTTTGGCCAGTTCTTTCAAATACACTGGCCATTGGACATTACTGATGTATTTACATAGAAATATTGTAGCCAAATTTATATATTTCTTTGAAATTAATGTTAAAAACAGGATTTAGTATATGGTACATTAGAATTTTGTATGTGATCTTTTTACAAGTTAATGGAAAATACATGTTTTTTAAAGATTTTATTTACTTTTAGAGGAAGGGGAAGGGAGGGAGGAAGAGAGGGAGAGAATGCCTTTTGGTTGCCTCTTGGAGGCACTCCGACTGGGAACCTGGCCCACAACCCAGGAACGTGTTCTGACAGGAAATCAAACTGTCGGCCTTTCTGTTCACAAGCCGGTGCTCAATCCACTGAGCCACACCAGCCAGGGCAGAATATACACACATTTTTACTTGTAAGTAAGTAAATCTTGGAAGCAAAGTTTATTTAAAAATAAATGGCCATCATCAGTGGTATATTTGTTCGGGGTATATTTTTGGTAATGGTAATACATTTACACGAATTGATAAATTTTCAAACCATCACATTCATTTTTGAGGAAGCTATTTTAGATAAACTTGCAGTCTGTCCATGAAAAATTGTTGGTGCATAAGAAAAGTTTTATGTGGAATGACTTTGTCCTCATTATTATGGCCTCAAAACCAATACATCTCACTTATCACCAGCATTATGGAGGAAACATAACATCAAAGATTCAAAGAACTAGAATAAACTGAATAAACAGCTAGTTTGCCTTTTGCTTTTTATGCAGATTAATATCTAAGGCAAAGGTAGAAGACTCAAGCTCTTGTATGTTAGGGATCTAGTTTTTGTTTTTGCAACCAAAGAAGACTTCCCCACTCACAGGCTGCTCCAGCTACCCTATCGATTTGAATGCTTTCAATTATTTTAATGCTGAACAGCAGATAAAGAACTGTACTCAGTAACTAACAAACTATGCGATGTTCAAAGAGAAGAAATATGAAGCAACTCATCATGCTCCTGTTCGTAGCTACAGGGTTGGAGTGCCAGATGAATGCAGATTCTCTCAGGAGCTCTTGTAAATTACTGAACCTTTTTCTTTTCAGCCCTCTCCCTGGCACCTCACTGTGGCTGTTCCCGCAACTTTTGTGCTTCTCCCTACATCTCCTTTCTCCTCTTCCTTCCTACTCCCATTTCCTCCCTCTTCTTTCTTTCCTTTCTCCTTTCTTCACGTTCAACCCTTTTAGCAAATTTTCTCCATTTCTTTGTTTTACCTAGATGCAATAGAGAACTGAAGTACATACCAAATGTCCATGAAGGTAATTGAATAAATTTTTTGTACTTGGAATTTAAACAATTAAACTATTTTACCACTTTAAAAAAACCTACTTATAATTATAACTTAATTAGAATGAACAGGAAAAATGATTAAAAATAGATTATAAAAGTGTTATGTTCAAGTGATTTTTAGTGTTGCAAATATTCTTTGATGAGCATATACTAATTTTTTGATGAACATGTATATATTTATATGTATACATATAATTATAATAAACTATGTTGTTTTTTATTCATACAGCTCTCATTTTCCTCTTTTAGTCACACTGTGATAGGACAAAAAAGACCGTCCCAACCCCCAGCAGTCTAAGAGTCCAAGACATATAACTATCAAACCTTTTCTTGAAACTGTCCAAGAATGGAACCACTTATAATCCATTCCCACATTACATCACACTAACAGTTGGAATGCTTTCTCATATTTAAGGAAATTACTCCTGCTTTAATTAAAGCCCTTTTCTTCATGTTTCTCTTTTTCTGCACATGAATAATAGATTGACATGGGTAATAAAATGCTTCCATATACCTAAAGAAATAACACATCTCTTTTCAGTCCACACTCATCTCTTGATGACTGCATCTAATCTCATGGCTAACGACCACCAGATTTATGTCTCTAGGCTCAATTTCTCCCTTAAATCCCAGACTCATAAATTCATTTTTACCTGGATGGCTCTTAGGCATTCTAAGCTTAACATTCCCAAAATAGAAGTCAGAATTTTTCTCTCAATGCTCCTTGAAAATGGTAATGATGGTATCAATCTTCCAGTTAATTGGACCTCAAACTGTGGAATCATCTTTGACTCATCTCTTTCTTTCATATTCTACATTCAGTTTGTTAAGAAATCATATTGTAACATCTCCACAATACATCCCCACCACCTCCGCTGCTTGCCATCTCCACTGCTGCCACCTTAGTCCAAGTACTATCATCCGCCGCCTGGACCACTGCAATAGCCTTCCACCTGGTCTCTCCGCTTCCACCCTTGCAATCCACAGTCTGCTTGTAACACAGAATTAGAGTGAGTCCTTCAAAATATAAATCAGATCGTGTCACTTCCTACTCACACCTCTCCAACGTCTTCCCAATTTACTCAGAATAAAATCTGAAAATTTTACAATGACCTACAAAGCCGCAGAAGATCTGCACCCTCACCACCACCTCCCAACACCACTATCTCCCTTCTCATGCTGCTCCTAGGACAAGGTCAGGCAAAGTCTTGCACCATTTGCACTCTGTTTCTCAGCCTAAAATATTTACTTTCCTAGATACCTGGGTGACTTACTTCCTCACTTATTTCAGTCTTTACTGAAATCTCATCTTTTCACTTATATCTTCCCTATCCCTTCTCCCCAACATACATACTTCCTATTGTCTCTCTTCCTTTCTTTTTCCCCGTAGCATTTATCACATTTTAACATATTATATATTATTTTTATTTATCTTATATATAAACTGTTTCCACAAATAGAAGGAGAAAGTATTTTCTTCATTGTCATATGTCCAGTACCTAGAACAGTGCCTGGAACATGCAGGAGGTGCTCAATAAATATTTGTTGAGGGGATGAATGGATGAATTCCATAAATATTTATATTGACTACTTGTTGTCAGGCACTGGGCAAAATGCTAGGGATAATAAAGAGAATAAAGAAAATGTTAAATCTCTTTGTTTAGGGGAGAAAAATAACTAAATAAGCATAAACGCAGACATTTACTAAGAGGGAATTTGAAAGGAAGGAAAGATTTATGAATAGATGAGCTTAAAAATGGCTCCATATTGAGTTCAGTTTTAAATGTTGTGGTTAGGCACGTGCATGTGCCTGAATTCAGGAATGTTACATGCTTTAGAAGATCAATACACCTTTAAGACCTTATCTTTGCACATGAAATCACTGTGATCTCTAATATCAGAATCGTTCTGGTTTATGAGTTCTTGAATAACCTACTCTTAATTATTCTGGAGACATTACAATGTTTTAAAAAAATGTTCCCCTATTTTTCCTTTTAGAAAAATCTCTAGAATAAAAAGATAGTAATAAAAAGAGGTTTCGAAATGTTTCTTTTTAGATTTTTTAAATTTATTTTTAGAGAGAGGGGAAATGGGGGAGAAAAAGAGGGAGAGAAACATCAATGTGTGGTTGCTTCTCACATACCCCCTACTGGGGACCTGGCCTGCAACCCAGGCATGTGCCCTGACTGGGAATCTGACCAGGGACCCTTTGGTTCACAGGCCGGCACTCAGTCCACTGAATCACACCAGTCCAGGCAAGGTTTTTAAATATTAAAAATAGGGCTGGGGGTTTAAGATCTAAAATTTTATAAAACATTCTAATTTGTATTCTCATCTAGATTATCAAGAGTACAACAGTCAAAGAAACTGTAGTACTTTTTCTATTACTGCATATTCTTGGCAGGATGACATAGATATACAATAAATAATAATTGAATGGCTGGATAACCAAATGGATAAAAAACACATTTACTTCTAATAATAGTAATGATAATATGAGATAACATTTATAGGGCCTGTATTTAATTTTTTAATTGTTATTCTATTACAGTTGTCCCAATTTTTCCCCCTTTGCTGTCCTCCGCCCAGCCCACACCCTGCTCCCACAGTCAATCCCTGCACTGTTGTCCATGTCCATGGGTCAATCACACATGCTCTTTGACTAGTCTCTTCCCCTTCTTTCCACCATTTCCCCCTCCCCTCCTCTGGTCACTGTCAGTCTTTTCCATGTTTCCATGCCTCTGGTTCTATTTTGCTTATTAGTTAATTTTGTTTATTAGATTCCTCTTATAGATGAAGTCATATGGTATTATTCTTTCACTGGCTTGCTTATTTCACTTAGCATAATGTTCTCCAACTCCATGCTGTTGCAACAGGTAGGAATTCATTCTTTCTGCTGTGTAGCATTCCACTGTGTAAATGTACCACAGTTTTGGGGTTTTTTTGATCCACTCATTTACTAATGGGCACTTAGGCTGTTTCCAACACTTGGCCATTGTAAATAGCGCTGCTATGAACATAGGGGTGCATATGTTCTTTTGAACTGGTGATCTGAGATTCTTAGGGTATAATCCCAGCAGTGGGATTGCTGGATTGAAAGGCAGTTCCATTGTTAGTTCTTTGAGGAAATTCCATACTGTTTTCTGTAATAGCTGCACCAGTCTGCATTCCACCAGTAGTGCACTGGGGTTCCCTTTTCTCTACAGCCTTGCCAGCACTTTTTTGTTGATTTATTAATGATGGCCATTCTGACTGGTGATGGCTACTAATGTTGAGCATCTTTTATGTCCAGGGGTCCTCTGTACATCCTCCTTGGAAAGTGTCTACTCAGATCCTTTGTCTATTTTTAAATTGAATTGTTTGTCTTCCTGGAGTTGAGTCAGATGAGTTTTTTATGTATTTTGGAGATTAAACCCCTGTCTGATGTATCATTGGCAAATATGTTCTCCCATACAGTCAGTTGCCTTTTTATTTTGATGATGGTTTCTTTAGCTGCGCAGAAACTTTTTAATTTGATGTCATCCCATTTTTTAATTTTTTCCTTTATCTCCCTTGCTCCAGGAGATATATCAGCAAAGATATTGCTGACTGGGATATCTGAAATTTTACTGCCAATGTTTTCCTCTAGGACTTTCATGGTGTCACAACTTATATTTAAGTCTTTAATTCATTTTGAGTTTATTCAGGTGTAGGGGGTAAGTCGGTGGTCTAGTTTCATTTTTTTGCACATAGCTGTCCAGTTCACCCAACACCACTTGTTGAAGAGGCTATTTTTACTCCATTTTACGCTCCTGCCCCCTTTGTCAAATATTAATTGACCATAGAGACTTAGGTTTATTTCTGGGCTCTCTATTCTGTTCCACTGACCTACATGTCTGTTCTTATGCCAGTACCAGACAGTTTTGATTACAGTGGCCTTATAGTATGTATAGTTTTATATCAGGTATTGTGATCCCTCCTACTTTGTTCTTCTTTCTCAAGATTGCTGAGGCTATTTTGGGGTCCTTTTGGGTTCCATATAAATTTTTGAAATATTTGTTCTAGATCTGAAATATGCCATTAGTATTTTCATATGGATTGTGTTGAATTTACAGATTGCTTTGGGTAGTATGGACATTTTAATGATGTTAATTTTTCCCATCCATGAACACAGTATATGCTTCCATTTATTTATATCTTCCTCAGTTTCATTCTTCAGTGTTCTGTAGTTTTCCAAATATAGGTCTTTTACCCCCTAGGTTAAATTTATTCCCAGGTACTTTATTTTTCTTGTTGACAAATGGTAAATGGTATTTTTTTCCTAGTTTCTCTTTCTGTCATTTCATTGTTGGTGTAGAAAAATGCCTTCAATTTCTGAATATTGACTTTGTATCCCACTATTTTGCCATATTCATTTATTAGGTTGTGTAGTTTTTTTGGTGGAGACTGTAGGGTTTTCTAATATTTATAGACCCTTCATTTTTTAAAACAATTTTATTGATTGACTGAGATGAAAAAGAGAGAGACAGACAGACAGAGAAACATCAATTTGTTGCTCCACTTATTTAATCATTCATTGGTTGATTTTTGTATGTGCCCTGACTGGGGATCAAACCCACAATACTGGCATATCAGAACTATGCTCTAAACCACTGAGCTACCTGGCCAGGGCTATAGAGCCTTTATAATTTTCCAAGAGTTCTGCTTCACAGGTATGATTGTTAATTTAATCCTCAAGATGAGTGTCATGAGGGATTATTATTTTTATGTTACAATTGAGGAAACAGAGACGCAAAGTTGTTAACAGTTGTACCCAAGGCCATAGAGGCAGTAGTTGGCAAGTACAGGGTGAAATTCAAGTTGTATAACCCTAGAAATTATACTAAACCAGCACTACAATGGTACTGCTGATAAGCAGCAAAGTGATGATCAAAGCAATTATGTCTCACTCAGATTCTATACTATATGAGTATGACTAATATAGCGTTGAGGGGGAAAGTATGGTTTCTATTCCTAAGGAAACAATAAGAATTCAAACAATTGAAAAGTCAAAGTTAGAGGTAGAGGGAGGAATGATAGTTGAACTCAGATGCAGTGGATGGAATGCTCCCTGTTTTGCTCAAAGTCATTGGTGGCAAATCCAGGAGCAGAATCCATCCATTGCTCTGGCAATATTTGCTCCATCATAACCATGTAGAGAATAACACATCCTGAAACAGTAATATGGGGAGAGCCTTTTTAGAAATAATTACAAAGATATACTTGGACTATATAAAGCAGCTATAACTTAACAAAATATTACTGTTAACTTTTCACAAGTTTTATGTTTTATGACTTAACACATTTAAACCATGGTCAATACATAATTTCCCTGTAATTTTACCATAATAAGATTATAGCCCTGGTTAAGGATAAATCAATAAAATATATAGCTTATGCATTGTAAAGACTTTTTTGTTCCTGAGATAATATATGGTAGACTGTCATAGCAACATGAGGTCACAGATACAGATGAAGTATTTTTAGGTTTATGAATGTGTGTGCGTATTTACAGGGAGGGACAGTTGGTAAATACTTAAAAGGTACTTCAAGAAACAAGGGACAGGGTGGTGTTAAGAATTAGGGTAGACCTGGATCCTTTCTTCCACTTCTTCTGTGAGTAGTTATTTGTTTTGTGGAGTACTAACAGGAGTAATTTTGAGGCTAGGAGGTACTTCCACCTCTGGATTATGGGAGCAAGGATCACTGTCCACGGTTTGGGCAGGGTGATAGTTGGCCATGAAAAGGTCCTGGGCCTTTTAGGAAAAGTCCATTCCTGTTCTCTTGCAGAAGCCAGAAGCACCACGTTACATCTCTAGCACATGATTAGTGAACAGTAATAATGTCTGACACTGCTGAAACTTTTTTGTATAAGGAACAAAGCTCAACAATTCACACATGACACCTAATCTTTCAAATAATCAAATTAGCAGACATTATTATTTTTCTTTTACAAATGAAAAAATAAAGGCTCAGAAGGACTAGATAACTTTGAATAGACCTAATGAATGAATAAATGACCTGAGAGGCTTCCAATATTTATAAAGTTAATGAATTTAGGATGTAAGTTTTTAGGACTTCTGTTTTGGTGCTTTAAAAGCCATTACGCATACTTTGTGGTGATGCTCCCTATAATTGAGGTGTTTTTGTAAGGGACTTCAAAGTAAGCAAGGAATTTCCATAAGTAATATTTTATACAACAAAGAGAAAACAATGCCCTTAATATCATTTAAATAATTATTTAGTTAGTGTATTGAACAAACTTGACACCTAAATTAGGAATCAACAGGCCAGAGTTTTGATTTCTGATCTACCTGTGGTTTGTATTATGAATTTTGCAAATTGTTTAATTTTTCTTAGCCTATATTTCTTATAGGAAGATTAAACCAGGTGAGTGCTAGGATCTCTTTCAGCTCTACAATTTTAAAGTTCCCATAACAATTTAAAGTGTTTTTTTGCTATTTAAAATGCTGGATAGGGACTTGGCTAGAGATCTAAATGATCCTTCCAGTCTGCAGAGAATTGTTTATTGTTTCCAGCTCTATCTCAGACTGTATTATGAGTCCAAAGTTTGTTTTGGGTTTTTTTTTTTTTTTTTGCTACTCAAAGTAATTTTCATCTATACAGGCTCATGTAGAGCTTCTAATACTTATTGCTACTTATTTGTGTAGGGAATATAACTATCAGAGAATCAACCTATCCATAATCTAAAATAAGACCATAAATTAGTGGTTTTTATACCTATACCTATAAATCATCCTCTATAGGACAGTGATTTTAATATATAGAAACAGTTATATTTCCATTTAAGCTTATGTTTTCTACCATAAACAATGCAAATTCCTTCAACCTTTCCCTTAAGTATGACTCCCTAACCATCCAACAGATGGTTCACCATTCAACAGACCTCTACAGATGTCGTCTTAAATGAGGTACCTGGGCTCTGGCTGGCGTAGCTAAGTCGATTGAGTGCGGACTGTGAACCAAAGGGTTGCAGGTTTGATTGCCAGTCAGGGCACATGCCTAGGTTGTGGGCCAAGTTCCCAGTGGGGGCCGAGTGAGAGGCAACCACACATTGATGTTTCTCTCTCTCTCTCTCTCTCTCTCTCTCTCTCTCTCTCTCTCTCTCATTCTCTCTCTCTTTCTCCCTCCCTTCCCCTCTCTAAAAAAATAAACAAATCTTAAAAAAATAAAAAAAAAATCTAACAAAGCTTTAAAAAAATAAAAAAATAAATGAGGTACATGGAACACAATATCCAAACTGACCAGGGTGAGGCCAAGTACAGCAGGATTACCGCGTCCTCAGCAATTACTGCCTGCTATTCAGGCAGCCATGCTTGCCATCAGTACATTTTGGAGGAGATGTGCTATACTGTTGGCTCATCTTAAGCCTGTCTATTCAAAGTTCCAGGTGTCTCTCTCCCTCCCTTCCTTCTTTCCTCCCTTCCTAAATTATAGTTTATTGATTATGCTATTACAGTTGTACTAATTTTTCCTCCTTTGTCCCCCTCCACCCAGCACCCCCTCCACCCTCAGGCAATCTGCCCATCATTGTTCATTTCCATAGGTCATGTGTATACGTTCTTTGGCTGCTCCATTTCCAATACTGTAATTTATATCACCATGGCTATTCCTTAACTTCCTATTTGTACTTCTTAATTCCTTCACCTCTTCACCCATTCTCCCCCTCACTCCTCCCATCTGGCAACCATCTGGCAAATAACTCCTTTGTCTTGCTGCTTTCAAGAGTCTCTCTTTATCTTTAACCTTTGACCTTTTAATTATGATGTGCCTTGGAGTGGGACTCTTTGCATCCATTATAATTGGGACTCTCTGTGCTTCCTGGACTTGCATGTCTATTTCCTTCACCAATTTAGGGAAGCTTTCTTTCACTATTTTTTAAAATAGATTTCCAATGTCTTGCTCTTTTTCTTCTACTTCTGGCACCCCTAATAATGCAAATGTTGGATCTTTTGAAGTTGTCCTAGAGGCTGCTTATACTATCCTCATTGTTTTGGGTAGTAGAACAATGAGGATACTATCTCATTGGAAATTAGTGTAACTATCTTCTTGTTGTTGTTCTGCGTGGTTGTTTTTTGCTTCCTTATGTTTCAAATCATTAATTTGATTCTCTGCTTCATCTACTCTGCTGTTGTTTCCCTATAAATTGTTCTTTATTTCAATTAGTGTATCCTTTGTTTCTGACTGGATCATTTTTATGCTGCTGAGGTCCTCACTAAGTTCCTTGAGTATCCTTATAAACAATGTTTTGAACTCTGCATCTGATAGATTGCTTATGTCCATTTCATTTAGCTCTTTTTCTGGAGTTTTGATCTGTTCTTTCATTTGGGCCATGTTTCTTTGTCTCCTTGTTTTGGCAGCCTCCCTGTGTTTCTTTATATGTATTAGGTAGAGGTGCTTTGACTCTATGTCTTGGTAGTGTGGCCTAATGTAGTAGGTGTCCTATAGGGTCCAGTAGCACATCCTCCCCTATCACCCAAGGTAGGCACTTTAGGTGCACCCTTCGTATGGACTGAGTACACCCTCCTATTGTAGTTGAGCCTTGGTTGCTGTTGGCAGATCAATGGGAGGGATTTACCTGGGCCAGTCAGTTGCAAAGACTGGCTGCTGACCAGGTCTCTCTCAAATGAATGTTGCTAAGCCAGGTGTCCTCGGTGCTTGTGCAATTGCTGTTTTCAACCTGTATTTATAGCACCTTGACATTATTATCTTAAATTTTATCTTTTTGGCTTCATCTCACATTCTTAGTCAACTGTAAAAAATGTTATATGTGAAAGAAGTCCTAGAACTTACTTAACTTGAGAGACATTATCATCCTGGGAATTCCTAATAGTATAGTTCTTGAGTTGGGAAATGGGCTTTTAGACATATGGAAGATATGTTTCTAAAAATAATACACAGACTTTTGAAGAGAGGACAGTGTCATGCTCAATCACAGACTGGACCGTGACATTGCACATGCATATAGATGCAGTTGCATGGACCCATAAGAGGTGGATTAACAATATATGTGCTAAAGTACATAAGTCAGTAGGACTGAGAAGCAAATGAAAAACATAATATTGTAGGATAAATGTGCCTTCTTAGAGGGCAATTCACTATAAGTAAATGCAAATTAATGTAAATTAATTTGTAAATGCATAATGTAAATTAGAATGTCAGAAAGTAAATTTCGTGTATATGTGAAGACTCAGAGCTGACAGGAGACATTTACTGAATAACCAATGAAGTGTAGGTTCACTGCTCCCCTAGTCATTTTTCAGCAGTTTTCTGAAATTATAGGTTATCCCTTTCCTCCAAATCTTGGGACTTTTGTTGTATTCCTGACTGTCCAGAGCTCCTTCGTTGGGCCTTTGTCTCTGACTATTGTACAGATTTGTTTCTTTTCCTTACTCTGATACTTCAGGATTTTCCTGAATGCCATTTTGTTTTTTTCAGGGGACTCTTTCAGCCAACCATACTAGAAACCAATTTTATAAATGAATGTTGTAATGGTTAATAGCTCAATGTGTAATCATTCTCAGAAGTATTTGCCCTTTGGTTGAGTGCCCTGGAGGATATGATGCTTAATGTAGATCATTCAGTTTCCAATAATACAATCTCAGGGATGCAGCCAACAATAACTTGAATAAAAGATGCATTTTGGAGAAGAAAAACTTTCTTCTTGATTCCCATAACTATGGGTTTTCAATTAATTTCAATTACTTCTTTTGATCCTTAAGTACAATTTAATAAAAATTATTAAACTGAACTATGATAGTACATTTAAAAATAAATCTCATCTTACTTTTCTGTAAAATCTGCTATAGGCAATTTGATAGGTTTTCTGGAGCTGCCTAGTTATTCTTTTTCATATGGGGCAGAGCCAGTTTGGAAAGTACAAATAATCTAGTGATGTAAGCATATCTACAGCAAATCGACTCCTTTGACGGGGCTGAGAAAACGTGCTCCCCTCATCAGTGTCATTGGCATGTGGGAGAAAAATATTGATCTTCTATAAACCTATCTTTTAAGAGAAGTTTAATCCCAAATTTTTAGTCAAATATAAATCCCATGACCTAGAAAAATATATCAAAACATAATTGTCTGTAGAATTTACATGTATTTGTTTCCCAAATATTAACTAAGAATGTAGCTACTTTATGTGAAATAAGCAACACTGTTACAGAATTTTAACCAATTTATATTTTGGTAAAAATTCCTGTAAAAGTTTGATAACTATTATAAGAATTCTAACATTGAAAATAACAATTTCTTAATACAGTTATGTATCACAGAATCTTATACTTTGTAAGAGAAAAAATTATAAAAAATAAAGTTTTATTAGGCACAAAATTAGTATTACAGTGATATTTTTTTCTATGAAGTATTGAAACAAGTAAATAATAAATTATTAATGCAGCATTCAATTGAGGGAAAAATTGCTCATTGATAGAAATAGTTAAGTTTATAAAATTTTCAAAGGCCAAACCATTACAAAACTATAACTATAGCTCTGGGTAAGATTATAATATTAACAGTGATATTAAATTCTAAATTTTGTGTTTATGTTGTAATTTTAAAAATCCTGTTATGATTCTTCCAACAATTCACCTTTTCTGTATTGACTGTCTAATAGATTCATTTACATTGATCTTTTAAGTAACATGAAACACAATAAGCCAACATAGTATTATTTTAAGTATATATTGTCATGAAAGATACCTCCTAACTTTGAAGGTTTTATTGATACTCCTGATTTTTAAAAAATCACTTTATTGAGGCATGATTGACATACAAAAAATGTACATATTTAATGTATAAATGTTGATATTTTTGGAGATAAGCATACATTGTGAAACCATCATCAAAATTTATGGCATAAACATATCTATTTAAAATTATTTGCTAAGGTTTTTTTTTTTTTTTTTTTTTTTTTTTTTTTTTTTTTTAATTTTTATTTTAATTGTTGATCTTGTACAGTTTTCTGTCTTTTATTCTCACCCCAACCCACCACCCCAGCCCTTCCCTCCCATTTCCACCCCCCCATAGTTTTTATCCATGTGTCCTTTTTACTTGTTTCTGTAAATCCTTCCCCTTTTCCCCTGAAATTCCCTCCCCTCTCCCCTCTGGTGACTTTCAGCCTGTTCCCAATTTCTATGTCTTTGGTTATATTATGCTTGTTTCTTTGTTTTGTTGATTAGGTTCCTGTTAAAGGTGAGATCATATGGTATTTGTCTTTCACTGCCTGGCTTACTTCGCTTATTTGCTAAGGTTTTTATATCGACCTATAGAAGCTAAATGCTTTGCCTGTAGAATAAGACATATTTTGTAGTCTCTTAGACAATGACTCATGTGTTTCACATGTGTTTTTTCCAATTACAACACAAGAGACTGAGATCCAGGATTCTTTCAGAATTTTAGAGGCTGGGTTACCAATTAGAGAAAAATAAAAGTATTTGGGAAAACTTTCTGTCAGTATGGAATTCTACTTCATTACTTGACATAATCAGAATTTTGAACATTATTTAACTTAATAACTTAGATATGTCAAAATTAAAATGAACCCTGATTCACATTTATTTCTATACCATCTGTGAAAAAGGATGTTTGCTAAACAGATCAAAAAGTATAAATAAGCTACTAGAGAAACTGAAATATTATTTTCTGGCACTTGGGAGAAGAATCTACACAGAATTGTTACAAAGTTTAAGTTGAAATTTTTTTATTTAAGTGACTACATTAAAACAAAGCTCTCATGGATGCCAGATTTTGGAAGTATAATAAAGAGACTATAGTTTGGGTTCAAATCCAAGATTAGACACAAACACTATTAGCCTTGGGAAAATTACCTCATCTCTCTGAATCTTAGTTACTTCATTAGAACAAAAGAAATAATAATGTCTAACTTATAGAATTATGAGGTTATTAGAATAATGAGTATTTGTGAAGCATAGCATGGGGTATAGTACATATAAGCATCCAAAAAATGTTGGCTGTTATATCTTTCCTTAATATGGTATAGACAAAAATATGACAAAACTAAACTTTTTAAAATTATATTTTATTGATTATGCTATTACAGTTGTCTATTTTTTTTTCCTTTAGCTCCCACCCACCCTGTACTCCCCATTCACTCTAGCAATCCCCTGCTTATTTCATGTCCATGGGCTATACAGCTAAGTTCTTTGGCTACTCCATTTCCTATACTATTCTTAACATCCCCTGTCTATTCTGTAACTACCAATTTGTACTTCTTAACCCCTGCACCTTTTCCCCCATTCTCCCTTTTCTCCCTCCCAGCTGATAACTCTCCAAATGATGTCCATACCCTGCTTGTTTGCTTAGGTTTTTTTTTTAGATTCAATTATTGATAGTTGTGAATTTATTTTCATTTAATGTTCACCATTTTTATTTTTATTTTTAAAAAAATAAGTCCCTTTAACATTTCATATAATAATGGCTTGGTGAAAATGAACTCCTTCAGCTTTATCTGCCCTTCATTTTAAATGACAGCTTTGCTGAGTAGAGTAATCTAGGTTGCAGCTCCTTGCTTTTCATCACTTTGAATACTTCTTGCCAATCCTAGCCTGCGAAGTTTCTTTTGAGAAATCAGCTGATTGTCTTATTATAATTCCTTTGTGGGTAACTATTTGCTTTTCTCTTGCCATTTTAAGATTCTTTATTTACCTATACCATTTGGAATTTTAATTATGATGTGTGCTGGTGTGGTCCTCAGACAAGATGGCACATCTTTGTATCCATCTTGTCTGAGACTCTCTGTGCTTCCTGGACTTGTATTTTTTTTCCTTCACCAAATTAGGGAAGTTTTCTTTCATTATTTTTTTCAAGGAAGTTTTAAATTTCTTGCTCTTTCATTTCTCCTTCCAGCACCCCTATGATTCAAATGTTTGTATGTTTGAAGTTGTCCCAGAGGCTCCTTAGCCTATCCTTGTTTTTTTTCTTGGATTCTTTTTTCTTCTTGTTTTTCTGATTGAATGTTTTTTTTCTTCCTTATGTTCCATATCATTGATTTGATTCTTGGTTTCATCCACTCCACTGTTGTTTCCCTGTAAATTATTTTTATTTCACTTAGTGTAACCTTCATTCTTCCTGGGTCTTTTTTATGCTGTTGAAGTACCCAATGAGTTCCTTGAGAACCCTAATAACCAGTGTTTAAAACACTGCATCTGATAGATTGCTTTTGTTTAGTTCTTTTCTGAAGTTTTGTACTGTTCTTTCATCTGGGCCATATTTCTTTGTCTCTGTGTTTGTTTCTACGTATTAGGTAGAGCTTCTTTGACTTCCTGTCTTAGTAGCATGGCCTATTGTAGAAAAATGCACTAGCAAGTTGGATGGGGCAGTGCCTCAGGTAATTGCTAGGGCAAGGCAACTTGTGTGAACCAGGTTGATGGAGTCTCCAATATGGTGTCCCTGTTCTGTTGCTCTGTGCTGGGGAGGGCTCAGAAAGGGCACAATGCTGCTGCCTGGCCTCTGGAATTTTGTCCAGAAGGAAGTAGTGCCCTGGCACTTGCGCCGATGCCAGACACTTCAGTTTCTTCCCATATGCCACTGCTGCCTTTCCAGCGGCTGTCCCAGTGCTGTAGCCCAGAGGAAGGGAGTGTCCAAAGTCCATTGTGGGCCCTGTAAGAGTAGACTCCTGAGAGTCCTGTAGTTTCTTCTACCACCCCAGTCCCCACTGGTTTTTATAGCCAGAAGCTATGGAGATTTATTTTCCTAACACTGAAGCCTTGGGTTGGGTAGTTTGGCGTGGGGCAGGAATCCCTCACTCCCAAGGGATCCCTGCTTATTTTTAACCACCACACATGGGTGGGGGTCTACCCCATTCCATGTCTCTACATCCCCACCCCTTGTACCCATCTAGATGAATGTCATGTCTTTAATTCATTGGTTGTCAGACTTCCATACAGATCAATTCTCTGATAATTCTGACAGTTGTTTTGTACTTTTTGTTGTAATTTTTGCTGTGATTGTGTGAGGAGGCAAGCCAGTTTACCTATACCTCCATCTTGATCATAAGTGCCCTGAATTTCTTTATATTTTAAATATTCCAAAGTTAGGATTTTATCACTTTAAACTGGGTTTCCTTCCAGAGGGCCCAAATTCAGAAAATGCTTTTTTTAGTTCAAAATTGTGAAGCTAATATAATAACTTTTCTCTTAAAATTGTAGAAATGTGATTTTTATAAACAATCTTTGCAAATCGTCCTAAAATATTATATCAAGGTCAATGAAATGTTATTGCATGTTTGGTCCCCATTTTATATTTTTATTTTGGCAATTGCATTTTTTCTATTCATATAGTTCTTTTATCTATACCTGCTACTTTGATTATAACCCATTTATTAATTATTCTGAAATCTGAAATTCCATTCCTCTTTCTTTTCTTGAGCTCTTGGTTCATTTATTTAACGGCTACTTGATAATTCTCCTGATAACCTCCAGGCATTTTGGGTTCAGTATGTTCCCAAATGAACTCATAAACTTCTTCCTCAAATCTGCTCTTGTCTTGTATTCCATGCAAAGAAGTTATGACATTATCCACTCAGTTGACTAAGCTGGAAGCCCTGCATTCCTCCATCTCCTTTAAACTCTCATTTTCAGGCACTGAGTATTACTGTTCTATTATTTAGGTGTCTGAAGTTGGATCCTCAACTCTCCTAGGAAATTGATATTGCTGGGGAGGCAGATGGTATAATAATAGAAACGATGTGTCAGACAGGCCTGGGTTTGAAATTCTGCTTTACTCCTAATTCATATATAAATTAGAACTAGAATTTTAATGTTCCTGAACTTCAATTTCTTCACTTGTAAAATGGGTTGTACAAAGGTTACATTGTATAATGTATATATAACAGGTGATTATCAGTATGTGTCTTTCTAAAACCAAAACCTGATTATTGTATTCCTACTTATAATGCTTATAATTTGATATTTTCCAGTGCCTATGAGCCAAATTCTAACACCTCTCTTCAACATCACTTGCTATTTCCCTGTCCCTTTTCTTTGTTGAGGAAGGAGACAAAACAAAATATGGGTAGGGCACACTTTTATAAGAAAAAAAAGTGTATGCCATATTGAAGTCGAGTTATAACATGTTTTGGATAAATAACTTATCCAAATAATTTATAACATGTTTTGGATAAATAATTTATTTTGGAATCCCTAGACATACCGTGGATCATCCAGAAGATCACAGAGAAATGAACATTTGTCAGGTCTTCCTTTTTCCCCCCGTTTCTACTTTAATACCAGAAACGCAGCATATACAGATAGAGTGGGGGAAGAAACCCTATTCCTACTCATCTACGTGTTATCATTGTGCTGGGTGCTGAATACACAGGGTTAAGAACGTGGACATGGTAGCCCTAATGTACAGAGATTATACTTGTCATGAACTTATCCATGATGAAAAGCAAGGTCAACCTGTATTGCTACATTGATTTCATTTTTAAATATCTATTTTTGATGAACATGATATATAAAAAAGTACATAAAAGCGAGTATTTTTCAAAACAATTTGTGTGTCCTTTTAAGTACTGCAAATGTAGTAAGGGCATGTTAAAGTACAATAGTAAGTGCTATACTATATGTGCTTAAATGCAGCACTCTGAGAAACATACTATTTTATGGTTAGAGCCTTCATTCGTTAAAAGGAGAATTTGAAGACAAGTCCTTTAAGAAATATGTTGAACAATTTAACTTTTTACTAAACAGCTCATATTTCTAAACATACGTATTGTTAAATGGCAGTGTTTAGAACAAATAAATACTTTTGGTCTTCTAAGTAGATACACATGCTATTTTCTTGTTCAAAGTAGGAGAAATAAGAAAATATGCTCTTAGGAAAACTGCTGTACTTTGGGTATACTCAATAGAAGAAAACTTTCAGTGTGTCTCAAGTATGCCACTTTTTTCACTGCTGGCTATTATTGACCCACATCTTTCTTCTTCTTTTTTTTTCTTTTGGTACCCATAAATGCTCCTTCCAATTTTCACTGTGGAGCTCAAAATGTGTCAGAAACTGCTCCAGAATGGGGGATACCAGGAAAACTCTGGAAGAGCTTTCTTTAACAGAAATAATAAGAACTGACTCAACATGCTGTTACATGCTTTAATATGCTTCTGCTTTTTATAACTACTCTTAAGAGGCATTCTAAAATTTGAAGCAAGTCTAGACTGTGTATTAGAGAGTTCTATTTTTGTTAAGCACATTTTGCTGAGATTAGTTTTTCAGCTCTTATTCCAGATTCACCATAGGGTTAATTTTTCAGTTTCACTTTTTGCTCTATTTCACTCTGAGACTTGAATTATTATCCTAATTCCCATAATGTGTTTGATGATCATAATAGCACCCTTTGTGAAAGAAGAAAGAAATGGAGAGTTATATTTAAAAGTTGGAAGAAATCATGGAAAGAAAAAGCAGTTCAACACCATCTTACGTGACAGGGCATTTCTGCCAATTAAAATTACTTGACAGGGTTAATTTAAGAAAGGTTAATGCAAAATGTAATACTGTGTAGATAATGTATTTGAAGTGAAATTTCTCAAAAAATTATTTTTCCATTCATCCAGTACATGTAGCAATTCTACTATGGGCAAAGATTTGGCTAGATATATTTGTATATTAAAAAAGACACCACATTATGTTTTTTTTGGCCTCTTCCTCCTCAAGTTAATGTTCTAAAAGGAAAGACAACATAACATAAGTACACAAGCAATTATAAAACAAGGCAGAATTAAGGTAAGTGGTCTTTTTCAAAAGGGTGAGAGCCATATTTTGGGAATTTGTGAAAAGAGCAAAAAGACGGAGGATCAGGTACTCAAGCTTAGTTTGACAGATGAACATAAGGTGGGAGGTCACTTTGCAGGCTGAGTAAACAAAAGGCTCAGAGCTGTGAGAATCACTGGCAGTATAACTCTGTTGATAAGTGAGTGATACACTTGGAAAAGGATAGACGACTGTTCCCATAATGTATTTGGCACTCTTAAGGATATTTCACAAATAATCTAATCTACTTTAATGAAAAAAATCAATAGGATTGCCCCCAAATTACTGGAAAGAAAACTCAGAATTGAAAAAGTTAGTCACCTTGCCTGAGAGCAAAGTGCTAAATTATGAAGACTCCATAAAACAAGTCAAGGACTTTGAGTTCCATTTCATGACAGTGGAGAACTATTAAAAGCTTATGAACAGTTCTGTTTCTTTAAAAAAGCAAGAAGCTGCTTATTGGATGGATTGGAGTGGATAGAGAATAGGGAAGGATAAAGAATTCAGTTAGTACTATAACATTTCAAATGTAGTAACAATGGTGTTGGTAATAGAAATAGAAAAAATGGTCAAACTATTCTGTAGATGGAATTTGTAGAAAGTGGTAATTAAATGCAGGAGATGAGAAATAAGAATTTCTAAGAAGGCTTTTAGATTTAAAACTCATTTGAAAGTCATGATGCAATTAACTCAGAGGAAAATCAAGAAACCTAAACTTGAAATTTGGTAAATTAAAACTACTGTGTCACTTCTTAAAAATCTATAGTGATAATGCTTATCAGAATAAATATATTGTCAAATTCTTCAAACAACAAAACTTTTCCATTTCTCAAGAGAAGAGAAACCACAGAGTGCATTTATGGAAAATAAATTTATAACAGCTGTAGTCTTCTTTAGAATCTTTGAAGTGTTCCTAGGGTACCAATGATAATTGATTTCCAATGCATTATTAATTTAGTATTTAGGAAACAGAAGGCTTTGTTTATTATATTACTTATTATATTATTTAAAATTAAGAGAGCTTGTGAACACATTATATTTAAGAAATGTAGGAGTTATTGTAGTCCTCAATTAAATGGTGAATTTTGGAAAGATTTTATAATAGTAAAAAAATCAAATGATTAATCTAATTTTTGTGCTAATGCCATCATCAATATATTAAACCTATTACTGACATTACTTTTCTTGGGTTAGGTAGTACTTTCTTGATTGATTTTTTTCCTATCACAATACTCACTTCATAGCAAAAGTGTTGTTGGGGGCGTCAAATGAAATGTAACTTGTAAAAATTATCTGAAAACTTAGGGCTTCAGCTTGATAAGATAGGTAAGTCAAGGTATTTATAGTTACCAACATAAACAATTGAGTCCCTGGTCAAAGAGAACAAAAAAATAGTACACTTAATAGTCATAATCTGCAAATAAGCTGTTAGTTGGCTATGAATCATATGTAAAGGTCATTTAAACTCATGAACATGCACTTTCAGTTTAGTTAACTTGTGTTTCTAATTAATTATCATTTAAAGATTTCAGTTTTATTTGGATTATTTATCATCCAAGATGTTCCTGTTCCCTCTTTCCCAATTTAAGATTCAACACTCTTCATGCATTTTAAGATAATACTCACTAGAAGAAACTCTTTAAGAATGCAATGACTAGAAATTGCTTTTTACCATTGCCAAGCTTTTTCTTTATAAAAATCAGAGTGAACTTTATGTTCCCATATTTTCTGACTTTCATACAAAGTGAAAATGTAGTACATTAGAAAACAAAACTCAAAAATTAACTTTATGATAGTATTTTATAAAGACAATGGGATTAGTTATAGTTGTAGATACTTATGAAGTTCTTAAAATGTTTTAGAAATTTATTCTGTAAATGTGATTTGTAGACAAAAAATAAGCCTTGCAGATAAATTCAGAGGGTTTTTTGCCTTCACATGTATTTTGTCTATTTTATTACTCAGCTGCCCAACATCTACTTGTTAATGATAAGTAATCAGTTTTTAAATTAGGCTATTTGATAAAAATTGCTGCTGATGGCAAAAATATTGATCTGTAACCATATCAATAAGATAATTCCTTTGATTATACTATTTTCCATTTTTTAAAAAACAAATACTACACTCATATATAATTAATACTTGACTGTATCCTCTCCTTTGGTAACACGAATATATTCATTACAAAACATCTTGTGAGTTTCCTGGGAAGTTTCAAAATGTGCCCCCTCTTGGTCCAAGAGAGAGAATGTGTATGTGTGCATCTGTTTCTCCCACCAGCCACCTTACAGTTGGCATGCAGGGGTAGGCTCTCCTGGAGGAGAGATGTGCATATGCTTGGTCACTTTCTGCCATGGAGGGTAGGCTCCCAGAAAGTTCTGGGCTAGGTCCCTCTTGAGTAACAGCACAAACACTCGACGTGTGCAGCAAACTCAAAAAACACTCTTAGAATTAAACACCTAATAGTTAGTAGCCTTATTCAGTGCATTTTCTGAAGCTCCTTGTTCACACAACATACATCCTATACTGATACTGCTGTTTTCTTTTTTTTGAGTTAGAAGAATGAAAGGTGATTTAAAAACAAATCTGCATTTCAGCATCATGTTAAATGCATCACCTTTCCCATCTGATATCTTCATCTTAATTAACATATCTTACAGTCCTCTTGTTTTATTTTATATCTGTTCTATTATTTTGCTAATTTGCTCATGTAAATTCATAGAGTTTGGGACATAATATAACTAATATTTGCCGAGTGCTCTATATTACTATCTTATGCCTTACACATTTTTGAAGGCCAAGGCCAGGTTCGCAGCACCACTGTGCTGTAGACCTCTTGGAAGTGGTGTCCTGGAGCCACACATCTTGGGTCCTGAGAGCCAGTAATAGTGTGCACCTTTTCCAACTCCACATCCATCTCTTAAACCACATTGGTAGCTTGTTAAGGGTGTAAAATTGGACATGTGAGAGTGTTCGTACCATGGAAAGTGGCAAATACTATAAATCAGAGCTTTTACTTTTCCTCTGGAGAGTTAGTCGTTAACTATTTACCAGTACACACACTGTCTGTAGATGAAGTTTCTACAGTTGTCACCTCCCTCCCTTGGCACCGTGACACACCACTGCCTACTCTGTCTCTACCAAGAACAGACTCCATGTCACTGTTAGTGCCGTGCCACCCTGTGCCTGGCGAGTCTGACCAAAACATCAAGTATCATGGGAGAGGCAGGCCCTGGACTCTGAAGAGAGGAAGAAAAGTGATTTCCTTTCCCTGGTACTTACTAAAGTTACTTCTGAACTTAAAAATAATAAAAATATATAGCCAGGAAAACTCAATACCCCTGGAAATGGATAAATTGCACACTTAATTATATCATATTTAATCACTGAGCCACACACAGATAAAAATATGCTCAGACACTCATATGGTCACGCTTATGGAGGATAAAGCTTGTTTTTTTTAGTAGAATGAAATATAGTTTTTGTGTTTTGGGCGTGTATTGGGTGTCCACGTATAATCTCTGACTGAACTGCAAAGTCTGGAATGCATGTACTCAAATTAGCTCAAAGTCTAAATCTGTAGTACCAGATTCCTTTGTTTTTACTACTTATATTTTGACATTTCTTCACAATTCAGGCGATCATCACCAAATATTCGAGGTGGGAGTATAAGAGAATTCCAAAAATGTTCTCACAACAGCCAAGTCATAAAACAAATATTGTAACCCACACACATTGTATTCATTATAGTTTAAATAAAGAAAACTCTTGATACCAGTCATGTATATTAATGATTAAAAAGTTCTGAAACCCCTCTGGCACTTGTAAAACTTTCAGCTTCTTTGTCTTGGCAATATGGTTTTCTGCCCAGAGCAGAGAATAGTCAAGGTCAAAGCTGTGTGGTCTTTGTGTGTGAAGCAGATATCAAAGAACAGAATTGTTTGTGTGTTTGTTTTTTCATAAATTTTTGTTTTATTTTTAGCTTTTCTTTTTAAAAGGAATTTTGCCCAAACCAAACTCTACCTTCATACTACCTCAAAGTCCAGTGCTGAGAGCTGGCCCGCGTGCAGACCTCAAAGGAGGGATGCTGTTAACCTGTTGTGGCCAGCTTTCCCCTGCACGCACTGCTCCTCACCCTGCCTCTGCCATTTTTCTTAGTCAATTCTCTCCTAGTCCATTTCTCCCTGACTCAAATATTTCGCATCCTCAGAGACTTTCAATGCTATCCCATTTTCAGAAGCCCTCCCAGACTAAATTAGTGACACTGATCTTTTCTTATCCGCACTACTTTGCCACTTAGAGTCTTCTTGTCATGTGGGCTAATTATAGGTCTCTTTATTCACCAAAGACTATTTGACTCTCATAGATGCAGAGCTATCAACTTATTTTTGGTGTTCTCTCCATAATGGATCTATGTACAATATTAGACACAAGGCAAGTATGCAGTCAAAACTTTGATTCATTTATTTAGATTTGAAAACTATTAAATAGACATATTCCTTGGTCATGATTAAAGTTATTTAAAAAGTTGTGGTGTATTTAAGATAATTTCTATTTTTCTTTCTTTAAAATTTAAGTTGAATGTATTGGGGTGACACTGGCTAATAAAATTACATAGGTTTCAAGTGTACAATTCTATAATACATTATCTGTTTATTGTCTTGTGTGTTCACCACCCAAAGTCAAGTCTCCTTGAGATAATAGCTATTTTCAACGTAGACTTTAGCTGATCTAAGAAACTGCATATTTCACGCTCTGGCACTTCTCCACACTAATGCTAAATGTTTTTTTCTTTGTGAAAGAACCATCCACTCCTACTTAACTTGGTTAATCAGATAGGTTGTACACAATGTATCCAGAGAGTTCAAACACAGAGTATGAACATGCTGGTGGCATTTAAAAGGGCAATCCTAATATTTCTGAGGAAAATTTTTGATACTTGATTAAAACATAAGAGACATCACAAATAATTCAAGTTGAATTTCCATATACTAATCATTACATTGAATTAATTTAAAATCAAACAGTTGAGAGCTCACTATCTGTATATGGTTATTAGGGCGCACTGATTTATGTAATAGATACAGCTTTGAAACATTGATTATTACCTTTTTAAAACACATTTTTGTTTATTTATTTTTAGAGAAACAGGAAGGGAGGAAGAGAGGGAGAGAAACATTGGTCAGTTGCCTCGTATGCACCATATCAGGGACCAGACTTGCAACCCAGGCCTGTGCCCTAGCCAAGAATCAAACTGACGATCCTTTGCTTTGTGGGACGACGCCCAACCAAATGAGTCACATCAGTCAGAGCTGATTACTGCTTTTTTTTGTGCCTTACTCACATATAAATGCACAAAAAGGATCCCATTAAAAATATTTTGCTGAAAATTCTTTCTAAAAAAGTATTTTGCAGGATGAATAGTAAGCCCCTGATACATATGTCTACTAAATTTAGATGTTCTCAGATGAGGTTTCTTAATATAAGATTGTTCTATAATCTTTTATTTTTCTCACACTGGCTAGAGAGCCAGCCTTTTTCTAGAAATATCTCTAATCCAGTCTCACAATTCTCTTTTCCAGCATGGGCAAATATAGCTTACAGCTCTCTCATCATTCCATTTTAACTTTGTCTTTGTGTCTCCTGATTCCTTGAGAATGATCCATTCTCAATAGCACAGAACCGGAAAGCACAGGGAAGGAAGGTAAGGGCAGGTCATGGTGCCTCTCACCACGGGGAGGAAAGTTAATTTACCTTTGCTTACAGGTGCTATGATTGCTCTCTGTCCCTCCTTCTCCTGTTTAATTTACTTTGTTTTCAATTAAGTTAAAACACAACTTTGAAAGATAGATAAATAAGATATTGGAATGTGAGAGTAGTTTAGGTTACAAAAGGTTTTGGAATTTATAAAGGGGATGACTATATTCTGGCAGATTATTCATGTGATAAACTTAATTTTGCATCAAAATAAACAATAACTTTCTCTAGGTTCATTTCCTTCTCTAGGTTCTTCCTAACTTAGGAATTTATACATTCAATATTGACACATTGGAACTGTGCATCATCAGATTTTCTAAGTATCAACAATACTTTGAGCTCGTTTAAGGAATTGTCTCCTAAATCACTCTAAATAGGATTGAGGCTCTGTATTAACCATTTATGCAAATATAACTATTTGAGAAAACAAGTAAACAGTCCTCCAATCCCAAATCTTCATCACCTTGCCTTGGACCAGTGCTATAACCTGAACCAGTGCTATCATTTCTTCACTAGTGTTGGCTCTTGCCAATCCATCTCCCACACTGTTAACAGAAGCATCCTTTTAAACCTTTCAATTGCTCTCCATCCCCTAGAGGATAAAAATTTAAACTAGCTACATAAGCTTCTTTACAATTTGGCTCCTGCTTATATTCATGTTTCTTCTAGCAGTCTGATTTCTATGCTACAAGCACAGCAAACTAACCTCAAAATGCCATGTGTTTTATGCTTCTATGCCATCCTCATACAGTTCCTTTTGCTTCATTTTCCCTGTGTCACTACTATGTTGTTAAGAAGTATTCTTCAGACTTCTAATCAAGATGGCAGCATAGGTAAAAATGGCTCACCTCCTCATACAACCACATCAAAATTACAACTAAACTGTAGAATAATAACCATTAAGAACCATCAGAAATTAAGCTGAATGGAAGATTTAAAGAAGAAACCACATTGAAACTGATAGAAGGGTTGGAGATGTGAAACAAGCTGGTCCCACACCCATGTGAGGCAGATAAAATAGGAAGGGATATCTCAGGAGCAAGGGGTTCCAGCCCCACACCAGGCTCCCAAGTCCAGTGTTCCAGTGGCAGGAAGGTAAGTCCCCATAACTTCTGGCTACAAAAATCAGTAGGGATTGAGGTTGTGGAAATCAGAAACTTCTGGAATCCCAGGCAGTTCGTCTTAAAGGGCCCATGCACAGACTTACTTGGACTCACTCCATCTGAGCTCCAGCATGGAGCAGTAGACTGAAAGGTGTCAGAGAAATACAAGGAGGAACTAATTGTCTGGTACTGGGGCAATAGCTGGGGGGAAGCTTTCTCCCAGGTAGAAGTGCTGGCGGAGGCCATGGTCCCTTTTCTAAGCCCTCCCTCCACAAAGCCACAGAACCAGCAGGTACCATAGCTAAGACTCCATCAACATGACTCACTGTTTGCTCTACCTTGGTGAGTCCCTGGGGCCCTGCTTCACCCAACTTTCAGGTCCACCCAAGCTGTTTCCAGTGGCTTTTCCATATGAATGGTTTGTCTTGGCCCAGGCTTTAGATTTTCCTAAATTCTCTCAAAGGAGAAGCATCTAGATTCAGCAAGCTCCTTACCTCTCATTCAGTTGCCCCAGGCCTAGCACTGGCAGCAGCCGGCCTTAGTTCACAGCTTGGCCTCACCTGGACAACTACAAGCCCAGCACAAGTAACAGCCTTCTGCAGATTTCTTTGTAGCTCATGCTGTGTGACCCTAGACAGAACATAGTCAGTGGCTGACCTTGGTGTATCAACAGCAATCAAGGCTCAATTACAATAGGAGGGTGTATACAGCCCACACAGGGAACGTTTCTTGAGTACCCAGCTTCAATAACAGGGGAGGCTGTGCCACTGGATTCTGCAAGACACCTATTACATTAGGCCACTCTACCAATCCTGGGATCTAACAGCTCTACCTCACAAACATAGGGAGGCTGCCAAAATGAGGAGACAAAGACTCATGGTCCATATGAAAGAGCAGAATAAAACTCCAGAAGAAAAACTAATCCAAGTAAAGAGAAGCAATTTACTAGATGCAGAGTTCAAAACACTGGTTATAAGGATGCTTAAAAAACCAGCGAGGACCTCAACAGCATTAAAAAAATCCCATCAGATGGAATTGGAGAGCATTATGCTCAGTGAAATAAGCTGGGTGGTAAAAGGCAAATACCATTTGATCTCACCTTTAACTGGAACATAATCAACAAAAGAAAAAAGCAAACAAAATATAACCAGAGGCACTGAAATTAAGAACAATCTAACAATAGCCAGAGGGGAGCAGGGACAGGACAGTGGGGAGAAGGGTTTTCAGGAACTACTATAAAGGACACATGGATAAAACCAAGGGGAAGGGTGGAAGCAAAGGAGGGAAGTGCGTTTGGCTGGGGTGTGGGGGGAGTAGTGGGGAGAAAATGAAGATAACTATAATTGAACAACAATAAAGTAATAAAAAATCCCATCAGAAATGAAAGATACATTAGTTGAAATAAGGAACAATTTACAGGGAATCAACAGTAGAGTGGATGAAGCCAAGAATCAAATCAGTGAGTAAGCAAATCAAATCATAAGGAAGCAAAAAATAACCAATCAGAACAGCAAGAAGAAAAAAGAACCCCCCAAAATAAGGATAATGTAAGGAGACTCTGTGTACCAATATTTGCATCTTGGGGTTGCCAGAAAGAGAAGAGAGCAAGAAATTGGAAATCTATTTGAAAAAAATAATGATAGAAAACTTCTCTAACCTGGTAAAGGAAATAGACAAACAAGTCCAGGAAATGCAGAAAATCCCAAACAAGATGAACCCAAAAGGCCCACACTAAGACACATCATAATTAACATGCCAAAGGTTAAAGACAGAGAATCTTAAAAGCAGCAAGAGAAAAACAGTTAGTTACCTACAAGGGAGCTTCCATAAGACTGTCAGCTGATTTCTCAAAAGAAACTTTGAAGGTTAGAAGGGATTGGCCAGAAATATTCAAAGTGATGAAAAACAAGGACCTACAACCAAGATTACTCTACCAGAAAAACTATCATTTAGAATATAAGGACAGATGAAGTGCTTCCCAGACAAGAAAAAGCTAAAGGAGTTCATCACCACCAAACCAGTATTACATGAAATGTTAAAGGGTCTTCTTTAAGGAGAAGATAAAAAATATGAACAATAAAATGGCAATAAATACATATCAATCAACAACTGATTCTAAAAAAACAAACAAACACACAGAACATAAACAGAATCATAGATACAGAGAACATTTTGATGGATGCCAGATGGGAGGGAGCATCAGGGGGATGGGTGAAAAAGGTGAAGCGATCAAGAAGTACAAATAGGTAGTTACAGAATAGTCATGGGGATGTAAAGTACACAAGGAATAGAGTAGCCAAAGACCATATATGCATGACTCATGGACATGGACAATGGTGTGGTGATTGTCTCAGGGAGTATGGAGGAGGCTGAGTGAAGGGGATCCAATGGGGGAAAACAGTAGTAGCATAAACAATAAAATATAATTGATAAGAAAAGAAGTATTCATGATCTTTGTAGAATAGATGTTGAGGATCTAGGGGAGGCAATTTCTTTAAGGGGAAAATTATACCCATTTAATAAAGCTCTATGAGGAAAAAGCATGTAGACATCATTTTTTTAAACTTCAGTTATTTGATGTGGTTCAAGAAATAGTTTTTTTTTTTTTTTAAGTTACTATTATGATTCTAGGACAAAGCTAATCCTTTTTATTGGGGAGGTGAGATGTTTTTTAAAATTGGTTTTGAATAGGTTGTGAACTTGTTCTACCCCCAAGTACCTGTTGTATAGAGAACAGGCCTACTAGTATCATTGGCTAATTTCTGTGCTAAGTGCCATGAGTGACAGGTTGGGCAGGGCATAACTTCCAAGGATGGAGAGGAAGTATCAGAATCTCCATGGATCATGTGTAGTTTTAAAAAGTCCCAGTAATTCTGAGACCCTTTTCCCTGAAGGATGATTTTGCCCAACAAGGCCTGCCCCCGGCTCCATTTCCAGCCTATCATCCTAAGCATCACTGGTTAAAGAAAAAGAAACAAATCCAAATTCAGGAATTAGTTTGAATAAAATATATTTAGAGTGAAAATATGTAACAGTGAGATTCCTCAGGGATCAACAGGATGCCCCAACTTAGTCAACATTTTCTAACAATGAGAATATGTAATGAAAATTCCAAGTTTGTAAATTATGCCACAAGAAGTTTGAAAACATGCAATTCCTGACTCTTTAGTCAGAGACACTGACCTCTTTTCCCTCAGATTGTCAAATGAAAAAATGACAACAGCCAATAAAACAATAACTGTTTGATGTGAATAAATCAAAATTATATCTATTTTTTGTCAGACTGGCAAAAAATATATGCTTTTTGGTATGCTGCAGAATTTTAGTAATTAGTTTATGCATGCCATGAGATGAAAAAGACTGAAAATTACTGAAATAAGCTAATGATGATAAAATGCTGATAGAACACATGTATACAGATAAGCAGACAACTGGCAGATGGTTTGATTGTAATATATTTTGTGATAATATTCAAATTATTTTTATCAGATAAAGGGTTCTGAACAGTAACTTCCTCACAAAAAAAGGCACCGAGAAATCACTTTGGATGTCTCCCTAAAGATATCATCTTAGTATGCAGATGCAGCCAAAAGACCAATAAAGCAGTGGGCATTATCAGAAAGAAAGTAGGACACAGCACAGAATGGATTATGATAGTTCTGTGTAAACAACATGGTCTAGCTACCTCTGGAATACAGATGCTATCCTTTTGCTTACCATTAATAAAAACTACACTCATACAATGGAAGCATCCTGGAATTAGAATGAATGAATGGTGTAACACATACATGACAAAGGATAAAATTGTGGGCTATCATCTAGAATAATAAATGTTTATTAAGGTGAACATTAAGATGGACTATATTCAATGTCTATAAAATCATAACAATATATATAATAAGAGACCTTTTTAGTCAATTCATAAAATATTAGAACTAGCATGTACTTCTTAAAGTCTAGCACATTATGCTAGAAACAAGACAGATAAATATTCTATTAGACAGATAATAGATAAATGTGCTCTATTCTATACAAATAAAACTTACGGAAATTGTTATTCATACACGTGTTGCATGCTACAAGTATAAACAGGTTCAAGAGAGGTTTAGCCAAAATCAAAAACAAATAAACAAACCTACAACTGGTTAGTAAACTAGAGATGTTTGGGTTCTCTCAACTCTTTGAGTGGGTGTCATGAAATATAATCTAAGATGAACTATTGTTTAAATTAACCATGATGTTCTGTGCTACCATCTAATTAGATAAACTCCAAAAACATCATGAAAATTAGGAGGAAATTTAACAAATATTTCTGATTAATTTATCTTTTAACCTTAGTTCTTTTGATGTTTAGTATGTTAAATACTCATTAATTCCTTAATTCTGGAATAATTACTAACTTTCATTTGCTGATTTTTTTAAACTTATTTTTATTGTTGTTCAATTATAGTTGGTCCCCATTTTCCCCCATTACCTTCCCCTGCCCTATCCAACCCCCACCTCCCACCTTCAATCCTCCCCACTACCCATGTCTTTGTCCATGGGCCCTTTATACATGTTCCTTGATGACCCTTCCCTCCTTTTCCCTGTTACCCACCTCCCTCTCCCCTCTGATTTTTAATATGACACACTATTAAACACACTAGTTAACATGGCATTTATGCATCATTCTATCTACTTCAGCATTTAATGAGGGTAGGCCAAGTATGCTAAGCTAGGGATTTGTAGAAGTATAAGGCAGTCTTCCTAAATAGCTTATAATTTACATGAGAAAATTGGCTAAAATTATGAATAACAGAAGAATTGAGGAGGGTGCTAATTCATAGTGTAATAGTCTGGTCTTAGAGTAAAAGAGATGATGACAGATTAGAAAACTAGGTAAAACAGTATGAAGAAATTTAAATTTAAGTTTGGCTTTGAAAGGAAAGTGTCACTCAAGCAAATAAAAGCTACTAAAATACTGATTCCTAAGCCTCACCTTTGACTTACCAGATCCAACTTTCTGAGGAGTTGGCATTGGGCATTTAAAAATTTTTAAAGAGTTCATCACGTGATTCCATGGAGCCAGTCCATGAGGTAATTCTTGAGAAATACTGAAATAGAGATTTTATGTATTTATAGGAACTGGTGAACAGAAGCAGGAGAAGTGCCTAGCAATATGTATAGGAAAGGAAGACAACAAGCAAACCAATTTATTTGGGGCCAAAGGCTTATGCAAGTTATAGAGGAACAACGGGAGAAAATTGTAAAAGTAAGCTGCAGTTTACTTTTCAAAGCCCCCAATCTGAGATCTGAGACTGGGGGCTTTGAATTCCAAGTAAAATATTTTGTTTACTTTTAAGAGAGTGCACCATTGAAAGTTCTGGGATATTTGGAGTAGAAGAGTAATAGTTATAACTTATCCTTCACGAATACATAAAGGGTAAATATAAAGTCAGAGAGGCTGAGAGCAGGGGTCTAGTTAAGAAACTAATCATTGTCGAGGCACAAATAATGAAGGCCTGGGCTAACATGGGGACGACAGAAGCAGAAGAAAAGTGCCAGATGCTCATTTGGTAACACAGAAAGGGTATCTGGATCTTCTAAATATTTTAATACGTTAACACCTGGGTAAACCCAGATATTTTCCTTACTTCCTCTATTTCTTTTCACTTTCAATTCTATGAAAATTGTAACCACTCTGCATTAGAACTCATTGTTTACACTTTGAGCAAAGAATGTGTGCCTAAAAATTCCAAAGACAGCCAAGGGCCAAAATGGCTTTAAATTATGATTTAATCTTTTTTCCCCCGAATCATTTTTAATGATATAAATCCATTGTTTTTTGCTATATTCTTTAAAAAAATTTTATTGATACTCAGGTACAGTTGTCTCCATTTCTGCCCACCCCCCACCCCAGCCATCCCCACTTCCCACACTTGATCATACCTCACTTTGGTTTTGTCCATGCTTTAATTTTTCAATGCTGATTACCAGCATGATCTGAAACAAAAGTACTTTGAATTATCTTATATTTAGAATTGCTTGAGTGGCAGAACATTCACATAAAAGTTAAGAAGAGAAACAGGTATTTTGTTCTTTTTGAAGCAATTGTGTGAATGGGATGACAAATTGAACTAACAAGCAAAACAGAAACAGACTCATAGCTGGAGCAAAGGTGACAGCTAATTGGGGGTGGGAGAGGGGTTAGGGGATGGAGGGATTGAGCAAAAAAGAAAAAGGACTCATGGACATGGACAACAGTGTGGTGATTGCTGGGGGGAGGGGAGTATAAGGTGACTAAATGGTAATAGAAAGAAAAAACAATAAAGATTAAACTAAAACAATAAAATGAAAAAAGAGAAACAGGAAAGATTACAGTAAATATCTACCAGACAGCAAAACTTTTCAGTACATATTAATAATTAAAATGATTAATTATTAATTGTTAATAAAGTGGATGTGTGGTTTATCTTCTAAGCTGGTGTTTCTATAACTTAGATGAAACCTCAGAAGTCTTGACTCCCAGAGCTAGCTGTAAGCAATATGTTAATGAAAGTTTCCACATCTTCTTCCTTTTATGACCATTTTCTGCTTTCAGTCTCATTCTTGGTGCCCTTGTGCTCATTCCTTCTAGCAAGTCCAATTTTGCTCTCAGAGAAGATACAGTCACCTACACCATAGTATGAGTCTAGGTCTATGCATTAACTCTCCCAGGTGCATTTGTATTTTGAACCTTATCCTTAATGCTATGTAAAGAAAAGTTTGGTTTCCTACTGAAGACATTTTAAGCTTTAGGAAAACCCAGAACATGAGAGAGATTTTTCTAGGTGGTGGGATTACAGTATCCATTTCTATTCTGATAATATTGGAGCCATTTTTAGAACATAGCAAAGATTGTATTTAGCGGGTGTAAATACTCAACATGATCAGATACAGAATTCTTTTAGAATAAAAGTTTAGAACTTATAGTGAGTACAGAACAAACAAAAGAGTATTTCCTCCTGTCTGGTTTAGGGAACATGATTTCTCAGTACAAAACTGGTCCCCTTGTGTTACAGGGAGGCCATAAAAGATAAGGAAAAAGTTAGTGAATTGATATAGGAATTTAATTCTGTGCAATACAGTTCAACAATGTTCCCATGACATTCTTCAGTAGTACACCACTGGAATTATCCTATTTATTGCACAACAGAGTAGTTTGCTTTTAATTCTGGCATGGTTTTTACTCTGCTGACACAAGCTGTTGCAACTTAAATTCTTTCAAAAGAAAACACTATCATCACTGTACCACATGTTACGTGCTTTCTGAAGATTATCTAATGTTTTATTTATTTTCTTAATAAATCTCTGACTGGATGACATGATTCTTTTTAGTTAACATGACAAGTCCTTTACGTAGTTTCTGACACAATTAAAGAATAGATACAGGACCCGTAAGAGCTGTAATTGATTCACGCCCCACCAACGAAGATGGTGTGGAATGGGTTCTCTGTTTCGGGACATTGCAGTTATGTTTGATACCAGCAATTACGCAATCATTTGCAACTGTTTTCAGTTTCATCTGACTTGATGGGAATTACACTTTCTGGGTCTCTGTAATAATTGATCTACTGTGTTTCTTTCTTGCTGGCTTTACAGAGCATGCCATTTTTAGGGCAATGTGATCCGAAGACAGGATCAGTGTTATCAACCATATGTATCAATTGTGCTGTCTTACAATGGTGGGTTCTAGGGCTCATAGGAAAAAGTAAGAGAACCTGGATCCTGCCAAAGGAAACTACCTCTGTATACAAAGTCTTCTGTGTCACCTACTCCAAGTCGAAGTCAATAAAGAAATGCGGGGAACCTGAACTCGCTTCTTTTTCAACTCCAATACCAAATCGTTGCCTCCAGGCAGCAAATTCAGCACGTGTGCAGACTACTCACCTAGTGAGAAAAGAGCTTTGTCTCCCACGTTAGATAGTCACTCGGCTAACTTGAGGAACAAATTGAATTCAACCTAAGACAATTTGGTGTGTTTGTCTGTTCCACTATTACTTTTGAGGAAGCAAACTTTGAAAACACACACACATCACTACAGGTCCCCACTTGTTTCAGGTTGACACTCGGAGGCGAAACACCAGTAGCTGCGCCTTCTCAACTGAACATATCTTATGTGATTTTGACATTTTGATAAAACTTGGTTCACAGCAGAAGTTGCTTACAAGAAAATAAATGACTCATAAACCCTCTTAAAAATAAATTTAAGAATAAAACAAGTTTAAAATAGTATATGAGCCATTTATTTTCTTACAAGCAATTTATCTACATTGGTTGGTTTAAGATTTGTGTTACTCTGCTTTCAAACATACTTGCTTTAAAGAATCTTTCGTGGTTTGAGATAAATACATCATTCATTTCACTGAGTACTGGCTACATACAAAACTGCTACTTTCAGAAACACTCTTATAACTAAATGTAATTCTACTTCTTTTTGAAGTGTGTGGAACATTTAAGTTAATCATCAAAATAGTTTATATTTAATTCTAATAAATTATATATGACTTATAACCTTTTATTTCATTCTAAAAATCTCAGACCAACAAATCATTTGGCTTTTAATGCACAACAATTTCTATTCCCTTTCTTAGAATCAGAACAGTAAAGATTACTTTGTTTTTATAGGCAAGGCCAAAATAGTGACTTATGGATTAAATTATTGGGTGTCACTACGAATTCAATAGACTAGTTACTTAAATACTCTGATTTTACTAACCAGCAGAATAAAAGTACTTGAGGACCTTATTTATAACACTAAGTGGCATCAGTGATTAAACTCACTGTAATTACAGAGATCTTGGTCACAACTAAGCTATACCTTTAAAAGTGGTTGAAATAGCAATAATATAATAGAGAAGTTAATAGCTATAATATACTGCTATTAGCTTTCAATAGTTTATGACTCTGGGAAGACATAATAATAAGCAAATAGAAAATGAGGTACAATGCTAAGGAGAGAGAACCTGAGGAACTATCTATCCACATCCCACCAAAGAATTCTCACTTCCATGGTATAATGGAAGTGTTCAATGACTCCATTTAACAACAGAGGAAGGTGTTAAATAGAAATGGTAATTATGCTTCAATTATGCCTTAACATCGCTCATGCTTGTAAAGCTTAAGCCCTGCATATATGCATAGTCAAACTGAGACATTCTGATTTGCCTCATCTTTTGAAACCTCAGTACCACGATCAGAGCATGGGAAACTGAAACTCCAGGATGTGACTGCAGCTTTAAGAGGGAGGCAGGCGTGTGGAGACTTTGAGTGACACCTACACACATTCCTCTTGTAACATTGGGAACACGGGGAACGCTGAGTAAATATTCAATATTAAAAAATCAAAACCACTAACATTATCACCATATTTATAGAAGTCTGATATCTTCTGATTTTTTTTGGTCCTATGCAAAATGACTTTTTCTTGCTAGCAAACAATTCCATTAATGCTATACATCAGGCACCACGAGAATTTTATTGTGAATTTAGATCACAGAGTGATTTGCTCTTGCCAAACTTAGGAACAGGATGCAGAAAACTGCCATCAAGCTCAGTATCTTCATAAGACACACACACAGTATTGGTTCCACCCCCAACAAAAATAGCATCCCGCTAGCTTTTTTTCAGGCCATTCTCAAAATCCACTGAATTTGAAACGATCCTTGACTTCTCCAGCTCCTTACCCTATGCCTTAGCCAAAACACCCACCAGGCCTATTTGTTGAGGAGATGGACAAAACAAGAGAATGAGCAAAGGGATAGAAATAATTTGAATCATTGCTGTTAAGTATATGTTGAGTTTTGCATTCTACCACCGTATTTGCTGAAAGAAGGTAGGTTTGACATCAAGGTGGTTCATACAGGGTTATGCTTCACTTCCTAGAAGAATAATAGAATATAGAGGCAGTGACAAGGGTACTACCCAGAAAACTGAAAGAAATGCTTCTAGGAACTTAGCAACTTGTGGGAAAAAATTCCAGGATGTCAGGACACCAAGGGAACCATTTGGAGTGACCTGCGATGTATCTGCTGTGTTTGTCCTTGTGTCTGTAATGGTCACCAATCATGTGTAATATAAATAACCTATTTTTCTTGGCTGTTTGTGAAAGTGAAAAGGTTTAAAATATTCTCTTCTATGCTTCAGCTTATTAGAGAAGGTAAGCATCTTAAAGGGGATAAGAAAACTAATTTAGGAAGGAAGCCAAGAAGAAAACACATCTAAAGAGGCTAATGAATCCAAACTATCATTAAGAAAATAGCCAATGAAATAAGCATCTGGAGAACTGACAACTCTGCTCCGCAGAAATATCTGGGAGTTTCCAGGCTCCATTCGGCTCACTCTGCCACTGTCACCCTGTCCCCACAATCTAAGTTAGCATCCCTACTCCAGCAGGAAGGTGGAATAAAAGAAGAAAAAGTGGGAACAAAGAGCTCCTGCCGGCTACCTCTTACAGAAGATTGCTGAGGTTTGCTATGGGACACTTCACATGTCCCATCAGCTAGAATTCGGTCACGTGGCCACACCAGACTGAAGGGAGACTGGGAAATATAATGTTTATTTTGTGCAGCCAGCTAATAATTCTATTGCTGGGGAAGAAGAGGAGAATGGAAACTGGAGAACAATGAACAGTCTTTGCTCACAAATTTGGGGAGAAAAATGCCTTGTATGATTTAATGAAAAAATGAGTAACATATGAATGACATTCTGTTGTCATAAGCTTGAAGATTTTAGGATTGCAGATACCACCAAAGAGAGAATAGAAAGCCCTCTATGTCTCCTGAGAAAAAGGGCATGATCAAATTGTACAATTTCAAATGGTATAAAAAAAGCACAGAATTCAGTGGTTAATAGTAGATGGAAAAGAAATACATTGTATATTAGAGATAAAGACATCCATCAAATCTGCCAAAACAAATGAAAGAAATAGCTAAGTTGGGTCCCTTAATTTTCTAATATACTCATGTATCATGTAATTATAATGTATTCCCTGTCAATTAACACAGCATTTGAGGTGGCTGAATTAAAATTTAAATAATTGTGAGTCAGGAATAGTAAATAATAGAAAGAAATATAAAGATCTGAACTTCAGTGAAAAAAATGAGTTGCATGACAAAAAATAAAAAAAAACATACGAGATGTAGTTTATTCACATGAATGAAGTCCTGGGCATTCTGGCACCTTAATATAAGCCACCAGTATGCTTCTGAAATACCATATTTTGCCATGTATAATGTGTACTTTTTTGCCCAAATTTTTGAGGGAAAAATAAGGATGCACATTACACATAGGTATAATGATTACATACCATGGGTATAATAATGGGTACAATAATCCTATGTGTAATGCACACAAAAACGTGGGAACACATTATACATGGCAAAAATATGGTAGTTAATATATTAGATTGAATTAAGAAATTTAACTCACTCCTTCTCAAGAAATTATATGTGTACTAACCATAAGTTTTCAAGGTGTTCGGGGATTAATTTAACTAAAGGCATAAAAGAATCTTTTTCAACTTCCATATAGTTTTAAAAAAATCAATTATATATTTTTCCAGCTTTATCAGATATAAAGCTTAGTGATTACAGAGGAGATAAATTTGCTCATAATCTACTTTACTCATCCTTAGTTTTTTCCTTCCATTATTTAATCAAATCATGATTGTTTTCACTATTACATAAATATTTTCATTCATTGTCATATGCTGTTAAATTTATAACCCTAACAGGCACACTTTTTATTATATCAAAACTCTAAAATAATTTAGTGATTGAAAATATTTTTTAAAATGATGGAGAAATCACAAGACTGTGGCTTATGTCTGTATTAAAGAAAATAATGAACAATATTCTGTCTTAGACTACCTAGATCTAGATCTATCGGTTTGGCTCTTGCTGGGAAGCCGGTGTTAAGTAAATAACATAGTTGGTAAAGAGTCTGGAATCCATGCTGAATGAGGCAGGGCTGGGGAAACTACAGAAGCTTTGCTTGATGACATGTGGGGCCAGTATCTTCATCTCTTTGAAGGGCTTTTATGTGGAAAAGGCATTGATTTATTTTATACACACACACATATTCAGTAACATCTAGGATCAGAGCAACCTATGAATATAATGAGTCACTTCAAAATTGGTGATGTACAATAAATTAGTGTGGGTATGTAACAGATCAATCAATTGGAAAAAACCAGACAGCCAATATAAGAGAAAAAACAGGCATTGCATCAGTAAAAAAAAGTAGAATATTTAATAAATAATGTTGGAAAACTAGCTAGCTATTTTCAGGAATAAAATATCAGTTTAGAATTTCATTTCACACCATATCCCAAATTAACTGCACGGGAATTTAAAAGATATACTTAAAATTAAAACTATAGAAGCTGGAATAAAATGTATTTCCAGTGAAATGAGCAAAGATTTTTTAGCATAAAAATAATATAATAAATTAGCAAAAATGATCTACAGATACAGTTACACAAAATTAATCATTCTTCAGAGTAGTGCAGGGATAGATGAACAGCAAGGATTGGGGATAGAACAAGAGATATCAAGTGTGCCAAAAGACACACAGAAGAAAGTTATGCTTATTAAACAAAACTCTTGGATTTAGCACTTAGGAGGTCATTGGTGACCCTGAAGAGAGAATGCCAATAAAGAGATTAGAAGTTAGAATACAAGAGTTAAATTGAGAAAAACTGAGCTTTACTCTATCCATTAAAGAAGTGTGGTGCTAGTAAAAAGGAAGTGGGGTAGCCTTTTAAAAAGATTTTAGTGTTAAGAGCAGGAGCATCCTATTCAACTGGCCCATAGAGAGATCCTAGAGCCTATGAAAACTTCAAGGTCTTACAAGTGTACATTAAAACCTTAAAATTTGATATTGGCAATAAAATTTGAAAAGAAAATTAAAACAGAGATGAGAAAATATTTAACATGTAAAATTTATCTTTTTTCATAATATTTGAAAATAATTTGATAATATATTTTCACTTTGTAAGAATTCCTCAGAATGCCCAGTATTTACAGAAAAATATATAGCTAATGGTGAATTCAATAAATTCCTTTAGGCCAAATAATTTCAAAAGAAAGTTTATCTAAAACTTTGAAATAATTATAAAACATTGTATCTAATGAGAAATACGTGTGCATTTTAATGTTTGACCTGTGTAGCGTGGTCTCAGGAAATAACAGTGCCTAGTGTCTATGAAGTCTTAGAACAGCCCTGATAAAGAGTGAAAATTGGGAAGTGGATTTCTGTAGTTAAAAAGCAAAGAAGAGAAGGACTGAAGATGTCCAAGAGAAACGAGGAGGAGACAGAATCCACAGTCTGCTGTTCTTTGAGGGCAGTTCTTTTGAACTTAAAATGGCAAACACACATACACAATAATAACTAGAGCAATTGCATGCAAGGTGTGTAAAAAATACAACACTGATACAAGGTTTTAATAAGTTAAAAATACAGCACATATTTAGAAAAATTGTTTGCTATCCCTGTAAGTCAGTGTGCAAAAATCATAGCTTATTCTTTAATTAAAACCATACTAATGTTAAACTAGTAACCAAGCTGACCAAACATGAATGTTTTACATAGTTTACTATTTACTTATGTAATTTAATTACAATATGCAACTTGATACTTTTAAATATCGTTAAGAAATTCTCTAGACATTATGGAGCACATGGAGCATTTCTCTATGCTGTGCCATGGAATTTTAATTTTTAAGCCCATGTATATAGAGAGTTATATAAAATAGCCAAAGACACTCAATTCATAAATATAAGGGCACAATATACGAAGTACAATCAAACTACAACTAAACAGACAAGAAAAATAGAATTAATCTAGAAAAGCTCTTTTCAAACTTTTTATTTTTATTTTTAAGATTTTTTTTATTTATTTATCTTTAGAGGAGAAGGGTAGGAGAGAGGGAGAGGGAGAGAAATATCAATGTACGGTTGCCTCTTGTGTGTCCCATGCTGGGAACTGGCCTGCAACCCAGGCATGTGCCCTGACTGGGAATCGAACCGCGATCCTTTGGTTCGCAGGCCCGTGCTCAATCCACTGAGCTACACCAGCCAGGGCCAAACTTTTTAGTATTGAGACTCCTTTATACTCTTAAAAGCTGTCGAAGATCTCGAAGAGCTTTTTTCATATGGGTTGTAGGTCAATGTGAACATCACCTGACAGCACTGGTATAGGTTTGCATAGTTCTTGTGATGTTCTCATCCTATCTACACTGCACATCCAATTAATTTTCCCAAAACACAATTTATATCCTGACATTTTCAAATTTCAAACTTCCAATGACTCTTCATTGTCTACAAGTAAAAGTTAAAATTCCTTAAATTGACAATAAAGGCCCTAAACAATCGAGCTGTGACTCCTTTTCTGCCTTCTCTTACTACGTAGGTATACTTCCTACTCCAGACAGCTGTAGTTTCAATCTTCTGAACATGAATTTGGAAGCTTTGCCTAAGTGGTCTTACCTACACTTTTCTCTTGCAATTAGCGTGGTGTTCCCACCCTATGTTTCCATTTCACCTGTTTCAACCTTATCCGTCTTTCAAGGTCTCATTCAAGCTTTCTCTGTGCCTCCAATCCTACCTTGATCTCCTAGGATACACAACCCCTCTTTCTTCTGAATTTCTATTGAAGTGATCTCCATCCTATTCTTTTTGGCAATTGGCATATACTGCTGGGTATCATTCATTTCCTTTTTCTGTATGAAGAAAAAATTCTAACTGTATTTTGATATATATTTTATTCATGTCCATATATTACAATTAATCAGATCAGTTTTCTAAAATATGGCTGGACCTCAGCTATTTTTCCACCCCAATGCACCTGAGACATACCACACATGTACAAGTGTAGAAATAGTCTGTATGTAGAATATTTGTATTTCCTACACTTCCCAAAGCATGTTTGCATTATAACCTTACTCCTTATAACTGTCTGTATTTCACAAAGAGAAGTCATCAACTTGGTAGGCAGATCTTATTCCACCACTAAAGACATACTGACAGTAACTAATAACAAACCCCAGATGTACTACATATTTGGGAAAAGAATAAGTCATAAAAATGCCAGTATAAACAGTGTCTCACACACTCAATCATATTAAATTGTTAATTAAAATCTAGACTGTATTTTTAACCAATAGACTGCTTTTAGAACAGTTTCAGATTTACTGAAAATTGAGTTGATAATAGTTCCCATTATACCCCAAACTCCCTTCACAATTTGTCTATTATCAACATCCTGCATTAATGTGGTAAATTTGTTAAAGCCAATGAGCCTGTTATGATACATAGTGTTAATTATGTCCATAGTTTACACTGAAGTTCACTCTTTGCCTTATGTAGTTCTATGAGTTTAGACACGTGCATAAATAGCATCATGTATCCACTATTACAGTATCATGCAAAAGTTTCACTGCCTTAAAAATCCTGTTCTTCACATTTCCATCCCTTCTCACCTTTCCCCAAACCCCTGGCAACCACTGATCTTTTTACTGTTGATGTAGTTTAACCCTTTCCAGAATGTCACACAGTTGAAATCATATAGTGTATAGCTTTTCAGACTGATTTTTCTTTTAGCAATATGCATTTAAGGTTCTTCCATGTATTTTTCTGGCTGGATAGTTCTTTTCCTTGTATTGCTTAAAAATATTCCAAAGTATGGCTTACCACAGTTTGTTTATCCATTCATATACTGAAGAACATTTGTTTGCTTTCAGTTTTGGCAATTATAAATAAACCTCTGCTGTAAACCTTCATGTTCAGGTTTTTGTGTGGACATGAGTTTTCAAATCAATTGGGTAAATGCCCTAGGGCAGGACTGCTGGATTGCATGATAAGAGTATGTTTAGTGTTCTTTATGAAACCACCAAACTGTCTTCCAAAGTGGCTGTACCATTTGCATTTCCACTAACAATGAATGAGAGTTCTGTAAGAACCCTGAAACACCAATCCAAAAGAACCTATGCACCCCAATGTTCATAGCAGCACACTTTACAATAGCCAAGTGCTAGAAGCAACCTAAGTGCCCATCAGTAAATGACTGGATCAAAAAACTTTGGTACATTTACACAATGGAATACTATGCAGCAGAAAGAAAGAAGGAGCTCCTATCCTTTGTGACAGCTTGGATGGGTCTGGAGAGCATTATGCTAAGTGAAATAAGCCAGGAGGTGAAAGACAAATACCATATGGTCTCACCTTTAACTGGAACCTAATCAACAAAACAAAGCAAGCAAAATATAACCAGAGACATTGAAATTAAGAATAGGCTGACAGTAACCAGAGGGGAGGTGGGAGGGGATAATGGGAGGAAGGGTTTCCAGGAACAACTACAAAGGACACACGGACAAAACCAAGAGAGGGCATGGAAGCAAGGGAGGGAGGTGGGGATGGCTGGGGTGGGGGCGGGGGGAGCAGTGGGGGCGGTGGTTAACGCAGACAACTGTAATTGAACAACAGTAAAATAATTTAAAAAATAAAATTCATTCAGGTAAAAAAATAAGTGAATGAGAGTTCTGGTTGTTTTGCATCCTTTTCTACATATGGTGTTGTCAGTTTTTAAGATTGTAGTCATTCTAATAGTTGTACAGTAGTATCTCATTGTTGTTTTAATTTTCAATCCCATAATGACATATGATGTTAAGCAGATTTTCAGACGCTTATTTGCCATTGTATATTTTCTTTCATGGAGTATCTGCTCAGATCTTTTGCCCACTTTTTAACTGGCTTGCTTGTTTTCTTATTGTTAAGTTTTAAGAGTTTTTGTTTTGGATATACTGGCTGTATTTTTTTGTATATACTTTAATGGAATAATAAATGGAATCTATAGCCTTAAATGTAATATAAATATACAAGGGTTAAGATTTCCCACTCAACAATCCAAGCTTGAGAGAAAAATCACAAGTTATTTAACATTAAAATTTTTTTTTCTTTGTTGATACCAATTCTTAGTTGATGTGCCCAGGAAAGTATATTTAAAATGGTCAAGGACACCCCCAGCTGGTGTTGCTCAGTGGATTGAGAGCCTGCCTGCAAACCAAAGGGTCACTGGTTCGATTCCCAGTCAGGGCACATGCCTGGGTTGTTGGCCAGGTCCCCAGTAGGGGGCATGCAAGAGGCAACCACACAATGATGTTTCTTTTCCTCTCTCCTTCCCCTCTGTCTAAAAATAAATAAAATCTTTAAAAAATAAAAAATTTTAAAAATAAAATGGTTAAGGACAAATTTCAATGTTCTGATTGGCCTAATAACCATTAAACAATTGCTTCCACTTATTTTCAACTTTAAAATTATTTTTAATTATCATGCTAGCACATATATATTAATATGTACCCCTTCCAAACTTTTAAACATAAAGCTTAAAAGGTTCAGGGAAAAGAAATGTTCAAGGAACTGGGGTGGAGTGACTTCTGTGTGATGAGATATGAAAATTTTTTTTCTGCTATCAATTCATGAAAAGACATGGAGAAACCTTAAATGCATATGACTAAGTGAGAGAAGTCATTCTAAAAAGGCTACATACTGTATGTTTCCAACTTTATAACATCCTGGAAAAAGCAAAACTATGGAGACAGTAAAAGATAGTGGTTGCCTGGGTTGGGTGTGAGGAGAGGGATGAAGAGGCAGAGCACTGAAGATGTTTAGGGCAATAAAATTACTCTGTATGATACAATAATGACAGGTACATGTCCAAACCAATAGAATCTATACCACCAAGAGTAAACCATAATGTAAATGATAGGCTCTGGGTGATAGTGATGCGGCAGTGCAGGTGCATCAACTGTAACAAGTGTACCCTCTGGGGAGGACTGCTGACAATGGGGGGGGCTGTGCATGTGTGGGGCCAGGGGCTGTGTGGGAGGTCTCTGTACCTTCCCCTCAGTTTTGTTGTGAATCTAAAATAAAATTATTAATAAAATAAAAAAAATTTAAATCAGGAACATTAAAACACTTTAGAATCATAAATCATGTTGGTAGTAAGAATAAAGAACTGGCATTAATTTTTGAAATAAATTAGGGGAACACCTTAAATTCTGGAAACAGATGCTGGATAGCTGTTTAAAAAAGTAATAGGGAGGTATATACCAAGTTTCCTCATTGCAAGTGTGACTCAGGTTTAAAAAATAAATAAGTAAAATGGTTTAGGTAAACTCATATGACTTTAACAGAAATTAATCACAGAAAGAAATTCAGGACAATCATTTTGGGCATTTTCCCTAGTTTGTACTGGTGACATCCTAAGTAATGAATTGATACTATGGTTGACAATATTGTTAACGAAAGTACTGTTAAAAAAATTAAAGGTCAATTTACTTGACATGTTGTCTCATTTTTTGTGCTCTGCTATGTGAGATGATCTTTTTCTTTTATCTATTTATTTTTTGAACTTCATCATTGTGCTACCACAGTCATTAACAACTTGATGCACACATGCAATATGCCTTTCATCTTTGGAAACAAATTTATTATGTTCTTTATACACATAATCTTCTCTTAAATATAAATCCAGACCAACAAAAAAAGACAAACTTTTATAAGGCAAGGATATACAGTAGAGCAAAAAACATGTACAATTAACTTACTTGGTTGAATAGCTAACTTAATATTGGCATGCTATTTATTTTTATATTGTATTTTCTGAGCGACTGCCTGGCTTGTGGTTTGGAGGGCAGGATACCATAAGCTTACTTAGTGAATTCTGCAGGTCTTTGATGTGTAGGAACATCACTTCCCCATTCTGTACTTGAACTTTCATTTTTTCATTCTGGGTTTTCTTGAATAAAAGAGGGGGAACGGACTAGAAAGTCAGGGTTGAAAGGTTATTGATTCTGCCAACACTGCTTAATGCTCTTCTAGGCATTCTAGTTTTAAATCTGTTGATTTCCTAGTGAAAGATATTTTTTAAATACATCAAACAATCAAGAACATTCCTGAATCAGGAACCTCATCATTTTCAAGTCTATTGTAATGCCAGTTAAGGGTAGAATCTTTAAAGATTGAACCTTTTCATATGCCTATTTGCCATCTGTGTATCTATTTTGATAAGCTATTGGTTCAGATAGCTCCCTTTTGAACTGGGTTGTTAAAAACCTGAAGTTCTTTGATAGCCTGAACCCTAATATGTGGAGGGGTATGATTAGCAATGTTCATCACTTACTAAGTGGTGACACTTATCAGAGGGCAATAAAGATAAAACGAGCAATGGACAGGCAAGGGACAGAGGCCAAAAGGGTTTGAAAGTGGGACAATATGAACATATTGTCATGACTGGACCCGAAAGGAAAGCTGTCTACATCTCATAATTAGCAATGCCTTTATCAACAGTTATATTGTCTGGACAGCTGGCCGATAAAGTCAAGTCAGCAAGCATTATAGATTCGATTCCCTAATTACAACGTAGTATGAAAGACATCCTAAGCCTATTTATCAATACTCTTCTTTCTATCTAAGAAAAATATATAATATTGAATAAAGGGAGGAAAAGCAGGAGTAAATGGACTTGAAAATAAAGAAAACATTGACTTCATATCATTTTACAGTGGTGCAATCTTTAGAAACCAACTATTCCATATGTCTTTAAATAGACGGATTTACTCAATTTTGAAGGTATTGCAAATATGAGCATGTTAAATCAGTGAATTTCTTCAGTATGATTCATTATATTAGTACACATTTAACCTAATCAGACTCTGTGGCATAGTAAATTATTTCATGTTGGTACTCCTTCAATGAACACAAAGAAGAGCCAGTCACCAGAGAGAGCACTCCAAGAGGGCTGGCTTGTCTCTGAACCAACCTGGCACCAAACTGGCTCTCAGTGAGGATTTGCTAAATGCTGCACAAATGCATCAGCATCATAGCCTTCATATGTTTGCAAACGATTGCTATAATTTCCCTTAGCCTCCTCTTCAGGGCTGCATTTTCCAAAACATTTTTTTTCTCTTACACTTAAGGTATATTTACAGATGTGTTTGGTGCTTATATTAGATTTTTAACTTCTGGAATTCAGAAACCAGGGCTATTTTTCTTAATTTGTACCCTAAAATTACAGTACAGTACTACACATTCTGACAATGTTTCATAAACACTTAAAAAGATTAATATCGATTTTTTTGCATTTTCTTTGTAGACCCTTATTCTAGATGGGCAGCTGCAGAATGCTCATCTGGAGCCCTGACAAGGGCCAAGTGTAGGAGACTGGAAAATGGCTTCTGTACAGAGCACATGTGTGCGGCAGATGACAAAAATTAGCTAGGCTGCATCAATCCCAGTGAAAGGGGTAACAATTTTATCCTCTAAATAGGAAAACTGAAGTGAAAAGAATAAGTAAGAGAATAAAGTAAAGGCATGGAGTAAAACATCAGGTTTTCCTTTAATTAAATGAATATCTTAGGAAACAGTTTTTGGAGTTTCAATTTGTGCAGATAATTTTCATTTGGAATTTTCTTTGTATTGTGCAAGGCACAGGAAAAAGAATGTCCCTTGTTTGAGTCTTCATGTTGAAAGTATCATTAACAGCAATTACATAAAAAAGTTCACTAAACTTTTAATCAATAAAAATCAATTTAAAAAGTTCTTAAGGTTTTACTGTATTTAGTATGAGCCATTAAAATATAGCACACAAGTAAAAGATATACAATAAAAATAATAGGTTAACAATCTTGTGGTAACTATAATGCATGTTTTGTAAAACTAATTTCAACAAAGATGAAACAGTCAATTGAAAAGGTATAGATTTATAAAATAACATATGAGGAGGATTCATAATTTGGTTTTAAGTTATCTTTTCATGTATCAAAAAACTGACTATTAATTTTTTTGAAGGCTAGGCTCTGTTTACCATCATTTACAATTGCTTTAACTGGATTTTTATTCAATTTCAGTATATTCAAGAGATAATCTGTAAGCACTAATTTTTAAGACAAAGTTTAAGTAGAAAAGTTAAGATGTTAGCTTATTATATATTTTTATAGTATTATATAATGATTAAGAGACAGACCATCTGGGTTCAAATACTACTTCTGCCACTTACCAGCTAAGAGAATTGGAGCAAATTACTAACTTCTCTATGTCTAAGTTTCTTGATCTGTAAACTGGGTATAACAAGAGCACATGTCTCCACAGTCTTGGTGATAAGTAGATGTGTTAACACATAAACACTGGAACAATTCTTAGCATGTGCTATGAGTTCACTAAACCTTAGCTATTATTGTTATTGTTATTATTCTTGTAAATTAGAAATGCACAAAGCCGAAAGGGGTAGGATCAAGGGTGGGAGGTGGGGATGAGTGGGGTGGGAGGATGGAGACACTGTACTTGAACAACAATAAAAATTAATTAATTAATTTAAAAAAGAAATGTGACTCTAGAGAAGAAAAAGCTAAACTCAAATATGTAACTATTTACTTCAATCCAGATATAGTTTTCCACAAAATAAAAATCAGTAGTTTGCACATACTTAATAAGAACTTGTAATCTGGAGTTTGTATGCATGTGTTAAAGGGGGCTCAAGCAAATTAAATAATCACATTAATAACAACTTCCTAATAAGACAGAAATAAAGACAACTGGTCATTCTTGTATAACCTGCAAAGCTGAATGAATAACTGACATATCTTTCTGTGATTCCTTGCAGATATCATGGAAATCAGGACAGTGGAGGTTGGAATTGTGGCAATCAAAGGGGTGGAGAGTGAATATTTTCTTGCAATGAACAAGGAAGGGAAACTCTATGCAAAGGTACTAATAATTGATAGCTTAGCCTTAATTTTTCAAACTCATTTTTATCAAGAACATCTTTCCTTTCTGAAGAGTAAAAATGGAGTTAATTTCTCTCTAACCATATAATTTAATGATTTCATTATAATATTTTATACTCAAGCATTAAGAAAAATGCTTTTTGAGTGAGTGGACAAATTGCTTAGCTCTCTGGACTTTGGTTTCTTCATCTGTAAATTGAGTTAAACTAATCTGTAAGGATTCTTCCAGTTCTAACATTCCAAGAGCAATTTAGATAAAATCTAAAATCTAAAATTTCTGTCTATTAGTAGTAAAGCCCTTTTTGTTAAAGTTTACCCAATTTGCACATTGCTGACATAAAAATTCTTGGGAAAAAATTCAAAAGTTTGTTTATCAACATCAATCTCAAAATCATGGACTTTGAACTGCAAGCATTCCCATTGTTTCCACTTTATTACAATGTGAAACATGTAACAGTTCATCCCACCACAGAAAAAAATTGACTGTCCTTTGTATTCCCACAGCTAGGCACAATACCTGGCACAAACTAATTACATAAAAATATAGGTTTAACTAAAGGAATGAACGAGTAGTTGGATGGGTGAACAAATAAATTAACTTTTCATTTTCCATCACTACTGCAGGCAGTGTAGAAAATGAAGAATGGTTGTGAAATACCTCTTTCAGCTGAGGGAGGCAGAAGCTGTGCTAATTATATCCAAGTCTCAGTGGTCAGGGATTGAGTGACTTGGGCATAGTAACATGAGAGCTGCTAATTAAGGGGAAATAGCTCTTAATATTAAAGAACAGTAGCAACTGACTGCCAAAAGCCACATGTTTGGAAATCTGTTGCATAACCAAATGTGTATCATTTTATCTTTAAAAAAACCATTAAGATGTCACTTATTTTTGCAAATAGCGAACCTACATCTAATGAACTTCATTACACCCACCTCATATATGTTTTAGTTCTACTAAATATTACTGCTTCCTCTTTGTTTAATTGAGTCCCTCTAAAAATCATTTGGATAATGTCATTTGTTTGTTGTTTTAACAGAAAGAATGCAATGAAGATTGCAACTTCAAAGAATTAATTCTGGAAAACCATTACAACACATATGCATCAGCTAAATGGACACATGGTGGAGGAGAAATGTTTGTTGCCTTAAATCAAAAGGGGGTTCCTGTAAGAGGGAGAAAAACGAAGAAAGAACAAAAAACAGCTCACTTTCTTCCTATGGCAATAACCTAATCATATATGGTATATAAGAAACCAGTTCCAGCAGGGAGATTTCTTTAAGTGGACTGTTTTCTTTTCTCTTTCCTTTCCTTTCCTTTTCTCTTTCTTTCTTTTTTTTTTTTTTTAAGTAACCAAGAAAGGCTGGAAAACTACTGAAAAACTGATCAAGCTGGACTTGCGCATTTATGTTTATTTTAAGAGACTGCATTAAAGAAAGATTTGAAAAATAAACACAAAAATCAGATTTAGTAACTAAAAGTTGTAAAAAATTGTAAAACTGGTTGTACAATCATGATGTTAGTAATAGTAATGTTTTTTCTTAAATTAATTTACCCTTAAGAGTATGTTAGATTTGATTATCTGATAATGATTATTTAAATATTCCTATCTGCTTATTAAATGGCTGCTATAATAATAATAATGCAGATGATGTTATATAAGATGTGTCAGACCTGAAGGCTGCTGGAATGACTTGTCAGATAATCAAGCCAATGCTAACTATGGAAGATGAGCAGTATTTGAAATGCTTTCTAGTAAAAAGTCATAATTCATTCAAACACTGATCAGAAAAGAAGAAATATTCTCTCAAAAATCCTATTATGAAATTAAATCAAATAAGTAGTTTTATAAAAGTATATGATTAGAACATTTTTTGTGCTTATTAACAGGAAAAAAATTCGTAATGCTGCTCAAATTGAAAGGGTTTTGCTACAAGGGTATTTTCAAAAATCTTGTGTATAAATAGCAATAATGATGATAATACTGTACTTCATCTCACTTGCCACAAAATAACATTTTATAATCCCTAAAAGTTAAAATTCAAGTAATATAATCTACCTTTTGTATAATTCATATTCAGGAATATGGCTTTTAATAATGTTTCTCCCACAAATAATCATGCTTTTTCGGTGGTTATAGCATTAAACTCTATTTTAAGTTGTATATGAACTTTATTGTTTTGTTAAGTTTATGTTATTTATAAAAACAACCTTAATAAGCTGTATCTGTTTCATATGCTTTTAATTCTAAAGCAATAACAAAACGGGCTGGCTCAACTGCACGTTCCCCTCCTCCTCGTGACCAGCACTAAGTCCAGTACACAACACTTGGGCCAGCAAATCCTGGATGACAGACAAAAACGACAGCCTGCAGCAATTCTTACAATAGATGTCTCACGGGGAACAATGCAAAAATGTGAAATATGTTTTGCCACATACTCTTGTCAATTAAAATTGAATCGTGTAAGTTAAAAGAACTTACAGAATTTAAAGTTGGACTACATTTGAGTTTATCAGCTGTATCACATTTTAAAAACATGCATATTTAAAGTTAGTATAATTTTTCTAATCTCTAGAAATCTTGACATTCAGAGTATGGCAGCATCAAAAGTTGTTTCCCTGTTAGATGGCAAGAGCACAATGCCCAAAACAGGGTCTTGAAGCCCTCAATATCAAAACAGCTATAGATAATGTACTTATCAGAAAAATAAATTTACACATAACTCTTCCATTGGCAGATTTTGGTAGCACTTTATATATTCATTAATAGGAGGTCAACATTTATCCAAATTATACTATTGATATGCTCGCCATGATCGTTTTAAATTTAAAATACTTGTCATTCAATATCCTTTGTTTTATATAAATATTATTTGGTAATACATTTACAGAAGAGAGTTACATAAAATGGCTAAATGAATAGAAATGACAGATTCAATTGATTTTCTTGTAGCTCACCTACATGACCAGGCTGCAAGAAGCTAGAAAGAACCGCTCTTTCTCAGACATACTCTGGGGAGCTGTCATGGTATTTTTCACTGTTATCTGACTCAAGGGCTTTACTAGCCTAGGTTCCTGGATCAGGCTTCTGTGAATGGTGTCTTGTGAATGGGTGAGGGCAGAAGAGGGCCTATGTTTTTCATATCGATCTCCTTAGTGCCTAGTGGAATGTCTGTTCACAATCGATTTTATATAAATTGATTCACTGTTTGAATATCAAAGAAAATTCATAATTACATGAATTTTACTTCATTTTTATTATTTTTACTTTTTTAAATATATTTTATTGATTATACTATTACAGTTTCCCCATTTTTTTCTCCCCTTTATTCCTCCTCCCTCCCATTTCTCCCCTTAGTTCATGTCCATGGGTCGTACATATCACTTCTTTGGCTACTCCATTTCCCATACTATTCTTAACCTCCCCCTGTCTATTTTCTACCTACCATCTATGCTACTTATTCTCTGTACCTTTTTCCCCTCTCTCCTCCTCCCACTCCCCTGTTGCTAACCCTCCATATGATCTCCATTTCTGTGATACTGTTCCTGTTCTAGTTGTTTGCTTAGTTTGTTTTTGTTTTTGTCTTTTTTAGGTTCAGTTGTTGATAGTTGTGATTTTATTGTCATTTTACTATTCATATTTTTGATCATCTTCTTTCTCTTAAATAAGTCCCTGTAACATTTCATATAATAAAAGCTTGGTGATGATGAGCTCCTTTAACTTGACCTTATCTGGGAAGCACTTTATCTGCCCTTCCATCCTAAATGATAGCTTTGATGGATAGAGTAATCTTGGATATACATCCTTGCCTTTCATGACTTGGAATACTTCTTTCCAGCCCCTTCTTGCCTGTAAGGTTTCTTTTGAGAAATCAGCTGATAGTCTTATGAGAACTCCTTTGTAGGTAACTGTCCCCCTTTCTCTTGCTGCTTTTAAGATTCTGTCCTTACCTTTAATCTTGGGTAATGTAATTATGATGTGCCTTGGTGTGTGCTTCCTTGGGTCCAACTTCTTTGGGACTCTCTGGGCTTTCTGGACTTCCTGAAAGTCTATTTCCTTTGCCAGATTGGGGAAGTTCTCCTTCATTCTTTTTTCCAATAGGTTTTCAATTTCTTGCTCTTCCTCTTCTCCCTATGATTTGGATGTTGGACTGTTTAAGGTTGTCCTGAACATTCCTAAGCCTCTCCTCATTTTTTTGAATTCTTATTTCTTCATTCTGTTCTGGTTGAATGTTTATTTCTTCCTCCTGCTCCAAATCATTGATTTGAATCCAGTTTTCCTTCCCTTCACTGTTGGTTTCCTGTATATTTTTCTTTATTTCACTTTGCATAGCCTTTACTTTTTCCTCTAATTTGCAGGACAACCCACATCATTGCATTGTGGTGCTGTAGGTGGGGGAAGGGTCTGAGAGGGTACAGTGTTGCTTGCTCAGCTCTCTTCCAGCTTTCAGTCACTTCCCCCACTACCCACAAGCAAATTAGGCCCTTCTGATGCTGATTCCCAGGTGGGTGTGTTTGAGTACATTTTAGGACCCTGTGGGTCTCGCTAATGAATTCTCCAGTGAGGCTGTGAGTTTATTCCACTGCTGTAGCCCCCACAGATTTTTATAGTCACAGGTTCTGAGTCTTTATTTTCCCATGCTGAAACCCTGGGTTGCAGTCTGTCTTGCTCCCCGGTTGTTCCTTCTGGTTTATTTGCATGCGAATATGGGACGGCCTGATCCACCAGCTGCCATCTTGTCCGTCTGGTCCTCTAGATGCTGTCTTGACATGCGTCTTCTCTGCCCCTCCTATTGGTCTGAATAAATATTTCTTCTTTAATTCCTTGGTTGTCGGACTTCCATACAGTTTGATTTTCTGGAAGTTCTGGTTATTTTTTCTTTTTAAATTTGTTGTTGTCCTACTTTTGGTTGTTCAAAGAGGCAAAAGTTAGGGTGAAACATGATTATATGAAATTTAAGCAGAAGTAGTATATATACATACAAGATACAAGTTTGTTAGGACCTAATACTCTTTGACTATGAAGTTATGATCAAGTTATACAGCAATGATGAATTAAACAAACCAATATTTAGCAGTAATTCCAACCTAGTAGTGTTTCTAGAAATACTTTTAATTATTTGTCCTCCATTTTTTACACTTATCATGCAAATTTTAGAAAATCTGCACCAGTTACATATGCTTAGAATTCTAGAATCTTAGAACTGCAAGGGGCCTAAGTACCTTTTACTCATATGCAAACCAGGAAATGAAGATTGTGATACATCCAAAGTCATATAGCTGGTTAGGTAGAGATCTGTCACAAGAATCTAGGGCACTTAGAATGTGCTTCATATTCTTAGACTGTTGTGATTACTATCTAGTGATCTCATTTAAAGAACTCTATTGAGATATGATCTTTACATTTTTTGCACGCAAACATGATATGTTTTGGCAATTCACTTTATACACAATTGATTAGTCTATACTGTGATGATCTTACTCAAAAGAATGAAAAAATGATGCAATTTATAATCCTAATTCCTATTCAATGCTTACATGCATCTCTTTATTTGCAAATGGAGAGCATTGTGCACAATATCCATATAAACAGATTAACCTTTTCTTAAAATGGTCTTTCAAAGAGAATATTGTTAAATACATAGGTTTCCAACAATTAGGAAGAAAAAATTAAGAATATACATTGTTATTAATAGAAGTAAAAAAAGATTCTTTTTTTTTAAATCTTCACCTGGGGAAATGCTTATTAATTTTAGAGAGAGGGGAAAAGAGGGTGAGACAGGGAAAGAAATATCACTGTGAGAGAGAAACATCAATTGGCTACCTCTCCCATGCACCCTGACTGGGAACCAAACCTACAAGGTAGGTATGTGTCCAGACTGGGACTGGAACCCACAATCTGTTCAGTTTGTGGGACAATGCTCCAACCAACTGAGCCACACCACCCAGGTAAGAAGTTACATTCAATACAATTAGTGAACTAAAATATTTTCATGTAAAAAAGCTGAAATATAAATTGTCAGCCTTTGAGTTGGCTATAAATTCAACTTGACAGAAGAGCAGACATGCTGAAGACAAATTCTTACTTTCCTTCACTGGAGCTGCACTTTTGGTTCTCCAGAGTGACAAGGAACACAGAGATGGACTATGGGAATAACTGTAGTAAAAGCAATTCCATAAGACAAATACCCTAAATCAGTGCCTCTCACAATTTTCTACTGAAATACCAATAATAGAGGTAGAGATGAGAGTCTAAGGTAACCCATCAAAGTCATAATTTTTTTTGAAAATACCCTCTCTCTTAAGACACATGTAATTTTTGCATTTTATTTCATAATACATTTGTGTTTGTTTTAATATGAAATTGACAACAGTAAGTAAAAGTTATGCATCAGAAAGATGTACAAGTTTTATCATACAGTTCATTTATACCACTACCCTAGTGCCATATACTTGGGCATGAATAAGACAAAAGAGATCTGTACCCTCTCATAGTCCAATTTACACACAGATGTCACATGGCTAAAGAAAACCAAAATGTTATTTTAAGTTCACTAAGAACAAGGGCAATATTAAAAATATGTAACTATGTAGCATGAGTGGTTAATGGTCAATCAGAATATGAGATCTGTCCAGAAGGTATCCAGCCATGTACTATGAAAAAATAGAGACATTTATTGAAGAAGACACAAGATAAAAGAAACTTTGTACATAGGACAATGATGCCTCAGTCCCCTTCAAAGTAGTCACCTTGGGACCTCACACAGTTCTCCGAACAGCCATCAGCTGCCCCATTGTATTTTCCTGAATCTTACTGATGGTCTAAAATCTCTTCCTCTTCAAAAGTAATTTTAGTTTGGGGAAAAGCCAGAAGTCTCAGGGTGCCAAATCTGGGCTGTAGGGGGTCTGAGTCACCTGGGTGATTTGATGTTTCACTAAAAAACTCTATTCGAGACATGATGCATGAGCATCCATGTTGTTGTGATGAAGCTGCCAATCACTGGATGCCCATAGCTGTGGCCTTCTGAATCATCCAGATAGTTTCCACAGAGGAATGTTCAAGCTTCACACCAAATTTGATGCCAATTCGTTGCTCTATTTGCTCAGTCACCTTGGATGCTATGGCCACCCAGTACACATGCTCACTCAATGGCATCTACTACCCCCACTGACTAGTACAGTGAAGTCGTCATTGTTCACACAAGTGCATTCCAGTCCAGTCTCCTTGGCCACCAGGTTATGTGGATGTTGCGCAAACAGTTCTTGTTATATTAACAATGGCTGGACTTTTTCTGGACAGACCTTGTATACCACTGATTTATCAGAATAGATGGAGGTCATTGTGACTAGCTTGTGGGTACCAGATGGTCATCAGCCTTACCCATTTCCATGATCACCCCAAAACAGAGTTTTTGGAGAATATTTAATTGGCTTCTGGGGTTAGTGTATCTTAACATGAAATAGTTGATTAAAACTCAATGTCTAACTGTTTCAGCATTGTTGTCAGGCTACTCTATTTTGCTTCTATATTTATTCAACTAAACAGCTGTTTTCAATGAAGGTGATGTTTCTTTAGGTTCACATATGGTCCCGCTTATCCTCTTACTTTGAATGGTTTGTCAAGAAAATTTATTACTTTTGAGTTGAGGAGATTCAACAGGAAGCTAGAAATAATAAAGTCCTAGTTTCTTCCCAATAATACCTGTATTTACTCTCACCTGAGAAGATGGCTCTTATTTTTCTTTCTGATTATTGTGTGGTTTCAGTTTCTAAATCCTCATTATTAAATTTATGAGGAGCTATGCACATTTATATTCTAATAATTAAATGTGAGCTGAATAACAACCTTTAGCTTGACGATGGCAGACCTTTCTCTTGACCAATCCAGCCGTGTCTTAGTTGTCTATTGTTGTGTAAGACATTATTTTAAAGTTAGTGGCTTAAACAGCAACTATTTATTACCCCATAGTTTAGGTGCTCAGGAACCTGGGCGTGTTTTCCCTAGGTGTCACTAGTTACAATCTTTTACAAGGCTGCAGTCAAGGTGTTGGCCAGGCCCGCAGACATCTATTATTATCTCAGTGCTCAACTCAGAGAGGGATCCCCCTTAGATCCTCACTGGCTGCTGGCTCGAAACATCATTTCCTCACCACACAGGCCTCTCGATAGCATAACATAAAACATGGCAGTTTGTTTCCCATAAAGCAAGTGATCAGAGAGAATGAGAGAGTATGCCCAAAAGGGAAGCCACTGCATGTTTATAACCTAATCTTGAAAGGAATGTTCCATCACTTCTGCTACACTCAAGGGCAGGGAATTATATACGGGCACAATTACTAGAAAGCAGGGATCATTGGAGGCCATTTTAAGTCATAAACTGGATGGTTTTAAGGCTACTGCCACACACAGGATTCTTTAGTGCCTAATAGGAGTAACTCATGGCTTTCCTTGATGAGCCATTCAGCAGAGAAAGAACTAGGTGCATTCTATGTGATGACATTCTTGATCCTTCCCTGAGGGATACTGTATGGTTTGTTCTCTGAGAAGAAGTTTGAACCACAGTTCTGGACTGCCTATTAGCTTGAGTTGGGCCTCCTCAGAGTCCTAATGGAGCTGTAAAATTAACCATATTACTTTGCCTCCACACGACGGGAATGACCTTGCCTTCAGAGCCAACCTGAGGTTAATCCTCCCCTCCACTGCCCTGCCTCAAGACAGAAAGATCATAGATGCCAACTGAAATTCCTCAAACCAGAGAGAGTTTGGATGATGGAGGCAATCAATCACAAGTTGCCCAAGACTATCTGAGGCTAAGAAGACCCCTAAAGACTTGAAAACAATTGATTTTATTGCTAGATGCATACCGGAATTACCTGGGATTTTAAAGAAAATTATTTCTAGGCTCCCCGCCACCTGCCCCCAGGTCAGCTACGTCAGTGTATCCTGGGTGGGGCCCAGGCAATGGTGTTTCTAAAACTTCCCAGGGAATTCTAATTAGCCTATGCATTGGTGAGCCATTGGCTACAAGGGGCAGGGCGGGGGGAGTCTCTTTAGGATCTATACCTGGTTCTTTATCCTTGATTCTTCCTTAAACACGATAAGACTTATGCTGCTTCCTATCTAATTTCATACTTTCTAATTCAATTCTAAAGTCTTCAGTGCTTTTTGGATCCCTAGTTTTCCTAGATGCCTCCATATTTGTGCTTTTCATGACGGAGGCTAAAAGGAAATGCAAGCGCTAGACAGAGTGCACTGGAACAACCATGGAGTGCAAAGCGCACAGTCCCCCTCCCCTACACACCCCACAGTTACTTCTCAGGCAGAGCAGCCAGTGAGATTCTGTTAAATTATATTTCAGATCATGTAGTTCTTGTGTTTAAAACTGCAATTATTTTCCATATTACTCAAAAGAGAAGCCAAAGTTCTTCAAGTGGCTTATGGAGTGGTAATGAACAAAGTTAAAGGATTAAAACCTCAAATGTTAAATTAGGTATGGGAAGACAACAGGAAAAGAGTAATAAAAATATAGAGTTATGTACTTAGATTGCTTGGTAGATACTGAAATCTCAATCCATTTTAAAGAAATTCAAACTAGACATTGTAGATATTATTTAATGGACAATATAATGATTAGAATCATACTCAGAGGAAAGGACATAACCTTGTATCAGAAATTGACAGATGGACATACGTAATGTTTGAAATAAAATTTTTAAGGCATGTATATATCAATTTAATGATTCCCCACTTTGATAAAATTTTTCTATTAATTAACAAATTAATGAATCTTCTAGATTAGATGAGAGGGCTTCTACTTTAGTCTTCTTTATTAAATGACCTTGTATGGCTGGTTGTTTTGGTTGTTTCAAATTTTTCACTAACATAAATATAAATTTTTTGTACATGCTTATTTATATTTCTGATTATTTCTTTAAGATGATTATAATAAATAGAAATATTGGATCAAAAATTCCTTTAAAATGCAATTTGAAAAACTGATTTTCAAAAAACTTTTCTAAATATGTATTTTTCTAAATATGTACCAACAGTACATAGGAGTGGATAAATATTCTTGCTGATATTTATGCTCAAAATTTGATCAGCTTTTATTCTTGCCTCTGTTTCCCTTTGACTATCTAGTATTACCCAAACTCAGCTAGCTTCTTCTTTCTCAGTATCTCAGATGCATGCTTCTCGGTTCTTCTGCAACCACATCAGTGTCTAGACTCATGTCTAGAGGTTTGCCATTGTTCCCTCATCATTCTTCTGTCTCAAGTTCCTTCTCATCTCAGATGCTACCTAATTCCTTGATCTTCCTAAAATGTGACTTTGGATATTTCAGTTGCCACTTGAAAAACCCATGTTGGCTCCTTATATCCTATTGGATTTAAATTCCTTAAAATAGTATCCAAAACTGTCAAACAATTGGCTCTACCTTACCTGTCCAATTGTCTCACTGCTCAACAAAAACCATAAAGTTTCCTGAGTCCATTGTGTTTATCTCATCTCTAGGCCATTCGTTTTACAGAGAAAGGATCTTATCTGTTTTGCTCCCTTGCACATCTCAAAGTACCTTTAGCAGTGTCTGGCATAAAATAAGCACTCAGTAAGTATTCAGTAAATAAATGGATAAACCACTTCCAGGTCAGTAACAGAATAATGAGCATACCTCACTACAAAGCATTATGTCAATGTTTAAGCACAATACAAATGTAGTTGCAAATGTTTTGTTCAAACTAGTGACTCTCAGAAGTATTGTAATTCTTGTTATTCACGTCTCATGACATTTCCATGTCACCCAATGGAGTATATTAATGCATTTTATCATACGATAAAACACATTGCTTTTTTATGCTATCCAGCCCCTCTGACCACTGCTACCAATCCATGACCAACATATCTGGGGCAGGGATTTTCAGGTCACCCTATGGAAGACCATGAAAAATTATCTTGAGCCCTGGCTGGTGTAGCTCAGTGGATTGAGCGCGGGCCTGCGAACCGAAGGATCGGGGTTCGATTCCCAGTCAGGGCACATGCCTGGGTTGCCAGGCCAGTTCCTGTCAGGGGACATACAAGAGGCAACCGCACATTGATGTTTCTCTCCCTCTCTCCTTCCCTTCCCCTCTAAAGATAAATAAATAAAATCTAAAAGGAAAAAAAAAAATTCAAAAAAAAAAATTATCTTGAAAGCTGAATTAGTAATTAGAAAGTTACTTGGTGAGCATTGCATCAAAGTAAAGAGAGGTAAAATAGTTTTAAAAGATATTTATCTAAATTATTATGAAACCAAGTTCACAAAGGTCAAATCTGGAGAGTTCTGTAGAAACACTGCCAGTTTCTGTTTCTTCAGGCCACCTCTATCATATGCCACATGTTGTCTACCCCTCTGGTGTTTATATGGTCTTTCTCCACACAGCATACAGTACAACCAATAGCAATATAATAATACAATTTTAAATTACTATCACATGAGGAATTTATATCTCTGGTCATCAAGTGTCTTGGGAGTTTCCTCACTCTTCAGCCATGCAAATTTCTTTTTTTTAAATGATGCATAATGAAAAGCACAATGCTGAGATTTTACTGGCTTAATTTTCAGAGTGGTACCTTATTGCCAAGTTTTAAGGTTTACTTTTTAATTGTCTCTAAGCATTGGTAACAGTGAAGTGGCAACAAAATGACAGAGGTATAAATTAAAGTGTAACTAGCTCATCCATCTGGCTAATACTTTATTTCTGGAACATGTCACTTGTTAAATATCAACTTGAACTTGTATATGAGTAACCACTTTCTTTCTTTTTTAAATTTTTATCTCCCCACATTACCCTGTGCAGTAATTTGCACATAGGTACTTAAAAGCTACATGTTAACTGATTGTAAAGATTTTTAAATTTGCTTGTGTTTTAAACTATAGTTTATAAAAAATCATGGAGTCTGTTAATATTTTAACCTTAAAGTCCAGATGAAAAGGAAAAATTGGGTTTCAAAATTAGGGGAGAGGTATAAAAATATTTTTTAAAAGATCTTCATCTAAGTTTAAAAGGTTATATGGTGTTGTACCATAAGAAGAGAAATGAGCATTAAAACTAGTTCTGTCTTTCACAGTCTGGCTTATTTTAGTGGGGATGGCTGGGGTGCGGTGGGGGCGGGGGGGAGGGAAGAAAATGGAGACAACTGTACTTGAATAACAATAAAAAAAAACCAACCCCTAGTCTTGTAAATAATCTAACAATACACTGGTTAAGGGAAGCTGGCTTGTAAATCCTGAGTCATTCCAGATACTTGCATTTAATAACTGCTTACACCCCAGTCCTAAAAAGTGAGATATACCATTTTGTTTGGAAGGCAAATTTTAACTACCTGCTGTCTGTTTACTTCATTAAAAACAAAAAAGGAAAGTTCTCTTAGTTTAAAATTCTGGAGAAAAGTTAATCCCACATGAAAGTAAGCATCTCAAATGTCAAGAAGAAAAAAATAGGTTTTAAATATGTTTTGGGTTAGAAGGAGGAGTTCTGAGACATCAGTAGACATGGAGCACGAGTTATCTTATTCCTGAAAGCCACATGTGCACACATGCGTGTATATGAGAGTACACTCATGTTTACTCAGGGTCTGCACTTGACCTGCCTCGGCATTCCTACAGTGCACAGATCAAGGTGTTAACACTCACAAAGGCAGGGATAGGGAGAGAACCATAGAGGGTAAAAGCTCTAAAATAACAAATCTAAGCCACCAGTCCCTGTTGCCAATACCACCTTAATAGTCAACAACGACTTTGGAAGATTATTCAGCACCTATGGATACAAGTTACAGGGAAACAAAATGTTAGAAAAAAAGGAATATAGAAAAAGTCTATTCTAATCACTTCATTTTCTTTTTCGGGAGGAAAAATAAAGCTAAGAGGGCTTATATGGCATGCTTACGGGCATTCAAGTCTTTTATGTGCAAGTTAAATATATCAGACCCAAGGAAACATTAGAATCTGTAAAAGAAAAAACCCTCCAAATCCAAACATACTTATGTCCTGAGTAAATAAAGTATCTCAGTTTTATGTGTGTGGGATTCTTCACAGTGATGACTGAGTTCAGCTTGGAGATAATAAGCAACACAGAAACTGCAAAACTGTTAAGCGGGATGTGGTAGTTCTCAGATGCCATGGTCCAGACCCATTCACAGCAATTTCCTATAGGATAGTGGTTCTCAAACTGTCCAGTCTCTGAATTGTCTTAATAATAACTGAAGATACCAAAGAACTTTTGTTTACCTGGTTTTTGTATCTATTAGTATTTCATGTGCTAGAAATTAAAACTGATAAATCTTAAGCATTTATTAGTTCATTAAAAATAACAGTAGTAAATCCATTTCATGTAAATATAAATAGTATATTTTTTGAAAAAGTACTTTTTCAAGAAAAAAAGATTTGAGAGGAGTAACATTGCTTCCCACTTAAAAAATCTCTTACATATGAGAGCAGGAAACAGATCAGTTGCAGTACCTACTTCTGTTGGGATGTGATTTTTGAAGTATATCTATATATTGAAGTATATAAAGACCACACAGATCAGTAGTTGGAAAAAGGAATATTTTAATACCCTTTCCATATAATTGCGAATACTTTTTGATTATACACCCAAACTACAAAGTTCTAGTTTCTTAACAGTGCGTAGCAATGTAGAATTTGAAACCGCATCACTGCGCTCTGTGTCCTCAGTCACATTAAAATCTGCTCAGCTGCCACACTTTCTAAAATCCACGTATAATTATTTTTAATATAATGCATTGGTCATTTGGAAAATATTGGTTCAATGAGTCATGCAGATTTTCTAAATGTTGACACACTTCTTTAACACAACACTAAAAATCTGTATTTGTTAGCATCACCACGGACTTACCAGAGAAGTCTTTAAGTATTGAAAAACTGTCAAGATCATGGTGGTGGATGTGAATACTCCAAACTTTCTGTCTGACAGCTTGAATGTCATTATTGGCCATAGCAAACACACTTCATACACAAGGATTACTTCACCCTTCTTTAACTATACATCTATAGCACAGACTCTTAGTTGTCCAGATGTGTGCTCCCTCTTCCATTGTATGGAGTTGTCACTATGTAGCAGCTTCCCAGCCAATTTTTATTTGCTAGCCCTCTTCATCTCTAGGCATAACTCCTGAGCCAAGACTTTTTAAGAGTGTACACCTATTCCTCTTTTTTTCTCCTGATGCAAATTACTTTAATAACTATGGGGTTCTTTAACATGCTGACCCCAGAAGATAGAATAGCCTGGATTTCTGAACTACTATGTAAACAGGCAATCACTGACCACTAACATAAAAACTCAGAGCCTAAGTGTCCATCAGTAGGTGAGTTGATAAAACAACTATGGGACATTTAAATAGTGGAATACTACTTGGCCATAAAAAAGAAGATTTTACTCTTTGCGACAGTATGGATGGACCTAGAGAACATTATGTTAAGTGAAATAAGCCAGTCAGAGAAAGACAAATGCCATATGATTTCACTCATTTATGGAATCTAATAAAAAAACTGAACTAATAAGCAAAATAGAGACACATAGACATAGAACAGGATGACAGCTAAGGTGGAGGAAGCTAGCGGGTAGAGGGATTGAACAAAAAGGAAAAAGAAGTCATGGACATGGATGCAACAGTGTGATAATCGCGGGGTGGAGGGGAGTACAAGGGACTAAATGGTAATGGAAAAAATACAATAAAAATTAAAAAATAAGTAGGCTAGGGCATTAGAGAAATATAAAAGGCTCAAAGCTCAAATAAAAACACAGGTTTGAACAGACTTCTACCTTAAACAGATTTCTTAGTAGTCACAATATAAGCAGAAGTTTGCAGAAAAATTCACTTTATAGAGAAAAACCTTATTAAGTAATCTTTGCCTGTGTGAAATGGTACACCTGCCCTTTCAGTTCCCCTACCAAAAACAGCATTGTGCAGCAAACCTGTGCTTCCCCAGTGGAGTTCCTTTCATCAGACTAGAAATCCCACCGCTTTGCTATCTCTGTACCTCTGAACCACCTGGGCCTCAGAAGGTAGGCTTTCTAATTCTCCAAACCATTGCTCACTATTTCTAGAGTACTCCATATACAAAACTGGGAAGCAAGTGAGTTTTCCCCAAGTCTTCTCCCTTTTTGGCACTCCTCCTAACATTTTTCCTCCTTTCTTCTCACCCATTAAAATTTGATCTCAGAAAAGAATTAAAAACTCACTTGCATTAGTCATAAGTGAAGGATTGAGGCTATGATAGTTCTCATAAATTACAACTCTTACCCTGTGATGAAAAATACAAGCCTTAATGTATTTACATGCCTATAAAATTAAGTAACTGAGAGGCTATACAGGAAGTGGCTAAAAGTTCAGACTCTAAGGCCAGAATTTATTGGCTTAGAATCCATGTCCATCACTTATCAGTTATGTGAGCTTAGACAAGTTTCAAAATCATATTATGCTTTAGGTGTTTCATTTTATAAATGATAATAAACTGCCATATAGGAATATTACTAATAAGGCTTTATTAACTTAACACACTTTATAAAGTATATGCTTCAAATGGAAGATTTACCCATTAAAGATAAATCATTAATATTTAATTATGAGTAGCATGTGAAAAGAAATACTCGTTAAACCTCTGACCTGATTCCCAGGCTTAGATAACCTCATTGATAAATAGAAAAATCTAGTCACATTTGAGTCAAACATAAAAAGACTTAAAAAATATTTACATGTAAATAAAATGACACATTTATAAAGATTTTCCATTAATATAAAAATCAAGTGTATTAGAAGCAAAAATAATTTTTATGTTTTTTCAAATGAAAATTATCATTTTATTATACATACAGCATTAAATTTTCAAGCATGGTAGTTCACTACCTAGAAAAATTCTTCATTTAGATTGCATAAAATGGATATTGAATAACAATAACTTCTGAAGGACACATGGACAAGGCCAAAGGGGCTAGGTTTGAGGGTGGGAGGCAGGGATGGGTGGGGCAGGCGGGAGTGTGGGGGAAAAATGTAGACAACTGTACTTTAACAACAATAAAAAATTATTCAGAGCCCTGGCTGGTGTAGCTCAGTGGATTGAGCGCGGGCCTGCGAACCAGAGGATCGCGGTTCGATTCCCAGTCAGGGCACATGCCTGGGTTGCAGGCCAGTTCCCGGCAGGGGACACATGAGAGGCAACCGTACATTGATATTTCTCTCCCTCTCCTTCTCTCCTACCCTTCCCCTCTAAAAGATAAATAAATAATAAAAAAGTTTAAAAAAAATTATTCAGAAAGAAGAAATGAAAAATTTGGGACAAATGTAATTAAGGTAAAAGCTTCTAAGTAGTATTTCCTGGAAGAGAAAACCTTTTTCTACTGTCTCTATATACTATGGAGTAACTTGGCTATGTTCTCCTGGTATTCAAAAATACTGGGCAATATCTGAGTATTTGTAATTATTGAAAGTTGAGTATAGTTAAATATTAAAATATAAAATAATATCATGCTATTTATGTAGAGAACATAAAAACAATATCATATGTTATAGAAAAAGGAACGGTTTATATGTTACAGGACAAAACAGAACTCCAGTCATTACCTCAGGGGAGGGTAGGACAGCCTTAGGAATGGCACAAAAGATTTGTAAATAAAGGACTTGAAAAGAAAGTATCAAGAAATGCAAATATTTGTTGCATGTGGGAAATATTCTCAATACTTTTCTGCATGTTTGAATAAAATATAATAATAAAAACCAACCTAAAAGGACATAGCCACTTTAATCTTTCTCCCAGCTCTCATTTAAAAAAAAACAAACTGTAAGTATGCACCAGCACCAAAAGATAAATATAAAAATTGATATTATATCTGAAACCTATAAAGTGGGGCCAAAATTTTAAATGTCTTTGATACTAAATACACTTTACCATATGAAGGGGAAGCACACAGGAGGTCTGGAGAGCTGCCCATCCCCCTCTGGCAGAAACTTACTTGAAAAAGCAAAAGCTGTGTTGCAATGTTAGGAATCCACTGAGAAGCCCTTTTTACTCAAGGTCAATTTTGCCTCTAGAGTCCAGGAGCACCTGGTAGAATGGTCAGCCCCTGACAGGGCTAAAATGTAGTGTAGAAAACTATGGTCTTTCCTAGGGACTCAATGTTTTGTTTTTAGCCTAACTCCCAGGACCCTTTCATCTTTTGCTCCTTACTAGAAAACTCTTCTTGGTTCATGCAACATTTAGCAAACAAGTAGCTTGTAGTGATCTTTTATTTATTTATTTAATTGATCCCTATATATGATCAATTTTTATGCTGCAGCAGAAGACATTTACTCTGTCATAGTATACCATATGAAAACAATCAGAAAACAGGGTAAGAAGCCTTTCTCTAGAGATTTTATTTCCTCGGTGTAAGGGATACCTTCCAAAGGTGGAGTAAACTTGTTGATTAAATATCTATAACACTGGTGCTTTCCCCTGTTCTTCAGTCTGGCCCTGAAGTTTCTATGTCTCACTTGAAATATCTGGCTAAGTAAGACCTTTACTTGGTCTGTCACAGAGATTAGGGAAATCCAAGAATTCTAACTAAATTTTGGCATTGGCAAAAACTTATAAAAATTGATATTGATATCACAATATGTTTTGGTGACATTTTTCAATTTTAAATACCAATTAAAAATCTTGGAAACATCTAAACAAAAAAGCAAAAGTAAAAGCAAAATTCTAAAAATTAACTTATAAAGGATGAAAAAATAGTCTGGCTTTAGACTTTTTCTTATTAGATTAAATAGTCGAAGATAATGAAGCAATATCTCTAGTTTTATGGGAAAAAGTGATTTCAGAATTTGATATTTAAATTGAAAGGTAACAATATTTAAATAAAATATTTAATTCATATTAGCCTGACTGCCACAGACAAAAGTTATACATTTTGAAAATATTTTTTAAAAATTGAAAATACGAGAGAATGCCAAAAGCACATAGAAACTGGAAGGGAGCTGAGCCTTGTAAGAAGGAGCCAAACCGTGCAGTTTGTGTTCATGCAGCTGCAGCTTTTTGGCTGATGGCACGCTTACTCTTTGGCTGTGGCATATAGGTGGACAGAATTCAAACAGAAAGTAGAAATATTAGTTTGAGGAGTCAAGTAGAAATACCATTGGTCTGAGACTGCCAGTGGACCAAAAAAATGAGGGAGTGTTAGAAATCATGGTAAGAAAAGGGCTGTAGAGAGGGAAGCTGCAAATCTGCATATTACAAGTTCTGTTCAGACCTGTGGCTGTTGTCGGAATCACTGATGCATGGGGTGGAGGAAGAGCTTTAGGGTGGAAATGTGGAAGGGAGTAGCTGGATGACTAAAAGCACTAAGTGGAGATTCCAGTGTCTGACCACCAACCACAGAAGACATAGCATTTGGACTTTGAGTCCAGGTAAAGAAACTGCCCGCCCACTTGAACAAAAATTAACATTGTTCAATAGAATGTAACAGAATCCAGAATCTCCTCAAAGTATCCTTCAAAATCCCCTGAATACATAGGGAATTACTATACATGAAAAGAAACCAGAAACTGTGACTCATAGTAAAAAAATAGATGATAGAAATCCATCCCGAAGTTATCCAAATGTTGGAATTACCACACGAGGACTTTAAAGCAACTAAAAGTTATGTTTTAGGACTTAACTGAAACATTGAGTACTTAAAGGAAAATATAGTCATAATGGAGGAAGAGAAGATCAGGATAAAAATAGAAACTATAAAAAAGAACCAAAATGAAAATTTTTAACTGGAAAGTATAATGTATGAAATAAAATGTTCATTTATTGGGTAAGAGTAGATTGTAGACCACAGAAGAAAAAAAATGAGTGAATTTAAAATGAAATAAATAGAAACTATGTAATCTATAGAACACAGAGTAAAAAACGGTTGAAAAAAAATAACAACATCCCAGTGAGTTATGGACAATATTAAGCAATGCAATACATATGAACTAGAGTCCCAGAGAGAAATAGGACAGAATTTATTTGAAGAAAGAATTGCAAAAATTTCCAAAATTTGGTAGAAAACATCAAACTAGAAGTTTAAGAGACCCCAAGGAGAATGAACACAAAGAAAAGTATATCAGCACATCATGTACAAATTGCTAAATACCAAAAATAAAGAGAAAAATCTTATAATAGCTAGAGGGAAAAAAGGCACATTACATCTTGCGGGAATCAGCAAACTATAGCCTGCAGGACCAATTTAGCTAAGACCTATTTTCCATGTACCTTGAAAGCTAGAATGTTTTTTATACTTTTAAAGAGTTGTAAAAAAAAATATTAGGTGACATAGGCCAAATGTATCCAACAAAACCTAAAATATTAACTATTTTGCCCTTTATAGAAAACGTTTCTGATGCTAGACACAATGAAAAATAGTAAGAACAGTGTCTGACTTTTCACTAGAAATAATATAAACCAGAACACAATACAATAATATCTTGCTGTAAGGCAAAAGAAAAATGAGCCCAGCATTCTATATCCAGCAAAAATACCCTTCAAAAATAAGGCAAAATGAACATTATTTTTAGATACATAAACTTGAGAAAATAACATTGCTAGCAGAACTGAACTATGAAAACTGTCAAAAGGCCATTCTTCAGGCTGTAGGGAAATGGCACCAGATGGAAATTCAAATTTATAGCAAGGAATGAAGAGCCAGGAATAGTAAATATAGGAGACTATTTCAAGTCTTCTATTGCTTTTGTAAAAATACATACAATCACTTCCACTTCTAGCTATGATGGAGTAATAGAAACTGGATTTACTTTTCTTTCTTAAACAACTAAAAAATTAGAGAAAAAATACGAAACAATAGTTTTTATGTGTTGGGCAGCAGGAAATGCAGAAAAGTAATCCCAAAGAGAAGAGCAACAAGGGGGGGAGCCTTTCAATGGTCTCATTTTTTGTCTCTAAAGAAGAATTTTCAGGCCTAGTGCAAGTGGTGGGAATCCAATCAGAACCCAGTGTTCTAAAGGAGTTGAGAAAATAAAATGTAGCATTCAGGAAGGCCAAGGCAAGCTAAATTTCATAGGTCAGCGTAAAATAGAAGGGATAGGTAAAAACAAAGAGCACTCTGGAGATCTTCAGAGGGCTATCCTTGAATCTTTGCCTGAGGTTGCTAAAGAACTACAGGAAGGCGAGGGTGGAACAATGCCCGGGGTTTACACAAAGTTCAAGTTCCAGGCAGCCAGATGGGAAACCTCCTGTACACAGAGCATGGGCTAGAATACTGAGAAGGGTGTTGCCTCAGTAGGGGAGAAGGAAGGTAGGCCTAGGAAAAAAAAAAAAAAAGACTTCTTTGGTTCTGTCTAATGAAGCTTAAAAACTAGCCTTAAACAGATCAAAATATTTCTAAGTAACTGGATTGCATCCCAGAAAAAAAAACCCTCAAAAATATTTAAACGAATAAAATAAGTATTCACAAAAAACTACCAGGATCACTGAAAAAGGAACTGATCATTTGAATAGTACTGTATCTATTTAAAAAATTAAATTTTTAGTCAAAAACCTTCCTACAGAAAAAAAAATTTAGGCCCTCATAAATTCTACTAAATATGTAAGAAAGAATAAATACCAATTTTATTCTAACTTTTTCCAGAAAAGAAGTAGAAGAGAAGTAGAGGAAGCAATGAACTTATTACTAAAACAAGGTAGGACAGTACAGGAAAGAAAACACAATTTTAGCAAACAGGACCCAGCAGCACATGAAATGTCAATGTGATGGCCAAAGGGAACACAAAGGCGGGCTAGAATTTGAAAATCAATGTGATTAACTGTATTAAAAGACTGAAAATGAAAACCAGTATGTTCATATAAATAGATGTTTAAAAAGCCTTTGTAAAAGTCCTACATCTATTATGTTAAAAAACAAACAAACAAACAACAAAACCTTGTGGCAAGCTAGGAGGAGAATGAAGTTACCTGTTGAAAGACATCTATAATAACCCATAGCCAAAATCTATTTAAGGATAAATAACCAAACATTTCCCTCTAAGATCAAGGATCTTACTCTCACCAGTTTTAGTCAACATTTCTTAGAAACCTTAGCCATAGGCAAGTAAAATAAATAAAAGGCATATATATAGACTGGAAATAAAGAAGTAAAATGCTCTTTATTGTCAGATGATATAATTGTCCATGCAGAAAACCCTAAATATTTTAAAAAGGCTATTAGAACCAATACGCAAATTTAGTAAGATTACAAATATAAGATCAATACAAAATATTTTTCTACAGTGCTTTCTATATACTAGCAGTGAAGACTCAGAAATTAAATAAATGCCATATACAATATCACTTGGAAAATACGTACAACATATGTACAGTAAAAACTAGAAAACATTGTTGAAATAAAGGAGAGAATCTTTAATAAATGTAGAGATATTTTATCTTCATGGACTGGAAAAGTCAATATTGTTAAGGTGTCAATGTTCCCTGAATTGATCTATGGATTAAACATAATTCCAGTCTAAATTACAGAGTATATGCTTTAAAAACTGACACAGATTTTAAAATTTGTTCATAAATAAAAGGAATCTAGATTAGCCAAATATCTTCTTTTAAAGAAGAACAAAGTTGGAGGACTGAAAAAATAGATATATTATAGAACTATAGTCATCAGGGAGTTTGCTGTCAGCATCAGTAGAACAGACTACAGAGTACAGACACAGACCAGCACACATATGGTCAACTGATTTTTTGATGAAGGTTCTAAGACAATTCAATGGGAAAAGGATAATCTTTTCATTTGGTCCTGGAACAATGTGCAAAGAAATGATCCTCATTGCTTGATTCTCATAATTTGTAAAAATTACTCAAAATGAATTAGAGACCTAAATGTAAGAGCTACAACCATAAGTTATAGAATTGTATGGTATAAAATCTGTAGAAGAAAATATAGGAGATAATCTTGGTGAAATTGTTTCACAAAAAAATTCTTAAAAGGACGCAAAAAAGCACAGACTATGTTAGAACAAAGTTAATAACTGGATTTTGTCAATTATAAACTTCTACTCTTCAAGACACTAATATAAAAAGAAAAGGCCAGCCACAGACTAGCAGAAAATATTTTATATATATATGTAAAATATATATATGTGTGTTAAAGAATTTGTGTCTATAATATGTAAAGAACTCTTGTAACAATTTAATGAGATAAATAATCCAAATAAAATAGCCAAAAGACTTAACAGACTTCAGCAAAGAAGTTATACATAAATAAGCACATAAAAAGAAGTTCATCATGATTAGTCATTAAAAAATTAAAACAAAACCTAACTAAACACCAGTACATAACCCACAAGAATGTCATATTAAAAAGAACACACCAAATGTTAGTGAGGATGTGGAGTAACTATACAATTCAGAAATTTTCTTAAAATGCTACACGTACACCTATCGCACTACTTAGCCATTCCACTAGTAGATGTTTACCAAAGAGAAATGATGCTCACAGCAGCTTTATTTATAATAACTAAACACTGGAAACAATGCAAATGTCCACCAGCAGGCAAATGAGTAAACAAATTGTGATATGTCCTTACTATTGACTATAGACTACTTACTCAACAATACAGGGGAACAAACCATTATTAATGCATGCAACAACATGAGTGAATCTCAAAATAATTATGTGGAGTGGAGTGAAAAATGCCAGACAAAATATACTACATACTCTACAGTTCCATTTACATAAAATTCTACAAAATGCAAATAACCTGTAGTGACAAAAATCACACGAGTGATTGATTTCCTGGAGACTGAGTGGGAAGGAGAAATTACAAAAAAAGCATTTAGAACGTTTGAAAATAGTGGATATGTTCCCTATCTTGAAAGTTGTAATAGTTTTACAGTTCATACATATGACAACTTATTAAATTTTACATTTTAAATACATGTGGTTTATTGTACATCATTTAGACCTTTAAAAAGCTGAAATAAACCATGCAGTTATTTGAAGAAACATAACACTATATAATGTGAGGCTATTATTCATGTAGATCTTCTAATATCCATGACAACTGCACAAAGGACCAAGAGGAAGTTCATGTACTATGCCTCTATAAGTTCCTACATTTTTAGTGAAGTTGGACAATATTAACTTTAAGTAGTATTTTGATAATCTAAGGATGCATTTTGTAATCATTAAGGCAACTTCAAAACTTACAAATAGGTACAGGCAACTAAAGAATAGAGGACTAAAGTGGAATACTAAGAATATTTAATTAACCAAAAAAAGACAGGAAAGGAGAAATAGAAGAACAGAAATCAAGTGAGAAAAAGCTGGAAAAAAAGGAATATGGTAAAAAAAAAAAAAGCTATAGTAATGTTAAATGTAAGTGAAATAGCACTCCATTAAAAGGAAGAAACTGTCTGACTAAATAAAAAGTGTATTTACAAGAAATACACTTTAGACATGAAAACACCAGTAGGTTGTAAGTAAAATAATGGGAAAATACACACCATGCAAACTACAAGTATGAGAAAGCTGAAGTGGCTATATTATATGAAACAAGATGAAACTCAAAATAAGAATAACCATAGATGTGAAGGAACATTTCATAATGATTAAAGAGAAACATAATAATAATGAGTATGTGCCCAATAACTTAAAAATAGATGAAGCAAAAATCAACAAAATTAAGAGGAGAAATACATAATTTCACAATTAGAGTTGCAGATTTTTAATATCCCTTCTCTAGTAATCAATAGAATTACTAATTAAAATACTAGTAAGGAAATAGAACCAGAATTAGCAATCTTTTTTCTATTAAGGGCTAGAGAGTCAATGTCTTAGGCTTTGTGGGTCACAAGTGGTCTCTGTGGCCTGCCTTCCTTCCTTCCTTCCTTCCTTCCTTCCTTCCTTCCTTCCTTCTCAACTCTTAAAAATGTAAAACTCATTCTCAGGACATATAAAAACAGGCTACAGGCCTGATTTGGTCCATAGAATATAGTTTGCTGACTCTTGATACAGAAGATCTGAATAATACTATCAAGCACCTTGATCTAATTAAGATTCATAAAACAACTGCAGAATGTACATTCTTCCCAAGTCCACATAAAATGTTCACCCAGAGAGACCATACACCATGGCATAAAACAAGTCTCAATATATTGTAAAAAATCATATAGAATAAATTTTCAGACTGTAGTATTTTGAATTAGAAATCAGTAACTATAAGATATCTAGAACATCCCCAAATATTTGGAAATTAAACAATACTTCTCTAAATAACCCATGGGTCAAAATAGAATTTATACTGGAAATTAGAATACATTTTGAATAGAATGATAATAAAAATACAACATATTTAAATTTGTAGAATGTAGTTAAAATGGTGCTTAGAGAAATTCATAGGTTTAAATGCTATATGAAAACCAAAGAGAGAGAATGATAAGATAAATAGGGTAAAATTTAAACAGTTGCTGGATGAGGGATATACGGGAGTTCCTTATGCTACTCATCATTTTCTGTAAGTTAAAATTTTAACAAAATAAAGAGCTCTCTCCAAACCCTTAATTTTATGTTCGGTCAAGATGTAGTCACATGTGAGGGTGGGGAGTAAACACAGATATGCAAGGTGGGTCAAGACACAAAGTACCTCTCCATTCAAAATTCTGAAGAAACCCATGGCAACAGCAGAGAAGAAATTTCACATGAATACTAAAAGAAATCAGGATATCTCTGGGGAGAGGAGTGCAGAAAATCACAGTGCAAATGCAAAGAGCAGCAATTAATTAATTTTAGAAACAGAAATTAATGGAAGAAGCTTCCAGAAGTGTAGGTTGAACAGGTTAGTCCACTCATCCTCTGGCCTACATCGAGGAGGAGGGTGGGAAGGTACTAGCAGTTTCACTTTCCCTGCACATTGAAATCATCTGGGTAGCTTTAAAAAGTCCTGAGCCAGAGGTTCTGATTTAATGAGTCAGGAGGCCTGAGCACCAGAATTATGTTTTGTATTAGAAATATGGTATAAACAAGAGGGAAATAAACTTGCCATAAGTTCTTATTAACCTAGAGTAACTGAGAAGTTTGGTGCAGGAGTTTGGCATGTAGTTCAAGGAATAGGAGAGAATAAAAAAAAATATCCAAGTGAATTGATATTTCAAGCAGCCTGTAAGTGGACTGTTAATAAATGGGCAATTGGAAAAAACAAAATACTGGAATACAACTACTTTCCTTATAACAAAATAAATTCCAAGTAGATCAAAATGTTAAATAAAACATGGAAATAAAAAGTACTAGAAAAAGAAAGTAGATATTTTCATAATATTAGGTAAGTCTTGATAAATACCCCATGAAATTGAAACTTTAAAGGAAACGATTTAAATTTACTGAAAAAAAATTAAAGTTATCTATTGGCAAAAGACATTATTAACCAGTTTGCAATATTGCTGAAAAGTAAGAATATGTGTAGTGTAACTGAAGATTTCCTAAAAATTAATAAATAATAAAATGGGTGACATGAGAATATATAACTTTTATAAAGAAAAAACTAAACTGTAAGGCAATATTCAAACTACTATAAAATCAATGTACAAAACAAATGTTATTTGAAGATCCTTACTTACCAAAGGATAAATCATTATAATGAAAATTTTGACGAATGACCCAGCACACTTGATTTTTGCTATTTCATTTGTTAATTCATGATAAATTTACTTACAGTTTGATATACGTTCTTGACTTCTTGCTATCCTCTCCTTTACAGAGGTTAAAGGTGCTCTTTTGGTACCAGGTAGAGTTGTTGTGGACAGCTCTTTCAGTTTCCAGTGGGTCCAAAATCCTTTTCGTGGTTTCAAACCTGTTAATAAAAAATGAACACTTAGCTAAAGAAACTAGGATTTTCAAAGTATTTTTTTAATTTGTCAAAGCATTTTTATGAGTATTATGTATTGTGAGAATTGTCTTGTCTCAAATTGTCAACAGTCTTGTGAGAGCTGTCAGTCTCAAGTTTCTAATGAGGGAACATCTGTACAGAAATGTTAATGTCTTTTTAAAATTTATCGCTGTGCAGTTACAGTTGGCCTGCCTTTTACCCCATTGCTCACTCCTACCCCACCCCCGACTCCCACAATCAATCCCCCTCATTGTCTATGCCCACGAGTCCTCTATTTGTGTTCCTTTGCTTACCCTTTCCCCTTCTTTCTCCCCCCCATTATCCTCCTTCTTCTTCCCCTCTGGTCACTGTCAATTTGTTCTTTATTTTCAAATCTCTGGTTCTATGTTGCTCATTTGATTGTTTTGCTGATTAGTTTCCACTTACAGGTGAGATCATATGGTATTTGTCTTTCATTGCCTGGCTTATTTCATTTAGCGTAATGCTCCCCAGTTCCATCCACACTGTCACAAAAGGTAGTTCTTTCTTTCTGCTGTGTAGTATTCCATTGTGTAAATGTAACACAGTTTTTTGATCCACTCATTTACTGATGGGCACTTAGGCTGTTTCCAGCACTTGGCTATTGTAAATAATGCTGCTCTGAACATTGGGGTGCATAGGTTCTTTTGAATTGGTGATTCAGGATTCTTAGGGTATAGTCCCAGTAGTGGGATTGCTGGATTGAAGGCAGTTCTACCTTTAGTTTTTTCAGAAAATTCCATACTGTTCTCCACAGTGGCTGCACCAGTCTGCATTCCCACTGACAGTGTACTAGGGTTCCCTTTTCTCCACATCCTTGCCAGCACTTGCTGTTTGTTGATTTATTAACAATGGCCCTTCTGACTGGTGTGAGGTGATATCTCACTGTGATTTTAATCTGCATCTCTCTAATGGCTAGTGATGTTGAGCATTTTTTCATGTGTCTATAAGCCCTCTGCATGTCCTCCTTGGAGAAGTTTCTGCTCAGGTCTCTTACCCATTTTTAAATTAAGGTTTTTTTTGTTTTGTTTTGTTTTGTTTTGTTTTTTTTGTCTTCCTGGTGTGGAGTCATGTGAGTTCTTGATATATTTTGGAGATCAAACAATGTCCAAGGTATCATTGGCAAATTATGTTTTCCCATAAGGTTGGTTACCTTTCCATTTTGCTGATGTATATATACCTTTCCTTTATATATATAATTACAATACCCCCCAAATAATAAAATATATTTCATTTAAAAAGTTCCACTTTTGTTCCAAAAGCTGTATAAGGTTGAATAATGCACTTAACCACACTAAACATTTGTATCCTGAGCAATAATATTAAAAAATATAGATTTCTTTGTGTACTACATATGGTTGTTCTGAGGGTTACTGACATATGTTAAAATAGTAAATGGGAACTATGAGCTAATATTATCACTATACATCAATATATTCATAAATATATTGAATAGACAAAAACAGTTTTTAAAGCCAATCAAAATTTGAACCAAAAGATTTACAAGAAACACTTCTTAAAAATTGTCAGTAGCCCTGACCGGTATGGCTCAGTGGGTTGGGCATCATCCCACACAGCAAAAGGTCAGTGGTTCAATTCCTATTAGGGTACATGCCTGGGTTGTGGGTTTGGGGTGTGTTCGAGAGGTAACTGATTGATGTTTCTGTCTCACATCAATGTTTCTCCCCCACTCTTTCCTCCTTCTTTCCCATCTCTCTAAAAAAAAAAAAAAAAAAACAAATAAAATCTTTTTAAAAAGAAAGAAAATTGTCAATAGCTTCTGGTAGTCCATAATAGTATAAAAGTCTTAGAAAAAAATGTTGGAAAAGCCATTCCTGGAATTTGTAACTACCCTAGTTTTAAGTCCAAGTACCCAAATCTCCAGCTAAATGCTGTAGAACAGAATTTTACTTACTTTTAGCCTTTCAGTCCTACCACTTATACCTACAAGCACATCAAGATTTAAAAAACAAGTTTCTTTGATTAATGATTGTATGTTTTATGAGAAACTCAATTAGCTCTAGAATTTACCCAATAGTATTAATTATAAATTTATTTCCAAAAGCAGCTTAAAATATTTATCTTCGAAATATAAAGTATATATGGCATGACTTAATTCTGTAGCAATTCAGTTTTCTGTAATAATTTCACTGCCTATAAAATTATTGGATTTTTAAAGTTAATAACTGATTAATTTTGGTATTATGAAGTTTTCAAAAGAAAATCATTATTGTTTAAAAACATAGGCATCCACTTGGCATGTTTTGTAAGGCAAAGAACTACCTTTTTTTTTTTTTGACCAGAGAAAGCAAAATCCAGAAGTTTTAGGTACTAAAATAGTGATCAATACTTAAATGACCGCCATACCTGACAACCAAAGAAAAATGTTATTCCCTAGATCTTCTTTAAATACATCACTAAAGAGATCACTGGATTCTGGAAATGCTTCCAGGAATGTTGCACAGATAGCTTGTGCCAAACAATCAGGATACACCTACCAAAAATAGTTATATTAGACTGATTTCATATTTCATATATCTCAACTACCAAAGAAATTATTATTAAGTTTGCAAAATATACATGTCCCTTTTTTGTAATAGCTTGCTGTTGGCCTTTAGTATCTCTTTGTACATCTAATTGAGGAACATAACAAGAGCTAAAAATAAAGTTAGTCATTTTGCTTATTTGAGGACTATAGTATTTGGGGAAATTTTTAAAAATTTGGATAAAGGATGAAGTTAACAATTAAGATAAGGTTTGATGAATATATATTTGTTTCATGTAACTTTGCTATTGTTATCCTCTTTTATAAAGTGATATACATAGATCATTGTAATAAAAAGCATATATAAATAAAATACATATAACATTGTATACATTTAATATGTATGATGTATTGATTTAACACATTTATATATTACAAAATGGTTATCACCATAGCCATAGCTAATACCTCTGTTATGGCACAGAATTACCAGAGAATAAAAAGCATATTTTTAAATAATTGAAGCCTGTTTAGGTGACTTAACATATTATAATCATCACTGTATTATTTACATATTAAAACCATGATCAGATATCAAAAGATATATGTTTCTACCAGTATTCTATTAGTAAAATCTGTAAATTACTACATTTCTCTCAGAGTGATTAAGCATAGAAAGGAACAATATTTTTATATTAAGGGCTTAAAAAATTATTTACTATTTTGGTATTCTTCATTCTGGTAAGCATTTACAATCACATATTTAGTCCTTAATAACGTAAAACACTGTCCTAATTTCTGGAACCTGTGTTAATTTATTTAGCAAAAGGGCTTTATAGATATCATTAACTAAGTATCTTGAGATAGGGAGATTATCTTGAATTATACAATGGGCCTTCAGAGTGATTACAAGTGTCCTTTCAAGAAGGAGGCTGAGAAAAATTTTATTATACAATGGAAGAGGAGAAGGCAATGGGATGGCAGAAGTAGAGATTGGAGTGATGTGACCAGAAGCCAATAACATTGGCAGCCACCAGAAGCTAGAAAAGGCTTATCCGTTGGGGTCTCTTAAAAAAACTAGTCCTGTTGATACCTTGATTTTAGCTCTTTAAGACTGAATTTGGACTTCTGGTCTAACTATAAGACAATTTCTGTTGTTTTAAGCCACTAAGTTTGTGACAATTTATTATAGCAGCAATAGAAACAAATACAGTCACTGAATCCAGTAGTGCTCATGTTTGCTGGTAAGTGATAGTATTCTTTGAAGAACTTGATAATTATTTTGGGAGGTGAGCAGGGAGGAGATGGGAGAATGCTTCAATATATTGGTATAGTTACTTTTATTGAATGAACTTTGAATATTTTACTACCAGAAACAATCATATATTTTATTTGTGGTTCATAACACCATACTAATGATTAAAATTAAAATGTTGAACAAGGTGAAAAAGGGAAACCTCTTAAGTTTTCTGTGAGCACCTTGTCTTCAAGAGATTAAGGGGAAAAGATCAAGTGTCCAATTGTGTTGGAAAATTTCTAAAGTAATATTGGTGTATGACATCAGAAGAGAGGGAAGTAAAAGCCACGCTAAACGTATTTAGATTCAGTCAATTTGTACTAAGTAATGAGACCTCAAAATAATTGTCTGATTTGAAATATTAATAACTTTATCTTCCTTAGGTAAGATAAATTGGACGAGACAATAGTAACAAAACCCCCAGTTAATAGAATGAGTTAAAAATAATGGAAATTGATCAATGAGAGATGAGGTTCCACTCCCATGTAAATAGCTCTGAAGGGGATAAACTTGTAGGGAGGCAGCCTGCTTCTCAAGAAAAGAAAGATGATCACCTCTAGACAATTTATATACCCCAAATCCTAACCATTTGCTAACTTTTTCCTGCAAATAAGAAAAAAAAATCAGTATTAGCAGAGAAAATTCTAGTCTATCTTCGAGAGCACCATTGTTCTACAAAAGAATAATTTTTGAATCATGGATCTGATGATCCTCTTTATCTGACAGACAACCAGCTGCGAAACTGAGAGACTGAACGGCTTAACAAGAGCCCCCAGGTAATCGGTAGCAGATTCTGACATGAAGCCAAGGCTCCTTCCGTCTTGCCACACAGTATGTATATGCTTCCGAATTAGACAGGTAAAGATAGAACATAAATATTTGGCAATTTAGGTTTGTTTACAAAGGTCGTTTAACTGTTTTTATTTTAGGTTTCTTTTACCCATGGAAAAAACATTTACTGACTCCAAATACTTCTGTATTTCTGATTTACAGATGTTCACACAATGAAGTATGTAAATGTGGCTTTTGCTTTGAAATACTAGGTGTTTAAATTTAAAAATATCCAGTAAGATTCCTACCATCTTCATTTAATATTACTCAAGAACAAAAAATTATTTTAATCAACCCTACTCACTAGCTAATATACTAGGAAAGTAAAACAAACATTTGATTCACAAATTTGTCCATTGTTGTTTACTGAGCAGGTACTTAGTCCTTAGGTATAACACAAACTTTCAAGTCCTCTTAGATAAAAAGATACATTGTACAGAAAAATAAATTGATAAATAATTTTGTATATAAATATAAAAACCCAAGAATATACATAGAATAAGTCAACAGTTTTCAAATTATCTATATGCAAACAAAATATCTGTATTACACTAAGGAGATTCTGTAAGACTTTTAATCAAGGGAATAAAACATTCTGGAGTGAGGGGCATAAGCGAAATAACTATTTTCTATTTCATTAGCTCTAAAAATAATTAGCATAATAGGTAATTTCTATGTTTACCTGAAAGAATGCATCCTTTTGACTTAGAGGTATGCTCATGAAAAGTCTCGTGTAACTTTCTGAGATTCTATCAAACAAGAAATCTTGATTTTTTTTGTCAGGCTTAAAAAATAAAAGATGCATGGAATTAAAATCCTTATGTTACAATTTAAAATTAGCATTTCTTTGTATGTCAGTAATCTTATCTATTCTTAAAGAGCAGATAGGCTGCTACAGTGGAATGAGCATGTGTTTTGGCACTACGCAGAACGGAACTTGAAAGCAGACTGTTATTTCATTAGCTGCCTTACCTTGGGTAACTCTTAGTTTCCTTATCTGCCAATTGTTGATAGTATGTACATATCATAAAGTGGTATCTTAAAATTAAATAAGAACAAAGATCATATGTTATGTGAGGTACACATATTTCAAGACTTTAGCATTGTCTGGCACACAGACGCTTGATGGATTAATGAAGGTTCTTTCACAGTAGTTGTTATGCAGAAGGAATCAATGACTTGGCTATCTTTTATTGTTCTATAACCATTCCAATTCTTGCATTACCAGTAACTCAGCATAAAATTAAAGTAATTACTGGGATGAAACAGTCATAGCCAGAACTAGTAAAATTGTGATATGATAGCTAAACTAAGACAAAGTAAGTATGTTGCATAAAGGAGGAAATCTACAGATAAAAATGGCAATATTATAGTAAAGTCCTAATGTAGCACCCTGGATTCTTGCTTTATTAAGCAATTAAGAGACAAATTAGAATCCAAATCTATGAATTAAGTAATAAAGAATTCAAGAGTACAAATTTATTTGTGATGTCAATTGCAGAGGCACCTTATCATTAATACGTCATGGTAATGAACACTGAAACTTTTTAAGGTTATTGGTAGTCTTCTATAAAATTAGAAAATCAAATGAGCTGGGATTTATAAATGCATAGGCTCTTAGCCTAAAATGGAAGTAAGGTATCACCTACATTAAGTCCCTCTATTTCAGTGATTGTACTGGTACTCGGAAAGATTAAGAGAATTATTTAAGGTTATACAGTTAGGTAATTGAGAGCCAGACTGAAACTAGATCTCCTAACTTCCAATGTGACTCTCATACTTGTGTAATAAATTTATGGAAGGAGATCATAGCAAACATAATGATAATATTAATAACAATTCTTGATCACTTATGTAACAGGCAGTGGTTCTAAGATATACAGTTGTGGGAGAATTAAATATTAAATAACTCATTTAATATATATATGGAGTTGTTAAAGAAATTCCTATTACTCATCACTTTAAGGAAGGATATGAGAAAGCAGACCCTGCACAGTTTGAATCGCTTAAGGTTTTTGGTCAGGGATCCTTTGGGAAGGTTTTTCTTGTTAGAAAGAAGACCGGCCCTGATGCTGGGCAGCTGTATGCAATCACGGTGTTTAAAAAAAAAAAAAAAGCTTCTTTAAAAGTTCAAGACAGAATTTGGACAAATAGGGAGCGGGATATACTGGTGGAAGTAAATCATCCATTTATTGTCAAATTGCATTATGCTTTCAGACTGAATGAAACTGTATTTAATACTGGATTTTCTCAAGGGAGAGATGTCTTCACAAGATTATTCAAAAAGGTTGTGTCTGCAGAGGGAGACATGAAATTCTACCTTGCAGAACCAGCCCTTGCTTTGGATCATCTGCACTGATTAGGAACTGCATGTAGAGATGTGAAGCCAGAAAACACTTTGCTTGATGAAATAGGACATACGAAGTTAACAGATTTTGGACACAGCAAAAAATCAGTAGATCAAGAAAGGAAGGCCTACTCATTCTGTGGTACAGTGGAGTATATGGCTCCTGAAGTAGTAAATAGAAGAAGTCATTTCTACAGTGCTGATTGGTGGCCATATGGTGTACTTATGTTTGAAACGCTTCCTGGTGCACTGCCATTTCAAGGTCAAGACAGAAATGAGACCATAAATATGAAGTACATGAAGTGAAAGAAGGTATAGGTGTTGGCTCCTATTCAGTTTGCAAGCAATGTGTATATGCAGTTACCAACTTGAATTTTGCAGTGAAGGTCATTGATAAAAATAAGAAAGATTCCTCAGAAGAAATTGAAGTTTGGAAGTGCTATGGACAACGCTCAAACATTATCAGTTTAAAGGATGTTTATGAGGACAGTAGTTACGTTTATCTTGTTGTGGACTGGATGAAAGGAGGAGAGCTACTCGACCGCATTTTCAAACATCTTTTTCAGGACAGGAAGCTAGTGAGGTACTGTTTGCAGTAACAAAAACAGGTGACTATCTTCATTGTCAAGGAGTTGTTCATTGTGATCTTAAACCAGTAATATTTTATACAAGGATGAATCAGCCAATGTGGACTCCATTAGGATCTGTGATTTTGAGTTTGTAAAACAACTTTGAGGAGAAAATGGACTTCTCTTAATTCCATATTTCACTGCAAACTTTGTAGCACCTGAGGTTCTTAATGCAACAGGGCTACGATGCTGTTTGAGATATTTGGAGTCTGAGAGTCCTTTTTTATACAATGTTGGCTGACTGCAGTTCATTTGCCAGTGGCACCAATGATACTCCTGAAGAGATACTGCTGCATATAGGCAATGGAAAGTTCTTTTGGAGTGGTAGAAATTGGAACGGTATTTCAGACAGAATGAAGGATTTGCTTTCCCATATACTATATATGGACCCACATCAGCAGTACACTACAGAATAAGCATTAAAACCCTCATGGATAACCCACAGAAACCATTTGCCCAATGATCCACCAAACAGAAATGATATTTCATGTGTCATTATGGGACCAGTGGTTGCCACATAATCAGCCTTGACTTACAAGACCTTCCAACCAGTCCTAGAGCCAGTTGCTGCCTCAACCTTAGCTCAGTGACAGAGCATGAAACAGCGGGCCTCAACTGGCTTGAAAGATTTCCAGTGTTCCTCAGCCAAATTAGGTGAAGAGAAAATGAAATGCATGGTTTTACCTAATCTTACATCAGAGGCTGTGTTTTCTGTTACATTTCTCAAATATGCTGTTTAAGCCTGCTTATTTAGGGGGAGTGAAATTAAAAAAATAAACATACACAGGTCCACAATATTTATAACGTGTTGTTTTGCAGTTGTGTCCAAGATTTATTTAAGTGTATAATTGGCACCCACAGGTCCTAACAACCTCTCTGCACACTAACTTCTAAAGTTGCCTTTAAATGCAGTTACTTTAATAATTTTTAAAAAACAGATGAATGAAGAACTGTTCTGGTTACATCATGGAAAATTTGCTTCAATTTGATCTGGATCACCCTAAATACTAGCAGTGTACTGAATTATATATTTCTCCTTAAAACATGTCAAAAATCATGAATAATACTGAGAATTTTTATCAAATTATAATACTTTAAAATTATTACACTTTAATTTCAGAAAGTAAGTAGTTGCTAGAGAATAGTTTAAAGATAAATTTAAAAAATCTAATTCCTTGTTAGTCTAAGAATAATCTTAGAAAAGTGGTGGAATGTTAACATTTTTGCATCAAATCTGTATTTTGTTCAGAATAATGAAATACTATTATGGTGTAACAAAACAGTTTTTAGGAACTTTGCTAGATTGTTTCTTCAAAAACTTGTTACATACAATCCTAACAGGTTTAGTGGGAAAGTAAGGTTTCCCTCTGTTATCATGGCAACACATATATGTGGGATCCAGATCTAGAAAAAGAAATTTAAGATAACAAAACTCTCCTGATTTCACAAATTTCCCTAAGTAATTACTTTTGTGGAATTAATATGTCACTTCCTATGCCTCATTCAGCAACTACCAATATCAGAAATACTCTTACCTGGAATTACATTAAAGCACTGACTAAATAGTTTGAATGTAAAATTGGTAACACCCCTTTCTTCATGGTATGAAATTTCTGTGAGGGTTCATAAGCAGTTTTCTGTGGGTAATCTGGGCTGGGCAAAGGTGGAGAGTTGAGTCCATTTGCAGGCTTCCTTGATGGGGTTGCCCGCCTTCCCAATGCTTACTTAGACCCTGTCCTGTCCCCTGGGATGCTCTGCTTTCCATTCTTCCAGATCCAGAGGCTACACAGCAGCCATTTACATTCACCACTTTTTCTAGGCTCGTGTACTTTCTAACATGAGATTTATATGTTGCTTATTTCAATTCTCTTATTGTTTCCCAGATACCCACATCCTTCTCTTTTTAATCCTAATCAGAGTCCTAACCTTTATGAATTGAGGACCCTCTTTCCATCTGATCTGTAGAGTCGTTTCCAAATGAAAACGTTCAATGTCACTGACTTGCAGTGGGTTTTGGGCTTAGTGTTTACAAGTACATTATAGTACTGAATAAAGCTACAACTTTATCATTCACTGCAATGTTTGATTTCACTAATTTTTTTTCTGATTAAATGAAGAGCCTGGTTCTTTGAAATCCATGTTAAAGTCTTAATTCTCTGAAAGGACTCTAGATTTCAAACAGGTCTTCTAACATGTATAGAATGCTAAAAAACAAAGCTCAGTGAAAGGATCCAGAAAAACATTTTTTTTGCACCAATGCTACCTCTACTGAAAAATAAATTAGCTACAAATCAACATAAAAAAGTTTAAAAAAATCATTATACCTTAAATTTATGGAGAAACCACCACCAAAAGCAATCATGCAAAAGAGCAATAGAGGCTTCTGAGAGAAAATAAGTCCTCCACATTTTAAGAACTTTTTCCTACGGGGAAAGAAAAGACAAACAGGGGTCAAATTAAAATACATTATAGAACAAGTAGATGTAAATAGGCTTTGTAAAGAGCACATGTTCAGTGGCTACAGACTAGTGCTGCTCAGTATAAATTTAACGTGGAGCCACATGCGTAATATTACATTTTCTAGTAGCTGTATAAAAAAAGTAAAAGGTGAAATTAATTTTAATGATCTGTATTTAACCAAATATATTTAAACTATCATTATATTATCATATAATTATAAATTATTAATTAATAATTTACATTCTTTTTTGGTACTAGGTCTTTGAAATATACTGCATAATTCACACTTATACCACATCTCAGTTTGAATACTAAAGTTTCATCATAAATATGGACTTAATAAAACACATGGTTGTCATTTTGTTTTAATCATAATCAAAAATTTTTTGATAACTGAATCAAGTATTAATTTTTGAATTTATATAAAATTAATTAAAATAAAATTTAAAAAACTCAGCTCCATCGTTCTAGCCACATTTTATATTCTCAATAGTCACACTTGGTTAGAACCTATGGAAACGATGGCAGTGTAGGCTAGACCAAGAATAGCAAAACTCCAAGATATACTACAATTTCCCCTTTACTCTGAAGACAGATTCAACAATCATGGAATTCTATCCCAATGAACCCCATTATAACTCTCGACCTTATCTAAACATAGTGTTCTCTTTAAGCAATTGATCAAAATTGACACATAAGGTTAAATCTATTTACCATGACTACTACAGACCATAAATCTTGGTTTAAACAAGCACATTCAATAGATCTTATTCAGCTAAAGGCTTTTAAATGCAAAATTTGGTAGAGTTCAAGATTTTTAAAAATGAAATACATAGGTATAAATTTTTGTTCCTCAAGTACAAGTCTACAGAAAACCCACATCGTGCAAACTTTTATAGCAAGCAGATTATTTATCATGTATTCTGCAGGGCATTTCTCTTTCACAGGCCACTTACATGGGTAACAACATCAACTTAAATTTGGTACTTCTTAATTATCAAAGGACATATATAAGGTATATAAGGGGAAAAGTATGAAATTGAAATACAGGAGGAAAGCTGAATACTTTTTCTTAAATTATTTGCAAATTTCAAGCAAAGATGCTTTGCAGCATAAAGTAACTGCATGACTGCTTCTATTCTTAGTCTTGGTTATGTTTAGTATCACTAACTTCCTTCTTTCAGGAAATTCAAAATTCTTTAAAATATATCAGTAGTTAGTCAAAACAACCAAAAAAAGGAAACTGGAAAAAAAACCTGAGACCCACCTTAAAAATTTAAATGTTCTCTCCATCCCTCACCTCCTTCCATCTTTGTGGTAATTATTGGATTCAAGTAAATGTAAATATACCTTAAAACCTATAGATTATCTGACTTGGAACTTTTTCTCTTAATATTGACTCTAAATTGAACAAAATTACTTCTAATGTTTTCTTGAATCTCTGTGTATGTAAGCATGCTTGTGGCTCAGCTTTCTCCTTATATCTGTAATATAGGTCCCTTTTCACTTAATTCAACTTAATACAATTTTTACTAAGCATCATCTCCACCCAACATTGTGCTCTGCATGGTACAGGGGATAACATACACTTTCATTCAAGAAATTTAATCTATGACTGTATCTGCAGGAATGTGTTTAGATGGGGTTAGGGAAATTTAGTCATTTAAATGGACTTCCACACCTTCAAGCAAATAACAGTAGCCTTTAACCTTCTCTTTATGAGTTTTAGATCCAATAAGTTCAATCCTTTTAAGTTATTATAGGCACTTCTTTTTTGTTTTCTCTTTTATATTCAATTTATTGTGGTGACATTGGTTAATAAGATTATACAGGTTTCAAGTGTTGATTTCTCTATTGCTTTGTTTGCCCACCAATAGTCAAATTATGTTCTGTCACCATGTATTTGGTTCCCTTTACCCTCTACCACCCCCTCCACCCACTTCCCTCTGGTAACTACCACACTGTTGTCTGTGTCTGTATGTTTCAGTTTTATAGCCCACATATGAGTGAAATAATATGATTCCTAGCTTTTTCTGACTTATTGCACTTAGCATAATATTCTCAAGGTCCATCAGTGTTATTGCAAATAGAAGTATTTCATCTTTTCTCATGGCTAAGCAGTATTCCAGAGTATATATGTTCTACATCTTCTTTACCCAATCATCTATGGCAGGTCACTTTGGTTGTCTCCATGTCTTGGACAATGTGAATTATGCTGCAGTGAACAAAGGGGTGCATACATCTTTGTGAATAAGTTTTTCAAGTAGATAACCAGAAGAGGGATTGTTGGGTCATATGGTAACTCTAATTGTTTGAGGAACTGCCATACCATTTTCTATAGTGGCTGTACCAGTTTACATATCCAATAGCAGTGAATGAGAGTTCACTGTTCTCCAAAACCTCTCCAACACTTGTTATTACTTGTCCTGTTGTTAATAGCTATTCTAACAGGTGTGAGGTAGTATCTCATTATAGTTTTGATTTGTAATTTTCTAATAGCTTGTGAAGTTGATCATCTTTTCATATATCTGTTGGGCATTTATACATCTTCTTGGGAGAAGTATTCGTTCAGGTCCTCTGCCTATTTCTTAATTGGATTGTTTGTTTGGTGTTGAGTTGTATGAGTTCTTTATATATTTTGGCTTATAACCCCTGTTGGAGCTGTTTGCAAATATCATCTCCCATTTGGTCAGTTGCCTTTCTGTTTTGTTGGCAGTTTCTTTTGCTGTGCAAAGCTTTTTAGTTTGATATAGTCCCATTCATTTATTTTTGCCTTTATTTTTCTTGCCTTTGGGGTCAAATTCATAAAATCTTCTCTAAGACCAAGGTCCATGAGTTTAGTGGCTATGCTTTTTTTCTACATAATTTATTGTTTCAGATCTTATATTTATGTTTTTGATCCATTTTGAATTAATTTTTATACATGTGGACAAACTGTAGTCTAGTTTCATTCTTTTGCATGTGGCTTTCCAATTTTCCCAGCACCACTTACTTAAGGGGCTTTCTTTTCTCCATTGTGTGTTTTTGGCTCCTTTGTCAAAAAATTATCTGCCCATGTATGTGTGGTTTTATTTCTGGGTTCTCAATTCTGTTCCATTGGTCTATGTGTCTGTGTTTCTGCCAATGCCATGCTGTTTTGATTATTGTTGCTCTGTAATGTAAACATTTCTATGAAATAAACTTTCCTCTGTTATTTTCCTATGCTTATTTTCACTCTAATTTCATCATCTATTTATTTTTAATGCCATTGCATTGTATATGCTCCAGTAAGTCCATTTAAATTTGTTTTTGAAATCAAGAAGGGGTATTAATAAAGGAAATGTGGGTATCTATGCCCTGATACGCCTTTGATATACAAACTTGTAATATTTGAACCCAGCTGCTGGTCATATACCCTCCACCCCCAGCCCCAATGCTCATATCTACTTTCTACTTCCACTCCTCACTTTCCTATTTCTTTCAATTATGCCAGCATCTTCCAAGTTAACCATCCTAAAAATTCCTTATAACTATAACTTCTATGCCATGTTTATATGATTGCCTTGTGATACGTGGTAGGTGTATATGCATCTATGTTTAAATCAGTCCCATCTTAGAACATAAAATAGTAGGGTTAGAAAGAATATTATAGGTGATCTAGAACAATATTCATACAATTATTTTGACAATTATATTAATTTATTTTAATAACAATAAAATTTTTCCCTGAGTTAATTTGGAAAATACAGTTAGGGAAAGGAATAAATATGCCTGGGCATAACTATAATTAGCAACTATATTTTTTCTTCACAGAAAAAAAATGGGATCATGTGATTGGATTCAAAGGGCACACTAAGCCTTCCCTCTCATCAAAATCCCATAAAATATAAAAGAGAATTGAAAAACATTTCTATCAGCATGGGAAATAAGAGAGAATGTCACTACTGAATCATTCTAGAGGGAGTTATAAATTGAGGTGGTTTTCTAACTGAGTGGCAAACAGGAGATCCAAATAGGTCAATAACATTCTACTTCTTGGAATAATGGATATTGAAGATGGAACACTGAAGAGATATATTTTCCTTCATCTTGAAGGGAGTGTAAAGAGGGCAGGAAATAAGGGCTGGAACAGATTTATAATGGTTGATAATGCTCCTTCTAAAGAACTACAGAGGACTATAGCAGAGAAGAAAACAACACAGTTTCAGTGTTGAGAAATAAAGAGCCACCCTAAGCCTGGGGGTTACGGATGGGGAGGAGGGCCTACTAGGGAACAAGCCCATCTCAGAGAACTGTCTGAAAAAAGTCTGCCCAGGGGGTAAAAGGAGCATTGTTTGAGCCTCCAGGAAATAGAAACCTTGTTAGGTAACTAACTAAAATTTAAGTGGGTGGGAAATCAATGCAAGTAACCGGCCAACTCTCAACCTACTAGACCAATGGCCAATGACCTAGTCATCTTCTTATGCCTGCAGTTTTTCATCAATTAGTTACCCTGTAGGGTTACTACTCAAAAATTCCCTAGACACTTGGAAGCTAAAAAGGTGGGGCTGTGGGAAAGAGCTCTCACAGTTATTTTAGAGTCAAAATGAGCAGGCTAAAATATCCTGAGTTGTAAGAGCAGGAAGAGGGAGGGGGAAATACCTCCTACGGTTGCATGTCAAGCCAATGCACACAAGCAACCTCAGACTCCTGAGGAAGAATCACAGAGTCCAATACACTCACTTCTAGTGGTCAGGGTCGAAAAACATCATTGCTCGTTACTGCCAGACTTAACGCCCCAAGGATTAAATCTTGCTTAAACACCTACTTCGTTAGATATTTACATAAAGGTCTGATTCATTAAATCATATCCTTGAAATTTATCATACAATAAATAAAAATTTACATACATCAAAGTTTTGGGCTTTTAAAATAAAAAGAAAAATTCGTCCAGCATCCAATTTTCTGGGGAGTTGAGTAAGCGCATTCATTTTGAATCCTGAGAAGTTGCAACTCTAGAAAGAGGAGATTTCACATAACAGTAATTACTTTACTCTTTGCAGTTTGGTAATTTCATGTGACTACAAAAGATAGATAAATACTTAGCTATTATTAGGCAATTATTTTATTTCTTTTTATGAAAATAAAGTATTTATCCTCCCTAAGAAAAATCTTTGTATTATCAAAAATTTCAGAAGCATCTCTGAAATTAAGATCCCTGGCATATCCATGGGCCAAATCCAAAAGCAAAACAAAATTATATTTCAGAACTAATTGATACAACTCAAATAATCAAGAATTTTAGCTAGGTTGCACATAAGAAAAGAGGCTAAGCAGAAAAAGAAAGCTTCTATATCCGTTCCCAACTCTCTTTCCCAGAGTCACTACATTTATTTATGATTACATCTGTATTATTACAAACATTCTTTTACTTCCATATAGTACTTTGATACATAATCACATAAAACAGAAATTTTAAATACCTCTATATTCTTCTTTATCTCCACATCATCTGAAAGCTGGAAAACATTTAAAATAAAATCTTTAAAATTCTAAATTAAAGAATTTTTAGGAAACTAGCATGTACAATGGACTAAAGATAGTTTATTCGATAAATAGGGTTGGACAGATATGTGTAGAAAAATGAAACTAGACCATCTTCTTACACCACACACAAAAATAAATTCAAAATGGACCAAAGATTTAAATGTTAGACCTGAAACCATAAAAATCCTGGTAGAAAATATAGGCAGCAAATCTCGGACACTGTTCATAGAAATTTTTTATCAGATATATCTCCACAGGCAAGGGAAACAAAAGAAAAAATAAACAAATGGAACTTCATCAAACTAAAAAGTTTTTGCACAGCAAAGGAAAACATCAACAAAATAAAAAGACAACCAACAGAATGGAAGAGCCTATTCACCAATACATCTGATAAGGGGTTAGTATCCAAAATTTATAAAGTACTTGAAAAACTCAACACCAAAAATGCAAAAAACCCTATAAAAAATGGGCAAAGGACCTGAATACACACTTCTCCAAAGAGGACATACTGATGGCCAAAGACATATGAAAAGATGCTCAACATCACTAATCATCAGAGAGACGCAAATTAAAAACAGTGAGATACCATCTCATACCTGTCAGAATGGCTATCATAAGTAAATCAAAAAACAAGTGCTGGCAAGGATGTGGAGAAAGAGGAACACTTTTGCACTGTTGGTGGGAATGCAGACCGGTGCAGCCACTGTGGAAAGCAATATGTAGATACCTCAAAAAATTAAAAATGGATTTGCCTTTTGACCTATCAATCCTACTTCTGGGAATATATCCAAAGGAACCCAAAGCACTAATTCTAAAGAACATAAGCATCCTTATGTTCATTGCACCATTATTTACAATCATCAAGATATGGAAGCTGCCCAGTGTCCATTAATAGATGAGTGGATAAAACAACTGTGGGACATTTACACAATGGAATACTACTTGGCTGTAGAAAAGAAAATTTTACCCTTTATGACAGTATGGATGGACCAGGAGAACATTGTGCTAAGTAAAATAAGCCAGTCAGAGAGAGACAAATACCATATGATTTCAGCCATATGTGGAATCTAACAAACAAACTGCACTAACAAGCAAAATAGGGACATCTCCTAGATGGAGAACAGATGACAGCTAGTGCAGAGTACAGGGGAGGGGAGGTTAGGGGTGGAGGGACAGAGCAAAAAGGAAAAAGGACTCATGGACATGGACAACAGTATATTGATGGCTGGGGGCAGAGTAATATAAGGGGACTAAATGGTAATGGGAAAAACACATAATAAAAATTATATATTAAATAAATAAATAAAGTAAAATAAAAAGAAATTTTTTTGGTAAATGTTTAAAATTGTAACTTTATTAAAAATGTAAAGGAAATTTTATTCATGAAATTACTCTCTAAGCAAGTAAATTCTTCTTTCTTGAATTACTTTTTAACTGTTTCCAATAAAAAGAAATTTTATATTTGGTAAATTTGTTCAGTTAACTTGTGTGTGTGCATGTGTGTATCTCCTACTGAAGCCTAGAATGCTGTTATTTATTTTATTTTCATAAAACAAAATTTGTTAAAGAATTACTTTTTATTCTGTGACCTGCTTTCCCTTCTTTGAGGTTAAAATTCTGTTCATTTTTTAAAAATATACTTCGTTGATTATGCTATTACAGTTGTCCCATTTTTTTCCTCCCCTTTATTACCCTCTGCTTTGTACCCCTCCTCCCTCCATCATTCCCCTGCCTTAGTTCATGTCATGGGTCATACACATTATGTTCTTTGGCTTCTCCATTTCCTGTACTATTCTTAACCTCCCACTGTCTATTTTGTACCTACCATTTAGGCTTCTTATTACCTGTACCTTTCCCCCTATTCTCCCCATTCCCCCCTCCCTGCTGATAACACCCCATATGATCTCCATTTCTGTGAATCTGTTCCTATTCTAGTTGTTTGCTTAGTTCATTTTTATTTTTGTTTTTTTTAGGTTCAGTTGTTGATAGTTGTTGATTTTACTATTCATACTTTTGATCATCTTCTTTATCTTAGATAAGTCCCTTTAACATTTCATATAATAAGGGCTTGGTGATGATGAACTCCTTGAACTTGACTTTATCTGCCCTTCCATTCTATATGATAGCTTTGCTGGATAGAGCAATCTTGGATGTAGATCCTTGCTTATTGTGACTTGGAATACTTTTTTCCAGCCCCTTCTTACCTGTAAAGTTTCTTCTGAGAAACCAGCTGATAGTCTTATGGGAACTTCTTTGTAGGTAACTGTCTCCCTTTCTCTTGCTGCTTTTAAGATTCTCTTCTCTTTAATCCTGGGTAATGTAATTATGATGCACCTTGGTGTGTGCTTCCTTGGGTCCAACTTTTTGGAGACTCTCTGAACTTCTTGGACTTCCTAGAAGTCCATTTCCTTTGCTAGATTGGGGAAGTTCTCCTTCATTATTTGTTCAAATAAGTTTTCAATTTCTTGCTCTTCCTCTTCTCCTTCTAGAACCCCTATGATTCAGATGTTGCAATGTTTAAAAGTGTCCTGGAAGTTCCTAAGCCTCACCTCATTTTGCTGAATTCTTGTTTCTTCATTCTGTTGTGGTTTAACGTTTATTTCTTCTTTATGGCCCACACCATTGATTTGAGTCCTGCTTTCATTCCTGTCACTGTTGGTTCCTTGTAAATTTTTCTTTATTTCACTTTTCATAGCCTTCACTTCTTCCTCTATTTTGCAACCATATTCAACCATTTCTGTGAGCATCCTGATTACGCATGTTTTGAACTCTGCATCTGATAGGTTGGCTATCTCTTCATCACTTAGTTGTATTTTTTCTGGAGTTTTGATCTGTTCTTTCATTTGAGCCGTATTTTTTTTGTTCTTGTGCCTGTTAGGTAGTAAGGGGCAGACCCTTAGGTATTTGCCCGGGTGGGGCAACCCACTTCCCTGCATTATGGTGCTATATGTGGGGGAGGGGTCCAAGAGGGCACAATGCTGCTTGCTTAGCCCTCAGATGGCTTTCAGTCACTTCCTCCTCTACCCACAAGCAAATTGGGCCCTTCTGGTGCTGATTCCCAGGTGGGTGGTTTTGTGTAGGTTTTAGGACCCTGTGGGTCTCTCCAATGTACTCTCCTGTGAGGCTGGGAGTTTCTCTTGCCACCTCAACTCCCTCAGGTTTTTTCATTCAGAGGTTTTGAGGCTTTATATCCTCATGCTGGGACCCTGGGTTGCATGGTCTGTCTTGCTCCCCCATTGTTCCTCCAAGTTTATCTGCATGCAAATATGGAACCAACCACTCCATCAGCCACTGCTTTGCTGTGAGTTCTCTCCACCCTGGCTTCCTGTCTCTGCCCCTCCTACTGGTCTGGGCGAATGTTTCTTCTTTAACTCCTTGGTTGTCGGCCTTCCATACAGTTTAATTTTCTGGAAGTTCTGGTAACTTTCCGATTTTAAATGTGTTGTTGTCCTCCTTTTGGCTGTGCAAGGAGGCAAAGCATATCTACCTATGCCTCCATCTTGACCTGAAGTCTGTGGCTGTTGCTGTGTTAGATGCTAGGAATGCAAAGATGGTCCTTGCCCTTAAGCCAGTCATGGGTCTAGAGGAGAATAAGATACGTACACAAACAGAACACTAAGGAATAAGGGCTAAAACAGAAATGTGAACAGACTATTTACTACAATTTGGATTCTCTAGGAAACAGCTCCTGAGGTAGAATTAATGTTCAGAATTTTATTGCGAGTGCCTTTGGGATCAGTAACTATAGAAGGGAAGGGGAGACACAAGATTGGGAAGATGGAAAAATCAGCTGTGATACAAGTCTAACAGTCTGAACTGACCCTAAGAAGAGCTCCAAAGCTGAAAGAACCCATCAATATAGTCCTTCATTGGGTTGAAACAGCCAGTGCTTTTTGCCTCCAACTTGATTAGTCATTGGATGTGGGTGGTTCCTGGAGTGCATGTTCTCAGGAGTTCTATGCAGGTGAGGCAATCCCTAAAGGGGCTTTAGGGTGTGTCCTAACAGCACTCCCAGCAGCTAGAGCATCAAATCCTTCCTTGAAGGGGAATCTATGTGGCACATCTCCATGTTCACTATACTCCTTTACACAGAAAAGAAGTAGCCTTCTGTATACATTATTTTTTGATCATTTAGACATGCTGATATAGTTTACTGATTTCCATATCCTTACTTCCGCCAGGAAAATGTTAATATACAAACAACATGACACAATATAAATTATTATAGAGGAGATGAATTGGAAATAAACTTGAAAGGACAGTAACAGATTGCTAACAGAAAGAGGATCACATTATTGGCATTTTTAAAAGTGTTCAAAGGAGGAGGAGGTTCAAGATGGCGGCATGGTAGGAGAACGCAGATTGTCCTTCCTCCTGCACATGGGAGAAAAACCTAACTGATCTACAGAGGAACAGAGCAGATAGCCAACAATACCACAGTATATATGAAAATAGGAGATCAAAATCCGTAGCAGACATTGGAAAACTAGACGTGGCAGCCGAGCGACCGGAGGCGGCCCTGAGACCGGGACAGAGGCGATCTGGCGACCGGAGGCGGCTCTGCAACCGACCGGAGGCGGCCCGGCGACCGGAGCTGACCCTGAAACTAGAGAAGGGGACTCTGGAAGACCCAGAGCTCACATCTGTGATCCTGGGGTATTCCACCACAGAAGTTCACACCATAAACCCAGGTAGCCAGAACAGATCAACTTAAGAAGCTGAGGTTTACAAGAAGAGTCTCACCAACAATGAGAAGACAAAGAAACAATCCCCAAATGAAAGAAAAGGTGGAAGCCCCAGAAAGAATGCTAAATGAAACAGAGGCAACTCAACTATCAGATAAGGAGTTCAAAGAAATGGTTGTCAGGAAGCTCCATGAGCTCTCAATGAGCTACCAGAAACTACAGGGAAGCTACGATGAACTCACTGCAAACTATATCAACATGAAAAAGGAAATAGAAACTATCAAAAAGGGCCAAGAGGAAATGAAGAATACAATTTCTGAGCTGAAGAACACTGTAGAAGGAATGAAAAGCAGAATCGATGAAGCAGAAGATCAGATCAGTGAGTTGGAGGACAAAGTAGAAAAAAAGCAGCCAGATAGAGCAAGAAAAGGAAAAGAGGCTCAGAAAAAATGAAGAGGGCTTAAGAGAAATGCAAGACAACATGAAACGTAATAATATCCGTATAATAGGAATACCAGAAGGAGAAGAAGAAGAGCAAGGGATAGAAAACCTATTTGAAAAAGTAATGATGGAAAACTTCCCTAATTTGATGAGAGAAAATGTCACACAAATCCAGGAAACACAGAGAGTCCCTATCAAGAGGAACCCAAACAGGCCCACTTCAAGACACATCATCATTAAAATGGCAAACTTCCAAGACAAAGAGAGAATCTTAAAGGCAGCAAGGGAGAAAAAGGAAGTAACATACAAGGGAGCCCTGATAAGGTTAGCAACTGACTTCTCAATGGAAACGCTCCAAGCCAGAAGACAATGGCAAGAAATATTCCAAGTAATGAGAACCAAAGGCCTACAGCCAAGACTACTTTATCCAGCAAGGCTTTCAATCAAGATAGAAGGCCAAATAAGGAGCTTCCCAGACAAAAGAAGTCTAAAAGAATACACCTCTACCAAACCAGTACTACAAGAGATACTAAAGGGACTGCTTTAAGGAAAGAAAGGAAAAGAGAGAGTGAGGAACACAGATACGAAAATGGCAATGAACCAGTACCTATCAATAGTAACCTTAAATGTAAATGGATTAAATGCTCCAATCAAAAGACACAGAGTAGCTAACTGGATAAGAAAGCATGACCCACACATATGCTGCCTACAAGAGACCCACCTCAGGACAAAAGACCTACACAGAGTCAAAGTGAAAGGCTGGAAACAAATTTTCCAAGCAAATGGACAGGAAAAAAAGGCCGGGGTAGCAATACTCATATCAGACAAAATAGACTTCAAAAGAAGAGCTATAAAGAGAGACCCAGAAGGTCACTTCATAATACTCAAGGGAAGAATCCACCAAGAAGACATAAACATTGTAAATATATATGCACCCAACATAGGAGCACCTAAATACATCAAGAAAATCTTAGAGGACCTCAAGAAAGATATTGACAGCAACACAATTATAGTAGGAGATTTAAACACCCCACTGTCAAAAATGGACAGATCTTCCAAACAAAATATCAACAAAGATATTGTGGCATTGAACAGTACTCTAGACGAAATGGACTTAACTGATATATATAGAGCCCTTCATCCCAAAGAAACTAAATACACATTTTTTTCAAGCGCACATGGAACATTTTCAAAGATAGACCACATGATAGGACACAAAACAAGCCTCAACAAATTCAAGAAAATTGATATCATACCAAGCATTTTCTCCGACCACAAGGGACTAAAACTAGAAACTGACTTGATGGGGAAAATCCCCAAATCATCAAAATCATGGAGATTGAATAGCATGCTATTAAACAATGAATGGGTAAAGAATGAAATTAAGGAGGAAATCAAAAAGTTTCTGGAAACAAATGAAAATGAACTCACAACAACCCAAAACTTATGGGACACAATGAAGGCAGTGCTCAGAGGGAAGTTCATAGCAATACAGGCCTACCTAAAGAAGACAGAAACATTTCTAACAAACGACTTAACCCTATGCCTACAAGAACTCGAGGAACAACAACAAAGACAGCCCAGGCAAGTAGAAAGAAGGAAATAACCAAGATCAGAGCAGAATTAAATGACATAGAGACTAAAAGCACAATCCTAAGGATCAATGAATCCAGGAGCTGGTTCTTTGAAAAGATAAACAAAATCGACAGCCTTTAAGCAGGCTCATCAAGAAAAAAAGAGAGAGGACTCAAATAAACACAATCAGAAATGAAAGAGGAGAGATTACAACTGACACCACAGAAATACAAAGGATTGTAAGAAATTACTACGAAGAACTGTATGCCAAGAAATTTGAAAACCTAGGTGAAATGGACAAGTTTCTAGAAAAATATAACCTTCCAAAACTCAATGAAAAAGAAACAGAAAGCCTGAACAGACCAATAACAGCTGGTGAAATTGAATCAGTAATCAAAACACTCCTGGCACACAAAAGCCCTGGACCAGATGGTTTCACAGGAGAATTCTACAAAACATTTAAGGAAGAGCTAACCCCTATCCTTCACAGACTATTCCAAAAAATCCAAAATGATGGAAGACTCCCAAACTCTTTTTATGAAGCCAGCATCATCCTAATCCCAAAACCAGATAAAGACATAACAAAGAAAGAAAACTTCAGGCCAATATCACTGATGAACGTAGACACTAAAATCCTCAACAAAATATTGGCAAACCACATCCAACAATACATTAAAAAGATCATACACCATGACCAAGTGGGATTCATCCCAGGGATGCAAGAATGGTTCAACATTCGCAAATTGATAAATGTAATACATCACATAAACAAAAGCAAAGACAAAAATCACATGATCATATCAATAGATGCAGAAAAAGCTTTTGATAAAGTACAACACCCATTTATGATAAAAACACTCAGCAAAGTGGGAATAGAGGGAGCATTCCTCAACATAATAAAAGCCATATATGAGAGACCTACAGCCAACATCATACTCAATGGGCAAAAACTGAAATCTTTCCCACTAAGATCAGGAACAAGACAAGGCTGTCCACTTTCACCACTTCTATTCAATATAGTATTGGAAGTCTTAGCCACAGCAATTAGACAAGAAAAGGAAATAAAAGGCATCCAAATTGGAAAGGAGGAAACAAAACTATCATTGTTTGCAGATGACATGATAGTGTACATAGAAAATCCTATAGACTCAGCCAAAAAGCTGCTCGACGTAATAAATGAATTTGGCCAAATAGCTGGATACAAAGTCAATATCCAAAAATCAAAGGCATTTTTGTATACCAACAGTGAAATGGCAGAAGCAGAAATCAAGAAAAAAATCCCATTCGATATAGCAAAAAGAAAAATAAAATACCTAGGAATAAACCTAACCAAGGAGATAAAAGACCTGTATGCAGAAAACTACACAACACTGAAGAAAGAAATCAAGGAAGACACAAACAAATGGAAGCATATACCATGTTCATGGATCGGAAGAATATCATCAAAATGTCCATATTACCCAAAGCAATTTACAGATTCAATGCAATACCTATTAAAGTTCCAATGGCATATTTCACAGACATAGAACAAACACTTCAAAAATTTATATGGAATCATAAACGACCCCGGATAGCGGCAGCAATTTTGAGAAAGAAGAGCAAAGTAGGAGGGATCACAATACCTGATACCAAACTGTATTACAAAGCCACTGTAATCAAAACAGCCTGGTACTGGCACAAGAACAGACACGTGGACCAGTGGAATAGAACAGAGAGCCCAGAAATAAACCCAAGTCTCTACAGTCAATTAATATTCGACAAAGGGGGCAGCAACATAAAATGGAGCAAAAATAGCCTCTTCAACAAGTGGTGCTGGGAGAACTGGACAGCTACATGTAAAAAAATGAAACTCGAGCACCAACTTACACCATACACAAAAATAAATTCAAGGTGGATAAAAGATTTAAATATAAGCCATGACACCATTAAAATTCTAGAGGATAATATAGGCAGGAAAATCTCAGATATTTCACGCAGCAATATTTTTACTGATACATCCCCTAGAGCAAGGGACATAAAGGAAAGAATAAACAAATGGGATCTCCTCAAAATAAAAAGCTTCTGCACAGCTAAAGAAAACAGAAAATAAAAAGAGAGCCAACTGTATGGGAAAACATATTTGGCAATGATACCTCAGACAAGGGATTAATCTCCAAAATATATAAAGAACTTACAAGACTCTACTCTAAGAAGACAAGCAACCCAATTAAAAAATGGGCAAAGGATTTGAACAGACACTTCTCCAAGGAGAACATACAGAGGATCCAGAGACACATGAAAAGATGCTCGATATCTCTAGCTATCAGAGAGATGCAAATTAAAACTACAATGAGATACCACTTGACACCAGTCAGAATGGCCTTCATAAACAAAGCAACAAACAGCAAGTGTTGGAGAGGTTGTGGAGAAAAGGGGACCCTAGTGCACTGTTGGTGGGAGTGCAGACTGGTACAACCACTATGGAAAACAGTATGGAATTTTCTAAGAAAACTAAAAATGGCCATACCTTTTGACCCAGCAATTCCACTGCTTGGATTATATCCTAAGAATCCCGAAACACCAATCCAAAAGAATCTATGCACCCCTATGTTCATAGCAGCACAATTTACAATAGCCAAGTACTGGAAGCAACCTAGGTGCCCATCAGTTAATGAATGGATCAAAAAACTGTGGTACATTTACACAATGGAATTCTATGCAGCAGAAAGAAAGAAGGAGCTCCTACCCTTTGCAACAGCATGGAAGGAATTGGAGAGTATCATGCTAAGCGAAATAAGCCAGGCAGTGAAAGACAAATACCATATGATCTCACCTTTAACAGGAAGCTAATCAACAAAACAAACAAACAAGCATAATATAAACAAAGACACTGAATTTGAGAACAGTCTGACAGTGTCCAGAGGGGGAGGGGAGGGAATTTCAGGGGAAAAGGGGAACGGTTTAGAGCAACAAGTATAAAGGACTCATGGACAAAAACTATGGGGGGTGGAAATGGGAGGAAGGTGGGGAGGGCTGGGGTGGTGGGCTGGGGTGGGGTAAAAGACAGAAAGCTGTACAATATCAACAATTAAAAAATACTGATTAAAAATAAAATTAAAAAATGGAAAAAAAAGTGTTCAAAGGAGTAAAAAAGAAAGGCTATTTAGAAAAAGTGAGATCAACTATGATAGAAAGAAGTCCATGTGCTTGAGAGTTTCAGAAATAATTGGTCAATAAAAATGGGATCAAATTTATAAATATGTTAATGTTAATCTCAAAGCCCTGACTTTATTCTGCAGGAAGAAAAAAAACCAAACAACTGGAAGTGTTTAAGGAGCAGGGTACTAATCAAACAAAACTAGTTTTTGATCATACAATCTGGGAAAGATACTACAAAAACAATATAATAAATGTTGAATCCTGATTAAAAAATCCAATAAAACATATTTAACAAAAAAATATTAACACTTTTGTAGTATAATTCATCTAAAGGTCATTTCAATAGATTCTGAAAAGCCATATGATAAAATTCAACAGTCAGAAATTTGAAAATTAAAAATATACAGAAATTATAATGAATACTATTAACTACCAGCACCGCCATGTCCCTACAACCTAGAATGGATTACTACTGACATTTTAGTATTGTTTATGACTATTTTAAAGAGAATATAACAAACTTTATATACAACTATATATAACAAAAGTTCAGATCTGCTTTTACAATGACTTCTAGTCCTCTTTCTTGAGATAGTCACTATTATTTGTTTTGTTTCTATACTTTCATTTCATTAAAATACTTTTACACATATATGTACATATATATAAAGAAAATAGACATTTTTGTGTGTTTTTATAATTTGAAGAAATGATATCAACTGTACACATTTTTGATATCTTACTTTTTTCCAACTCAATATTATGTTTTAATAATATAGCAAAGTTGGTATATTTGCTTGTATGGCACCTGGTAACTTCCACACAGCTTTTCTAGCAACTTACCTATTCCCCTCTGCAAAATATAAATGATAAATAAATCAATAAAACTTCACAGGCAACTTTGATCAAACATACAAAGAACAAGTGATATCCTAATATTCTACAAACTAATTAGAGAATGGAAAGAGAGAAAAAGCTAAGTAACTCACTTTCTGAGGTTAGTATAATTTTGACAACAAAGCCAAAAGAGATAATCATATCTTATAAAACATAGATTTAAAAAGTGCGGGGGACCCTGTCCTGGGTGCCAGATGTGGGGGGGCTCCACCCACAGAGCCCCATCCCTCCGTCATGGATGAAAATGAAAACTACCAAGACATCTTCTGCTTGGGGAGGAAAGGGGTCAAACTCTCAGAGGAGAATGACCTAGAGCCCCATCCTCACTAGGCTTTTATTGGGCTCAAATACACGGGAATACAGGTATGTCAGGCGACAAGGATCAAACAATGGTTAACATTTCAAAGCAATCTGAGGGCTTAATCCGAGCCAGTGTTTGTCAGGAAAGGGGGTTGCCAGACTTTGGGAGACATACTCATTTCCTCCTGGGACATTTGTCACCTCAGGAAGAGCACTCTTAGCACAGCAGGTTTCACAGGACTTTAGGAATTCTTTCTTATGCCAATCACCCAGGGAGCCAGTCCTGGCCAGCACAGAACTGCACCGCTCACCCCCACAGTTTCAGGCTTTAAGGCAATTAGGAAGCAGGAGACATCTCCCAGATGGAAATGAGGACTCGGGCTATGTCAGAATAGCTGGGGGGTGAGGGTCCATCACATCCTCTTTGCTGCAACCCCCCCGAGTCCTTCCATGAGGCCTTCCAAGTGGTTGCGTCTGGCTTAGGTTGTCCCTCCCATGAAGAGTCTTACCCGTCATTGACTGCCAACCAAGCTATGGGGCCAGAGATGGGTAAGGCAGAAGCAGTGCTCCTGCCAGGGAGATAAGCTTTGTCTCCTTAGTAGGTCACATCCTTGTGACAGAACAGACCCAGATGAAGTGGGTCCCTTGGGCTCTTACACAGCCCACCATGGGGTGAGGGTTACAACTCCTGAAACCAGGCTGAACGGTCTGCAACAAAAAAGTATATCCTAAGAATATAAGAATTGTTCAACTTCTCAAAAGCTACTAATGTAATCTGCCACATTCACAAATTAAAATCTCAAAGTAGCTTTGCTATCATCACAGTAAATTATTTTCCTCTCGATTTCAAACCATGGAGGTTCTTTGAAGTTTTTGAACAGAGTGATAAGTATATCATAGGCATACCTTGGAGATAGTGTAGGTTCAACTCAAGACAACCACATTGAAAGAAATATCACAATAAAGTGAGTCACACAAATGTTTTGGTTTCCCAGTGCATATAAAAGTTATGTTAACACTATACTGTAGTCTATTAAGTGTGCAATACAATAGCATTATGTCCAAAGAGCAATGTATGTACTTTAATGAAAAATACATTATTGCTGAAAAATGCTATCATCTGGGACTCAGTAAGTCATAATTTTTGCTGGTGGGAGGTTCTTGCCTCAATGTTGATGGCAGCTGAGTGACAAGGTGGCGGTTGCTGAAGGTGGGCGTGGAGACATCAGTGACATTTGATTGACTCTTCCTTTCATGAATGATTTTTTTTTAGTATATAATCTTTATTATATTTTTTCATTACCATTTAGTCCCCATATACCCCCTCTCCCAAGCAATCACCACACTGGTGTCCATGTCCGTGAATACTTTTTTTTTTTGCTTTCCATGAATGATTTCTCTGTAACATGTAATGCTGTTTGATAGCATTTTACCCATGTAGAATAGAAGTCGGTTCTCTTGAATCCTGCTGCTGCTTTATCAACTAAGTTTATGTACTATTCTAAATCTTCTGCTGCCATTTCAACAATTTTCACAGCATCTTTTCCTGAAATGAATTCCATTTCAAGAAACTACTTCCTTTGCTCATCCATAAGAACCAACTCCTCATTCATTAAATTTTACCATGAGATTGTAGAAATTCAGTTACATCTTCAGGTTCTACTCTTAATTCTAATTCTCTTGCTATTTTTACCACATCTGCACTTACTCCTTCCACTGAAGTTTTGAACTCCTCAAAGTCACCCATGAGGATTGGAATCAGTTTTCAGAGGATTCTCTGAAACTCCTATTAGTATTCATACTTTGACCTCTTCCCACAAATCACAAATGTTCTTAATGGCATCTAGACTGGTGAGTCCTTACCAGAAGGTCTTCCATTTACCATACCCAGATCCATTAGAGGAATCATAATCTGTGGCAGCTATAACCTTGCAAAACAAATGTTTAAATAATAAAACTTGAAAATCAACATTACTCTTTGATCCATAGGCTGCAGAATGGATGTTGTGTTAGCAGGCTTGAAAGCAACATTAACCTTGTACATCTCCATCAAAGCTCTTGGGTGACCATGCACATTGTCAGTGAGCAGTAATATTTTGAAAGGAATCTTTTTCTGAGCAGTAGTCTCAACAGCTGGCTTAAAATATTCATTAGCCATGTTGTAGACACATGTGCTGTCATCTAAGCTTTGTTGTTCCACTTATAGAGCACAAGTAGAGTAGATTTAGCATACTTTTTAAGGGCTCTAGGATTTTCACAACAGTAAATGAGCAACTTGAAGTCACCAGCTGCATTAAGTTCCCCCGTCTTAGCGAGATCCACTGGAGAACTTGCCGCAGCCTCTCCACCATGACTTGCTGCTTCACCTTGCACTTTTATGATATTGAGATAGCCTTTTTCTTTAAATCTCATAAACCGAGCTCTGCTAGCTTCCAAATCTTCTTCTGCCTCCTCCTTACCTCTCTCAGACTTCACAGAACTGAAGAGAGTTAGGGCCTTGCTCCAGATTAAGTGTTGGCTTAAGGAAATATTATAGCTGGTCTAATTTTCTACCCAGACCACTAGAACTTTCTCCAGACCAGCATAAGGTTGTTTTTGCATGCTCAGCATTTGAATGTTCACTGGAATAGCATTTTTAATTTTCTTCAAGAACATTTCCTTTGCATTCACAACTTGGCTATTGCAAGAGGCCTAGCTTTTGACATGCCTTCTTCATTAAACTTAATCTTTTCTAGCTTTTTTTTTTTTTGAAAAAGGATTTTATTTTTTGATTTGTTAAAATTATTTTATTGGTGTTCAAGTACAGTTGTCTGCATTTATTCCCCACCACTCCCCCCAACCCCAGCCATCCCCACCTCCCGCCCCTGATCCCATCCCCACCTTGGTTTTGTCCATGTGTCCTTTATAGTTGTTCCTGAAAACCCTTCCCCCCATTATCCCCTCCCACCTCTAGCTTTTACATGCATCTCTTTCTTTTACTTAACACATAGAGGCTACTGTAGCATTATTATTTGGCCTAATTTCAATATCGTCATGTACTGGGATATAGGGAGGCCCGAGAAGAGGGAGGGAGGAATGTTCTATTGGTAGAGCAGTCAGAAAGCACACAACATTGATCAATTAATTTTATTCTTATATGGGCACAGTTTGTGAAGACCCAAAACAATTACAATAGTAATGTCAAAGATCATTAATCATAGATCACCATAACAAATATGATAGCAGTGGATATGTTTGAAATATTGTAACAATTACTAAAATGTGACACAGACACATGAAGTTAGCAAATGCTGATGGAAAAAATGGCATTAGGGGCTTGGTTGATGCAGGGTCACCACAAACCTTCGATTTGTGAAAAAGCCCAGTCTAGGGTGAGGTAAAAGTAGGTTTACAGTTGTTCATATTGAAAATAATACAATAATTTAGAAACAAAAAATCAATTAATACAATAATTAATAAATAATAACATGAATAAACTGTTTTATGTACTCACAACTGTAAACGTACTTTTTGCCCCACCCTGTATTTACAAAGTGCAATAGAGCAAAGTGCAGTGAAATGAGGTGTGCCTATATATCTTATTTAAATGTACACCCACATCTACATTTCTTTCATAAAGTAGGAATAAAGATAAATTTCATTAAATTGAAAAAAGATAGTTATCTAAACCTTTAAACATTATACTTAATAGCAAAGTATTAGAATTCTTTCTGACTCAGAGACAAGATGAGAAACCACTAACAATGTTGAATGATATCCAAAAACCAATATAATTTCCTATATATCAACAATAACCCACTTAATAACATAATGGAAAAACAATCTCATTGACATTAGTAATTATTACTAATGAATTTAACAGGGAATATGTAGAACTTATATGAAGAAAGTCACACAATTTATTGATGAAGTTAAAATAAGATCCTTATGTTTTACTCCCTTACACACACACACACACACACACACACACACACACACACACGACACTGTATGGATTAAAAGATTAAATAGATATAAAGAATAATACGAGAGAACACAGGTAAATATATGCATTATTTTGTGATGAAGAAATCCTTCTTAAATATTAGGGCACTAAAGGCAGAAAATTATGAATCCATAAAAATATAAAGTTCTACAGAGCAAAAAACACTTTTCAATTAAAAGACAATAAAGATCACAACAACGTGCCCTCTCATGCATCACATCCAGTGCAGAGTTTTTTGGTGAAACATCAAATCACCCAAGTGACTCAGCCCCCCTACAGCCCAGATTTGGCACCCTGCAACTTCTGCTTTTCCCAGAACTAACATCACCTTTGCAAGGGAAGAGATTTCAGACCATCAATAAGATTCAGGAAAATACAATGGAGCATCCAATGGCAATTGGGAGAACTGTGTAAGGCCCCAAGGTGCCTACTTTGAAGGGGACTGAGGTGTCATTATCCTCTGTACAATGTTTCTTGTATCTTGTATCTTCTTCAATAAATGTCTCTCTTTTTCATATTTTAAAATAGGCAATAAAAAAGTGGTATAAATATGTACAACATATATTAGCGAGAAGGGGTACTATTTTTAAAGTATAAAGAGCTCTTAGAAATAAAAATAGCTAAAAATGGCAAAAGTTCATAAATAGGCAACTTAAAATAATAGAAACACAAAGACTAATAAAAACCTTAAAAATCAACATTGTTAGTAAAATGTATGAAATTAGTAACATTTATGCCTGTCAATTCTGCAACCATTTAAATATATAATATTAAATGTTGGCAAGGAAATAGAAGAGATCAATCACAAACTCTATTGTTACAAAAATAAATTGGTGCTACTTTTCTAGAGAACAACTTGTCAAAGTGTCAAAAAATTTAGATTTTCATATTTCTTTTCCCATGTACCTCCAGTTCTAGAAATTTATCTTAAAAAAATACTCATGAATAAGCAAAGTCTTTAGCTCTAAATATATTCACAGCAACTTTGTAAGTAATAATGAATAATGAGCAGTAACCTGAGAATCCAATAAAAGGGTTATTATATTAGTTCAATTTTAAAATGATGTAGAAACACATATATTAATAAAATATCATAATACATTTAATTAATTATAATATAACTTAATCTGAATTATCTAATTTTTATTTTTTATTTTAAATTTATTTTTAAATAGTTTTTTAAAATTTTTTCATTACCATTTATCTTCTTTGTAGCCTCTTCCAACTCCACCAACCTCTGCCCCCTACAATCACCAGTGTTGTCCCTGAGTCCTTTTTATTTTTTGCTCGATCTCTCCTCCCTTAACTCCCTCCCCCAACCCCCTCCCCACAGCTGTCAGCCCACTCTCTATCCATGAGTCTATCTTTAATTTGCTTGTAACTTCAGTTTGTTCATCCAATTCCACATAAAGGTGAAATCATATGGTATTTGTCTTTCTCTAACTGGCTACAAATGGTAACATTTCCTTCTTTTTTATGGCCAAGTAGTATTTCATTATGTAAATGTACCACTTCTTTTTGATCCACTCATCTACTGAGGGGCACTGGGGTTGCGTCCAAGTCTTGACTATTGTAAATAATGCTGCATTGAACACAGGGGTACATATACTCTTTTGAATCAGTGTTTTGGATTTCTCTAGATATATTCCCAGAAGTGAAATTGCTGGGTCATAAAACAGTTCCATTTTTAACTTTTTTAGGAAACTCCATACTGTTTTCCACACTGGCTGCTCTAATCTGCATTCCCACCAACAGTGAATGAGGGTTCCCTTCTCTCCACAACCTCATCAACACTTGTTGTTTGTTGATATACTGATGATAGCCATTCTGACAGGTATGAGGAAATACTTCATTGTGGTTTTAGTTTGCATTTCTCTGATAATAAGTGATGTTGAGCATCTTTTCATATGTCTATTGGCCATATGTATGTCCTCTTTGTTTAAATGTCTATTCAGGCCCTTTGCCCATTTTTTAATTGGATTGTTTCTTTTGTTTTGGGTTTTGTTTTGTTTTGGTGTTGAGTTTTATAAATTCTTCCTCTTTTTTTAATCCTCACCCAAGGACAGGACATTTTTTTCATTGATATTAGAGAGAGAGTAAGAGGGAGAGAGACAATGAAATGAGGAAGAAGCATTGACTGATTGCCTTCCACATGCTTCTGGACTAGGAATCACAGGGCCCAGACCTGGAACAGGGATCAAGGATTGAACCCACAACCTAGGTATGTGCCATGACTGGGAATTGAACCTGCAATATTTTGGTTATGGGACAGTGCTCCAACCAAGCTACACTGGACAGGACTATACGTTCTTTATAAATTTTGAATATTAACCTTTATCAGATGTGTCATTGGTGAATATATTCGCCCACTGAGAGGGTTATCATTTCATTTTGTTGATGGTTTCTTTGCTGTACAAAATCTTTTTTTAGTTTGATGTCATCTCACTTATTTTTTTCTTTTGTTTCCCTTGCTTGAGGAGACATACCAAAAAGTATTTCTATGAGAAATATCAGAGATTTTACTGCCTAGGTCTTCTTCTAGGATTTTATGATTTTGAGCCTAACATTTAAGTTTTTAATTCATTTTTAATTTATTCTTGTGTTTGGTGTAAGAAGGTGGGCTTGTTTCATTTTTTGCACATATCTATCTAATTTTCCCAGGACCATTTATTGAATAGATTATTTTTATTCCATTGTATGTTCTTGCCTCCTCTGTTGAATATTAATTAATTGACCATGAAGATGTGGGTTTATTTCTGGGCTTTCCATTCTGTTTCATTGATCTATATACCTGGTTTTATGTCGGTACCATGGTGTTTTGATTACTATGGCTTTATAGTATAGTTTAATGGCAGGTAGCATGGTTCCTCCAAATTTGTACTTCTTTCTCAAGATTGCTGTGGCTATTTGGGGTCTTTTGTGGTGCCATATAAATGCTTGGAATATTTGTTCTAGTTCTGTGAAATAAACCATTTGTATCTTGATAGGAATTGCACTGAATCTATATTTGCTTTGGGTAGTATGGTCTTTTTAATGAGGTTAATTCTTCCTATCTATAATCATGGTGTATGCTTCCCATTACTTATCATCTTCAATTTCTTTCATCAATGTCTAATAATTTCCCAGTACATGTCTTCAGTATCCTTATTTAAATTTATTCAAAGGCATTTTTCTTTTGGATGCAATTGTAAATGTGATCATTTTGTTAGTTTCCATTTCTGATAGTTCATTCTTGGTGTATAAAGATGCAACTCATTTCTGGACATTTATTTTGTATCCTGCTACTTTCCTGAGATGATTTATCAGTTCTAGTAGTTTTTTGGTGGAATCTCTAGGGTTCTCTATGTACAGTATCATGCCACCTGCAAATAAGACAGTTTTACCTCTTCCTTTCCAATTTAGATGCCTTTTATTTCATCTTCTCTGACTGGCTAGGACTTTCAGTACTATGTTAAATAAGAGTGGTGAAAGTGGACATTCCTGTCTTGTTCTGGATCTTAAAGGAAATGCTTTTAGTCTTTGCCCATAAAATATGATGTTGGCTTTGGTTTTGCCCTGAGTGACCTTTATTATATTGAGGTATGCTCCCTCTATTCCCACATTGCTGAGTTTTTATCATAAATGGGTGCCAGATTTTATCAAATGCTTTTTCTGTATCTATTGATATGACAATGTGAATTTTTTTCTTTTATCCTCAGCTGAGGACATGCTTATTGATTTTTAGAGAGAGGGGAAGGGAGGGAGAGAGGGAGAGAAACATCAGTGTGAGAGAGAAACATTAACTGGTTGCCTTGCACATGCACCTAACTAGGGACCAAACCCGCAACCTAGGCATGTATCCTAACTGGGAATTGAACTCATGACCTTTTGGTTTACTGGACAATACTTCAACCATTCCCACCAATGGAGCCACACTGCCCAGGGCTGATAGTGTGATTTTTATCCTTCATTTTGTTTATGTGGTGTATCACTTTTATTGATTTGCGGATATTGTACCAACCTTCCATGGAATAAATCCCACTTGATCATGGTGTATGATCTTTTTAATGTATTGGTGGGTCTAGTTTACAAATATTTTCTTAAAAATTTTGGCATCTATGTTCATCAGGGATACTGGCCTATAATTTTCTTTTTTTGTAGCATCCTTATCTCATTTTGGAATTAGGATAATACTGGCCTTGTAAAGTAAGGTTGGGAGTCTTTTCTCCTCTTGAATTTTTTGGAATAATTTGAGAAGGATAGGTGTTAGCTCTTCTATGAATGTTTCCTAAAATAAATTCTTAATTTTTTCTATAGAAGGAGAACTGATATGGAACCTGCACTTAGTATAGGATTTAAATTATTAAATAACAAGAGGATGGAGTATATATATTAAAATAAGTTTTTAAATAACTCCTAGTGCTGTGAAAATACCAACAATGTACTGGTAATATTGTATGTGTAAAGAAAATATAACCCAACTATTTTGTAAACACAGAGTTGACAGAAGATACAAGACTAAAAGGAAATTTAAAAATATCTATGCAATAATCTATTCAATTATATTAATTATATTTTCTATGTAAATATAATTTTTCAAGAAAGATGGAAACAAATACCATACCATTATCATCTTTTTCTTATGGTACTTCCTTAGAAATGCCTTGTATTTTTCCAATTTTCCTTGAGAACCTTTAAAAAATAAAAATTCACAACATATATGTGTATTTTGTGTGTGTATATACATATGTATATCTTCTTTAAAAATAAAAATGATTTAAATACTTCAAATATAATATATATGAAACTATTCGATGGAATCACTAGCTACTTTGACAAGCATAATGCTAGACACACAAACTCTTATTAACTGAGTAAATAACTGTTATATCTTCTCTCCCCTTTTTTAGAGATGTCAAGTTCAAACTAGCACGTTGTCAGTACTAACTCCTAAATATACAGTTTTACCTCATTCTCTTCTGACTGAACAAGCCCATGTTTTCCAAATAGCTCAGTTACCTGCATTGTGCTTTTATGGTCACCTTCAATTCAAGAAAGTACAGACTTTGGAGCATGGCCCAGTGAAAGACTGTGGGGGGCTGTGAAGTCAGTTAACCTAGACTTCAGCCCGAGCTCTGATATTTACATATTGAGGACAATGAATACAACTAAAATTATGTTTTACAGTGTGCATATGTGCATGCTCTCTGTCTCCCTCTCTGTCTCTCTCTCTCTTTCTATATATATAGAAATATATATATGCATATATATTTCAAGAATATTTCATATTAAAAATAATCCAAAATTAAATAAGAACACTTAAATTACAACAATAGTAAAGTAAATTTAATAGTATATTTAAACACATTCTCAGAATTTGAAAAATCAAGGCACATAAAAGAATATTAAATATATAAATAATATAGCTAATTAAATATACTTAATACGTAGAAAATACTTCCTTAGTATAACCAATATCAGCATTTTTAAGGCTTAAATATGATGCTTGCCCATTAAATCAAGAATAAGACAACAATCACCATTAGTATCTAAAAAATTTTCTGAAAGTGTTAATTAGATGAGAAAAAACTATGCAAATATTGAAAGGAAGTAAAAATTCTCATCACTAGCAGATGTCCTTTTTACTTACTCTGCAGCTATTCAGTACTGAATACTAAATACCTCCTTCCTTCAAGCTAACCTAGCTCATGTAGGTCAACTCTCACCCCTTTTACTTTGGGATTTAGGTGTTTATGTTCTTATACTCTAACCATTGTTGGTTCCCTTGTCTCTGGTACCAGTATCAGTTGATGCAATCCTATTTCCCTGATATTCTGTTACCTCTTCTCCAGCTTAACAAAGTTCACAGCTATTTGAGGCTTTCTCCTAGGAACACAGTCTTTCAATCTACATGTTCATGTTCAACTAAAAATCTGTACTAGAACATTTTGGAATACGAGGTTTTTAAAATAAAAATTATTTTAATTTTGTGTTTAGATATTTTATACCTTAGGGTTTCATTTTTTATGAGACTACAGACACAGAGACAGACAGACACATTTACACACACATATGTACACACACAACTGACCACTGCTTTATGCATTTGAAAATAATGTTTACCTAAAATTATGCTGTGCCATTCAAATATTTTAGCAGCATGGTTCTCCAAAAGAAATGAACATTCCTGTAATCTTGACTCCATGAGCATCTGGGCATCATATATTCGAGGGACATTTTCCTGTAGATGTGTATAAATTGAAGCAAATGAACAATCTTCTTTTATTTTATTCAGAGTGTCCTCCCATGTGTCATTATCTTCAAAAATGACATCCCTTGGCCAATAATCCTGCAGAAAATGTGATGGAATACAATTTAAATCAATGAGCTAAAACTGAGATTTTATTACACAGCATTATTTTTTACTAAATGTATTCATTAAAAATTTTGAAATAATCCATGAACTTTAGAAGCTTCAAATGCTTTATAAAAACTTTTTCCTGAATCATTTGAAAATAAGTTGCTTACTCGACTGATGATCTACCATCCTTGAATACTTTAGTGTGTATTTCCTAAAAACAAACACATTCTTCTACAGAACCAAAATATAACCACCAGAATCAGGAAATGGGCATTGATTCACTGTTGTTATCTAATCCTCAAATTCTATTCAAGTTTCATCAACTGAACCAATAATGCCCTTTACAGCAAAAGGGTCTAGTTTAGTATCACATGTTACATTTCAGCTTCACGTATCTTTAGTTCCATATATCTTTAGTTTTCTGTGTACTTAAAAATCATGAGCTCACACTGGTACCTCTAATTCTGATTCTAAACACTGGTACTTCTGATTCTAAACACTCTGTCTCTCTTTCCATATTATAATTATTTCCAATGCTGAAAAAAACTTAGCCACCCTTATCTTTAATATATGTATTTATTTTATCAATATTTTCAGGTGATCACTAACCAATCCCTCCTATCTACTGATAGCCTCTTCTTTATTGGGTGCCCTGACACCCCTTGCCAGGTTGACCGTTCTACAGGGACACCATCTTTACTCCCTACTTGGGCTCTGACTTCCCACATCAGGCCATAGCTTAGCTCCCCACCACCCAAAACCACCCTCCACCCCTACCCCTGGCCACACATGGGTACCATCATCATTCCCTTGGACTCTGACACCTGGTGTCACATGGATGTGCTTCTCACTGTGGTTGAGTTCAGACAGCTTGCTCTGCACTACCACAGTACCTCCCATCGCCCCTGACAATCTGGCTTCCTGCCTTGATTTGGTCTCCAAATGGCTTTAGGACTAAATTGGTCAGAAAGGGAAGGAGAGGAAGAAAAAAGAAAAGAAAGGGAAATAAGAGAAGAGGAATCCCCTTTTCTCTGTTTAAAAGTCTACTAAAACCACTAGTGCTAAAAGGATTAGTGTAAGGGCCAGGATAGTAGAGAATATGATGACTAGTTAGACCTATCAAAGCCCACTCAACTCTAAAATACACTGATGCGTACACTCTGCTACAGTCCTTACTGATGATCCAAACCTGGGATGCAGGTTGTCCCCCTTTGTCCTATGTCCTTTGGACACTGGAGCTGATACCATCTGCTATGGTCTGAATGTCTGTGTCACCCCCAAAATTGTAAGTTGAAATTCTAACCATAGAGATGATGGTATTAGGCAGTGGAGTTTTGGGAGGCGATTCGGTCATGAGGGCAGAGCCCTCATGATTGATATTGGTGCCCGCATAAAAGAGGCTCCAGAGAGTGCGCTCATCCCTTTACCATGTGATGACACAGCAAGAAGGTTGTGTGTGAACCAGGGAGCCGGTTTTGTACTAGACACCAAATTTGCTGGTGCCTTGATCTTATACTGCCCAGCTTCCAGAACTGTGAGAAATAAATTTCTGTTGTTTATAGGCCAAAAAACATCTACTAAAGCCATTATACATGCTTATTTATTAACTGTGCTCCCTAATGATAGCAAATACTTATATAATACCTAGCTTTTAATGTTGGTAAACTTTCCCAGAGGGATCTCATTCCCTCTGCCTTTTGGAAGAAAGACTATTACTTAGATACATATGCACACTCTCCCAAATCCTACAAACATACACGCATATCGTAAGAAACACAACCACTCAGCTACTAAGTGTCAAAAAACACAAAGATTTCAGAAGTACAAGTTATGATCATAGGATACAGTCCACAGAGACAAACATTGTCAAGTTAGAATAACAGCCACTTTTGAAAACAATCCTTATGGGTCATATAAATGGATGGATGAATAGATGAATGAGTAAACAAATAAAATAATTATTCTATCATAAAGTACCTTTGTCCTTCCATGAAAAATCACAGTAGGCATCTGAGTACCATCCAGGTATGTACTACAAACCTAGCAGGTCTGTTAGCAGAAATGGGCACTGATGCCCTAAGAGAAGAGGAATTAAAGTACCAATAGGTAGAAGTCACAGGAAAGCAGAAAAAGACAAAGAGTAAGAAATAGATAACAGGGAAGATCAAATGTGATAAATATATGAGGAAGGAATTCAAACCAATTCTTCAGTGCCTAAATAACTGAAAAGCAATAAAAAAACGGTGATAGTATAGAGTAGGACAGAAGGAAGAGGGTGATGTAAATTCCACTAGTGCAGGGATATCTCTCTTTTTTGTTCATTGTTTGTATCTTCAGTGTCCAGAACATATTACCTGCCAAATAGTAGGTGGTGAATAAAAATCATTAAATGAATGAATGAATAGAATAAGAGAATTGATACTGACACAATATTTGTGGAACTAAAGGATGTTATAAAAATACAAAAATATTTTTATAAAAACAAAAATGGAAATAGAATGCTGATGAAGTGACGAGAGAGGAACAAGAAAAGAATGTGGGAATTGACCAAGAGAGAAATGAGAAGAGAAATGATTGAAGGTAAGACGGTACATGGAACTATACAAAGGATAGGAAGACAGGAAAGAGGAGTAGAAGGCATAAAATAATTACAATTAGAAAGAAACATAGAAATGGTGGAAACTGGCCAAAATGAGAGGGGTTTAGACAATGTAATAAAGGGTAAAGCATAAGGTATAAGAAACTAATAGGTAACAGGTAGGTTCCAGGTGCTAATTGGTGGCAGAGCTGGCATTTGAATGTAGGCAACCTGGCAATCTGACTTCAGAGCTTCTGATCTTAACCACTGCACAGCTATGCAAAGACATGCCTTTGCTTTTATATTTTAGAAAAAAAGACAATTAAGCAGATAGGCTTTTCAGGAAGGCATAAGTGGTTTAGAATACATTTTATTTTCTCGTTTGATTATAATATGCCTCATTTTAAAAAGAATGAAAGCTTTATGAAGGCAGGAACCTTTGCCTGTTTTTATTCACTGATATGTTCTAAATATCTATGTGCCTGACATACAGTAGGTGCTCAAAAAACTTCTCAAATGAATTGAGGAAGTTACTAGCTTTTTACTATTGTCTATAAGATAGAAGTTTTTCCAACAACAACAAAAAGTTAAATATCCAGTCATTTTATTTCTAGATATTTTCAAGTATCCTACAGTTTGGCAATGCATAGGCATAGTCCAAACTTTTAAAAGAAACCAAAAACTACAGAATACAATTATTCGGTTGTACAGATAAACCCATAAATGACAAAATGGCACAACTGGATATGTTGTTTTATCAAATATTATCTGATAAAAATGGAAGGCTATTAATGTATATGCTATCCTTTGCATACACGCATAGTGCTTTAATTTTGATTTAAAAAATATGTTGACTGATTTTAGAGAGCAAGGGAGGGGGAGAGAGAGAAACACTGATGTGAGAGAGAAACATCAATCAGTTCCATCTCATAAGCACCTCAACCAGGGATCAAACCCACAACCTAGGTCTGTGCCGTGTCCAGGAATCAAACCCCCAGTCTTCTGGTGTGTGGGACAATACTCCAACCAACTGAGCCACACTGGCCAGGGCTTAATTTTGATTTTATTCTATTTTTGGTGAAGGGCAGGTATAAACCTTTGATCTTGATTTGATTAGTATTATTCAGAATTTGAACACAGTGACTATGCATATTTCACTTCAAATAATTAGAAAATTTCATTTGAAATCACAGATTCTCAAACTATGTATGATGATATAGTCCAAAGTCTCTATAATTATTTGCTGAGTTTGGCTTAATTTTAACTATAATCCCTTTTCTTAGCCATTAAGAAAGACCCAAAACATTGTGACTAGGCTATAGCACATTTCCATCATTATTTAAATTAAAATAGTTGCAAAAAGCTTGTCCTAAAAGTAATTAAAATTTTCTGCTTCTACCACAGTGGTTGAAACTAGGAACACTTTCATTTTCTATTTGCTCCTAAAGGGAATACAATCCTTTTTCAAAATATTTTTAAAATGTAAACAAATATAACAGAAAATAGATATTTAAAAATAGATATTTTAGAAACTCAATTGTCAACAGCTTAGTCACAGCGGATTCTGTTTACATTTAAGTGTAAGTGCAAATTAAAGTCTAATCTACTCAAAATATGTACACACCTCATTAAAAAAGCCTCTTGTTCTTTCTGCCTTCCATACTAACATCTTTTTCCTAGCCCTTGACACTCCTCAGTGAAAAACAAACCTGACCTTCGGACTCACAAGTGCATGAACCCAAGAGAAAACCCATATAGCCCCAATAACTCCAGAAGTCAGTAGTTACACAGAATGGAAACCAGAGCTTTCAACAGGAATACACATTTTAAATATTTTACTCCGATTCAACATCAAAGAATACTGATGTGACACCTCTGCAAATTCCCTATGAGTCTAAGCTGTGGTGAACGGATAAATGATGTAAGTAAGCATAACTGTCAAATATTCTGTGAGCTGTAAATATGTAAGATGAAAATCCTATACTAGGAAAATTATATAGAAATGTTTATAAAATTCTTCTGATAGGGCACAGTACTAGAATTTTTTTGAAGTGAAAAAGAGAACAGAATATTGACAAGAGAGAATGCTACAAGATAGAGCTTAGTGAAAGGATATAAATAGTTATAAACAAATTCCACATTGAAATGTATTTCCCACATTCAATGCAGCATTGTTTACAATACAACAATCAAGATTTGAAAACAACCCAAGTGTCCATCGGTAGATGAGTGGATAAATAAGCTGTCACACATTTACACAATGGAATACTACTCAGCCATAAAAAAGAAGGAAAGCTTATCTTTTGTGACAGTGTGGTTGACCTGGAGAGTATTATGCGAAGTGAAATAGGCCAATCAGAGGAATGTAAATACCATATGATCTCACTGACATGTGGAAACTAATGAACAAAATAAATAAGCAAACAAAGTAGAAACAGACTCATAGATATAGAGAACAAACTGACAGCTGTTAGAGGGGAGGGTGTTTGGGGTCTGGGTGAAAAAGGTGAAAGGATTAAACAAAACAAAACAGAGCAAAAAGCTCAGACAATAGTATGGTGATTACCAGAGTGAAAGGGGGTGGGGGAGGTACAAGAGAGTAAAGGGAAATAAATGGTGATGGAAGGAGACTTGACTTTGGGTGGTGAACACGCAATATAACATACAGATGATGTATTATGGAATTGTACACCTGAAACCTATATAGTTTTCTTAACCAATGTCACCCCAATAAATTCAATAAAATTTTTTTAAAAAGAAAAAGATAGTGGGTACCCATAAGAATATCTGTTCTTAAAGTCTTTTCCAAAGATTTTTCCATCTCTCTATCTGATATTTTAAAAGATGTATTAGCACATAAAATAGGATGTTCTACTTACCCAATTTTGAGACTTTAAGAATTCTTCAATGTTCCTGGGAGGTTCTTCCATTTTCTAATAAAACAAAATCAATATTGTTTATTAACATAAATTCAGATTGTTTATAATGCTTATATATATTTAAATAAAGATACTGAATTTAGTTATAATTTTCAGAGCCATAATATACTGTAAAATATTCACTTTGTAAAGTCTCTGAACTTTGAAAAGTGACAGAGATCAATGTTTAAATTCTGTGCCTTCAAACCAAATTCTGTATAAGACTTCCCTCTGATACACTGCTCTTAAAGAAAAACCACACAGGAATCCTTCTGAATGTCCTCATTTGAAATTCCTACAAGAATTCAAGATATTTTGGGCTATCTTTGATGATCTCTCCAAAAATCCAGAGACCAAATATAATAACATGCTCCTCTTGCTGATGACGTATTTAAAAGTGACACTGGTGGCATGGTGAAAACACTTTAAATATTTGGATGTTTCAATGTAATAAATAATAATCCTATTTTTACTAGTAGATTCTTTAGAAGCTAAAAATGTATTCTTTTACTCAAAAAATTAATTTTAATCAAGACCAGATCTTGCGCTTCTTGCGTTAGAGACTGTGTACACATTCTTCCTGCTGCTTGCTTAGAAGTCTCCCTGCCCAAAGCCTCTCCCTCCAACCCATTCTCGGCCTATTTAATTCTTATTTCAATATCAAATTAAAAGTCACTTTTTCTAGGAAGACTAACTTGGCCCCCCAAAAGATCCTCTATGGTAACAGCAGATTTGTAACCCTTACAAGGATAGCAACTATGGTGTAATCACTGCTGAATTGTCAAAATTTCACACAGAGCCTGGCTCATGGTCAGTGCATAATGAGTACTTTCAGTGTACATTAATTAAAAACTAAGTGAGTAGATGAATGTCAGAGAGATACGTAGGTATTTAAAAATCCTTTTAAATAAGGGGGAAAAATTCCAGAGAGTGAAAAACCAGCGAGAAGACAAAAATAAGAGAAATTCAGAGTATCTTGTTATGATACCCTAATGGTCTATCTGAAAAAATTGCATTACATTTTAATTTACTAAAATACATATTTCACATCAATAAATTAAATGATCAAGATTAGAACATCACAAGGCCATGTTTTGTAAAAATAACTACACATTTGAAGTTGAAGATAAATTTCATTCTTTTAACATTGTTTAAAATACATGATGAGTATAAGTAAATATATAACAGATAATACAACAATAAAAATAAAGGATATATGTGACAGTCATAAAAAATAAGATGCATAGAGCTGCCAGAAAAATTTTATGGAAAACATGGGACCTTACACCTAGTCATATTGAGAAGGATAGGAAATAAGAGTGAGTGTGCATACAGACAAAAAAATTTACATGATATCTTCAGGGATAGTGATTATAGCAGTCTGGCTAGAAAGAAGCTATCAATACATTTTGAAATGCGCAGAATATAAAGAAGCCAAATTACAATCATTTAAATGTTAACTTTTTTCTTACAATGTGACATGGTATCTTTCTAGTACCAATCACTTCCAGTACAAAGCACTAAAAATAATACTCACATTTCAATTAAAGGGATTTAGAAAATGAATTAAGGAAATGAGACTTGTGTAGGAAAATTCCAGCTAATTTCAGTATAAAATTCCAAAGTTCTTAGTTAAAAGGAAGTGAGGCTCTTGTTAGGATGTAGAGGGATGCAAAACACTTATGCTTCCATGGTAACAAGAAAAAACCTGGAACAAATAAAAATGTCACCTTTCTATGGTATTAGTGAAAAGCGGAGGATGCCAGTAAGCAGGAACAATTATATAATTAGTAAAAATGCAGAATCCCTTGTTCAAAAATTAGGAATTTAAGCCCTGACTGGTGTGGCTCAGTGGATTGAGTGCCAGCCTGTGAACCAAAGGGTCCCTAGTTCAATTCCCAATCAGGGCACATGCCTGGATTGTGGGCCAGGTTCCCAGTAGGGGGTGCATGAGAGGTAACCACACATTGATGTTTCTCTCCCATTGATGTTTCTCTCCCTCTCTTTGTCCCTCCCTTCCACTCTTTCTAAAAATGTATAAATAAAATCTGTTTAAAAAGTTAAGAATTTAAGATGGTGACATCAGGGCATTAAGCCAAATACAGGGCCCTCTACTCACGAGGCCCTGTGCACAGAGGTGGGAAGCCCATAATGCTGCCTTACCTGGAAGCCTTGATGACCTGAAGTCCAGAGAGAAATATGCCCTTTGTAAGTGAGCAGAAAGCTGTGGCAGCTTCCTTACCCAGTAGTGAGGTGTGTGCATCCTTTGAGGGATGAGTTGGCCTACCTGATTCAGTGACTCTGCAGAGATGAAACCAGTGGGGCCTTAGGCATCAAGGTGAGCTGGGGGGAAAATGGAGTCTGAAAGACACCCAAATGCACACACACACACACAAAAAGGCAGTAGTGTAAGAGGTGCTGGGAAGTTTTTATATAGGCCAATGCATTCTTACTGTAATTGGAGTACTTGGGTTCCAAGGCCCTGACAGAGCTGACTCCAAAAGTGAACCAAACATATTTAAAACATCAGTCCAAACCAGTTGCAAAGAAATACTAACAAGATATAAGAGGTGGCTGTGGAGAGGGAGGTTGAAGGCTGGATTAATCACAGGTGAACTCAATCTAATGAAAGCCACTGCCATGGTTAAAGTGCAACTCAAGTCTGGGAAGATTTCAAAAGACCAGCCTCTCACTGCCAAGGAGTGAAAAAGGTCTGCACTCTCTCAGAACTAAATTAAACTTCAGCTTCCACATTCTTCCACATAATGTCTAGTACACAATAAAACAATTACAAGACATGCAAAGAAGAAGGAAGATAGATCCCAAATCAAGGGAAAACACTTAATACAAACCAATTCATTGAGAATACAGTTATTGCAATTAGCAGATAAGGACTTTAAAATAAATACTATAAATATGGTAAAGGTTTCACAATATACATTGGATTATAGGGCATGAAAAAATGGGGTATTTCAAGAGAAATAGAAATTCTAAAAAGAAACTAATGAAAATTTTAGAACCATGCAAACACTAATCGTAAGAAAACTGGTGTGTCTATATTAATATCACACAAAATAGATTTCAACATAAGGAGTATTATCAGACATAATTAAGGTTATTTCCCATTGATAAAAGGTTAATTCATTAAGAAGACATATCAGTGCTAAATATGTTTGCATCTAATAAAAGAACTTCAAAATAAATGTAGCAGAAATCAATAAAACTAAGGGAAATATTGGCAAAACCACAATTACATTTGTAGATCTTAACACATCTGAAAAATTGATAAATCAGGTACATACACAAATCAGTAAGGAGATAAAAGATTTGAACATTATCAAGCAACTTTGACCTCCCAACTGCAGAATACACAATCTTTTTTTTTTTGTTAATCTACCCCCTAGGACATCTTACTGATTTTAGAGAGAGGTTAATGGAGGGAGAGACAGAGGGAGAGAAACATTCCTGTGAGAGAGAAACATGGCCTGGCTGCCTCTTGCATGTGCCCTGACTAGAGACCAAACTCACAACGTAGGCATGTGATCTGAGGGGGGAATAGAACCTGTGACCTTTTGGTTTGGTGGGACGACACTCCAACCAACAGAGCCACACCAGCCAGGGCAGAATACACAATTTATTTAAGTAATGGAACACGAAACACATACCACAATGAAGCTATGCTAAATTGTTTATAAGAACTATTGGCCTGAAATTTGTTATAATGTTCTTATTAAGATTTGGAATTAAGGTTATTCTGGCCTCAAAAAAGAAAATGAGCTGTGTAATGTTTCTGTTTTATCCATTCTCTGAAGGAATTTGGAAATCTGATGGAACAATACCACTCTTTAAATGTTTGCTACACCTTGTTGGTGATGCTACCTAAATGTGAAATTATCAGGAGATTTATTTTATTTTATTTTATTTTATTTTATTTTATTTTATTTTATTTTAATTGTTGTTCAAGTACAAATTTCTGCCCTTTACCCCCATTTTAAATTGAGGAGTTTTAAATTGAGAATCCTGTTATAAACTTCATTGTTTTCCTCCCCCACCCAATTCCTATGTTGAAGTCCCCCAATGTGAATATATTTTAACATGGGGCCTTTGGGGAAGGATATTAAGGTTAAATGAGGTCATAATAGTGGCCCTGCCATTAAAGAACCTATGAACCCCAATGTTCAGAGCAGCACGATTTACAATAGCCAAGTGCTGGAAGCAACCTAAGTGCCCACCAGGAAATGAGTGGATCAAAAAACTGTGGTACATTTACATGATGGAATACTACCCAGCAGAAAGAGAGAAGGAGCTCCTACCCTTTGCGACAGCTTGGATGGAACTGGAGAGCATTATGCTAAGTGAAATAAGCCAGGCAGTGAAAGACAAATACCATATGATCTCACCTATAAGTGGAACCTAATCAACAAAACAAACAGGCAAACAAAATATAACCAGAGACATTGAAATTAGGAACAAACTGACATTAACCAGAGGGGAGGTGGGAGGGGATTATGGGGGGAAAAGGGGGAAAGGCTGTCAGGAACATATATAAAGGACATGTGGACAAAGCCAAAAGAGGGTAGGATCGAGGGTGGGAGGTGGGATGGCTGGGGTGGGGGAGATTGGTGGGGGAGAATGAAGACAACTGTACTTGAACAACAATAAAAAAAAGAGTGGCCAAAATCCTATAGAGGTGTTGTCCTTTTAAGAAGAGGAAGAGACACCAGATAGATCTTTCTCTCCCTGAATGCACAAAAGCCATGTGAGAGCACAGTGAGAAGGCAGGCGCCTAAAAGCCAGGAAGAGAGGCCTCACCAGGAACCAATCCTGATGGCACCTTGATCTCGGACTTCTGGCTCCACAACTGTGGGAAATAAATTTCTGTTGTTTAAGCCACCCAGTCCGTAGCAGTCTATCACAGCAGCAGAGCAGACTATTACCGATACAATTTCTCAAAATTAATATAGGATCATTCAGATGCCTGTTTCCCCTTACATCACCTTTGGTAAATTATGTTTTGCCAGGAAAATAAAAAATGTCAAATACTTGACATAAATATTTGTTCTTAATATTCTCTTATTGTTTTTACTATATATCTGCAGGATATTTTCTTTTTGAGTCCTGATATTTGTACTTTGAGTTTTCTCTTTTTTCTTGGTCAGTCTATCCAACACTTATCAATTTTATTAATCTTTTCAAAGAAGGAATTTTGGCCTTGTTGCTTTTCTCCAGTGCACATTTGTTTTCAATTTCATTGATTTCTGCTCTTATCTTCATTAGTGCCTTTTGTTCTGTAGATGTTTGAGAATCTTGCAATGTAAAATCTGATCCTATTATGAAGCTATTTGCCTGACTGTCCTTGTTCAGACACACTGAGCTTTCTATCACCATTTCTTTTCTTTTTTTATTGGATTTATTGGTGAGACATTGATTAATAAAATCATATAGGATTCAGGTGTACAGTTCTATAATACATCATCTGAATATTGTATTGGGTGTTCACCACCCAAGTCAAGTCTCCTTCTATCTGTCACTCTTTTAATTCTTATTCTTCAATATGAATAGAAATCCAAAGATTACTAGATATTTAAGGAATAACTATAACATTTTTTAAAAGATAAAAACAAAAATATATAAGTCCAAACAAATAACTGAAAATGGAATCTGAGAGGATACAGATAATAGGAACAGAAGAAGACCTTTAAAATGTGTCTTTAAGATTCTTAGAGAGATATAAGGTAACACATCTCTGAAACCAAAAGAGCATATTATAAGGTAATAGAGAATTTTTTAAAAGTAAAGTACAAATATAAAATTATAAATTAAATATTCAACAAAATGTTTGTGTGGCAGGGGTGGGAGGGTGCTGAAGGAATCTTCTGGAAACTAGAATTTAAAAGTTAAAGAAAAGAATGAGAAGACAAAAGATAAGAATTTAGAGGATTATTCCAAGAAAATGATTTCAACCTAGAACTTAAAATATAGGCAGATGATAAGTTGAGTCTGTGGCATTTTTCAGATCTGTAAGGTAGCCAAAAAATCACTTCTCCTTGTATTAGTTTCATACTGCTGCTGTAACAAATTACTACAATTTTAGTTGCTTAAAGCAACACAGGTTTATTGTCTCACAGTTCTGGAAGTTGAGAGGTCTGAAACGGGTCTGCAGGGCTACGCTCCTTCTGGAGGTTGTAGGGGAGAATCTGTTTCCCTGCCTTTTCTAGCTTGTAGGAGTCACCTACATTCCTTTACTCCTTAGCCCCTTCCTCCAACCTCAAAGCCAGCAAAGTAGCATCTTCTCCCCTCTCTGTTCTCTTGCCTTCCTCTTATAAAGATGTTTGTGATTATGCTTGGCCCACTCAGATAATTCAGGGTAATTTACCCAACTCTAGATCCTTAATTTCATTGCACATGCAAGGGTCCTTTTGCCCTGGAAGAAAACACATTTATAGCATTTGGAGATTAGGATGTGGACATCTTTGGGGGTGGTCATTATGCTGTTTGTTTCATAGGTTTCATAATGGAGGATATGTTTAATAAAAACAAAGGATTAAACAAAGAAAAAGGTAACAAGAGATCCAACACAGGAGAGTGACATTGGATTATGAACGCAACCAGTACTGAATGAACTAGAGTTTGTAGTGTCCTAGAAGGATTATCGGGAAGGATGAAAAAAAATCATCTAGAAATTTAAGTAATCATTAAAATAATCATCTTAACATGTTTGATTGTGATGTTTTATCACTTAGTAGAATGTTTGAGGACAGATCACAAATAAATACATATAAATATGGCATTTATTAAGACAAAGGCAAGTACAAGGTTGTATTAAAAGTTAATGTGATCAGGGTTGACTGATATGTGTAAGTGTAGATTTAAACAAAACTGTGATATTACTATACTGAGAGATGAGGAGATAAAGAGTGTGGGGGTAGGGAGAGAAGAAATGTGAGCGCTTAGGGATGGTGTTATAAAAGAGCTTTGTCATTGACTTCCATAGGACAAAGTCAGTGAACAATGTCTGAGATTGAAAAATCAAGAAATTGCAGTATAACTATATTTTGAAATATTCCATAAAAGGAGAAATGTTTTAAAGATTTGAAAGAATTTTCCATTTGAGAGAATTGAGAATACAGAGGTTAGGGACCATAACATTTTGGTTAAAAGCCTAGAATGTGGCAAACTATTAATGCTCACCAATACGTGTTTGCTTCTTTACATTTCCCAGGCTCCCTTGCAGTTAAAGTGGATACCTTGGGACTAAATTCTGACCAATGAAATATGGGAAAAATGATATACCATAATTTACCATGTATAATGCACTCCTGTGTATAGTGTGCACCCACCGAACTTTCAGGAAAAAAGTCTTTTGTTTTAATTTTTTAAATCAATTTTTTACTTATTTATATTTAGAAACAAAACCAATTATTGTATTCCAGGGTATTATTTTGCATATGGATATCGTTATTGCTTTCTAGAGTTATACTTCTAATGCATAAGCATAAATAAAAGAAATAAAAACATTTTATTTATTTTTAGAGAGGGGAAGGGAGAAAGAGAAAAACATCAATGTGTGGTTGCCCCTTGTGTGCCCCCTACTGGGGACCTGGCCTGCAATCCAGGCATGTGCCCTGACTGGAAATTGAACTGGTGCCCCTTTGGTTTCACAGGCCAGCACTCAATCCACTGAGCCACATCAGCCAGGGCTAAAACCATTCATACCGGTATGGAATTAGTACTACCCATCTATAATGCGCATCCTTATTTTTCCCTCAAAAATTTGGGCAAAGGAGTACACATTATACATAGCAAAATATAGTATGCCATTTTTAGGGCTAATCTCTAAAAACTTTTTGTTTGACTCTGTATGCTTTCTTTCTTGTCAGATAAACTGTGGACAGCAAGTCCTAGGAGACAGCAGAACCACTAAAAATAAAAAAAGCCTACATTCCTGAGTCTACCATTTCATTTGACTAAAAACATCCATAATGGATTTCTTGTGAGAAATAAAAGTTTATTGTATTAAACCACTGAAACTTTGAGGTTTTCTGTGACAGCATTCACTGTGCCTGTTTAAAAAAATACATGGCCACAAATTCTTTGACAATCTTTGAGATGCAGCACCTATGTCCCCTCTTTTAATATCTGTACAGGTCTTGTGACTCATAACCTAAAGAATGTTGACTTCCAGTCAAGATGGAGGTGTACGTAAACATGCTTTGCCTCCTCATGCAACTGCAGAAAGAAACACTATTAGACCTCAAAGCAAATAACAGCCAGAACCATCAGAAATCGAGCTGTATGGAAGTCCCACAACCAAGGATTTAAAGAAGCCACATTCATCCAGATGAGTAGCAGAGGTGGAGACGCAGAGATAGGAAGTGAGGTGGCAGAACCTGCTGTCCCACATTCACCTGTGGTAGATAAAAATCGGAAGGGATGCCTTGGGAGTGAGCTATCCCAGCCCCAGGACACACCCCACAGCCCAGGGTTCCAGAGCCATGAAGATAAATCTCCATAACTTCTGGCTATAAAAACCAGTGGGTGTTGGGGTGGTGGAAGAAACTGCTGGATTTCCAGGAGATTCTCTCTGCTTAAAGGGCCTGCTTGGACTTAAAATGTAGGCAGACCCATCCCCACTTGGATTCAGCACCAGGGCAACAGCTAGAAGGGTGCCAATCACACAAGGCAAACCTCTAGAAGGTAGGCAGTGGCACTGTCTGCTGCTCTGAGCCCTCCCCCAACACAGAACCACAAAGCAGTGAAGCAGGTTGCCCGGCCCTGGCAATTAACTGAGGTTCTATCCCACACAATTTACAGGTGCCTTTTCTACAATAGGCCACACTACTAAGATATGGAGTCAAAGCAGCTCTACCTAATACTCAGAAACAAACACAGGAAGGCTGCCAAATTGGGGAGACAATGAAATATGGCCCAAATGAAAGAACAGAATAAAACCCCAGAAAAAGAACTAAACAACATAGAGATATGCAACCTATCAGATGCAAAGTTTAAAACACTGGTTATCAGAATGCTCAAAAAACTCAGTGAGTATGGCAACAAAATAAAAAGACCCAGGAAGAAATGAAGGCTACACTAAGTGAAATAAAGAAAAATCTACAGGTAACCAACAGTGGTGGAGAGGATGAATCAAATCAATGATTTGGAAAATAAGGAAGAAATAAGCATTCAACCAGAATAGCAAGAAGAAAAAAGAATTTAAAAAAAAAAGGATAATATAAGGTGCTTCTGGGACATCTCCAAATGCACCAACATTTGAATCACAGGGATGCCAGAAGGAGAAGAGAAAGGTCAAGAAATTGAAAACTTATTTGAAAAAAATAGTGAAAGAAAACTTCCCATTTGGTGAAGGAAGTAGACATACAAGACCAGGAAGAACAGTCCCAAACAAGTTGGACCTGAAGAGGAGCACACCAAGACACATCATTATTAAAATGCCAAAGATAAAGAGAATCTCAAAAGCAGCAAGAGAAGCAAGAGAAAAGCAGAGCGTTACCTACAAAGGAGCTCCCATAAGACTGTCAGGTGATTTCTCAAAAGAAACTTTGCAGGCAAGAAGGGACTGGCAAGAAGTATTCATGTTACAGAAAACAGCCCTGCCCCTGGGGTTCTTTATGCTGGCTACCAATTAGTAACTGTGGCTCTCAGTGCCAGAGTTTGGTAAAAAGGAAAGAAACTATTTATTGAAAAGTTATACAGGTTTAGAGTAATGGTGAATGTTGCTGTTAAATCCCAAAGTCCCTTTAAAATGCACTCCCACACACACCCCCAGTCCTGCCTCCCCTAGCCAAACCAGGCCAGTCAGGGCTACTGTATCTCAGGAAAAGAAAATAGAAGTCTGTAGCTCTGCTAGGCTCCCATACTTGATCCAAAACCACATCCTTCTGGTGGGCCAGGGAATTCTTCTGCATTCTTTTGAACCACGTGGCCAAGACCCCACACTACTGCTACATGGTCAAGAGGCTTCTTCTTCCTCGGCTACATGGTCAAGATCCCCACATGGCTGCATCTTTAGAAGTTGCATGACCAAGACAGCCCCTCTCTCCACTCCCAAACCAAATGGTAAAAAGCCCCAGTATGGCTATTGCACCTGGATTTAAATCCTGGCGTGGATCTTCCTCCATAATCCCATTTCCGACTCCTCCCACACTGGGTTACACCTGCCAGTCATCTGGTTTCTTCTGACTTTCTGGGCTGCCATGGTTAGTCCAGGCAAGTGTGGCCCATGATGCTGAAGACACTCTCAGAGGCACAGTAAGCCCCTCAGGCTACAATGCATCCAGGGGTTAGAGCCATGCCCATCTCCCTGGCGCCACGGCTTTTTTTTTTTTTTTTTTTAATTGTTGATCTTGTACAGTTTTCTGTCTTTTACTCCCACCCCAACCCACCACCCCAGCCCTCCCCACCTCCATCCCATTTCCACCCCCCATGGTTTTTGTCCATGTGTCCTTTATACTTGTTCCTGTAAACCCTTCCCCTTTTCCCCTGAAATTCCCTCCCCTCTCCCCTCTGGCGCCACAGCTTTTAACATTGTTAAAACACTGGCCAAGTTCTTCAGATAATGCAAAGTAGCTCTCAATGGCCCTGCTCTGTTTCCCTCATCCCCCAAGTGACAGCTATGGGAGCTTTCTCTATTTTGGGGGACTTCCAGCTCAGCACCCTGTTACATTCAAAGTGACGAAAAGCAAGGACCTATAATAACCTAGATTACTCTATCCAGCAAAGCTATTATTTAGACTGGAAGGACAGATAAAATGCTTCCAAAACAAGGTAAAGCTAAAGGAGTTCCTCATTACCAAGCCATTACTACATGAAATCTTAAAGGGACTTATTTTAAAAAAGATAAAAACTATGAACATTAAAATGGCAACAAATTCACAACTATTAACAACTGAATCGAAAAAAACAAACTAAGCAAACAACAGAACAGAAACAGAATCGTATATATGGAGATCATTTTGGAAGGTTATCAGCTGGGATGGGGAGGAAGGAGAAAGGGGGTAAAGGTGCAGGGATTAAGAAGCATAATTAGTAGGTACAAAATAGATAGAGGGAGGTTAAGAATAGTATAGGAAATGAAGAAGTCAAAGGATTTATATGCATGCCCCATGGACATAAAATAAATGGAGATTGCTGGAGGGAATGGGGGTACTGGGCAGAGGGGTACAAAAGGGGAAAATTGGGACAACAGTAATAGCATAATTAATAAAGTATATTTTTAAAAGATTGTGTATGTGGTTCACTTTGGTGCTTTCATATTTATATTCTGAAGTGCTGGTATAATTATCTTTCATTCTAAACAAAGGTTAATGCTTACAGATCAGTATGGCACTTTAAAAATGTTACTCACTAGTGAGTTTGCTCTGAGCTCAAAAACATCTTTCTGGCCCTGGCTGGTGTGGTTCAGAGGATTGAGTGCTGGCCTGTGAACCAAATAATCAGCGCCTGGGATTGTGGGCCAGGTCCCCAGTAGGGGCATATAAGAGGCAACTGCACATTGATGTTTCTCTCCCTCTCTCCCTCCCTTCCCCTCTATCTAAAAATAAATAAATAAAATCTTTTTAAAACCTTCATGTATTTTAGATGAATGAAACCTAAAAAAAAAATGTTGAGAGAAGGGACATTATGTTACCTTTAGAGGCTAGGTCAGAAAAGGACATGAAGTGTCTGTCTTCTCCATTGCAAGATTTGACTTAGGAGCCCTGGGCCTATGCTAAGAAATCTCATTATGCTGCTGCTGTGCTGAGAAGAAGCCCAGGCCCCGTGCAGAGGCCACACCTAGGAGCTCTGCTAGCATTCGTCGTCTTCCCAGGTGAGTAATTAGAGAAAGCTGTCCTTCTGTGCCCTATTGAACACACCATTCGTGACCATAAAAAATAGTTGTTTTTTTAGTCCACATACTTTGGACTAATTTATTACATGGCAATAGTTACTGCAATTAATAAATCATATCATTTGTTTTGTAATCTGTGCACTTGAACTAAAGTAGTTAAAAAAGAAAAGGATGTGAATTATTTATTCTTAGCTTGGAGACTTTGTCATTGCTACTTCTTTTACCCAGAAAGTTCACCTTTCCCCCTAAAGCAGTGGCTTTCAAACTTTTAAAAGAGAAATACAAAATAAATAAATTTTATAAACATGACCTAGTGTAAGTGTGTACGTACATATATACAAACAGTATATACACAAAAAATTTAAAACTCCATAAAGCAATACTTAACTTCACCAAGTACCACTCACTGATATTTCCATACTATACGATTTCATTTTTTTAAAGTGTTGTTTTGGCAAAATATATTTCCTTGCTTACAAATGGGACTTCTGCCAAAGGTCCTACACAATCCCCTAGAAAAACACTACTCTAGACTGTAATCATTCTTGACGGCCTTACTCAAGTCCAACCAATAAGCCTTCATTGGCTAGTCCACTCTGATATATGTATTTCGTGCATTATTCATGCTGAACTTGATGGTTATCCCCTCCAGTCAAGGTTTTGTCCTTTATCATTCACTTCCTGAATTCATAGAGCTCAATAAATACATTCCTCAAGATCTGGCCCTTGTACGACAACTCTGTTGTCATTGTGCATGCACTGTCTTTGGATTGGGGGAAAAAAGTTTAATAATCTATCCACATACTGTGCTTAATTTTAAACTGGAAAGGTGCATAAAGTAGTCCCAACTCTGGGTGTGTGTGTAGTTTTTAAGAACAACAAATCGTCAAAATACAAAGACCCTACTTACCATGACAAAGCCATAAATAACAATGAATTATTTGGGGGATTGGTACAATGGAAAAGCGTTCCGTAGTAGTCAGCTTCACTACTCACTACAACTACACCGTGAGCGAGTGTTTGGAGACCGCGTACCACTTCTGTGGTCCCGGCCAGTCTCAGAAGGGACCTCAGCGCAAGGCTGGAGAGGCGTGAGGCCCAGCCTCGCGGATCGGGGCTGTAGCACGTCTCTCAGCAGAAGGGCGACACCCCCCGCGGCTGGAGAGGGCGAGGCGGGACTTCCCGTTTCACCCCTCCCTGCCGTCCTCCCCGCGGGTTACCTTAGCCGGGGTGCTAGCGCTGCGCCGGGCCCTAGCAACAGCTTTAGCAACGGCCGGGCTCCTCCCTCCGAGGTCTCCCGGAAGGCGCTCCGCCACGTTCACGCGCGAGCACTGCCGGGCGCGCGCCTCCGGCTCCGGCGGAGCGGAAGACGCCTGGATCTGTGCGAGGATCCGCGGGCTGTGCAGGTCTGAGTCCCACTCCGATCTCTCGTGCCGGTGTCCGCGCCTCTTTGGGGACTTGGTGGCTTGGCTGGAGCCGCGCGACTGCGAGGAGTGGGTGCTCCGTGGCCCGGCCCTAACAGAGGTCGTTCCGGGTGTCCCTGCGCGGCGCTTGCATTTTTTTTTTTTTTTTTTGGATCATGCGGGCCCTTTGGGGAAAGGCTTCCCGAGTTTCCCACCCCCCCCCCCGCCAATTTTTTTTTACCCTAACAATTTTCGGTGCTTAACGACTCAAAGAAAACCTGTCCTGGCAAAGTTAGTCCCCTAGGAATCATACCTTCATACCTGTTCTTTGTGTTTTTACCGTTTGGAGTGGTTTGCGAGGGATTGATTATCACTGAAGGAGAAGCGTAGCACAGACACAGTGTGCCATGCATTGTAATATTTAAAATATTAAGATGATGGTTACATAATAAGCAGAGGAGTCTGTTTCTTATGGCTTAAGTTATTTGGGGGAAATGTAGGACAAGCAAGGAAATATATTAACACTTTAAGGTGCCAAGTCCATGCATGGAGTTGGATGATAAAATCGCTATTTAAAACCACATTTAAGGATTAGTTTTGTCTGAGCCCCAGCGTACCGTGTACAACCAAGGCAGGACAGTGCCTACCAAATGGTGGGTGGTCTGGGACGGGCCATGGGTCCTGTATGAAAAAGGTGATACCTTGGATTTTTTAAAAAAAAATGGAAGTGGGGTCTGTATAAGGTATGGGACCAGGTACTTAAAAATACTCCAGGAAAGAAACATTTGAAGTGGGTTTCATCAAAACCTACAGTCCAGGATAGGGGCGTCTTGTACAATGTTCTGTTAAGAGGTGAGTTAACTTACTTGTTTGTAACTAGGACCTTTTCCATTACTATTGTTTTGCAAAAAAAAGGTCTTCCAGGCTGCTCTCTATGCCAGTCTGCAGTGGGCCAGTAAAATCAGTTTGTCAGGTACTTCAGTAGCAAGATGCATACTGTATGCTACTGCTTTTTCAGAATGGTTTTGATTTAGTTAAGTATTTGTTGACATCCTCCTGCTGCGTTAGACACAGGGATAGGTGAGATGAGTAAAAAATCTGCTCTTCCGGAGTTGACTGTCCACCAGGACCATAGCTTCACTCAAAGGTGACTCTAAGTTAAGGTACATTTTTCCATGTTAAGTATGTGGAAACAATGATAAATGGACAGAGGTACAGAAATGTAAGAGATTGCTATAGACCATCTAAAGTCCTGCCTTTAGACTAAAAGTAGAGGATTGTGGGCAAGATAGAATTGATGCAACCTGGTGAGTAATTAGTTTTGGGGCGGGGGAAAGGGTAGGAGGAGGATTTGGTTTCAACCTAGGTTGCAGAATGATGGATGTATCAGTTCGTTCCTTAGGAGTAAAGCCTTTTCATGTTTTCTGAGTAACTCCCATGACTCCACTTGTATTTCTCTGCATGTAGTTGGTATTAACAAGTATGTTTTTAAGGTTTTGAGTCATTGCGTTTGCTACACATTTGAGGCAGGCTGTTGGCTAGGTCAGAACAGATGCCTGGGTCATGTGGTTTCAGAGACCTTGGGAGGTAGCTGCCTCTTATTCTGTGTGGCCACATCAGGCATAAGTGAGAGTATGAAGGTGACACAGGGGAGGGGCATAAACATGTCCCTTTCACTGTCTCACAGGTATTTATGTTGTTTGATTTTGTAGAGGAACAATATCTATATAAGGTTTCACTAATATTCACTTAGTTATGTACATGGAAGCCCAAGTATAGGGGATATTTCTGAGGCATCTCAGGAACAGTGCATTTTGAGAACCCTAGAAAAGTGCATCAGCAGTTTTCCATTGAATACCCAGGGACATGGAGTCAAGTTGAATTTGTCCAGTCCAGTTTCTTTTTTAGGATGAGCCCCATGATGAGTTAACACAAGACTTAAAACCTAAAAATGTTTCTCTGTAAGGACTTCAGGCAGCACCAGAACAAACCTAAATGTAGGGAATTTAGATGAAACTCAGTTAGCTTCCTAAGTGCAGTGATGAGACCTCTGTTGCTATGACAGTTGACCTTTTGTTGGCCAATAGGAGACTTGCAACTCCAGTATCTGGGGACTAATAGGATCACCCCCAGACTTGTAAGGTTGCCTCCTGTCCTTAAAATAACTGTCTGATTTTGGTCAGGATTTCTTTACAGGGATCTGTAGATGGACCTGAGAGATCTGCAAACCACTTGAAATTGTGAGCAAACTACTGTGTCTGTAAATGCATTTCCTACAGATACGGTGCAGGACTCTCATGTGATTTTAAAAGAATTTGATACTCAAGAAAAGGTGACAGCTTTATATCTGGCACTGCTCTAATCATTGAGGGCATACATATTCACAAAAATAGCAGCCATTTTTCGGTAGGTGATTTGGGGTCAGGGTAGGAAGTAGGTGATGTTTTCCATTTGTGAGGCAGGAAAAAGTGATTGGACTGTCATTCTAAAACATCACTTTCTCTGAAAAACCCAAAATGTGAATCAGTACACATCAGAAATATTTTTTGTACAGTATTTTAATTTTCCCCTTACGTAAATTTGGCAAGTATATTTAACTTTTTCTTTAATGACCACCATTGTTTTTCTTTGCATTTCTTTTTTTGGTCTCAAGCTCCCTGGGATTTACAATCTGTAAAAAAACCTCCTGATAAGTTATGAAATTAGTATCACTAACTTCTTGTTAGTATGTTTTCTTGTATATTAAGGTCCATTGGACTTTTTGTTCATTTTCTAATGTGGGAGAGCACAGAAAGTTTCCTGCTGCCCTTGGTGTTTCCCCCCTGAGCTTCGTACCCCAAGTGCCCTGGGAGCCTCGTAGTTAACCACCACCCCGTGCTGCAAGGCTTTGTGGTAGGAGAGTCATTTTACGGCTTTGGAATGCATATCAAATCAAAAGGGCCCAATCTCTTTTCCACCAGAAAATACTGTGCTTACAGAGTATTCGAAGAACAGTTTTGGCAGCCATCATCCTTCTTTGAAGGGACTATTTAAGTGGGAAAGTTATTTTATAATTTTATTTCTAGAACTAAGAACCCAAATGGTGTTTAAAAAAAAAAAAAAAAAAGCACTGGGGATTCTTAGAGCACATTAATGTTACTCTATAAAACTTTGTAAGATCACACTTTATTTTTCAGGGCATATATTTACCTTTTGGGATACCTTACAAATTATAATTGGTAGTAGATGCATCTCATATTTTAATGGATGCTTAGTTAAATTTTATGTGTGCGTTAACCTAAGGTGGAGAGGAATGTATCTTTTAGAATATAAACAACTAAATTTTACTGATTACAGTGGAAACCTGCATTTCCATTAGAGTTCTGGTTAAGATTAGTTGTCACGAAACATCAATTCAAAGAGCCTATACATTCCTGTCCTGGCTGATACGAACATTAAACCATTGCATTCCTAATATAAAACAAAATTGCTGTCTTTGGAACAAAAAGTGTCACTGAAAAATGGGTCGTTGGTACCTAAACTTTATATTTGAAATAATTTTTCTAAGAAAGGCCCTTTTTATTTTTATGGGAGGGGATGGTTCCAAAGGGTAATTTATTTTGAGTATCTTGTATTTTAATTCTGTATTTTAAAGTGTGCTAATTTAGTGATTTAAAAAACGTGTTAATCTTTGTTAATAAATCTAAAACAGCATACAGTTGTGAATTAAATTGAGTAATTTTCTTTCTTTGTGGAGACAGTGAGTAAGATGTTTTGTTTTTATTTTGTCCCCCTCCCCATCTTTTTTCAGTGTACCTATGATAATGTGTTTTAGAAATAGATGTTAAACTTTGGTTTGAATGAAAAATGTCTCTCGATCAACCTATATTTCTGAAAGAAAGAGAAGAAAATAATTCAAAATTTGTGGAAATACAGCAATCACAAACTACTTCCATAGCTGCAGAAGATCCTCTTCAAAACTTATGCTTAGCATCTCAAGAAGTTCTTCAGAAAGCTCAACAAAGTGGAAGGTCAAGATGCCTTAAATGTGGCGGCTCAAGAATGTTCTACTGTTATACGTGTTATGTCCCAGTTGAAAATGTACCTGTGGAACAGATGCCACTTGTGAAGGTTGGTAAGAAATTTCACTCTTTGAGAGTAGGAAAATAGATTTTATTTTCTTTTTTTAAAGATTTTATTTGTTTATTTTTAGAGAGGGGAAGGGAGGGAGAAAAACATCAATGTGTAGTTGCCTCTCACATGCCTGCTACTGGGGACCTGGCCCGCAACCCAGGCATGTGCCCTGACTGAGAATTGACCTGGCGACCCTTTGATTTGTAGCCCGACACTCAATCCACTGAGCCAGACCAGCCAGGGTAGGAAAATAGATTTTAAAAAGACATCTCATATTTGCCTGTTGTACGGTAATTGATAAACTTGATAAATAACATCATTATGAAAATGGATTATATTAGTAGAAATTTAATCCTACAGACTGGTAAACCCATTTCTTTTTCTTGTCTCTGGAAGAAGAGATGCACATTGCCAAAACACTTAGGTCTGAGATGAATGGTATGGTTTTTAGTGAAATCAATTACTTTTTAAAAAATTAGTGATTATAATTCGTTTACAACATAGAAAAAATGTGATAGAAACATGAACACTACAAGAGACAAGTTTATAGACTCCCTGAAGGACTTTCAAAAACTACCCCAGGTCCTTGGATTGCTCTTTGAGAAAACATATCCCAAAGGAAGTAGGTAGGTTCGTTTTTGTTTAGGCTTTTGTAGAATGGGCTAACCTCCACCCTGTACACGAACATGGAGCACGTGTCAGTGACCAGAGCGCAGCTAAACTAAAACCGAAAAGACTCAGACCTACTCATCGGGCTCTGTTATATAAACTGTAGCGATTTAAAGACAGATTTAAAAAATCTTTTTGAATTGATTGCTTAGCTTATAAATACTTTAAAATGTAACTCCAGAAATGCAAGATAATATTATTTTTGTATAAAGGACATAATCCATAATAAATAATTAAGCTGTAAAGAAAATAGGCAAAATGATTTTGAAGAGGTTTTTTTTTTTACATATAGAGTGCACCTCCAAGGTCTATTCTTTTACTGGATTTTTCTGTTGATAATTATTTCATTTGTGCTGTTAAAAGGCATGTCTGAGAATGAAGATGTTCACAACTAAGGATAAAACCTTTGATATTAAAGGTTTGATTCTTTGATAAAGAATGTGTGAGGAACAAAATTTTAACTTGAACTTTAGATCTGAGCGTCAACAAAGCTTTTATTTCCTTTTCTATATCATAAAACGAACAAATCTGATGTTTATAGGAATTATAAAAAATGTTCTTGGCACAGTTACTGAAATGCAAGGATTTGGACTCAAATGCTATGTAACTTAAATGAAAACGACATTGGAGCTTTGCTTTAAGAGCAGATTCTATGTTAAATGAGTTTTAAAAAAGTCATTCTATTACATGATTAACAATATCAAGGAAGAAATTTGGGTTTGCTTTGGTTCCTATCATTCTTAGTATCCTGCTGTAGAAAAGTATGACTTCAGACAATAACTACAGGGCCCAGTGGAAGCGACGCCTGCCTGAGTGTGGTGGGTAGGGTAATAACATGGGTGTAATGATTTATAGTTTTAATTGGAACTTTTCACCTAAAATGTCATACAGTGTGTTTGAGTGTGATATTGTTAGGTTACAGAATTACATGTTTATGATTGTGTAATAAAAGATTTTGTAAAAAAGGCATTATTTGTGCTGGATCCTGTGTATTTATAGGGATGTAGTGTGAGCTTGCTATTTAAGCTTTAAAGACCATTTTTATTAACATAAAAATTAGAATTTTTGTGTTTGTTTTATTCACTCTTTTTTTTTTTTTTTTTTTTGTAAATTTTAGCTTCCACTGAAGATTGACATCATTAAACATCCAAATGAAACAGATGGCAAAAGTACTGCTATACACGCAAAACTCCTAGCACCTGAATATGTAACTATTTACACATACCCTTGCATTCCGGAATATGAAGAAAAGGACCATGAAGTAGGCAGCTTATTTTTTACAACTATTCGCATTGACTCTAAAAAATGAATTTGAAAAACTCCAGTACCTTTCTGAACTTACTTGAATACAGTTTAATGTTTTTCTTAATGACCTAGTGTTATCCTTATAGAACACTAAGCAAGATACACTTTATTGGTGTCTGAAAAGATCAGAAGATCCTAGATCGTTGGGCTTTTTTGAGTGTTTCCACTTTTTATTATTTTTCTTCATTATTTCTTCAAGTTTTTACACTTTACCAATATTATATCTGCTTTTACTTTTTCCCCCTCTTCATTTTACTGCCTACACCACAGTACGGTAGATGGTCTAATTTGACGTGAACTGAGAAACCAGATTACAAACATTGGAATTGTTCCAAAAGAAGAAAAGACGAAAAAGGATTTTCAGGAATTCTCCCTAAATCAAGAGCTTTAGTTTACGGCCTTTGTAACATTTCTTTGGTCTGTTCAGAGGTCTTCCTTGCTCATTTCTAGATTCTTAATTGGCTTTCATGTAGTTTTAATTTCACATTTGTGAGATATTACTGGCCTTGTGGAAAAGAAATACTGCAATAGATCTCAAAAAGCGTTAGGCACTGGGCACTTCTTAAAGAGCTTGTAAACCTCTTTAGGTCTCTTGGGGATCGTTTGTTGGTGTAGGTAATCAGAAACAAAGTTAAAAATTAATAGGCTGATTTGTTGTAGGAAGAACTTGGTTTTTCCTTTACTATAAATATGTTTTTTATTGCATTTATGTGGAAAGTTGTGTTTGTAAATAACATCTGAGTTTTGGATTTAGGAATATATTTTCATTTGCCTCCCTGGTCAGCTAGGTATCATTTATGCTAATTAAATAGAACACCGTGCTAGGTTCTATAAAGAGATGTGATATGTCTATAATCTAAGAAAATTAGGAAACCCTGAACTTTGCTAATTGAGTATGGGGGAAAGTTGGCATGTATTGTGAATGTTTAAGCAACTTGTATAACTTTGAATTTTATAAATGCAAGAGTTTTTATTTTATTTTTATAATGTTTATTTTTCATATTAAAATGAGGCTCATGAAAGAAAATTTTGGAAATAGGGAAAAATATAACGTATAAAATACTCACAATTCTACCCACACTTACTCATTTCACTGGTATTTGCTGGGTGCCTGCTTTGTGACAGGAGATGTTCAGACAGTGGGGGCTGTCGTGTGTAATATCTCAGTAAAATGCTGCGAAAAAGGAGGTACCGTGATTGAAAGAATTATTCCTTGAAAGTTAGATTTTTCAGTTTTAATTTTTCACTTTAACAAATATTATAGGTGTGGTGAGTATATGGGTATTTAGGATTATTTTATTAAGGTAAATGCCTGTAAGTGAAATTATTTAACCAGAGGGTATAAACATTTCAAGACTTAGGTTGCCAGATTGCTTTCAGGAGGAGTTGTACCCTTTAAACCTGCCATGAGCCTCGGCTGGAAAAGCTGGAAAGGCCCGTTGCACCACTTCCTTACCAGCACTGCGCTGTGTCATTTGGTGGGTCGTTGTGTATCACATAGGTGAAAATGCTCTTTAGTTATTGAATACTTTTTAATGGTTCTTTTACAAAGTATCACATACTTTGCCTTTGATCTTATAAAATATTACAAGTTTAGTTTTTTGTTTTAAGATACAATTAACTTGACTTCTATCAATAGGTAAATAAATAATTTTGTAGTAAAACTTTTAGGTAGTATATTATGATTATGAATTATTTAGGAAGGGCCCAGAACTCTACCATACATATTAAGGAAGCACATGTAGTAAAAACTAGTGCTTGTTTCTCAGATATCCAGTGTTTTATCTGTTAAATTTTTAAGTCAGAGTTTATTCACTCTGAATATATAATCGCACACTATTAACTTAAGTTTCCTTGTTTTAGGTTGCGCTTGTTTTTCCTGGACCTAAGTCAGTCTCAGTAAAAGATATTTCTTTTCATTTGCAAAAACGGGTTCAAAATAATGTGAGAGGCAAAAATGATGACCCTGACAGGCCATCTTTTAAACGCAAGAAAACTGAAGAACAGGATTTGAATGATGGCAAGTGCAAAGAGACAACACTGAAAAAAATTATATTTATAGATAGCACCTGGAACCAGACAAACAAAATACTCACTGATGAGAGACTTCAAGGTAAGGAAAAAAATATTTTTGTATTGCTCCTTCCTCCAACTTTTATTTGATAAAACTTCAAACTTATAGACACCCTAGAAGAATTGCATTAACTACCTGTATATCTTACCTTGTTTGCTTTATTTCTCTTTCCTCATTATGTGTGTGTATACATTTAGATACATACTTTGTGGTTGAACCTTTTGAAAGGAAGATGCAGGCAGTACAACACTTCACCCTTAAATACCTAAGTGTACCTCTTTCAAGAGTAATTGCGTGATCGTAATACCAGTCACTTTAAGAAAATTAACAAAAGTTCTCTAATGTTTAAGGTACAATCCAAATTCACATTTCCCTAATTGACCCCAAAATATCTCTTATATTATGTCTCTTTTATTGTAGAACAGTTCCATTTTTGTTTTTCATGACTTAGACATATGTGAAGCAGACAGGTCAATGGTCTGAATGTTCATCATCATTAAATCCAGTTTAAATATTTTTTCAAGGATACTTATAGATAAGGATAAATCCAGGGTGGTCCATGAGAATTGTAGTTTATATCTATTGCTTTGGCATAGTTATTAAAAGCATTTCTTCTTACTCTCAGAAAAGAAGCCGATTAGCTGATAAATTGTATGATTACCCTATTCACAGGAGGCATATAATGCAAGTTGTTCCATTACTGGTGATGACTTTCAGTACTTGGTTAAAGGTGATTGCCAAATCTCTCCATTACGAGGGTTTACTTCTTTGAAATTAGTAGTAATCAGCAGTGGGGTGATGCTGCCTGTGGGGGTGATACTTTGAGACTATGGACTGTCTAACTGCTTTTCAGCCAGTGGTTTTAGTATTCCCTGATGACTCTTTTCTCAATCAGTAATTGTATTGAGAATTGCAAAATGATGAAATTTTAATTTTATTGTTTCTTCTACATTTGTTAGCTGGCATTCTGATGTAAAGAAGAGCTGTTCCTTTCCCCCGCCTTCTTCTGTCCTCTCCTGCCCCTACCATATATGAGATCACTGTGGTCTGACGTCTTTTTAACTCAATATGTTGTAATCTATCATGATTATATTCTTTTAGATGCCCAAATGGTCTCAGACTTTGCCAGGGGAAGCCCTTCAAGTCCTTTGTGTCATTAGCCTTTAGTCTTTAGGCCTCATTAGTCTTTCTGGTACAGCACTTTTCTCCTGCCCCAGACCTAGAATCAATCATTCAAAGGAGCCGTGGTTCTTGTTCATGGGGAATGACACTAGAAACCAAGGTCTGGTGAACGCGTTACTGTTTGGATGCTGTTGCCTCAGTAGAGCCGAGAAAGATACCATGATGGATAGTTCCAGTTCAGCTTCAACATTACAGAGAGCTTTCTTTTGTTTTATGTTTATATCTGTTTTTCTCTTAGAGTGAAAAGCTTAGTTCCTAATAATAATGTTTTAAAAGACCTGCTTTATTGGCCCAAGTACTACACTAGTATGCTATGAAAAACAAGACCTCATATTAATTTTCATGCTCCCTTGTACCTTCCTCAGTCCTTCAGGCTTTCTCAATTTTTCTAAAAGGTTTAGTTTTATTTCCAGTTTTTTGATGGCTTTATTTGTGTATCATGTATATTTACAAGGCAAGAGAGCTACCTAGTTGCCAAAACAATTTCAACCTCAGCTTTTGCTAAAAGTGTATATAATTTAGAAGGGAAATTTATGGCACTCTTTGGAGTCTGACTTGTGTTAATTAGTACCCAACTAAAGTGTGTGCAATAACAAATTTAATTAGCTTAATTGATATACTTTGTACCTGTGAGAGCAACGTAAGTATTAGTAAGATCGCTTTGTCATTCCAACTGTGTGTGTGTGTGAGGAAGATAGGCAGAGAAATAGAGGCAGTGAAAGAAAGTATGTGAGAGAGAGAGAGAGAGAGACAGACAGACAGACAGATAGGTACTACAGAGCGTAAGACCTGGAAGAATCTTGTTGCTGATGTTCAGTAGAGAAATGGAACCCTAAAACCGTGCTCTTTGGGGTACTGCCTGCCACATTACCTTGAATGGTGTGAGCAGCAACTTATTCCCCAGTTTGAAGATGTTTCTGAGCCATTTTTCTTTATATGGTAATTGAAAGGCTCCAGTGAAAGAACAAGTAAAAACACTTCAAAAAAACTATATAAGGAATCATTGAGGTACAATTCAAAATCTGTTTTCAGAGTGTCCATATATGTGCTTAAGGCTTAAAATCGGATTTGTACAAAGGGAATTTTGTTCTTTTCCAGATCACATAGAAAGTATCACATATTTCAATTTTGTGCTACATTAAATTTTTAGAAGGGATTTCTCAGTTTCTTAAAAATCCCCAAATAAACAGATTTCTAGGGTCAGTCTTCTGTATGTCTTACTTTCACCACAGGGAAAACCTGGGGCTCTGTGCACATTTGTAATCTCTGTATATGTGAAGTGCCAGGTTCCCGATAAGCCAACTTATTTCCGCAAGAAACAGCCATGTTTGTTATAAATCATTGCCTTTTAAAACATTTTATTGTTTGGGGGAGCTAAGCTGAACAACTCTAAATCTCAGTTTAGACCCTCAAATGTAATGTATTAAAAATTATGTTTCTATTATCTTACTATGATTGCTGAGGTTAAGATTCCCCTTAACAATGTAAAAACATACCATTTTGCCAGACTTCACAGAAAAATAGCTCTGAATGTTTTACTACTGTCAAAATAAAACATCTAAAGGTTGAATAATTTAATCATACAGTGTAAACCTACTAGTGAAGAGTGACATAACATTCTTGAAGATTTGCCATAGGAAGCATTGGGGGGATGGGGCAGGAAGGATGATTTTCTTTTTGTTGGGGAGGGAGTCCAAATTATTGAAACAAATTATGATATAATTATTAAATTATTAAAAATTAGCCAGCTGTGTCCCTTCATTTTGGCAGCTTTGTTCACATTATAAGCATTTCCTAAGCTATGCTTGGAGTGTCAGTGAGAGCTTGTCATCTACTACCTCGTTCAGTCCTCACGACAGTACGGTTTTCATTCTCATTTTCCAATTGAAGAAATTCAGGCAATAATTTGGGAGGGAAAAAGCCATTTATAATTAGTTGCCTCCTGCAAACTTTTACTGCTAAATTCTTTTGTGTATTTTATCTTAAACATATGGATTGCTAGAAATACTAGCAAGAGAATTTTTAAATGTATATGTCAAACTTTAAAAAATAAATATTAATTTTCTATGTCATCCCATGTCGGTATTTCAGTGTGGTTTAAAAGGTTCTGCATGCTTCCAAGAAAATCTTCAAAACAGGATAGATTAGTGGTGGTGGGCACTGAGTCTTGGTTTTCATATTTAACATCTTATAGCATATTAGATGCATTATAGAAACTGGTATTATTATGTTACTCTTTGTTATTTTTTCAAATTACATTCAGGATGTCAAAATTCTGTGTCAAGATTTTTTCTTTAATTTTATACTTCAATTACAATTTACATTCAGTATTATTTTGTATTAGTTTCAGGTGTGCAGTATAGTGGTTAGACAATCATATGCTTTACAAAGTGGTCCCCTCACCTATGTTAAGATTTTAATTGTACTAATTACTTATAACACTTCAAAGTCGGCCTTTACTTCTTGGTATACTTACATTAACACAAATGTGTTACATTTGTGGTATACTTACATTAACACAAATAGTTAAAAAGGGCTTGATTTTGATTGTTTTAACTTATGTGTATCTTTGAATCAAAACTATTCAAATTGAAATACTCTAAAGGCTTTTGTGATTTGTCCATTCATGCAGTAATGTTTGTTGAACACCTGCTCTCGCACAAGCAGTGTCCCAGGCTTGAGGGATGTAAAGGAGAGTAAGGCAATAGCCGTGCCTTCTGATCAATTGCAGTGGCTATTAGTTAGGGTAGCATTCGACTGCAGGAAACAGAAACCTGGCTAAAATCTTAAAGCAATAAGTGAGTTTACTTTGCAGATGTAAAAGTCCAGAGGTGGACAGTGCTGGGCTGCTACGGGGACTTCACAATGCTCTAGTTAAGAACTCAGACTCCTGTTTTCCTCCATCACTTTCATCCTCATGCTTGTGAGAGGCATCCTGTATTTATTCAGGCCAGACAAAGGGCAAAAGGGCAATATCTGTGTGCCCCTGAGTCTGGCTTGTTTATTTAAAAAAAGAAAAAAGCTTTCCTGGAAGTTCCACCTAGGAGATTTCATGTTTCCTTTCTTTGGCCAGAATTGGTTCACATGACCACCCTGGCTGTAAAGAAAGCCGGGAAATTGTTTTTTTTTTAGCTAGACACACATTAAACAGAATTTGTTAATGAGAGAGAAAGTGAATATTGAGAAGACAATGGGCATTGTCAAATAATCTATTATGGAAGGCAGACAGATAAGCAGACAATAAAATTCACTAGGTTTTGGGTGCAGTGATAGTATTACCCCCCCCCTTTTTTCCTGGAGTTCCTGGAGGATTCCCTGGAGGGTTCCCTGTCTCTGTTGGAATCTGGATGGACAAAGGAGAGTGGGGAGGAGGAGGTGTCATTTGCGACAAAGAGAAGGGCATATACACGAGGATATACAAACATTTTACGTTCAGGAGACCAAAAACATTGAACATGGTGTTGAATGTATACACATATGAGAGTGGCAGAAAAACAGACTAAAGAAATTCAGTTTATGAATGCCTTTGAATGTTTTATCCATGGGCACTGTGGCATCATTCAAGAATGTAAAGCCTAACATGGACACAATTGGATTTGTGTTTTAAGTGTAATGGGAGAACAGGGTTGGGACCTGACTCCCAGCCCCAGTTCTGCCATTAAATAGGCAAAGGTGGGTTTTTTTAATGTTACTTTTTAAACTAAATTGTGATACATATGAGAGAATATATATATGACATTGAGTCATAGCACATAATGATATAATGACTGGTTAAGAACCCAAACACCAACATTGTATTAATAACTTGGAACTGTGTTCCCCGCCCCTGAGCTGTTCTCCTCCCCACAGCAGAGTTAACTGTTCTCTTGAATGATGTTTATCATTCTTTTGCCTTTTTAGATTAAACTTTCGTGTATATATATATATATATATATATATATATATATATCTTTTTTCATAAACTTTATGTTACTTAGTTTTGCTTTATTTTGACCTGTCTGTAATTTTCTTGGGACTTTCATTCTAAACTCATTTTATCTCCAGAGTTTATCCATGTTATATGATTGTAATAATTGTATCATATCCCATGGTTAAAAAATATTTGTATTTTTCATATTTGTTTTTGGCAGGGTTGTTACAAGTTGAGTTGAAAACAAGAAAAACTTGCTTTTGGCGCCATCAGAAAGGAAAGCCAGACACCTTCCTTTCCACAATCGAAGCCATTTACTACTTTCTGGTAGACTACCATACAGACATATTAAAAGAGAAATACAAAGGACAATATGACAACCTTTTATTTTTCTACTCTTTCATGTACCAGTTGATAAAGAATGCCAAATGCTCTGGAGACAAGGAAACAAGCAAAATTACTCATTAGTTTTCAAGAAGCCACTTCTGTCATTTTATTTTGCTAAAATCAATAAACTTATAATTGTGCTTCATTTATTCTTAAATATTTATGTGTAATATCTATAAGACCACTTTAAAAACTAAGACCTCATTTATTTAATCTCACATTTTTTTAAAGGAAGGTATTTGTAAGGGAATTTTCAGAAATAGCGTTGATTAAAAAATTAGCTTCAGGCATTATTTGCTCAAGGTTGGCATATCTCAATTTTAGTATGATATTTTAATAATGTGTTATATATAGCTATATAATTAGGTATATTTATATATTTGTTTAGAGACCTTCATATCTTTCCACCTATACTCACTACCATGTTGGGAGGTAGATGAAACCAGAATCTCCGTGCTGACAGTGAAGTGTTAGGTAATTTTTGGACAGTGAAGTGATGGATAATTAATTACTGGAGGTAATTAATGGCAAATGTAGGCAGAACTAGAATTGTAGCTCCAGTCCCTAGGGCTATTTCCTTAAGTCCACACTGCCTGTGATGGGCATTTGTTGTTTTGTACATCTGTCTGTCTGGCATTGTTTTTTAGGGAGAAATTGCCAGCAGTCATGGGGTCCTGTCAGGAATGGACATATGGCCCAGTTTGGCAAGCAGAGTGCCCACTGATTGATTCAGTGATGAGCACATGACCCAACATTCTTTTTGATAAGTGGTGCAGATGCCGGGGAGATAGGGTGTATTTTTCAAGAAGCACTATGGGGCAGCAGTTAAAAGCATAGGCTCTCTGGAGCTAGACTAGCTGAATCTAAATATCAGCTTTTCCTTACCAGTGATATGTCAGTTTCTTCATCACTAAAGATAGGGTAATGGAAAGCTACCTTATGGGATAGTTATGAGGATTGACTGAGTTAATGTATCTAAAATGGCTTTCAGCAGCACTGGGCATACAGTAAGTACTGTAATTGAGGTCTGTCCAGCAGGTGTCCAGCCATGTACTATGAAAAATAGAGACATTTATTGAAGAAAATACAAGGTACAAGAAACAGTGTACATAGAGCAATGACCCCTCAGTCCCCTTCAAAGTAGGCACCTTGGGACCTCACACAGTTCTCCCAATCACCATCAGCTGCCCCATTGTATTTTCCGGACTCTCATCGACAATCTGAAATCCCTTCCCTTTCAAAGGTGATTTTAGTTTTGGGGAAAGCCAGAAGTCACAGGGTGCCAAATCTGGGCTGTAGGGAGGGCGAGTCACCTTGGGTGTTCCAATGTTTCACAAAAAAACTGAGACATGATGTGTGAGTGGGTGTGTTGTGGTGATGAAGCTGCCAATCACCAGTTGCCTATAGCTGTGGCCTTCTGAATCATCCGAACAGTTTCCACAGAGGAATGTTCAAGCTTAACATAAAATTTGATGCAGATTCATTGCTCTATTCGGTCATTTTGAATGCAATGGCCACCCAGTACACATGTTCACTCAACAGCATGTACCACCCTCACTGACTAGTACAGTGAAGTCATCACTGTTCACACATGCGCATTCCAGTCCACTCTCCTTTGCTGCCAGGTCACATCAATGTCATGCAAAGCATTCTTGTTATATTAACAATTGCTGGACGTTTTTCCTGGACTCAGTGTGTGTGTATACACACATAACACATATATATACACACACACACTTTTTATTATTTTATTTGGAATTATAAAGTAAATAAGGTGACCTTAGAGCTCCTGCTGGATCTGTGCTGCAGGTGGCAAGAGCCTGCACTAGGATGAAGCTGGCAGAGGAAAGCAGACCAGAGAGACAGTTCTGAGGACATTGTTTAATCACATAACCCAGCCGCTTGTGGATGGAGCCCCACTGTGTTGAATAGCTTCTGCCTGCCTCTCTGGGTCCATCCTCCACTCCTCTCCTCTCTGTTCTGTTAGGTAGGCTCCCTTGCCCAGTGGCTTTTGGCTGGTTTCAACAAATGGGAAGCACCACAGGGGACTGGAGGTTGAAAAGAAAATGAAATTGTATTTATTTTCCCTGCCTGCCTTCCTGCCAGGTCACCATAGGTGGTCTGTGTCCATCTACTGAAGGCCATCCTATCAGTCGTCCCTTTCCAAGCAGTTACTCCCTCTCTCATGTCAGGCCCCTCCCTTTGTTATAAGTCCCAAAGTAGTTATTACCCCTTGTCGATTTCCCCAAATCCTGCCTATACCCTTGTAAATTGTCATTTTTATCATATTCCTTTATTTAAATGTGCTTCTTTATTTAAATGTGCCTCTTTGCCGTCTGTTTCCTTTTGGGACCCTGACTGATACATTCACCCATGCGGGTGCTAGAAGTAACAGTACATTTCCCAAAAGTATATTCAGTGGGATGCATGACATGTTTCATGAAAAAACAACTTAATGGTGAAACTTGTTTGCTACACATTACATTCCTGTCTTAGAGATTCAAAAGGCAAAGCATAAAAGTGCTGATAAGTCTTTAAATAAACGTTTTGAACTTTATTTAAGCCAGTATTTCTTAATTGAACAAGTAATGGCTACTAACGCCCTGTAAAAATGGGACATTTGGAACATTGTAATATATAGCAATCCCTGATTTTATATAAAGTAGAAACAGGTTCAAAGAGATTAACTAACTTGCCCACAATTCCCAAAGCCAGTTAGTGATAGAACTTGGTCTAGAACCTGGGACTTCTGATTGGTTCAGTGAGGTCACCATTTTATTATGATATTTATGAAAAGGAATGTAGATTATATAGGGTTTGGGTACTGTTAGTCCTATAGTCTTAGCTGAATAAACTAACTGGCTTGTTTATTTAGCAGTTATTTTACAGGAATGGAATTAAAATGGATTTCTTCATCTTTGGAACTTATCACTGGGCACAGAAGAAGGCCTGAATTGATGATTTAAGCAAGCCAAAGTTGGATTTCTCTGAGCTAAATGTGGACTTCCTTGAGTCAAAATCTATTGCCATTTAACTGGCTCTACAAACAACTAACATAACTGTTAAGGGTCCATGGCAGGAGGTGGTGGGGTGGTGGGGTGACAACAACCAATTCTATCACTCAGTTGCCCCTATTTGCATAAGAAAGATGACCCACATAGAGACAGACCAAAAGGATGGTTGCCAGAGGGAGTAGGGAGATGGGTGAAAAAGGTGAAGGGCAATATAGTCAAAAATACTGTGGTAAGTTTACATGGTGACAGATAATTACTAGAATTGGTGGGGTGATCACATCTTAAGTTATTAAAAATGTCTAATCACTATATTGTACACCTGAAACTGATATAGCTAATATATTGTATAGCAATTATACTTTAAAAAAAATGATGACCCACATACTCCATAAGAGCCTAATTTACAACTAAAGCTAGATAAAAATCTCAAGTTCTTCCCCCCAAAAATGATTATATTACCTATTAGAACAACGAATTGGCTATTCCTGTCTTACTTATCTTTGGTATAACAGACTGCAAAAATGGCCCTTTTTTATGCTTCTGTGAAGTGCCACTCACTCTGATTCTGGGCCATAAGCACTTCCAAACATCTAGCATATTTCTACTTTTGAGCTTCTGTTGCCGTAAGCACCTGCATGCCTGGGTTAGCCTGCAGGAGGGTGAGACATGCAGGAAGCGGGGCCAAGTTACACTGGTCACCCTGGCTGACTTCTATCTAGATTGGCTGATAGCCATTCAACACCCAGTTATCTGAATGATCCCAGCCAAGGTCAGCAGAGCCCCTTAACTGACACCTACCTGATTGCAGACGTGTGAGCAAGGGATGTCTGTTGTGCCACTGAAGTTATATAGCTGTTTATTACATAGCACTATTGTGCCAACAAATATCTATCCTTTGATGCAGTATTAGACACATATTCCTCAAGCACCTTCTCAGGTCTTGGCCTCGCTGTTTACTGCACCCTCAACCACTTGCTTTGCCATCAACCACCTGCTTTGCTATTAGCTACCACCCTATAAAGTGACACTGCTGGCAGGCTTCTGTGATTCCTCTGCCTGAGGTCAACCAGCATGCGCAGAATCCCTGGCCCATCCCAGCACTTGTGGATTCTAGGAAGTACCATGCCACATGGTTTCCCCAGTGCCTGTCAAAGGGCTAGATGATGCAATCTGTATCAATGGACTAGAAGAAGCTGTCAGATAAATTCCTATTCTTTTTTCTGACAGACTATATTAGGGCACAGTTTTCCATTCCTTTGTCCAAAGATGCACCATGTGGCTAAGCAAGTGTACTTGCCAACAATTGGCAGTGTCTCTTCATGGCTTTTCATGAAACAAATCGAATGCTACACAGTAGTTCGTCAATGTGCATTTGCTACCCATTCTTGTTAGCCCTACTTCCTTTCTTCCCCACTCTTACGAGTCTGGATTGCACCTTCTAATACAGTAATAGATTTAATTTTTGCCTCAGACTCCTTTGGGGAGGCCAGGTGTTTTAGTCTGGGGTTTGGTGAGGAAAGCGGATTCATTGCAAGTATTACATGAATAAAGAGGTTTAATAAAGAGTGAGGGTTCACCCACATATGGGAGTGGCTGGGGGAGTAAAGGTTTGGAAGACTACTCAGAAGAGCGTAGGGAAACAGTCACTAACTAGTTCAGTCTGAGGTGCTCACGGTGCCTTGCTCATTACTTAGTTTTCTGATATATGTATGTCTTGAACATATTAAGCTTCTCATTCCCTTAATCTTTTTAGGTGTACTTCAGTTCAGCTGAAAGGCATCTCCTTAATCCTTTCAGAGGTCTTTAACAGTGAGTGTATATCTGCACCCCTTGGTTTGGTCTTTTCTTTGAGGCCATGGTAGTAGCAGTGCCCTGGCCTTGGTCTTTGTCCTAAGTTGTACTTAATGATGACACATTTGATTTGGTGAGAAACAATTTCATTCCCCAGCCCCATACATCCCGGGCTCTATCTTCCCTCTCAATTCCATTCACATGCCTACCACCTTATTTTTTGAGCTTGTCTCTTTCTTGTCAGTTACGGCTAATAGCAGCCAGCTTATTCTTTCAAAATTCTGCCTCAAAACAAGGGAGCTCCCATAAGACTGCCAGCTGATTTCTCAAAATAAACTTTGCAGGTTAGAAGGGACTGGCAAGAAATATTCAAAATGATGAAACTCAAGGACCTAGTCTACCCAGCAAAGCTATCATTTAGAATTAAAGGACAGATAAAGAGCTTTCCAGACAAGAAATAGCTAAAGGAGTTCATCATCACCAAACCAGTATTATATGAAATGTTAAAGGGTCTTTTTTAAGAAGATCAAATATGAACAATAAAATATCAATAAATACATATCTATCAACAATGGATTCTAAAAACCAAAAGAAACAAGCAGAACAGAAACAGAATCATAGGTACAGAGAACATTTGGATGGATGCCAGATAGGAGGGGGGGTTAGGGGGATGGATGAAAAAAGTGAAGGGATTAATTTGAAGTACAAATTGGTAGTTACAGAATAGTCACAGGGATTTAAAGTACAGCATAAGGAGTAGATTAGTCAAAGAACACACATGCATGACCCATGGACATGGACAATGGTGTGGGGATTGCCTGAGAGAGTGGGGCAGGGAGCTGGGTAGAGGGGGCAAAGGGGGAAAAACTGGGACAACTGTAATAGCATAAACACTAAAATATAATTTTAAAAAATCTCACTGAATGCTATGAATGCATTAGCTGTATTTTCTGTCTTCATGTTACTACAAAAGATAATTTTCTCAAATATTTTCCTTCAGGTGCTGACAATTAAAAAACACTCTAATGAAAAGTTTGGGCCCTGGCTGGTGTGGCTCAGTGGATTGAGTGCTGGCCTGCAAACCAAAGGATCACCGGTTTGATTCCTAGTCTAGGGCAAATGCCTGGGTTGTGGGCCAGGTCCCCAGTAGAGGTGTGTGAGGCAACCACACCCTGATGTTTCTCTCCCTCTCTTTCTCCCTCCCTTCCCCTCTGCCTAAAAATAAATACATAAATAAACATTTTTTTAAAAAAAGAAAACTTTGACTAACCACTTAATGAATTGACATTGAGGACCACCAGCCAAAAATCACTACCCATGAAAAAGAGCCAAGTATCACTAGGTATTTGGTGTAAGCCTCCAAATAAAAAGAGGGACCCATTAATAAGGAGAGGAAAACATTGAAAGGAAACGCACAAGTAAAGAACAAAAGGGGAAAAACTAAATACCTTCAGAAAAACAGTCTATTGTACCTACAAAACAAGAATGCAGTAGTATGAAAAGGAACGTGCAATTAAAAAAAGAGGTCCTGGGAATTAAAAATGTGATTGCTGAAATAAAAATTCAATACAAATTCAATGTTTTGTTGGAAGGCAAAATATAGCATAAGAATAGAGTGTTGTAAATTCCAAATAAATTCAACCTTAGTTTGGAAGTTGCAACTGAGGCTGCAGACTGTGTGTTACAGTGTATGTGGTTGATATCCTGGAGGAGAAAGTTCCTGACAATAGTGTTTGTACTCCTCATTACTCTTTTTCTTAAGGAAAATGTTGGAGAGTATTTGTATCCCAGTTACCATAAATTCACACACACACACACACAAAAGAGCATTAGCTAGGTGGAATGGAAGTCATGTATTGCATATTAATGTATACATTTATTGCATATTACCATTACAAAACCGAGTTTCTAGCTGGATTGCTGAGAGGGAACAAAGTACTACACTCCGAATTACTTTTAACCTTGGTGTTTCCATATTATCCCCTTGAGACTGCCAACTGCAATCTTATTTTATATGTTGGTTATTTTTATAGTATTTATTTCATTACATATTTATTATAGAATATTATGTTTGATGGAGGAAATGTACTCACCTGGGCTGTAATATTCACACAAACACTTGGCTGATTATTTTGCTGTCGATGACCTAGAATTTTTAAATTTTAATCTTTATTGTATTTTTCCATTACTATTTAGTCCCCTTATACTCCCCTCTGCCCAGCAATCACCACACTGTAGTCTGTGTCCATGAGTCCTTTTTTCCTTTTTGCTCAATCCCTCCACCCCCTCACCTCCCTCCACTAGCTGTCAACCTAGAATCTTTATTTAGTAATTCCGCCACTATAACTGGAGTGAATAACTAGCTAGTCAAAAAACAAGACTTTGTTTTGGCTTTCTTTGTAAAGGTCATTTCTAAACTCATAATAAAATTTATTTTTCCATTTGAGGAAACATCTCAGAAGGTCCAAGAAGTGGAAAATAGAAAAGAAATATGATTAAGGACTACTCCATGAAGTCCTTCATCTGAATAATAAGAATTAGAGAGAGAATTAGAATTTTGGGGGAAAATGTTTGTCAGAGCACTACAGACTGAGAGGAAATAATCCAAGTTTTCAAAGGCAGAAAGCCGGTCCTATAAGGACCAAGATTCAGGATGTCAGAGGACTTTTCAAAACAACATTGGAAATGAGAAGACAATGGAGTAACAGCTTCAGAACTCGAAGTGAAAACAATTTTGTACTGGGTTATATTTCCAGTGATACAATCAATCAAGTGTAAATATAGAATAAAGACATACAAGTTCTTGAAAATTTTAGCTCCCATATATCCTTCATGAGAGGAAAATGTTTAGGTAGATACTGGAGGATGTTTTCCATCAAAATGAAGGAGGAAACCAAAAGGACAAAGAGCATCAAGAAAACTTCCCCCAAAGGGAAGTCCTGGGATTCATTCATTCAACAAAAAATTTGGGGTGCCTATCATGTGCAAGATTGTTGCCTAAGTGATGGATACAGCATGCTAGGTAGTAAATTTTAAAAAGGAAAGTAAAGCAGAGTAAGGGACAGACAGTGGCTGGTACAAGGAATAGAAGATACTTTAGATAGGGTTGTCTGGGAAAGCCTCTTTGACAAGATAAAATTGAGCAGAAACCTGAGTAAAGGGAGAGAAAGTTAGCCATGCAGATTAACTAAGAGAATATCATTCTAACTAAAAGGAATAAGATATGCAAAGGTCCTGAGGCACCAATCTATTCAGTATGTTTGAGAAATAGCAAGGAGGCCAGTTTGACTGGATCAATGTGTAGGAGGGAAAAGTGGTAATATCACATACGTCATTACCCAGAAACTGTCAGTCTGAGAGGACCAGTTCAGAGGCCATGTTTTGCAAGGATGGGGTGCTATACTCTGAGATGTATTATACGCACTAGATTAAAGACATTTATATGGCATTGTGCCCCAATACTACACACACACACCCCCCCCAAGGGGTGGAAGCAGACATGCCCCACCCCTTACAATCACTTCTAATGACTCTTGGAGGACTTTGCTTTTTATATTCACAACTCTGAACTCTTCATATTAAGAGGTCTTGGTCATTAAAGGGGACACACTTTTGCCAAAATATATAGCAAAATTTCCATCAAAATATCAGCTGTAGCTACCAGCTGGGTACTTTGGACTCCTTGTATCTAGAGATCAGCAGACAAGAAAAGAAGTCACCATCTTACCGGGGACAATCAACTTTGATCATCAGGATAAGGTAGGGATCCTGTTACACAATCAGTGCAGGAAGGAATAAAGTTAAGTGTAGAGCCCCAGTGGTGCCTGCAATGAATAGGTATAGCAATGCCACCCTGAAAAATACACGAGGGCAGAAAATCGGGCCCTTCAGGGAATGAGGGTGTGGGTTACAACAACAGGTAAGCCACCAATGGCAGCAGAGGTGGTAGTGGAGGTTAAGAGAATCTAGAATTGATAGTGGAGCAAGGAGCTGACTAGTATTGATTCTATTCCCGAGCCTGACTGCAGCAGAAGGGACTAAAGTTGGTCCCACTTGCTTCATCTTCTAAGTCCCCTTTGGGAAAAGAGGCCCTTTCAGTTCTATAGGAGCCTACACACAAATGGAGAGATAGGTCTATGGGGAGCAAGGGGTGGGTTGTGGTAAGCAGGGATACGCTGCCCAGATTCACCTCCAAGGAAGGTCTTGCCGCCCAGCTGCAAGGAATGAGGTCAGCAACCTCCAGCTGTCAGCTTCTTCAGAGCCAGCCTCAGCTGCAGAAAGCTACTTTGCTTGGGGTCATGCCCTTCCCACATCTGGTGACTAAGTGAGGTCAGCTGAGTGCAGCCACAGGAATGACTCTAGCACATGAGGAGAAAAAAGAAAAAACAGGAAAAAACAAAAAACTAAGCAATTAAACAGAAAACTGTGAGATATAATAAAGTTATTATTTTAAAATACTACCTTTTGTGGTGGTTTGTTACTCAGCCATAGATACATGGTATCTGGTACCATGACAACTATGTGACAAGTATTGAGACTGGAAGGGGCAAAAAGACTGTCATTTGGAGCTGAAAGGGCAGCATGGTAGACAGAATAATGACCTGCAAAAATGTCCACATCCTGATCTCCAGAACCTGTGAATAGTTTGCTTTACAAGGTAAAAGGGACTTTGTAGATGTGATTAAGGATCTTGAGATGCGGAGATTATCCTGGATTATCCAGGTGGGCCCAACATACGCAGAAGGACCCTTAAAGTGGAAGAAGGATACAAAGAGGAGGCCAGAATGATGGGAAATGGGGACTTGACCTCTGTTGCTGGCTCTGCAGATGGGTAAAGGGAAGCACAAGCCAAGGAATGTGGGCCACCCTGCAGGCTGGAAAAGGCAAGGTAACAGATTCCCCCCGCGCCTCTCCCCTACCCTCAAGCCTCCAGAAAGCAATACAGTTCAGCCAACATCTTGATTTTCCTTCATCGAGACTGATGTTGGACATCTAACCTTTAGAACTATATAGAGAGAAGCAAGAGAAAAGTAGTACTAATAGTTAGGAGGCTATCAGCCAAGGCCAGGAGAATGGTGAACAAACTCTGAGTAGAGGGTAGAAAGACAGTAGGAAATTACCAATGCAGGAGAATGTAGGACCAGAGTATGCGATAATGAAATGTGTGTCAATACCCTTGCCTGCTCTAACATAGAAGATGGCAAATGAACCTTCTGAGTTTACAGATCTCTTGGATTTCCAGGCAGAGTGGTGAAAGTACCAATTAGCTTTTCATAGCTACTGATAATGATGTACAAGAAGAGAGAAATGAGCTGAAGAAGGAACTGTTTGATTTTAAAGAAGAATTTTGAGGAAATATTTCCACTCCAGCACTTATCATTACTTATGGAAAAAAGAATGACTGGAGGGTGGAGCCAAAATCCCAGAGGGAAGAGCCAAGAAGCAAGGTGTGTGATGAGTTAGGAAATCACCATCAGAGGCACTCACTGCTCCTTGTCTTTAGTGTGGGAGCCCTGGTAACAGTTTGAGTTTTGTGTCTCCCTCACCCGTTTTGACTGCAAGTGTCTGTGTGGTTTTCCTATCCTAGAAAAACCTGGACTGAATGAAGCCACTCCCAAAGAGCTACAGCTAAGAAACAATACCTGAGGAGTTTAATCCATATCTGGACCTAATTTAGATGATAAGAGACTGAACTTAAACATATGCCATAATGAGATGAGACTTTAAGGTACAGGGTGAATATATTTTGCATTGTGGGTAGGACAAGAGTGTGGCCAGAGGGTGGACTGTGACAGAGTGTCTTCAAAAACAAATCTGAAACAATCCCCCCACCTCACTGTACATACATATTCTTCCTCCTTTCAAGATTGAAGTCTATTTTCCTTTCCCTTCAGTCGGGGCTGGGCTTATAACTCACTTTGACCAATAAAAGGCAGTGAAAGTAAGGCCTGACAGTTTCTGCTTTCAACTCTTGGATCTATGAGGCTTCATGTTAAAATTCCAGACTACTCTGCTGGTGAGAGGGACCGTGTGGGGAGTCCCTAGAGGCGCCACGTGGAGATAACAGCCACCTAAGGAAGAAATGAGATAGCCTAGTCAATAGCACCAAAGCTCCAGACAAATGAGAGAGTTCTTGAACTTTTTAGCTCAGCTTAGCCACCATTTGAATGATTCCAGCTGGCCACACTTGGAGCAAAGGAACCACTGGTCAATCTACAGAAGCATGAGAAATTTAGAAATCATTATTTTAAGCCATTATATTTGTTACATAGTAAAAGACCATTGATTCAGCCATCATTTTGTTTGTAGAGGCTTTAAGAAAAAGAGACTTAAGAAGAAAAAAACTCGTGGAGAGTTGGGAGACTAGATATCTTTTTACTTTGAACAGCCTGTCTCTTTTAGTCAACTGATGTATCCTCGTCAATACAATTTTCTAAAAATACTTCGTGAGCCTTTTGTAGCAAATTAATCCACCCCATAAGACAATAGCCACCTCTTTTAATTTTTTTTTTTTTTAGAAAGGCGCCTTCTCCCTTGGGGAAATCAGGGTGTGTCGGAAATGCTCCTAGTGTTCTCTAGCCCACGGGACCTGAGAGGTGCTGCTTGACATCATTCTAAAGTCTGAACGGATTTTACAGCCTCTGATTTATTGTACTCTGAGGCTATGTTTTACTGTTGGCACCTTGGGGCTTTTATCTTTTCTCTGATGCCATTTATAAAATATTTTTCTTCCTGGTAAAATTGGGAACAAAAAATGGTAGCAAACATTTCAGAGGTTACAGGAGAAGATGACATTTACATATATTAGTTTCCTCTCCAGACTCACCATAAAAAGTTTAAGAAATTAATACTACTATAAACTTAAATATAAGTTGAACTTAGAGGTCACATCTATCTTATTAAATGTATTATAAACATATTAATAAAACACAGTAAAATCGTAACAATGGACATTTAATAAATGACTCAATTTTTGAAGCAAAAAGGTACATAAGTGAAAGTTCTGGTTAACATTGAAGTGCAAGCTAATTATTTATTAGATTAAGAAATAGTTTATATTTGATTGTGCTATATGAAAATGTTGATTCTACCTGGTTATCAGCTGGAAATTAAAAAATAATTCAAATACATATAAAAGAATATAGTATTTATCTTATTTGCTCTTAAACACTCATAACTTAATGTTTACAATTTTATTATCAAGGGAAATTATTTCTTTTAACAAATATATATATAACAAATATATATATATATATATATATATATATATATATATATATATATATATCTCCTTGGCAGTGCTGCAAATAGAATCTAAATTACCAAATCAAATTTTCTAATTGTTGATGACTCTTTTTTCTTTTTTAATTGCTTATATATTTTGGAATATTATAACTACCTTGAGTATGTATGAGAAATAAGTTGGTTTGTTACCATCAGGTCTTTTTTAAGTCTAAGTATAATGGATTATAAATATAATGGAATAAAAAACTTCTATATTGCTTCTATTCTCAGAGAAGATTATCTTTTTTAAATCACTTATTAAGAGGATGTTTTTCACAGTGACATATTGTTAAATGTTTGCTATTGTAACCCTTTTTTGCCTCCAATTTCTCAAGTAAATATTTCACAAACGCTTTAGGAAACTCTAGAAAAACTTTTAATACTGCAACACATAAGTTCTGATTTTCTTTTCTTTTTTCTTTTTTCAGTTTAATCTTTATTGTATTTTTTCCTACACCAATTGGTCCCCTTATTGTCTCCTCCCTCTCAGCAATCACCACATTGTTGTCCATGTCCATGAGTCTTTTTTCCTTTTTGCTCAATCCTTCCACACCCTAACCACCACCCCCACTAGCTGTCATTTGTTTTTAAAGCACTTTTCCAAGAAGGAAAGAAGGAAGGGAGGAAGGAAGGAAGGAAGGAAGGAAGGAAGGAAGGAAGGAAGGAAGGGCAGGCAAAAAAAAAAAATACACTGACTGAAGCAAGTGGCCTAATGTTTATAATCTTAGGGGAAAATTTTTCTTTTTCCTTCCAAGACACATTTCCCCGAAAACATGTTTTTTGCATTTAAAAAAATAGAAGACTTTGTTACTTTTGGAAAATATTTTTGTAAAGTTAAAAATGTTTTCCAAATTTAAGTCTGGACACCTCAATTTATTTTAACAATGGAAGTTAAGCTTTTCCAAAAGTAAATTAACTTTATTTCTTAAATGAAATCAATGTAGAGAGATATTTAAAGCTTGGACATAGTTTCTTCAGAAGTCCAAGCTCTCCAGGTGGTTACGTGGCAGGACCTCAGAGGCACAACATGGAAGAAAGGCTACGTAGGAATAACTGAAGTAGCTTAGTCAATGACACCAAGCCCCAGACAATTGACATGGACCTTCGTGAACTTTCTAGCTCAGCTTAGCCACTCACACCATGCAGCCACAACAGCAAACCCGGTTAACATTGCTTGAAATGACTATGGAAAATAGATAAAGTGGAGACCATATAATCTCTATGTTAAACAACCAGGTAGTTAACTGAATGTTTTTCATTGTTTAGTCAATCAGCCTGTTGTAATATGAAAGCTACATACTTGACAGTCTTTTCTATACACAAGAAAACTGAAGGTTTACCAGTCATTATTTCTTCCTCAAGGTGGCTGACATTAGCTCTTTAAGCTTAAAGTGCTTCTAGCTATCTAGCTTGTTTTCACTTGCTATTGTCCATGAGTAATTGTTAGTCCTTTGAATATATCAGACCATGTTCACAACACCCAGAACATTTTTTGCAGTGTAAATTTATTGAAAAAACAAGAATAGAATACATTTAAAAACCAAATTGCATACACTTATTCGTTCAACAAATATTTATTGAGAATCCTCTTTATGCTACATGTATCCGCTATGCTTGTAACTGTTTCTTAAAATTTTTTATTTTTAAAAATGTTTATTGTTAGTATTTAGAAATGCAATTTATTTTGTATATTGACTTTGTATCCTATGAATTTGATAAACTCACCTATTAGTTATGTGTCACATTTGGGTTCCTTGGGGTTTTCTATGTAGACAACCATATCATTTGTGAATAGAGACAGTTTGTCTCTTTCCAGTAAGTATGCCTTTTATTCTTATTTCCCATCCAACTGAATTAGCCAGGACTTCCAGTGTAATGTTGGGCAGAAGCATGAGAGCAGACAGCCTTCCCTCATCCCCAGTCTGGGTTTGAATTCACACTTTCACCATTAAGTTGTGTGTGCATGTGCACGCACGTGTGTGCAGCCCACATTAGCCATTGTGAAATTAAGGAAGTTCCCTGCTGTTTGCAGTTTGATGAGAGTTCTTAATTATTTTTTAATAATAAATGGAATTTGAACTTCATCAACTGCTATTTATTTTTGCATTTATGAGGTTTTTCTTCTTCAACCTGTTGAAAGGGTGAAATGCATTTTTTCTAATTGCATTTTGTTTTGTTGGACCAGCCTTGTATTCTTAGGATAGACTCTGCTTGGTTGTGATGTATCGTCCTTATTATATATTGCTAGATTTGGTTTGCTAATAGCTGTTGAGGATTTTTACATCTCTATTTATGAGGTATACTGGTCCATAGTTGTCTTTCTTTAGTTTTGGTATCAGCATTGATTTCAATTATGTTTAATTTATTATGGTTTGCATTATGGCCCACAATATGATCTATCACCATGAATTTGCACATGTACTTGAAGAAATTTATATTATGCTGTTGTTGGAATTTTCTTTAAGTGTCACTTAGGTTAAGCTGGTTGATATTGTTGTCCAAATGTTCCATAATCAGTGGGAAAGATAGGTTGTAGTTGGTTTACTCCATCTTGGCTAGCAGTGAAAATTTAAGTTCGATTTTAAACCCAGATTTTTCTGACTGGTAAGTTGGTATTCTTTCCATTATACTATAATGAAGCATTTAAAACTTCTAAAAGCTCTGAAAAAAAAAAAAAGGAAAAACCTTCCAATATTATACAACATAATTCTTGATCCTAAATTCGCCTGTATGCTGCAAGCCAATTTTATTTTGCTTTAAAAAAAAAAGTCAAAAGCTGCTTAGGAAAAGTACACATTATTCTTAACCTTCACAAACTAGGCTTTACATGTGTTTATTAGTATATCCAATTTTAATACTGAATTCATTTCCTTTTGGAGCCAAAGGGCTACTTCTTAGCTATGCAAAGAAAGGTGAAACATAATGAAAATAAGAAATCTATTAAAAACTGCCTCAGGTATTGAATTTGGGCTTTTACTTCCTTCTGACTGACCACTCTTTCTAGCTCTCGTCCATTCACTGTGAGTTAGAGATGCAGGATACAGCAGGGCTTCTCAGCCTTAAAAAAAAAAAAAAAATCCAAGAAAAAGCAACAACAACCAAGGTTCCCATTTTACAATTACAAATACCTCATACTTTCCTTCTGTTACATTTAAATTTTCTAAATAAATGAACATTTTGACTTATAGAAAAATTTAATCATAATTTTGGATTTTTTTTTTCAAATTTCTTATGCTTTCTTCTCATGGGATTCTCTATACACTACCTAAGGGTGAGACACCTTACATTGGAAGGGCAAATCATTTCTCCCTACCAGATTTATCTATACCTGTCTATGTGGAGATCTTTGGTCAGTCTTCTTATTCTCTTCAAAGTTTTGTTTATCCTAACTGGTCAGACTCAAGTGTATATCCAGCAACAGAGCAGGCCACACCGTAATACCTGGCCTCCTCTCCTTTTCCCTGTAAACCCACACCTTCCAGAAACAAGCAGGACACAAAGAAGCCAGCTTAGTTTTTTGGTTTGTTTTTTTGTTTTTGTTTTTTAACAGAAGCGTGCAGAGTAATGACCTGTGTCTCAGCCCATCAGGACAACTAGTGACAGGTCAGAGATGATTAGCCAAGGGCTGAATGAAGGCCAAGCAAATGCTCTGGGACAGAGTGACATCACCAGCAAGTCAGTGGTAATGAGAAACTTTTTTTTCTTTCCCCTTGGCAACCTGGTCCTTGCCTTTGCTGGCCAATGGTGCTGTAACACCTCCTCTGTGACTTCTTCCCAGATCAAACATTTTGTAAGAATTAAGAATTATTCTTCTGCTAAACATTGGACATAGTACTTTCATTATAACAAGTAATTGTTTGTTGTGCCACTGATCTGTGAACACCTTGTGGGCAGGGACAAAGTTTATTTCTCATTTTTCCATCTGTATTTAACACTGTGCCTAGCATAGCATAAGCTTTTAGAAACTGTTGGTAGATTTAAATAAAACAGTGCTATAACCAGAAGTTATTCACCACATTCTTTCACTTTGTAGACTCTTGTGCTCAAATACGTATTTGTGTGTTGCTATGTGACACCATATAATTTATCTGCTCTTGGAAAAGAAGTTATTTTAGGCAAATAGCTAGGTAAAGCAATCCCACTCCCCAACCCCGCAGTGGGATAAAGATGTCCTGAAGGAAAAGTACAATGACAGAAGCCTTTTACATCAGAATTTTTCTTTATTTAGGAGGGAAGGGACTTGCGAATTTTTCCAAAAGCCAGTTAGAAAAATTAAGCCCCTCTGCAATGTGATACTTCTAACAATAATAACCAGAGGAATAGCAGTTCTAGAGAATAGCAAATACAAGCATGGCTGGGTTCCATATTCATTTTGGAAACAGCCACAGCTGTGGCCAATGCAGTCAGGCAATGGAATGCAGTTGAGGATTTGATATGGGGAGAAGCAAAGGGAACTAGGTTTCTCGCTCTGAGGCAGTTGGCACAGTTCCTGCCCCTCTCCATCTTCTGTCCCCAGCACTCTCCTCATCACCTAGGAGATATATTGTGACCAGGGCAAGATATGGCATTTGGATTCTGTTTATACTCCTGGGGATATTGTGGTAAAAAGGCCTCAAGAAAAATCTAAATTGACAATATTATACTGTACATCTCTAACTTTCTCCAAGTATGGACAAGTACCAAGTTGAGCCATGGAAAATGTTTTCTTCTTTTTAAAAGTTTTCTATAAATGGTATTTCGTAACTTATCTGAGACAAAAGAAACACGATAATTCCAACTTCATCAAGCTATTCTTTCCCCAAAGTATTACAAGATCATATACCTGCTGGAAATGACAAAATGGTCTTAACCAACAGTATTTCACGGGGAAGATGACTTTCAGTTCCATCTTCTGTCTTAGCCTATACTTTACCACTTCTCCACCACCTTTTGTTAAATCATCAAAAGAAAGCTCATAGGGCAGATGAGAGAGCTGGTAGCAATTGCATGGAAGCAGCATGTCTACTCTGTTAAAGAGCTGCCAGGAAAACTAACCAATGGCTGTGTAGTTGGATTGTGGTTAGCCCTGGGAGGAGGGGTTGGGTAGTAACTGGAAGGAGGCGAGAGGGAGGCTACTGGGGTGTTGCTCCTGCTCTATTTCTTGATCTGGGTGGTGGTTACATGGATGTGCTTAATTTGTGAAAGTTGCCCTATTCCCTTCTGATTTGTATACTTTTCTGTAAGTATGTCTTACTTCAATAAAAATAAATAAATAAACATTCAATCAGAAAAGAATGAAGAAACAAGAATTCAAAAATATGAGGAGAGGCTTAGGAACCTCCAGGACATCTTTAAATGTCCCAACATCCAAATTACAGGGGTACCAGAAGGGGAAGAGGAAGAGCAACAAGTGGAAAACTTATTTGAACAAATAATAAAGGGGAACTTCCCCAATCTGGCAAAGGAAATAGACTTCCAGGAAGTCCAGGAAGCTCAGAGAGTCCCAAAGAAGTTGGACCCAAGGAGGAACACACCAAGGCACATCATAGTTACATTACCCAAGATTCAAATGAAGGAGAGAATCCTAGAAGCAGCAAGAGATAAGGAGGCAGTTACCTACAAAGGAGTTCCCATCACACTGTCAGCTGATTTCTCAAAAGAGACCTTACAGGCAAGAAGGGGCTGGAAAGAAGTATTTCAAGTCATGAAAGGCAAGGACCTACATCCAAGATTGCTCTATCCAGCAAAGCTTTCATTTAGAATGGAAGGGCAGATAAAGTTCTTCTCAGATAAGGTCAAGTTCAAGGAGTTCATCATCACCAAGGCCTTATTATATGAGATGTTCAAGGGACTTATCTAAGAAAAAGAAGATAAAAAACATATACAATAAAATGACAGCAAACTCACAGCTATTAACAACCACACCTAAAACAAAAGCAAACTAAGCAAACAGCTAGAACAGGAACAGAACCACAGAAATGGAGATCACATGTAGGGTTAGCAACAGGGGAGTGGGAGGAGGAGAGAGGGGGAAAAGGTACAGAGAATAAGTAGCATAGATGGTAGATAGAAAATAGATATGGGGAGGGTAAGAACAGTATGGAAAATGTAGAAGCTAAAGAACTTATGACACATGGACATGAACTAAAGGGGGGAAATGTGTGTGGGAGGGGGTGTGCAGGGTGGAAGGGAGTGATGGGGGAAATGGGACAAGTGTTATAGCATAATCAATAAAATATATATTTTTTTAAATTTTTTATTTTAATTGTTCTCAATAAAATATATTTTTAAAAAAGAAAAAATAAACTAAAAATGAACCAAATAAATAAATAAATAAATAAATAAAGTGTAATCAAGAGGTATCGGGCCCATCTTGGTGAAAAATGTCACTGAGCACAAAGAATATAAAACCCAGTAAATCCCTGTCAACATGAAAATAGACAATGAGTACATAATAAAATAATATAACAAACAAGGGTATACCCAGTAGGAGCATGTAGAATATACAGTTTAGTAAGAGGCCATTTGTTTACTTTGGGAATAGGAGGCCAGGAAATCCAGCTGAAGGGGGCTGTATCTCAGTGTGAAAGTTTGTTCCAAGATAACAGAAAAAATCAGTGGTGATTTTAGGGTTTGGACCCAGGCCTTTTCCCAATAGAGAATTTCCACGTCATCTAATCACTATGATGCATCAAAGTCTCTAGTCATTGTGTCTAGTTTCCTTTTTTGACATCCAGTTGAGAAAAATCCGAGGATTATTGAGAGAGAGCCTCATTTGAACTATGTTAACCTTGACCAAAGCGTTCTTGGTTAAACTTTCCCAGGACAACTCCTGCCTAACCTTCTCCCTAGGAAATAACACCCACCCTTCTGTGGAATCATCTATAGGCAGGGAGATTTCTCAGCTTTCCTCAAATAGCAGATAAAACTGTCAGGTCTACGCTGAGGAATTGTTGGTAAAAGAGCATGGTAGAGTTTTATGGAATACCCCATTGTGAGTTTTTGAGAACTATGTGGTAATTCAGCAGTGGCCCCCCCAAGGGAAGAGAGTGGAGAGGCTGTGGAAAATAAGCAGGTATATTTTCTACAGAGAATTTTTTAAGATAATGAAGCAAACTAAAAATTGTTGCTCTGCTTTTCGTCATCACCATGTGCCTGAAAATACTCAGGCGCTCTTCCTAGAGATGTTCATTAGACCAGAGAGCAGTGGTGAGGAATGCAACTGACCCTTTCCCCTCACATCCACCCCTCTGCCCATTGTAACATTAAAATGTTATTTTTGTTGTTGTAAAGTGAGTCATAATTCTCAATGTACTCAGAGATATGTTCTGACTGCCTTTAGGGCTAAAGGGATGAGAGAGATGAATGGCCTAAGATTCAGCTGAAATTTTGAAAAAGGAAACAACCAAATAAAACCCAAAGAAAAGAGAAGTAATGCATTTATAAAGGTAATATCAGAAATTAATGAAGTAGGAAAAAGTTATAGAAGTGGATGATAAATAAAAGTTCCCTGAAGAGACCAATAAACTACACAGACAGGCATGACTGAGAAAAACGAGAACACAGTGCACATGCTCACTTCTTCAGTGCCACAATCGTGCAGGCATTGTTGTGAGTATTGGGATATTTGTTAAATTTTTTGCTTGTCCAGCATGTTCTCTTTTGGGAATTGACGCTCCTTCCATTGCTAGGATTTTAATCACCTAAGTCTTGTCTTTCCCACCTGTGGAACAAGTCAGTATCCAGACCGGCCAGTTCTCCTGGACACAGTGATTGGTCCAGGCCTGTGTGTGACACAGGAAGCCCCAAAGAAGTCCAGTTCTGGGAGATTTAAATGGGCCCTGGGAGAAACAGACTTTTTCTAAGATACTAAATTATAAAGAACAAATAAGTCTGAAGTTCTTGAGGCCCTGTTTGTTGTCTCAGAAGAGAATCTGCCTGAGGATGAAATCATCACAGAGAATTTTTGCCAAGAGACAAAGTAAGAGGGAGAAAAAGGGAACAGATGCACACAGAAGTACCTTGCCACTAGAGTGACTTCAGTGCTGGAGTTCAAATGATCCACTTCTGACCTTAAAACAAATACTCTTAACCAGAGGGGAGGTGGGAGGGGGATAATGGGGAAGAAGGGGAAGGGTCAAGTCAAGCAACATGTTAAAGGCCCCAAGGACAAAGGTAATGGTGGGGGGGAGGATTGAATGTGGGAGATGGGGGGGTGGGTAGGGCAGGGGAGAGTAGTGGGGGGGAAATGCGGACAACTGTAATTGAACAATAAAAAAATTAAATAAAACAAAACCAAAACAAAACAAAACAAGAAAGAAATTACTCTTTCTTTGTCCTGAATCCAAGCACTCCAGATACTTTCTTTTCTAGTTGCCCTCGCTTGCTTTCACCGCTGAGGGGAATGCACCAAGAAAGAGCACTGAGAGAACTTTATCTGTGTGCTCGACGAAGACTTTACCAGTACAATGTCGCAGAATCCTCACTTCAGCACTAACAGATTAGCAGAGACCTGGAGAAGTTGGGTGAGATAATGTCTTAGTCTCTATTCTACATACTTGGGATACATACATGAATAAAACAGACTAAAATCCTTGTCATCATGGAGCTTATATTCTAGTGTGGGAGAGAGACAATGAACAATAAATATAATGAATATGCAAATAATATAACATGTTAGAAGGGGACAAATGCTACAGGAAAAATAGAGCAGGCTTCGGGGTTTCTTCAGTAATATGTATGTGCTGAGGGGCAGTGTAGGTTGCATATTAAATAAGGTGGTCAGGGTAGGCCTTGAATAGGTATCATTTGAAGAGAGACATAAAGGAGGTGAGGGAGTTTTCCAAATGTATAATGGGGGGAAGAGGAAGAATTCCAAGACTGAAGAAACAATTTGCAAAACCCTAAAATGGAACTAGCCTAGTCCAGATCGCCTTCCTTTCCCAGAACATTTCCTGGTCACTTGGCAATGTGTGGTAGTAAATATGCACATCTGCAATGACTGTGAATGAATGTTGCCCTCTGTCACTGGGTGGTGCCCAACCCGTACAGCCACCCCTCGCAATCACAGTGCCGAGCATGTCTGGGGGAGAACAAGAAGTGCAGGGAGCCAGGGAAAGGTGCAGCCAGAGAGTCAGGTAAGGCATTGAAGCTCATTACAAGGAACTTGACTTACACTCAGATGTAATGAGGCGCCATCTGAAGGTTTTCAGTAGTGAAATGAAAAAGCATTACCCTGGCTACCCTGTTGAGGTTGTACTATGGTAGGTAAGGATAGAAGCAGGGAAGGAGAGTGCTTCAAAAATCAAGGTGAGAAATGACAATGTTTTGGAGCAAGGTGTTAATGGTAAGGTAGCTGGTAACAAGTAGTTAGATTACATATATGAATATATATAACATATATGTGAGTATACATAGAACACATATGTGAAAAATATATATATACATACATGTGTTTCACAGGTTGAGCCCACAGAATTTTCTGATGAATTGGATTGGGGTTGTGAAAAAAATGAGAGGAGTCAAGGGTGATGTCGAGGTTTTTGGCTCATGATGCTGGCCCCTCAGTGATGTTGAGGTCTACCTAAATTACACTTTTTTACAAGGTCAGCCCTGATTATCCTAATTATGCTTAGCCAAACAAAACACAACAAAACAACCTGTTGAGTTGAGGTAGTTATAAAATAATACATTGCATATACAACACAAACAGAAATATAAACAGAGAAATATGTCTTCTCCATTACTCTCCCTGTAACTGAGTATCTATCCATCATCTATCTATCTAATCTATCTTCCTTTTTTCCGTCTATTAATCTCCATATTACCTTGATACTACATTATATTTTAAAAGAATATTCTGTTTACAAAGCATTTTGGGCCATTCTCATAATTGAGCCTCAATAATTAAGCAGGGATATTATCTTCATCACATTGGAGAGTAGATTCCAGAAAGGCTCTCTATTCTCCTGTAAAGCATCAGACATCTTATTTTTATATATACAATGTTAATAAGTTTAGTATTTGTTAAATGAATAGAGCCTACATATAATATTAGACTTTTTGAGGAGACACGATGCCAACTAATTGATTTTCAAGCAAAATATTTAATAGGAAATTACCCTTGCAGATTAATTTATTGTATGTTTGAATCACAACTTAACAAATTTCACCAGGTTTTAGGGACATCTGCTTCCCAAGGAGAATTTTCTTATATCCAAAGTAATCGTTTTTAGAAATATATCATGGGGTGGACCCTTCACCAGCTCTTCCATGACAGCCATCCTGCAGAGGCTAACCATTCACTATTTCTTTTTCCAGAACAGTGTTCTCAAACAAAATCCATTCATCCAGGAAACTATTCTAGCATCACTTAGCTCCTCTGTGCATATAGCTTTTCTCACTCTCCTTCTCTTGTGGGTGCTTCTCCAAAGAATCACTTTATCAAGAATCCCTCTCTCAGACTCTGCCTCCAGGGAACTTGACTGAAGACACAATGTTCACTCTTTAAATGCATACATGCCCCCAAAAATACTCACTATAATTTAGTAGGGACTCTGAGGTGCTTAGCAGGAATGCATATTATGGGAAAGCCAAAAACAAGCATTGGAAGTATCCTCACTTTTCTGGGGTGGAGAGGATTCAGCGCTCTTACTTACTTCCTGCTATGGTCACTCTCAGACATCTTAATATTTGAACATTTCCTGAATCACATAAGGTCAGCCCTGGTAAGATACTCAAAGTACTAACTACTGTGGGTCAAGGTAGGTTCAGGTTGGATCCACTGACCAGGAACAAAGTGGGTGGAATTCTGCTGGCAGAAGTTTGAAAGTACAGTGCAACCTGGTATGTTATCTCTTTGTAATGGGGCCTTATAAATGAAGACACAGAGGGCAGAGGATGAAGGAGGTATGTCACTGTGAGAGAAGGGGGTGTGGACTGTGGCTGGGAAAACCAGACCATGCGAATTTGTGCAGGTTCTTTATATTGTAGATTTCTCTGATGGCAATGGCTTTTAAGAGAAAAATTTGTTACCAATTAAAATAATTTATTTTCTTGTACATCAAAGAGCAGGTATAAAGACAGAATAAAGTTTAAGGATCAGATGATTCTACTCATGTATATTTTCATCTATGTACATAGACATATATTACAAAGCACTGGGAAAATGAACATGAGATTCTATCTTGCTTTATAATACACTATCTTTTACATGTCTTTATTGTTATGGTATTTATCACATTGTATCTTCTATTACAGCTATTTGTGTTCATTTTTCATTATGCCTTCCCCATCCTAATCACATGATTTTGAGCTCCTTTAAGAGTAAGAGAGAGTGTCGCTCACAGAATTGGGCACAATGCTTAGCACAGAGCAGGCAATCTGTATTTACCAAGATGCAATGAAGACAATGGCCCTGACCAACACCCATTAGTAAGGCACATGCAGTTGCCTTTTTAAATTGTGGGGGTGGCTTTATTCTTACCACTGTCTCCCCCCTGGTGGAGTTTCACTTTGTGACACGGAACACAAATTTATAGGACAGTTGTTAGGCAGAAGTTTATGGATATAAAACAGAATTGGACTAAGTATCCTGCTTGGGATTGAAATGGAAAATGGATAATGATTCCATTTACCAGGGAACTGGGACACAATGCCAATCAGCCCCTGCCTGGTATTTCAGGTACATTACTAATACTAATATTACTACTACTAATAATATTTTCCTCTTCTCTAGGCCCTAACCAGTTAATCAATTATTCTTGAAACACTTGCTTTGACATATCCGTTTAAGGAAAACTAAAGCCTTGGCTTTCTTCATTTTCACCTGACTCGGACACAGATGACATGAGTAACAACAGATTTTCCCTCCAGTACTAACCATGCAAAACTCCTGTCTTCCTTTATTTCCTTTGTTATCTTCCTTTTTCTCATTTACATGGTAGATGACTTCCATTTTTTTAATTGTAAATATGAGGACTATAAATTGTCTGTTGTGAGTCAATTGACGGGCTGTGATTTTTAAGTACAGGTTGACCAATGTTTTCACCAAACAGACTTGCTCGTTTCAAACAGACAGGCTGTGTGGGAAGTGGTGGGATGTAAGCCGGAACAAACCCTCTGCATTTGGATTTTCAACTCAGATGCATTGACTATTCCCTCCAGACGTCTTAATTTTATTTTTTCTCTCAGCTCCTATGTAGTCTCTTAACATGAGAAAGCAAGATAGTGTGATCTATTGCAAAAACAAAATCAAATAAATTAAAAATGTTCCCAGAGAGTCCAAACAGGGAACAGATCTTGACTTCACCCTCATATCACTAATTCCAATGTACCTAGAGGTTGCTTTGTGTGTAGAAGGATGAGTGGCTTATCCTTTCTACTCATTGTCTCACAGCGGGTCTCATGGTGCAATGGGCCTCCATTCTCATCTCTAAAGGCTGCCTATTTGGTCTCCCCTATAGTATGAAGAATCTATCTCTTCTCACTCTCCTGTTTAGATTTCTGCCTCAGGAACCTTGCATTTTGCCTGTGTTCTCTGTTATTTAGTTCCCCATGGACGGAACTGAGTGAGCTAGAAGAGACAAAGATTGATTAGGCCGTCTCATATTCTTTTATTCCCCATAGAGGTCATCAAAATTAAGCATTTTCAAAACAACTAGACTTTACATGTTGCCAAAAGTGACCCGCATGAAGAAGAGCATAACTATTAGATGTCATTATGCTAACACTTCATTTTTCCTCTTTGAATTATGTGTTAAAAGACCCACTTGGTGAATGCCTGACACCAAGAAGGTAGCCTGGGGTGGGGGTGGGGAATAGGAATAGGATAGCATGCATCAGGCACCAGGAAAGAAATACTGGGAAATGAAAAACAAATACTCAGCTGTGGATGAAGGAAAATGGAGAGTGAGTCTTTGAAAGATTGCATATTTAATTCTAGTATTTAGACCTGATAATGTTAAAAAGCCTTTAGGTCGGCTGATATTGATCCTCTGTGACTTGCACTCAATTTTAGTTTCAACAAATGTTTTCTTTTAAAAGGAAGAAGATATTTGATCGGCCTGTTATTCCTAACTTTCTTTCTATTAATAGCTTTCATGCTCCCTTGATCTCAGCCCAGAACAAGATGGATGATTAGAAAGATATTTCCTGCAAGAGGCCTGATCTAGACATATCTATACTAAGTCAGAATGCTTGGGACCATCCAAAAGGACAGAAAATATGTTCTGTGGTATTACAAATGCTGGAATTGAGGTACAAAGTAGTCTACAATAAGTGACAGTGTGTTTTATATCTGTGACAGGATTTTCTGACATTAGAGGCTTAGTTTAAAATCCAGCAGTAGGTCCAACCCTTGGCTTTGTAAAAATGTCAGGTTATAATCATGTCTTATTTATTTTTGAAGATGACATGGCAACCTAAGAAAACTGAGTCCACAAGACAATTCCAAATACAGTGCATCCACCAATTTCCCAAAGTACATGTAATTTCTATTTGTTCCTCAATGGAAGTAGTGGAAATAAAAATGGAGGTGAGTAGAAAAGTTACTATGCACCTTGAGGATGAAATATTGATAACAAAATAAACCTCCTTGGGACTTTCCTGGGTGCTTAGTGTTTTGCCCACTCACATTAGAGGTCATTGGATTAGCAACGGCTAGTTTCTGAAGAAATAAAGGGATTTTACTTGAACTTCTTGAGAATGATACCCTCTAGGAGAGGCTAAGTATTGGAAGAAAACCTATAGGAAAATGCAAACTCGCATTATCCTGTAGTATCCCAGTTAATCAGAGCAAACACGTTCCAGAGGAGCACTTCAATTCTGGAGCTCAGCAGCACTGCCCCCAGGGTAATTATCATAATTCAAGATGGGTTCTACTCATTGGATGCTGTTTCATAAATCATACTCAATTTACCTGCTGGTGTTGGCTTCTTACCCACATGCTGTTGTTTCAACTTCTGCAAATAGGTATCTGGCCTCGCTAAGGCAAGGTGGGTGGTTTGGTGCTGAAAGCCTCCAGCCAGCTCTCATGCATGGCTGACTCATCTGGGGGAGCCAAGACAAGTGCAGTCTTTCTGAGAAGCTTCACAGTACTGGTCCTCTCTCCCCCAGCACCACACGATCTGATCCCCAGAGACCCAGATCTGGTTTGCTTATTTGCTGGGTTTATGATCGTCAATGCTGCTTGACAGAGGGCAGAGGGGTTGAAACCTTCCAGAGGAGCTGAACTATTCACCAGTGGACAGTCAAGGGCAGCCAAGAAGAAACCACAGAAAGGTACAGTCCACTCGATAGACATGTCTCTTTTGCTCTCATTTCTTAGCTTCCTTCTAGGCTACACAAAGAATGAAAGAAATTGTTAAAATAGGGCAAATATAAAAGGCATTTTCCCCATAGTATTTAAAAATATAGGTATAGACACTGTCTGACTTTAATATAGTTTAAAATAAAGTACAAATGAAAAGCCATATTTATATGGGGATCTCTCAAAAAGCATTATTCATCCCGTGACTCAAATGGTTACTGATAAAGCTACAAATAGTGTATACTTGTGGGGAAAAAATGATTTTCAACTATTAATTACTTACTTCTTTAACAAATATTTGTGAAACAGGACCTTTTCACTGAAGACTTACAGGGTAAAAAGTCAGGAGCACATTGTGAGAATGAATTACTTAGAGAGAAAAAGGGAAAATGGATATTGTGTAGAAAACAGGAAGACACACAAATGTGAGAGAAAACACCTGCTTTTCTATAAACACTTGACTTAATACAGTTCCCAGAAATGTTCAATGAAATAGCTGTTAACAAAAAACTCAGATTCAATTAACATGACATTACAATTTCAAAGGTCAGGAGAAAAAAACTGCCTCTCTTTTCTCTTTTGAGATTTCTCCCTGTCCAGAATTCTCGGGTGATGTAGCCAACAGATGGAGTTATTATTTTTTTTTTAAGCTTCAAGAAAGGTCACAAATAGCTTTCAACAGATTACAAATGATTTGACACATGATTTCGGAAGCTGGGAAAATTCCACAGATGCAGGAAAACTTCAAGAAATGATGAAAAATTTCATAACAGTGCAGGCCAAAATTAACATTGCTAACTCAGGTTCTGTTTTAATTAATTTGGTGCAAATCATAGCGCAGCTGACCAGATTAATTGTGACTATTGTACTAGACAACTTTGAGAATTCTTTTATATTTAAATTTGATGTTATTGCTTAATAGTGAAAGGACTTTTGCTGCCTTACAGTAAACGAACAAACAAAAACTTTTGCTTTTATACCCAAGCCCAGTCTATGGTGTGATTTGAAGGATTACAAAGGCACTGTCTTATACAAAATTATTTTCATTAGATTCATCTGAGACAATATTCTTATTTTTATGCTCCCTACATGAGATAGAGTTCCTTTTCATTGCTGTAGATGACAGGGTTGTTCTTCGTAAAGATGAAAGGATCCTCACAGATGACTGGTCCCCAGTTTTACTGAAAGTTTCCTAAACATTGGGAGAAATTCTAGGATACCAGGGTTTTGCTTCTATCAGGCTAATTAGGAGGAAAAAAAGGTCTTTCATTGCTTAAAGGAGAACAACTTTGAGATCCCTTGAATGTTGGGATGTGAATCCTCAAAAGAATATAGTATTTATTTTTATTTTTTGTCTTTCTAAATCCTATCAAAGAGATTAATAGAGTCACTGTCAATCTTAAGCTCCTTTTTCTTTAGTTATTAGTCAGTGGAGGTAAGTAAATTATATCTGTAGAAATGAGATTGTCTATACTGATAAAATAACAGATGTCGGACACCTACCCCTCAACATCAATTAGACATCAGTCGCTTAAGGTTTGACTGCTAACGGTGGTACATGGGCTGGTTTTCAGCAGTCACCACTGACCCAGTCCAGTCCCCTCTTTGCCACTTGCAATGTGTCTTGCTTGCCAGTTCCTAGGGTTCCCAGAAAAAATACCAAATACCCCATTAAGTTTGAATTTCAGATAAACAACAAATAAATTTTTAGTATAAGTATTTCTGAAATAGTATAAGTATTCTGAAATAAATATCACACTAAAAATATTGTTTATCCAAAATTCTAATAGAGCATCTTGTAATTAATTTTATTTGCTAAATCTGGCAACTCTACCATGCCTCCGTGTTCATGGTGGTTCCTCTGGTTCCTCTAGTTTCTGGTGTTAGTAAGTGGTAAACACTCTAAATGATTTCCCCAAACTCTGAACTTTTTAGGTTCAAATGAGGTCACTATCATTTAATTTAGGAGGTCACCTAATTGCCTCCCCTCTCCTTGCCAAACTCAGCAAAGATTCTATTTAGAAGATGTTAAGTGTATCAACAAAATAGTACACACACACCACACACACACAACAAACAAGCAAAAAAATCCCCAAAATGATGTAAGCTCCTTGACTCTGGAAGATTGCCTTTTCATTTATTCTGTACTCTCACATGTGATGCAGTGATGGTCCAAAGCATCTTGTATCCACCAAAAGAACAAATGCAGAAAGCAATTGCTTTATGTTCACGATTAGTTAACTATTCCATTCTCCAATTCAGTACATTAATTAAAAATATTTGAAGGATTTAATGAATATTGATTGATTCTAAATCAGTTCCATTAACTGATATTTGGATAGAACACATCTGAATGGAACATATTTCCATATATATTGCCTCTTTTATGCATTTTTGCTTTAAAAAAAATAGTATAGAGGACAAAGCCAAAGGGGCATAGGATTGAGGGTGGGAGGTCGGAGGGAGGAAGCTGGGGGAGAGTGGTGGGGGAAATGCAGGCAACTGTACTTGAACAACAATAAAAATATATATATATTCAATAATTTTAAAAAAATGCCTAAAGCCTTAATCAGGCATTAATCAGTTTCAAATGCCTGAACATATAGGGAGATAATGTGCAAAACAATCAAAGTGAATGCATAGCATTGAGGGATTAAAAACAAATAATCCGGTGTCTCAACCTTTTCATGACTAACTCTATGTCCAAACAGCTAATGAAAACAATGACCTCTCATGCAGCCTTTTGATCCTATAACTCAGTAATGCTGTTTCTTCTAATAAGAAGCAGAGGTTTAGTAATGTGTATAGAACCTTTATCAGGAGTTATTTAACACTTGAAATGGGTACTATCTATTCTTGATGGACTTCCTTATGGTCCAATAGCACATTTCTTAGTAAAAGGGCACAAGAGTTTTTGGACAAAAAGAAATTGCTAACCCTGAATGCTTTCCTAGACTAAAAATAAAGTATGGACTCAGAATTGTAAAAACAAATAAACAAACAAACCCAAACTCTGTTTCTGGCAGGATTCAAAACCACAGACTTAACACGGATGACCTTTTTACTTGGTAACCAACGTTGGATGCCGCATTTGCGCTAATTACTGCATCCCCTCTGTAGTGCTACAGTGGGTTGAGCAGCTTGCCTTGATGAGGATTTCTGGCATTTTAAACAGGAAAACTGTACTAATTTTTTTTCTAAACTGCTTAGAGTTTTATTTGTTTTATTAAATTTAAAAAAAAATCCCGAGACCAAATAAAAGAGGGGGAGGGAGAAACAAACAAATGTAGGTGTTTTAAATTCTGACTATTAGATTGGTTTTCTAATTGGTCTGTTACATCTCTTACAGCTGCATTTTTAAAATCTGGGGCGAGGGGAAGTAATCGAGCATCTGAGTATTATTAAAGCAGAAGGACCACACAAACATTAAATGATCCCTAAATTGCACTGTCTCCTTTTGTTCATCACTCTTTGGCATGTTTTTGACGCCTGTGTTTTTATTATTAGGGGGAAAAAAGAGAAAAAAAATTTTAAAGGAGGAAAAATATAGATTTTCTGTATCAGGCTTATAACTACTTTCTACAACTACCATGGCGTCTTTGCTTAGCATTAAGACCCTGTATTTTTGTAAAGCTAAAACTATTAACTTGCTTGATTTTTGCTTTATTCTATGGAACGAGATAACAAAAGACATATTTGGAATCCTGGGAAGAACTTACTTCTTTCTCCCTGCTTTCTGCAGATTTCCTGTGACTTTCCTACCTTCTTGCAGCCTAACAACTGGCTTGACTGACTGTCTGTATTGGATTCAGAAAATAGTTTGCAGTTGAATAAACAATCTAAATCATCTGATGGGTGAGGTTTAAACAATGAGATGAGAAGGTTGGGCCAATTGTGAGTTTTATTTACATGTATGATATTCATGGTCCTCAAGAGTGGTAGGAGAACTAACCACTCACCCACCGGGCACCAGCAAGGGCAACAAAGGAGTTTCTCTCCTTTCAGTAGTTTTGTAGGATATTGTGAGGCACTATGGAAAAAGTGATGAGGCAGTTTGGTTGTTTTTAGTAAGTACAGATCCAAGGGAAATATGTTATTTAAACTTTTTATAAACCTGAACCCTCAAGATTCTTGTATTGGAAAACTCTGATCTATAAATTAGTGATTAAAGATCTTGGAAATGAAAGTGCTATTACTTAAGAAAGGGACATAATAAACTAAGAATTCCTAACTGATAATAAAAATTGCTTACAAAAATATGTGAACATACTATTGCAAACTCAAGAGCACAGAATTTTATGCATTATTCCTTGTGATTTCCCATTTTAGCCTCAAAGGGGGAAAAGGGCATATTTTCTTTAAAATTATTTTAACAGCTAGTTTTTATTTTTACTTTTTATTTTTTAAAGTATATTTTACTGATTGTGCTATTACAGTGGTCCCAGTTTTTCTTCCCCTTTACTCCCCTCCACCCTGCAAACTCCCCTCCCACCAGCATTCCGCCACCTGATTAGTTCATGTCTATGGGTGGTACATATAATTTCTTTGGCTTCTCCATTTCCTATACTATTCTTAACCTCCCCCTATCTATGTTGTACCTACCATTTATGCTTCTTATTCCCTGTACCTTTCCCCCATTCTCCTCACTCCCCTTCCCTGCTGATAACCCTCCATGCGATCTACATTTCTGTGATTATGTTCCTGTTCTAGTTGTTGGCTTAGTTTGATTTGTTTTATTTTTAGGTTCAGTTGTTGATAGTTGTGAGTTTGTTGTCATTTTACTGTTCATAGTTTTGATCTTCTTTTTCTTAGGTAAGCCCCTTTAATATTTCATATAATAAGGGCTTGGAGATAATGAGCTCCTTTGAATTGACCTTATCTGGGAAGCAATTTATCTGCCCTTCCATTCTAAATGATAGCTTTTCTGGGGAGAGTAATCTTATCTGGGAAGCAATTTATCTGCACTTCCATTCTAAATGATAGCTTTGCTGGGGAGAGTAATCTTGGACATGGATCCATGCCTTTCATGATTTGGAGAACTTCTTTCCAGCTCCTCTTGACTACAAGTTTTCCTTTGACAATCCAAGCTGATTGTCTTACGGGAACTCCTTTGTAGGGAACTGTCTCCTTTTGTCTTGCTGCTTTTAAGATTCTGTCTTTATCTTTAATCTTGGGTAATGTAATTATGATGTGCCTTGGTGTGTGCTTCTGTGGGTCAAACTTCTTTGTGACTCTCTGAGCTTCCTGGACTTCCTAGAAGTCTATTTCATTGTCAGATTGGGGAAGTTAACCTTCATTATGTTTTCAAATAAGTTTTCAATTTCTTGCTCTTCCTCTTCTCCTCCTGGCACCCCTATGATTTAGATGTTGGAATGTTTAAAGTTGTCCTGGAGGTTCCTAAGACTTTTCTCATTTTTTTGAATTCTTGCTTATTCATTCTGTTCTGGTTGAATGTTTATTTCTTCCTTCTTCTCCAAATTGTTGATTTGAATCCTGCTTTCCTTCCCTTCACTGTTGGTTTCCTGTATATTTTACTTTATTTCACTTTGCATAGCCTTCACTTTTCCCTGTATTTTGTGACCATACTCAGTCATTTCTGTGAGCATCCTGATTATCAGTGTTGTTAACTCTGCATCTGATAGATTGGCTATCTTTTCATCGCTTAGTTCTATTTTTGGAGTTTTGATCTTTTCTTTTATTAGGACCATATATATTTTTTTGTTTGTTTGTTTGTTTGAGCATGCCTGTTACATTGCAAGTGGTGGAGCCTTAGGTATTTGCCAGGGTGGGGCAACTCAGGTCGCTGTGTTGTGGTGCTGTACGTGGGGTAGGCGTCTGAAAGGAACAATGTCTTTTCGGCTCTCCGCTGGCTTTCAGTCACTTCCCCTGCTATGCACAAGCAAATTGGGCCCTTCTGGTTCCAATTCCCAGGTGGGCACATCTGTGTACATTCTAGGACCCTGTGGGTCTCTCCAACAAACTCTCTTGTGAGGCTGGGAGTTTCTCCCACTGTCACATACCCAGTCCCCCAGGTTTTTACAGTCAGAGGTTTTGGGCTTTCTTTTCCTGTACTGGTACCTTGGGTTGTGTGGTCTGTTTTGCTCCCCAGTTGTTCTTCCCAGTTTATCTGCATGCAAATGTGGGCCACCTGGTCCTCCAGCTGCCTTACTGTGCATCCTCTCTGCCCCAGCTGCCCCTCTCTGCCCCTCCTACCAGTCTGAATAAATGTTTCTTCTCTAACTCCTTGGTTGCCAGACTTCCACACAGTTGATTTTCTGACAGTTCTGGTATTTTTTGTTTTTAAATTTATTTTTGTCTTTCTTTGATTGTGTGAGGAGGCAAAATGTACCTATCTATGCCTCCAGCTTAGTCAGAAGTCCTACAGCTAATTTTTAGATTGAAATTTCTCTGAATAAGTTTAACTCTGATGGTGATAGAAACTTTGAAAAGTAAAGTAAAACTTATGAAAAAGTGCAGAATTTGTCCCTGTTTGACTTCTAAGTGACTAGAAAAAAATGTTTTTCTAACTTCTGTTTAGTATTCAAATACCTGTACAACTGAAATATGGGTGTGTCATTAGCAGAGATAAAAGTATCCATTCTTGTTAGGAATTCAAGTATTGATTTTGGACTTACAACATTGAGTTTAAAGTGGTGGTTGAGATATATTCATAGAAATATGCAGCAGACAAAAAGATGTTATTTTGGTATCATTCATTCATCCAAGGGAAGCAAATAGAGAATAGAGAGATGGAAGAACTGAACTCCCAGAATCAAAGCATGTAAATAACACACATTTTTAGGCTGAAAGATAAAAATCAGAAGATGCTATGTTTGAAAAAGATCAGGATAATTGAATTTTGTAGAAGCCAAGAGGGAAACTTTTAAAGAATAAGGTTGATTTCAGGAGTGCCAGATAGTACAAAGAGGACAAGAAGAATAAAGACTGAGGAAGCCATCATTGGTGACTATGGAATGATCTAATGAGAGGAAAACAGACTCTCTGAACTGTTCCATTTGGAGAACAGAACAACCTTTGGGGAAATTCTCATATGACTTCCTGACATTTCAGTTACATAGGAAACCCCGACATTGGAGCATGCTTTTGCAAAGGCATGCTATCTATAAATCATGGATCTAAGGCCATGACTTCACCACAACTCAGAGATCACTTCACCAAATGGAGGTAACTATTGAGTTTATTGAACAACTTTATTTTAAGAATTCCAGTATGTGAATAAATACTTCATTTACTCTGGACAATACACAAAGAAAATCTATGTTCACAGGCATTAATATTCTTTGTCTAATTTTGCTAAAGGACTCTAAGGGCATTTTGTGAAATTAAAGACCCAGTTATTTTAATTCTACTAAGTCCAGAGCCATAATTTATTATTATTATTATTATTTTAAATTTTTATTGAATTTATTGGGGTGACATTGGTTAATACAATTATATAGGTTTCAAGTGTACAATTCTATAATAAATACATCATCTGTATATTGTATTGTGTGTTTACCAACTAAAGTCAAATCTCCTTCCATCACCATTTACCTCCCCTTTACCCTCATCTACCTGCCCCCATCCCCTTTTCCTTCTTGCAATCGAGGTACTGTTGTCTGTGTCAATGAGGTTTTTTGTTTGTTTATTTTGCTTAATCCTGTCACCTTTTCCACCTAGCCCCCTAACTCTTCTCCCCTCCGACAGCTGTCAGTCTGTTCTCTGTGTCTAGGAGTCCATTTTGATTTTGTTTGTTTATTTTGTCCATTAGATTTCATATACATGTGAAATCATATGATATTTGTCTTTCTCTGACTGGCTTATTTCTCTTAGGGGCCATAAGTTTTTAAATGTATATAAAAAAATTAAAATAAAAAAAGTGCTACTACACCTAATCCCTAACATAGTCATGGCATGAATGTATCTATAGCCTTTATATGGCTTTCTATTTTTAGTTAGAAGCATCCTTTTCACCAATTCTTAGCAACCACTTACTGAGTATCTACTATGTGATGGCAGCCCTGAGAGTTAATTTATCCCATTTTTATATATCAGCCAAAGAAAACTTAAAGATATTGCCCAAGATTATACAATAAAGAGTGATAAATGAAATAGAAATTTGTACAAGGTATAGAGTTACAAATAGGAAGAAACAACTACCTTTATCTGGATAGAGCAGGGAAGGTGTCTCGGAGTTGGAAACATTTGAACTTGGTTTTGAAGCTCAGTGAATAGCACTTGTAATCAGTAGAGGAGGTAGAGAGCATTGTTGTACAAAAGGAGAGACTCATTCCACTCTCCAGATGGACCCTTGTGGGCACTCAGTATGAAGGGTTTGGGGTAGGATATGGGGATGGAGTGCTACTTGCCTGAGGGCTTTCCTGCTTGCAACCAGAGGGGAGAGAACTCAAGGAAAATATTAGGAGAAGAATGAGTAAAAAGTCAGTCATATAGGGAAAATGTGGTAAGACATGATGACGATCAAGACACCTGGAAGAGACAACCCTGGACAATTCCCTGAGCTAAAAAAGTAGATGTGAGGGGTCTTTATAAAGGTTTTGTATATTACGTAAGTAGTAGCCATCGAAGGAACTGACCCATTCTGGACAGGAATGGAAGCATGACAAACCCTGGAATGTTCAGGGACCTAAAACATCTCTGAACCAGTGACCTCATGACTGGAGCTTAAAAATGAGAACATGGTTCGGAGGAGCCAGGCCAAGAAAAGCCTTTGGTGCTATACCAAAAAACTTGGGCTTTCTAATGCAAGAATTTAGAAACCAATGAGGCAGGGGGTGGGGAAGAGAATTAGGAAGGGGAAAGATAAGAGTGTGGTTTAAAATATTTACTTCCTTGGCTTTGTAAAGGGACTAGAAGTAGTTGACACTAGTTCAGAGGGAACTGCAATTGTCCAGAGGAGAGATGATTGATGTTAGCCTGAAATAAGGCAATGGTGGTGGTAGTGGTAGAATATGCTTGAGAGATATTTAAAGCCAGTGCTGGAAAACTAGGGAAATCAAGGAACTGAAAAGTTCTCTTAGATTTCTAGTTTGGATACGTGATGACATCACTAACAGAAGTGGAAACTAAGAGAAAACATGTCTTACAGAGAAGATGTTGGGCATGTTGAGATTGAAGGTTCTATGACATCCTGGTGAATATGCCTTGTGTGCAGACCAATATATTGGTCATGAGTCCAGAGAAAAAGATGAAATTGGATTTATAGGCTATTGTTTCAATCCTGCAAATTTTATTCTACTCATTACTTTTATAAGTAGGATCTAAAGGGAAAAGCCATTTCACTCTCTCCAAGGGTAACAATATATTATTTTAACACAAACCCATGTGTTGATATTGGAGGGATTTTTTTTTTTTTTTTTTTTAGTAGCTTGGCATACCTATCATTCTGTCATGGGTACAGCCTGTACTTGGAGAGAGATATCCTTAATATAACTTACGAACTCAGCCAAACACTTAAGGGTGTTTGTTCGTATCAGTTTTCTGACTTCCTGGCTTGTGAACTTCTGGGAGAAATTAAGGGATAACTCACTGTGCTCTAGGACAATGAGCAAACTATTGAATGAGCCCTTACATCATAGAACTTTACAGAAAACTGTTTGCATTGAAGAGTTAGGAATCACAAAATAAATTCAGAGACATTCCAAGAGGACCCAATGCTCATGAAAGAATGCCTGCTCAAATATAACACAACTTGTCTTTCTTTGTCTCATCCCCTGGCTGCATGATGGGACAATATGTCAGACTTATCTATTTGTTGAGAAGTGTTTTATTTTCATTCCTCTCCCATGGCAAGCATGGTAAGGAATAGAATCCAACAACCACCAAAGATTTGAAATCTGCTTCAAAAATTTATTTTAATCTTGTACCCATTTTTAAACCTTGGCAAGCAGAAAAAATAAAACTAACAGTAAGCATCAAATAAAAAGCCCTGGCACAATGATGTATCATAAACCTAACTTGCCTCTTTTAAATATATTAAGGGAATTCCAATTGACAGCATTGGAAGTTGAATCTAAGGGTTTGTGCAGAATTTTTGATGAGTTTAGTTCTCTTCAGGCAGATATTATTTTCATTGCCTTATCTTGAATTAAAGTGAAATATTGTAGATGTTTACTTATTTGAAATTTTTGTCACAATGACCCTAACTTAGTGATCTTTGGGCTGTGACTTTTGCTCAAAACATGCCCAATAAAATGTGAGAGCTCTTTTACCTGTTTACAATGGGATTTGAGGAGAGAGAAGAGGAAAGAACTGCATTTCCTGAACTGCCCCTAAAATGTAAAATAGTGCAGCTCTCAGTGATTTTCCATACGTTGGGGTCTGATTTAGAGAGAGCTGGGTAGTGGGCACCAGCTATGTGAGTGCACATGGCCCACCAACTTCTGTGGTGTGCCACTACTTCCAACCTATGTAGAAATCACCCAGTCCCCAAGAAGCTTCCAGACCAGCATTGACATCGATACACTGCAGTTTCTAGGGCTCTAGAGATAATTGGCTACAGTCAACAATTATCTGTTGTGATTTGGGCCTGAGCAAAGTGTGAGGACCTCAAACTCAGCATACTTAAAACTGAGCTCATTAGCTCTATACTTCTCTGAAATCTGTTCCTCCTCCTGTGTTCCTGGTCTACATAGATGATGTCAATACCCACCTAGTTACCCAAGCCATACAATGAGCTCCTACTTGAAATATAGAAAGGCAATGTGGTATAATGGCTAAGAGGAAGGATACTGGAGCCAAACTTCCTGGCTTCAAATCTGGTTTTATCATTTATTAGCTGTGTGACCTTGAGCAAAGTTCTTAGCCTTTCAGTTCCTTGATCTCTTCGGCCAAAAAAAAGTGAGATGATAATAATAGTACATACCTCATAGGGACAGTATAGTTTGATGAGTCAATGTTTATAAATTGTTTAGACCAGGGCTTGACATGTAAGTGCTTTGTGTCACATAGATTTAATATATATATTTGCTCTATTTGTTAAATTCAAATATACTTTATCTTCAGGATCTTATCAAATAACCTGGAATCTTTGTATAACATGCTTCTAAATGGTTCCTCTTTCTTTATTCTTGTTCCTCACAACTTGTCCTTCATACAGTGACATAAAACCTTTCAATGAGTCTCCTTCAATGGTCTATAGGATGAAGCCCCATCTCACCCTCATCTCTTCTTATACTTTCTCACATACCTCATGACCCATCATTTTACACAAAGCTTTTCCCCTTTCCTGCAAGGTGCTCCAACTATTGTCTACCTACCCAGTTTCTATTTAGTTTTTACTAACCATTTCAAGCACTCCTTCACCCACTAGGCACTCCCATCTAACTCAGACACAGCGAGGCACTTCCTTCTCTGAGCTCTCGTGGCACTTGGCACACATTCCGTCAGTAGCAGTCATCCCGCAAATATCCATCTGTGTTTCTTTCCTTGAGCAAGCTAGAGCTTCCATGGACATTTCCAGTACCTAGTTCAGAATTTGTCACATATTTGGAGTAAAAATAAGGTGAATAAAGCACACAAAATGTTACCTATGTCTCTCTAAGGAATCTAGGAGTCTACTCTTGGAGATGGAAAGGCAGAAAACTCTGCACAATGTATGATGAAAAGATGCAGGAATTTATTGTGTATATTAAGGCTGAAGTCATAGCTGTCTATGAGGTTGAGATGAGCTGGTTAAATGCAGATTGGCTAATGATTAACCAAGAACAAAAAGAAATTGGCAGCAATACTGTCACAAATATTTTTCAGTGATTGATGTTGTCACTTCCTGACTAGCAAGTAAAGACCTTCATAGACATTTTTAATAAAATATGTGAACTGTAGCTTCCTAAAGCCTATTCAGCACTTACACTGTCCCTGGAACATACTGAGTACTTCATATGAATCAACATGAAGACATGTATATATTTCTGTAAAACGTAATAATTGAAACAATATTAGTTACAAAGAGTGACTCCAAGCCTAAAATTCTTCAAAGAAATGCTCACATGTATTATGAGGAAACAATGAAATATTAATGTAAATAGGAAAAAAAAAGTGTACTATATATTTTAAAAACTGACTCTGGTTTTCCCTGGCTGAAGACACTCTTTCTAGAGAGTCAGAATGTCCTGCTCCTCTGCCTCAAAGGATAGAGTCAGGGTGGATAATGCATAAATAGTCTGTGAGCCCTGCCATCTTGTCACATGACATTAGTAAGAGAGAAGCCACACTTGTAACAGTGGTGCGTATGTAGTGAGTGATGATGTATATTTAGAAACATGTGAGATTCATTAAAGTATTATATAAGCTAAATTTTTAGTGTTGCATTAACATTAAATAACCTCCTTTCCCCATTGCACCTCTAGCCCATTGGTATTCAATAATCAATTGCAACTTCCTATTTTCCCTAAATTACCTAGTCTTTGGATGAAGTCTTCCTGCTTTCCTTGAAAACTCCCTTAGGTTATACCAGACTAAACCAGATGTCTCAGGTAAGAATGTTCTCTTTGGAAGATGCTCATAAAGAATTAGAAATTTCTAGTGTTCCTCTGCAGATGAAAACATACAATTTCCAACATATCAAGTTTGACTTTGAGTTTTTCTCACTGTTTTACTGATTGCTCCACACACTGGTGTCTAAATGTATATACTTTCTAGTTACCAGTTAGAAAACATTCTGAGTGGATAAGAAAACCTTTAGCCAAAGTATCTCTGTTCATGCATGTAAATATCATTGAAGCATATCTATTCCTTATTCAATCCAGCTGGGCTGTTTTTATTACTTCGGAACTTTCTGAGCTTCAGCTCCAACACTTGTCCATTCTATGAAATGAATGGATTGTTTCAAAAACTCCAACTCGCCCTTTCTTCTACCCCAACTTCTCAGAATTAGGATTTCTTTTTGTATCTGTTAATAATTTTCTGAAATTATCCTGGACTATAACTAATTGTATAAAAATGGAACTCTTCTTACTTGTATACCAATTACAAAGTGAAAATAAAATACAAGAGTGCCTGATCTTTACCAAACAAATCTCCCAATTTTTATCATCTATTTATTCATTCAGATTTTTCTTGAGTATTAAAATCCAATGAATGAAAAATAATATCTATACATTTAAGTAAGAAATCGGACATTTGGTTCACTGAATGGTTACATGTTCGTATTGTAACTGAGAAAACAAACACAACAATCATTTCATTGTTGATTTCCATACCATTGTTTCTCTGATGATTTGATCAAACCCCTTAATCAGACTCATTCTTTGGCTCAAGGTGAAAATAATCCTTAAAAGGAGAAATAGTTTTTAATCAACACACAATGCAGGTGGAGTACATGCTACTGGCCTGAGTAGCCGTGGCTCTTGGCAAATTCCTCTGAGTAGTAAATGGTGAACACACATACCCTCATGTGAAGCAGGATGAGGAATGGGGATAGTTATTGTTCTCATCTTATGCTGCTAAATATTATTATGGTGTGCATACATGCAGTGGAGACTGACATCTAATATGTTTGCTACAAGACAATCAGGATTTGTGAGTTGCTGGATTCCAAGTGCTTAGTTTTACAGGCTCTGCTCCAGTCATGAAACTAATGCTCATTACAGAATCTATTATAAACAAAACACTTTATCAATAAGCCAGTAGTAGAAAAAAATTGGGAGCTAGTCAAGGACCGAGTTTATAGACCCATGTAGGGTTTACTTAGAAAAGAAACAAAGTTTATGCAAGCTTTGAAAACATTCATTCCACTTACACAGCAATGAATAAAAATCATCAATTTTGTTTTTATTGAATCATTAAATAATATTTCAATAAATGAAATCTTTTATATACATATTTTTATATTTAAAAAATAGTACTTCACATGCCCTATCATGTTAACATTTATATTTGTGGTTCAGTGAGGATGGAAATCTAATTTTAGAATGTCAAGGATGACATGGATTTGAACTTTGGAACCTATGCCTTAGAGGCAGAAGATTTTCATGTAGTATTGATTACCTGCCCTGTGCCCATACAATTTAGATTTAAGTATTTGGGTTCAACAGATACTTGCCAACTCTTCCTATGGGTAGTCAGTGTTTTAAGGCATAGAAGTGAAAAAATAATATCCTATGATTAATAGGACAAGTCAGCTCTAAATTATACTCACCCTCTGAAGAAGTGAGTGTTTGGAAATACAGACCATGGTCTTCATCCACTGACCACTCCCCAAGCAAGAAAAGCACATGGGAGGCATCACGTTTATGGGGAAAATTCGGCATAAGCATGGGCTTTGGCTTCAGAGATTCCAGGATAGAAGTCTTAGCTCCACCACTTACACATTGTGTGACTGTGGGAGTTTACTTACTCTCAATTTATACACTATTATAAAAGCAGTACCTGCCTCACAGAGTTGCTAAAAGGATTAAATAGGGTGAGGCACATATAAATTGCTTGGTACTTAATATATACACTCAACCCTCTCTATTCATGGATTCTGTACCTGCCACTTTGCCCCCTTGCTAAAATTTATTTCTAACGACGAAATCATGACTCGGGCACTTTCACAGTCATTCACAGACATGCACAGAGCAGTGAAAAATTTGCAACCCAATGGGCATGTTTCCAGCGGAGGTAGAATATTATGACACTCTGCCTTCTTATTTCAGCTCTCATACTGCAAACGAGTGTCCTTTTTGCAGTCAGTTTGGTGCCACATGTTTCACATGTTTGTATTATTCTGTTGGCGATTTTTTCTATTTACAACGGCCACCATGAGGGATCAGAGAACCAGTGGAGAGACGATCAGTGCCCCGTCCCCTCTGCCTCTTTCCTCAAGCTGGCGTCATCTCCTCAGAGGGAAAGTTCCCTTTGATTTTTAGGGCCCTTACCCAGGGTATTTTTGTTTTACTGTTTGTTCTCTGTCACAACTCCAGGCACTTCACAGGAAGCCCCTGAGAATCACATGCGAACCAGAGCTGTAAATGGACTCAGTTCCTGTGTCCATACATGCTACTCTGCCCACCTCCCCACTGGAGAGCAAGTCAAATCAGAATTAAAACAGATTTTCTTTTACTACAAAACAGAATTGCCTACAGCCCACATTTTTCCAGTTTATCATGTATTGTTAAGATCCCAAAACTTATCACCTCAGCCCCTTTATACCTTTCCCTCTTCCTGGAATGCTTCCCTCTCTTTCCAGGAAGTTGCATTGTCTTTTAATACAGGATTCAGCTTAAATTATTGTCTCTTAGAGAGACCTTCCCATCCTATCCATCCTATCCAAAGTAAATGTTCCACTATTCTTATCATGGCAACCTGCAGTTTTCTTCGAATTTATCACTGTCTGTAATTGTTTGTTTGTTTTTAATCTGACACTTATTTGGTGTCTTCTATACCAGCATCTAAGTTTCATAAGAGCGGAAACTTAAACTCTTTCATTTTTTTCACTGTTTTTCCACATTGCCTAGTATAGACACCCAAGAAATGAATGAATCCTGTTACATTTTGTTGGTTTGAATCTTCACATATATTATTTCCAAACATAAACAAACTAGGTTATTATTTGAATGGATTTCATTCCATTTTCAAATTACCATTCTTGGCATCACCTGGCAAAAGATAGGTTGGATCACACTTACTTGGAGAGAGGGAACAATGGACTTTACCAACCAAGTGCAGTGTGCTCAAGGGTCCATCACATTAAATGCGGCATCACAGATTCTAACCTGATTTCCCAAATTTATACCATGCATAAAATTTCAAATAAACTGTCATTTGTTGGTAGGCCAAGTACTAAATGTGTTTCTACATTGTGGAATCTTAATGCTAGACAAATATAACTTTTATCTAGGTTCTGAGGTAATAACCTAATGTGTGACACCATATAAAAGAACACTGTTCTAAGAAGCAGAAAACATGCCTCATAATCTTTGTGTTGCTGCTAATTTGCTGCATGACTTTGGGCAATATTTCAAATCCCTCACTATCCCTATCTCTAAAAAAAATACAGGTTTGGACCAGTAGACAGTATAGTCCCTTCCAGTTCTCTATGGCCATAAAAGTTTAACAGAATTCATCTCCTTTTATTTCACAAAGGAAAAAGATGGTGGAGGCCCAAGTACAAAAAAATTAAGACCTCCCAGGTCAAGTCTATGACTGGAGCAGACTCCTGTTGGGGTCTGTCATGCGTGGCAAGATGCTGCACGATGAGGACACCTTAATGCAAGTACCCAGTGAGGTCACAAAGAGAAAGACCAGGTTTTTAAATCTGTATAGCTAGTGCTTTCTACTTAATAGGGGGAACTGCATGGGAAGCCAAATTACAATAAGGATTGCTTAGTGTGCATAGAATAATAGCAATGAAACAGGGGAAGGAAAGGAGGAGGAGGAGTTGAATGATAAAGTATGTTTGCTAAAAGAATTTGAGATGCCTTTTCCCAGCTTGACTAGTAATGTTGTTAATCATAATTTTAGGAGTTTGATTATAAACATTGCTTTCTTTAAGACAGTGCCTTTGTGGTCACTGCTGAAGTTTGCTTCTGTAACCACCTCCACGCCACCTCCTGCCACTTTAATGATGTATGATTGACAAATAAAAATTGTATACATTCAAGTTGTATAACATGATGTTTTGATATATATTGTGAAATAATTACAAAATTTAAAGTAACCAACATATCTATCACCTCACATAGTTTTATCTCCTTATCTTGTGCTGAAAACACTTGAAATCTACTCTCTTAGCAAAGTTCAAGAATACAATATATTATCTATAGTCACTATGATGTATATTATGTCTCCAGAGCTTATTTCTTTTATAGCTGAATGTTCATACATTTTGATCAATATCTCCCTATTTTCCCCCACCTTCTAACTCCTGGTAACCACTGAACTACTCTCTGTTACTATGAATTTGACTTCTGTTTTTTATTTCTAGATTCCATATTGAAGTGAGATCATGTAGTATTGTCTTTTTCTGTTCAGCATATTTCACTGAGCATAATATCCTCCATGTTCATCCATTGTGACAAATGACAGGATTTCCTTTCCCCATTGAGTATTCTAGGCTCCCTTGTCATACATACATAGTAGTTGACCATATATGTGTGGGATTAGTCCTGGGCTCTTGATTCTGTTTCTTTGATTTATGCATTTGTTTTATGCCAATACCATACTATTTTGACTATTATAGCTTTGCAGTGTAATTTGAAATCAGAAAGTGTGATGTCTCCAGCTGTGTTCTTGCTGCTCAAGATTGCTTCAGTTATTTGGAGTCTCTTGTGGTTCCATATAAATTTTAGTATTGTTTCTTTGACTCTTTTTTCTACTTTGTGGCTGACCCTCTGATATTTCTCCTATAGTATTATTAAAGAAGTTCATTTTGGTCAGGATCTTAAAAAAACAGAAGCTGCTTTAAGTATTTACAATAGAATAATTTTAGTTCAGCGAATTAGTTATACAAGTGATATTGTACCTAAAAAGCAAAGCAAGGAGTAATGATGAAGCAACCACAAAATTAGCAGCCGGAAACCATTCTCACCAGGGGGCTAAAACTGTGCTGTCCAATATGTTAGCCAGCCACATTTGGTGCTGAGCCCTAGAAATGCAGCTAGTCTGAACTAAGAAGTGTTCCTAGTGTAAAATACATGTCAGATTTTGAATGGCTAATGTGAAAAAAGAATGAAAAGTAGCTCATTTATAGTATTTATACTGAACCCACAGAGAAATATGTTGAATGTATTGGTTTCAATAAAATATAGTATTCAAATTCATATTACCTTTTTATTTTGACTTTTTAAATGTGGCTTAGCAAATTAAGACTTACATACATGGTTTACATTTTATTTCTATTTGCCAGTGCTGGGCTAGAGAGATAGATGGAAGTGATGCTACTAAAAAGCTCAGGGTCCCTGAGCTTGATTTGGTTCCAGACTCCCTCACTGCCTAGCCTGTGATTTGGATACTTATAGCTTCCTTGGCCTTGGTCAAATGAGTTGTCCTATCCTCTGTTTTGTTCTTGACAATGAATATTGGAACTCACTGTCTTATCTTATTGTCCTAATTCCTAGTGGTCTGTCTGGGATTTACACTCAATTCTTTATTCAGTTTCACTTATAGTGTGTATATAATCCTTGGTACAAACAACCAGTTTCTTCCCACGGAGTATCTACTACTCTTTAAGTCTTGCAAACCTCAAGACTTCTTTCTCCTTTTGTGTACCCTGCTTCCTGGACTCTGTAATATATCTCCACACATGAGACCAGTGTTGAAAAAGCTGACCTCATGACACATGGCATGAAAAGATGCCTAAAATGAAACTCGCAGATCCTAAGGGTGACTCTTCCTGGCCAAGAGAGAATTGTCACAAAGTGTTTACCTTGAAAAGTTTTATTCTTTAGACCTGATAATCATCAAGTTCATAGAAAAATATGTATTTTTATCATCAATAAACATTTTGTGGGTAATCATGGTGCATTAGGCATTTTTCTAAAAAACAGAATACAAAAACAAAAATGTTAAAAATGGTTGGAGGGCAGATATAAGAAAAAACAAATTATCTAAGGAGTCAAGACAACAAGTGGTACAAACAATGAATGTCCTGGGAGTTGAGGGAGCATTTCAGTGAGGAAGGGAACCTGATATGGGCTTTGAAAGAAGGTAAAAATTAGACAAATAAAGTAGAAGGGAAAATTGTGTACACAGCAGGAATGTACACAGCAGGAATACATGTACTCCATATTGAACTGGAATGTATTATACTCAGGAAGCTCAAGCCTTTCAAGAACAGACTTTATCTAAGTGAGACCCAAGAACATTTTCAATTTGAGTGGAGGGTCCTAGAGAGTCTTTTATGAAGATTAAAAACATGGCTAGAACGGAAAGTTTCTTAGGAAGTAGAATGGACTCTTCTGTGGTTAATACTCTCCGTGCTGCAGCATGACTCTGCTCCCACTTTGGACCATAAGCTTCCTGAGAGACAATGCCTGTCTTGTTCACTGCTTACCCCAAGGCATGGCCCACAGTAGATGTTCAGTGATTCTGTGTTGAGTGATTGAATGACAAATAAAGGGTGTGATTGTGCATGAGTTCCTGGGCTGATGAGACCCAAGGCAACATTGATTCAATATTGATGTATTCCAGAATAGAGTTTAGGGAATTAGGAATAAAATTAAGCATCACACTCCAATTATTAGGAGAAATCCCTTCAAGTACTTTGGTCAATGTGTCCGCAGTTATGGAGGATTTAGGAATCCCAGAATTTGATCAACTTGGCATGTTATTAGAAGATGATAAAATTTGTAATATAATTGTCACCACCTGTGCCATTGTAATAGTTTTCTTTATGGAGATACCTATTTAAGGATGACTTTATTAGGCTCATTGGGATTTGATTAAAATTTATATTAGATTCATCCCAGAGTTAATATTCCAAAGACCAGATCATGCAGGCCAAGCCTAGTTCATTAAATACTGAGATATCAAAGTAGATAAATTATCATTGTAGAACCCAGAGAACCATAAGGATCACCGAAAGTCTCAGGGGAACAACATTGCAATGAGGGTGAGTTTTCAAGAGGTCCCACTCTATTCATTTAGACACTGGGGAGTGTTGCTGTATGTCAAACGTGGGCTTTATGTTAATCTAATACTCTCCCATATGGCGGCCATATGGCTGTTTAGAGTGGGCGTTGTCTCTAGAATAGCCCGAGTTAGATTCAATGCCAAGGTTCAATACATATTACTCTATAAGCTTAAACAAGTGGTGAGGATAAACATAGTACTTACACCATTAGGATAGTTACAAGAATTCAATAAAATAATTCAAGTAAAGCCCTTGGCACAGTGCCTATTACAGAGAAAGCACTAAGTAAATGTTAGTTCTCTCTACAAGAACAATGCAAGTGTGCCTAATATCCAGGAATCTTTAGTTTCCAAAGAGGAACCCCTGCACACACACGCACACAAGGCTGGGAATTCATCCAAACCAACTGCCTACATGCCGTATTTCCTATGCCTTGCCCCAAAACATAATTAATTCACCCCTTTACCCACTTTGGTCTTGGATTTGCCTGTGAATCATTTTTATGTAAGCCCCTTCCCCAAACAAATGCTTCTTGTTCTGCCTCCAGCACAGCCTCTGTTCTGGTTTTGCTTAAGTGACTGATACCAGATTGGTTTCTGAAAGCAGCCTTTGATGAGGGAAGGGGATGAAAAGTGAAAAGAGATTGCTGCCTCTTGGTTGGGAATAGCAGGGCAGAACTGGGGAAAGAGTTTCCAGCAGGGAAGATACACAGAACACATTCTCCCTGCTTTATGATCCTGTCTGGGGATGTGACAGTTAATACTAGCCCTGGTGACAGTTAGTGGGCCTTAGTCAAGGACCTGTTTAATCAGAAAATCTCTTTACCCTTAAAAATACCTTCCATTTCTCCACTTTTGGAAAAGAGGGAGGGAACAAAAACTACTTCTATTTCAAATTCCTGAAATTGTAGTTTGGGTGTCACTTGGGTCTCTGCCATAGTGATGCTTTTATAAACCTAGGACCAAGCATTCATCTTTAGGAAAGCCTGGAATTTGGAAGTAAGCCAGGCTGGGCCCAAAGCCAGCTCCCAGACTGGTGATATCTTATGGCATTTACAACTCAACACTCTCCCTTGAAACCACTACCTCAGAAAAAAGGGATGAGAAGAGTGTGGCCTTGTGAAGAGCCATCCTAATCAAGGAATTGCCCTAGGAATACCTGCTCCATTGTGAGAAATCGTGCAGTTTGAACACTGTTATACTTCAACACGGAAAAACTGGAAGAAACTGATGTTACATGTGATTGAAATTTCCACCTCTGGCACTTCATATGCAAATAACATAAGCCTGCAAATCTTTCACCACCTTTCCACTAACTCCTATTAGAGTCATTAAGGCAATTTGAGGGCCATGAGAGTTGATTGTGTGGCAGCACCAGGCTCTGCCTGCAGAGAAAGCTCTTTTCCACAAACCACAATCTTCTTCCCAGTGCCTCTGCCCAGTCTTCCTAATGTTCCAGGAGATATCTTCTTTTTCCAATAGCACAGCTCAAGGATTACCTCCTAACACAAAATACAATGTGTCTGATGGCTTTTAAGTGCCTTAGAGGAAAATTAAGCATTATTAGTGAGATACAAAATGAGACATATGAAAGGATGCTTAGGATCAATAGCCAGCAGAGAGATGCAAATTAAAGTCACAATGAGATAGCAGTTCATACTGGTCAGAATGGCCATCATAAACAAATCAACAAATAAGAAGTGCTGGCAGGGTTATGGAGAAAAGGGAACCCTAGTACACTGTTGGTGGGAATGCAGACTGGTATAGCCACTATGAAAAACAGTAGAAAATTTCCCCCCCAAAAAACCCTAAAAATGGAAATGCCTTTTGACCCAGCAATACCACCGCTAGGATTATACCCTAAGAATCCTGATACACCAATTCAAAAGAACCTATGCACTTCAATGTTCAGAGCAGCACAATTTACAATAGCCAAATGCTGGAAGCAACCTAAGTACCAATCAATAAATGACCAAATCAAAAAACTGTGGTATATTTACACAATGGAATACTATGCGGCTGAAAGAAAGAAGGTGCTCCTACTCTTCACGATAGCATGGATGGATCTGGAGAGCATTATGCTAAGTGAAATAAGCCAGGGGGTGAAAGACAAATACGGTATGATCTCACCTATAAGTGGAACCTAATCAACAAAACAAACAAACAAGCAAAATGTAACCAGAGACACTGAAATTAAGAACAAACTGACAGTAACAAGAGGGGAGATGGGAAAAGTTAATGAGAATAAAAGGGGAAGGGTTGCCAAGAAACACATATAAAGGACACATGGACCAAGCCAAAGCGGGGTAGGATTGAGGGTGGGAGGTGGGGATGGCTGGAGTGGGGGTAGTGGTGAGGGGAAAATGGAGACAACTCTACTTGAACAACAACAACAAAAAAGTAAAAAGAAAAAGAAAATGAGGTGTTGCTATGTTATATTAGTGTGGTCAGGGAAGTTCTTTTTTTTTATTCTTTTATTGTTGTTGAATTACAGTTGTCTGTATTTTCTCCCCACCCCTCCCCCTAGCTCCTCCAAACCCACCTCCCACCCTTCCTTCCACCCTCCCCCTTGGTTTTGTCCATGTGTCCTTTATAGTAGATAATGTGAAAAAAATAAGGGATGCAACTTGGACACATTGGAAAAAGATTATTCTAGGAAAAGGAATAGCTGGTATAAACATGCTAAGGTGGAAGAGGCTAGGTGTGTATTCAAGGAAAAGCAAGAAAGTCAACATGGCTGGAACACAACAAATGAGAAGACTGGCAGAAGAGGGGTCACCGGCTATTGAGGAGCCAGACTATTTAAGGTTTTATAAGCTTTTACTCTGGGAAAGACAGGAAACCTTTGGAGAGTTTTGAGCAGAAGGGCATGGTCTCATTTAAGTTTTAAAAGGATCACTGGTGGTTGTATTGAGAATAGACTAAAGTGAAACAAGAAAGGAGGAAGGAAAATCAGTTAGAAAATTATTGCAATAATCCAGGTGAGTGATGATAATAGCTTAACCAGGGTCATTGTAGTAGATGTGAGTGAGACAATTGGAACAGAAAGAGATGCTGAGAATTAGTGGTTTGTGGATGTATTTTTAAGGTTGGAGCCAATAGGATTTCCTAAAAGACTGAGGAAAAGAGAAGAATCAAATAAAAGTGCAAGTTTTTTGGCCCAAGTAACTGGATAGATGAATTGTTATTGATAGAGTTGAGGCTGACTTCAGGAGAATTAGAGCTGAGGGAAATATTAGGAGTTCAATTTTGGACATGCTAATTTTTAATTTGTATGAATCATCCTTACAGAGATTTGAATAGACAGGAGTTCAGGTCAGAAGTTCAGGCGGAACTATCACTTTGTGGCATATTGATAGTACTTAAAGCCATGAGACCACATGAAACTGTACATATAAAATTGTAGATATATAAAGATGTCCAAGGATTGAGCCCTGGGGCAGGACAAGGTTTAGAGGTCATGTAGATAACCTCTAAACCTCCTCGTGGAGGATTCAACAAAGATGACTGAGAAGGAGCAACAAATGATGTAAGGGGAAAACTAAGAGACAGTGATGTGTCAAAGCCAAGTTAAAAAAGTATTCAAAAGGAAGATGTAGTCAACTTTATTGAGTACTGCTGTTAGGTTAAGAAAGATGAGGACTGAGAAATGACCAAAGTAGAAAGTTGAAAACTGAAAGTTGACCTGTAGTTGAACATTTATTTTTTTTCTTAAAGAAAAATTTAAAAGTCCTAACAGAAGTATGTGAGACACAAGCATTTGTTAAAATCCACGATAAATTTCAATGATCAAAAATTTATACAAGTGGTATAATAATGGAGCAATGTACAATACTTGAAAGTAGGATTTTGTTCTTCAAAACTCAAGCCATGTTTCTAATAGACTGAGAAAAAGCCCTCAGCAGAGATATTGGCTCACTCCATCTGGGAGCCTTACTACACCACTGAGAACCATTGACCCGTTTATCCATTTATTCCTTCATTTTATAAGACACTGATCTCTCTAGATCTCTGTGCATTTCTCTGTTTCTTTGTCCCTCTGTCTGCCTATCTAACCACCTTCTATCTACCTATCTATAAAAGAAATGCTGCTTTAATGTAAGATAACCTTAACATAGACTTTTTGCCAACAAGATCCAAAACTTTCTATATTTGAATATCTATAGAGTCTATAGAGAATTGTACCATTATTTACTGCATGAACAAGAACCACTTTGAGAAACCAAGCCTAAAATAATTATTAGCAGTTTATTTGACTTTGTGTATGAAGATTTGGATTCCTATGGGGAAGGTCAAGAGTGAGGTGTTACAGAATGTAGTAGTAATTTCAACAATTCTCAGTATGAGAATCCTCTATAAGAGGATACTGCTGGCTCATATTCTATTTGACTTTGTCTTGCTCAAAGTAAAAAATTTTCAAAAGGAATAAAAGTGAAGGATGGGGGAAATGCAAGGGCCAAACCATTTAGTGTTGCCCTTGTGAATATCAGACCCTGCTTCTTCACCTTGCATTTTTAGATACTATCCCCACAGAGTGCTCAAAGGCCTAACCTAGGACCTCCTGGTTTAGAGTCTATAGGGAAGTGGTGTGGATGGAAGGGGTTAGTCATAAGGACACTCACTCTTCCTGTCAGACTCAGTCAACCAGGCAAGGATTCTAGTGAAATCTATAGCGGCATTCACAGTTCCCCATCACTGCAGCAAGGGGATGGGCAAGACCTAGAGGAAGGCCCGAGGTGGCCTGTTACACCTTATCTGCAGGAGGGACCTCCTAATCAGGTCCAGTGTGAACTTTATCTCTGAGCCTCAGCAACTGCATCTTCAAAGTGAAAGAGTTGAGCTAAATGGTATAATCAGTATTCTAATTTTTTGTGTCCTTTCATGCCCCAGAATTCTTGGCACTGCAGTTGGTATAAATTTAGTTCTTGTGGTGAGAGAGAGTGCTACTCACCTGAACCTATTATTTGAGGGGTGGGTCTCTAAGATTTTCAGGGTCAATTGTGTTGACCCTGAAAGACAAAACAAGGCAAACTCACACACTCCCAAAGGGTTCTTTGAATATTTTTAACATGGTGTACCTGGAACTAACACTTTTTTGAGTGGTGTTAAATTTCCATTGTTAGACAGATTTGGAGTATGCAGAAAAAGGCAGATTCTCCAACCTTAGAAATAGTTCTGGAGGAAGGTTTTGCAATCTTTCATGTGTCTTTGAGATACAGAGAAAAAAGGCATCTTGCCAAGGGACCACATCAGTCTCACCATTCTTTAACACCTTAGCTTCATCTTCAAATTAAGGCCTTTAACAAATTAGGGTTCCCCACCCAAATTTTTTATACAATTATAGTCCAGACATTCCAGTGTTTTTTCACACAAAATTAGTTCCTTGACTTTTACTATTTCCTTCACTCTTTCTTTTTACATTTGAAAAGAAAAAATTTTAACAAATCTTAAAGGCAAACAGAAGATGAAACAGAGACATCTTTTTTTTAAAAGTTGAGAATTTGGAAGGTTTCACTTGGCAACCTCAGGTGGAGGAGAAAAGTAAGCCTTTTCTTATAGTGTTCTTAAATGTCCAGCCAACTGTACTTCAACTTGAGTCCTGGCCCATTTCAGAGGATTATACATCTGTTTTGTCAAACTGCCCAGAGGTTTTGTGAATGGGTGCATTTTCAGAACCAAACATAATAACAAAAGTAAAAAAATCACACAGTACTTCCTTAAAAAAAAAGGGCTCTAAGCTGTTTTCTTTATTTTCAACAACTGCGGTACCCTTTGTCACAACTTGAACCAAAATATTAATTCCTGAACTGAAATGTACTTCCTTGTTTATTTCTTTACGCAAATGCTTACGTAATTTTGCCTTGCACATAATTCTTTTCTGAAATTCTTGTAGGGACTGGAAGAAATTTCCAGAATTATTTTGAAAATCAAATAATTCCTGACAATATTTCTATGAAGTGTATTTGGAGAAGGGATAGAATAATTGTTTTTTAAACAAAAATAAAGGCAAAGAAGGATGAGTTGATAGATTAAGACTACACAATGACTCACTATACTAAAATAGAATTTAATTCATTCATTGACTAAATATTCAGTAAGTTCCCATTATCTTCATATACTAGGACATATTCCTTGTGTTTTGTCTTATACCCTCTGAACCCTTAAAAAAACACAGCAACTAAAACACTTACTGTTTCACAGTTTTAGAGACGAGAAGTCTGAAATCAAGGTGTCAGCAGTGTTGGTTCCTCCTGAGAGTTGTGAGGAAGACGCTGTCCCAAGCCTCTGCCTAGTTTCTAGTGATATTCTGGCAATCTTTGGCATTCTTTGACTTGTAGAAAAATCATCCTGATCTCTGCCTTGATATTCACATGGAGTTCTGCCTGTATGAGTGTCTGCAAGTTTCCTCCTTTTTAGTAAGAACAAGTTATATTGGATCAAGGCCCTAATGACCTTATTTTAACTTGCTTACTTCTGTAAAGATCCCATCTCCAATTAAAATTACATTTTGAGGCGCCAGGGTTAGGACTTCAACATATAAATTTGGGGTGGGGCAAAAAAATTTCAACCCAAACACCATGTAATACAATAATAACAAGAGCATGTGTTTATTTATTATTCATTTAAAAGTACTTATTGAGCACCCACTACATGCAAAATACTATGCTCATATAACTTTTATAAGAATAATTTTACACCAATATTTTCCTGATTTTTTTCAACATACACCCCAAACTTACATAATCACAACACCAAGAAGGAACCTTCTCCTACTCTGAAGCCAAAAGCCAAGAAGAGAGAAGAGCTAAGGAGAGTAGAAAAATAACCCCCGCAAAAGGCACACTAGAATTATTTTTATTTTTCAGCTGTAAGAGTAAAATGAAAGGTTTCCCAAAGCAAAACCAACATTTTCCCCTGCATCCCCTTAAGCAATGACTCTTACACAAGACCTTCTGTGGAATTTCTCTTTATGTAACTCGGGATTTAGAAAATCCTTGGCATCAAAGACTGAGTACTTCAGATCAAAACCTTATTATAAATGTTTACAAGGGTTATATCCTCTTGTTTGATTGTTCCCTTTATCATTATGTAGTGTTCTTCTTTGTCTGTTACTATAGCCTTTGTTTTAAAGTCTGTTTTGTCAGATATAATTATTGCTACCCCAGCTTTTTCAAAATTTCTATTTGCATGAAATACCTTTTTCCATCCCTTTACTTTTAGTCTCTGTGTATCTTTCATTCTGAAGAGGTCTTTTATAGACAGCATATATATAGGTCTTATTTTCTTATCCATTCAACTACCCTATGCTTTTTGATTGGAACATTTAAGTCATTTACACTTAAGGTGATTATTGATAGGTATGTATTTACTGCCATTTTATTCTTTTAACTCTGTTCATCTATTTTTTCCTTCTTCTTCTTAAAGAAGACCTTTCAACATTTCTTGTAATATTGGTTTGGTGGTAACAAATTCCTTTAGGTTTTTCTTGTCTGGGAAGCTCTTTATTTCTCCTTCAATTTTAAATGGTAGCCTTGCTGATTAAAGTAGCCTTGGCTGAAGGCCCTTTCTTCTCATCACTTTGACTATTTCTTGCCAATCACTTCTGGCCTGAAATGTTTCTGTTGAGAAATGATCTGTCAGTCTTACGGGAGCTCCCTTATAGGTAACTGACTATTGTTCTCTTGCTGCATTTGAGAATCTCTTTTTGTCTTCAACTTTTGCCATTTCAATTATGATGTGTCTTGGTATGGTCCTTTTTGGGTTCATCTTCTTTGAGACTCTCTGTGCTTCCTGGACTTGTTTGTTTTTTTTCCTTCACCAGGATAAGGAAATTTTCCATCATTATGCACCCAACATAGGAACACCTAAATATATAAAGCGAATCATGATGGAACATAAAGGAACATATTGACAGTAATACAGTCATACTAGGAGATTTTACTACCCCGCTGACATCAGTGGATAGATATTTTAGACAGATAATCAGCAAGAAAACAGTGGCCTTAAATAACATTCTAGATCAGATGGATTTAACTGATATCTTCAGAGCATTTTACCCCAAACTAGCACAATATGCACTCTTTTCAAGTGAACATAAAACATTTTCTAGGATAAACCATGTTAGGACACAAAACAAGTATCAATACATTTAAGAAGATTGATATTACGTCAAGCATATTTTCTGATCATAATGGTACAAAACTAGAAATCAATCACAAGAAAAAAACTGAAAACACACAAAGATGTGGAGGATAAATAACACATTACTAAATAATGATTGAGTTAACAATGAGATCAAGAAGAAATCAAAATATACTTTGAAACAAATGAAAATGAAAACCCAACATCCCAAAACCTATCGGACACAGCAAAAGCAGTTGTAAGAGGGAAATTCACAGTATTATAGGTCTACCTCAAAAACAAGAAAATTCTTAAATAAACGTTCTTACTTTACATGTAAATGATCTTGAAAAAAACAACAAACAAAGCCCAAGGAGAGTAGAAGAGAAAGAAAGAAAGAAAGAAAGAAAGAAAGAAAGAAAGAAAGAAAGAAAGAAAGAAAGATCAGAGCAGAAATAAACAAAATAGAGTCTAACACACTATACAAAAAATCAGGGAAACCAAGAGAACTGGTTCTTTGAAAAGATAAACAAAATTGACAAACCTTTAACCAAACTCATAAAAAAACTGACAGGACCCAAATAAATTAAATCAGAAATGAAAGAAGAGAAGTAACAACTGTCACCAAAGAAATACAAGATATTGAAAGAAAATATTACAACTATATACCAAAAAATTGGACAACATGGATGAAATGAATAAATTTCTAGGAACATACAATCTTCCAAAACTAAATCAGGAAGAACTGGAGAACAGACAGATTAAAATTACTGAAATTGAATCAGTAATCAAAAAACTCCCAACAAACAAAAGTGCTAGACCTGATGGTCTCACAGGTGAATTTTGGCCAACGCTCAAAGAAAAAGTAACACCTATCATTTTCAAACTATTCCAGAAAATTCAAGAGGTAGGAAGACTCCCAAGCTCATTTTACAAGGCCAGCATTATCCTAATTCCAAAACCAGATAAAGACACTACCAAGAAAAAAAGTAAAGATCAATATCCCTGATGAACATAGATGTTAAAATCCTCAACAACATATTAACAGACTGAATCCAGCAATACATTAAAAAGATCATACAACAAATGGGATTTGTTCTAGGGATGCATGGTTGGTAAAATATCCACAAATCAATAAATGTGATACACCACATAAATAAAATGAAGAATAAAAAAACACATGATCATATCAATAGATGCAGAAAAAGCATTTGATAAAATCCAGCACCCATTTATGATAAAAGCTCTTAGCAAAGTAGAAATAGAGAACATGTGCTTCAGCATAATAAAAGCCATATGTGACAGACCCACAGCCAACATCATATTCAATGGGTAAAAACTAAAAGTGTTTCCTTTAAGATCAGGAACAAAACAGGAATGTCCACTTTCACCACTACAACATAGTACTGGAAGTCTAGCCACAGCAATCAGACAAAAAGAAGAAATAAAAGGCATCCAGATGTGAAAGGAGGCCCTGGCTCAGTATTTCCGTTGGTTAGAGTACCATCACAATGTGACAAGGTCATGGGTTCAATCCCTGTCCAGGGTACATACAGGAATCAACCAATGAATGCATGAAAAATGGAACAACTAATTGATGTTTCTCCTTCTCTCTCTTCCTTCTTCTCCCCCTCTCTCTCAAAATAAATAAATAATTTTAAAAGATTGAAAAGGAAGAAGTAAAACTGTTACTATTTGCAAATGACATGATACTGTGTATAGAGAACCCTAAAGATTACACCAAAATATACTAAAATTGATAAATGATTCAGTAAAGTAGGAAACAAAGTAAATATCCTGAAATGAGTTGCATCTTTTATACCAACACTGAACTATCAGAGGGGGAAAATAAGAAAACAATCCTATTTACAATTGGATCAAAAATAATAAAATGTCTTGCAATAAATTTAACTGAGGTTGTAAAAGGCCTGTTCTTGGAAAATTGTAAATGAGAAAAGAAATTAAAGATGCAAATAAGTGGAAGTATATACTGGGTTTATGGATAGGAAGATTAACCTTATTAAAATGTCAATACTACCAAAAGTAATCCATAGATTCAACACAATTTTTATCAAGATACCAAAGGCATATTTCACAGAACTAGAACAAATATTCCAAAAATTTATATGAAACCATAAAAGATCTGAATAGCCACAGAAATCTTGAGAAAGAAGAACAAAGTTGGAGGAATCACACTACCTGGTATCAAACTATACTACAAGGCTATAGTAATCAAAACAGCATAGCACTAATATACATATAGATCAATGGAAGAGAAGAGAGAGCCTAGAAATAAACCCATACCTTTATGATCAATTAATATTTGACAAAGGGGGCAAGAACATACAACAGGGTAAAGACAGTCTATTTAATAAATGGTGTTGGGAAAATTGGACAGATATGTGCAAAAAATGAAACTATATCCCCTTCTAACACTATACACAAGATAAACTAAAAAATGGATTAAAGACTAAAATGTCAGACTCAAATTCATAAAAATCATGGAAGAAAACCCAGGCAGTAAAATCTCAGACATTTCTTGTTGCAATATTTTTTTCTGATATATCTCCTCGGACAATGGAAACAAAAGTAAAAATAACCACATGGGACTAGATCAAACTAAAACTTTTCTGCACAGCAAAGAGAACCATAAACAAAATGAAAAAAGAACTCACTGAATAGAACATATTTACCAATGATACATTTGATACGAGGTTAATAGCCAAATTTTAAAAAGAAATTACACCACTCAATACTAAAAAAACAATTTTATTTATTTATTTATTTATTTATTTATTTATTTAGTTGTTGTTCAAGCACTGTTGTCTCCACTTTCCACCTCCACCTTCCCCCACCCCACCCACTTCCACCTCTCACCCTCAATCCTATCCCCTTTGGCATTGTCCATGGATCCTTCATACACGTTATTGACAACCCTTCCCTTTCTTTCCCCTGTTTTTCCCCTTCTCCCTCCCCTCTAGTTACTGTCAGTTTGATCTTTATTTCAATGTCTTTGGTTATATTTTGCTTGCTTATTGTTTTGTTGATTAGGTTCCACTTATAGGTGAGACCATATGGTATTTGTCTTTCACCCTCTGGCTTATTTCACTTAGCATAATGCTCTCCAGATCCATCCATGCCATCATGAAGGGTAGGAGCACCTTCTTTCTTTCAGTTGCATAGTATTCCATTGTGTAAATGTGCCACAGTTTTTTGATTCACTCATTTATTGATTGGTACTTAGGTTGCTTCCAGCACTTGGCTATTGTAAATTGTGCTGCTCTGAACATTGGGGTGCAGAGGTTCTTTTGAATTGGTGTATCAGGATTCCTAGGGTATCATTCTAGCAGTGGATTGCCAGGCCAAAAGGTAGTTCCATTTTTCATTTTCTGAGGAAATTTCCTACTGTTTTCCACAGTGGCTGTACTAATCTGCATTCCCACCAACAGTGTGCTAGGGTTCCCTTTACTCCACAACCTTGCCAGCACTTGTTGTTTGTTGATTTGGTTATGATGGCCATTCTGACCCGTGTGAAGTGGTGTCTCACTGTGGTTTTAATTTGCATCTCTCTAATGGCTAGTGATGGTAAGCATTCTTTCATATGTCTCTGGGCCCTCGGTATGACCTCTTTGGAGAAGTGTCTATTCAGGTCCTTTGCCCATTTTTTAATTGGGCTGATTGTCTTCCTGGAGTGGAGTTGTATGAGTTATTTATATATTTTGGAGGTCAAACCCTTGTCTGAGGTATCATTGGCAAATATATTCTCCCATATAGTCAGTTCCCTTTTTATTTTGCTAATGTTTTCTTTAGCCGTGCAGAAGCTTTTCATTTTGATGAAGTACCATTTGTTTATTCTTTACTTTATGTCCCTTGCTATAGGGGACAAACAATCAATTTAAAAAATGTGCAAATGACCTAATAGACACTTCTCCCAAGAGGACATAGAAATGGCCAGTAGACATATGAGAAGATACTCAACACCGCTAATCATCAAAAAATGCAAATGGAACTATAATGAGATATTACCTTACACCTGTCAGAGTGTCTATCATCAATTAATCAAAAAACAAGTGTTGGTGAGTAACTGGAGAAAAGGAAACCCTTGTGCCCTCTTGGTGGGAATACAGGTTGGTACAACCAGTGTGGAAGGCAGTATTGAGTGACTTCAAAAAATTAAAAATAGAACTGCCTTATGACCCAGCAGTTCCACTTCTGGGAACATATCCAAAGAAGCCCATACACAAATTCAAAAGAATATATGCACTCCTATGTGCATTGCAGCATTATTAACAACAACCAAGATTTGGAAGCAGCCCAAGTGCCCATCAGTAGCTGAGTGGATAAAAAAAGCAGTGGTACAGTTACACAAGGGAAAATTACTCTGCCGTAAAAAGGGGAAATCTTACCCTTTTTAACAGCGTGGATGGACCTGGAGAGTATTTTTCCAAGTGAAATAAGCCAGTCAGAGAAAGACAAGTATTTATGATTTCGCGTATATGTGGAATCTGATGAACAAAATAAGCTAACGAACAAAACAGAAACAGACAACATACTGACAGTTGCAAGAGGAGAGAGAAGTTGGGGATCTGAGTGAGAAAGCTGAAGAGATTAAGCTGAACAAACAAGAAAGCAAACTTATAGGCACAGATAACAGTATGGTGATTACCAGAGGAAGAGGGGGTGAGAGATGATAGAGGAGGGTAAAGGGGAAATAAATGGTGATGGAAGGAGACTTGACTTGGGATAGTGAGCACACAATGCAATATACAGATGATGTGTTATTGAACTGTACACCTGAAACCCATATAATTTTATTAACCATTGTCATCCCAACCAATTCAGGAAAAAATAAAATTAGATATTTGTAAACAAAAAAAGACCTTATCTTAACTGAACTATCTAATTTAAAGATAGTGTGATGCTCTTTTTTTTTTTTTTTTTTAAATAAGATGACAAAATATTACTTTAGCTAGAAAGGACTCCAGAGATCATCTGCTTCAGGGGGCATGTAGATTCCATCCTAGGTTGTTTAGTCTAGGTTTTATATTGTTTAGATACGGTAAGACCAACAGATCTGGAGATGGCTGCCATTGAAAAGACAGTTTGCAATATTCACAGATCCCAAGAGAAGGACATTAACTGCAGGCAGATCACCGAGTTCTAGTTCCAAAGAATAGAGAGCCAAAATGATATTCATCCTTTTCAGGTGTAGCTCATTAAAAACTCACTTAAAAAACTAAAATATCTTTTATTGCTCTTTCCTTTCTCTTTTAGCTTGATATGGGTAAACATAGCAATCTTGGAAGTCACGTCTTAAAGACGGCAGAGCCACAGGCTGTCGGGATCATGGGTCCCTGAATGCCACTTGGAAGAGAGCAGCACAACAATCAAAAATGCACGTTTGTACTTTCCCTGTGTGAGAAAGAAGCGTCTACCAGTTGTAAGCCTTTATGGATTTGGGAGTTGTTTGTTATAGCAGATAGCATTACCAAAACGGATATAGACTAGAATCCAAGTCTTCTGACTCCTAGTTCAGTTCCATTCTCTCTCCCAATCACAAATCCACATGGACTCATGCCCTAATTTTAACCCTAATAAATATAGAAATTACATCCTAAGTCATTTAAGAGAATTAGTACGAAAAGTCAAAATAAATCAGTATTAAAAAGGGACACCTGTGGAGTATGTAGGTCTGTATGAAACAGTGGAGAAGGATGACTTTATTGAACAAACCCAGTATCTAGTGTATAACGGAAGGTTAATGCTTGAGGCACTAGTCTGATGTTTCTGGATTCAAAGGTTTGGCAAAGTATTCCAAGAATTATAACAAGAAGTTTCCTTAAGCTGATCTGATTGTGGCATGCTGTAGGCTGACATCTCACAAGGCTCATGGTTTCTACCTCTTGAACTCCCAGATAAAATTGCCAAGTACTACTGATTTCCATGGTAGAACACAAACTATTTAGACACGGCTGAACGTAACTCCCCTCCCGGCACAGTTAATGCACATTAAGAAGGCCCCGACAAATGGCAGAACAGAAACAAAAGCAAACCTCTGAAGTAGATATAATATTTCTTTTTTCAGAAACTACCAAACTGTTTGCTATAGCTTTTGCACCATTTTTACATTCCTACCTGCAGCGTATGAGGGTTCCAATTTCTCAAAATCATCTCCAGCACTTGTTTATGGTCTGTCTTACTGATTATAGCTATCCTAGTGGGTGTGAGTGGGGGTCTCGTCATTCTATTTTATTGAGGTCACATTGATATATACAGTTTTAGTTTCAGGTGCACAGGGTAATGATGCGATATTTGTATACATTGTGAAATGACCACCACAGTACTTGTAGTTAACAACCAAAACCATACATAGCTACACAATTTTTTTTCCTGCGGTGAAAACTTTCAAGATTGACTTTCTAGCAACTTTCAAGCATGCAATACTGTATTATTAAGTATAGACACCATGCTGAAAATTACATCCCCATGACTTTATTTTATAACTTCAATTAAGTGTGCATTCTTGATCATTTCGGAAATTCCTTACAGATAAATAATAGCAAGTACTTTAAAGGGAGATACTGAGACCCCCATTTCTGTTTCTCTAAAGCACAGGTGGCAAACACAAGGCCCACAGGCAGAATCCGGCCCTTCACCTTGTTTTATCCGGCCCAGCACCTTGTTTCTACCCAGCGGCAGCACCGAGCTCCTTGCCCCTGGTTAAGGAGTAGTTACATTTATACAGTCCTAAAATTACATGTGGCCCTTTGAAGGCAACTGCGAGGCTGATGTGGCCCCCGGTGAAAATAAGTTTGACACCTCTTCTCTAAGGATTTATTTTTATTCCAGTCAGAGAAAAGGCCAGGAGACCTGGACAAAAATCTATGGTACAAATTACTGTCTCCATATCTTAAATGTGTATATAGTCCAAACTATGCTAAATAAACAAAGTGTCAAACAGGACTGGTTTTTAGTAAAGGTCCCCATGTTGTTCATAAATGAACAATTACCTCTTTTCTTTTCTCCTTTTCCCTCTTTCACCTCTTCCTCCTCCTCCTTCTCTTCCTTCTTTTAATACTATATACTCAGGCCCAGTAACCTTATAGGTGACAAATAAGCCATATTTTTCAGATGATGATACTGAGACTTAGAGAACTAGGACCAATCTCATTCTTACCAAGATAAATTCACCAGATAGAAAGGAACAGATGAGACAAGCGTCCCATCTGTGTGTTCTTCAAATTTCCCATGCAAATATAACTTAAATTTGCTACAGTTCATACTATTGGTAGGAATTCAGGTTTTAGTTTTCCTCCAAATAAATAAACTTATGGGTGGTGGTTAGAAAAGCAACTTTTGAAAAATCAGTACATTCTGTCCAATGTGGTTCTTATTGGTTAAGTATTGCTGGCCAAATTCGAGTCTCTCTCAGGACTCCAGTGATTAAAATATTACTTTTAAGCCCCAGGTGCTATCACAAATATTGAGACCAGTTTAGTTTGGATGCTAACAGTTGTAACACGGAACATGGAAACTCTCCCAATAAAGTTCTTCTCTAGGATCCTTGGAATAAATTAGAACATGATGAAAATATGTCAGAATCGGTATCTCTTATTTATTTACTTTATGCCTTATAAAGTCAAAAAATACCTAAGTGTTGTGTAGAACCTCCCTGAGCTCTGAGATTTGGATTAATATTTTTTAGGGGAATGAAGAAAAGATGCCAGTAATTGGCCTTCCGTTCTTGTGAAGATGTCCACCACATACTCAGAGGCCAGCAATAACACCTATCAGATTTGAGGCCTATTATCTAAAGAATATAAAAAAATCACGATAGCTTCTTCCTTGGTTCAGGCAGGAAAATGTTACAAGTTTGTAATGTAATTTGACCAGTGCTTTTAGAAATTTTCAAATAGTGCCAAGAAAAGTCTATAGACGTTTAAACAAAATAAGATATTCATCAGAGGAAACTTTTCCTGCACAGATCATTAAATCTGTACACTTCCATCTTTTTTTTTTTTTAATTGGAAATGAGCTGAACAAGGAGAACTAAATATTGTTAGGTGTTATCGAAAATAGCATTACTGGCTCACTTTTAACCTTCACCCAGGGCAACAGTTTTCATGGAAGACAGGATTATTTGATTACGATCCTATGCTTTTAATTAGAATCCTGCCAAATATGCACCATAACTCTCTTTTCAGCTATTCTGGCAAGGACATGGAAGTATAAATCAACGCGTGATACCCATTTGGTTGTCTCGGCTTAAGGAGTTCACACAACTCACTTTGATATTGTTTATAAGCTGAAGATGGCAACTATTCTTTCACATTTTTAATGTCTTATTGGGCCATTAAATGACTCACCTTCTAGCCATGAGAATGAGGGCTTCATCTTCCGACAGGGAAACTAATCTCCAGACAAAAGTTACATCTAAATACCTGGAGTGTGTCCAAATTGCTTGTAGTCTCAAGATGCCAAATAATCACGTGTCTCCTCCAACTTTGCTTTTATTGCCATTGAAAGTTAATTATTTCTGTAGAACGCAACCTGTCCTACATAGTGTGAAAGTCACTAGTTTAAGTCTTTAAGCAGCACTAATTATCACAAGCCTGAGGTGCCCTACTTGTCCCAAGTCCTTCTGCATGAGTCCTGCTTTGTCATGATACTGTCTCATGCAAACATAGTCCCAGACCTGGATTTGATTTCCTTCCTGCAGATTAAAAAAAAAAAAAATGTAAAGGGAGCTCTGGAGACAAACTGGCCTTACTTTCTCCTTGGGAAAGTGAGGATATTTTACTATGAGTCACCAGCTGGGGCAGGCCCGACTCAGGGGAGCAGGGATAGCTCTGTGCTCTCTGCCTCAGGGCACTGGGTGTCCAGTTGTACGACTCTTCAGCCATGGAGAGGTGGACCTGTAAGGATCCCATTGTTGCGCCTGTCCCGGCCCTCCCACATAGTCCACAGCGCTCTGTGAAACAGCCATCCAACCTGTCATCATTCAGAAATAGCCACAGTCTGAATCAATTCAAGCTTGGAAATGATTCCCGAGTTCTTTGGATCTGGATAAGGAACTCATTAAATGAAAATCCAAACTGGTTCAAATATTGGACCAATTAGAGTCTGATACAAACTACATACTGAAGTGGTTTTCGATTTTAATCCCTTCAGATACTGAGCAGATTCAACTCAGTGAAAACATTAAGTATCATCCAAGTATTTGGGAAATAATGAGAGATATGTCCCTTACCCATCTTCCCTGTTCCCTCTCCCATTCCTGTCTCTAACAGGTGTTCAACATGATTGTGTTATCTCCAGGATGCTCTGGAGCTGATTTTTTGGGCTGATATGGGTCTGGATACCAGCCACACCCTGCCAGTAACAAGGCACATGGATCCCCCATCATTCATTGGCTTTCACAAGCATCTCTTACTGGAAGGAACCACATTAAACTTTGTCTTTCTTTGGATTCCAAGCCTTAAAGAACTCCAAGGGTAAAGAAAAGCCAAGGTCTCAGCCACTGAAACCAAGGTGCTTAGAGAAACATTGTTCTCCTTTTAGACTCAGGCCTGGGAGAGAGATTGCCTCCTCTACCTCATATTTGGAAGGTCTTTCTCCTTTGAGTCTGCTTTTCCTTCTCTGTTCCATTCTCAGCTTAGAAGCCCAATTAGGCAGGCTATCTTTCCAAGTGAAAAGTAAGGAAAAGCCATTCAGATGTCTGACCTTGACCTTGTAAAAAATTGTGAGGTAAATGAAAAGCACCTCAGGGTGATGGTTTTTAAACTTGGTTGGCTCCAGATTCACTGAGCCACAATATCTTTAGATGGAGTCCTAGCATATGTATTTTTAGGTTCCCCAAGTAATTCGGAGGGATGAACATTGGGGAATGCTGACATAGGCTTACTCTCTCCCATTTTCTTAGCTTTCTCCCCTACAACCTTCTCATCACCCACCATCAGGTTACCAGGGCCGTCTCTGGGGCCCCCAGACTGGCATTAGAGCCCTGAAAGGCCTCCCTATCATCTTCCCCAGCACCTTAGACACAGGCACATGCACATACACATCACATGTGCACACACACATACGCATGCAATGCACATGCAATGCACAAAAACACACGTAGTAATTTCAGTACATTCTAATAGGTGGAGCATAAACCAATGAAATTATACTAAATTGCAAGTGAATCCTAACAGTTTAATGTACTAAATCTTCAAGAGTAACTGCATTTTGAAAATGGATACAAAATTTAGGGAGAACAATGGATGAAGGGTGGGTGTTATTCGTCCTTAAGACCTATTCATATTGTACAGAGAACACTTACCCCATCTACAAGAATGATTCTTGCCTTCTAAATAGACAAGGTGGACCCCAATCAATCACATTCAGGAAAGCCAGAATTGGCTCACTATAGCAACATGGAAAATACAGAGACAGCTGTGCTGTTGCTCTTAATTAGCTCCAGACAAAACTGGGAAGGAATTCCATCTGCTGAGACTGCCTAAGGATGCTTTGGCCAGTGGCTATGGCATACCTAGCTGGGTGGTTCCTCTGCTGGGGTGGCATCCTAAAGAACAAGTTTATGTTTTCTTAACCGAAGACACTGAAATAGAGAACAGGCTGACAGTCACCAGAGGAGAGAGGGGAGGGAATTTCAGGGGAAAGGGGGAAGGGTTTGCAGGGACAAGTATAAAGGACACATGGACAAAAATGGCAGGAGCGGGGGGCGGGGGGGAGGTGGAAATGGGAGGGAGGTGGGGAGGGCTGGGGGTGGGCTGGGATGGGAGTAAAAGGCAGAAAACTGTACTTGAACAATAATTAAAATTTAAAAAGAAAAAACAAGCTTATCTTTCTTGTTTTGCTTACTAGCTGCCCCTGACTGTACTCCAATGCCACGGCTCAGGGTCCCACTGGTTTGTGCAGGTTTCAAGCCTCAGTTACCTTCACACTAAAAAGTTATGCAAACAACCTTTATTTGGCCACTATGTAAGGAGCTGGTGGGCCCAATAATTTATTTAAATGAAAAGGAAATGGAGTGATCCTTGGGATCCTCTTGTTTTTGAAACATGATTTAAAAAGCAGCTGCATAATCTATGGACAGTGGTAGGCAAGCATAGACCTTGTGCTGAGGAGTCTTCAATCTTCACTGCTCCCAGGGATACCTCTCTTCCAAATCTGGCACAGGAAGCCCAGTACTGTTTTCTCTTGATTTGCCCTTTAAGCCAAGCCTTCCGAAAGCCCTCAGTGCTAGTAGAGTTGCTGGTCTCCCAGGAATTGGAGAGAGTCCAGGGCTGAGCTCACCATAACCACAGGAAATTCAATTCATGCTAAATGATTTGTGGTGCCTGAACTAGACACAAGCCAGAGACTCAAGAAGTCAAAGGTTCCGAATCCTTCCACTGTCCTCTGGAATAATCTCCTTTGCCTTGCATTTTCACTTGATGTTTCCCAGGGATAGCCCATAGAATCTAAAGTCTTTAGCCAAGCTTCAAGATAAGACTGAGCTGGAGAAGGCTGGGTCAAATCTGGTATTCTCTTTCCTCACCTATACCTACCTCACTGTCCCTTCATACCTCTTGATCTCTATCTGCATTAATTTTACTTTCATTTTATGGCTATTCTTTTCTAGGAAAAGCCAGCTGGGGGCTTCTAAACAATGACTATTGACTGCGGCTGATGCCGTTAGGTCTTAGTCCCCTAAAGCTGTCTGAACATCAGAAATGTTTTGTGATGCCAGGCTCCATCCCATGCTGCTATATGAGAGTCTCTGTGGTGGAGCCATGTATCGGGGTCTTCTTCTGTGTCTTCAGTGGCAAGCCTGGTGCTCCATTCTCATCAGACCAGAATCATCTCTCTCCTGATCCAGACTGAAAATTGAGTCTCAGACTTATAAACCTTGATTTTCTACATGACTTGGCCTAAGTCACTTAATTCTCATCGGCTTTAAGTTCCTTATCTACAAAGAAGTGGGATGAAGAGCTAGATCATATCAGTGATTATCAAATCTAATTCCCCAACACGTTTCACTTTTGGAGGTTTTGAAAATTTTGGATACAATGGCTCAGGCTTGTTTCTTTTTGCATCCTCCTCCAGTGCCCACCATTCCATAACCTGCCTGAGGCCTGGCACATTCTGAAAGCAGGGTGATAAAAGGAGAGATATACACTCTTTTAGCATACTAATACCTGGGAGCCATTCTTGTAGGAGGTTAGTCTTGACAATACAAAAGTTCTTACAGCATTTGAAATAATCATCCTGAAGTTAGACTAGAGACCACATCCTCCTTCAGAGCTTATTCTCTGTCTCTTCTCACAGAATCCAGAGTCCTCACAGCTCAACCATAGATAAGTGGTTGAATTTCAATGGGAGGTGAATTTCAATGGCGAGGTATACAATCTGAAGGGCCCATAATCTGTAGATGATCCTGATGCGCAGCTAATACTCAGATTTACTTTGAGTTAATTTTTATATTTTCTTTTGACTTGTTCAATTTCTTATAATTTTCTTTCCTACCACCCAAGTCTCACCTGCCTTTGTGAGAAAAGATACCCCTTCCCAAGTCAGACTGCTCCCTGCTCTAGGGCACTTGGTTTGGCAAGCAGAGCACACGCTATATTTCAGTCCCTAATTGCTCTTTGGAGAGGTGCCTTGTGTAGGTCACAACCTGCACACCTCTGACCAAAGAAGGAAAGAGATTATTGGCTCTGGAGATGGCAGGTTTGAGTTTCAGTCACAACTCCTGCTTTCTAGCTATCTGAACGTGGGCAAGTTGCTTAATCTCTTTGAACCTCAGTTTGATTATATGTCATAGAGGGATAAAGATATGCACTAAAATGACCAAATCCAAAGGTAATACTAAATTTATCAAATTAACTCTAAGGCCTCATTTAACTGATGAGCAGCATTTGACCCTTGTGATCATTTCCACCTTTCCGAATGGTGTCCTGTGCTTAGTTCTGAGCACAATTCCCTCTTCATTCTTTTCCTTCCTCTGTTGCCATTTTTTCTAGCCTATCTCACTGATTTCTTTTTACCTTCCCAACTTCTCGTTGTTGGAGTGCCTAGGGCTCAGTCCTCAGACCTCTTTTCTCACCAGTTTACCTTGATTTCCTCAGTAATCTCATCCATTCCTATGACTTAAAATACCATTTTTGTTGATGATCATCAAAAGGATCTCCAACTGTAACCTTTCCCTAGAACTCTAAACTCCTGAATTAAATTGCCTACTCAACCCTTCTATTTGGATCATAATAGGCACCCCAAACTTAATATGTCTAAACCAAACTCCTCATTTTCTTCCCCAAACTTATTCTTTCTACAACCTTTCTGATCTCAATACATAACTTCTTCACTTGTCTAGATTTTCAGGCCTAGAGCCTTTTTATCTCACTCTACACTTCCAGTCCAGCAAATCTATTGTGTCCACCTTAAACTCTATTCAGTACCTGATCTCCGTTATTACTTGCCTAGTCTCATCCTCCATCATCTCTCTCCTCAGCATCGTAATAGAGGAAAGTGATCCCCTCCTTCCAGCTTGCTCCACCATGGTCCATATTCCCCATGGCATCCAAAGGGATCAGTCAGAATCCTCCCATGCCTTCCCTTCTCACTGAGAATAAAATCACAAGGTCTTCCCATGGCCTCCCCATGATAGTTAATATGACATGCTTCTCTTCTATTATCCTTCTGACTTCATAGATCATTTAGCAACTTGATTGCTCTTCTCCAAATGTACCAGCCTCCATGTTGTCCCTCAGACATGCCACGTTCTCCTGCCTCAAGGACTTGCACTGCCTACCTCTCCTTAGGGAACACTTTCTTTCTAGATATATCTCATCAGCTTACTTCATTCAATTCTTTGCTCAGAAGTCACCTTATCACCAAGTACTTCCTTAATTTAAAAGAGAAAATTATCCCAACTCCCACAACTCTTTATTTTCCTATCCAGTTTCATTTTTATTCATAAAATATATCACCACTTTCCATATATACAATTTGCTAATTTGTTTGTTGTCTGTCTCACCTCACTTGGAATTAAGCACATTCCCAACACCTAGAACAGTAGCTGGCACATAGTATAGGGCTCAATGAATATTTGTTAAATGAATGAATACATAAAAGGATCTCAGTGCTATAACAAATGAGACTATATATATATATATATGAAGGTATATATATATACTAAAGTACATGCCTGACACTTACTAGTAGTACTCAGTAACTTTCCACTTCTAGCTTTTGTCTCTCCTTCCAAATATTTTTTGAGCTCCACCTCTAAGCCAGTCTCTCTGCTAGATGGTGGTGACAGGAAATGGCTCTGGTACAAGGAATTCACATTCCAGTTGCTGTATACCAGTGGGAGAGACACCACCATAAATAGCCACCAGACAATGTATTAAGGGCTGCAAAAGAGACATTGCACTATGAAAACATAGATATGAGGACAGTTAAGGAACAATTCAAGAGCAGAGACATTTCAGCTGAGCCTTCAGGGTAAATAGGTACATTTTTTTTTTTTTGCAACAAAGGGGAAAGATATTCCTTTCAGAGAGATCATGGGTAGGTGACACGGAGATATGAAAATCTCCCACCACCAAACCCCCCTTGCAAGAGCTCACAGCTTCTTAGTTTAAGACAAATATAGCAAAGTGAAATGAAGAGAAGGTATAGAGATTTAAACATAATTCTTGCCATCACTGTCTCCTCACCTCGGGATAGACCACTATATTTTTAGGAGTTCTCACACCTTTTATGCTTCTTTTGGCTCTGCAGCCTATCAGTAGGTCATTATCCCTTGATCATACACCCAAAGAAACTAAGACTAAAATAAAATAAATAGTCTGTACAAGGCCATACAAAACATTCATGAAGGATCTAGAGTTAGAACCCAAGAATTTTGTGTGGTTGACAATTGCTGCAATATGAAGTAAAAGGCAAATGATTGTCCTTTCAACTAGTCAAAGCTATTTCTAAAATGGCATTCCAGATCTAAACATTTCATGTTGCTTTTATTTCTTAAGTGACCACATCCAGCTGCCATTTATTGAGAGCCTAACCCACTTCACACTGCACTAAGTTCTCCCGTTTTCACAGCAACCATCTGGTAGGTGATGTTTTTGTTATTACTTTATAAAAGAGGAAACTATTACTTTAGTAGATCTTAAGTACCTAATTTGTCCAAAGATATTTAACAAAAAAAGAGGTAGCACCAGATATTAGAACCTGGTTTGTCGGTTGCCAATGCCTGTGTTTTTCAGCTCTGCTTACATTTCTAAGGTGGAATCTCACCAAATGTGCGAGTCCATCTTCTATTTGTGCTTCCCCTGAGTTATCTATATGGCAGGGTATCACATTCTTGGCCTCATACATGTTATGCAGAATTGTTTATTCACTGGAAATTCAATCTTTCATTGTGATTTTATATTTATACACTTCTCTAGCCAAGTTATACCACATGTCCTCACAGACTACTTTTCTGCTTTTGCTGTCATATAAGTGCGGTCACATGAATCACTCTCATGTATCCAGTTATAACACAGCTAAATAGGAAAAAATGACCACCGATGGTAAGGCTGGCCTCGTCAATATGGTTAATCTTCGTAAAACCATAAACAAAATCAGGAAGAAAAGATTTTCAAGCATTTTGCTGACAGCTCTTGTATAACCCAGTAATCACAAGGAGAATGTGAAACATTTTCTTAACTTACACACATCCTTTCTTAGAGGAAGAAAATAGTAAAATCCTATTAACCATGGATTTCCCTCCAAGCAGGTCCTTCTCCTGAAATGAAGCCCAACCGTGTCTTTATTCTTCAAGATGTCTTTTTGTTCTTAAATTTGAGATGTTGTAGTGACTTGTTTTTTGCCTGCCTCCAAAGACACTTGTGGTCAATAAATTTGTTGACACTGTCCACAGAAAGCAACCAGACACACTGTCTTTCTGTGAAGGAGATATACCAACAGGTGCAGACTTCAACCACTGATCCCTTGCTATGAGAGATGAGAAAATTAGCATGTGTCAATTTAATCCAACTTGCTTCCTGTCTTGTTTCTGATTTTTGTTAGTTATATTAGTTTTCCAATTTAAAGATTTATAACAGTTAAATGTTTTCTGCAAACATATTTTCATAATTGTTGTTTTAATTTTAAAGTTAAATATGTTTACTATATACCACAGTTGGGTTTTACAACCACAGTTTCTTTATTCCCAAGTTTTAAGTTCTGACTCATATCTTAGTTAGCCTGGTTTCACTTTTAAGAAGTTTTTTAAAGAATAAATTATGAGTTCTATAGTCTTTAGGATATTGCATGCTTGAGAATGCCTGTTTCCTCTACAATTGAAAAGAAACCTATCTGGACATAAAATTCTTTGGTCACTTCCCTTCAATTTTATAGGGAATATTCCATTATTTTCTGGTATCAAGAGTTGCTGTGGACAACTGAGGAAAAGTTAATTTCCCCCTTTAATGCTATTCTTCTTTTTTTCTTGCTTGAATGTTTATTATTTCTTTATTCTTAAAGTCCAGTAACTTCACCAGGATGTGCCACAGTAATCTTGGAATTCATTTTTTTTTGGCATGCAGCATTATATATATATTTTTTCTGCCTGCAGATTCAATTTTTATTTCAGAAAAGTTCCTTCTAGTAGATTTTTCAATATTTTGTTGTTTCCTTTTTTTAATGTTCTTTAGGGACATGAAGTACTCTATGTATTTTATATATATATTGTCTTCTCCGCAAACTGTAAATACCTTCATTTTTTTTTATTTTCTCAGCATAGTTTTCTATAGGCTGTATTATATTCTAAGCTCAATTTTAAATTATACTTATTAAATTTTTATTATTTTATTATGATTCCTCTATGTAATATTTTTCTTTTTCTTTCAACTTGCTCTGTCAATTTGCTTATCGTCCTCTGTTGTTTTATAATCACTTTGTATTATCTCTCATGAGCCTGTTTAAGTTTTTTTATATATATATTTTTATAAGTAAATTTTTTTAATCAGTATTTTTTAATTGTTGATATTGTACAGTTTTCTGTCTTTTACCCCGCCCCAGCCCACCACCCCAACCCTCCCCACCTTCCTCCCACTTCCACCCCCCATAGTTTTTGTCCATGAGTCCCTTATACTTGTTGCTCTAAACTGTTCCCCTTTTCCGCTGAAATTCCCTCCCCTCCCCCTCTGGACACTGTCAGACTGTTCTCAAATTCAGTGTCTTTGTTTATATTATGCTTGTTTGTTTGTTTTGTTGATTAGCTTCCTGTTAAAGGTGAGATCATATGGTATTTGTCTTTCACTGCCTGGCTTATTTCGCTTCTCATGAGCCTGTTTAAGTTTTAAAAGATTTTTAAGATCATAACTGTTTGAATTATTTACCTTTTTCTTTAGTTAATTCTCTCTTCGTTTTTCCTTTTGCCTCTCTTCTCCTTCCACCTCACCCCTCACACCTGCTTTTGCTCCTCTTGCCTTCCCCTCTGGTTTGTGCTCTATGTTGGTCCTTTTCATGATTGCACATCTCTTGTTGGGGCCAAGTATTCCTTTAAAAAAGTTTTTTTTTTATTAAAGCATAGTTGGCATACAACTACACAATATGAAGCAAAAGTAGGTTTACAATTATTCATTTGGAAAATAATACAATAATTAATAAATAATAATACAGAAATAAACTCTGTGTTTCACTTACAACCGTAAACCTACTTTTGCCACGCTGTGTTAGATTCAGGTGTACAACGTAGGGAATGGACATTTTTATACCTTACAATTCTGAAAGAACAGAATGGGAAGAGATGGAAAACGAACTTGGGAAGCTCATACCTTCAGTTCAGTTGGTTTTACTGGAACTCCTCTTTAAATCTGATCTTATCTTCCCATTGCTCTTGAGGCTCATCTCACCTCAGTTTTAGCCATAGAGAGGTTGAAGTAAATCATGGGAAATCTTCCCTTTTCCCCCGATGTTCTCCCTTACCTCTTAATCTCTGTCATTCAGGAGCAGAGGCCATAGGAAGAATTGGAAGTTCCGCATGACTTTGCCTTCAGCTCTGCCTCCCTGCTTTACTGCTGTGCCCAACAGGACCTCTACAGGAAAGCCACCTACTTCTCTTGGGACTAACCACACACATGGGTCTGGTTGCTCTGACGGAAGATCCACTGAACAGACCCTTTAGAAATCTGGTGCTCACTGGTAGGGAAATCTGTGTCCTGCTAGAAGTCTGAGGATGAATAAAATGTTGAATGTTAATGCTTTCCGTCACTGCAGCTTGAGCTGTAAACTGGGTCTGCCACCTTTTTTCTTCCAGAGAATGGACAGACCGGATGAGTTTGGATTCTCAGGACTGGGTATTTGGCAGCACATCAAACCAAGTGAATGAAGTGAGCCTGTCGCATCAAGGAACATAACTGACAGTACTTGTTGTCAACAATAAAACTCAAGCTTTCAAGAGAGTATTAGAATTTTTGAAATCTTGTATCCACCATTGTGAACTTGACAGCTTCTCAATACATAAATACTTTTCTGAAGAGATTGGCAGCGATTTTAACAAATGTGATTTTTGATATTGTGTAATAAGTTGTGTCAACATTTGTAAGGCTGGCATAACTGAATAAACCAATATTTTTTAAATGGCCAATTATGCCTACTACAAAATCACGTATGGGGGAAGCTCTATTCAAACTGCAAGGCATTTCAGTGGATTTTACTGTAACAGATTATTAATTGATTCATGGATACAGTTTCACATTAACCTTTAATAAGCTACCACCTATTGAGGGTTGGTGTAATATCAAAGAATAATATCTAGAATTATCTGTAAACGCTTTTAAGATTATTTTCCTTTTACAACTGCAATCTATTTGAGGCTGGATTTCCTTCAAATACTTTAACCAAAATAATACATTATAACAGATGTAACATTTATAAAGAATCCAGCTGCCTTTTATTGAGCCAGACATCAAAGAGATTCGCAAAACTATGAGACAGTGCCATACTTCTCATTAAATTTCCTTATTCTGAAAAATACTGACTATCTTTATTAACATGTATTATGTATGCTAGTATGATATGGGGTCATCATTATTTTTAAATTAATAAATAATTATTTTAAAATGTCTGTCTTAACTCTGAGTACAGTACATATTGTAGATACAACACACATAAACAAAAGATCTTTAGAGTCCTTAAGAATGTAAAAAACTCCTTAGACCTGTAAGTTTGAGAGCCACTGTGCTAGGTGTGCAATGTAGGAAAGCAGTCGCAGTGCAGCCGTACAAAATTAGAAGAAACAGTATGGGTTGGATTCGGCTCTGCTCCAGAATTAGAAGCAGACCACAGATCCCTAAGGTTTAGAGGGGAGAAGGTGAAGAGACACCTGTGAGGAAAGGTGTGGTCGTAGAAATGGTCAGAGTAGGTTTGGAGGACTGTGAGTCAAGCAGTGAGAGGTCCTCTTAGGTTTCAAATCTCTCCTTCCTCTGCCTTACCTCTCCGACCCTTCTCCCATCACATCCTCCCTCTGGCCTCCGTCTCTCTCTCTCTCCCTCTCCCTCTCTCTGTCTCTCTCTCTGTCTCTCTCTCTCACCACAGTTGGAAAAATTCTCTCCTTTTAAGGACCCATGATTTTATCGGGCCCACCTAGATAATGCACACTCAACTCCCATCTCTAGGTCCTTTACCTTAATCACACATACAAAGGCCCCTTGGCATGTAAAATAACATATTCACAGGTTCTGGGGATTAGAACATGGACATCTATTAGGGACCATAATTCTGCATAAGTCTGTTCAGGCTACTATGACAAAATGCCATAGATTGGGTGGTTTATAAACAACAGAAATTCATTTCTCACAATTCTGGAGGCTGTGAGAGGTCCCAAATCAGGGTGCCAGCACAGTCACATTTGGGCTCAAATCCTGGTTCACAGTGTGACTTCTCACAGTGTTCTCACATGGTGGAAGGAGGCAAGGAAGCTTCTTCAGGACCTTTTTATGAGGGCACTAATCCCACTCAGGAGGGATCTTCCCTAAAAACCTAACCACCTCACAAGGCCCCACTTCCTAATATTATCATCACCTGGGGGCTAGGATTTGACATATGAATTTGAGGCGGGGCAGGGTGGGGGGAGATGCAAACCTTCAGACAATAGCACCACCACACCATGGGATACTTTTGAGTAACAAAGTATCATGATGCTGGTATTGAAGGGAGAAAAACTACCCAACAACTACCCGATATGGAGCTGATCTGGTGCTAAGTTTGGGGCAGAGCTCTGCCTCCATAGAAAACAACGTCCATGTGTTTTTAGTGCAATAGAGATGATACATCCAGAGGGACATCTGCATATATTCTGGAAGGCAGATCACTTTCCCATTGCTGGTCCCACCTACCCACATTTGCCATACAGGTCACCAAGGGGACAAACATCCCCAGCTTCTAGAAGCAATTTCTTCTCTTCATTTCTTATCTCTGAAGGGTTCCATGAAAAGAAAGGACGCAGAATTGCCATACTAGATCTTAGAAACCAACATGTTAACTTTCCCCTCATAAGAGGGGAAAGAGAATTTTCCCCTCTTATGGCTGACCTTTCACATGAAGCATTTTGTTAAATAATTTGGTGAGGTTTCCAAACCTTGAAGTCAGAGGCAACATTTCAACAAGTGTTGGGTTACCACCAGTACTCTAGAGAGAGAACAATAAGCTTAAATGCCTTTGAGTAATAATTTATCAGGAAGGTTAAATTATGAACGAACACTTGAATTAAACAAAATAAATGCACGAGATGGATGGAGCTAAAATATTTTCCAACACAAGCTTCCTTTTGAAAGTAATTTAAATGTTTGTCTGCCTTCCCATCACATTTACATGTGATATGTTGAGTAATTAACTAAGGAGGACAGAAAGGGAATCCCTGTGGTATAAATTCCAGGAATAACTGAAGACTCATCCAAAGGTCACTTAGAAATCAGAACAAGCCCAAATTCATAAGCTAGTCTTAAGCAGAATCAAGTATCCTATAAAAATAAGACAAAATGACAAGCCATTATTTCCACCCCCTCTAAATATTTCTAAAAAAACCAGGATGCTCTTTCTTTAGTCAGACATATAACTTACCAAGGGCATTCTTAACTATTGATGTTGACTATTACAGCGTAAGAGTGAGCTTTGACATTTTGCAACTTGCATTGTGCAAAGTATATCATCTGTCCAATTCTCTTGGGTGTGTGCAGTTTACTATTTTTGCCTACGCATGTGTTCTTGGGGAAAAGATGTCATAAAGTAAGGGCTGTTCTTAAACAGAACAGGCAACATTTGCTTTAACACTTTCTTCTCTCTGGCAAGATCTTCTCCTGTGGAGGCAGCTATCACAGCCCTTCTGCATACAACCTACCACAGGCAGCCAAGGACATTGCTACCCAGAGCTGTGAACTCTCCTGTGCTTATTCCATTGGCAATTCTCTCCATTGCACCTCCTCCTTTTGGATTCAAGGTGTTGTCCAGCTAATTGTAAACAGATGTAATAACCTAGTGGACTAAGTTCCCTTCCAGACAGTGTAATATTTGTAACTTACTAGACACCCCCACACTCATCTTAGTTTTTTTGTTCTTTTAGCTCATAATTTAGGTAGTTTTTTGAATAGGTACATAGAAGGCAAGGTGAAAATCAGAAAGGGTGGTCTGGTGAAAAGTCCTAAACTTGGAGACCCTGGGCTCTTGCTGGGTGAATGCATGTACTGAAGCTTCAGGAAGTAGTTGTAAGGAGGGTGGAGAGAGTTTACAAAAGGAAAATGTTAATATATTAAACCAGACTTACCAGAAATTCTACTCTTATGTACCCCAGAGACTTGCAAACATCCATATATCCATAAAAAAAAATCGTTTATGAATGTTTGGCTATTCATAATGGCTAAAAAGTGGAGACAGCCCTAATGTCTATCATCTTATTACTAAAGAAACAAAGTATGCTATATTCATAAAATGGAATATTTGTCACCCAGAAAAGCAATGAAGTGCTGATTCATGCTACAATATGAAGGGACTTGAAAGTTTTAGAAGGGAAATAATCCAGACACAAAAAGCCTGATATCGTAGGGTTCCATTTATTTGAGACATCCAGAATAAGCAAGTCCATGGAGGTGGAAGCAGAGTAGTGGTTTTAGGGACTGGAGAGAGGGTGCAATGGGAGGTGAATGCTATTGAGAACGGGTTTCTTTGGAGGGTAATGAATGCATAATGGGATTATAGAGTGGTGATAGTTGCACAACTTTGTGAATAAACTAAAACCCACTAAACTGTGCACTCTGGAAGGGTGATTTTGAGTGGAGGAGCATGTATAAAGGACCCACTGACAAGGAGAACAGTGGGGGGAGGATTGAATGTGGGGAGCATAGGACAGGGGAGAGCAATGGGGGACAATGGGGATGACTGTAATTGAACAAAAATTTAAAATTTCTTAAAGGGGTGACTTTGATGTATGAATTTTATGTTTTAAAAATGTATTAATTATACATGGACAAAGCCTAAAGGGTGTAGGATTGAGGGTGGCAGGTGGGGTGTGTGGGCTGGAGGTGAGTGGTGAGGGGAAAATGGACACAACTGTACTTGAACAACAATAAAAAAAGGAGAAATGTATTGAAAATCTAGTAAGTTTTAGTTGCTCTTTTGGGCACAGAGGTTAGTAGAAGAGTAAGACATACCCTGTGCCCTTGTGAGAATCTAGTGAGGAACAAAGACACATAAATAATTCACTACAATGACAAGCACTATAACTGAGTACCAGGAAACGAGGAGAAACCATAAAGAGAGGCATGTGATGTTGCTGAGATATTAGGGAAATCTTCACAAAAGTAACATTTTTGAGCACTGAAGCAAAAGGGAGAAAGACATTCTAGGCATAGGAAAAAAATGTCTGAAGACCTAGAAACAAGACAGAGCAGGTCCTGACAGAAAGTCAGTACGTAACACAGTGACTTTCCATTTCTAAGTCTACTCCAAGAGAGACACTTTTAAATATGAGACCAGGCAATGAACAATCTAGCTACGTCGCACCAGCAATCTCATGTCCCCAAACAGCAATTCACATGGCAAGATCTGTTTATACCTGTCAAGATTAACTAAGTGTATGCAGTGCGATTTTTGTCAAAAATCACTTCCGGTTGACCACTTACATGACAAACAAATACATGACTCAGAGTAAAAACATAAAGTTGCTGGCCTATTTTGGGGGGAATAAAAACTTGTGGAATTCAGTCCCTTGGATCTCACTAAATACAGACCCTAGAATAACCTCAAATTATTGTGTACTTTAGATTTTTTTTAAACTAAAATAAGGTATGGGTTAACAATGAAAAGGAAGAATCAAGAAAAACTATCTCAACTATTTTTCACAGAATGAAGTAACTTCATTTATTCAGTCATTCATTCTTTCATCAACATTTATTCTGTGCAGATGCTGAGCTAGTTGTTTTCCAATTGTGTAAAGCTAGATAAGAAAAAGTAAAGATGGAAAAAAAAGGATGAAGGTACTATACTTCCTTATATATAGAAGGGTGGAGCCATAAACATCTTTAAAGGAATAAAAGGGTTGTGGTAGAAAGAATTAAGTGTAGAAATCTCTGATACATTTAGTACAAGAACTTTTGCAAAGCATCCAAGATTAAAAGATAAAAGAAGGGACAGAGGAAGGAAGATGGTGGCACAGTAAGAGGGAGCAGATTCCACTTCCCTCTACACATGGGAGAAAAACTTGGCTGATCTTCGGAGGAACAGAGCAAACCACACACAGTAACACAGCATATTTGAAAATAGGAGATCGAAAATTGTAGTGGACATTGAAAAACCAGACAGTAAGGAGAGTACTTCAGAACAATAAGAGCCCAGGGATCAGCATGGAGACCAGGACAGCTGAGGCCCCAGGCCCAGAACCTGCCAGGCCTGCCACTGGGCTCTAGGGAGGGAGCTGGGTCAACAGCTCCCTCCTCAGCCAAACAAGGTTTGAGCAGCACTGGGAGAGACGTGGTTGCTTGAAGTCTCACGGAGAGGAGTTAAGGTCTGAGTGGCAAACAGGCTGGGGATATGAGCACCCACACATAACCCTGGGAGGAGTGCACGACGGAGCTAGCGTGATGGGAGGCACCCATGCGTCAAAAATTTATATGGAACCATAAACTGGACCTCGAATAGTGCTGGACCTCGAATAGTGCAGCAATCTTGAGAAAGAAGAGCAAAGTAGGAGGGATCACAATACCTGAAACAAACTGTATTACCAGGCCACTGTAATCAAAACAGCCTGGTACTGTCATAAAAACAGGCACATGGACCAGAGGAATAGAACAGGAAGCCCAGAAATAAACCCGAGTCTCTATGGTCAATTAATATTTGACGAAGGGGGCAGCAACATAAAATGGAGTTCTCCCAAGTAGTGTTGGGAGAACTAGACACCTACGTGCAAAAAAATGAAACTTGAGCACCATCTTACACCATACACAAAAATAAATTCAAGGTGAATAAAAGATTTAAATATAAGCCATGACACCATTAAAGTCCTAGAGGAGAACACAGGCAGGAAAATTTCAAATATTTCATGCAGCAACATTTTTACTGATATGTCCCCTAAAGCAAGGGACATAAAGGAAAGAATAAACAAATGGGATCTTATCAAAATAAAAAGCTTCTGCACAGCTAAGGAAAACAGTATTAAAATAAAAAGAGAACCAACCACATGGGAAAACATATTTGCCAATGATACCTCAGACAAGGGTTTAATCTCCAAAATATATAAAGAACTTACACAATTCCACTCTAAGAAGACAAGCAACCCAATTAAAAAATGGGCAAAGGACTTGAACAGATACTTCTCCAAGGAGGACATACAGAGGATCCAGAGACACATGAAAAGATGCTCAGTATCACTAGCTATCAGAGACATGCAAATTAAAACCACAATGAGATACCACTTGACACCAGTCAGAATGGCCTTCATAAACAAAGCAACAAACAACAAGTGTTGGAGAGGTTGTGGAGAAAAGGGGACCCTAGTGCACTGTTGGTGGGATTGCAGACTGGTACAACCACTAAGGAAAGCAGTATGGAATTTTCTAAGAAAACTAAAAATGGATATACCTTTTGACCCAGCAATTCCACTGCTAGGATTATATCCTAAGAACACTGAAACACCAATCCAAAAGAACCTACGCACCCCTATGTTCATAGCAGCACAATTTACAATAGCCAAGTGTTGGAAGAAACCTAGGTGCCCATCAGTAAATGAATGGATCAAAAAACTAGGGTACATTTACACAATGGAATTCTATGCAGCAGAAAAAAAGAAGGAGCTCCTACCCTTTGCAACAGCATGAATGGAACTGGAGAGCATCATGCTAAATGAAATATGCCAGGCAGTGTAAAGACAAATACCATATGATCTCACTTTTAACAGGAACCTAATCAACAAAACAAACAAACAAGCATAATATAACCAAAGACACTGAAATTGAGACCTGGCTGACAGTCACCAGAGGGGAGAGGGGAGGGAATTTCAGGGGAAAAGGGGAAGGGTTTACGGGAATAAGCATAAAGGACACATGGACAAAAACGGGGGGGGGGTGGAAATGGGAGGGAGGTGGGGAGGGCTAGGGCGGTGGGCTGGGATGGGAATAAAAGACAGAAAACTGTACAAGAACAACAATTAAAATTTTTTTTAAAAGATAAAAGAAGGGATGTATTGTAAGATTTAGAAAAAAAAATAATCCGAGGAATCATTCACATTGCCACCCAGGTGGAGTTCAGACCACACATCAGGGCCAGGTGTACAGAAATATTTAGACTTTCTCTCTAAACAAAAGACAAAAATTTTACATCTGTACTTCTAGAGACAATACGCATTCCCACTTCTAACTATAACAGAGTAATTCAGATTAATTATAAAAGCTAAACAAATACCATAAGACAGTGGTTTGTAAGGATAAGAGAACAACTAAGGCAGCCAGAACTTGAGGGGCCAAGGTCCCCAACAGTAAGTAGGTGTATGCACTGACAGGCTTGTATTGCCACTGCTTTGTTCCCCTAGGACATTTTCCAGTTCAGATCATGGGGCATGGACTCTGACAAAAGTGGTGGCCCAGCGCTGTGGGGGTTTCACTGAGCAGGAAGATAAAAAAAAATCCAGAACTTGAGGGCCAGGCTCCCGGAGAAAAAGGAAACAAAGAAAAGTTAATCTTACGTTTTGTATGTAATTTTGGGGGGTGTATTTTATGTCCCCTAAGTTTTATGTAAGAGACCAAGAATCAAAGCATAAAGCAGTAGAGTAGATGTTAAAAGTTTTCATCCCAAGGGAAAAATTATAACTATGTAAAGAGATGAATGTAACTAAACATATTGCAATCATCATTTACATATATTAAATGATTATTAATATAAATAATTAATATCAAAACATTGTGTTACATACCTTAAACTAATATAATGATACATGTGAATTATATCTCAATAAAACTACAAAAAACACGTTTGAAAGTGTTATGCTATCTTTGCATTGTACGAAAATCTGATAAAAAATATTAATTTAAAGTAAATCCTAAATAAATCACAGATGTATGTTGCACTAGTTGGAATACAAAATAAAACTAAGAGTATTTCAAACAAACAAATAGAGGGAGAAATTGAATAATTAAAAATACTTTACTATGTAGTGTTACTAAAGTAACATTTTTGCATGCACTAATTCTAGGGATAAAGAAAAAATTTCATTTTGACAATTAAAATAGAAAATTTAATACTTCTAAATATTTCAGTATTTAATATTAGAAAAAATACTTTATTAGTTTGTATTAATAGTAATAAAAAGCAACATGTCATGATAAAATGATCAATTAAAAAGGAAGATATAATAACCTAAATTTATATACACCTAATAAAATAGGCTTATCAATTTTAAGATACAAACAGAATTAAATGGAGAAATAAGTAAATTCTCAATTACGCATTTAATAGCTACAGAATGCCTAATATTTTCAAATGACCATAGAAAATCTACCAAAATTGATAATAAAGCAACATTCAATGAATAATAAAGAATTAAAATCATAAAATATTTTTCCCAACCACAGTAGAAATACCTAGTAATACAAGATCTGTCCAGAAGGTGTTCAGCCATGTAATATGAAAATTAAAGACATTTTTAAAAAAATATATTTATTTATTTTAGACAGAGGGGAAGGGAGAGAGAAACAGAAATATCAATGTGTGATTGTCTCTAGCACGCCCCTTGTTGGTGATCTGGCCCACAACCCAGGCACGTGCCTTAACTGGGAATCTAACCTGTGACCCTTTGGTTTGCAGGTCAGCACTCTATCCACTGAGCCACACCAGGCAGGGAAAATAGAGACATTTATTGAAGAAGATACAAGATACAAGAAACATTGTACATAGGACAATGGCGCCTCAGTCCCCTTCAAATTAGGCACCTTGGGACCTCACACAGTTCTCCCAGTCACCATCAGCCGCCCCATTGTACGTTCCTGAATCTGCAAGTCTGACATCTCTTCCCTTTCAAAGATTATTTTAATTTTGGGAAAAGCCAAAGTGTCGCAGGGCACCAAACTTGGTCAGTAGGCGGTTGAGACGTGGGTGATTTGGTGTTTCGCCAAAAAAAAACTCTGCACCAGATGTGATGCATGAGTGGGCACATTGTCGTGATGAAGTTGCCAATCACCAGTTGCCCATAGCTGCAGACTTCTGAATCATCCGAACAGTTTCCGTGGAGGAATGTTCAAGCTTAACCCAAAATTTGATGGAGATTTGTTACTCTACTTATTCAATCATTTTGAATGTGATGGCCATGCAGTACACATGTTCACTCAACGGTGTCTACCACCCCCGCTGACTAGTACAGTGAAGTCATCATTGTTCACACATGCACATTCCAGTCCACTTTCCTTGGCTGCCAGGTCGCATCAATGTCAAGCAAACTGTTCTCGTTGTATTAACAATGACTGGACTTTTTCTGGACAAAGCTCAGATACAAATAACTTATTCCTAAAATAACTAGAAAATAATTTTTAAGGAGGATATTTATTAATAAGTAGATCAGAGCATGTTTCTTCAATAACTTCAAGAGAATGTGCAAAACTTCAGCTCAGTCACCATCTTTTCATTTGAAATTTTTCTTGGTTCATCTGTGTGCTTCGACTAATGCATTCCAAGTGCAATTCTCCCCTCCTCACAAAGGCAGAGCCCTTTCCTGCACTCGGAGAGAAAAAAAGCTCTTCTGACTTTCACTTTGTGTCCCCATTTTAATGAATTTCTACCTAAAGTAAGTTTTTAGTGTACATTTTCACATAAGGGTAAAGAAAAAAGTTCAGCCCAGCATTAGAACCAAATTCAATCAGGCTGTGTTCAATAATTATGATGGACAAGTCGGCCCTTGACCTTCAGGAGAATCAGGCTGACCAAAATGAGAGGGCTGGTGTGACAAAATGTTCTGTGAACAAATAAACTAGTTAATAAAAAAAATTCAAGGTAAATATGACTAGGAAGCCTCTTTCTCTCTTTTTTCCCCTGGCTTGTGCCCTGGCTGACTTAATGAATGGCAATGTACACAATTAGCATGTCGTGCTCTTGAATGAGAAGTCAGTGAGTCAAAAACCAAATGTGATTGGATTGTACTGACTCAACTATTGTGACAGGCAAACCGGTTGGGTGGGTACCCATGACTTCAGTTTTTCCACAGTGCCTTCCACCCTTCCCTTCCTGGCCAGCTCATCTTTGGCAGTAGATGGGTGGTCAGGCTAAAGAAAAATGTACACTCTGACTCTAACCAGATTATTCAACAGGCATCTTAGTAATCAACAGAAGTTAATCCTCCACAAAATTCAGAGAGCCCACTATCCCTTCGTGTGGACTGTGTTCTCGAATTCACGTGACTGCACCCTCTCCTGCTCCAGGGCTCTCTGCCACTTCTTTGGCTGTTTCCTCTGCCTAAGACCCTCCTCCCTCACTTCTCAGACAAACGAGATCAAGCAGTACTTCCTCCCTGCGCCTCATGGCCCTTTGTGACAAAATGAATGGCTACCTCATCTATGCTTTATTAGACATTTTTTTGCATGTCTATTATAGCACTTTTGTCTTGATATCATTATTTATCTATTTAAATGATTGACTTCCCTATATACTATGAGCCCTATAAGATTAGGGTCCATAAATACTGAGCTCTTATTTTGTGTCAGACACGTGGTAGAAGCCTCACAACAAACTTTACTATAGATGTTATATAGTGTCATGCTCATTTTATAGATGAGGAGAAAGTCTTACAGAAGTGAGGTAACTTGCCCCAAATCCATAACAACTTGAGTGACAAAGCAAAGAGTGAATTCTGGCGTGTTTGACTCCAGAGCTTGTTGTTACCCTCATTCTCCATCTTACCACTTTCCCCTCCAAGAAACTCCTTTGGTGCTTAATAAAATTTTGACATTGAAGGTGAGATTTTTCTTTAACTGTGTTGGGGGGGGCAAAAATGGAATTGTCTTCTGGAGGGCAGGCCCCTTTTAGTACAGACTTCCTTTGCTAGGTGAGTGTTCTACAAACCCATCTGTATCAGTATACCAGCTGGCATTGTTATGAGAGGCTGCCTTTGGCTTCAGTGAATTTTTGAACACTCAACATGTCTGCCCATTTCATGATGGGAGATTGCTGAGCACACCTGCCCACACCATGCTGAATGTTCAGCACCTTATGACCAAAAACAGCATGACCCCTGTGCCCCACCCCTCTAGTCATCTGATATTGCCCTGAGTGACTTTTTTTGTTTCTTTGAATGAAAAAAGTCCTCAAAGGAAAACATTTTGCTGATGTAGAAGAGGTGAAACAAAAAATGACAGAAGCTCTAAAAGGCATAAAAATTAACAAGTTCAAAAACTTGTGAGCAGAGGAAAAAATGTCTCGATAGGTGTATTGCATGAAATGGAGAGTACTTTGAAGGTGACTGGAGTTTAAACATGTAAGAATAAATACACTATTTTTTATAAATAAATTCAGGGATTTTGGGGGGAATCTCCCTCATACAAGTACCCAATAGAACATATTTATAATAGTATACAGGTAGAAATGATGAACATAGAAATCATGTGTCTAAGAAAAAATATCTTTATATTTTTAAACCAATAAGTAAACAAGCAAATCCACTGAATTCCAAGGATATATCTTACTAATGAAGACAAAGGAACGAGGTTTCTGAAACCTCGAAGGAGATGTTCAGGAGGGGTGGCCATGCCAGACACACCGGCAGAAGGAAGCACCACGGACCTTCAGTGCTGAGCAGCCGACCCTGAAGGGGAAGTCCAGCTGACCGAAAAGTGCAGTGTTCTCCATGAGATAGCGCTTTGGATAGGGCTCGGCCTTACACCACTACATCCCAAGTGCCATTTCTTCTGACATCTGAAATGGGTCCACGGATTTTTTAGAAATGGAGAGCCAGAGGGAGCCCAGCAGCCCAGAAGCATCAACCCCGCTTTAGTCTGATTACTGTCTAGTTACCGGGAGTTTCATGTTGCCACTGAAGTGAGATGCTGGTGTCCTGAGTCAATTCTGGATTTGGCCAATAATCCCTTCTCATGAGGTGTTATACCCCTTTTGTGTCATTAGTTGTTTTGTGTTGTCATCCTGAAAGACTTGCCAGTGACAGTATTGTAGCTGAGATACAGGTACAGTGCCATTTCTGGCTGTGAAAGGAAGAATCTCAGCAAGTCCCCACAGCTCCTGTCCAGAAAGACATCCAAGTCACTGGCAGGGCCCTCTGACAGGCTACTTAGTCCCGCTGCTGTGGGCCCATCGGGAAGGGTGAGAATGATGAGAACAGCTTTTTGTGATGTTTGGATGACTATGGAGACTCATGTCAAGCCTGCACGCAGAGTACAAGGACTGGGCTGCCATCGCCCACACAAACGTTGCTCTCACGGCCTGAGAAAACACATGCAAAAGAATTTCAAAGACCCTACTGTCCTAGTTTTCCCTCTTTGCTTTGTCATTTTCTTCTTTTTTCAGTCAAAAATTGGTGCACTAGTTTCACTTCCCAGAAAATACACGATCCTTCTTCCTGCAATACCCACCCATTGGCAGGAAGAGACAATTGATGTAGACAGATGAGGCCAAAGGAAAAATGTTTCAACCACACTTAATTCCCATTCCTTTATTTAGGTTAAATGACTGAAGAGTCAGGATATAAGGAGCTTGTTCCCTTCACTTTTTATTTTAATCTCTTTAAAAAATTTTTTATTGTTGTTCAATCACAGTTGTCCCCATTTCCCCCCATTACTCTCCCCTGCCCTACCCACGCCTGTTGTCTTTGTCCATGGGTCCTTTATACATATTCCTTGACTTGACCCCTTTTTCCGTGTATATTTTATCTCTGCACTAATAATTCAAGTCTCAGATACAAGCTCAGATGTACACTCTCCCTGCCCCAATAAAATAACTAGCTCCCTGACCTTAGAGACTGTGTTCTTCATCTGGTCATGGACAACAGCATTCTCTTGCTAATTAATATTCATCGTGTGTGAAATATTATGAAGACCCAGGCCTTTAGTAAAACCTGGGATGGTGATGAAATTCAAAGACACTGTTGGGAGCCTTACCGACAATACCGTGAGGAGGGTTCTGTGGTGGAGTGCTGCTTTAAGGCCAAGGGAGTGGCTGCATTGCAGCCACATGTACATGAGCATGTCAGCTCAAATGTACAGGTCCCCAGCGATGACTACTCCTCAGCCTCCAAGAGACAGGAATTTTAAAAAATTAACTTGAGATATCTTCCTTTCCATTGGTTATGGAGTTACTAGTTTGTTAAGTGCCCAGAATCCATTTGTTGGTCAGTTCTTTGGCTGATGTTGCCTTTACACTCTGATTCATCCTTCTCCCAACTCATCCACTGCCTCACCCCCATCTCACATCACATTTCAAAAGATTAATCCCTGGCTCTCATCACTGGCAAGCCTCATTCCTATTAAGCATGGCTCTCATTTCCCTTATTTTTATAAGCTGGTATCTATCCAATTTCCTCCTAGGACTACAGAGTGCAATGCAAAAACAAGCTGTTTAAAGTCTGCTTCTTTGGGTTATGGACCATTCCTGAACGCTAACTAGGTGGAACCAGGAGTTGGCAACAGGCACCCAACACAATTAGGCAGGCTGGATGGGAGAAACTGAAGGCAAAGATGTCCCTTTTTTTTTGTTTTAAGATTTTATTTGTTTATTCTTAGAGAGAGGGGAAGGGAAGGAGAAAGAAAGGGACGGATTCATCAATGTAAGAGAGACATCAATTGGTTGCCTCCTGCATGCACCCCAACCAGTGACAGAACCTGCAACCCAGGCATGTGCCCTGAATCAAACCAGCAGCCTTTTGCCCTGTGGGACAATGTCCAGCCAACTGAGCCACACTGGTCAGAGTGGCAAAGATGTCTTTATAAAAGATAAGATCCCTCTGATTGGCTGTATCAGTGTCCGGGGGATTCTATACCAAATATGTTTCTTCTACTGACCTCAAACATCATCATGATATAGGAGTCAACAGAGGGAAATAAAGTTTTCGTATGCTGGGGAGTCATAAAAGGTAGGGGAAGACTATGGACTCCGAGGTTTACAGAACTCAGTTTGAAAGTGTGGATAGTTCCATTATTGTTATTGTTCCCTGAGCAAGTTTCTCAACCTCTTTGAGCCTCTGTGTCTATCAATGAAGTGGGAATTATAACAGAATCTGCTTTATAAGGTTGTTATGAAGGTTAAACAAATGCATTGCAAAACATGTAATGTTCTTAGTCTTGGGCAAAGCATGTAATGAGAGCTCAACGAATGTTAAATGTGAAATAAAATTTGGAGTAATGGAGGTTTAGGGGCCTTTAGAAAATGGCTTGGGGGGAGGTAATGGCAGCAGAATATATTCCATACTACTCACCCAACACACATACATCCAAATTCAACATACACCCAAAGACTGACTCTTAAGGGACCTGCCATGGAGACATAAAGGTTGGCTCTATATTTATCAAATTCTCTGCGTTTGACTCCCTGCTGGGGGCCCTGTCCTGGGCGCCAGATGTGGGGGGGGCTCCGCCCGCAGAGCCCCATCCCTCCGTCATGGATGAAAGTAAAAACTACCAAGACATCTTGTGCTTGGGGAGGAAAGGTCGTCAAACTCTCAGAGGAGAATGACCCAGAGCCCCATCCTCACTAGGCTTTTATTGGGCTCCAATACACCAGAATACAAGTTTAACATGTCAAAGAAATCTGAGGGCTTAATCCGAGCCAGTGTTTGTCAGGAAGGGGGGTTGCCAGACTTTGGGAGACATGCTCATTTCCTCCCTGGACACTTGTCACCTCAGGAAGAGCACTCTTAGCAAAGCAGGTTTCACAGGACTTTAGGAATTCTTTCTTATGCCAATCACCCAAGGAGCCGTCCTGGCCAGGACAGGGCTGCACCGCTCACCCCCACAGTTTCAGGCTTTAAGGCAATTAGGAAGCAGGAGACATCTCCCAGATGGAAATGAGGACTCGGGCTATGTTAGAATAGCCGGGGGGCGAGGGTCCATCACATCCTCTTTGCTGCAACCCCCTGAGTCCTTCCATGAGGCCTTCCAAGTGGTCGCGTCTGGCTTAGGTTGCCCCTCCCATGAGGAGTCTTACCCGTCATTGACTGCCAACCAAGCTATGGGGCCAGAGATGGGTAAGGCAGAAGCAGTGCCCCTGCCAGGGAGATAAGCTTTGTCTCCTTAGCAGGTCACATCCTTGTGACAGAACAGACCCAGATGAAGTGGGTCCCTTGGGCTCTTACACAGCCCACCATGGGGTGAGGGTTACAACTCCTGAAACCAGGCTGAACGGTCTGCAACAACTCCCAACTTCATTTCCTCCTAGACCCTTATTGCAACTTAGTAAACCTCTCCAGGCCTCATTATTTTTTTCTGTGTAAAATATTAATTCTAATAGTTTGTACATTGGAAAGTAATTTAAATGACATGATGCATGTAACATGCTTAACATGCAGGGTACAGTCTGTAGTGATTATTAGCTATTGATTTTATTGGTTTTAATTTTTTTAAGTTACCATAAACCCAATATGAAGCCCCAAAGCAAAGATTGACAAAACAATCTTGTTCAGGGGGTTGTTTCAAAATATCTCTCAATGTTAGCAACAGTGAAAATCCAAATATTCAAAGAGACTGAAAGAAAAGAACCCAAAATATCCAGTGACTTTCTCTTAGTAATGAACTTTTGGAAAATTGTTGGGTTTCTTTTTATACTTTTCAAACATTGCAAATTTTCTGCAATGAGCACATATTACTTTTATAGTCAGGAAAAATCATTACCTTTCATTAGCTTCTCTTGTTAATGTTCTCATTTTTTAATGTTTTATTTATTTATTTATATTTTTAATTATATTTTATTGATTATGCTATTACATTTGTCCTATTTTTTTCTCCCCTTTATCTCCTTTCACCCAGAACCCCTTACTCCATCAGGCAATACCTACATCATTGCTCATGTCTGTGGGTCATGCATATAAGTTCTTTGGCTACTCCATTTCCTATACTGTACTTTATATCCCCATGGCTATACTGTAATTTCCTATTTGTACTTAATCCCCTCACCTCTTCACCAATTCTCCTCCTCTCCCCTCCCATCTGGCAACAATCTGGTAACAAACTTCTTTTCTCTTGCTGCTTTTAAGAGTCTCTCTTTATCTTTAACCGTTGGCATTTTAATTATGATGTGCCTTGAAGTGGGCCTCTTTGCATCCATCTTGTTTGGGACTCTCTGTGCTTCCTGGACTTGCATGTCTATTTCCTTCACCAAATTAGGGAAGTTTTCTTCAACTATTATTTCGGATAGATCTCTAATTACTTACTTTTTCTCCTCCTTCTGGCACCCCTATAATGCAAATGTTGGACCTCTTGAAGTTGTTCCAGAGGCCGTTTATATTATCTTCATTTGTTTGAATTCTTTTTTCTTCTTGTTGTTCTGATTGGTTGTTTTTTTGCTTTCTTATGTTCCAAATCATTAATTGATTCTCAGCTTCATCCATTCTACTATTGTTTCTCTATAAATTGTTCTTTATTTCAATTAGTGTATCTTTAATTTCTGAGTGGGTCTTTTTATGCTGCTGAGGTCCTCACTAAGTTCCTTAAGCATCCTTATAACCAGTGTTTTGAACTCTGATAGATTGCTTATGTCCATTTCATTTAGCTCTTTTCTTGGAGTTTTGATTGGTTCTTTCATTTGAGCCATGTTTCTTTGTCTCCTCATTTTGGCAGCCTCCCTGTGTTTGTTTCTATATATTAGGTAAAGCTGCTTTGACTTAGTGTCTTGGTAGTGTGGCCTAATGTAGTAGGTGTCCTATAGGGTCCAGTGGCACAGCCTCCCATATCACTCAAACTGGGTACTTGAGGTGCACCCTTTGTGTGGGGTGAGTACACCTTCCTGTTGTAGTTGAGCCTTGGTTGCTATTGGCAGATCAATGGAAGGGGTTTACTCAGGTCAGTCAGTTCCAGGACTGGCTGAGACCACTGACCACCAACCTCCTCTCTCTCTGGAGGATCAGCTGTGCAAGGGCAGGGCGGTGGTGCTCCAATGTGGTCTGTAGCTGTCCACTGGGTATGCTGGCCCTGGGGTTTCTTGGATGGTACAGGCCAAGGTCAGCCCCCACCTGTGTTTTGCCCAAGGCACCCTGCTGAGCTATAAAGCAATCTGAGATGGCTGCTACTTGTGCTGGGCTTGGCGATTCCCAGATGAAGCCAAGCTGTGACTCTAATCTGGCAGCCACTAGGGCTCACTGAAGCTAAGTACAGCTTGTTTGATAGGATTTAGGAGCCAAGACCAGCCATTCTTCTGGAAAAGCAGCTAGGGGGAGCCTGTAAATTGGGTGGGGCAGAGCCTCTGAGGATCTCCAAGGCAATTTAAACAGTGTTAGTCAGGTTGATGGAGTCTCAGATTTGTCACCAGCTTACCAGCTCTGTGGAGAGAGGATTTAGCAAAGGGTCCATGGCCTCTGCTCACTTCGATGCCAGGCAATTCAGTTTCTCCGTGTCCCACTGCTGCCTTTCAAGCTGCTCTGGTGCTGGAGCTCAGAGGGAGTGAGTCGGAATAGATGAGTTCGTATGTGGGTTCTTCAAGAGGAACTGTTTGGGGCTCCAGAAGTTTCTTCCACTGACTCAATCCCCTCTGATTTTTATAGCCAGAAGTTATAGGAACTTATCTCCCTGGCACTGGAATTCTGGACTGGGGTCCTGGTTTGGGTCTTGGACTCCCTGCTTCTGAGATATCCTTCCCGAATTTGTATCCACCACACATGGGTGTTGGTTGAGACTTTCTGGATCTGCACCCCTCCTACCAGTCTGGATGGATGTCGTTTCTCTAATTCTGTAGTGGTTAGACTTCCATTCATTCTGATTCCACTCGATTTCTGATGTTCCAGAGTGATGGTTGTTCTATACATTAGTTGTAATTTTGATGTGGTTGTGTGAAGAGGCAAGCCATGCCTGCCTACGCTGCCATCTTGACCAGAAGCTCCCTCATATTTACCTGGGTTTCCCACAGGTGGTCTTTGCTGGATTCTCAGGTTAAATGTGCTGCCTAATGACTGGAAGGCTGGTAAAAGCGTGACTGTATGTGTATACATATGCATGAGTGTATGTCTACATGTGTACAGTTATTGGTCTTATTTCAAATTTTTGCTCTATTTGTTTTTGAAATGTTAATTAAAATATCAAAATGTAAAGATAACCCATTCTCAAAAATGACCAAATATTACTAGTTAGTTCTTTTTGCTTCAGATATTTTGTTTATAGAAATAAAATAGGATATTACAAATAAAATTAAAATTCCCCTTTTCTCTTTCTCCAAGTTTTATCCTCTTATCTCCTCTCAAAGGGTGGTCATTATTATGAATTTTGAGGATTCCACTTCAGTCCATATTTTTGTATTTTAGTGTTGCTTTGTATGCTTTGTAGTGTTTATGGGTTCTTTCATGCTATACCTATCACTTTGTAGCTTGCTTATTTTAACTCAAATTATATTTTCTAGATCACTTCTGTCCAATAAAAATAAAATATAAAACATATATGTAATTAAAACTTTTCTAATAGCCAAAAAAGCAAAAAGAAATAGGTAACATTAAATTTAGTATGTATTTTATTTAACTCAATACATCCAAAATATTATTCTATCATCTATCTTCAGCCATATTTTAAGTGGTCAATAGTGTTATGTGGCTAGTAGCTACTATATTGGAAAACACAGTTCTAGATTTATTTATATAGATACACCTTCACTTAATTATTGTAGAGTCCCTCTCTCCCTCACCTACCTGCCCCCTCTCTCTCAATAGTTTTTTCCCAATTGCAAATAATTTTTCACTGAACATTTCTGCCTATGTCTCTGGCTACCCATGGACAAGAGTTTCCCTTAGTGAATAGCATGAGTGGAATTTCCAGTTCATAAGAGTGAGCACTAGCTGAAGAACTGTTGCCAAACTGCTCTGCATAGTAGTTGTATCAGTTTACCTTCTTAACAACAGGGACTGAAAATGCTCGATTCCCACATCTTCATCACAGACTATCAGGGTGGAATCCCATGTCTACTTGTTATCTGGAAGACTTTGCCAAAGTATTTAACTCTATTTCCTTCTCCATGAAATGTGGCTAATAACTAAAAATAGTACCTGCCTTACTGTGGTTAATACTAGATGAGTTAATACATGGAAAGAAAGCACTTAGAATCCTGCCTGGAAATGGTGATTCTTCAATAAATGTCACCTATTGGGATTGTCATCATTTTCTCATTTGTTCTTCTTTTTTTTTTTTAAAAATTACATTATTGTATTTTTTCCAATATCCTTTAGTTTCCTTTTACCCCCTGCAATCACCACACTGTTGTCTATGTCCATGAGTCCTTTTGCCTTTTTGCTCAATCCCTCCACCCCCTAATGCACCCCCCACCTTTGCTGTCATTCTGAGTGCTCTGTGGAGTAAGCAGGATAGGCATTATTATTATCAAGAAGAGATTGAATAAAACCAATCCAGGTCTGGAATTCATTGAATATTAAATGTCATAGCTACAAAGAGATCATTTCATCCAATCTCCATTTTGATTTAGAGAAGAAAAAAGCTTTGGTTTTTCTGCAATTTGAATATTAGCATCTGGAACAAGTCTTCTAACTCTTAGACATTACTATTGTATAAATCCTTTTCTTTCTTAAGAAACATTGGAGAAAACATAATTTTGGCCATGATGAAATGCCAAAGTTCATGGGAAATACCATAGATGTATAATCTCATTTAATTCGAGCAAAGATTTAGAATACTTTCCTTTTATATCCTAATATTCAGTTAGCATTTCATTTCTGTCTGCCACCATTACTACCAACATCACTCACACCATGACACTACCAACACCATTACCTACTTTCCCACTGAGATCCTACCTACTGCAATTGGAATAGGTGATTTTAATTAGTGTTGACTGTGCCTCCATAATGCCTAGGGAGAGGAAATATGAGCCCAGAGCTTAGAAGAGATGTCCAAACCCAGGCAGGTAGGACAGACACTAGGACAAGGAAAGCTTTTCTTTTGTTTGCTTGTTTGTTTACCTTATACTCTGCTAAAATTTCCCCTTCTTTTTATTTATTGTGTGTATATTTTTCCTAAGTTTTTGGACATATCTGCTATGGTATGAAATTTCTATCACCTGGATCCCTTCAAGGTCAGTTTCTAGTGATTTTTTTTTGCCCTTGAGTATTTGTTTTCTTTGTGCATCTAGTAATTTTGATTGGCAACTGGACATTGTGAATTTACAATGTAACATCTCTAGATTCTCTTATGTTCTTCTGAAGAGTAATTCTTTTAGAAGATAGTTTGGCTGGATTCAAACTCCCAACTCTGTCTTCCTTTTGGTGAACTCGCCATATTACTCAAAGCCTTCTCTAGATTCAATGTATTTCCTCAAAATTCCAATGATATTTTTCTTTTTTTCAGTTTTTGTATTGTTGTTCAATACAGTTGTCTCCATTTCCCCCCATCACTTTCCCCTGCCCCACCCACCTCCACCTCCCACCCTCAATCCTTCCCACCTTTGGCTTTGTCCATGGGTCCTTTATACATGTTCCTTGATGACCCTTTCCCTATTTCCCCATTATCCCTCTTCCCTCTTCCTGTCTGGTTACTGTCAGTTTGTTCTTTATTTCAATGTCTCTGGTTCTGTTTTGCTTGCTTGTTTGTTTCATTGATCAGCTTCCACTTATAGGTGAGATCATATGGTATTTGTCTTTCACTGCCTTGGTTACTTCATTTAGCATAAGGCTCTCCAGTTCCATCCATGCTGTTGTGAAGGGTAGGAGTTCCTTCTTTTTTTCTTCTGCGCAGTATTCCGTGGTGTAAATGTGCCACCATTTTTTGATCCACTCATTTACTGATGGGCACTTAGGTTTCTTCCAGCACTTGGCTATTGTAAATTGTGCTGCTCTGAACATTGAAGTGCATAGGTTCTTTTGAATTGGTGTATCAGGATTCTTAGGGTATAATCTCAGCAGTGGAATTGCTGGGTCAAAAGGCAGTTCCATTTTTAGGTTTTTTTTTTTTTTTTGAAATTCCCTACTATTTTTCACAGTGGCTGCACCAGTCTGCATTCCCTCTAACAGCATACTAGGGTTCCCTTTTCTCCACAACCTCACCAGCACTTGTTGTTTGTTGATTTGGTTATGATGTCCATTCTGACCGGTGTGAAGTGGTATCTCATTGTGGTTTTAATTTGCATCTCTCTGCTGTCTAGTGATGCTGAGAATCCTTTCATATGTCTTAATAAACACTTTAAAATCAAAAGATTACTTCATGAATAGTGCTGTGTGTATATTATTACTTGACAGAAAGAGCGTAATGTTTTACTGGAGATCAATGAGTCACATTCTTGTGCCTGCAACACTCTATAAGACTCTATTCTCAGCACTTTTCACAATGTCTGACACATAAAGATGATCAAGACATACATGTATGATAAATGAAGGAGTAAACAAAAGAAGGAAGAATCTTACCCAAGATTACGTGGAAGAGCAAAATTTGGAAAACAGCTTCTTCAATTCTAGATATTTAAGGCTACTACTGATTCTTGACTATGTTTATTATATTATACCAGGAAACCAGGAAAAATAAAACTAATTATGTACCCTTGAGTGGACCTCAGTGGCAGGAATATTTACACTCCTTTTGCAACACATTGTCCAAATATTCTACTTTTAACACCATTTTTTTCTTGACCCTAACAAAAAGAATAGAAATTTTGCCTCTACCATGTAGAAGACATAATGTTAACCATCTTCCTTTGTGCCAAATATATTAAATGTATAAAGTAGAGTTGTTTTTCTTAAGAGCTCTTGTAAAGGAGAGGGAAAAAAGAAGCCAATGCTCCTCCTGAAAGATTAAGAGTGGAAATTAACTTTGCTCTTAGTAAATGTCACATGAAGAAGAGCAATGCATTCATGTTACCTCTGTCTGACGTGATAATCAATAAAGTCTGGGATATTTCTATAAATGAGTTGTTGAATTTTATCACAAAGGACAAACATCTAACTTGACCATCTCACAAAAATGCTCAAAAACAGAACAAGCATCTTAAAGCAAGCTTCAGTGCATGCAGGGCAGGCAAAATAATAGAAACCACATAAAAATTATTTTTAAATGTTATACTTTGAAGCTGATAGTTGGAGATCAAAGAAAGTGGTGAACTGCTTATCTAAAATATCTTCTCAGAAATTTGGATGGCAAAAATAAACAACTTCTCCAGGCTTTAATAATTTTCCCTAGAACCAAAACAGGATAGTACTTGTTGTTCATAGACCAAATCCAATGTAGTAAGCAAGTGGCGCACAAGAGAACTTGCAACAGTGATCCGCGTGATGCAATAGAGCTGATTTTCTGTAAATAAATCTCTGTTTAAAACCCTGAGGCCTTCCTCCCCTGTAGTGACTTGGAACCTGGAGAAAGGAAAACCTCTGTGATTAGCCTGGGATCTTCAAGTTGTTATAACTCAAGGATTAGGAAGGCTAAGTGATTGGAGACCAGTGAGAAGAAGACGTAAAGTGGCGAGAGATGGTTAGCTGTTTCTTTAAAAAGTGAAATTTGCAATGGGTAAATCACCAGGAATTGCATAGGAGGAAATTAGGCAAGTGAGAGGAGGTATGAGAGAGAGAGGGCAACAGCCTGATGAAGGCAGAGGGTTCCGGGGCAGTCAAGGGTGAAAATGTTAATTTTGCCTAATGATACTGTTGTTTCTTATTTTGGTTAAACACAAAAAATCCCTGAGCTTCACCTCAGACTTACTAAATCAGAAGGTATGGTAGTGGGGCCTGGCAACTTCTTTCTTTTTTATTCTTTTAAGACCCATTAGTATTCACATACCCATCCACATCTGGCTGGCTGGCTCGATTTGAATTCCAGGTCTCCAGTCACTAAGAAATTAATGTTGGCAAGTGCCACTGCCAGTATTGATATGGGCAATACAAACTTCTATTTGTCCAACTGAGCACACTGCTCTTTGAGCATACTGCTTTTATTCCTTTAAGATATTTTTCTGAGATTTGACTTCATGATGTTATACTCCTATCTCCCATATGGGGTGGCAAGAAGAAAGTCTGGAGACAGACTGAAGATATGACACAAGTGTTTCAAAGGCATGATAAAGAGGAATAGAGATGACTGCCAAGCCAAAGAAAATGAAGCTGACCCAGATTTTTAACAGTTACATTAAGATGTAATGGAAGTACAAATGGGTAATGACAATAACCCCATTCATGAGAGCTCCACGCTATGAATGTTGGAGAGTTACAAATATTCAGTTCACAGCATACATATAGGCCTCCATGTTGCTACCTCTCTCAAAGTGCTTTTTCATACGTTCTGGGAGATATTCAAAATCTTCCCACCCGTTCAGATTCTAGATCAAGTCCCTTTTCCTCTTTTAAGCCTTCCCTACCCTTTCTAAGTCTTTTGTAATCCTATTTTGTTAATATCACTCATTTGTCACTTAATAATTTGTTTGCCATAGAGATATCTTAGCCCTGAACTGGATCACACTTTCTTTGATGACAGGAATTGTATCTTGTGATGTTTTAAAAATACTATCATGGACCTATAAGACTATAAAGGTTTACTGGATGGAAGGATGGATGGATGGATAGATAGATGGGTGGATGGACAATCAGGCTGTCTCCTTTGACAGACTACTGACTATACAATATTGGATTGGAAAAGAAGTGGATAAGCTTAATACTCTGTAAAATCATGATTCCTGGGTGTGTAAACTGAGCGATTCCCTGGAATACAAGAATAAAAGAGAGAGAGAGGGAGTCAGAGACCGGGGCGGGGGGGGGGGAGGAATAGAGAGAGAGGGGGGAGGGGGGGAGAGGGAGAGGGGGAGAGAGAGAGGAGAGGAAGGAAGGAAGGTAAGCAAGCTACTCTTAATACATATGGAGTCACTGAATCTCCTTCTGGACTAACATTATGAATGCTACTCCAGCCTCTCCTGTCAAGAATGTCTACTGTGTTGGAAAACGTCCTTCCCCTGCCTAGGCTCTCCCCTGTGTGGAAAGGGGACTAAACAGAAACATAGTGAGAGACTCTGCCTCTCTCTGCATTAGGGAGGGGTGCCAAGAGGCTTCCCTGCCACTTAGTCTCCCTCCCTGCCGCATGACTGTTGTGGTCCAGGGCACTTTGCACAGTCTCACAGGAGCCAGAGAGTAGGCGTCCAACTTTCCTTTTAATAATTATTACGTGGAGTGGAGTACCAGTCCTCAGAGAAACTGGCCCTCCTGCCCTCCACTGGCTTCCCTTCAGGACAGAGAGAACATTTTGCTGTGTCTCCCAAGCTTCCCTGCCAATCTGGTGTTGTTGAAACCTCCTTTTGCCCCATCTGTATTTGATCTACAATATATTTTGTTGCTCATTTCTGGTAAAATATTTTAAAGCTTAGATATTTGTTTTTTAGTGACTCTTCTGAAAGTCCATTAATTCTTCCTCTAAAGGTACCATCTTTTCTATCACTTTAACTCATGCAGAATTTGTTGCTAGATTGTGCTATCACCACTAAAAGTTCTGACAATTTTTTTTTCAATTTAAGCTGCTCAGTGGATTTAATATTCCTATGACTACCAATAAGACCATCCAACTCAACCCCATTCCACAAAATGAGGATTCTCCAGAGCCCTGGCCAGACTGATGAGTTGGCACCATCTCAGACTGCTTTTTTTTTTCCTGTTTCCCCAGAATTTAAAAGGGACATCATCAGTTTAGTTTAACCCCACATCTGAGAAATCTAGCTATAAGAAATCTGATAAAGATTAAAAAAATTTCAAGGTTTAAAATGTTCTACATGTCTAATAAATGTCTCTTAATTCCCAAGTTGAGACATATGATTATTTGACAGTTAAGAATCAGTCGATATAATTAAAAAAAAATAAAAATGGAGGTGGGTAGCAGATGAATTGTGCTGAAGATGCATAAAACAACATAATTAGTAGAAAACTGAAGAGAGTAAAATATAACTTTGCCTGTGAAGCTATTGATCCTTACCTACCCTTTCGGATTCTGGGAAGAAAATCCATGGTGGTCCATGTTGCCCTGGGTATCTCCTCCAGGCATTCTTTTCTTAAAGATAATCTTGGTGTTTAAACCCATGTGCACATATGACTTTATGAATTGCATACCACTTAGTAACTGCCCTCTAATTCCTCTCCATTTTATTGCCCTGTTTGAATCCTCCCCTTTGCACCTGTCTCACTAACCCTTTAGTCTCCCACTGAAGAATTTCTCACAGTGGTGTGTCACTATTTCCAGCTGGAAGGAAATTTTTTTTTCAAACTGCGTCAACTATAGAAGGATTTTCTATAAAGCAAATAAAGCTCCATATCAAGATTCCTCAATTGCATGAGCTTTGTCCAAGGCTCTATATTTAATTTTGTATTCATATTATTTTTCTTAAAAGTGCTCCTCTAAGTCATACAAGATTCAGGTCCTATTAAACCCCTACATATGCCCCTGGTTTCTACTCACCCCTGTGCCCTCTGTTACCCATTAATCTACTTAAAATCAAAACCAATGAAAGAAGCACCAAAATTACTTTTTCTTTGAGTTTCTCCATCAAACAGACAATTTGTCAAAACTTCTTTTAAAGTCATCTTATCTTTCTTCCTGGGTTCTTCTATGCTTCATGTGCCATCACACTTTCCTATCAATTGAAAAATTCTAGCCCTAGATTAAAAACTTTTAGCTTCTCCCTATTACTTCCCCATGGTCTTCAAAGTGAAGGTTGAATTCAAGCTGGGGGACAGCTCTTAGCCTTCCACCTGTCTCAGGAGACCTCCAGTCTCCAATGAAAGAATTCAGGGAGGTGTCATTTAAGATGCGTGCCATTGTAGTCCCTAAAAGGCTGAACATTTTCTGCAATGTATCATTTCCTTTTTTCTTTCTTTTGGACTGTGGTTTCAAAGTCTTTGGGAATAAAAATGAGGTCATAATCTATAGCCAGTCTTTCTGTCCAGTAGAGAAAGCCCTGCATGCACAGTTTTGGGATGACTTTTGCCAGTTTGCTCATAAGGTGAGTCTTCAGAAACCTGAATGATACCTAGGCAGAAAACTAGGATAATTGGGCAGGGAGTCTGAATGTCCTACTTCCCCCACTACTAACTACCTATTCTTTGGTAATAAGAGGATCTGAGCCCAGGGCGGAGCCTGTAGCTTCCTCAGTAAGATACACTAGGGAAGGGGTAGGGAGGCAAATAAGAGGAGAAAGTCCTCAGAGCTGTGTTTTGTCCCCTTTGTCCAAGCTGTTTGAGTTCTCTGTTTAGCAAGAAAAACTGATGAAATCCGATTCCCATCTAATCCTCCCCATCTTGGAGCTTTTATCTGGTTTTCTGCTTTTCACTCCCACTTTTGTTTTAGGAATTTTGGATACAATGACATAAAAGTCAGGATTAGGAGCACAGGTGCTGGACTGTATACCATACCTGGCTTTTGTCATTTGTTCTGGCCTTGGGTTGACTTTATCAAGCTTCAGCTTCCTTATTAGAATGGGGCTAGAATTATGCTCTGTTATTAGAAACCAAATGAGATGCCTATAAAGTCTCTAGCATTCAATCCATATTAGCTATTATTGACATGATTTTCTAGGCGTCTCCTAAACAAAGTGAATCATCGTATTTGATAGGGAAGAGTGAAATGATACAACATCAAAGAGCATGGTCAGACATGGCTATCACCCACTCACCCTGTGTTGGGAACCGCCCTGCCTGGTTTCAGGAGCTGTAACCCCCCATGGCTAAGGCTGACTGAGCGACCTTGGGACCATAAGCCACTAAGGAGACAAAGCTTATCTCCCTGGCAAGAGCACCGCTTCTGCTCCTTTTACTTTATCCATAACTGGGCCTCAATGCTTGATAGGTTAGCCAATGGCAGGTAAGATTCCCCAAAGGGGGAATGACCTAAGCCAGGCATGATCACATGGAGGCCCCAAGGAAGGACTTGGGGGGCTACAGCAAAAGCGGGTGATGGACCCTCAGCTTTGACATAGCCTGAGTCCTCATTCTGTCTGCAAGAAGCTTCGTAATCTCTTGGCTGCCTTACCTCCCCTGCCTGACTTAAGCCTGAGACAATGCTGGTGGTGGGTGTAGCCCTGTGCTGGAAAGGGTGGGTTCCCTAGGGCCATCAGGCCTAAGAAAGAATATGTAAAAATCCTGTGAAACCTGCTTTGTTTAGAATGCTCTCAATTAAATGATAAGGGTCCAAGCAAGAAGTGAGTTTGTTTCTTAAAGTTTTATGGCTCTTTAGCTATCTGACCCTGACTCAAAATAGGCCCTCAGAGTTCTTTGTATGTTATCTACTGTTTGATCCTTACTGCCTGACAATGATTAATGAGCTTGTATTCCTGTGCAAAATGAACCCAATAAAAGCCTATTGAGGAAAAACGCTCTTGGTCATTCTCCTTTGAGAGATCGGCCACCTCTCCTCCCCAGGCAGATCGTGTCTTGGTAGACTTATTCTCATCCATGGCTGATGGGTGGGGCCCTGTGGGCAGAGCTGCCCCACAACCCTGTCCTTTCCCTAGACCACTAGGAGCACTGACATGGAGGCAGGGGATAAGGGTCAGAAACAAAGAGAAAAAAAAACAGTGATTTCAGTTCTGGGAATATATCTGAAGAAACCTGAAACACTAATTTGAAAGAATATACACATTCCTATGCTCATTGCAGAGTTATTTACAATAGCCAAGATCTAGAGACAGCCCAAATGCCCATCAGTTAATGAGTGGATAAAAAAGCTTTTGTACATTTACACAATGGAATACTACACAGACATAAAAAAGAAGGAAATCTTACCTTTGCAACAGCATGGATAGGCCTGGAAAATACTATACTAAATGAAAAGTGAAATAAGCCAGTCAGAGAAAGACAAATACCATATGATCTCACTTATATGTGGAATATAATGAACAAAATAATTTAACAGACAAAATAGAAAGAGAAGCATAGATATATAGAACAGACTGACAGCTATCACAGAAGAAGGGGGTTGGGAGGCTGGGTGAAAAAAAGTAAAAGGATGAGGTTACATATATGTGTAGTAAAGGTAATTTACTATATAATACATTTTAAAGGTAATAAATAATAAAATTATTATTATTTTATTTTATTATGTTAATAAATATAATAAATAATAAAGGTAATTTACCAGCATAATAAATTTTAATAGTAAAATTTATATTTATGTGATATAAAGGTAAAGGGGCGAAGATATATATCACATAGACAGAAACAATGGACTGGTGATGGCCAGAGGGCGAGGAGGGAGGAGGGAGTGGAAGAGGGCAAAGGGGGATAAGTGGGAGTGGAAGGGCACTTTACCTTGGGCAACGGATGCACGATGCAATGTACAGATGGTACTTTGTTAAGTTATACACTTGAAACCTGTATAGTTTTGTTAACCAGTATCACCCCAATAAACTCAATTTAAAAAAAAAAAGAAAGATAAAAAAACACATAGATTAGTGTGTTGAAAGAATATGAATCCTTAAGGTCCAGAATAGTCTAGAGATAGAACGTGAATTGCTGATGACCATCAGAGGAGGACTGTTAACGTACACTGAGCACCTTCCTCCAACTCCGGGAGAGTTTCTTTCCGCGTATAAGCTTGATGTATCTCAAAGTCTGGGGAGGGCAGCAGAGAAACTGGACTCTAAAGAATAAGCTCTTCTTCCCACTGTCAGAAGAGTCCTGGTTAACTGGTGAAGTCAGATAAAATACGTCCATCCACTTGTTCACACTGGTAGGTCAATGACACTTTTAGTCTCTTCCATAAGAGCAAATTGTGACACTGCTTATTAAATGTAATGTAAGTTCCACAAACTCTTACAGCTAGAAGACAGTTCAAACACAATTCAGTTCAATTTGTTTGTTTGTCCAATGATGGAACTCAGATTGGGAATGGCCACATGACTTGCTTGTGCTCACAGTGCAAGTTTGACCAGATAGCCTGAGCAGAATCATCTGGATAGACAAACAATGGGCTTTGCTTTACACTTTCTACTAACTCAAACCTGGTTAGTCAAACTGGTTTAGAAATGTAGGTACAGATTAAGAAATGCCAGTAAGTAAGTAGAAGGAAAATAAAAGGATTTGGTTCATATTTATACTGTTTTTTTTTCTTTTCTATAGTGTTATGTTTATAAAGACTGATTGATTCACAAACTCTAAACTTCACAAGAAGTTTTTTTTTTCTCATTTTTTTCTTCAAACATGGGAAAATAACATGATTGTTAATGTCCTGCTATTCTCAGACTTCTCCTCATCTGTCCATCTAAGAGTAGCCCACCCTCCCCCACCTCACCACCAATCAATTCCTAAAGAGGAAGGACTCTTGGAGAGCATATCAATCTAACAAGGAAAAATATGGGGCTAGGAAAAGTAGGAAGAAGAAGGGGGAGAAAAACTTTTAGTAGGTTGGCATAGAGCACAAATTTTATCAGGGAGTTTAAGAAATTTTTAAAAAATTATTATCTATTGAGGGAGGGAGGGAGGCACGGAGCGGGGAAGAGAGAGAGAGAGAAAGAGAGAGAGAAACATCAATTTGTTGTTCCATTTATTTAGGCATTCATTGGTTTATTCTTGTATGTGCCCTGATCAGGGATCAAATCCACAAGCTTGGTGTGTTGGGATGACCCTCCAACCAACCGAGCTACATGGTCAGAGAAGAGAAATATGTTTTAAACTATATATGTTTCAGTCTCCTTCAATATCCTCCAACAGAATTCCTAATTGCTTTTTTCTCTTAAACATGCTTCTTCCAAAGGGCACTGCTATAAAAACCTCCCCTAGAAACCCTTCTCCTAGGCCTCCAAGTTTATAAGGGTTACAAGCAGTGGTTTATTGGAGCCAACTTGTACTCATCCGTGAGAACAAATTCTGTGCAGCTCTTCCCAATTCCATTCAATGGCCTCATACTGATAACTTGGAATTGCCCATGGTGGGAATATTTACATCATAGAAATGGGTAAACACTACAAATCACGGCTTGCTTTCCTCCGCTCCAGAGAGCTAGTCTACCAGCATGCCACCAGATAAAAACACAATGATAAAATAATCCTCCCAACTCCCATGTTCAGATTTTGTTTTTTAACCCTGATAGCTGTGTTTTCATTTGGACTCTCTCCATTGAAAATAAATGCTTCTTAAAATGTAGCATTGGAAATGGGAAGAAAAGCAATGGAAAGCTAGCTTCTCAGCTCTTTCCATTAATAACTCCAGTGTCATTTGTTTGAGTTAACTCAATGCGTTAGAATGTGTCACTTATGTAACCAAGAAGTCACTCTATCACTCCTGACAGTCCAGTCTTCTTCATTCAAAGAGAAAACCTAGCTTTGTTCCATGATCACCACGCCCCCCCCCACACACACACACATACACACACTAGAACACTAGCAGCTGTCTATGGACGCAAGTACGAGTGATGTGTGCTGTAGCAATCGATGAATACCCTCACTGTAGCATATGAAAGATAGCACATTTTATTCTCTAAATGTTTCAATGTATTATTAACATTCTAGCACTCTCCTAAAAGATTTGATACCCATAAAGTATTTTTAAAGAGATCTATCCCCTTTTTGTCATAAATACCTTTGAAAATAATAAAGTTTCAGACCCTCTATCTAGGAAAATATATGCTAGAAAGTCTGCACCCAACTTTAGTTAACTCCAGGTTAAGAACCCTGTTGTAGATAAGGTCCCCATTCTCAAATGATCGGCAGTCTCCTTGGGGAACTTCTTTGAGAACTTATGTTCTATAAAATTCCCTTAAGAATCAATAGCACTTTTTGTGCATCATGTAAGTAGTGGCATCTTTGCCTCCTTGGGACAGATTTAACTTAAAAGAAAAAATAGGCAAAGGTCATTTGGCATAAAAGCTGATAAAGTGGACAATGAACCTGGAATTTACCTTTTTCGGTAAATAGAAGAGAGTAGAATAATAGGGTCCTTTTTCTTTCTGACTCATAAACTGGCTCTGTAGGCAGCTCCCAAAGAAGATTTCTGAGAAAGATCTGGGCAATGTAATAGCATCACCAGAATAACTGGGTATTTTCCATTCATTTCTATAACAAATATTTATGAAGCAGTTGATAAGGGAAATTGCTCATTTGGATGCATAAATTCTTAATTTCACCATCTTTGTTGAAAAAAATCAGTCTATTATCAGATACTCTATTTCAAATAGTATGTATCAAATGTTTATCACGTAGCAGGAACTGTTAAATGCTTTCCATGCTTTTGTCTAAGAATATATATTGTCTTAAGAATTAATATTGTCTTTAATTTACAAGTTAGAAGATTGAGCCTTAGAGTGGCTAGGTAGCAGCCTGGAATTTGAGATACAAGTCTTCCTGACTCTCGATCCTGTGCTCTTCACTACTATTAAGGGTGGTTCCTCCTGTCCACACGTGAAAATCTTATCCCTCCTTCTGTCAATAAAGAAAAGCCGCTAGAAGGAAGCAGGTGAGAATTGAAATGGGAGTTTAGAAGAAGCAGCGACCTGTACAGGCCGTGATGCAAGAGAACTGTGTGGAGAGGCAAGACTTCGGCTCAGCAGGGTTGCGATGAAGGAAAGGAGTGGCTGCAGGCAGCAGCAATGGCAAGGGCAAGGGCTCGAAGGTAAGAACAGCAAGGGTGCCTTTGCTAAGGGACAGGCAGAATGACAGCAAGGTAGACAGGTAAATGATTGCAGTGGTGGTGGTGGCCAAGAGAGACAAGGCAGCTATTACAAAACAAACATGAGCCATGTTGCTAACTAAACCTAGAGGAGGGAACCAAGAACGGCAGCTAGGGCACGGTATCTTCCTCCAGAGTTCCCAGGGAACATTGAAAAAGAATCCCAGGCCCAGGCTCAGACTATTCCCCAGATCAAGGAATCTAGATTTCTGGGGATGGACAGTCCCGGCCTCAGTTTGTTTTGTTCATTTTGTTTTAAGTTCCCCAAGGGTGAGAACCACTCACTGGTCTAACTTTCATCTATTTTGGTTAAAGTGGATGAAGCAGATAGAAATGGAGTTTAAGTGTGTGCGATTAAAGTTGACAATCCGAGAATCAGGCCAACAAGAAGGACAGAGGCAGAAAGGTAATGAGGACACAGACATGGGCCAGTACCAGTGCAATAGAAAGCCATGACAGAAGTGTACCTGGTGCGTAAGCGAAAGCATAACTATGTTCACACCAAACTGATGCAGAACCACATCCACGTGCAGAGTGTAGTAACATGATGAAAAGTGTGGATCTACCATGTATGAGCTAGGCAAGTTACTTGACCTCTGTGAGCCTCAGTGTCCTCATCTGTAAAATGGGAATGTTAATCTCATCTGTCTTTCAGGAGGGTGCAAATACGAGGCATAAGAGAAAGATTATGAACTGATGGTCCTTGATGAGATGCCAATTCTAAAACAGGTTGAAACTGAAGCAAAAAGTGTACAATCCTGAGAACAGGGAGATGGGGACAGAACAGTAGATTGGTGCCAGGTGGTAGAAGAGCTCACTCATTTTCCTGTAGTAATGATGGGGAAAGAGAAGCATGACATTTTTGGAAAGCAATGTGGAAAAATATATCACAAGCCAGAAAGATGTTTATACCATTTTATCCAGTAATCCCGCTCTTGGAATTTATCCTAGAGAAATAAATCAACTGAAGAAAAAGAAGCTGTAGTGTGTAAAGATCTATAATATAAAAGAATGGAAACAACTTAAACTGCTAAATACAGGTCAATGGCTAAATAAATGGTTATACAACTACTCAATAGAATACTAACTTTGGGATTCAGGAAACTTACTTTATTCATCTTTTAGTTTTTAAAAGTTGATCCTTATTTATACAAAGAATACTTAAAAACATTTAAAAATACAGAAATAGCTAAAGTCCCCCTTGACACCTCTTAGTTTTCTATCAATAGGTAGGTGCCTTTACCAGTTTGGGGTGGCCTCTCCCAGATATTTTCAATACATTCACACACAAACACACACACACATTTATATACATGCATGTACACCCGTATATACTTATACATACATTTTGAAGAGCTATGTATTTTATTTAGAGTGTGTGTTAAGAAATGCTGTCCCACTTGCTTTTCTGCAACTTTTTAACAAATTTGTTTGTTTGCTTGTTTACTTAGCAACAAGCCTTGGAAGTTTTCCATTTAGTATGGACAGATAGAACACATTCTTTTTGAGTGAGTATATCATGGTTTACTCAACCATTCCAAGTAATGCTAAGTAGGTTCGTGATCTTCAGTTTTCACAATTAGAAATGTTACAGCGAACATTCTTGTTTCTGTTTCCTGAGGCACACGGGCAAGTGTTTTTGGAGGGCAGGCATGGAAGAGCGAAATGGTTGGTGCAGAAGGCCTGTGAACTTTAAATGTAAATAGTTAATGGCTTCACCTGCTTACCCTTGGCCAGCAGGAGAGGGGAGTACCCATTGTTCAACATCTACTCTAAGTGGGTATTACCAACTTTTTACTGTTGCCAATCTGCTAGGTAAAAATAGTAACAATTGCTCTAATTTGCACTTCCTGACTTCTTACTGCAGTAAAGCTCTGTTTGGGCCATTTATAGTCCTCTCCTTTTATGTTACCTGTTCATTACCTTTGCCAATCTTTCTAATTTATCATCATTTTGAAATCCCTGTCACAGAGAGTAGTCATTTTAAGATAAGTTCTCAGCTGTTTAGTGAATTCAAATATACCATTAAAAAGAATTAAATCCTCCTTAGAAAAACATAAAGTATTTATGGCATGGTGTTAGATCGAAAAGAAGAGTGTAACATATGTGCAGTATGAAACAATATCCATGCATTGGAACATAGGTTGGAAGGGAATGCCTAAAATACTAACAACAATAAAACTAGGAGCAGGAGTTAACATTTACATAGCACTGAACAAATGCTAAGCACTGATGAAAATGTTTTACAGGTATTAACACCTTTATTCCTTACAATGATCCCTATTAGATTTCTTTGAATTTGCTAAAGCATAATTTGTATAAGTGGAAAGCCAGGATTTGATCAACTTGGGCAGCCTGATTTCAGAGCCTGTGTTCTTAACTGCTATATTATACTAATACAACTTTTTAAACAAATTCCTTTACAATTTTCATGGTATTATTTTTCCATAGGAAACACCGGTAGAGAGAGGTTGGGGGTCTTTTCGGTCAGGGAATCTCACAGGGTGTCTACACCTTAGTGGAGTCATGGCCTTCTATTTTGTGAACTCATTAATTCCATCAAGACAGCGTATCCATGTGGCCAGGTCCCAGGGAACTGAGCCATGTTCACCAAACTCACAAGAGACTGATTTACAAATCAGTCTCTTTTGTTCATTTTGCTAGTCAATTTTGTTCATTTAAACTGAGAGTTTTCATTGCCAAGTGAAATACAATATTTATGGCAGTCCAAACAGGCTCTTTCTGCTGGGAAAGTTAAACTGGAAACCAAATTAAAGAGTAAAAAGTTAGTGGGAGCAGCGTCAAATGGGAACTGATTGAGCTTGGAAATAGTGTTATCACAGAGTAATTCGAATGAATCCCAGTCTAAAAACACAGGGGTACAAGAAAAATAACACTTTTGAACATTTCATCTCTGATCTCAATCTTCTTCTCACCAAGCTACCAGGAAAGCTAACTTCAGTCATTTTCTTATTTTCCTTTCCTCCCAGCAACTTCTGAAATCCTATGCAAAGCCATGCATTGGGGTGGGAGTGGGGGTCACGCTTCACATTATATGGTCGTTGATCCTCCATCACCAGGCTATGTAAATTGCCAGTGAGACATCATCTGCCCCTTTTGGCATGCTGTCTGCTGCTGCTGCTGTCTGCTGCTGCGCCTTCCATGGGGCGCAGGAGGCTTTCAGCTGCCCTTAGCCTCCACTTGGGGCCAAGGCTGCCTGTCATCCCATCAGCCTGTTGCCCATGCAGCCATTCCCAGGATGTAGGGTACGTGTCCTCTTGATCAGGGATACGTAGGCCTCCTCTCTCTGCTTCCCTCACCCTCCCTTCCGAAACCAGGAGAATTGCTTTGCGAGGCTGGGCAAAATCCCACCTTCATGGTTAATCCAGACGATTTCTGTGCTCTGAATCCACTCCTCTCTGTGGGCCTTAGGCTTGTGTACCTAATCCAAGACACCTATTAGGATCTTTTCTTTTCTGGCAGACCTCTATTCTGACATAGTAAGCACAGAGATCACTGTTAGCTTGGGTTTAAGGTGGAAAGCTAGAAATACTAAGAAATTAAGTGTAGATCTATGCAGATACAGGTAGGCAAGTAGATAGATAAATAGAAGAATATCTCAAGATGTGCTACCATGTAATCTCAGTTAGGGGTGAGAGCATTCAAGGCTCTCTCTGCCCTGGACAATGTTGGCATTCAGTTAGGCCTACAGTAGCCATCTGTCCTTTTACTGAGCTCTGTTAACAGCTGTACAAATCCTCTGCCTTTCTGCTATTAGTCCTGACAGACATGTTGCATTCACTTTTCATCACATTCTCCTTCTGTTGCTGTCCCTGCAGATGGCCTATGGACAGCCGGGGCCATCTGCCTCCATAACATTTGGCAACACATAGTGAAGTGTCATTTACTCCAGACGACTCAATACAGGAGTAGCTAGAATAGCACTTTTGGGGTCTTGCTCTGCTGAGGACAGGGACAGATTTGTGGATGTGCAACCTGTGCAGTCACACAGGACCTCATGTTTGGTTCAATGCTCTGTTGTCATCATCTTTAAATTTTTAATAACTTTTTTAACAAAGAGACTCGCTCTTTGCACTGGGTACCACAAATTATGTAGGTGGTTCTGCCAAAGGATCATCACCTCAAAGGGGATTTGTGAATTCTGCATTTGGAGGCCTGTTTCCAGGGTTTCTGAGAGTGAGAAACTGATGAGAACCAGATTTCAGTTGCATCTACGGATTCAGTTAATGGATAAATTTGGTAGGTTTGGTTAAAAGGTACCCGCCATGGCTGGTGTGGCTCAGTTGATTGAGTGCTGGCCTGCAAACCAAAGGGTCACTGATTCGAGCCACAGTCAGGGTGCATGCCTAGGTTACAGGGCAGGTCCCCAGTAGGGGCTGTGCAAGAGGCAGCCACACATTGATGTTTCTCTCCCTCCCTTCTCTTTCTAAAAATAAATAAAGTCTTAAAAAAAGGTACTCTTAGCATCATTTTTCAGGTTCAAATGTAACAGTGATTGAAGTAAACATAATATACTAATCATATTATGGTATTATGGTATGGATTTTGGTAATTATAAATGAGGCTGTATTAACAAACTAATTGAAGATTCATGTATTAAGAGTTTCCTCATATGCATTCTATAGACATCAGCAGTTGCAGCTCCTGCTTAACCAAGGCATGACCCTGACCACAAGAAATTGGGCAAGCATCAGCGACTCACATCAGAACCAGCAGTAATGCTGCCTGCACACGCTGTTCCCAGATATCAGCAGTGGAACTGTGGATGGAGAGATGAAACTACAGCGATGATGCACGCAGGAGATAACACTGAAACCACCCAAGGGTAGAGCTGAGAAATGGCATGTCACCAGAAATTCCTCTTCTCATGGTTCCCCTGTGTAAAACCATCCAGGACACATTGATGTGGACCCTGGCCGGCAGGATCCGTGTGCTATGGCTGCTATGAACAAACACACACAGACTACAGAAGTCCTGTGGAGAAAAAGGGACAGCATGACCACTTTCTAAGTGAGAGAGGGCCCCGACCCCTGCCTGGACAGGCTTTTATTGCTTCTCTGAGCACATTACATGAGGATGGTCATTACATTCACTATGCACAGGTTTGCTGCAGGTGATTACCTTTTACAGATAACAAAGGAAAGAATGTTGCTAATTACTTCAAAGAGAAGGATGTTACAGATCTGGGGGGAAAAGTGGTTAGACCAGTTACACTCCATACTGGGGAGGTTTAGCACAGACTTTAGGAAGTTACAGTAAGCACTTGATGCCTCAACTCAGAGTGAGGGAGTTTTAGCAAGAGCGAGTCTCATAGCAGCCTAGGTACAATACAGGCCTGATTCCCCACAGGAAAACCTCTCTGTGGGCATGGTTCTGTGTGCCTACTCACTTCCCACTGGCCTTTCCAAGTGGGAGCTGAACTACATTTCCACACCATGTGAAATGGTTCCCTATAACACCTGAGATGCTGAGATGGCCTTTGAGACAAGAGTCCCCCATCTTCCAGATGGCCATTGCCTGAATAAAACCACTTTCCTTTACATCAGCACCTGCCTCTTGAGTATTGACTTGTGTAGAAGCAGACAGCTGGACCTGTGTTCAGTAATAAAAACTTTTGGTTTTTAGAGTGATTTTAGTAATTCTATTAGTTCTATTTGTGAGTTTACTCTCTTCTTCATTTATGGCTGTATCCATACTTTCATTTATGGCTGAAGCCTTACATATACAAACTGATTGAATAATAGAATGTTTGCAAACTGTATATAGGAATGGATTCAAACAACTGTTTTCAAAATGTCCAGTAGTTTAATTGGCTGGTGTCTTCCTGCAGCTCAAATGTCTGTGGAACCCTAACGGACCCAGACCCTGCGCAGCCCTATGCTAATTAAGTTTCTGACCCATGCTGACTCATGGATCACCAGGCATCCTTTGACCACAGCTTACCATTACCTGTGGTGTTGGCCTGAGGCGCAAGCATGACACCTAAACTTTAGGCTCCCTGATAAGGTCAGAGAGAGTGCTGAATTAGTTTTATCAATCGATACTGCTCCATTCCTTCCTGGCAGAGTTAATGAAACACTCAAGGGGTTGTGAATAAATGGTAACTTCATGTTTCTAAAAATTTATAGTTGTCTATGTATTTATATTATTTCCTATAAAGTGAAAAATAACTTGGGCATGGAAGCTCCAAATCAATGTATTATCCCCCTGTTTAGGAGAACAGCCACCCTTCAAACTAAACTCTGTATTTATGGGAATCTACAGATGATTCTGTCTTTAAACAATGATCTGTGTAACTTTCCAAAGAGCTTGGAATGTCTTTCATCACAGAAGGAAGAATGCCGTGCTCTATTTTTGAGATGATGTATGGTTCTGGGAGATGAGCTTTGGGTGTCTAGCCTTTGGTTGGCATTCACCGACTTCCCTAATACATCATGTCATGCATAGAATGTCTCTTGGCACTTGACACATTATACAGTATATGCCAAGTGCATGTGCTGGCCATCAAACTAGGAAGGGCCTATATTCTCATTAATACTGTCCTTCTTTCCTATTACTATTACTTAAATCTTCCAATAAAGAAATCAGAGAGTTTTTCTTATAAACATTTATACAATCTGAAGCAGGGATATATTATGATCTGATAAATGGTGTCCAATGATGAACTCTGAGTTAAGGGCATTATGAAGTAATTGAAAAAATGGTGGGAGCCAGGACCCATGGGTTGAAGTTTTGTCCTGCCCTTACCAGCTGTCTATCCAAGGTCATAACTTGTCCTCTCTGAGCTCCATCTTTTAAAATATTCAAATGAGGCTAATGTACAAATATACAAATAAACTAATAACAAATTCAGACTAACTGCTTCACAGGGTTGTTTTGAGGTTTAACATAGATAATTTTAGAGGAAAGTTTTATAAAGGGTGGTCTTGAAAACATGTTGATTAAAAATTGAGAAAATATAGAACAATTCAGCATACATTTTATTAATTCCTAAGGCAATGGTCCCCAATGCGCATGCTGTATCCAGATCAATCAGAATGTCTAGAACTGGAATTCGTGCATCAGTGTGTTTGTCACCGTCTTCAGGTAATTCCAATATACAAACCTGTATGACTCAAGGAAACAAATCACTTTCATGGTTCACTGCCTATAGCTTCAGCAAGAAACTTAACAAATGACTTGATTATAGGTTCTCTTAGGCACCTGGGACACTACAATTGCTAAAGAAATATTTTTTGATAACACTCCTCCAAATAACTATAAAGAGAGTGGAAAATGCTTCACATTAAGTCCACGTTATTGCAACTCATTTCTTGCTTAATGAGTTATTTGGGAGGAAAAAGTTAAAAGGACTTAGCGTGAAAAGTTGGGTGGCATGTCAACCACAACCACATAGAAATGAGTAATGAAAGGAGGCAGGAGAGAAAGACTAAGCTGTGCTGGGACATTAGCCGGCACGTGCACTCAGCTTTCCTCGCCTACATGTGGTGTACAGAGGGCTGCCTTTGGTGTCTGGCTGATGGTGGAGGATGCCAGGAAAGTGTGAAAAGCCTTATAAATGTGTCTACCGAACAACACTGACAAGCAACTGGACTCCAGCTCTCCCATCTGTCTCAGGCAGGGTTGCCATCAGCCTTCCAAGTCTGGGAGAGCAGCTGTGGGGTAAATCAATCACTCAGCGACCTGAGAAAGTCCACGTGTTTTCTCACAGTGAAAAGGAGGCTGCCCTCCAGGTGGTGGTGTCTGTGGAAGAGGAACAGGTCCTACTGAGCAGTCTCACACAGGGAATTAAGTAAAGGCTTAGAAGGAGTCCCCACAAAATCTAGAGGGATTGATATTGTTGTTCTAGGCTGGGAATTTTATATACATGAACACATTTAATGCTCACAGCAACTCTATGAGGCAGGTATTCTTTTTTTTTTTTTTAAGAGGTGGATATTCTATTGTCTCTGTTTTGTAGATTCAGAGCTTAAAGCTCTGAAAGAATCAATAATTTTCTGCAGATCACATGTCTAGGAAGTGAGAGTATGGGACTTAACCAAGTTGGCTGTCTCCAGACTTGTGTTGTCTCTATCATAAGGACCCAAGCCACCCAAAGCTGATCGATTAACTAACTCGACTCAAGCCAAACACATCTTTGGGGTTGCTATTCATGCATGTGCTCTTCTCTCATCCTTGAGTCATTACGTATGTCATCTTTTTTTCTTTTTACAAATTTGTTTAATCCTCACCCAAGGATATGCTTATTGATTTTAGAGAGGAAGAGAGAGACAGACAGACAGGTATCAATGTGAGCAAGAAACACTGATAGGTTGCCTCCTGTATGCACCCCAAACGGGGATCAAACCTGAAACCCAGGTATGTGCCCTGACCAAGAATCAAACCCACAACCTTTTGGTGTACAGGATGACACCCATACACACAAATGCATTTAACATACATATAAATACACATATACAAATATACATGCATACCTGCATGTTTGCCTGTGTACATTAGATGAGTAGACATAGCCGAGAAATGATCAGCTCACACTGATCCCTCCAACTGCAGTTTATGCTCATGGGTTCTTTCTTGCTTTCCCTCATGCCGTATTCGTATGCCCCTTTTTCCATAGTGAGAACCCTGATTCCCATCAACATTAAAAGTTCAAAATTTCTTAGCCAAAAAGGCACTAAAAAGAATTTAGAATGTTTGCAATTTTTCTGTCCTCAACCCTCATGCTCAATTTTGGCCAAAAATGTGGCCATTATGGTCAAAAATTGTGTTCACAGGTTACTTACATTTGTTCTTTCTTCTCTCCTCCCTTCCTTCCTCCCTCCCTGCCTCCCTCCCTTTTCTTTCCTTTCAGTGCAGTTACCATATTTATTTCAAATATAATTAGTTTTCTTTGTTTCTTTCTACTTTCAGGTTTAGGTTTTTCTTTCCTTCTTTTCCTTATTAGTTTAATTTTAATTTTTGAATATGTGCAATATTCATATGCTTCACATAGTCAAAACTTTTTTCCTTCTTTCTCATACAAGTAACATATTTTATATGTTCTTTACTTTTTTTTTACTGAATCTTATCTCCTGGAAATGTCTCCATATCATTTCATAGATAGCTCCTCGTTCTCTTTTACAGCACTACAATACTCCACTATGTGAATGGACCTTTCCACTAAGTTCCCGAGCTGAGATATTTCCTTTACAATCAAACATTGCTGCACTGAATAACCTTGTGCGTATGTATTTTGTACTGTTGAAAGAATATGTCCAGAGCAAATTCTTAGGATTAGTACTACTGGGTTGAAAGGTAAATGCATACTGCAGCTTTATTGAATGTTTTGAAATTCTTCTTCATAGGAAAATGTACCACTTTGCATTCCTTCAGCAATGTGTGAGACAGCCTGTGTCCCCACAGACTTGCCAACTGACTGAATGTCAAGCTTTTGAACTTGTGCCAATCTGACCAGTGAGAGCACCAGTGTAGTTTTAATTTGCATTTTACTTATTGTAAGTGACGTTGAACACTTTTTCACATATTTAAGAGCCATTTTTTTATTTCTTCTTTTTGTGAATTATCTCTCCATATATTTTGCCCATTTTCTATAGTGTTTTGTATTTTTTCTCAATTGTTAAAGTTTTTAAATGCTAAGTCTATTATCTAATGGTAGTCTATTATCTGGGATATATATCTTAAAATATTTTCTTCCAGTTTGTCATCTGTCCTTTTATTTGGCTTATAGTTTGTTTTTGTTTGTTTATTTGTTTTTGATGCCTAACAGGTTTTGATCTTTATATAGTCAAACATATCAACTTTATATCACATCTGGAGTTTTAATCATAATTAGAAAAATCTAAGGTTTACTATATGATTTATAAAGATTGTAAATGTGCTAAAAACTAACTATACCAAAAATGAAAATTAAACAAGCTCAGCAAAGGCAAAATACTCCGGGGCTCTGAATAGAGTTGTCAGATAAAACACAGTTGCCTAGTTAAACTTGAATTTCAGATAAATAATTAATAATTTTTTTAGTATATCTCAAATATTGTGATATTGCTCAAATGGGGCATACTTACACTAAAAACTATTTTCTATTTTAGCTGAAATGCAAATTTTACTGGGTGACATATTTTTATATACCTGGCAACCCTTGGTCTGAGGAAAGATAAATCCCCAATTTTACCCTATCTTCTGTTGTCCATTTAGGTTCTCAGAAACAGATAAGTCCTGACCTGGCCAGGTAGCTTAGTTGGTTGGAACATTGTCTTATGCATCAAAAGGTTGTAGGTTCAATCTCTGGTTGGCACACACAGGAGGCAACATCTCTCCCATGTTGATGTCTCTCTCAAATCAATAAACATATCTTTGGGTGCGGATTAAAAAAGAAAAAGAAATAGATCAGTTCTCGTGACCTAGTCCTCTTGCATTCCAAGGTTCTCTCAAGGTCATTGATTTGTCTGTTGAGCCTGTGCATCCTGTCAGATGATTTCTGGTCCTTCACAAAAATAACAGTTTTGGAGGTTAGAAGGATATAGTGCATAAAGCACAGACTTTTATAATCAGTCACACCTAGTTTTAATTTTGGCTACATAATCACAAGAAGTTTATTTATTGTATTTGACCCTCAAATACTATTTGTCTCACAGAACTTTTTTAATATAATTGAATAAGTTAAATAGTGTTTGCATATTATAAATGCTCCATAGTTGTTATCTATTATTGTTTACTAAGCTTGTAATTTCAGCATAGTTAATGTAGGTCTTTTCATTAACAAAAGGGTCTATAAAGTCATAGCACCCCAGTCTGCTGGTGAATACACTCATTTCTCAGATGAGAAAAGTGACATACAACTCATCATCATTCTGCTGGGGGACAGGGCTCTTTAGCAATGCTTCCTAGCACAATGGTCAGCCCAGCACAGTGAGATGGGAGGCTAGGTGATGCTTCTGGGCAGCTTGGCATGGCATATGGTATTGAGAAGAAGTGAGGTGGACGCAGGACAGAGTAAAGGAATGGAGGGCAGGAACTGACCAGGAAATCAATACTGACGATGAGAGAAATTGAGAGAGTCTACAAGACAAAGGGTTAACGAGAAAAGAAAATACAGAAGGAAAGAATAAGAGCATAAAAGCAAGGATGAATGTAAAAGAAGGAAGGAGTAAAAACAAGATTGTTTTAAAGAAATGTTTTTATTGAATTTATTAGGGATAACATTCGTTAATAAAATTACATAGGTTTCAGGTGTATAATTTCATAATACATCATCCATATATTGTATTGTGAGGTCACCACCCCAAGTCAAGTCTCCTTCCATTACCATTTATCCCCTCTATACCCTCTTCTACTGCCCCTCCACCCCTATTCCCTCTGGTAATCACTATCCTCTTGTCTATGTTTATGAGGGTTTTAGGGTTTTTTTGGTTTAATCTCTTCACACTTTTTTGCCTGGCCCCACCACCTCCCCTCCCTCTTACAGTTGACAATCTGTTCTCTATCTGTGAGTCTGTTTCTATTTTGTTTGTTTTTTTTTTATTTTGCTCCTTGGATTTCACATCTGAGTGAAATCATATGGTACTTGTCTTTCTTGACTGGTTTATTTCACTTAGCGTAATGCTCTCCAGGTCCGTCCATGCTGTCACAAAGGGTAAAATTTCCTTCTTTTTCATGGCAAGTAGTACTCCACTGTGTAAAATGGATACCTTTTTTATCCACTCATCTACCGATTGACCCTTGGGCTGCTTCCAAATCTTGGCTATTGTAAATAACACTGCAATAAACATATGAGTACATATATTCTTTCAAATTAGTGTTTCAGGTTCCTTCAGTTATATTCCCAGAAGTGGAATTTCTGGGTCATAAAACAATTCCACTTTTAATTTTTTGAGGTAACTCCATACTGCTTCCATAGCTGCTGCACCAGTCTGCATTCCCACCAACAGTGCACAAGGGTTCCCTTTTCTTCACATCCTCGCCAACTTTTGTTTTTTGTTAATTTATTAGTGATAGTTGTTCTGACAAGTGTGAAGTGATATATTGTTGTGGTTTTAATTGAAAAAACAGAAAATTTTAAGTCAAGTAGAGGAGTAACAGAACAAGTGAGATAATATGAATAAATGGTTGGACAAGTAACTAAGTGAATAAGAAATCAGTGAAGATGACTGTAGGAAGAAGGTTTGCTAATATACCATATTTTGTAAAGTAGCTTTTACTCATAACATCACATTTAATATCCATGGTAACCCTGAAATGAATGGGGTAGATATTTTTCCCATTTTACAGAGTGAGACATATAAAGCTCACCAGGGTAGTTAAATTGCTTGCCCAGGATTGCCATGGAAGTAGATGCAGAGCTAACATCGGATACCACAGCTGCTAACCACTTTTTCTGCTCTGCTCCCTGCCCCGCCCCATCCTTCAGAGCCCCAGGGACTGTGTGGGAAGGAGATAGAAGGGCAAGAGATCTAAATGAGCCCATGCCATCTAAAGACCCCAGGGGTTTGGTGTGTTCTAGCCTGAGAAAGACCCACAGGCCCACTCTGTGGCAGGGACCAAGTTCCAAATTATTCAAAATCCTTGTAAAAACTTCAAACAGATTTCCTTCAAACTCAAAAACTAGGAGGCATTCTCCTCCAGATTGCTTTCTTTGATCTAGCCGATCCTTCACTATTTGTGACGTGAACCATAAATGTGGTCTTGCTTCACTTCTTCTCAAAACCTACAGGCTACCCACTCATCACAGAAGCCAGAGTGCAGCCTCCCATCTCCAAGCTCATCTTCCAAAGTTTACCCATGTTCTTTGGGCAGGGCCAGTGTGTTCACTGGCCAACAACTGGATGAAGCACAATTTTCCTATAACCATGCTGAATTGCTTCTTTGATGTCCATTTACAATTCTGTCCCGCATGTTCCAGTGCCTACAGTCTCATCGGAATCAGATCCAACTCCAATAACCCTCTGAAGCCACAACACTGCTAGAGGAGAAAGACTTATACACACAAATTCTTTTCCACAGTATGAAGAAATCAAGGTAGAAAAGACTGTTGTTGAAAAAACAATGCTTCATTCTAAGAGCTTTCTGCTATCTATTTGAGGTGATCTTATTCCATCTTGACTCCTCTTGGTTATAGCCTTTTGTTCCTAATCAGCACATGTTCAGTAGAGAGTTAATAAAACACAGTTCCTAATGACACTACTGGCCTTGGTTTGCAACAAAATACCCATATGGTCACTGACTTTCAAAAGTGTCTGGGGAAGGACTATGGAGATGATGAGTGTTGGAGTGTGGCAAGAATCTTATGAGGGCTGGGAACAAGCGACTCTGTTCTGAATGTTCGTCCCCAGTCTCACAGCATGAGTTTGATGAGTGCACCTGCCTTAAAATCCTGCCTTTCTTGTTTGTATTTATCACAATTTGCCCTCTGTCTGGGAGGGATTTCCTAAGATAGGAATCAAGAAGAAAGTAAGGATTAATCATGGCAGTTCCCCTTCCACTTGCATTTATATAATGTGCAAGAATGTAAGCCTCATACACCTGGTTTACCTTGTCTCTTATACCTGCTAATTAGCCATAACACAATTCATAACCCTTGAAGTATAAACATGATCTTGCTCTTCTTTTTAGTGTTAACTGGCTGTAGCACTCATTGACTCAGGTAGGCAACATCTGAAATGCCCCTCACCCCCAAGATGACCAACCTCCGCCTTCTGTGTAATCTTCCCCGCCTTGAGTGTGGTCTGGATCTAGCAACTTGATTCCAACTCATAGAATATGGTAAAAATGATCAGCTGTGACTTCTAAGATCAGGTTACAAAACGCCATGATTTCTGTCTTGCTGTCACTCCCTCACTTGCACTCTCACTTGCTCACTCTGATGAAGCCAGCTGCCATGTAGTGAACTGCCCCATGAAGAACCCTTCAAGGCCAAGAACCAAAGGTAACCTCTGACCAGCAGCCAGTAGAGAACTGAGGTCCTCTGTCCAACAGCTCATAAGGAACTGAATCCCAATAACAACTGTGTGAGTGAACTTGGAAGTGCATGCTTCTCCAACCAGGCATTCAGATGAGACTATAACATCAGTCCTAGTCAGTCCTCTGCTCCTACTCAGACCCGAAGCAGAGGAGCCAACAAAGTGATGCCTGCAGAAACTTTAAGATAATAAGCGTTGTTTTAAGCCACTAAGTTTTGGACTAATTTGTTATGCAGCAATAGCTAACTAATATACATACTCTTACTCAGTAGTGCCACTAAGTTGACATTGAAACACATCAGATACCTAACCAGCTCTGTCTGCATTCCACCACCTTCATGAGGGAAACCCATTCCATTCTGTGTACCTCGCTCTATAACACGATTCAATTTCCATGTTTTCTTGGCCTAATCCTTCCTCTACTTTGCCACCACTCAATATCGTTTCTGCTCTTAGCACCTTAATAACTCACAGCACTTTCCTTTCTCTTATCCTCCATAAGCCTCAGCACCTTATTCCATAGTAGTTGCTTAGTAAATAATTCATTTCAAATCATTTGCTTATGAGATTTATTGAATACCTATTATATCTAGGACAAAAAGCCTTGCCCTTATGGAATTTGCCATCTAGAGAAGGAGAATGATATCACCACTTGTCAATTACACAGCAAATGCATTAGATATGAGGTTTCTTGATGGAGAAGTAAAGTGTTACAAGAAGATTAGAAATAAAAGGATTTTACTTAATGAGGGAAATCAGGGGATATTCTGAAAAAGTGATAAATGAAAGAAGTTCTCAAGGGTGAGTGGGAGTTAATGGCAGAAGTGAGCAGGGGGTGGAGGCAGAGGGAGGAGGGAAGCATTCCAGAGCAGGGAAACAAGTCTTTAAAGTACTTCAGAGAGCCAGTGAGTCTTGAGATTAAAAAGCAAAGAGGAGTGCGATGTGAGATGAGTGGAGAGGTATGTGAGGACCAGACTTAATCCTATCTTATTCTAGGCCAACTTTGAATAGTGGGTATTTCAGGAATGTCCGGAAACTTCCGTCACTACAACTACCTTCTCTTGGTTATGTTACAGCCCAGTAGATCTCAAATATTCTTTGGCCCTATTTTAAGGAGTTGTTTTTTGAAAGTGGCTTTGATGGCACCCTTAAAAGAAGTCAGGACCATGAAAGAATGAAAAGACGTCGGCCTTGTCTGCAGAGTGTGCGCTCTGGTTGGGGACTCATGATGGAAAAAAACCAACAGTCTCTGAATCACGACAATACAATACACATAAAATAATAAACCAATTCCCTAAATACCATAAGAGAACTCACAATTAAATAACCCTAGGGGAAAAGGAGGAGGTGACTAAGGGTAAAAGCCCTCTCCAAAATGTGTTGTGGCACAGTCTGGATAATGAGAGGGAAGGAAGAGATCTAAAAAAAATGGAAATGGAGACAAAGTTCTGTGAAACTAATGAAAGTTGGCCAAACAAGAAAGAACCAAGGATACTTTTAGGGAACCCACTGTTTCCTTAGGGATGTTGCAGCCATTCTGTTCATTTTATATGAAAATTATAGAAGATGGCAAGCACCAGCAACTCACACATGCCTGGCACAAGTTGACACTCAAGAGGCACTCATTACTCATGGAACGATTTTGTGAAGATTCATTCATCTTACAGGAGATTGTTCACCCACCATGGAGACAGAGTTTTCCAAAAGAGGGATCACTGTATGAATTTAAGGCATCCTGGAGCCCCAGAGAGAGTCTCTTTCTCTCCTCTTCTCCCTAACTTCGAGATGCCTGCAACTTGTGTGGATGGTCCCAGAAGACCTGTAAGGTGAGGCAGTCTGGGCAGAGAGACAATCTGTGAGCCCATGAGTGGAAGTCCTACTCATTCACACTATTTGGCCACAGGTGGTACAGTGATCTTGGGCAACCCTGACAGCCATCAGTGGTTGTGCCTGCAGGATGATAGGTTCAGAGGCAATCATCCATGAAACAAATACTTGACTAACAAATTACAAATATGCTGTAATTTGTTAAAAAAAATAAAACAAAAACGCAATCTTTAGGCATAGGCAAATCTTTTTTTCCACTGATTAAAAACGACTACCATTTTTAAATTACTATGTTCCCAGCATACCATATATTTTATCTCACTCAATCCACACACAAAATAGTCAAAGGTGGTGCTGTTATATTTTATAGAGGGTGAGCCCAAGGCTCAGATAAGTTCAGAAAACTTCTCTAATTACATGTGGGAGGGGGGATGGAGGTGGAAGAAGTTATGGGGGAATAAATAGTTATGAAAAAAATAAAATATAGAAAAAAAGAAACCTTATTTCAGATCGCAGAGTGAGTAGCAGAGGTGGAGTTGTAACTCAGGTAGATTTCCAACAGCTCAACTCCAAGTCATTTCTTCCAGAGAACTTTGTGTGAGTTCCCTGTCCACTGTGCCCCCGCCGCCTTTGAACCCACTTCGGTTACACACGAAAAGTATTGTATAGTAATTATTTAGGATTTTGCGAAGTCCTCTTTGAGGGCATGCTTACAACTGTGCCTGGCACATGCTGGGTCCTCCAACATGTAGATAATAAATAAATATACATTAAGGTCATTCACTATAGGAATGGGCTAATTTTAGAGGAAATAATGGTAATTATGCTAATGAGTCAGCCACAGGCTACTTACTCTCTTGTCCTCTGACCCCAAAAAAGAACATTCCTCTTTGAGGCAGGTACCCAGCCTATAGTTGCCACAGGTGTTTGGAGACCCCCTGGAGGCCAAAAGAACCCTCAACCCTACCCCTCACCCCCAGGTAGCCCCAGATATCCTGGGCTGAGCATAGAGCCTGGGACCCTAAGCACAAGTCCTCTGGCATGTGTAGAAACATGTTTCTTCATGGGGCCAGAGCCAAGAATGATTTAGCATGACTCAGCAAGAGCCCAGAGAAAGTGAGAGCTGCTGTGGTCTCTTCTCTTCCTGTGGAAACATCAATGATCTCAGGCCTGGGCTCTCCCAGGGGGTCTGAGCTGCCAGCCTGACGTTCCTGCTCTGTTCACTTGGTTCCACAGCTGCTGCTCCTCCTCCCTCAGGGCCAGGATGACCCCCCAGGGGATTCAGACTCATATTTGAATCATACCAGGAGGTGGAGACGGGGGAAGTGAGAGGTGAGGACAGATGTTCCTTTCCTTGCCTGAATGGATAATAGTCCCAATTGTCGTAATAACCAGCAGTCTCTGGGCATGTCCAGAATGCCAGCCACTGTGTGAAGGGCTATAATGCATAGTAAATGTTAACTCATCCCATTATTGAATACTTATTCTGTGCCAGCCACTATTCCAAGAGTTTTTACAAATATCAAATCATCCAATCCTCATTAAAGCCCAATGAGGTAGGCCATATTATTATCATCACCATTTTGCAGGTAAGAAACTGAGGCAGGGAGAGAATAATTAACTTTCTCAAGACCACAGATCTGGAATGTGGCAGAGAGGGGTTTGAACTCAGTCATCCTGGGTTCAGAACCCATTCATTTAACTACTTAAATATGAAGTTACCCCTTGCAAAAGCCCCTGCAGTGGTCACCATTCTTCCCATTTTGCAGATGACAAGCTGAGGTTCCAAGGATGTTAAATGACCTGGGTAGCTGCAGAAGCAAGTAACTAGGGTAGGAAGAATGTGACTTTGTTCTGGTTGCAGAGCCTGAGCTCATTTCCCAGCATCATGCTAAGCTGAAGCCCAAATGGGGTCTCTAACAGGAAATATTTACAAATCACCAGGAGGGCAGCACGGTCAGGGACAGTTCTCTGGAAGATTCTAAGGCTGCTGATTTTGTCCTTGCAGGGTGATACTCTATTCTCAGAATGGCTGTGGCCACCACCCATGGGCAGACCAAATGCCCCTCCTCACAGCTCTCACAAACATAAGGCAGTCCAGCCTGTCTGCCAGTCGGCCCAATGGGGCTCTCTGAAACTCACTTCAGCACCCAGGAAAGACCTCGAGGATAGGGGACAGCACTGTCTGTGCTCTACCTCCTGGCCCTGAGCTCCAATTAGAAGCCAGAATGTCTGATGAAGTGCCCCACATGTACTACCCGCCTCCTAGTTTCCGTGCCGCTCTCGTTTAAGAACGAAAATGGATGGCTGCCTCTTAAGGAGCATCAGGTGTCCTAGTCCAAGTGCACAGTGATTTTCAGAACTGAAATTTGCAGTTACTTTACAGGTTTGGCCGGAGCCTGGCCCATGGGAAAAGGCTGATGACTAGGATGAAAAGGTGCCTCTAACTTACTTTTTGCCTCTGTGGGGACCACTTCTCCTTGATTCCCATTCAAGCATGTTGTTCAAGTTTCCTTGGCCAGAAACATCAACTGGGGCCCTATCTGCAGTGTCCATAGGAAACTTTACAGAGGTGTGCGGATGGAAAGCACTTGGGGTTGCATTAGTCTCAGCTGTGGGGACAGGTGTGTGCAGCCAGAAACTCTGCTCTCAGCAGCCAGACTGCAAGAGAGTCCCTTGCCTCCGCCCACAAGGTGTTTTCAATAAATGGGGTTCATTTGCTTCCTTAGATATAAAACAAGCATAGACTGATGACAGCATGGTGTTTCTTTGGAAAAAAGGAAACCAGTTTTCAAATTTCCTCGGTGAGCATATCTGATGTACCTCTGAGTGAGGCTGGTATGGGGAAAAGAGAAGTACGTTCATGAGGAAAGCAAGTGAGCACCCCCATCATTTACTAGAGGAGTGGCCAATGCCTCCTTAGCTATGCCATAAATTGTCAGGGCCTGAGGAGGCAGTGAGTTCAGCTTGCCTATTTGGCAGGTGAGGCCTAGAGCCCAGGCAGGCAAAAGAACTTGACAAGCAGGGAAGAGTTGCAACTAGAACCTGCAAGGCCTTATCCCAGTGCAGCCTGCTTTCTGGCATATTTCATTCTAAATAAGCATCTCAACAATTGCACATGCATCTCCAGTCATGTGTCACTTAACAGGGACATCTCTAGGAAATGCCTTTTTAGGCAATTTTGTAGATGGGCGAATATTTGTAGAGTACAGTTACACAAACCTAGACAGTCTACCCTACTACATGCCTAGGCTGTGTGGTATAGCCTGTTGCTCCTAGGCTACAAGCCTGTCTAGCATCTTATTGTACAAAACAACACAAGATTAAATCAAGCACAAAAGAAAATGATGCAATCAAGAGTTTCGGGAATCTCGAGATGCATGAGGCTGTTGTGAGTGTAGAACGGCACACTGTTACAGCAAAACCATTTTTATATATAGAAACGGTACAGTCTAAAATAATGATAAAAAGCATGGTATAGTAACTATACAAACCAGTGACATAATCACTTATTATCATTATCGAATATTATGCTGTGTACATAACTTACCTGCTGTGCTTCTATGCAACCGACGGCGCAGTGGGTGGGTTTACATCAGCATCACCATGCTGATGCCTGAGCTACGACATTGCATTGGCTACACTGATGCTCAGTGATAGCAAGTTTTCAGCTCCATTATAATCTTTTGGGACTACCGTAGTATATGCCGTCCCTCACTGACCAAACGTTGTTATGCAGCACGTGACTGTACTCGTGAGGCGGATGCTTTAAAGCACAGGTGGCAAAATCAAGGCTCACGGGCGGAATCCCGCCCTCCACCTTGTTTTATCCGGCCTGGCACCTTGTTTCTTCTACCCAGCCTCAGCGCTGAGCTCTCACTTAACTGTTAAGGAGTAGTTACATGTATACAGTCCTACAATTACATTCGGCCCTTTGAAGGCAACTGTGAGGCTGATGTGGCCCCCAGTGAAAATGAGTTTGGCACCCCTGCTTTAAGGCATCAGTTCTCAACTGGGATTCATGTGATAAATGCTTGGAAAGCTCTGAAAGGCATCAGTAATACCCAAAACTTGTCCCTGAGATTCCTATTTAATGGGTCTGGCACGAGGCCCCAGCATGGGTAGTTTTAAAAGCTTTCCAGGTGCTATGCATAGGGTTGAGAGCCACCAGGATTGAGAGCCACTACTTTAAGGAATACAAAGATGGAAACAGTGAGTTTGCTTTCTTCCACAAGTTCACAGGGGCAAATGTGTAAATAACTTGCAAGCTCTAGTGCTGGATACTATAGAAGGTCCAAGAAGCATGTAAGTGTGATCCTGACTTAGCTATCCTGTCCTCACCCAGAGGATGAATTTGGCCCGATAAACTACTGTTTATTCCACCTAAGCAAAGTTTGCTGGCCTTTGTAGGCCTATCTCAAATCATGCCTCTTATACAAAGTGTTTTTAACAAGACCCCAAACACAGTTGACATATCTTTTCTCTGAACTCCTACACCACCCACAGGTTGTAAGCATACAATTCAAGACTAAATTTTAGGTTATTTCTTTTGTTATGCTATCATAAAACGATAGTTTCCATTTACTCAGGGCACATTATGTGCCAGGTGCTCTGCTTTGTGTTTCCCTTACATTACCACCAACACTCAAAGGGGCTCTGTCACGCTGGCATCAGTGTACCAATTGTACGGGTTAAGAAACTGAGATTCTTGGATGTCAGGTACCTTGCCCCAACCAGACAGCTAGTAAGGACGTATGAATCCAGGTCTGCATGCCTCCCAAGTTCTTTTAAATGCATCATTTTATATCAAATATAAACACTCTTTATTATAGCATGTACTCCTGCTATATTGTTTTGTAAGCTATAAACTTCTTTAATATTCATTCTTTTATTTAATTCTGACTACACCACTGCTATCAGCCCTATTTGACAAGAAGGGAATGAAATCCATAAAAATTAGGTGAAATGCTCAAGGTTCTATGTCCTGGCCATGAACTCAGGTGTTTTTATTCCAAGTGCAGGGCTATTTCCACTGTTCTCATATGCTATGTGTCAAACTCTGTTCCTTGTTGACCTAGAGTCCCCTGAGGGTCTAGACTGTGCTTTACACTGTTCCTGTATTCCCCAGATCCCAGATATGCAGACTGTTGCTTTATTAATCCACGTGCTGAGACATAGTAAGAATGTCTCTGTGAGACACCCTGGCCCTGAGGACCTGAAGAACATAACGCTAGCAATTCTTCTGGGCTGGAAAGGACTGCTGAGGGGGGATGACAGTGGTCCTTTTAGTGCCATGACTAATTTATGGCATTTTTTAAAAGGAGGGGGAAAAGAAGGCTCTGGTCACCATTTTTGAAGGTACGGCTCCCGACTATCTACATTAACTAGCAGAAGCAAACAGCAATGTGAATGAAATGACCTGCCCATGACCATGGACTGGACCAGTGGAAGACAGGAAGACAACTTCCACCGCCTCCCCCCAAAGTCTCTGATGGGAATCCCAGTCATCCGCTTATGACATAGCAACATCTTTTCATTTATTTAGTCATATGCACCTCATTTCCCAAAGGGCTCAAGTAGTTTGCAACAGATGAATAAATACAATAAATAAAGATAATGTATAAACAAGTAAAGACAACCAAGTCTGAGGGAAATATAAATATAAAAGGTCAATAACAAGGGAAAATAATTTATTATTCATAGAGGAAATATTGCCTAAAGCCCAAAAGATTGCAGTGCATTTAAAATAGATCCTTCGTGTGTGGGGTTCAATTGATGAGGTATTTTTAAGAGCCTAGTAACTCCTGTGTGGTTTTACTTCATGCCGGATATTAACCCAGAAGAATGATTAAAGTAATGAAACTATAGAATTTCTCCCCAGGATGTGGTCAACACACTGTATTCTTGCATCTGTAGTTAAATGATAGATACCTTTCAAGTCCAAGGTTGCCAAAAAGACCACGTCAATGCTGTGTGCAAAACAGAACTTTTATTTCAACAAGTGTGATTCATGTCCATTCATTCACTTAGCAAACATTGTGACTACAAATTATCTTCCAGGAACTGTGCAATTAACTGGAAATTCAAAGGCAAACAAGACATGGACCCTTTCCTACAGAATATCTCTGTCTAGAGGAGCAGACAGACTTATTAATACAGAATCTGCACAACTGTAAGAAGTGTGAGTCTAGAGGTATGCCTAAGGGCTGAAGAAGCAGAGAGGCAGACAACTGCTTCACAGAGGCTGGTAGGTGGAGCTTATATTCCACCAACCCACATCCAGTTACCAGGACCCTGAGGTTTTGAATTCAGGAAGCCATCCTTACTCAAGTGGGCCTGGGGAAATCTTGGAATAAATAACTTACCTTTGTGACTTGTTCAATATCTCCACGGTTTTTGTTTGTTTAATTGTGTGAAGAAATAAGGCAGGAAAAAGGCAGCAGTGCCAGCTTAAAAATGATGGGCAGAAGGAGTAGAAAGGAGGAATGTATGGAAATACTGTAGAAAATATTTTACCATATCCAGGTTAGTAAGGCTGATTTCTTGGTGTGGCAGGGGTTTTGTTTTTGGAAATCCTCCACTTTTTATAATAGTTCATTTTTATTGTATTTTTTCATTACTATTTATCCCCTCTTTACCCTTTTCCATTTCCACTCACCCTCCTCCTACACCCCCAACAAGGCAATCCTCCATTTGATAGAGGTATCTTCAGAGAAAATTAATTTTCTCACAGGCTATGCTTCCATTCAAACCACCCACGATCCCATTGAAAACAAAAATCTAGCAATCTGTGAGAGATGAAATGGCAGGTTTGTGTGTCTGCTGGTGATCAGCACCAAAAACTGGGAGCCAGTAACAAAAGTGACCAAATATTTTAAGTCTTCAGAGTTCTGGTGCTGACTGAAAAATTGGGAGTAACCTCTTCTGGCAGACTTGGCTGAAAAACAGTTTAATGACCATAAACAATTTAGGTGCATTTTACAAGGCAACATGGGGAAAAACAACCTACATTTAAAATTTGCTATGATCGATTCCAGTATGTGGGTCTGGAGAACCCCCAAAGCAGGGCTTTGCAGAAAATCGACATATTCCTGGTGTTAGCCCAAGGCACCTACTGAGTTTCTACTGTAGAAACAAAAGTCAATAAGGTAACTTTTAGAGAAAAGGACCTTCTATTTTCTCCTTATATTAACTCCTAGGTTGGAAGTTTGAGAGGAAAAAAAAAGAAGCTAATAAATAATTTTATATATATTGGGTAACTCAGGGAATCAGATAAAATAAAGAACCTTAATGAGACGTGTGCATACTTGTGACCAGAAACTAAGCCATCAGAATGAGAAAGACTGAGTCATGAACTGATTGTCTGAGATATGGCATTGAGTTAAAAACACAGGCCACAGGAGAACTAGACCCCTGAGGTTTGAATCCCAGCTTCTTTTATATACACATACATACATATATATGTATGTATGTTCTGGGCGAGATACTCCTAAATTTCAGTTACTGCTCTTACTTGGAAAGGGAGAAGATGGTCATACCTACTTTACTGGTTTATTGTGAGGATTGAATGAGATAATGCATATGAGACTTAGCCCAATAGCCAGCACTTAATAAAGGCTGTAAAAAAGGTTAGCTTTTGTATCATAATCATACTCTCACGTAATCCTCACAACCCTGCAAGGAATGTTCAATGATCCCCACTTTCCCAGTAGGGAGATGGGTGTGAAGAAGGATGGTGTCTGTGCTAAACAGTCCCACAGGCGATGGGCTTTCTAAGTGACAGCAGGCCTTGCCTTCCCTCCGCTTCTCAGGAAGCCGGACCATTCATGGTGTAGAGGATCTTTCACTTTTGTCCCACAACCCAGTCTGCCCCATGGCTTTGTCCTCAACTATACTCCCTTCCTAATTCCCTATGACCCTCCTTTTGCCACGGGAACGGTTTTTGTTTGTTTGTTGTTTGTTTGTTTTGTTTTGTTTTGCTGTTGGCTTTTGTTCTTCAACTTTCTTTATGCCAAGGACACATGGGACTACCCTACACCCAGCAGTAATGTTAGGGAAACCTCCGTGACTGGACATCAGCTTGCCATCACCTTTCTCTCAGTTTCTATTCTTCTAAATTCTTTAGCTTCAAGGTACTTCCTCCCAGATAAGGACTAGGTTCCCAAGGAAGATGGAAGTACTTGAGAGTTCATGGACAGTTCCAGCCCCCACTGTCTGACTACAGGCTGCTTTAAAGACTGCAGTCAGTCAACGGAAGCTGGGTAGTAACTTCCAACTGAAAAGGACAGAGGGCCAAGCTCCTATTTCTGATATCTGAGGTATTGTCATGAAGAAGAAACTGACTCAGCCTCTTATCCAAGGCCATGAGTAGTGACTGCAAGTAAACAGATTTCAGGGCAGGAGAGAGAGGTGCTTCTTCACCATCAGGATGTCCCATTAGGGGGTCGGCTGCCTGCAGCTCAGGGTGTTGCATCACTGGGGACATTAGACCTGAGGTTGAATGCCACCTGTAGGTTTATTCTGAAGGGGATTCCTACACAAAATAGAAAGTACACAGTCCTCTATTAGAACACAGGGTGTCACCTGGAACACTCTTACAGGAGTGAGCAGACAACTGAGAGGACAGTGAAACAGACTTAGGAGAGTGGCCTGGGTGGGGAAGGGAGTGGTGAGAAGAGCACAGACTGGGTGAGGGAGGATGCCCCCCTCACCACCCTGTCTCAGTCATCATCAGTACTTGGAGAACATAGTTCCTCTCTGGAGCCACCTGGGGCACCCAGGATACGGAGAAGGCACCGTACTCATCCTCTTCCCCTCTTTTCCGTGAGCCCTCCTTTCCAGCAGTAAGTTGACTGGACACCCCTGGGTGCTCTGTGATGCTATTTTACAGAGAAAGTCCCCAGGCCACTCTTCAGAGGATCAGGTAAAAAATCCAGGTCAAGTGGAACTCGCAGTTGATAAGAATGAGTATCCAACTGAGAATAGCCTTTGGGGACCTGATATCCTTGACTTCAGTCTAGTGGGTAGATGGATGAAGGAACACTACTACTGTGTGAATAAAAGGAGGGAGAGTTTGGGAAAAAGGTGGGGAGATGGGGACAGCGTAACCCTGCAGGTAACGTGGACTAGACACACATACCTCATTGGAATTCCTTAGAGTGAGCTGATAATGATGACTACTACACAGAATAGCAAGTCAAAGAATTTTAAAGAGGTATGAGTTTGCCCCACAGAACTGACATATAAGTAAAGTCACATTCTGCCCTGGCTGGTATGGCTCAGTGGTTGAGTGTCAGCCTGTGAATCAAAGGGTTGTTGGTTCAATTCCCAGTCAGGGCATATCCTGGGTTGCAGACCAGGTCCCCAATAGGGGATGAGTGAGAGGCAACCACACATTGATGTTTCTCTCCCTCTCTTTCTCCCTCCCTTCTCCTCTCTCTAGAAATAAATAAATAATATCTTTTTTTAAAAAAGTCACATTCTTTTATCATTCTATATCCCACTAGGCTAGCTCTGAACGTCCAGTCTCCCCACCCCATCCCCTTGACTGCTGTAAGAATCACAGGTTTTACCTGATCCAAGGAACTAGGAAAGGACCTAGTCCTTAGTCCCTAAGAGGTGCCATTATTTCCAAGGCCTCCATATAGAGATATGGGGGCCACTGTTGATGTCTGGCTCTCCATATCTGGGCACAGCTGCCACCCTAACTTTCTTCTGGCCAAAGACTAAGTTACAGGAACATGGTTCATCTTACTGAAGGCTTTGGTGCTTGCTGATTACTCCCTAGGCATCCCGATGTTATGATACCTTCCATCTCTTGGGGTTCTGGGAGGCAAGTGAGATTAGAATCTCTGCCTCTCAGTAGAAAGCATCACCCTTCCAAGTTCCAGGTCTGAAAAGTCCATCTTTCCAACGTTTAGTCCCTGGGGCTTCTCCTCACCCCCCCACCCTCCGCCCCCCGAGTCAAACCTTCTCTCCAATAGTCCAGCTCTATCTAGCTTTTTTTTTTTTTAATTTTTTTATTTTTAGAGAGAGGGAAGGGAGGGAGAAAGAGAGGGAGAGAAACATCAATGTGTGGTTGCCTCTCACATGGACCCCACTGGGGACCCGGCCTGCAACCCAGACATGTGCCCTGACTGGGAATCGAACCTCGACCCTTTGATTCACAGCCCGCACTCAATCCACTGAGCCACAGCAGCCAGGGGGTCTATCTAGCTTTTCTGAGCCCAAATTTTCAAAACAAAGTCCTGTTAAATCTCCTCTGGGGCAAGTGAAACACAGCCCTCTGGAGCACAAACCTGTGGTTGAGCCAGGCACTATGAAGAGTGTTTTGCAACAAGCATTATATCATCTGATCCTGACAGGAGCCATCTGGGTAGGTAAGATTACTATTCCAGTGGGTTACAGAATTTGCCTGAGGGGATGGAGCTAAACTCAGGCTACTGACCCCAGAGCCTGAACTCTCAATCAACCCACCAGTGCTTTCCTCTGAAAAATTAATACACGAATCCAGCAGTAAGTAGTTCTCTCTCTCTCTCTCTCTCCCTCTCTCTCCCTCTCTCTCTCTCTCTCTCTCTCTCACATTCTGCAAGAGAACATAAAATACAAATAAATTAATCAGATTAACTTGCCAGAATGATACCAGTTAAATCCCAGAGACTCCAAAGGCCACTCAGCAGGTATCCAAGAAGGAAGTGATACTCTCTCAGAACCAGGCAAAGCCTGGAGGGTCTGGGAAGCTGCCCTGGAGGTATTTACCCTCTCTGGGCTGCCAGGGTTGCCCTCATTGCTCTTTGCATCATTAATTTGCTGTGAAGAGATCCTCTGAAATTCTCCCATTCAAGAGCAACCTCTTGCTCCTGCCTCTTCAGGCTCTCCCTTTCCCTGGGCTGCAAAATAAAAATAATTTCTTATCCCCAAACAACTACTGAAACTATTATGCCCTTTAGGCATCTTTAAAAAGTAGTCCCATACACTGTATGTTTTTTACCGCCCATTTTTCAACCTTCTACAACCCAGTAATCACAATATTTTGTATTTTCAAAATTTGAAATTAGGAATAAATCTTACATGCAATGACATCTTTACAATTCTAATTAACAATACTGTTTTATTTTCAAGTAGTCTATACATTAATGATGCATCTTTGAAATTATGGCATCTTCAATTCAATGATCTGTGGTGTGCGTCATACTCAGTAGAAAGATTCTAGACTAGAACCTCCTCAAGGGCAGGAAAGAGGAACTGATTCTGCTTCTTACACACCTCATACCCTCACCTCCCTACAGTCAGCGCTTAGCCCAGTCGTGCTGCGTGTACTCGTCGTGCTACGTGTACTCGACTGTCCATCTGAGACAATGAAACACTTACTAGATGGAAGCCATGTGTAAACCTCACACTGAGAACTCTGAGGAAGAAACAGAACTGTAAAACAACGTCCGCTCAGTCTAGAAGATATTGCCAGTAATCTTTTTTGTCATCAAAAATTTAACTGAATTCCCAAACTCCTGAACCATAATTACTTATAAATTTTTTATTTGTAAAACTATCTGATCAACAATGTCAGTGAGTTACACAGATAAGAAATCATTCACAATGCCCGCGGCTATTTTGTCATCAATGTCGTGCCGTTAAAGACTATTTCTGGTGTGCAAAATACGTCACCTTACAGCTTTAGGAAACACACTATTCATTGGTATAGCAAACCCATACTGAGAAAATACTTTGACCTGCCTTATAGTATCTATGAATTACTCAGCTTAGAATTTTGTTTTTAGCTACTCAGGCCAAGTAGGTACCTTATAAAGAAGAGTAGGTACTGTTTTCATATGTGACTTTGAACGTGGTGGGAATGTGGTCACATGAGAGCAGCCGTTAGCAGTGGGGCAGCACCAGCCATTAGTGACCCGTGTCCATTCTCACTGGTCAGTGTCCCTGCCAAACTGATGGGTAATAGTTTTAGTATCTCCCCTAAACACCTAATCATGATCTCAAATTAATTCTTTTCCAATCATTACTTCATAAAAGTGGCATCATGTCAAGAAAGGAACAGGAATTTTATTCAAAATCTTTCCTGGAGATGTCCTAGAGTCCTTGTAATCCCTGGCCAATCTCTGCGCATCAACTGTGCTTCCATACTTATATATTGCTGCACGCTGAGGAGAGACAGTCAGAAAGGGGACCAGAAGTAAACTCATCAGTCATCAAAGAAATAACCTACGCACTGCTCACACACACCAACAAGAAGGCAGGGAGAATTAAACACATTTGTGACAGGGATGATCATTACCTCCAAATTCAGCTAAGCATCATTTTTCCATGCATCCTTGTTCAATAAGATTTTTCTGTATGAGCCTAGGGCTGCAGTTTATTAAAAATTTAAACTTGCCCTTACAAACCTTACGGGAATCTGAACTGAGATGGCCAGAGATTTCTGGCCAACTCACCATTATTATTTCTTGAACTCTGGACATTTCCTACGCTGCTCCAAGCTGATTTGTATTCTGCACCGGTTACAGGAATAAATCTGCCAGGAAGTTTTGAAATGCAAGGACAGATAGGCCCCTTTCTTGGTTAAGTCATAGCTCCAGACCTACAGATTTGCCCAGCCAGGCCCTCCAAATATTTTGCAATTAGCATTTTGAAACACATGGGTTATTTGGTTCTGGCTTCCAGGCAGTTCAGCGAAATGCTTAGGCTAGAGAATTGCAAAAGTTCATGATTTGTCACCGAGGAATGAAATGTGACGCAGTAAAGCAAACTGCAGACATTTAATACCAGATGTTGATGTAAAAATTGGAAAATTGTGGTCCCACGTCATTATCTGACTCCTGACCCGCAGAAGCCCATCACAGTCCAGAAGGCATCTTAATTTCTGGCTTCTGTCAGTAGTAAACTATGTCTAATATTTTAAAATTTAAAAATAATAATTCCAAATGATTCAGCTGAGATAATTAGGTCAGAGTAATTTTGAGTCTTTTTGCACACACGCTAACAGGGTAATGCAACACCTTACCATAAAAATCAGAAGTGGAGCTTTTCTGTTTTTCCGTATTTTCTAAAAATTTTAAAAAGTAATTTGAGGTCTTTATTTCCACACCTATCTAATTTCATCAAATACATAGAGAAAGAAGAGAGGAAATCTTGCTTATCTGCATTGAGAGGGAAAGAGAGCACCTGGAATATACATTTCAAAACCCTTTGACATTCGTCTGTACTTCCCTGAATCTGTACACTTGAGAAATGGAAGGACTGTTTTAGAAGGAGATGGACTGTTGAGAAATCTCATGCCTGTGAGGACAGACAACTTGGTGTGAAATAAGGAGTTGTAGGTAAGAAGCTCCAGATTAGGTGTCAGATCCGAGTGAGCCTTTTACTTTCTGGTAGAATTGGGCAAACCAACCTCTCTGTGCCTCAATTTCCTCCTCCTAAAAATGGGTTTAGCATGAATTCCTGACCACTGCACAGGATTGTTGCAAGACTCAAAGAATACAGTTTATGTAAATACAACCGACGTGTCCTTCGACAGATGATTGGATAACGAAGATCTGGTACATGCACACAAAGAATACGACTCAGCTACAATAAAGGATGAAATACTGCCATTTGCAACAATATCGATGAATCTGGAGAGTATCAGCGAAGCAAAATAAGTCAGACAGAAAAACACAAGAATGATATGATTTCACTCATATGTGGGACATAAAATAGAAAGCAACAAACAAAAACCAACTCATAGACACTGACAACAGTATGGTGGTTACCAGAGGGGTGAGAGATTGAGGGGAAGATGAAGAGAGCAAAAGGGGCCAAATATATGATGATGGAAGGAAACTAGACTATGGGTAGTGAGCACAGAGTGCAATATACGGATGATGGATTACAGATTTGTACATGCCACTTACATAATGTTATTAACCAATGTCACCCCAATGAATTCAATTTAAAAATTCTCCTCTAAGCCCAGGGACAAGGTAGAAAGGATTTTAAAATGGCCCTCTTCTCACTAGGCAGAAGTGTCTTACCTTCATTTCTGCATACTTTTGATATTTAAAGCAGCAGAGAAGAAATGAGTATGTGGATGTAAGATCTTCATGAAGCCCTGGCTCAGTGGATTGAGTGCCGATCTACAAACTGAAAGGTCACTGGTTCGATTCCCAGTCAGAGCATGTGACTGTGTTGTGGGCCAGGTCCCCATTTGGGGGTATGAGAGCGGCAACCAGTCAATGTATCTCTTGCACATTGCTGTTTCTCTCCCTCTCTTTCTCCCTCCCTTATCCTCTCTCTCTCTAAAAATAAAGAAATAGATCTTTAAGGTTTTACCTCCTCTATGGTAAGCTAAGAGACAGAAGCATACCAGGGGCTGCTCTAGACAAATACAACTAGTACAAGAGTCAAGTCCTTCCCTCAGGAGAGAATCCTGTTTAATTTCTCTCAATTTCAATCTCAATCTCTCTCTCTCTCTCTCTCTCTCTCTCCTGTTAAAACCAATTACGATATGCAACACTGGTAAGAACAGCTCACAGAATGGGTCTTTGAGTCCACACTGCCTGATTTTTCCGTTGATGGACTGGGACACTAAGGCCTGGGGAAGTTGGTGACATGTCCCTCCTGATAGTTCCGCAGCATCTCTGTGATGAGAACCCAGAACTCCTGGGACCCTTTCTAATAAAGTGTTCTTGATCTCATACCTCCTGTGAAGGAAGATTTTTTATTCATTTCTCAAATATTATTAAAAGCTTTTTCCTTTGAGGAATTAAATTTATTTTTCAGAGAGTCATGACCCCTTAAGAGATGTGTAACTGGAAACTATTCCATCCCTTGCTCCTATCTTCTCCCCATTGCTTTCTTCCTCTCTTGTTTTATCTCTCTTGCTTTCTGCACCCCTCTCTCTCTCCTTTACAGTTAGGTGCACCTGGAGGCAGATGAGAGAGACAAAGATAGCAGATCTAAGTCACAGGCACGCAACTTGCAATTGCCTATAAATGCTCAAAACTTGAACTAAGATTTTAAAACCTCAAGGTTACCAACATCAGTTCTGAATCCAGAAAAATTATTTTCCTTTCCAAATAAGCTGATAATGTTTATGTGAAGTTAAAATTTTATTGTTCCCCAGTGCACTGCCATCACCAGCCGCCACTCGGACTCCTTTTGTTCAGGTTCAAAAATCATCCCTGGCACTTGTAATCAAATTATCTTGCAGTGGGTGTGTGACCTTATTTGAATCTCATGGGGCCAAAGTAAGTTGATAATATGTTTCTCTCACAATCATCCACATTATCTGTTTATAAACAGCTTTATTTAATTTGGACAGAATTTGCAAACTTGGAACATTCCTAATTTTTCCCATCCTTTACACATAAGTCCAATCAGTCATTTTACTCTTGATTCTGATCCTAAGAATGATGTACATTTTCCTCGGGCACATAAAGGAGAGAAAAAAAAAACCAATTGATCAATGTAACAAAAATTCTTTCCAATGAGTTCCCAATAAAGAAGTGGCAACACATCAAATTCCAATAATGCCAAAATATTTCCTGAAAGTTTTCAAATCTTTCAAAAATGTTACAAAAAGCAAGCAAACACGGTAAAACTAATAAAATATTAGACATTGAAAACTAGTATCTTTGTAAATCTACACAGGTATGTAGGGGAGAAGGGAACATATATGAGCATATAGTATGATTAGGCTCTTTGACATGTATTGCATTTCATCCCATTCAAGGAAAATTATCCCGGACTTTGAAATTAAGGCCAAAACAAACCACAACAACAAAAACACCAGGATTGTGTGATATATTCATATCATGCTAGCCTATTATTCATCAAGCCTACCCAAGGACCATCTAACTCTCTTGGGAAATGTAACTTTGGCTAATGATCCAATAGGGACCAGATTATGGACCCTGTTAAGTTAGGGGTTGACTTGTAGAAAATTAGTCTCCTTTCTGGCAGAGAAATCCACTTCCAAGTTTACATAGTTTTATTTCTCTGTAGGACACTAACCAGTTTTATATCTTACTTTGCAATCTCATTTCATCAAGGCCTTTCCCATTGATTAAATTCTTGTTCCTCACATTCTCTTCTGTATTTTCTGATGATGAGTTTAATGAAACTAAACTCATCATCTATTCCTGTGAGAATTATGCTTTTCATGATTTGAGAATTTGTGCTTTGACAATCCTCAAACAACCACATGAGGTAGGTAGTATATCTTCCCTTTACAGAGGAAGAAACCAAGTCTCAGAGGAGGTACTTTACCCGCCCAACATTATAGAGGTAAGAAGCTATAGAGCTGGTCTTTGAACACAAATCTGCCTGAATTCTTTCATGAACACTACATTGGTGATGCACATTTGGACGGGTACATCTCCCAAAACAATCAGCCTTACCTATATATATGTATATGTTGGAATTATAAACATTATAGCTGAAAACCAAAAGCAACTCACACTGAATGACCCAGCCCAGGTATTTAAGTAGTAATTGAAGAGAATGTTTACTAATATGTTTGGTTTCAAATTGGAACTTTTAAAAATAAGAAATTTGAAAGAATTTGTCCATACGCTATATAGAATACTATACAGTAAAGTGTGAAATTTCACTGCTGTGCTGGTTCCATTAACGGTTCTGGATGACACTGGGCAAATTACTACTGAGATTGTTATAAAAGTCATTGAAAAGTATGTAGAACACTTTCAAGAGAGCCTCTCTTTGACAGTTCATGAACACGTCTATGAGAACTTTCTGAATGAATTTGACCAAATCACCAGCTTATCCCACTGTAAAGATGCTCAGTCTATACCATGTTTCTGAAGGTGATTTTTGTCCTGGCTGGATACACAGGTAGATGTCAAAACTGGAGAGGGAGATGCTCCTCTTAGTCTGAAAGCACCTAATCTTAGAAGTATATCTTGGGAAAGGCTGGTCTTACATATACATGTTTATCTGTAAACATGCATGATTTTCAGCTGGGGTATATATCTCCTGAATGCACCCTTTTATCCATCTGAAGATCCATTCAAGGTATATGCAGATTTATAAGTTTTTCTTCATAAGTAAAATTCTCAAGTTGGGGTCAATTGGCATCTAGGTTGATAAAAACCTGTGCTTGTGTTGTGAGGGTTTCGTCTGCCAAATCACGCATTAGATGGTGACCATCTGGCTTTGCTTCCAGTAGAGCACACCTCTATTGGATGGGCACCAGGCGGCTGTCTACCACAGATTTCAGCTAAGTGAGGCAATCTGCCCCACTCCTAGCCCCGATCCCAAACTCCGGAGCCAGCTGAATTTCAGCTTCAGCTGAAGTGAAAAGATAACTATGTGGTTCAAATTCATCTTGACTCATAGTTTTACTGTTTTAGTGTGGTTAAAGCTGCTCACTGTGTCTGTGGTTTTCTTACATAAATTTTCAATCCAGCTAGTGCTATTAGACAGTGTCTTTTCCAGCCCTGATGCTGGGGGTAGATTTTTAGCTCGCATATTTTTTCCAGATGTGATAAGCTCTCCATAGCCCTCTTGGTGAGCAAAAGCATATCCAGATCTTCTTGAGCTTGATCTACGAGTCTGAGGTCTTTGGCTTCGCTGAGGCCTTGCCTTCCTTTGAGCTTTCTGCCATTGGCGGATCTGGAGAGGAAGGAGACACAGAGTGAGATGATGCATCTGAATGATAGACTCCAGGCTGCGGGCTACTTCGTGAAGTGAAAGCCTTCTCCGTAAAAACAACAGCAACACTAACAAAATACTCACCTTCATTGAAAAAGGGAGTTTTTTGCCTAAAAACTAAGAATTTTTCTACCTAAAAGATTACCCTAGGCACTGGTTAGTTTTTATTTCTACCAGGAGACTACTAAGCAAGAAGTATTCATGCAAATGTCATCATTGTCTCCATCTCATACATCCGTCTTAAATGAATTGGAACATGTTTTTATACAGAAAGATTTTCTAGGATGCGCCACCCAAACACAGTAGATATAACAATGCGTAGTCCCATTGCTCCTAAAATGGGCCTTTCCTCTCTTTTGGAGATTCTCAGGATCCAATAGTTATTAGGAACTAGACAAGAACAAAATTTAGAAAATGAGAATCAGAAATTTCCAACTCTTGTGGTCAGTCTATGTACCATGATATTTTCAGGGTTTTCATTTCTTCATGGGTTTTTTTTTTTTTTTTTAATAATCTTTTGAAGAGCTCAACACTATTTGAGTGGGTTTCCAACATTTCTTTTATTCCCCAGTAAAGTTAAGGGGAAAATATCCAAGGTTTGGAGCAAGGTCTGCAAGCCACCTTGTTCTCTGAGTCAGCTGATTGCTTGAACTATGACTTTTGTGTCAGGAGAAAACTGTTAAACAGAAAGTCATGATCTGACTAAATATAGGAAGAAATGGTCATCATCTTCCTTCCTTCAGCTCATTCATCATTTTCTGGGTTTACGTAAGAACGAGCTTCCAGAGCCAAAGGGAAAGGACAGACATAACAGGGGACTCTGGGAATCATTTCAGAAGGAATATTTTTGTGTTTTGGCCCCAGAATGTGAGGGATAACATGACAAGGAAAATTCTACCTCAGTTCCTCTCAGCGTTATTGGACTGGCCGCTCACCCCATCAGTGTTTTTACCCTTCTCTTGATGTGGCTACAAATGGGTCTCCCCTTCCTTTCTCCTTTCCTCTTTGTATCCGGGTCCAGAACTAAGTCGCCATTGTCCCGCTTATACTCCTCTTCCCAAGAAATACTGAAATATGTTCTATTAACCCCTTGGTTTAGGTATTTTTATAATTTGTTCTATTTTCCTTCTCACTGTATATTTTTCCAATCCATCCATCATGCTGCTGCTCCCTTTCTTAATCTGTTCGGAAGGTAACATTTCCCCTGTTGCTGAACCTGCCACTCTATTTCTACAATGTAGGGAGCCCCTTCCCCACCCGTCTTGATCGTATCTCTCATACTGTACCCTTTTTTTGCCCCTGAGTCAATAATTTGCCCTCTAGTTTGCCTTTCCCTTGGAACAATTGTCCAAAGTGCTGCCAGAGAGCTCCTTTTTTTAAAAGTCAACTTTTTAAAACCCCCAACTTGTAATTTATGACTCTTCACCCGTATTTAGTCTAGACATTTATTTTTATCGGCACTTGCAAGACTAGGACATTCAGATGTAGGCAGTTCTATCTACTGTGATGTGATGTTCTGCACCTGTGGGTGTTTGCCATTGGGAAGTTTATTGGCCCTTTCCTGGGCTTCCAATCAGGCAGAGAAGAACATGATTCCAAGAGCCAAGAACAAGCCCTTCAAAAACTCACAGTACTACAACATACCTGATCACTCAGGGTTGGGAATAAATTCACCTTCAAAAATCTGAATGCCAGCACAGGAATGACTGAAGCCACTGTTGTTAGGAGAATAACAAGCCAGATATACTTCTGGGTCAAGGAATGTCGTGCATTTCCTATCATTAAGGAAAAATATACATTGTGGTTATAAATAGAATTGAATTGTTGAATTAATAGTCTAGCTGTCTGTTCACATAAGACCTTTTTTGAAATGGTGAGGTTTGGACTGCATAGCGAGAACCCCTAGGGTCTTTGCCACTACATAGTATGTTCGGTGGTGGTGAGGAGAAAGCAAGGCTCCTGGGAGCCACTTTGTGGCCTGGTCGCTTGGAGAGTGCCAGCTGGAGCCAAGCATTCTCTTATCCAGGTTCAGTCCACCATCACTCATGAAGCATACTTCTTTCATCCAGTTTCTAGGTCCCTTGACTACATAGCAGCCATTATTTCTAAAAGGCATATTTACCCTGGCAGTTGAGGCTTACATGCCATCTTCAGCTAAGGAGAAAGGGGAGTGTAGCTGGAAGGAAGCAGTGGTTTGGACTTCAGAGAGAAAGTAGGCAATTCACAAGGAGATGGCGATATAGGAGAGGGGATTCCCCCAAAATAGAATTATCTTCTGGAGGGCAGGCCCTTTGTAGCATAGGGTTCCCTGGCTGGGTGAGTAGTGTGGTGCCCATCTGTATCAGTGTTCCAGGTGGCATTGTTGTGAGAGGCTCCCTTGGCTTCAGTGAATTTTTTGGAGACTCTTTTAATGCGTTTTCCCATTTCATGATGGATGATTTACAAGCGCACCTGTCCATACTGAGCACCTGAGTGGTCAGCAGTTTTTAACCAAAAGGAACATGACCCCCATGTCCCACATTCCCTATTCACCCAATTTCTCCCCTCTCCCCAGGCAACATTTTTTTTGTTTGTTTCTCTGGATGAAAAAGTCCTCAAAGGGAAACATTTTGCCAATGTGTAAGAGGTAAAACAAAAAGCAGCAAAAGCACTCAAAGGCATCAAAATTGATGAGTTCAAAAACTGTTTTGAATAGTGAAAAAAGTCTCAACAGGTGTATTGCATGAAATGGAGAGTACTTTGAAGGTGACTGAAGTTTAAACATAAGAATAAATACATATTTTTTTATAAATCAATTCCTTTAGGGGGGTGTCTCATCATAAATGTCTGGTAAATAAATGTTTGCTGGACCATCTTTAACAATGCACAGAGGGAGGACTTTGATCAAATGGGCCTGGCTAGGTTCCTCCCTGTCTATCACTCCTAGTTCATATTAAACTATAGTTATCTGTGATGATTGCTTTCTTCCTGGAGCAGGTCTTCTCTCTAAATTTTTAGGCAGTTAGGGGAAATGTCAACAGTTCTTCCTGAGTTTTTTGTTTTTTTTTTTTAAATAACAAGCTTAAAATAATCAATATCCCAAAAAAGGCATATATTGGGGTGGCAAACTTTGCTCCCCCTCATCATCGTATCAAAACTACACAATATGTGTCCTGGACACAGGTACAGTCTTCAATGTCACAGTTACAGTCTTGGTATGTCACAAAGGGTAAGCTTTATTTACTAAAGGGCTACACGTTTCAGTTCAGGCCACAACCCCAGAAAAACCTACATCAAAGGGACTTGCTGATTTCTCTGCTGCTCCCTGGGTTATGAGGTACTGAAGGTTCCCCAGGAGAGCAGGGATGCTCCTCGTTTTTGAAAAGAGTGTTGCCCTCACTGGGAAACCCCTGGTGCAGCCACCAAACACGCTGGTGCAACAGAACAGTGAAACTCATTTCTGAGCCTGGAGCCAGTTTCTTTACTTTACCCTCACACCTCAAATACTGAGACATTTGTTTAAACAGAGTAACAAGGGTCAGTAGGGCTGGTAGACAAGTTCTGCGGAAGATGGAAACCCTGCTTATATCACCAAAATGAACTTTTGTTCCTATTGGTTTTCTAGGGATTTACCAAATGTCCAATTATCCAGGATACCTCTCCCAATGCTAAAAACTGTTAACACCCTGAATGGGCTTTGGGTGCCTAAATTTTCTGGCTTTCAGGGGCGTCCAACCTGCCACCCAGGATGGCTATAAATGTGGCCCAATGCAAAATTGTGAATTTACTTAAAACCTTACTTTTGCTCATCAGTTTTCATTAGTGTTTCTGTATTTAATGTGTGGCCCAAGACAACTCTTCTGGCAGCGTGGCTCAGAGATGTGAAAAAGTTGGACACCCCTGCTAGAGAAGAGAATCTGTCTACCAAAGAGCAGTTGGTTCCATTTCCCTGGGCAGAAACAAACTTGACTCAACAAATTAAATGTCTCTTTGAGCTCCTTGAAGCTCAGTGCCCCCAGGCATGGCTGGAAAAACACCAGCTTCACTTTAAAACCACACTCCTGTTTGCTGCTGGCTACTAAGGAAAAAAATTTCTGTTAAACCTCAATGTTGATCTAACTTTTGAAAAGACTCATTGGAGCTCAGTAATTAATTCCTGGAATTAATTAGCTGGAGAGAGTAGTCCCCACACAAACTACTTTCTCCAGCTGAGGCATTCCAGTCTTGTTGTGCATTCTAAAATGCTTTCTGAGGACTGGAAATCTAGTCAATGCATTGAACTTTCAGATTTGGCAACAAAAAAAAGAAATAAAAAAACAAAAAAAGTTTTAACATCTCTCTCTTTCCTAATATGCTTATTTTTATTCATAACTACCATATTTTTTCTACATGACTGGAATCTTCTGATAAACAAAGTATTAATATTACATATTAAGTAAGAGCGGTGCAATTTAAAATTTCCATGTGCATGCAGGGCAAGGCAAAAACTGAAGAGTAACATCCTTGCGTGTATGTGCAAATTTAAGTGGAATTACAATTTCAGGAGCCTTTGCATCATTGGGAATGTATAACACTATAATTGTTCTTATTTTGCTTTCTATATAAACCAGTTTTCTAAGAATTCTTTTGTAGACTGGATTCCCCAACCAGTAGATGCAAATCTCAGTCTTGCCTGACTGAGCTCACAAAAGTTGTCATCTGTGTGTCTCTCCTTTCCACAGTTTGCTGGGATGAACTCAAAAACATTATTATTACCAACTTCTCCCACACACCCTAGAGATTTCAAAACTTCTGAGAAAGTATATTAGTAGCCCCACTGTCTAAAGTTCAGTGGCCCTTGCTAAGAATCACTTTGAAATGTGGAGAGCAATGTTAGTACACTCAGTGGATTGACCAGATGTACGCTTTCGTAGAATCACAGAATTTCAAGATTATAACGGACTTTAGGAGGTGCTTTGCTACCTACAGTATTTACTGCTCGAATCACTCTGCAGTGTCCCCAAGACACATTTGCTTGGATCATCATCCTTATCATCACCACCGTTACCATGGGTAACATTTTTTTAAACTGCTACATAGAATGTCATATGCTAAGCATTATTTCATTTAACCCTCACAAATTTCCGATAAAACTAGAAAATATTAATATTCCCAGTTTAGAAGTAAAGACATTAAGGCATGAAAAGGAAAAAACTTGCCCTCCATCACACAGCTAACGAGCAGTGAAGCTGACACTGAACCCTGGCTGTCTAACTACAAAGCCTACTCTTCATGCCACTACGGACTAGTGTCCCAGAAGGTATAGAAGGCTCTAAATTATACATCGTTTCTTTCTTATCCTAACGCAAGTAAGTTCCACTGGTAATCTTTGGCAGAGATCTTGGTGATAATGTGGCACAAAAAACACATTTTCTTTCTCTTTCTCCTTCCTCTACCATACATGAACTTCTCCCAGGTTTTGGGTAGCTCTGATGCATATGCTACGCCTCTTGTTTTCAAAAAGGCCGTTTACTTCACCTGGGCTATTGGAGTGGCTATCTCAATGATTCTTCTGCATCTGGTAAAGACAGCGGAAACTAATCTTTTAGAGTTCTTTTCAAGCCTGGAAGCCTTCCGATGCTTCTGATGCAATCAATTCCTAGAGAAATGATTAGTGGTCACCCCTAGTCCCACCTAACACAGAAAATAAATGGCAAAGACAAATAAATGACAGCATGACACTAGGCCCCAGTAGATAATAGGATTCACTTACCAACAAATGGAAACTGCTTTGGGAAGATGTCAAACATGCCATTACTGTGCATCGTAAATAAAATAGAGAAGTACGTGGCAACGCTGCCCCATATGAAGACGTGATTAATGACAGTCCAGTAACTGGTATCCAAGGCTATCTGTAAATAAAGTCAGGTACAAGGGGGACATCTCTGAGGATTAAAAAGAGCATCTTTTTACTCAGTGATGTTTCCCCAGAACTGCTCTGTGAAAAAATGGTTACACCTCTAGCTCCCAACCAACCAGAGGCACCTCCACTTTGTGCACAACTCACAGGACTGACTTGACACTTCTGCTCAACAACTGACTTTAGAACTTCTATCTGCAAGCCATTATATCTGCCAAGGCTCAATCACAATCAGGTAATAAAATGTTAAACTTCTTTTAAGAAATAAGAAAGCAGGATGGGTTCTAATTTCAATGTTACTTTATAAATTGCTTTTAGAAATGTTTTTGATGGAAAAATATTTTCTGTAGTAACCAACTGCAACATTTTATAATCTGTACATAAATTTCCACATGACCATTTTCTTACATGGGCATCATCTGTTTCACATCAATATTCTACCTCAATTTGATGATCCTTTCTCTTAAGTTATTCAAATGGTAACAAAGAAAAATCCTTAATCTTCTTCTGACATAAATGTCAGAAGCTGGTTCATCATGCCCTGGGAGCGTGCTCACAACCCTTCTCCCTTCCAGTCGCTTGGTGTGGCGGGACAGCTGTAAAAGAGTGACCTGCTTTCACAAAGTCACAGAAGCCATTGGTGAAGGAGAGCCACTGTGTTCTCAGAGGGTTCTGACATCATTATTTGCATCTCATAGGTCCAAAGTGATCCAAGTGAAGGTTTGCTCCTCCTAGCAGAGTCTGGTGCAAGACCACAGATGCCTCACCTGCCTGAGAGGACTCTACTTACTTAATAAATAGATCCTTCTCTGCATTGGAGATATACTACATTGGAGAATAAAGTGGGAACTTATACTTCCCACTTTAAGTTTGCTGTTCTTTGAAATACTGCCCCAGTAATAGAATGCTGGAAGCCTTGGATGTAAACTGCAGGGATTATAAAGGGACAGCATTTTCTTTTTTCAAGAGGCCTGAGAAAAGAAAGTCCTGCCTCCCATGCCTCAGCAAAGAGATGCCAGTTTTCCAGCTTATTTGGCTACTAAGACATTAGACAAAATCTCCAAATCTACCTTCTACCACCTGTCAGTTCATCACTATCCAGGGACACCAATGGCCTGGATTATATGGGTATGAGTGAGCATAAAACATCACAGCAAATTTAAACCTCAGGAAAAAAAAAAAAAAAAAAGAACAAACCAAGAACAAGTGGCTCCTATTGAGGCAGAACTAATGGAAAAAGCAGACAAGTACTATAACAACAATAACAAAAAATGTAATGAGAATTCTTAAGGGGATACAATTAGATCACAGAAAAAATTCTGGATTAAAAAAAGCATTATTGCTGAATTTAAGAATTCAATAGAGAAACAAAATAAGAATAGTCACTGATGAGAACTGAATTAATATTCTGGAAAAAACAAGTGGAAATAATATCTCACAGCAGAGACTGGAAACTTGAAGAAACAGAAAGCATGTGCAAAAAGATAGGAGACAGAGATGGCGAATCCATGTGTCAGATCCATGGGTCCGATATGCAAAAATAAACAAAATTTTAGAAAAATAAATAAATAGAAAGTTAATGATCAAAGAAATAACAGAAGAAAACTGCTCTGGTATAACAAGCAGCACAAATTTTCAGATGTGGGGGAGCAACATAAATCCAAGGCAAGTTAAGGAAAGAAGTTACATTCTGGTGTCATTTGGGAAGTCGAAGGATAAAGAGCACACACTTCTAGACAGAGAAGATATTACTTACAAAGGAAAGAGAATCAACATAATATCGAACGGCTGAAACTGGGACATAGAACAATTTTCACAAGCTTTCTAATGAAAAAGGCTCTGACTCAAGAATCTTATGCCCATTCAATATAGCATTTAAATGTAAAGACAAAGAAAGAATGCTCAAAATATAAAATCTATCTGCCATTTCTGAAGAAATTATTCAAGGAAATTGCTGTAACCAAAACAAAATTAATTAATTAGGAACAAAGGCCTCAAAACACTGGAAGACAAAGAGCTTCGAAGTGGTGGTAAGCAACAATTCTTGTAAATTTAGGGTCGGCTCTAAGTGAGTAACAATGTGAGTATGAACCGTAGTATTAATTTAGAAAGAATTTTGCAACAGTCAAAACATATGTTGGAGATGCATTTAACAACATCCTGGAACTAGAATTCTAAATTATAAATGTTCAAGAGTTGGGGAAAAGAGTGGCACAAGGGAGGGAGAAGTGGAGTAAAAACATTTCCAAATTGTTTCACCTGGGGGTGCGTGAGGGAAGGTATAGAACAGGATAGTGAAACACTTGATGGAGGATATAGTTGCTTAGTTTTGGTGTGTTAGTATGGAAATGAAGAGTTAACTGATTATGAAAATAGGGAGAAATCATAGTAGAATGGAAATTCAATAGTAAAAGTTATAAATTATTCATAAGTAGGATATTTAAAAAGTCACAGTGTACTAGTACATGTGTGGCAGCATTGCTTCAATAACAATAAGAAAGAAGAGAAGAGAAGAGAAGAGAAGAGAAGAGAAGAGAAGAGAAGAGAAGAGAAGAGAAGAGAAGAGAAAAAAGAAAAGACATCCTGAATGTACCATTAGAGGATGGGTGAATAAATTATTTTGTGTCCATATTATAAAATTCTGCACAGCTCTTCAACAGGTTACAATAGCTGAATGTGTTGATTTGGAAGGCTGACTAGCATATCTCATTAAGTGAGAAAAGCATATCACAGAAATTATGAGAATTTCTCTTGAATACATGCATGTATATCTCAAAGCAAAGAAAAATATGGAAGAATTAAGCTACAGTAATCATAATAGTAGTTAACCAGGGAAATATAGGAAAGAAAAGGAAGATGGTAGATTTTATTTTGAACACTTCTATATTATTTGAAATGTTAAAAGGAGAACTTTATAACTCAAATAACTGAAGAAAACTGATATTTAAAAAATAATAGAGACTGGTAAAGTTTGGCCAATAGCATCAGCAGAATACATACGTAAGATTCATGGCTGTAATTACCATACTGTAATTTAAACTACAATGCCAGGCACAAATGAGTATTTGCTCATGGAAATTTCATGGGGATTGTTACCATAATGATGAGTTAAGCTTAGACAGTGAGAAAATGGTATTAATGCCACCATCAAAGTGAGCTTATTCACAAAATTCCTGAAACTCATTATTTTCTATATGTGTAAGACAGCAGTTTCCATTGAAGCCAAAATTGCTGAGCTTCTGTGATTATAATAAACATTTATGCACTCAGGTCTGAAAATTCTATGGTAAAGCGAACATCGGCAGGGCTTCCTAGAAATAAAAATGTGTTAGACTAAAACGACAGCAATTAACCTATCTATTCCTTATACTGAAGTTTGACGTTGAAAGCAGGTCTGTGCATGGACCTCTATTAACAGAGCTTCGCTCCCCTTTTATTCAAGGATGATCCTGGGGTCCTAGGCGTCCCCTCATGGAAGAAAGAGGTGGACCATCCATTCCCTGTAGCTACTAGCTTCTAGTTTTCTTTATAAAGAAGGGAGGTCCCCATGGCTTTGGAGTTGGTGATGTGAGGTCAGATCTGTGTTTAGATCCTGGCCTGTCACATTCTATGTGACTTGAACTGTAACCTGTCTGTTTTTCATCTATAGGAATAGTATCTATGTTTTAGAGGACTATGAGTGGAGTCAACCAGAGGAGGGAATTATCTCAGTAACAATTCATTTGCACAGGAAACGTTCAACTAATGGGACCTGCTGCTGTTACTCTGAAAGCCAGAAAAACCTGACCGAAGCAAGTGGGCCAGGTTTCTGTTAGTGTATCCGCAGCCTCTCCTTCCTCTCTTCTTGCAGGTAACCTCCCTCTTCCAGACCCCAGTGCTCCTAGCTTTGTCACCGCTCTCTTTCTTTCTCCTGTATAAACGAGAAAGTATCTGATATTTTTCTTTCTACTCAGTGAGAACCTTTGTTCTCAGGTTGCCTGAAAATTTGCATTTTGACCAATAAAAGACTTAATCCCAGACAAAGCTGGAGTCAGATAGGTCTGGGTTTCAATTCTGGATCTGGGACTCGGTGTGTCGCCTCAGGCAAGTCCTTTAACCACCCTGAGCTCCATCTGTAAGAAGGGACAATAATACCTACTTCATAGTGGCCCCGCAAAATAAGTATAAGCATGACATTACTCACAGCAGAAATGATGATACAGGTTTCTGAAGGTTACCACCAAGGACAGGCTTGCTGCAGTCATCTGAGATTAGACAGGCATGTAACTAATAGAGTGGGGATAGCTGGGTACCTCAACCAAACTCTTCTCACTTCGTTTGCTCAACTTTAAACTCTCTCTTTATATCCCTTGCCCTTTCGTTCATTCAGCAAATACTCATTTGTGCCTGGCATTGTAGTTTAAATTACAGTACAGTAATAAACAAAGCATGGCCATTGGAAACTGGTATCCATTCTCACCATTCTGCACCTAGGCCACCATCACTAGCCCGTATCTCTCCTCTCTCATTCTCCTATCCAGAAAGTTCCTCAGTCTGCTGGCTGCTTCAGGCCCCTCTAGCACTCAGAATTAATGGTGGGTATGTGGGAGAGGACAGAGAGAAATCAGATAGAGGAGAAATCTATGGAATGGGAGTATGTGGATAAGCCCTAGAGGACTTTGACCCTGTAACATGCTAAAAAGATCACAGCCACCAAGCAGTGAGACCCAGAACCTTGTCTTCAGAAGTACAACTTCCTGTGTGCATTACTGCTTCCAAGCCATACCTAAATACTCTGCACCCCAGCAATAATAGTGTCGTAGAAAATGCTTGCCTCACGTTTTTAAGGGACACTCACAAATGCCTTTATTTAAGAACATTTGCTTGAGAAATAAGACTACTGAATCCTAGTCCTAAACCTGCAATGCAGTCACTGTGTGATCTTGGGCAAATCTTGGTCCTAGTTTGTTCTATCAATTTTATTTAAAATTATACCCATTATGCTTTTAACATAAGACCACCAATTCTTTGAAATTCCTCTTTCTAGGAAGTGGAACTTATTCTCTTCCCCCTGAATGTGGGCTGGACATAGTGACTCAGTTCTAATATAGGGAAACAATCAGTTTACAATGGAGAAACCTGAAAAACATTATCTTAACTAAGTAACCAAGATCAGCACCAGTAATAAATTATGTTGATAGCATGTGCTCCCATGATAGCGAGTCTATTCCCAGTCTATCTCAGTCTATACCCAAGAAAACATTAAAAAAAAAAAAAAAAAAAAAAAACCAGAGACATTCTACAAAATACCTGACCCTCTTCAACAGTATCAAGGTCATGAAAGACAAGGGAAGAGTAGAAAACTGTCAGAGAGGAAACTAAGTAGACATGACAACTGAATGCAATGTGGGATCCCAGAATAGGAAAAGGTCAGTAATAGCAAAACTTAGGAAATCTGTAGTTCAGTTAATGGTTCTATGCCAGGGACAATTTCACAGTTTTGACACCTGCACAATGGTTACGTAAGATGCTAATGTTAACATTAGAGAAAAGCTAGGTGGACCACAGTTGCCAGTGAGGAGATGGAAGGCAGAGAAAGATGGGAGAGACAAAGCCAATTAGGCCTAAACGAAACAGACTCGGAGAGTCCCACCCTGAATGAGGGACCAATGGTTACTCTGAGTTCTAAGTATAAATTCCTCTGAGAAAGCATGGGTGCCATTCTTATAAAACCTTGATAATTAAAGGTAAGACATTTTGAATAGTTTGATTTTAAAAACTCTAAATTACAGAATGAAAAATTGTGTGATCTTTCTTATAAATAAACAATGTTTTTAAAGTAAGATTTTTTAATATATTTTATTGATTTTGCTATTACAGTTGTCCCATTTTCCCCCCTTCACCCCCCTCCACACTGCACACCCCCTCCCACCCACATTCCCCCTCTTTAGTTCATGGCCATGGGTCATACATATAAGTTCTTTGGCTTCTACATTTCCCATACTATTCTTACCCTCCCCCATCTATTTTCTACCTACCATCTATGCTACTTATTCTCTGTGCCTTTTCCCCCTCTCTGCCCCTCCCACTCCCCTGTTGATAACATTCCGTGCGATCTCCATAAAATAAGATTACTTTTATGAGCTCTCAGCTTGGGAAAAAGGAGAAGTGTAGCAATGGCATCCAACTGTTACAAGAACTGTGTGCTTTATGGGGAAAAGGCATCTAAATCTAAAGTTAACATAGAAGCATAGCACTAGCATTGCTGTGACAGAGTATAAGAACATTAATTACAGACAAGCAAAGAGTAAAAGAGATGTAAGAATACCAACACATTTTTTAAACTAAAACATGATGTTAATGAAAAATTGTAGGGTTAATTTTGAAAGCTAGTTTCACTAAAAACATATGATACCTGTGATGTTTACAGTGAATTTTCCAGGTAAGTTTTTTGCCCTTATTTTTATATAGCATATAATGTTAAGGACAGTTTGAAGAATAGTTGCCCTTTGCTTTCTTCTTCAGATATTGGTCCTTTATCTCAGTGACTACCTTTCAAATCATCTCTTGGAGCACCAAGTAATAGGCCTGACCTGGAGGTGACTAAGCTGCTACCACTAAAAAGATGTCCCTGTATATGCCACAACCACACTCCCACTGCAAGGAGAATCCAGGGGAGTGGAAACGTGCTCTCATGATGAGGAGTAGATCTCCCAATTCTCTGGGCCAGAACAATAAGACTATACGCCAAGTTTGCTCAGTGATCAAAGGCAGCAAAACAAGAGAAGCTGAAGTGCCCAATATAGTGGCAAGAGCTGTAAGAAAAGATGAAACGATCGCTTCTGTGAGGAGATAGAGACCTTATCCTGGTAATGGACTCCCCTGATGGATACCTGAGCTACATCAGATGCTTCCAAGTCACTCACTCCGTGATTTCCTCCTCCACTACAGAACTGAACATAAGGGACTGGGTTTGGAGGGTTCAGAGAGCACCAGTGTGCTTTATTTAGCTGTAAAACAGACAAACAGAACTCCTTTTTGAGTGGAGAAATCTGTTTCTGCTTTTGGATGCTACCTGCCTGACTCTGAATTTTGGACTTCCAAGATGTTGTCAGATGGCTTTCGTATGGACTTGATGATGCTCGCTCAGATGGGCCAACGAATGGAAAAGATGCCCTTTTAAAGCAATATGTTTACATTTGACTCACTCAATCTAATAAATATTTATTGAGTCATGAAGAAAAAGTCTGGGTTTAACGAGATCTTTTGTTGGATGTGAGCAGCTAAGATTTGTAAAAGATTGGTTACAGATCTTTTTGGCTAGGAAAAGGTCTGACCAAAGGCAATTCAAACTTCATAAAAATTAAGCCCTTGATTGATACTTTCCCCTTAAAAATAAAAACAAGAAACAAACAAAAACCCTAAAACAAAGACATAAAACAGAAGTCACATTGCTTTCTGTACCCACCCAGAGCTACAGATTTTAATGGACAGAAATCTTTTGTGAATTCTAACTTTTATCTAATAGTATTGTTTATCATTTGCATTAAAAAGGAAATAGAAACACAACTCAAGATGTCCAGTGGAAGAAGATCAGTGGAACATCAAAAATCATCCTTGTCAAATTCAGAGGTGCCCCAGATGTACCACTGAACCTCTTGAATAATTCCAAGGTTATAATGCCAAATAAACTGTAGATCTCACTTTAAAACCTAGACATTATGAAGTCTTATAGAAACCATGGGAAAATTTCTCTTTCTGTTGTAAGTGGAAAAAATTTCTTCTTCAAACACCAGAAGGAAATAGTAGTATAATCATATCTTCTTCCTGACAATATTCAACCCCAAGAAGTGATTCCATTGTGAGGTTTCTGCTAATGAGGAGGTTATAGACACCTAATGCTAATTTCCTGCATCTGGTAATTTATGTTAAAGCTTCTTGTTCCTCTCTTTTTTCCCCAGTTTCATTGACAAATAACTGACATATATCACTATATAAGTTTAAGGCATACAGTATGACAGTTCGATTAACATACATTGTGAAATGATGACCACAACAGGTTCAACTAGCATCCATCTCAGAATGTGTAGTCAAAAAGGAAACCCCAGTGATCCTGTGGGATTTTTTCTCCTCCAAGAAGTAGAAAAAAATCAGTCAACCATGAAACAGAATTTTAGAAGTTACAAAGCCATCAAGTTAAGATATTTTCACCATCAGGGTTACCTGCACGCTGACCACGATGACCAAAGATGTGGCCATGGTGACTGCGAAAGACTGGTAGTCAGCAACATGCTGCCCATCCTCTCCAGCCATGTTGTAAAAGGCCCCATAGGGAATGAAGAAAAGGGCTAATGATGTGTAGATTCCATGTGCCATGCAGATGAAAAATTTACGCTTGTTAAAAAGCAGATTCAGCTGTCCAGGTTTGTAGAGCTGGGGATGGTCCATGCTGTTCTGGTCACTTACATCCTGCCAACAAAATGTTAGTTACATCAGCAGAGGAGGCTTGAGGAGAAGTCAAGCCCTGAATTCCCTATCTCCAGAAATAGCCAGTGCATATCTAAGCATGCCCTCATATGCACTAGTCATTATCTTGTTTTCATTCCTGCAATAACCCAAAAGATACTAAAATGATCCCTATTTTATAAAGGAGGAGCTTGAGTCTCCAAGAGGGATTCATGAGAGGTTACACAGCTCTTATAGCAGAACCAAAACTTGACTCACATCCAGATGTTTGCCTTCACATTGAAGTTTCTTTCCTGTACTCTCCTGCAGCTGCACTCCTGATGGCAGGATTCTAGTACATCACGTGCCGTCAGTGGTCCTCAGGGTTAATTGCCAGGGAAGTGGGTGAAAGTGACTAGGTGATGGCAGCAGAGAGCTGCAGAGTTGGAATTGGCCAATCAGAGTTCTCAAGTTGGGGGGTGGGGAGTGGGTGAGCAGCAGGAGAACATCAGGGAAAGGGAAAAGTTGCATGTAGGATTCCAGGTGGGAAGGGAGCGAAGGCTCACGAGCTGAGTGTTCTACCCAGTGAAGATACCAATACTGTTCAGGACAAAAAATTTCCACAGAATGAGAAGGCATCATGTTTGGCCCCAACAGGGGTCCTGGGAGAATCTAAAACAGTGTTTCTCAAACTTAATGTGCATGCAGATCACCTGGGGAACAGGTTATGACTCAATAGGTCTGGGGTGGGGCCTGAGACTCTGCATTTCCAACCAGCTCCAAAGCTGATGAGCATCAAAGCCAAACGCCAAAACCAAAAAGGATGGCAAGGACATTACAGGACCATGGGTGGAGGAGAGGCAGCTGAAAAGAAGGAACACAGACATGAATGAACTCTTGGGGTAGACCAAGTTCCCCTTCCTGCTTGTGGGATGGCCTGAGTCTTGCTAAATGGGGTCCCATGGGAAACATTGACATATTCACTTCAGGAAGTCCTGTTTTGAGATGCTGTTGGGAGCTTGTTTCCTCAGTTCAGTGACTGGTCGAGTTACATGCACAGGCTTTGAAACCAGACAATCCTGAGATCTGCAGCTTAGCAGCTGTGTAGTCTTAGACCTTTTAATGAACCTGTCTGAGGCTCAGTTTTTTCATTTCCAGAAATGCTAACAACAGCACAGCCTTCACAGGATCACTGTCATCATTCAATGGGTATGTATTCTGCAGAGTTCTTGCCATAGCTTAAGTAATAAATAACAGGAGCCTCTATACATAGTAAATAAAAGAAGGAGAGCAACACTAACAATGGTAGTAGCATAGCAGGCTATGAATTAAATGGCCTGTTGTTAAGCTGAATTTTATCACTTATTAGCTATATGGCTTTAGGGCAGTGACTGGAACCTCTGAGACCCAGCTTCCTCCTTAAAATAAGTGATCTGTAGATGATCACTGAGGCCCTTCCAGCAGAGCACTCCATGATCTGTGATCAGTGTAAGGGCCAAAGTTGACAAAGCAGGAAAGGAAAGGAATGGACACTCAAGGGGATGGCAATAGAGGCCTTATATATTTATTTATTTTTCGAACTGCACACTCACCATCTTTTCCCAGAAACTGATTTATTTTATTTTATTCCACATTCTGAGCAAATACAAAGTACCAAGGAAAGAAACACTTGTTAACGTGGGCAGTTGGGAATGAGTGTGCTTAAATCCTTTATACCTTGGGTTTTTAGAAGTCTCTTTGTGTAGAATTCCACAAACTACACCATTCACAAACTGCCGTTTTTACATACGGAAAGTGAGACATGACTGACTACATAGCCACAGAATGAGAGAGTGGAGTGAGCTCATAATGTGAAGATTTATATTTTGCAATAGACAGCTTTGGGCCAGTGAATGAGGCCTAGCAAATGGGTCTAACAACAGCCTGGAGAAAATCTGGCCTCCTTAAAAATACTTCAAAAAAATTTTTTTAATGATACACTCTAATCATGCCATGGCAAATCCTCTGGCTAGTCTTTCCCTTCCCCATAGGCAGCCAGACTTCTCCCCTTTCCAGGAAATACCCTCCAAGGCTCTCAATGTGCCAAGGAACCACCATTTCTCTCTTTTCTCAAGCATGTGAGCAGAAAGAAAGAAAGAAAGAAAGAAAGAAAGAAAGAAAGAAAGAAAGAAAGAAAGAAAGAAAGAAAGAAAGAAAGGGAGAGAAGACTGCAATGCACCTCATTCTCCATGGCTGGGGCACTGTGTCTTTCTGCCCCATTGGGAGGGTGCTCTGCGGGTCTGCAGTTTCTGTTCCAGGCTGTGCTGGCAGCTGTGAGTCTCCTAGCAGATGCCAGTTCTCTGCACTCCCTCCTGGTTCCCTGACTTTATCTATCATGCCTGGTTCTCTACACTCTCGGAGGCTCATACAGCACTTGTAGGTGGTTAGCCACAAGGCACTAGTTCTGAGGCATATTAATAAGTGGTATATGAAAAGTAGATAACTAAAAGTACAATCACAGGAGTTGGGGAAATGCTGAACTAAAATGAAGTTAAAGAGACTATTTCCTGTAGAATGCCTCAGAGCTCTGCGATGTTGGGGTATGAATGTGGGGTATGAATCTCTAAGGGGAGAGTAGCCAAACTTTGACCAGAGAAACTTTTGGGGGTGGTGGAGGGGCAGCGATATGAAAGGGTTTTTGACCCATGTTATATCTATTAAAACAACTGTACTCCTAAGGCTTTTTCTATGACTTGTATCTTCTAATTAAAGAACAAACTGACAGTGACCAGGGGGTCGGGAAGAGGGAGATAACAGGGGAAAGAAGGGGAAGGGTCAAGTCGAGAACATGTATAAAGGACCCATGGACAAAGACAATGGGGGGAGGATTGAATGTTGGAGGTGGGGGTGGGTAAGGCAGGGCGAGTAATAGGGAGGAAATGAGGACAACTGTAATTGAACAACAATAAAAAAGTAAAAAGAAGCAACTAACAGGGATCAAAAGAACAAAATAACTTATAAGTACAGAGATAAACACATACCTGGTCAAAAATCCCCATGGCTAAAACAGGAAGTGACGTGTAGACAATGTTAAAGAGGGTAATGAACCACTGGTCATAGACAGTCTGAAAAGAAAGGACACATCAGTGAGAAACATCATCCCCAGCAGTGAGAGTGCTCACCTGTGGGCTCTTAGATGAAAAATACCTCAATTTCCTGAGGTGGGTGAGAGTTTCGTTTTGGAGTCAGACACACTTGAATTCTCCCCCAGACTCTGGCTCTAACCATTGCTCTCAGGCAGTTCCATTGCCTCAGTGGGACTCTAGATCTCTCTAAATTTCTGTCCATTCCTTCATATTAAAATGGAGCCATACTCTCCCTGCAGAGTTGCAGTAGGAGTGAGAGGAGATGATCTAGAGAGTACGCTGGCCACACTGAAGACCCTGAACTCTTGTGGTAAATGGTTATTTCATTATCCAGTTTTTCAACAGCTTATAGTGAGTCCAGTGATCTAATCTAATTGATATGCAAAAATCCACTGAAATCTTCAGAGGGAGATGCAGAAATAAACCATCAGCTGTACCCTGTGCTCAAATGGAGAGCTTTTTCTTCAGAGTGGCTTAAAGTAAGGCGGACATGGAGCTAGCTGCTCAGGATACTGTATATAAACAAGTAAGATGATAAAAACATCCCCTCACATCTATATAGAGTACTTCCTTGCATAAGCCTCACTAAAAGTCAATAAGACATATAAAACAGGTATTAGGGTATATCTCTATTTTGTTAATGAGTACATAGAGATGTAGAAACAGAATCTTTCAGAGTTACAGAGCTTAATACAGGCAAGGACAAAAATTAAAATCCAGGTCTCCAGCTCCTAAATAATATCTGTTCTACCACTTGTATCACTCATTCATTCAATATTTATTAAGAAATATTTATGTGCCAGGTACTGTTCCAAGCAATGGTAATTCAACCTGATCACTGAGATAAAAATTCCTCATGAAATTTGCAGTTTAATGGTGGCAAGGAAAAAAAAAAAAATATATATATATATAGGTGAGTGGTAAAAATGGTAATAAATGCTAGGGAGAAAGAGGGAATAGGAAATGTGGGAGGGATGTAGTTGTAAAAAGGTGACTAGAGAAGGTCTCACTGAGAAGCTACATTTGAGAAAATGTAGTAGCAATGTTACAGAGTCCCAGCGCAGACCAGGAGTTTTAACAGGGTTCCAGATGCCAGCTCCTGTCTCCCCCAAGAGTCTAGAACAGCAGCACTTGGTCTCTCATTTTCTTCTGATGAGCAAACGTATTCAGTAACTCTACTTAGACATATGAGCTCAGAGTGTCTGCTTTCATGCATCAGGAGACATGTGAAAAATGCTTATTGCAGCATTGGTCGTAATAGCTCCAAGCCAGAAACAACCAAGACATCCACCAGGTGTGGAATAAAGGCACTGTGATACTATATTGACAGAATGGAATACTACAGACTCATGAAAAGGAAGGAACTACAGCTACATCCAAAAACAAGAATGAATAAAAAATATAAGTAATGCAGAGCAAAAGAAGCCAGACAAAAAAGTGTAATTCCATTTCAATAAAGTTCAAAAATGTGCCAATCCTTTCTAGTTTGTCAAGAGATTCATACTCACAGTAAAATTAAAAGACAAAGCAACACCATGATTATAAGATGTCAGGGTGATGGTTGCCTGTAGAGAGTTGTGACTGAGAGAAGATGAGCGGAGCCTCTGGGAGTTTGGCAACACTCTGCTCCTTGAACTGGATGGATCACAGTTAGGTGGGTGTTTGTTTTACAATTTGTTAAGCTGACATTTATGTATTAAGTACTTTTTTTGTAGATTCATTATATTTTACAGTTGAAAAAAAAAACACCACATGACCTTTCTGAGTCATAGCCTGGCAAAACCTTGGCCACACCCCAGGTCAATTAAATCAGTATCTTTGGGGTAGTTTAAAATTTTTGCCAGGTAATTCACTGTGGAGCCAAGATTGATTATTTTGCTCACTTTCATCCAAAAATAAAAGCAGTAGCTGACACAAATCCTCCACTACTTGATGATGGCATGATGGCATCTGACTTCCATTCTTCAGACATGGCAATTTACTTCATGATTGCAGTTTGGAAAATACAAAGGGGGGAAAGCAGCCAAACTGAAATTTTGTTGTCCCAGGCAGAACCCAGTGCTGGTCAGATCACTTACTCTCCCTCCACCTCATCTACTACCCAACTTCCACTCCCAGGCAGAGATGTTTTCTGGTATGAGGAAGAAAAAAAAATCTGGTAAATTATGGCATGCTAAACTGTAAGTAGTTGATGGTCTGGCATAAAATACCACTACCATCCCACACTGGCTAGCACTAAAACCTACAATCGTTTCACAGCAGCATTTGTAAGCTGGCACTCAGACTTAAAGCCTCATTTCACAACTGGAGCAAGAGAGGACAAGCAGGGAAAATCCAGGAGAATACAGCTTAAGTGAGTTTTGCAATTTCTTGGAAGAGTTTTTACTGCCACTTAGGATCACAACAAGAAACAGAAAATTAGCTGATATTTACTGAGCACCTGCTATGTACCAGGCGCTAGTTCCAGGGCTTTACACATATCAACTCATGAACCCTCACAACCCTATGAGGTCAGTTCTACTAACAGCCCCAATTACTTGTGGGAAAATTGGTGCCTGTCAAGGCTGGGAGATTTTCCAATGTCATGCATTGAACACGCAGATTTTCAAAGTATGATCTAAAGAACTTCTAGATGATCCACAATGTCAAATCTACTTTTACAAAGATACTAAGATGTTCATTTACTTGTCCTTTTCTCTCTCATTCTCACAGGAATGAATATCACTTGTGATAATACAACCAACTGACTGCAGACGCAGATATGAGAATCCATGCCAGGAACCAAGTCAGAAATCCAATATTTTCCTCCCTGTCTCCAATACCCCGTATCAAATTAATCCCCAAATCCCACTGATTTAACCATGCCAGACGGCTGGCACTCCTGCCCAAGCCATTCCTCACTTCTATGACTTTCCTCCAGTTGTCCCCTCTGCTGGGATGCCCGTCTTCTTACTCCTCACCTCCTTCACTCTGACAGATCCTCGAGGGGTCAGCCCATGGACAGGTCCTCCAGGAAGCCTTTCTGAGCCCTGGCCTCCTGGGTTGGGTCGCAGGCACTCCTTAGCAGTCCCCGGACACTCCATACCCTCACCTCACTGCTTCATAATTGTCAATTTAGAATTATTTATGCGCCAGTTCCCAGCACCGCCTCCACTAGACTGCAGGCTCCTTGGTAGCAGGTTATATGATGTACACTTCTGTGAACATAACTCAGTGCCTAGATTATGGTAATCATTCAAGGAAAGGAAGCTAGTGTCTTAAAAGTACAGGCATTGGAGTCAGAAGACAGAACTGGGTACCCTTGTATATGATACTCAACCTCTGTGAGGCTTAGGTTTCTTCACTATAAAATTTGTGGGAGGTGGTAAGTATTCGATGAAATGACTAGCGCCAGCACAGTAGTGCCTGACAAACAGATAGTGCTCAATAAGCAAGCACCTTCATTATGGAAGGGAGAACAGACAGAGGGATTCAAGCCTCAAATGGTGTGTTTAATGGGTAAATGAAAAGGTACATGTTTTTCACTAATTATACTTTTTTATGAAAACACAATTCTTTACTGCTATAACTAACCATACATATGTATGGCTATAATAAACTACTATATTAATGAAATCAGTAGAAAATTAGAATAAGATTTAAAGAAAATGAAGTACCTTACTATCAGTAAGCATTTTCCTTATGAATTCTTAATATATAGATCACTGTTTACTCTAACTGTAGTTTTGTCTCAGGCTCAACCAAAATGTATTCATCTGAGTCATTCACCTAAAAAAAAAAAACTTTTCCAGCTGTGTGCATTGGCTTAGCACAGTTGAGGTTTAGGGGCTTCCACAAAAATTAAAGTCACGAGCAGTATTTCTTCTACAACAGGCTTCCTCCTCCTCTTGCAAGAAATATCCACCTCCACAAACTGCTATCCTAGTATGCTCCACTTCTCCTGAAGGTCCTTAGATACCCTCAGAAAAATTTTAAGACATCCCTCTGGTGACTAGGACCCACTGAGAGGGCCATGCTAACCCAGATCATGACCCATGTGGACCCCACCCCTGTTTCTCCCCTTCTCAAGCTCTCTATCAGCTCCACTCCCCACCCGGCCCCCAGCACCGAGCACATGCACACATGTGAATTGACCAGATGTCCTAATGATTCATTCCTCTGGAGCCTCCGGTGCAGGCAGCATTCTGGCCCGAGACTAGACCATTCTAATGGTGCTGCCATTCTGATCTTGGGTAACTCAAACTGTTTATGTAAATGAGGGTGCCTGTTTATATAATATTTGTTACTATATAAAAATATTGAAATATATATTTTTTAAAAATTTGCCCTGGGGCCTCTGTACTCCTAGGGCCAGTCATACCACCTTGACTTCCACTGTCCGTTCGCCATCTCCAATACTCTGAATAAGAGAAAAGCCATGCTCCCGTGAGATGTCACTGGTCTGTCTGGAGCCATACAAGTGTCTCCTCACGGAGCAGAAGAAAAAGGAGAGGAGAGTTTCCATTTCCCAAGTTCACTATTCTCCTATTTAAGGAAAGCTCCTCCTGGCCCCTTTCTTTGTGGGAGCAATTCATCAACCTTATCAGCCATTTTATAGAGTAAAAATACTCCAACTACAAATTACACTCTAAAAGCTTGGGAAACACAAAATCTATGATTTATATATTCCCACATTTAAATAAACCTTACTAAGGCTCTTAAACAGCTACAAAGGGCTTTCCACTCAGAGACCATTGGCTTAGCTCCTTGTTCAAACATCAGGACGAGCTGACTCTTTGAAGACATGTATCCCCATGTTGCTGTGTGTTGCAGGAGAAAACTGTATAATAATATTTTTCCTTTTTGGCCTTAAAAAACATTTGTCATTTAAAGAAAAAACATTTTGGAATAAATATGAGGTGCTTGGCCTCAGCACATCTGTTACTGATTTGTGTAATTAGCAGAAACCCACTAGCAGGATCCAGGAGGAAAGGCTGGAGACTGAGCACCCGCCCCTCCCTGAGTTTTCCGCAGAGCACATCTGGAAGGCGGGGGTGCGGGAAGGAGCCACCATGCCAGGCTGAGACAGGCTCGCAGGTAACCAAATCCATGATGTCATCAAAGCCTTGAGATTAGTCGCACTCTTTCACATCACTTTCCAAACTTTTCAGTGTGAGTTTTCTTATATTGTTTGTCAGAACTAAAGTTTTTCTGACCTTGACAACATAATTGTTTCCATATCACCGGAGAATTTAAAAAAAAAATACACAGCTCTGTATCTCACTGACAATGATAAATTGTCATCAGATAATATCATCTCACGAGTACACGATGCCAGTAGTTGCTTAGTTTCCAACGTGAATTTCCTAAATAGGGCTTCAACCAATGCATTTTTCTTTTTGGCTCTATACCTGGTGGGGGACAGTTCATCTTTATTAAAAAATCCTGAGGGCATAAAGTGCTTTTAAAATAAATTATGCATATAAATAGTGCATACAAGTCGTCGTAGACTCCATGAAAACCATGTGGGCTTTATAACAGTTTGGGATAAGACATGTCCTTAAAAAGGATCTGTGATCCAGCTTAGAGACTTATTTGACCTTTTTTCAAACCCCTCTGGTCCAGAAATCTGGTTGGAAATCTCATCAGGACAGATTATATTTAAATTGCCTCTCAGTAGCAGTTTGGTTGGAGTGCTTGCTGGCAAGGTGACCTCAAGCTTCCAGATGATTCCAGGAGGCAGTTTGCTTAGAGACAGGCCTGGCTTTCTAAGGGCCTAAGTTCTGGGAGACACCCTCGCCCAAGGCATCAGCTTTCTCTTGGTAAGGAGTTCATTTTCCCCAATAGTCATATTGTACTGACTGTTTCTGGATGTTTCTCCTTCAGTTTAGAAATAAAGCGAACACTTGCCTGGTTAGGGGTTGGGGGAAGAAAGTTTAAAAATGGAGAAAGATATAGCCATTCTCCTTTCCAAGTCTGTGACAATTTGAGTGGCCACTTATCTAGCAGAGTCTAAGGAGCACTGAAGAAAGAGTCCAAAGACATGGGTTCTAACCCCAGCCCTGCCTACCCCTGATTCTTGGCTATGGGGGGGCCTCGGGTTCCCCCTCTCTAAAATGAAGGGCTAAACTTGCCATTCCTTGCCAGAGCAAAGATTCTAGATTTCAACAAAACCTATACTTTTTGTTCTATGTCCCAGCTGTTCCTCAGGAAAGCAAGCAAAAGGAGTGTGGTTCTTCCCAGGCAGATTCTTTCCCCATGTGACCCAAGCAATCCAAACAGAGGCAAGGTATTACAGTTAACAGAGGACAGCCCATAAAGCAAGCACAACCCCGCCTGCATCGCATCATCATTCATCTGACATGTCCTAAGTGCCATCATCCCACAGGCAGTGAATGATACCACCCACTGGCCCTTGTGAGTCTCACACGCCACAGCTGGATTGGCTTGCACATCTGCCCCAGCCCACCTACCAGGATGGGGCATTGGATAGAATCTGCCAGGGATATCATCAGAGAACAAGAGCCTGGATAAAATTTACCAGGCTCCAAGAGACTGGCCAACGTAGTAAAGAAAAAGCACATGTCACTTCATTAAGTAATTAAACTGGTGTTTTTAAAAGTCAACATTGTATGTAAGAAAGCACAATCTGTTTACATTTGGTCAGATGTTTGGGGCTGCAGAGTGGATTACTTCAAAACAATCTGTTAAGAGGTGCAGGGAAGAAATATTTAGGTGCTTATAAATCATGCTGAGATTGGACAGGGTTGGCCCCAAGACATGGAGCATCCACTCTTCAAAAGAGTGTTTTTGAAATTTAATTCGAAAACACTCATGGTAGAAAAATAAGAGAAAGGTGACTATGGAGTTATTCAACATCAGTTTCACATTTATGAAAATAAAATTGTTCCCAGCATGTAAGTTCCCTGAGGAAAGAAACTATATCCCTCTGGCTCATTCTGGTGGCCCCAGAGGCCAGTAGAGCACTTGGCCCTACACTGGCACTTGGTTTATTCTTGTTTAATGAATGAGAATTCAAAGATGATACGTTCGGTGTTGGAAGGCATGTATGTGCATCTCACTCTATCAGGATGGGACGGGTAAGTGATGATCAGACCCACCAAGGAAAGACCTCTAAACACACACCTGCTGTCACCGAACTCTGCCAGTCCCTAAATTTCTTATGACCTCAACATGGAGCCTTCAATTCTATTGAAGCAGGTCAGGAGAGGGTTGGCAGCAGGTAGAAAGACCTGACAGTTGACCTTCATTAACAGACTGGAGGTAAGTGGCTACCTAATGGGTTTTAGAGGCTAAAAAAGCCTTGTCACCAAACACATGGCTTTAGAAGCCAAGCCAACCAACTGATGGGGGGAAAATGTGTGACTGCAAAAATGTCCCCTATTCAAAAATCCTCATTCTCTGCAGACTAGTCTCTTTCCCAAATATGTTATTTTCTTTTCACTTGCTTCATTTACCGCATATTGTCCTTAGAAAACCAGGGCTAAGAAAAAATGCCAGTTGATTTTTCAGTAAAACCTGTTGCTAATCAGGACCTTGTAGTGAAAAACAGGGAATGGAAAAGAGACGATGACCCTAGTTCCCCATCAGAGTGGATCTCACAGCCAGTTCTCACTGTCACTAACACACCAGACGCCCTGTGTGTGGTTGGAGCTGGGGAACACCAGAGTCTCCATCTCTGTGATGGAATAACACCTGCTCTAGAACACACTGCTTGCTGTACAGAGCACCATGAAGTAAGATCCCCCTTCGACAACCTGCAGTTTTTAAAGAGTGTTTCTGAATGAGTTGATGTTAAATGCAATTTTAGAAAATTTAGAGGGATTTCAAATTCAGCCTCTGCTGGTTAGCTGGCAAGCGTTCAGATGTGATGGGGAGAGCTTTCCTCCTTTTTCTCTACAGTCTCACACCTTCACATGAGCCAATTCCCGAATCTCTGCAGGCAGCTAGACTTCCAGGCCTCACCTCCACTTAATTTTGAATACATCCATGTCCTCACTTGAGATTGAGCCCCTCAGTTGTCCCAGATCCTCACACATTTCTCCTTTCCCATGCTCTGGTATTAACTTCAATTACAGAACTTCCATTGGACTTATTTATGAAATTTTTTAATTTGCCAAGGAGAAAACAAGTTCCAGGTGGGTAGGGACTTGTCCTATTCATTATTTTGTTTTCTCTTCCCAAGATAGTAAACAAGTATTCCTACTAGACATCTGACAATGTCATATGACTCAAAGCTATGGGCAAGGAAAGAATTATTCAATTTAAATAAGAAAGATACAAACAGCCCTGACTGGTGTGGCTCAGTGGGTTGGACGTTATCCTGCAAGGAGTTGTCAGTTCGATTCCTGGTCGGGGCACATGCCAGGGTTGTAGGTCAGGTCCCCAGCTGGGAGCATACGAGGGGCAGCCAATCGATGTTTCTCTCCCTCTCTTTCTCCCTCCCTTCCCTCTCTCTAAAAATAAATAAATAAAATCTTTTTAAAAGGAAAGATACAAACAGTATGGTCTCAGATATATAAAAGTTGATATATATGCACATACTTATAATCAGAAAAAAATCTTTGAGGATAGTGGAAAAGATTTTGCCAAAGTTTAAATGTAAACTTTCCACATGTTGGCATATAAAGCAGGGCTCTTTTGTCCCCTGTTCTAGAGTTAATTAAGAAAATGGAAATTTCTGACAGGGAGAAAAGTAAATAGCTTGTTTCTATGGGGATAGTATTCTTAGCATCATTTGGTCTTCCAGACACCTTACTGCCTCCAAAACATTGGAACTAAGAGGAACGGCAGGGTAATGTAAGGTTTGGAAACCATTGCCATAGAGACATATATTCCAGAATCTCCTGAAGTGGGTTCTGTATGGCTCCAGGTCTACAGGACATTGTTCATGTTGCTTGGCATAGGGGGAGATGGGGATGAGTTTGGGTAATAATACCAAATCTCACTGACTCAAAGACACTATATATTGTAAGAGAGACCATTACTGATGCCAGGATTGGACCAAATAAGGACTCTCACAAAGCTAAAGCAGCAAAAGACCGAATCCTTAGTGTGAGAGCAAAGGAGAAGCAAATCTTTGTGCAGAAAGGGCCTGCAGGAAACATGCCTGCGTCAACACTGGTACTAGCTAAAGGGAGAGACGAGAGCACTTCTCCTAAAAATGTGAACAACAAATGATATTCACTAGATCTGAAATCCAAACCCGAAAAATTCCGCAGCAGAGAAAGAGATGTCAGGTAGGCAATGCCCGCAGGAAACAGGCAGAAGCTGCACAAACACTCTGTGGAAAAAAGGAACTTCAGGAATAATGCCATCAAGAGGGCAACATCAGTCATTCCCGGCAACAGTTCCCCTCACTAGAAGACCAGTGGCAACTATCCACAGACAAGACACCACTGTGAAAGTCCCAGAGCTTGGGGGGTGAGGCTGAAGCACCACCCTGAACCACAGAGTCAGAGAAGGACCACATCCAAAGGAAAGAGGAGCAGCTACACTCTGGCTGTACTGCCCCTCACCTGGACTGCACAGCACTGCACCAAAAAGGGTCCCTCTGGGCCTCTGGTTTCTCCAGTGATACGAAGAGAGCACCAGGTGGACATCCAGCTCTCCCAGAGCTACAGGAGACTTCCTGGGAGGCCCATTCCCATCTTGCCTCATGGGAATCACTGGGGAAATCTGCAGAGGCTCGATCAGCTTCAGATAGAGGTGGCGAAGGGGGTGGGGCTTACAGCAACCAGCACTCAGATCTCACTCTTGGTGGATCTCATTCCTGCTTGCAGCAATGCTGGAGCAGAGAAGCCCCAGCCAGGGGTCCTGTCCATCTGCAATTCAGTCAAACACTTCAAAACTTAATCATAGACAGGTGGTGTGTCTTATAACTGGGTTTAACAATCAGCTACTCATGTCTTTAGAGAAATCACTGCGCTCCACACTGTTCTCTTTTTAAATATCACCATTGGCAAGAGACTTAAAAATCTAATTGTTTAACATCTGACTGACCAACTTCATTAGATCCTAAAAGCAGAGCAGAAAATCACCTACATGTAGAAGTTAAAACTCATTAACATGAGTTTCAACTTCACAGTTTTAATGAACACAACTTTATCAGTAAACCTCTCTATCCAAGCTTGGTGTGTCTGTACATACGAATTATTAACAACTCTTAAGTGTAAAAGAGGTCTAAGTGAGGGTGAAGCCATCCCTTCATAGTTTTGTAATTTTTCAAAAGCCTCAAACCTGTGCAACATGAAAACTGCATCTCTCAGAAACACCACTTCACCACTTAGCAAATAGCGTGCGTTGCTGTTACGTGGAGGGAAAGTGACCCGCCTGGGAAGGCAAAGTCCGCAGGCCCACATCTTTTGTTGGACAAAGGTGGAGTCATGAGGAGGTGAATATCCCCATCCCAGTGCCTTCTCAGAGTACAGTTAAAAGCAAGACTTGCATTACCTCAACTGCCTAAAAATTACCAAAAATAATCAACAGAGGCTGCTTTAGTTCCGAGAATGTTATTCTTCAGAGAGAAAATTAGGAATGGGCAGAGGTGGGCCTCACTTTTAAAAATCTCAACTTCTCAGAAAAAGGAAAAAATGGATGAAACCTATTTTCATTACAAAAAAGATTTGTTACTCTCCCTTGGCACATTTAAGATAACATAAAATGCCATGATTTAATTAATCTCAATTTTTCTGGAATAAAATGATTGAAACAAAATCAGCTTCATGAATGTCCCTGAAACTAGTGATTAAACCCAAGGGGAAGGAAGAGCAATTGAAGAACTCTCTAATGAGAATTACGGCTACCATTTTATTTTCAAGGACAATGTTCTATTTTGTTGTTGTTTAAAATAACAGCATGATTTTTTTAATTCATAAATATTTTTAAATACTATAGGTCTTACGTTTCACAACTGACACCCAGGCTCAAATCTTGATATACAAGATATGGAGTTAAATAATATTCTTCAAAATGAAGATGGCTAGATATAAAAATAGTATCCTAATTTACAAATTTGCTAATTTTTATTACAGTCAACGTAATCTATATATCATTTTTTTTAGTCAATGAACTACTGTCTGAACATCCTTGATGTCGGGGTATCAATTACTTCCCCCAATATAAGATATTCACATTCAGTGTGTTCATTGAGTAACCATCCTCCCGATAGACATACCTCAACATTTCTTGTTATTGTTTTTCAGACTTCTGAATTAAAACTCTGTATCAAGCTTACCTGTCATCCTACAAAAACATCTTAATAAAAATGTAAAGAAAAGAGTACTCATTGGTTGCTATGCAAATAGAGAAAAATAAATAAAATTCCAGCTAAATATATATTCTTCTTGGGTTCAAAGCCCAAGTCAACTATCAATTACATAATTGCCATAGTGTCCCTATTTATTAGTAAAAGCCATAAAGAACAGTCATTTATAATCCAGGGGATGTTATAAAAGAAAGAAAAGTACTTTTTTACCAACCTGGGCTGAGAAACCACAGAAGAAACCAAACCAGAAATGCACAAGTGTGAATGCAAAATTCTTATAGAAGAAATAGCATAAGAATTTGCACATGCGGAAATAGGACCACCTTCCATGAACAAGGAGAAGCCTTTGGAGGTATCTAAACTGAGCGAATGAATAGTCGCTGGCTAAGACTGCCTGCAGTCCCTCCTGGCCGCTGATTCCAATGCCAATGTGAGCACCTGCCAAGGAAAAAAGGAACACTTTTAATTCCCAGAGAAAGACATGATCTCTTGTGGAGCTTGTCATTCTTTTATGGTATTACTTACTTACAGAAAACTTAACAGTTATAGCATTAATAGTTTTCACATATATTATCTCATGATGCACTCATCATAGCATAGGCATTTTTTCCTAGTTCTACAAAAGAGGACACTGGCTCAGAGAAGTTCAGTAAGTTGCACAAGGTTTGCCAATTTCTAAGTGGTGAAGCTGGGACTAAAGCAAGTGTTGGGACTGTGAAACCAATGCTCCTTTCTCTACACCATATCCTTTTCTAGCCTAAAAATATACAGATTCTTTCATTACAGACAAAGAGGGTTTTTCCTTCTTCTTCTTTTTAAAGATTTTATTTATTTATTTTAGACAGAGGGGAAGGGAGGGAGAAAGACAGGGAGAGAAACATCAATGTGTGGTTGCCTCTTGAGTGCTCCCACTGGGGACCTGACCTGGCCCGCAACCCAGGCATGTACCCTCACTGGGAATTGAACCAGTGACCCTTTGATTTGCAGGCCAGCACTAAATCTACTGAGCCACACCAGCCAGGGCACAAACAGGTTTTTTAATGAATGCTAATAATGGTGAACTCATTGGATTTAGAGTATTGATTTTAGAACCACTGGGCAAAACAAAGTTGTAATGGAATCTCTGATACATATTGCCAAATGCTGAACCGGAAGACTCCAGGTATGTAGCATGCCCCACCGAGCAAATGTTCTCTTACTTTTGATCATGCTGACATCATTGGCTCCATCTCCTATGGCTAAAGTGACAGCATTTCTGTGTTTCTTCACCAGCTCCACTACTTGGGCTTTCTGGAGCGGCGTGACCCGGCAGCACACCACAGTCTTACACATGCAGGCAAGTTCTAGGAGATCATTCTTGACATCACTTTCTAGGGCATGGGCCTATTATTAAAAAAAAAAAAAAAAAATTCCAGAATAAGACAAGAAACAATAAATCAGAGCCATCATTTGGGAAGTCGATTTCTTACTTCTCCACTGATTTCTAAACAGTTTAATTCACTTCAACAAGTCATTGTTGAATCAGGGTCACACAGGCAACCGTGACCAGCTATAGTTGTGAGTGTTAAGCTCTTCCTAATCGCCAAGGAATTTTAGAATAAATATTAAAGACACAATGCCCTTGCATGTCCTTTTTGACGCATTATCATGCTGAACTAGAGACAGATAAAGTTCAATGCCAGAGAAGTTCCAGAGTCTCCCAAAATAAGGAAAAGCAAAAGATAGAACCTATTCACCACCTCACCAAGTTTAGAATGAACTAAAAAATGGTGTTTGTTCTCACGATGGAATTTTTGTTTCTTTTGCATTTTCGTTTGCTATATTTAGTGTTTGTGGTGGTGGTTAATGCACGGGTCAATGAAAAGCAGATAATCTAGAGGTCAGCCCTTAAAGAACATGGTGATTAAAATCAGAAGAGGCCTGTGCAGGCTGACAGTCACCAGAGAGGAGAGGGGAGGGAATTTCAGGGGAAAAGGGGAATGGTTTAGAGCAACAAGTATAAAGGACTCATGGACAAAAACTAGGGGGTTGGAAATGAGGGAGGTGGGGAGGGCTGGGGCGGTGGGCTGGGATGGGAGTAAAAGACAGAAAACTGTACAAGAACAACAATTAAAATATTTTTAAAAAAAGAAGAAGAAGAAGAAGCAAAAGAAGAGGCCTGTGCAGAAGGGCGGCATGCAGGAAAAGGTGTTGCCTCCGACACGGTTTCCCAGCCGCTTCCACCCTTGCTCCTCTCCAAATACCTAACAGCCTTTACATGTGCCAAGAAATCACTGAAAAGGGGAGCATAATCCTTTGTAATTAACTGTGCATTTTTTTTCTAGAAAACATCTTGCTGTACATTAATTAATAAACTTTAAGTCACCGTATCTTTGAATGAATCTTTACCAAGATATTCATAGCTCCTCACAATTGCTCCCATATTCTTTTTGAGTTCTGTCGTCTACCACCACCTTTAAGTTTTCTCTTTACTCCCATCATGCCAAATTGCTTATTTTCATAATTTGACAGGCTTTTTCTTACCTCTGTGCCTTTGCCTTGCTGTTACCTCTGCCTGAAAATATCACTTCCTCCAGGAAGTCTTCCCTGACTTTCCCACAAGGAAATAAATGTGTCTGCCTCGTTGCTCTCAAAGCACTGTGTTCATTCCTCTTTACAGTATTTGCCATACCACTGTGAGATTAGCTGTTCCACTAGATGGCAATCCTTAAAGCAAGGTCCATGTTTTATTTGCATCCTATCCTCAGGCTCTAGTACTGTGGCCTGCACATGTTTAGTAAATGACAATGGTATGAATAGAAAAATCAGTGAATGACTATAAAAACATGCACTGAGGGAGATAATTCTCATGTCACGTTCTATAATTCCAAGGGGAAACTGTGAGTTAGCATTCTCAAATATAAATGCCCTTTCTGAAGGAGAAAGCATGTAACTGGTCCAGAATGGTCCCCTTTTCTTTCTTTTCTTTTTTGTTTATTATCAATGAGTATAAACTTAGATTTCCCTGCTCTAAGGAAGAGGACCCAAGTATATTCTGCAAAGCAACAAGATTTAAGCAAATTGCGATTATAATTTTTAAGGCTTTTGACCATATTATCAGAAACATGGTCAGTTCTTAAATTAAAAAATTACATTTCATGGCTTCACAAGCTTCCAGCATTGAAGCTGAAGGGGTTCTCGAGGATCTACCTTAGCTCGTTCAGCATATTTAGAGACAGAGAGAGAATAGTGAATGTTATCACCTAAGTACTACGACCCACCACACGTTGGCTTCTGAAGCCTGAGGGAAAGTCAAAGGGCCGCCCATTTGGAATTCTTTCTATATTGTGGTCCCTGGGCAATTCAGGTTGGAGGCCACCAGCTCCGAGTCCCAGCTGACAGGTTTATCATTTTCAGTTGCTATTCGTTTGTGCAAGGGAGACGTTCATGTCATCTGGACAAACTTTCAACTGAGCTTGGCCTGCAGCTGAGCTCTGTAACTTTCCATGGTGTAGAGGGCAACACATCATTATGTCTGGAATCCAGCTGGATAACGCTCTGAGCACTAAGAGCTAACAGACAGCTGATCACGGGGGAAAGTACGATATACTCATATCCAACTCTTTTTGTCCTCTAAGAAAATATCTAAAAGAAGATACATTTGTTTTCCACAGTCCAAAAGAGAAAAACGATCATCAAGTGGAAGAAAAATATGAGATTATCTCCTTTTTTTGCATATAAATGATAATTTCACTGGAGTGCAATCAGAACTTTTGTTTTCTAAATGAGAAACTCAGAGGAGCGTTTTGATATTTGTTCAAGATTTGGAACCTGAACTACATTAAAAGTACAATACAAGTTTATTCTATTACGACAAGAACCAGATTTCCTAATCAAAGCAAATTGTTTGGCATTGCTCTAAAATGCTGCTATTTAGAAAAACCACCAGGGGTATCTTAATGGCAATAATTTGGTGTGGTAATTCTATGAAGGTCGGGTTGTATTCCACAAATCACAAACATTAGCAGGAGCAGTAAGTGCAATACATTCATCCAGTTGCATTATTTCAATTAAATAGCAGTGAACTGTGACACTCTCCCTTAGAAAAGCACTTAAACAATACTGCTAAATGGTCTATAGTCATTGAGATAAGATTGATATTCTATGAATTCAGCATTTCTTTGGCTTCTCCCTTCACTGTGCAAGTTCAAGCAATAATGTATAAAAATATGTATTAGAAGTTTCCTTTCCCCTCACAAACAGGAAATGATGCTGTATGCCTTGTTTCCAGTAGTGCCATTTGTTTGGAAAATACAAAAGGAGAGCTCATTAGGACAGCACAAAAGAGACAATTATTGGGGTGAAGAAAAAGAAAGAACAAAAGTCTTGAGTACACTCACCAAACTATGACCATTTATTATTAAGGCATAATCTCCTGTTATGGTTTCTTCTACAACTGGTTCCAGTTCCAGCTGCTGCTTTTTTTCAAAAACTACATGGCCATTGGAAGAACTTCTGTTTTGTCCAAACATATTTTCCTTTGCTTTCCTTAAAGGCAAGGGGAGGGGGAAGCAAGTCATAACAAAGTATACAGAGCATATCTTTTAACTCTAACAAGAGACTGGCCTAGATGTAAATTCATTTTGTCACGATTTTGATAGACTGTGGCACAAGATTCAGTTTCAGTAAGCAAGCTTAATAATTCTTTGTGACAGAGATACAAGAGCAAATTTCCAAATCCCAGGAAGTAGGAGGGTAAACATGATACAAAAAGAATCATCTTGAACGTTCTAAATTATTTAAAAGCTAAATCACCATCTTGATCTGGCCTTGAACTAAGGGCTCTTGGTGAATTTTGTATATAAGGTTGTCTGAATTTCAAGGGCTTAAGAATCACTGATCTGGCATGTGATATTGTTAAATAATGAAAGGGAAACACTAAAGAAAATTCATGGTATCTTCTAGGAATTCTGGGGCATTTATGTAGTAAATAAATTAATTAATTTGTAGAATGACGTAATATGATCCATCTTATAACAGCTGGCTTCCAAGGACAATAAACTTGACAATAAAACAAATGCTAGCATTTAAAAATTGGCATAGGCATTATAATGTAAGGGAATGTTTTAAGTGAAAATTGTACTCATCAACAACAGAGTAAGTTTTCTGAAAAAGAAACTACAGACACCAAAGTATAGTGGGTTATTCCAAGTGGAAATGCCCTCCAATGTCCCAGCTCTGATCGCAGTAGAACAACCCTGCCCACATTCACCTCTGCTGTCTAAGAGGAAGAATGCGTGGTGATCCAACATCCTTAAAAACGGCATTTTGCTTCCCTTCAAAATGCAAAGGTGATGCTTTGAAACAAAGGGAAATTTCCTCCCTGAAGACCCTTGGGTGACAAGCAACACAGAGCAAGCTGACATCAGAACTCGCAGCCACAGCCAGGGAGCTACCCAGCAGACACTCCCTGAAAATGAGCATCAAAGCCAGACACCAACACTCCAGGCCACAGCTTGCATGTACAAAATGAGTGCCCAGGACAAAATGGGGAGTGAGAGACAGGCCAGAAAGTGGATGTTTTAGCTTGGAGCAAAATGAAATGGTTCCCCAAAGATCTGTGCTACGTAGAAGATGTTTAATAAAATGGGTTTAGGCTGTAGGTCCTCTGAAAGAAGAGAGTGTTCCCTGTACAAAAACAATCATTGTAGTCTTCAACTTTCTATTGGAAAATGTAACACTAATTATTTATATGCTAAGTTTAAAAAAAACACAAAAGAGTCCTTATCTGCTGGCTCAACATCTCCTTCTGCTGTTCAGGGCCCAAATCACAGCCCATGCTTAGGAACCCAAGCCACCCGAGGTGACATAGCCCTGGCTCCAAGGATGATATCATGCATTTAGCGGAATCAGAGAAAAAGATTTGTAAAGTCAGATTGCTACGTGTGAAATTCAAGGAGCTAGGGTGGGGTGGGGGAAGGAGAGCAAGCATGAAAATTATTGTTTGAAGTGGGAGGACCAGACGTTTGCCTCAGATAACCATGTCAGGGAACCCTCCTCACAGTCAGGAAAATGTACAATCCCATGTAATGAAGAAAGCAAAAGAGACAAATTCCTCAGAAATGAACATCTCTCTGACAATGTTACAGAGATCCTAAATGGGGTCCTAAGAAAGCGCCAAAAGGCAAACATCTCCTGAGGTTTCCTTTTTCATGAAGTTCTCACTCGCCGTATAAATGACTCAATCTCTGTTTTCCCCCTGAAGCATGAAAACATTCCAAAGAAGGGTGAAGTTCATAAAAGTATTGGCTGAAATTTTATTTACTTAGGATTTTCCCCCCTAAACTGTCTTCCTAACTTCTCACAGGAACCCATTCCAGGCAGACGAGGGACAGTGTTTTCTAACTCTGCTTAGACTCCCACTGCACTCCCTCTGCACAGGCCAGTCCTCCTCACTAGACTGGGCTCCTGCATTTTCAGACCTTTGCCCACACTCTACAGCTGTCATTTCTTTTTCTTCCTGGAACTTAGCTCTTCAAATGCCAGCTGGTTTTCGCAAAAACAATTTATTAGAAGAGCAAAAACTATCATAACTCCATTCGATGAATATGAACCATACATTTTTGTAGGCACAACACACAATGCTTAACCACAGAATACAAATAACACATGCTAAAACAAAAGAGTGCCTGTTTTCTCCAGGCGTTGTAATGAAGGGCAGTCTATTACAATGCTGGCATGCAGAAATGCATTAATGGTTGGAGCAACCGCGGCATTCACAGCCCCATGCTACCACAAAAAAAGCAAAGCCCAGTTAGGCCCATGTTGGCTTGCGTGCAACCTATAAAGAAAAAGAGATGGTAGAGAAAAGAGTCCTTTTGCCAGTCCTCTTAAGGCACTCGATATCCAAACACTGAATGGCCTTCTTAGGAAATGGATTGAAATCATGTCATGCCTAAAAGAAGATAATCTTGACTTTGATGTAAGAGCACTGGGCTTGAAATCTGAAGATCTGGGTTCAGGCCTAAGGTCTGCCTCTGACAGATAGCCCCTGGGTTAGTCAGTGACAGTCCCAGACTAGAACCCAAGTCTTCAAATTCCTAGTTCAAATAGGTTTATCCATAGAATCTGTCATAGGCTGTCTCTAGGTTGGGACAAAGACACGGTAACAGAGGAGTAGTTAAGGAAAAGTACTACCCTGCCAACAGTAAAGGGAGAAAGTACATGACATTTTTATTTCAAGCCCTAGTTCCATCCCTTACTACCTGTGTGACCTGAAGACATTAAACCTCTGAACCAGGTTAGAAACTGGTTTCTTTATTAGAAACTGCAGGAATGGTACCCACCAGTCAGACTGGTTGACACCAGCTATAAAAACTTGGGCAGCTCTACAAGTGTGTACTAGAAGAACTCTGAGATTACTTAGAACTCTAAAGTTTTACCATCTATGATAGAAACTTAACTACTAAAATGTTTTGCCTGGGTGACTAGCCATTGGGAATTAGGGACAAGATACATTTTGTTTGGTCTGCATAGTATTAAAAAAAATCTGTATGAGTTTGTGGACAAGATGATGTTCACCTTACCGAAGTCCTCACTGCTCCTTAATGTCTTATCTATTGCCCATATTACACAACTAATGTTATCTTCCTGCTCTTGGAGCCATTTGCATTTGTAACTCTTGCTCATTCAAACAAATAACTTTTTACTACATAGGTGTTCAAAAAAATATAATGCGTATTTTGTTGGTAAGTAGGAAATATGGAGTTCCGGCCAAGATGGAAGCATAGGTAGAAACCCTTCACTTCTCACAACCAAAAGGAGGATAACAACCAATCTAAAATCAAGAAACAACCAGAAGCACCAGAAAATCAAACTGCATGGAACTCTGACTACCAAGGAATTAAAAAAAAAAAAAAGTCAACCAAAACAAACAGACCAGTAAGGCGTACCCCACAGGCAGGTGACTCAGAAGAATCATGGTGAGGAGGCTGAGGGGCAGGGCTGACTGTTGAGCTTGGTGGAGCTGCACGGGAGGGGCTGATGTAAGGGAAAAACTGAGACTCAGAGCTGACTGGGCTAAGGCTGGAGTTGCCACGGCAAGAGATACTTCCAGTCTGACACGAGAGTCTGTTGGAAAGTGCGCTAGAGACAAGCAGGTGAGGTACATTGATCCCTCTCTGGCCCCTCCCCCACAGGCAGTGCAGCAAGGAGGGTTGCCCTGCTGGGGTGAATACCTAATGCCCTGCCCCTTACAACTTATCAGATGTGCCAAGACAAAGAAATATGGCCCAAATGAAAGAACACAGCAAAACCTCAGAACTAAGCAATGAGGACATTGCCAACCTAACTGATGGAGAATTTAAAGCCCTGGTAATCAAAATGCTCACAGAACTGATTGAGCTTGGTCGAAAAATGAAAGGACAAATGAAAGATACCCAAAATGAAATAAAGCAAAATATTCAGGGAATCAACAATGACAAGAAGGAAACTAGGATTCAAAGCAATGATTTGGAACAAAAGGAAGAAATAAATATCCAACTGGATCAGAATGAAGACATAAGAATCCAAAAAATGAACAGAGGTTGAGGACTCTCTGGGACAACCTGAAACGTTCCAATATCCCAATTATAGGGGTGCCAGAAGGAGAAGAGCAATAGCAAGAAATTGAAAACTTATTTGAACAAATAATGAAGGAAAACTTCCCCAATCTGGAAAAGGAAATAGACTTCCAGGAAGCCCAGAGAGTCCCAAAGAAGTTGGACCCAAAGAGAAATACACCAAGGCACATCATCATTGAGTTAGCCAAGATTAAGGACAAAGAGAAAATCCTAAGAGCAGCAAGAGAAAAGAAGACAGTTACCTACAAAGGAGTTCCCATAAGACTATCAGCTGATTTCTCCAAAGAGACCTTACAGGCAAGAAGGGGCTGGAAAGAAGTATTTCAAGTCATGAAAGGCAAGGACCTATATCCAAGATTGCTCTATCCAGCAAAGCTATCATTTAAAATGGAAGGGAAGATAAAGTGCTTCCCAGATAAGGTCAAGTTAAAGGAGTTCATCATCACCAAGCCCTTATTATACAAAATGTTAAAGGGACTTATCTAAAAAAAAAGCAGATCAAAAATATGAAAATAAGATGACAACAAACTCATAACTATCAACAAATGAACCTAAAAGAAAAGAAAAACATGAAAACAAAAACTAAGCAAATATCCAGAATAAGAACAGAATCAGAGAAATGGACATCACACAAAGAGAGATCAGTGGAGAAGGAGAAGGGAGGAATAAGGGGGAAAAGGTACAGGGAAGAAGAAGCATAATTAGTAGGTATAAAATAGATGGGGAGAGATAAAAATGGTATAGGAAACAGAGGACTCAAAGAATTTATATGTACAACCCATGGACATGAACTAAGGGTGGAGGGAATGCTGGAGGGTTGAGGGGGCAGGGTGGAGGGGGTTAAAGGAGGGAAAATTGGGGAAACTGTAATAGCATAATCAACAAAAAATACTTTTTAAAAAGTAGAAATATATCCTAGGTCTATCACCGGTATACTTCTCAGAAGCTGTGGGATCACTTCATGGTTGAATTAGTTATAAGACATGAGCTTTCTAACAATAAAGCCTATGCTCAATGAAACATGGAACAAGTGAGGTTGCCTGAAAGCAAAATTACATTCTCAGTCTGTTTTCTTTTGGGCAGAAGACATATATGTGTTGGTGAAATGTAATCAATGCATTAATCTTCTGATAAACCATGTCAGAATTTAATTGTAGATTTCTGAGCATGCCCTCAATACTAAAGCAGCTATGGCAGCAAAATTAACACAGCACTTAAAGTGTCTAGAATGATTTCACAACACTAAATTTGAAATAAGCCTTATGCATGATAATCATGAAAGTTACATATCCATGTTTATGAAATAATCTAAACACATTTGAAGGTTTCAGTGTAAGCATTTAGGTCATTTCTTCCCAATAGCTATTATCACTTAGATCCTGTCCTTCCGATATACTTTTTTTTGTTTGTTTGGTTGATTTCATACAAACTCTCACTGAACTCAAAAGTATAAAATAAGAAAAGTTAGTGGTATAAATTTATGATTTCAATATTTCATCTCCAACTCTATCGGCTTTAACATACTGTACTTTGCCATGTATAATGAGCACCTGTGTTTCTGTGTGCATTATACATGGGATCATTATACCCATGGTATGTAATGATCATACCCATGTATAATGTGTATCCTTATTTTCCCCTCAAAAATTTGAGCAAAAACAGTGCACATTATACACGGCAAAACACAGTAAGTAACTAAGATTAGAATTATAGAGCACCTCTAGCAATAATTTTTCTCAGTCCTTCCTCCCCCAATCTAATATTAAGCAAAGTAATATTTAAAATGGATTAATTTCTCTTATATAGAATTTTCTACCATACACTGCCTTGCTGTCTTAGACTCTAAAAATGAGGTGATAACCAACTCTGGGTTGAAATAAGCATCATTTGTCAGTCAGTTAAGCAAGGTGGCCCTAAGGGTCCTGAAATAATTAGCCTAGGTAGAAATTACTTACTTTTTCCCTCTGAATATATTTTTCTTCTCATTATAAAAAAACGGAGATCATTTTTTCCTACTTGTAAGAGTATTGAATAAATAATATTATAACTTCAGATAATACAAAGAACCACTAAGAAGAAAGCAGCCATGATCCATACATAATTCTATCACTCAGGGAAACAACCTTACACATGTCCTCCAGAGTCTGATGGGCAGGTTGGTAGATAGATATGAGTATAGATTTATAGTGTTTATACATATACAGGGATGAGCAAAAGTAGGCTTACAGTTTTTTGTGTGGAAAATAATACAATACTAAATAATAATGCAAGAATAAACTTTTATGTACTTACAATTTTAAACCAACTTTTGTCCACCCCTATACATACATACATACACATACATACTTTTAATTTCAAAAAAGGGATCATATACTGAACAATGTTTTATAACCTCATCTTTTATTTAAATATATCACAAATAGCTTCCAGTGTTGATAAATACATAATCACCTTTAATGACTGCATAGTATTCCACTGCGTGCATATAGCATAGTAATTAACAAAATTCTTGTGGCTGGGTATTTGAGTAATTTCTATGATAATATTTCATTATCATAACTGATGCAGCAATGAATATTTCTATATATGTATGCCCCACCTTACGTCTTAATATTTGTAAGAGTTAACAGGGGTTACTTGTTAATGCATAATTTTAAAGTCTAACAGTGGAAATGATTGGAAATCATTTTTAAAAACTAGTTGGGGAATGTTGGAAGCCTGAAGACATTAATTCATGACTGATGTCAAACTTGTCTTAGTTTGTCACCAAAATGAATAGAATTTTAGGAACATGCACAAAGGGCTCATAGGAAACTATAGAATGTCTTTCTACTTTCTCGACTGTGTGATCTTCCTTTGCCTCTCTCTGCCTTCTTTCCTCTCTTCTCTTCCTCCTTCCTTAACACTTACCTGAGTTCTTCTCTGACTTCCACTGCCGAGTTCCCGGCTATGATGAACACTTCATTCATGTCGTCAGTCAGCATGTTGCAGGCATAGCCAATGTTGATGGCAGTCTCTGATTTTAAAACAAAGCATACTTCAGTTAGAACATCACTTCATAATATAAGTACACTTTGTGCTGTATTTCCTTGCACCTTACAGGCTCCCTTAACATCAGAGAGAGCATAATGGTGATAAAATGCAAGAGATGCAGGGGGAAAATCAAAACCCTGGCTCCCGTGATCAAATTTACCAATTGCGAAATCCATAGATCATTAGCAAGAGCTGTGAGTCCTCAGTTTTCTCATCTACTTTTCAGTAGAGGTTGCAAATACAGCCTTTAGGAAACTAAAATACAAAACTTAGCCATTTTTCAATTTTGATATGGTAGGCAAATTGAAAAACAACTCTAAAATATTCAGTTGAGCAGCAAAAATGCTCTTATGACATTTTTATAGTTCTCCCATAGGCAATATTGTCATTTTCCCATTAAGTGAATGGGCTGCAGCTACTAGCTGACTGGAAAAATCACATGATATCGGGCATTCCTTCCACTGTTTTTATAGAAATAGAGCCTAGGACAGTTAGGTAACCCTTCCATTTTCAATAAAGTCATTTGATTCTAATTCTACTGAGTTCTTAGACTGAACCTAATTTTATGGAGTCATTAGATTTCTCTATCCTAAGTCAAGGAAGGCAACTGATAAAATCTCAGCGTATCCTTTGTATAAGCCACAGAAATTAAGGCTAAATAAGAGTAAACTTGTAGATATTCATAACTAATTAAACAGCCATTCATACTGATCAACATCAAACTCCAGGAAGTCTGTAGTAACACACCACAGAGCTCAACATTGTTAATTTTTTGTCACCAGTGATTTGAGTGAACATATAACTGATTTATCATATCTGAATATACTCCAATATTCTAAAAATACCTAACTGGCAGATAGATCTGAAAAACATGTGTTCACCAGTTAACTGAATATTTCTGGGTTAATGAGGACCAAGCAAAAAATCATTTTTGTTTTAACCATTACTGTAGCAATAGATCCAGCATGTACTGATCCCCTCTTCTTTCTTAGGAAACATAGTATTATGACCATAACCACTCTCTCTGATGAACTTGGCATTTTGTCATGCCTGAAAGTGGGTCAACTCTCATTATACCACTACATGGGAAGACCCAGAATTCAGCAAAGTTGCACCAGTACAGCTGTGGTTGTTAAAAATACCAAAATACTTCCATACCATCTGATAAATGGTTGCTTCTGAGCCTTCCCAAAGCCTGCCCACTGCCCTGATCCCTCCTCTAAGATCCCCAACCCCCCCTACATAGCATCAAGAGACTAAAAGAGTTGTCCTAAGGTCTCCAATGTCCTGCTTCAGTACTATACCAGCCTCTGTCCTCATGGGAGGTAGTGCTCATATAAACCAATAGTTAAATATTTTTAAATCCATCATTGTCTATAGGTTTAACTATTATGTTTAAGAAGTGAATTAGTTGAAATTCAACAGACTACAGGGTATACTATAGAAGATATTTTCTTAATTCGTTTTTGTTTATTTTTAAATAGTCAATTCTTTCTTATTTACTTTTTATTATATTTTTCCATTACTATATGTTCCCCTTATACCCCCTTTGCAATCACCACTGTTGCCCACATCCATGAGTCCTTTTTCCTTTTTGCTCAGTCCTTCTACCCCCTAACATGCCCACCACAAGCTGTCATCCAGTTCTCTATCTATGAGTCTGTGTCTATTTTGCTTGTTAATTCAGTTTGGTCATTAGATTCCACATATGAATGAAATTATATGGTATTTGTCTTCCTCTGACTGGCTTATTTCACTTAGCGTAATGTTCCCTAGGTCCATCCATACTGTTGCAAAGGGTAAAATTTTCTCCTTTTTTACAGCCAAGTAACATCCTTTTTGTATTTTGACTTTTTCCTACATGGAGGACTGGGAAACTAACTAATTCAACTTTCTAATTAGTTAAAATTTTACCATATATATTATCACCCTCCATTCAAAATATCATTATCCAACATATAGAGGATCCAGAGACACATGAAAAGATGCTCAATACCGCTAGCTATCAGAGAGATGCAAATTAAAACCACAATGAGATACCACTTGACACCAGTCAGAATGGCCATCATAAACAAAGCAACAAACAAGTGTTGGAGAGGTTGTGGAGAAAAGGGGACCCTAGTGCACTGTTGGTGGGATTGCAGACTGAGTACTCCATAGAGTACAACCACTATGGAAAACAGTATGGAATTTTCTAAGAAAACTAAAAATGGACCTACTTTTGACCCAGCAATTCCACTGCTTGGATTATATCCTAAGAACCCTGAAACACCAATCCAAAAGAACCTATGCACCCCTATGTTCATAGCAGCACAATTTACAATAGCCAAGTGTTGGAAGCAACCTAGGTACCCATCAGTAAATGAATGAATCAAAAAACTATGGTACATTTATGCAATGGAATTCTATGCAGCAGAAAGAAAGAAGGAGCTCCTACCCTTTGCAACAGCATGGATGGAACTGGAGAGCATCATGCTAAGTGAAATAAGTCAGGTGGTGACAGACAAATACCATATGATCTCACCTTTAACAGGAACCTAATCAACAAAACAAACAAACAAGCAAAATATAACCAAAGACACTGAAATTGAGAAGGGCTAGGGGAGGGCTAGGGGAGGGCTAGGACAGTGGGCTGGGATGGGAATAAAAGACAGAAAACTGTACAAGAACAACAATTAAAATAAAAATTAAAAAAAAGAAAAACATCATTATCCATTTTCAAATTACCTTGTTTGTCTCCTGTTAGGACCCAGATCTTAACATTGGCTAGCAATAAACTTGTAACCGTTTCAATAACACCTTCTTGTAACTTATCTTCTACAGCAGTGGCACCTAGAAGCTTCATTGAAAAATAGAGAATACCTATGTTAATGCATGCAAACAACAGTTAAAACATCTGCAGCTTTCAATCATGGAGTTTAGAGGTTAAAGAACATGAATTGAGGGTGAAAATTATAATGCATTGATATAGCAAGCATCCTATTATGTGCAGAGGTGGGTTGGAACAGACCCACGAGGAGCTTCTCAAATCAAGCCAACTGATAGGCACACTAACTAATGGCAGAGATCCTGGAAGTTAGCCTAAACAATCAGAAGTCATTTGGGCTTCTTAAAGACTTAAGAATTCCCCAGCTGCCTTCCCACTTATAACAGCATGAAAGGGTCCAAAGGAGAGCCCTAATCTCAGTCAGGTTCACAAAAATGGAGAGGCATTCTCCTAAATTAACACAGCAGCAGATGACATAAGCTAAACAATGAAGTTCTTCTGCAATATTTCATCCAAAGATGAACAAGCCGTGCTCCCTAGTACCACACTGTAGCTAAGCATCCTGTCCACTGGGGCCTCAGGGAAGGGTGGTTTCTAGAATAGATTGTACTGTCATACTCTGGGCAGCACAGATATCATCTGAATCTCATGCGTCTCAGACATTTAGAGCTGTAGCCCCACTCTTTGCGGCGAGTTTCCCTGCTCTAAAAAGGTGGGTCATAAAGCAGAGAGGGGAAAAATTAACATCAAAGACATATTAGAGGTTGACAAAGAATAGAGGGTCTCAAATCTTCTACTCTTGAGTGACTTCCAATTACATAAGCTACATTTAATAGAAATAATCCTCTAGGGCCACACATGGCAAACTCAAAGCCAGCACAGAAAGCATGATTCAGTGTTTGAAAGAGTAACATCTGCTGTGTGCAAGATGATTTAACCGATGGATTTTTCTTATGCTAGCTCTCTAAACATATACTATCCTCTTTATAAACACAAACTATCATGCTTCTAAACTCATACCATCAAATCCTTTTCGATGTCTTCATACAGCCCAGCTATCCGTTCATCCCTCTCATCTGCAGCAGCATTTGCATCTTCAAGCATCTTCTGCCACTCTTTAAAGTACTCGTCATCCAGATCTCTGTATGCAATGGCCAAGGTTCGAAGGCCTTCCCCTGCAAATTCCTGCCAGAACAGACATTGATTTAGCAGCCATCCCAAAATAATCATCATAGCAAGAAGAACAACAACAATAATGGGTAGGAAGTTTTGCACTCAAATTCACTTTATCCCAAGAGCACAACTTGGCTATTCTGACCTTCAAGTTTTTAGCCCCCTTGGAAATGAGGGGTAATGTTTGCATTTTGAATATTATTTTTATTGGGTTAAAACCATTCAGGGGAGCTAGCCCTCCCCCTAAAAGACAATTAAAATGCCTGTTGAAATGTCCCAGTTGAGAGGTGATTAACGGTGCCTGTGAATTGAAATATCCACTTAAAGCAACATGTATACTGGTTTTCAACCTGTCCCCTGCCTGAAGGAAGTCCTCCTGGCAATGAGAGGAACCCAGCCTGTTTCACAGCCCGTGGTACTCGGCTTCCAGTGGAAAGAAAAGGACTGTCGGAGGAGCCACAGCTCTCGAATCAAAGGCGGAGGCTGTCCGCGGAGTCTTGCCACCTTCCCCCTGGCGCTACAGCTATGTCCGAAATGAACTCAGTCCTATTTTTGTTTATCCTTGAAATTTTCCACAATAAAGAGTCAATAATAGATGAATAAATAGATGTTAGGTAATAGAAGTAAGTTTAAGCCTGTTACTTAAGATTATGTTATAATAAGCTCTAGGGAAAAGGGGGAGAGAATGGAAGAAAGTCAATATAAATGTTTGCTTTTGGGAAGCAGGACTAGAATTCGAGGCTGACTTTTCATTCTAGATCTCCTGTAATTATTAAAAACAAAAACAACAACAACAAAAAACAAACACCTAGCCCTGGCCAGGTGGCTCAGCTGGTTGGAATGTCATCCCATACACCAAAAGGTTATGGGTTCAATTCTCAATTCCCAGTCAGGGCACATGCCTAGGTTGTGGGTTTGATCCCCACTTGGGGTATGTACAGGAAGCAACTGATCGATGTTTCCCTCTCACATCGATGTTTCTCTCTCTCTCTCCCTTCCTTTCTCTCTAAAATCAATAAACATATCCTCAGTGAAGATTTTTTTTTTAATTCTATGTGAAAGTTTCACTTTAATAATAAAAATGGTTTGAAACTTTAAAGACACCATTGGGTCAGGTTAGTTTTAAAAAAATATTTTTTTATAAACTGTTTCCTATGAAGTTTGTATTTAATAACAGGTCCAATTAGTGGGAAAATTATGCTTTTCCTTTCTTATCTCAGTAAACTGACAATCTTAAATGATACTTCTGGTGCTTTCTCCTTCTAAGAGTAAAAAAATAAAATAAAAAATAAAAGTAGCAGACCGGTAGTGGCTAAGTGTCTCACATAGCCATGATAGCTAGAAACATATGTACATTGCTCTGGGGAAATGCTAAAAACCTCCCACTTTGCCTAGGCCTCCTGTGGCCATTTTATGGGTCTGCACACTGTAAGCATTTTTATAGCCATTTCTATGCCTTTGGGTATTGCCATTGAGCATATCTTCTCTGTGTGTTTTGGCTTACTGAACACACACAGGTTTCTGAGCACACACAAGTTAAACCGTGACACATCCTAATTAGGTTAATGGAAAGCAAAGTCAGTGCGCAGACTGCAATGATGTGGTTTAGCCCAGAAAGACCATGAGAAAAATTCTCCAAATTTATCTTGTAGGCAGTTGGTAGCACATTGGATATTGCAATCACATGTACAAGCCCTGCCTTTCAGGACCACCCCTGGCTCCCCTTCTGATCTGAAAATGGAGTCACTGTGGTCTAATGATCTTTGTCCTCTTAATTCGCATAATGCTTCTTCGCCTTTAACTTGCAACATCACTGGGCATTACAATGCTTTCCTCTCTGTTCTGCACAATAGTGAATCAACTCTAAGAAGACATTACAAAGGGGCACAGATGATTTAAGTTATTTAATTAGTGCATGAAACACAAGTTGGATCCTAAATGAGCATTTGAGCAAGGTTGTTTCCTATCATTAAACAATTTTAAATCAATAATTAAATATAAATTTAAAACCTCAGAATTCAAAAGCCAAAATGAACAAAGTGAATGAAGCAAAGAGCAAGTTAAATTGATATTACCTGTAAAAATTTCTTTTGAGTAGAAATGTAAAAAGACCAAATTAGGCTTCTCATATTTTTCTATGAAAGGAAAATGTATGAAAATTCAGAGCCTTGGTGTTTGAGCAATGGCAAAAGTCAGATACTTATGATTCCAATGTTGTTCTCATAAAAAAATTAAAAAGACCATGTCGGCCTTCTGGAAAAGATTAAAACGAAATCAAGAATGCTCTCTTGGAAAGAGAAAAACAATAGCTATGTTTGTACCCAATATTACTAAACCATCGTTCTTTAAACTTAAAGTCAGGCAGAGTTTTAAAATTTGTTTGTTTGTTTGTTTTTTAAAGAGTCAGGGAATGTTTTGTATTAAACATAGGGCTTGAAAAGAACATGAATCCTCAATAATTTTTTTAAAGGAGAGAAACCAATGAGGAAATGAGATGTTTGGCCAGTTGCCCTTAAAGTTCATATTGGGTTAAACAGAACCCCAAGCAAGTACTAGGGAGACAACTGAATCTCAGGTTCAGACCAGGTAATGCTCATATTACTTCACACTCTTTTTCAAAAAAAAAGAAAGGTTGCTAAAGATCACCCCTGCTTCCTTCAGAAAGCTTTTGGAAAGAAATTATGCTTAGCTGCAGAATGTATACAATTGGTAACTTCACCCAGGGAACATAGGCTCACCGTGATTTATGTCCTGAATAAAAGGACCATGGGGAGAGAAAATTGGCTACAGAGACTATTTTCTCCTCACCCTTTAAACACAACCCTAAGATTTTCACTGGGGACGATCATTAGAGATTGTGTGGGTGCCAGACACAGTGGAACACAGGTGAAAGCAGCTGCCCAGCTCTTCTTCCTTGAACCAGTCCAGTCTCCCAACGGGCATAGCCCCAAACTACAGGGGAGTCAGAGCAGGTTTCCCTAGGTGTCCTGAGCCTTCTCCTGGCTGGAGTTCAGGAACCCACATTCAGTGGTTATGTCTCGGCTGTGTTAATCCACCTGTGGTGAGACCAACCAGATTCTTAGCAGGGCAGGGGGTGGGTCCAAGTGCCAGTTTCCAGATATTTACTGGCACAGTTCCCTCTGGAACCACTCTCCACATGTTTTCTATTTCAGAAGTCAGATCATTTAGCTGATATTTTTTAAATGAGACCTAACCATAGAAAGTGGCCAAAGGGCCGCTGTGCTAACCTTAGAAGAGGCACTTACACTGATGTGGTCTGACGTCAAAGTCAGAAGGTCTTCATTGGATGGATGAAGTTTTTCAAACAGAATAGTGTCTGCTCCTTTGGAATAAAGCTTTATCTGTCCTTCCGGGTTTCGAACTGAAAATAAAAAAGTTTGGAAGTAGATTTTAATCAATAAAATCTGTCAAAACTGGGCTCTCCCAAGGCTCTAGCCAGGCAACTTGGAAATGGGCATAACGTTTTAGCCAGTAGTAAAATATTCAGTGTCTCTCGTTAGAAGGTCACTACCTAAGTCACTTGGCTTGATTCCTGTTTTATTAACTTAGAAATATTTCATCTACTGGAATCCTTTGATTTCCCAAACTCAGAAACAGTGTTTTTATTCTGGTGTGTATGACTTTCCTATTATCCTTGCTTACTACTTCTGTCGAGGGTTGACACATTTAAATTAAGCCTGTATTGAATAGCTTTATTTGCCTGTCTCCTGGTGTGAAATTCAAGACCTACCGTAGGAATAACAATCAGTGATATGCCAAATGATCTCCATATGCATTGGTTTATGCATTGGTTCTCAGCCTTTGCTAGCAAATTTCTTTACCCCCTTTACTTCTTGAAGAAACCCTTCCTTTCTTGGAGGTTCATTCTTGAGTCAAAATCCTGGTTGTAAACATGCCTCACAGAGGGCCTTCAAAATTAAAGTTTCTATCTTCTTCTCACTGGGAGTCTATATTAGTATGGCTTTGTTTTTAACCTGCCCCCCCCCACCCCAGGGTGTGAGAATGATAGCCCTCACCAGGCTCCTCTCATCTCCAATCCCCAGGCCTTCCCCTGGATGTCCTACAGGTTACTTACTGTCAGGAGAGTCTTTTTTAAAACACAGAATACTTGGCCTACCTTTTGAAGCCTGGTTTTATAGCTTGGCATATGTTGGGCACTTAATTATTTGTTAAATAAGTAAATGAATGAATGACATAAAATAACATGACATACATGACATGACAATGTATTTCTTTCCAGGTATGGCCTACAATTTAAGATGACTGGTTGGGTCACAACTTCATGGCATGAATACTCTGACCCTCAGAAGCTCCATCGAGTCATAGATTATACATGCTTTCCACTCAATTATACTTTTTTGCTAAAGATAGAATGCCTCAAAACAGATGAACTTAAATATGGGCTATTAATTTAATAGGATACAAAATTTAGAGCTTGATTTAAAGGAATATAAATATCATGGTACAATAGATCACTTTTCCCTCTAACAAGCCTAGTCAACACTTCATCTAATGCACCCTGGAAACTTTTTTGAACTGTGACTTGTCTAGGTTCTTCATCTTTTCTAAGATCCTTGGTCAGTTTCCTGGTTGCCATAACTCATGCAGTTTCTTGTATCTAGCTCTAATGGCCTACATTGAGGGGAAAAAAACAAATATGCAATTTGTCTAACCGTTCAAGTGGGTGAGGAGACATTTATTCCTAGGAAAGACTTCTTCTTATTCTTATAACAATTCGACTTAATAGTTTCCTCATATTTTCTTCCTCACATCACCAAAACTATAAAAGCAAAGTAGGTATAGCTTACATTTGCCAGTGTGACTTCCCTATGACCTTTTTTGACAGCCCAGACTAGGACATCTATTCTCAAACATTTGGGTCTCAAAACCCCTTTACACTCTTAAAACTTCAGGAGAACTCCAAAGAACTGTTTTTATGTGTGTTCTATCAATATTTACCATATTAGAAATTAAAACTGAGAAATTATTTGATGTGATTGGTCTTATGACATATATAATATTACTATATAGTACATATATACTATATATTACTATAATGATAATTATTATATACTATGTTATATTACTATATATTACTATATGATAATTATTAGAATAATAAATCTATTATATATTATATTAACATAAATAACATTTCTATGAAATATAACAATATTTTTCCAGACAATAAAACTGAGTTTGGAAAATGGCATTGTTTTACATCATTACAGGTCCCTTTAATGCCTGGCTTAATAGAAGACAGTTGGATTTCATATCTGTTTCTGCATTCAATTTGTTGTGATATTATACAGCATGTGGCTTTTATAAAACTCCACAGAATACTCATGAGAAAAAAAAGAATGAAAAAGACACATAACATTAGTAGTACAAAGTTTTGGGGGCTCTGGCCAGTGTGGGTCAGTTGGTAGGAGCATCATCTGGTAACCAAAGGGTTGTAGGTCTGATCCCTGGTCCGGGCACATATGGGAGGTAACCAATCAATGTCGGTGTCCCACATCAGTGTTTCTCTCCCTTCCTTCCTCTATCCCTTCCTCTGTCTCTAAAAGCAGTGAAAAAAATGTCTTCAGGTGAGGATATGTGTATACAAAATGTGAGGTCTGTCCTGAAAGTACCCATCCGTGTACTATGAAAAATGGAGACACTATTGAAGAAGACACAAGATACAAGAAACATTGTACATAGGACAATGACAACTCAGTTCCCTTCAAAGTAGGCATCTTGGGACCTCCCACAGTTCTCCCAATAGTCATTAGCTGCCCCATCGTACTTTCCTGAATTGCATCGATGGTCTGAAATCTGTTTCTTTTCAAAGGTGATTTTAGTTTTGGGAAAATCCAGAAGTTGGAGGGCACCAAATCTGGAATGTATGAGGACTGAGTCACCTGGGTAAATTAATGTTTCACAAAAAAACTCTGCATGAGATGTGATATATGAGCAGGTGCGTTGTCATGATGAAGCTGCCAATAACCAGTTGCCCATGGCTGAGGCCTTCTGAATCATCTGAATAGTTTCCACAGAGGAATGTTCAAGCTTAACACAAAATATGATGCAGATTCATTGCTCTACTCACTCAGTCATTTTGAATGCAATGGCCACACAGTACACATGCTCACTCAACGGTGTCTACCACCTCCACTGACTAGTACAGTGAAGCCATCATTGTTCATGCATGCACATTCCAACCCACTCTCCTTGGCTGCCAGGTTACATCAATGTCATGTAAACCATTCTCATCATATTATCAATGGTGGGACTTCTGCATCCTCTGAAAAAAAAACTCAATGTTTCCTACAGTTCCCCAGGCCACACATTGAAAACCACTTGTTTATGGAAATCATAAACCCATTATGATTTGCACAATCCCTTACAATCTCTTAGTCTCAGTTTCTACATGTGAAAAGATGTTTTTAAAACTCCAAATTTTAAGGTCCTTTCACCTCTACAATTTTCTTATTCAATAAAAACTTTTCATCTCTGATGCCTTCTCTTAACCCAGCATTACTTCCTTTAAGGGCACATTTTCTTTCTTCAATAACTAGCTACTCCTCCTACATCCCCAGTCTCAATAACCAGATTTACCATTCACTTGGTCCAAATCAGATACCTGGCCATCATTCAAAGCTCCTCCCCGTTCAAATCCACACATCCATGTGAAGTCATGAATTTCTCTCTGTCACCTTCTTTCTTGCCTAGATTGTCACATTAACCTAAATGATTTTACTCTTTCCAGCCCTGCTTCCCCCATACTCTTCTATTATCCAGACAGAATCATCTTCCCACTATTGCTTGGAATCTTGCAATAAAAAATTGAAATCTTGCAATGACCTTAGGTCAGGTACAGATTTCTTAACATGGCACAAAGAGAAATCTTCAAGATCTGGCCCTTTCCATCCTATTTTCTACCCTGCTTCACCATCTTCTCAATACTACCATGCAGAACATTTTTCAATTCCATCTTCTCCTTAGCTTCAAGTCTCTGGAACATGGTGAGCACTTAATAAATATTTGTTTAATTGAGTTGAATTATAATTATGCAAAATTCATTGAAAGCAACAGCTATGCCTTTGTGACATAAGGGAAAGAAAAAGGTCAGATATAGTTACAGGTTTATGCTACAAGAGTAAATGCAATACCAACACTGTGAAGGGTGATTAAGAATTCTGTTTTCCATGTCTCAGTGGGGTGGCTGTTCATACATTCGTACAGAGGAATGCCTGACATATGGCAGTGTGATTTGTACTTTGGTAATCATTAAACAGTTTAGGATTGAGCAGCCCTATCTAAGGATCTTGTAAGGGCTTTTCAAAAGCTGTTATAATTTATTCTTCTTTAATGATTACCTGCCACTTACCTGTAGTAATAGCTATCTTTTAATTTTATCTCTGTATTTTTATTTACATAATTAGTAGAATCTGTATGTCTAAAACTATATAATGAGATGTACATGTTTATCAGTATAGTAGATTCTAAACCCTCTTACATAATTCTCTATGGAAATCTTTATAAAATTTTTATTTTTATTTGCATAGCTCTAAATTAAATCAGCATTCTTGCTCTGAAATGAGAGTACTACTGGTATACATTTCTGATTCAATAAATACTAGGCAAAAAGGAAGGAGGAGGAGAAGGAGAAAGAGGAGATGAAGAAGCAGTACAGCAGCAAATGTCTAAGCCTTCACATCAGGGTGTTGTCCCCACAGACAAAGCATGTGATGATCATGAGACTAGCATTGTTTTTTGCCTTGTTATCAAACAGAGATTTTTCTACCCTCGCTGAATCCCCCTTTCAGATTCTGCCAGATTAAAAACCAAACAGAACCAAAATAGAGCCCTCAAGCCTGCATGCGTTTTGTGGTGGAACATTACCTTTCCTCATATGGTATCTATTAAGGCAAACATCTGATGTTTGTGGTTAGGCTGTGATTTCTCCACAGCCTGTAATGGTGACTGATGCTGGGGGAAAGCCAAAAGTTTCCCTGTGTAGCAATCTTAGGTTTTTGTCAACACCCTCAAAGCCAGTTCTGGGCCAACCCAACACCAACAACACCTCCCCCAAAGCTGTAAATGGAAGGTAATTCCCACTGCTACATTAGGTGGACACTTAGAGCTGCATGACTATTCATCGGCAGCATCCGTGATGACTGCCTAGAGCCTGTTGTCAAAAATACAAAAATAAATATCCACAGATGATGTTTGGTTTTGACCTGCTGAGAGCAATCTCCCAGGGCTAGTTTCCAGTAGTTAAAGATCCAACCCTCTATAATTACATACACACACATTTTCAGCAGTAGAAATTGATTTACTATAAGGATCAGAATATTCATAAGTCACAAAGTATAGGGTAACATTATATTTGAAAATCATTTACAGAACTTAGTGTGTGCCAAGCTCTGTGTTTGGTCCTGGGTAGCTTAAGAAGACTAAGGCATAGCACTTGCCTTCAAGTAGTATACACTCTACCAAGTGGGAAAGTCATAGGACTGGTATCGCACTCATGTCAGAAACAAGGGACTCAGGAGAACAAAGGAGGATACAGTTATTTGGAGAGTAGGAAAAGAATTTTAGAGACTAGGTGACATTTGAATTAGACATTACCAGGTGTGTATGAGTTTTTTAAGAAATAAGTGGAGAAAAGGAGAGTTCTAGGCAGGGGAAATAGCACACGCAAAGGGTGTGGAAGTACACAATGCATGCCGGGAATGCTGAGGTCTGACGAGCTGGAGCACAATATCTGGGGAAGTGGAAGAACAGTCAAACTGTCATCAAATTGCAAATAATCTTGAATGTCATCCTAAGGATCTTATCCTTTAAGTTCTGGGCAGCCACCAAGGTTTTTTAAGAAGATGATGGCAGAATCAGCCCTGAGTTTTAGTAAGAATGCCCTGGTGTCAGCATGGAGGATTATTTCGAGGGGGAAGAATTTTGAAGATATTGCAATACAAGCAAGCAATGATGAAAGTATTAACTTATAAAGCCATGGTACTGAAAATTAAGAGAAAAAGAAAGAAGGCCTTTACATTAAAAGGGAGTTTGGAGGCCACTTTCAGAAAGTTTATGGTAACACCTTGAAAAGGAACAACTTAGAAACAGGGTAACTACTGAGGATTCTACAGGGCAAGAGATGCTGAGCCCTGAGTGAAGAAAGTAGCAGAGATGGAGAGAGGTTTGAGAAATGCTCCAAATGGCTCTGGGGAATTAATGAGTAGTATTTGATGACCTATTAGTCCAGGGAAGTTGCCCCCAAACTGTGGCCCCCTGACCAGCAGTATCAGCATTGGATAATGTGGGAGCTTATTAGGTGTAAACCTTTTAGGCCCCACCCAGACCTATTGAATCAGAAATCTGGGACTGAAGACTGGCAATCTGTGTTTTAAAAAGCCCTTCTGGTGGTTCTGATGGGAGCTAAAGCTTGAGAACCACTAGCCTAGGGGCATAAAGGAGTTGAGATGTCAAAAGTAAGTGAGCTACAATAGGGGTTAAGAGGCCAAACTTTGGGGAAAGATAGATCTGAGTTCAAATATTTGCTCTGCATCTTACTAACTGTGACAGACGTGTGAAAATCTTTGGTAAGTTACTTAAAATCCTTGAGCTTTAATTTCCTCATCTTCTAAATGGAGTAACATACTATTGCAAGAATTTAATAGAAAAGTTCATTGTAAAGTGTTCAGTTTACTGATAGGCATACAGTAAAAAGGGATTGGTAACACTTTTAATAAGGGCTACAGAAAGAGCAATACCTCCAAAAGAAAGTTCTATATTAGACCCATTAAATTTGAGGTAACCATAGTACAACCTAGCAGCAGAATTCAGGAGAACACTGAAAATATTTGTGGACTCCAGAGAGAGATTAAAGCTAAAGAACTATATAAGAAAGATTCAGAATATAGGCAATAGCTACAACCATGTGAGTGGACAAAATTATCCAAGAGGAGAACAGAAAGTAAGGAGAGAAAAAGACATCAACACTGAAGAATAGGACGGAGGGTAGTAAACAAAGGAGCTGGAAAAAGAAAAGACAGGACAAGAGGAGAACCATGAGCTGGTGAGGTTGCAGAAGCCGAAAGAGGAGTGTTATGAGAAGGTCAACAGTCTCAATATCACAAAGTTTAAAAAGGTAGATAGGTAGGTAGGTAGGTAAGTAGGCAGATAGATATGTAGATGATGAGATGGATGGATGGATGGATGGATGGATGGATGGATGGATGGATGGATGGATGATAGGTATAAGTAGGTAGATAGATAGAGAAGGCAACTGCTGAGGAAGTTATGAGGTGACTGGAAACTTCTGAGAAAGCATTCTTCTTCAGTAGTGGCAGCAGAAGCCTCACCCTAATAGGCTGAAAAGAGAAATAAAGGTGAGGAGCAAAAGCTGACCTTAAAAAAAATTAGATTGTGATGAAAAGAAGAAAATGGAGTGGCAAAATCTGTGGAGGTTGGAACATGAAAAATATCTTTAAGGAAATGGGATAATAATAGAGTTGTGGACTGAAAGAAAAAGTTAGTGATAAAGAAGAAATCAAAGACACAAGGAAAAAAGGGGACTGGGTAGAACTGTCAGCTTTGAAAAGAAATAAGAGCAGAAAAAAGAATGAGTAAAGTTACAGCTTCATGATGAAGGAGGTTGGGGGAAAGTGTAAGATGATGGTGCACATTTCTGAACACCTCTATTTTTTTTTAGAGAAGCAGAAGATGACTTTAGTTTCCAAGAATGAGGAGATCACGGCAGAGTCAAGGACTTGAGGACAGGACAAAAGCTCAGAACATCTGTTATAAAGACTGGAAACAGGAGCAAAGTAAGGATGAAAAGTACATTGACGTAGCACCAAGGGTTAGAGCAAGAGTTAAAAAGCATTATTTGTTGTGGTGCTGATACAGTCTCAGGTGATCATCTCCAGCAATGCAGGTAAACAGAGTAAATGAATGAAAATGAGGAGGCTGATAATGATGATGATGTTCACAATACACAATGTTGACAACAACTATCATGGGCCATGTAAGTCAGGAACTCGCCCTGCATCAGTGCTGTGTAGTGATGAAATGAATGGGCTTAGCGGTCAGACCTCCTAGATTTGAATTCCAGCTATCCCAGTTCAAGCTACGTGACCTTGGGCAAGTGACTCAATTTCTCTGTTTCAGTTTTATTATCTTCAAAATATCATAAAAATACAGTACAGTTTTTGTGACAATTAAATCAGTTAGTTCATGTAGAGCAGGGGTGTCAAACTCATTTTCACCAGGGGCCACATCAGCCTTGCGGTTGCCTTCAAAGGACTGACTGTAGAGCTCCTTGCCCCTAGTTAAGGAGTAGTTACATTTTTACAGTTCTAAAATTACATTCAGCCCTTGAAGGAAACTGCGAGGCTGATATGGCCCCAGGTGAAAATGAGTGTGACACCTCTGAATTGTAGAGCATTTAGAATAGTGCTGGACACATAAGTATTTGTTAAATGTTAGTTGTTACTACAGTGTTGAGGCTGAGGCTAAGCTGAGGATGACAGAAGTTCATAAAGTTACAAAAATATCACAATTCTCAGCCTATAACCAAGAATGAAGTCATCCTTGAGAAGCACCGATATAACAATAGTATTATACTATCAAAGATTAAAAATAATCTCAACTATCAACCATACCTATGACAGACATCCTTTTTCTGATATTGTTGAAATCCAAAAAGGCAAGCAGTTGATAAGTAACTAGTGTTCCCAATTCTTCTATTGTTATTGTCTCTGGAGTCCGAGACTTAAAAATGAACCCCAAATGTCTGGCAGCAGTCACTAGAGCCCCTTCATCAGGTGATTGAACTTGATAAGTCAGCTGTCCTAAAAGGAAAAGAAATAAATGTATTAATACTAAAAATAATAGCTAACATTCATAGAATGCCAACGCCAACTCCAACTCACTCTTCAACACTGAATTCCAATGCCAGCTCTAGAAATCACACCTTTTCCACTCACCAACCAGCTGGACCAGGTGCTTATTCTGTGGGATATCCATACCAACAGTTTAGCCCTTGTCATCTTATTTAAAAAATACTTGCCCTGGCTGGTGTGGCTTAGTGAATTGAGTGTCAGCCTGTGAATGGAAAGGTTGCCGGTTCATTTCCCAGTCAGGGCACATGCCTGGGTTGCAGGTTGGGTCCCCAGTGCAGGGTATGCAAGAGGAAGCAGCCAATCAGCGTATCTCTTGCACATCGATGTTTCTTCCCCTCTCTTTCTCCCTCCCTTCCCCTCTCTCTAAAAAATAAATAAGCAAAATCTTTTTTAAAAAAAAGAAAAGAAAACTGTTACTGAGTATGCCTTTCAACTCTACTGGAAGTTTCTTAGGTCAGAAACCACACCTTTGTATTTTCAGTAACAACAGATGTCCCATGAAAGTTTTATAAGTTAAAACACTTAATATATATTAACTCACATAATTCTCATGGGAAGTCTTTGAGATATGGATTACTAAAATTATTATTTTAATTTATACTGCTGAAACTTGTGACCAAAGAGGTTATGATTTTTGCAAAGTTACATGGTCAAAAAATAATGGAGCAGATATTCCAAACTCCACTTCATTCTGCCACTAAAGACCTTTCCATGAGAAGGTATCTAAGAAATTCCCTGGAATTGAAAGAATCAAACCTGGTGTTAGTCCTTGACACTTGATATTGTGTATGTGTTGGGGTGAGGGTAAGAGGGGAGAGGAGAGAAAAAGAATAAAGAAAAAACATAAACTTTAAAAAACAGTATGCATAAAGCAAGCCCTTCTACATAAAATTAGTATATTATCTTTGTACGTAAAAATAAATTTTTAAAAGTAGACAGAGCTAGATCAATATTTACTGATTTATAGTGATAGTGATGATAAATTGTTAAGAAAACAAGTTGCATATTAATTAATGCATATACTGCAATTCCTTTTCATTAAAAACAAATACACCACCTACATACCTGCAACTGGAAAGGGTAAAATGATTCACACCAAATGTTACCATTGGTTACCCCTATATTGAAATTATCAGAAATAACACATACAAATATTTCATAGATTTCCAAAAATAAAAGAGAGGCATGGAATTAAGCAGATTTGAAAAAGAAATAAAGATCCTATAGAAATTAAAAATCAAAGACTGCAGATTAGATACAACTAGAAAAATAATTAGCATACTGAAAAAATGAAGTTCCAGAGTATATCCCAGGGAGATAAAGAAATGGAAAAATGAGAGACTTGTTAAAAGAGAGAGTAAAGTGAAGATATCTAACATGGAAGATCTGGGAGGAAAAACTAGTCAGAGGCAATATTTGAAGAAATATGGCTGAGGAAACTCCAGAAGTGAAAAGAGATGAATATAGATTCAAGAATCTCAGTGAATCCCAAGCAATACATATATTTTTTTAATTTTACATGTGTACTAAGAAAATGATAAAAGAAGAATCTTAAAACTAGCCAGGAAGAAAGACCAATTACCTTCAAGCCAAAATTACACTTACAGCTAACTATACAGTAATAGAAATAGCAGCCAGAATACCGTAGAATATCTTTAATGTACTGAGAGAAAATCGTCACCTTAAATTTTCATACAACAAAACATCATTCAAGAAAAAGGATGAAATAAATTTGTTTTCAAACAAAGATTTTGAGAAGTTGCTACCAGTAAGCTCTTCCTAAAGAAAATTCTAAAGAATACACTTTAAGTCAACAGAAGACCAGAGATGGGAAAAGCATTGAAGAACATGGAAATTAGTGAGTACATGAATAAATCTAAGTAAACATTGATTATAAAAAACAAAAATAATATCTTGTGATATTAGAAAAGGAGACACATGATGAGAACACTACACTATATAAATCAGACAGGATTGATTACTATTGAAGAGTCTTAAGATCCTTGCTTTGTTCAAAAGAAGGCTTAGGCTTTGATAAGTTAATTATGCTAAAATTTCTAGACTAACCATTAAAAATACTAATAAGGATGTATTATTTCCAAAGCAGCAGAAGTAAAAATGGACTAAATCTGTAAGACAAAAAATGAAGAAACTAAGAAACAAAAATGGGGCAAATATAACATACAAAATAAAATGATAGAAATAAATACATTAACAACTATATATTTAATACTTAAAAATCTAAAAATACCAATAATCAATAAAAAAGTAAATAGACTAAATGTTCCATTTAAACTTTAGTTTATCAAACTAGATATTTTTAAATGGTAGAAATGCTGGTTCGCATTAAAATTGTGTCATAAGAGATGTGTCTAAAACATAAAGAAAAAGACACATTAGCAGAAAAGAATGGGAAAAGCTAAATAATGCAAATATTAACAAAAGGAAAACATCTATAACAATATTAATATCAAACAAAATAAACTTTAAGGTAAAAATATTACTACAGATAAAGAGGATCTATATATGTATATTGATAGAAGTTTTAAAGAACACATAAGTCTAATATCTAATAACATAACCTTAAAACATATAAAGCAAACATTGACAAAAATACAAACAGAAATAGACAAATATACCATTACAGTTGATGATTTTTGAGCATACTCTCATTAACTGAGAAATCAAATGGTCAAAATAATCCACAGAGATAGAATATTGAGCAATACAGTTAATAAACATTATCTAATGATATATTTAGAACCTAGTACCCAATAACTGTAAAATGTTCATTCACTTTAAGCACACATGAAACATTTAGGTAAATTGAATACATACCAAGCCATTAAGCAAGCCTCAACAAATTTTAAAGGATACAATAAAATGATTGAAAATAAAAAAATATTATTTTTTTTATTTTAATTGTTGATCTTGTACAGTTTTCTGTCTTTTATTCTCACCCTAATCCGCCACCCAGCCCTCCCCACCTCCCTCCCATTTCCACCCCCCCCCATAGTTTTTGTCCATGTGTCCTTTATACTTGTTCCTGTAAATCCTTCCCCTTTTCCCCTGAGAGGGGAGGGAAAATATTATTTTTTTAACTCTTTAATTGCCATTCACCAAAGTAGAAAAATAAAAGCCCTACTGAAGTTCTTGTACGTTACACTTGTCTGCTTCTAAACTTTCATCCTAGCACAGGGAATGAGAATATCAACTTCTCCAAGTTATTTCTCCATGAAACAAATAGCACACATCAATAAAAGCCATTGATAGATAAATAAAGATGTGGCGCGCGCGTGCGCGCCCGCGCGCGCACACACACACACATAATGGAATATTATGCAGCAGTGTAAAAGAAGAAAATCTTTCCATCTGCAACAACATGGCTGGAAATAGAGAGTAGTATGCTAAGTGAAATAAGGCAGAGAAAGACAAATATCATATGACTTCACCTATATGTGGAATCTAAAAGCAAGCAAACAAACAAACAAAACAAAGACAGACTCAGAAGACAGAGACCAAAAGGATGCTTACCAGAGGGAGGGGAGGGGATAATGGATGAAAAGGGGAAGGGGACTATAGTCAATAACATTGCGATAAGTTTACACAGTGACAGATGATTACTAGAATTAGTGGGGTGATCACACTGTAAGGTATAAAAATGTTGAATTACTATATTTTACACCTGAAACTAATATAATCAATATAAGATTACATAACAAATATACATAAAATAAATAAAAGAAACACACTCAACTATAAATTATCCAATAATTATAGTTTTAAGTTTATTAGATTTGGGCTCTGTTCTTTTGTATAAGAAACATTTATATGAGAAAAATTTATATTTTTTCAATGTACTTTAACATACATGCACTTAAGTTATATATCTTATAAATAAAGCTTTAAAAGAAGAGCAAGTATAATTTCCTCCTTGTCGGTGATATAATCCTTCACTTTAGAATTTAATATCTGAAAGCAAGAGACAGAAGTAGTTCAGAGGATACATACATTTACCTCCCTACACTTAAAATACCTTTATATGACAGAAGAGTATATTAGCCAATACCCACTAGAATGGGTAAAATTTAAGAGTGATAATGCTCAACGTTTCCAAAAATGAAGGAACTGGCATACTCATGCACTGATGGTAGGAATGCAAAATGATAAGACCACTTTTTAAAAATAGTTGGCAGTTTCTTACAAAGTTAAACATACCTACACTACGATCTGGCAATTTCCATTAAGTATTTACCAAAAACAAATTTGTTAAATATTTTTAAGAGACATAAAATTGTTCATGGCAGCTTTACTCATTAGGATGCAAAGTTGGTAACAACCCAAATGTGCATGAACAGAGAATTGTAAAGAAAAAAATGTGGTATATCTAAACAATGCAATATTACTCAGCAATAAAAATGAACTATTATTGATAGATATGACAACATGGATAACAAAAACATTACCTTGTGTGAAATAAACCAGACACAAAAGAACATATATTGGATCATTCCACTTATATGAAGTACAAGAACAGACAAAACTCATCTTCAATGATAGAAATCATGGCAGTGGTTGGCTGGACACGGTTTGGTGGTGTAGACTGGAAGGAAATATGAGCAATCTTTCTGGAGTGAGGGAAAAGATTTGTACCTTGATTGGGGTGATGGTTGTAACGGTATATATAAATGTCAAAACTCATCAAATACACTTAAGATCTTTGTGTTTCATTGCATTTAATTATATCACATTATGAAAAAATTAAATACTTGAAAAGAAAAATGAGTATCATTAAGCTAGAAATTTGAGAAATGTCTGAGAAATAAAAAGTAGATTTCATTAATGAAGAAATAGGAAGGAAATCACACCTCAAAGCAAGAGCAGTGCTCAAAGATTCTCCAAACTCAGAGTCAAAAAAAGAAGAAAGCAGGCGTGGTCTTGGGGGAGTATTAGTAAAATTAATAGAATTCCACTCAACACTCCTGGACCATTTGGCCTCCTCCTCCTGCCACCTAAACAACAGGCTTCAGTGACATTCACTCCCAAAATAAAATGTTGAAAATGTTCTTCAACACGAAGTGTACCATCTACTTAAGGAAACCTCAGAGATCTGTTGGGTCTGGAGACCAGGCTGAGAAGAGCCTGAAGTAGCTTTAGAATTCCATAAGGATACAAAAAAAGAAAATGAGGCGAAGGAACTCAGTGAATCTGATGTCTTCTCCAAGGCCAGACCTTAAGTACAAAATCTCTCTCAAATGGGAGTTCTGGCACAGACTCCCAACACTAGATCTGAAAAAAGGAAGTTAAAGTCAGGTAGCATATGAATTCCAGGAGAGAGGAATCCCTCGCCTACATGACAAGTGTGTATTTTGCCTCTCCCCAACCATCCTGGCAGGCAGGCTGATGTAATCAGAACCTACATCAACCAAGAGGCAAACAGGGATTCTCAAACCCAAATGAAAACAGGCAGCCACAAATCACAAACATGGGAGCGCAACGTAAAAGCTAGACATAAAACTCAAATAATAACATTCCAGAAAATGAAAACAGAGAAAATGTAGAGAAAACAAAGAATATTTCAAATTAAGTGTAATTAATATCTTCAAAGATATCTAGGAAAAATATCATAACACTAAACACAGATTGCAATTAAAATAAAAGAGCATGGGAAATGAAATAAAGACAGACATAAAAGAAGCTTACTTGAAGGTATTGTGATATCCTCCGATGAAATATAATGATTATTGGCATTAGTATTATAAAGATAAGTTTAAATCATAAATATAACCATGTGAATCCTCACAGCAATAAAAATTTGTGGAATGGGTTAATCCAGCATCATCAAGGGCAAAACTATGGCTGACTATAGTTCCAACAAAGAAAAAAATATATATATATAATATATACAAGTGTATGCATGCACATATATACACACACACACGCCTATCACATGTATATACATATGAATACATACAGTCTACAGTCTATATATATTTCACTTTTGAGTAAAATTACTTGGGTAGCACTTTTTAGTCAATAGTTGGTAGTAGAAAGAAAAAATAACTTGCAAATAAAATAAATTGGGCTTGAATGAAACAAGAAGCTAGTTCATTAACACCATTACCTACCCACCTCATTTCTTCAATTTTATAGTGGCCCAGCTGATTTTGTTCTATTTTAGGAACTCTGAGCTCTAAACAACCACCTCACTGGGAAAAGTCATTCTAAGCACACACCTGATGGTCATCTGCATTTATTATATGTGCATGTTAATAATAAAAGATAAATGGAAAATATTTGGGATATAAATAAATACAAAGAAAAAAGCTAATGTGATAGGTAAGCCCCTTATGCAAAGCTGTATTCTTAATTAGAAAATCCTTCCAATTCCAAAAACATTAAATAAAAATATTAGTTCTGATTTAAAAACCAAGGCTCACCAGTCAGACACACCTTCATTCACTTACCCGCACTGTTTTCCTCCGACATTACAGTGTGGCAGAGAGCAAGTAACCGCAGAAACTCATGCACTTTGGGATCCCCCAGTTTGATGGATTCCATCAGACAGTGGTCAGAGAACTGAAATGTTTTATCTCCCCGGGGGTTGACTGAGAAATCCATAGGCTTTTTTTTCTGTAGGAGAGCAACGACAACAACAACAAAACTAGAACTCATTTCAACAATAATCTTTTAAAATTCAAAAATATTCCCTCTAAGCATTTTTAGTGCATATATGATTTTTCAGCCTCAAATGTCTGGCACTAAAATGACTTTCTGTTTCCCCATTACTGTTAAATACTTTTTTTCCCTTTCAGAGCCATGCAGTAAACAGTGAATCTTCAGAAAGCATATGAGAAAAAAATATCCAATGGCTATAAAGATCCTCAAATGCTTATCACAACTGCAAAATACAAAAAAGCCCTGAAAACTGAAAGTTTTTTCCAAAACTTTACTCAATAGCAAAGCTTCATCTGACTTCAACTCATTTTTGGCAGCAATATCTGACCTGGAAGGACATTTCTCTAATTATAGATTGTTTTGGCCTATTTAGTGTGAAATAATAGTTTCTGAAGCAAACATACTGTGTTTGACTATAGAACACTTTCTCAGATCTCACTAGAGATATTACATAATATAATGACAGAATTAAAATTAGGATCTCAAGATATTTTGCATTCACATGTTCATTGCAGCATTACTCACAGCAGCCAATAAGTAGAAATGACATAAATGTCCATCAACAGACAAATGAATAAAGAATATGTAGTAAAAGATACAAAATTGCGGTGGAGTAGGTGTAAGCTACACCCACCTCCTCCCAGGACCAACCTAGAATGATAACTAAACTATAGTACGGTCAACCTGAAGGACCAACCAAAGACTAGCTAAACAGAAGTTCTATAACCAAGGATTTACAGAAGACACCACATCAAGGCTAGTAGGAAGGGCGGAGGTGTGAAAAGAACTGGACCCATGCCCACAGGTGGCAGTTAAGATCCCAGAGGGATATCTCAGCTGCAAAGGTTCCTCCCCCTGAGGAGTGTGGGATCTTAACCCCACCCCAGGATCCCTAACCCAGAGCACTAGAGCTAGGAGAAGCCACTCACATAACCACTGGCTGTGAAAATCTGTGGGGATTCTGTCTGCCAGGGAGAGACAGAGTCTGCTAGAGACACAAGTGCCCTCTTAAAGGGTCAATGCACAAAATATCAGTCAGTGGCAGCCACTCACCGTGAGCTCTAGGGGAGGGAGGGCAGAGTGGACCAGAGTTATGGGAAAAAAGACAGTGGTTTGTGGCACTGGAGAGAGAGCTGAAGGGATAGGTGATAGGACCTGTGCTGAGTCCCTCTCCCACACCACAAAAGCCATCTTTCCTGGGTGGAGCACTCCCCTCCATACAGCATCAGCCTGGGGGAATGCAGTAGCCCCACCCTCTGAACTCCACCCTGTGGCGCTCACAACCTGCTAAAGAGTCAGGTGCCTGGGCCCAAAACCAACCCCAAAACCAACACACCCAGCGGCCAGCTTCAGACAGCATTGGAGCAGGATCCACTTAGCTTCACAAGTGGTATATCTCAAGAGATATTTCGGCAGACACCAGACTCTGCTGATGCAAATTCTGCTTAGTGTGGTCAGCACCTATACAGCAGCTTATACACTGTGGTTGAGGTCGGTCATCCGGAGGGTCAAAAACATGTACAAATAGGCCAATAGCAACCAAGAGTCAATTATAACAAGAGGGCTCATATAACCCACACAAGGGACATTCCTGGGGCACACAGCTCAGGTTATCAAGGAGACTGTGCCACTGAATCCCACAGTATGCCTACTATATAAGACCACCCTACCAAGTTTGGGAAACAAAAGATCTACTTAACACTTAGAAACAAACAAAAAGAGGCAGCCAAAATGTGGAGACAGAGAAACATGCCCCAAGTTAAAAAAAAAAAAAAATCTACAGGAAAAAAATAAAGCTAAATGAAATGGAGGCAAGCAATTTAACAGATATAGAGTTCCAAAAATGTTTATAATTATGCTCAAGAAACTTAGTGATAACTAAAGAAAACTTGGTGAGAACAACAACAGCGTAACAAAGAACAAGATAATCATAAAAGAACCAGTCAGAAACGAACACAGTGTCTGAGATGAAGATACACTAGAAGGAATAAACAATAGGTTGGATGAAGCAGAGGATCAAATCAACAATTTGGAACACAAGATAGCAGAAAACACCCAATTGGAGCAGCAAAAGGAAAAAATAATTTAAAAAAAATGAATAGTTTAAGGGGCATTTCTGACAATATGAAGCATAACAACATCCACATCACGGGGATACCAGCTCTACAAGAGAGAGAACAAGAGATGGAGAATTTATTTGAAGAAATAATGACTAAAAACCTCCCTAGTCCGGTGAAGAAAACATACAAGTCCAGTAAGTGTAGTGAACTGAAAGAGGCCCACACCAAGACATATCACTAAAAAATTGCAAAAGTTAAGACAGAGAATCTTAAAAGTAGCAAAAACAAGGCCGTTAATTACTTTCAAAGGAGCTCACATAAGAATGGCAGGTCCTTTTCAACAGAAATATTTCAGATAAGAAGGGATTGGCATAAAATATTTAAAGTAATGAAAAGCAAGGACCTACAACCAAGACTACCTTAACTAACAAGGCTATCACTTAAAATTGAGGGAGAGGCAGGACCACGAGGTTTTGGTGAGGCTTGGTACCACGTGGCTTTGAGGCTCCCTTTGCCATGCAGCTTAGCAAGCTGGAAAACAAGATGTAGCAATGATGCAGAGCTCTCCATTAGCAGTTTGGAAGAATGCAGGAGAGACCTTGCAGGAAGGAAAGGGGTGAAAGGGATCTCACTAGCGGGCCAGGAGAAGGTGCCACGTGGGTTGGGATTAAGAACTGGAGATCCTGGCAACACAGCTGGTGGTGCTGGGAGCTGCGGGAGCCTGCCAGCGAAGTACAGAATACTAGGAAGAACTGGGGGCTACCTGAGCCACAGACTTCTATTTCTCTTCCTGAGATACGGTGCCCCAGACCAGGCAAAAGGGGGAAGGAAGGACAGTGTGTGTTTGTGGGTGTTTTAAGGGATTTTGGAATTTTAACAAAGACATTAAGTCATTATTCTAAGTCTGTATAACTTTTCAATAAATAGTTCCTTTCCTTTTCAACCCAAAATACATATACATATATATACGTGTGTGTGTGTGTGTGTGTGTGTGTGTGTGTAGAAATAAAGAACTTCCCAGACAATACAAAGTTGAAGGAGTTCATTACCACCAAATGAGTATTACAAGAAACTCTAATAGGTCTTCTTTAAGAAGAAAAAGAAAAAGAAGGAAAAAAAACAGAGAATCAGTTATAAACAATAAAATGGCAATAAATACATACCTATTGATAATCACTTTAAATGTAAATGGCTTAAATGCTCCAAATATAGGACATGGGATGGCTGAATGGATAAAAAAAATTGAGGTCCATATATACATTGTCTACAAGAGACCCACATCAGAACAAAAGATACGCACAGACTTAAAGGGATGAAAAAGATATTTTATGAAAATGAAAAAGAAAAGCTGAGTGAGCAATATATGATGACACTTTAAAACAAAGGCTATAATGAGAGACAAAGGAAGACACTACACCATGATAAGGGGATCAATCTAACAAGAGTAAATAACCCTTGTATAGTAAAGCAAAAGTTGATGGACATAAAGGGAGAGGTCTACAATAATACAGTCATAGCAGAGGATTTTAACACCCCATTGCCATCCATGGATAGGTCTTCCAGACAGAAAGTCAACAAAGAAAGAGCAGCCCTAAATGACACACTTAAGCAGATGGATTTAACTGATATCTTCAGAGCATTTCATTCCAAAGCAGTGGAATATACATTTGTTTCATGAGCATACGGAACATTTTCTGAACTAGACCATATTAGGACACAAAAGAAGTCTCATTAAATTTGAGAAGGTTGAAATCATATCAAGCATCTTCTCTGACCATAGTGATAAGAAAATAAAATCAATCACAAGAAAAAACTGAAAAACACACAAAAACATAGAAGCTAAATAACATGTTACTAAACAATGAGTGAGTTAACAGTAAGATCAAGGAAGAAATCAAAAGATACCTTGAAACAAATGAAAATGAAAGCAAAACAACCCAAAACCTATGGGACACAGCAAGCCTAGGAGGAAAATTTATAGCATTACAAGCCTACATCAAGAAATGAGAAAAATCTCAAATAAACAATCTAACTTTACACTTAAAGGAACTAGAAATAGGACAACAAATAAAGCCCATGAGTAGAAGAAAGGAAATAATAAAGATCAGAGCAGAGATAAATGAGAGTCTAAAAAAATACAAAAGAAAAGAAAAACAAAGTTGGAAGGATCACAATACCTGATATCATACTATACTACAAATTCATACTAATCAGAACAGCCTGGTGCTGGCATGAGAACAGCCATATAGATCAGTAGAACAAAACAGAGAGCCCAGAAATAAGCCCATGCCTTTATGGTCATTTAATATTTGACAAAGGAGGAAAGAGCATACAATGAAATAAAGACAGTCTCTTCAATAAACTGTGTTGGGAAAATTGGACACGAACATGGAAAAAATTAAACTAGACCAGCAATTTACACCATACACAAGAACAAACTCAAAATTCATAAAAGACTTAAATGTAAATTGTGAAACCATAAAAATCCTAGAAGAAAACCTAGGCAGTAAATTAACCTCACTCATAATAAGAAAAATTAACATCAGAATGATTTTGATATAATGTTTTTCAAATACTTTGCCAGTGATCAAACTCTGATAAAACATTGTGTTGATGAGGGTATTTGTGGGAGTGTAAATGTTATAAATTCTAAAGAGGGTAACCTGGCAACATTTATCAAATGATAAATGCACATTCCTTTTGATTTAGGAATGCATTTCTAAAACTGCAACTTGTTAGACAGTATAGAATCCATTTGAAACAGCACAGGTATACACTTATTTTTGCTGCATTTTCTTTACTAGCAAAATAAGAAATATCTTGAATGTCTAAGTGTCTCCATACATAAATTACAGAACATTAATATAACAAAATACTAGTCATTCATTAGAAAGAATAAAAGAGCACTTTTTTTACTGTTCTACAAAAATCTCCAAAATACATTGGTGAAAAAGAAAGTTGAGGAACAGTATATACAAGTATATGCTACCATAAAAAAATGGAGAAATATATTTGCTTGCATATACATAATTATCTATTAAAAGAATAAAAAACAGTGGGAACTCTATGGTTGGGGGTCCTGAGTGAGGAGGAATTTTGAACCACATGCATCTAATTTATTTTAATATTATGTATCTCATCTGGTCATAATGGAAATCAGGCCTCCAGGAACTCCTCATTTTTTTTAAAGATTTTATTTATTTATCTTTAGAAAGGGGAAGGGAGGTAGAAAGAGAGAGAGAAAAACATCAGTGTGTGGTTGCCTCTTGCACACCCACTATTGGGGACCTGGCCCACAACCCAGGCATTTGCCCTGACTGGGAATCGAACTGGCAACCCTTTGACTCACAGGCCAGCCCTCAGTCCACTGAGCCACACCAGCCAGAGCTGGAACTAGTATTTTTAAAATGCATGAACAATTCGAATTTAAAAGTAAGCATGAAATATTATCACCTCCACACCTTAATTATGTCTGGCTTCTGATCCATGTCATCATGTACTTCACCTGCCAAACAAAAATTGAGAATTAAAAATAAATGAAATTGAAATTAGATTTAGACATTTAGTCTCAAGGAATACACTTATTTATTAAACCACTACTACTGGATGGCACTATGAGTTCGAACATAGACTTTCTGAGTATTTTCCAACTGTGATCCTCAACATGGCGACCTATACAGAGAGATACTCACATTTGTCCAAGATACAACTAATATGCAATACACATGTAAACAAAATACAAAACTTGTGATCACATTTTTCTAAAATTTGTTCAGCCTGTCATTACATGATCTGAAGTGTTTCTCAGAGGCAAATTTTGTCTTCTACTTTATCTACATTGTGGGGGAATCCAAAATTATACACTATACAGAGCAATTCCCATGAATGCTTGAGTCTGGCGAGAACATCTTTGTGTATCTTGGTTGGGTCCAGATACATCTGTGTAACATGAAGGTCAGATTAGCATGTAAACTTTAAACCATGTCAGTGCCTTCTGCAGGCACAGAACATAGCCACCTATATGCCAGATCTCGAAAAATAACTTTTCTTAGTATAAAGCCAATATGTGATTATTATAGATATTCGTAAAATACAGGACATTTACAGTAGAAAGTAAAAACTATTAATAGTCCTGCCACCCAGAGATAACCAATATTTGTAGAGTTATTTTTGAGTTGATTGTATATGTGTGCATTTGTATATATGAATGTATATATACATTCATCTTACTAGTCATAAATTTCTGCTTCCTGCTGTTTTTAACTACTTAGAGTATGAGAATTTCTGTTGTCATTAAAACTTCTTTGTGATTTAATTTTGAATGATTGTATGATAGTCCATGTAGCATAATTTATTTTAGATTTATCCTATCTGAAGGTTCTTATTATTTTTTTCTAATTTTTGTTTGGCATTTGAAGGTTTAATATTATTTGCCAGGACTATAATTCTTGTAATAATAATAAGAGTTATTTGCATCAGTCCTGTGCCAGGCACTTACATTACCACTAATCTTTATAACAAACTTACCAGATGAAGATTTTCTTTCCTGTTTCACGGATGAGTGAACTGAAGAACTGGGTTCAAAGTTACATGACTAAACTAAAACCGAAGAGGCAGCATAGTGGATTTTTGAGCCTCAGTTTCTCTTCTCACTACATAATGCTGTGACCAAAAACAACACTTTGCCAACAGTTATTTGCTGGTTTTCCGGAGCCCAGGTCTCAATCTGGGATGCTGTGCAGCTACATGTGGGAGGAGCCCCTGAGCTAGTGAGTGAACCTCACCAAGCAGCTGGAATTTAAATCTCAAACTCTCTGTGCTTATGTTCCAGTCATTACCCCATATGCAGTAACTGTAATACATAGTAATAACAAAATGAAACTGTGTCTTTGTGTAAAATGTTCACCTCAAAGAGAGCTCACTTTTAGGGTTATGATGGGAGTGAAGAAAAATTAAAGAGGTATAAGGAAAATAATAGTTCTGAGCCAGAGAATAAAAGATTTAGATAAATCAGAGTGGAATGTCAAAATTTCCCAAGGCCTAGATCTGTGATATAAACAAAACCAAAGTGTATGAAAACAGGAAAAAGTTATTCTGAAACATTCTGTGAGTGCTTTAGTAAGAATATATTTTAATGACATCATGAATGCATCATAAATTATTATGGTATATAAATTGAGGGTCTAAAGGGGTTACTTAAATATTGCAGTTCCTTCCTACATTTTATGAGGGAAATTAAAGTTTTCAGGAGATTTGTAAATTTGGAGATTTGCAAAGATCTTGGGTTATATACTTTGCGAAAATCAAGGGGCTTCTCTAAAAATAGCCCAGTGGCAAACATCCCTACAAACAAATCTTGGCCCACATGTCTGATAACTTCTTTAACATCATTCCTAGAAGTGACATTACTTATATTATCAGTATATGTCATGGTAAAATAATTTAAAAGGCCCCCAAATTCAAAATACCTCCAATACACTTAACTAAAATTTTCCCATTTAAAGCACTCTTCTACTTTAGAAAGCCTTTAAAAATAATGTCCAAAAACACTTTGTAAGGAAATGTTCTGTTTTATTTACTGGGTCATTATGATAGTGATATACAAAATGCACAGTGTAGCTGAGGGCTTATGGAAGTCCGGGTCGAGAAGCATCGGCTCGACTGTCAGAGAAGGGTCGGGGGCAGAGGAGAGGTGACCCTGGGTGACAGGGGTGGGTTGAAAGAGGAAGGTCAAAAAGCAGAATATAAAAATCAACTTCTTGTACTTTCAGTTTTTTTCCAGGTCAAATCTTGCTTTAAAATATTTGGCAGTATGTGAGATTACCCATCAAGAGACAAGGGGAATTTTTCCCTCTTGTATTTCCTTTACTTCCTGAGATTTGTTGGGAGAAACTGGATAATCAGAACCCAGTAAAGTAAGATTGGGAGTCCAGGGGGACCCGACAGAAACCAAAGTTAGGGTGACAAGGGTCCCATCTAAATAAAATGCTTGAAGTCCAGATACAGAGCAGGTATTCTGACAAAAGCAAACAGGAACTGCATAGTTCCTGTCTCTGCTAGTTCCACCTAGCTTCTGTGGCCACTCAAGTCAAGTCTCACAAACACAGGCACTAACATCAGTGTCAGAGCTGACCAGAAGCAAGAATAAAATACTACAAAGAGGGACGGAACAAATAAAAAAGAGAGAGAGAGAAGAACTCATGGACAAGGACAACAGTGTGGTAATTGCTGGGGGTAAGGAGGAGGTAGAGGTAGAAAAGAGTATAGGGGAGATAAATGGTAATGGGAAAAATTAAAATTAGAAAAAATACTACGAAGAACTTGTCCTCCCTGGGATATGGGTCATTACGTACCACAGAACAGAATCACACAGCTGGAACACCCAAGGAAGCCTCGGGGAGAACCTCAGAGAGTATTGCATTTAAGCCCGTTCTCTACCTTCTCTATGAATGGTAACAAATCCAGTGTCATCTAAATTATTCAACATTCATCCAACTAATGTTTAGTGGGTGTTTAACATTCAGTGAGTGCTAAGTATGATGTTAGGTGCTGGTGGTGCCCATATTGACAAGAAGGCAGCAATGGTTTGGGGTTTCTTAATAAGAAAAAAAATAGACCTGCTTATTTTTTAAGGGACCATTAACAGTATCATTTTTTTTAAAAGAACTATTTCTCTTACCATAGATTCTCCCATTAATGGAACATTTTTTAAAAGTCATGATGTTTTGAGTGAGGGTGCCCGTTTTGTCAGAGAAAACATATTCGATCTGGCCCAGTTCCTCATTGAGCGTGGTCGTTCGAGCTTCAGCGGGTGTTGTTCTCTCAGAGTAATACATCTTCCGATCCCAGTTTATAAAATAGCTGTGTCCCAGACGAATTACTTCCACACTTCCATCCATTAAAATGGAAAAAAGAAAAAAGAAATGCTCCATCAATTTCAGAACCTAGAAAGCTTTGCCAAAGTCTTCAGAGTTCAGGAGAAAATGTGGCTGCTTTGTCCCTCGGCCCTACTGACCTTTAGAAGCATCTCGGCAGAGTCTGTTTCTTAAACCTTTCTACATTATTTCCTTACAGCACCATGAAACAACAGGCTGGCTGGCTTTGCATAAAGCTTTAGGGGAGGTTCCATGGTTCTCTATTCACATTAAACAGGCCCCAGGGAGATTTCTTGTGTTATGTATTAGCATCTGTCCTAAATCTTAGGAGAAACTATTATTGAAGATATTTGTCAGATGCCTCATCTAAAGAAATATGTTGTTGAGAACGTTCTCTCCAATACATTGCTTGATGTGGCTTTGCCAAAAGAGGTAAAAATTATCTCCGTCAAGCACAGAGAAAATCATAATAGATACTGAGTGAAAACAGGGGTGTGCTGTCATATTGGTCTGTCCACGTCCCAGGACGAGAGCACTGTCTTATGGTCTAGTGGTGATTTATGGCTTTCCAACTCTGGAAGTAAAATTTCTATAGCCAAGGGTATGAACTTCTCCAATCTTTGTCATACATAAGGCCAAACTGATTTCCAAAAAGGTTCTAACAATATAAGTTTCTACCATTAGCTTATGGAAAATTATCTTTGACTAGATGCCAAGGAAAATGCATCTTATTACTATATACTGAATTTCTTTTCAGTTTGTTAAAGTTTTGTTTCATATTTTATTGGCCAGTTGTTTTCTTCACAGAATTATCTAATTGTGTTATTTGCCTATTTTATTTTCCCTATTGAGATGTTAGTGTATTTATTTATTTGTTAAAAAATGCAAATATGCTATCCAATTTACCATTTGTCTTTTAATATTATGCAATATGCAAATATGCTATCCAATTTACCATTTGTCTTTTAATATTTCCATCGTTATTAACATTTAGAAGTTTTCTCTTTTTAAATGATTAAATTTATCCACATTTTCTAGTTTCTGCTTTGGAAGTTTTGCTTGGAGAGGCCCTCCTTGGACCAAGGTTATACATACAGATATCGATATTACTTTTCTAGTTCTTTATTAATTTTTCCACATTTAAGTCTTTATCACAATAAGAATTTTTTGAAGTATGATGTACATATGAAGAGTTCATTTCAATTTTTACCAGGGGAAACATTTTTCTCACCATTTCTTTAACAATGAATCTTTTCCCTATTATGTTGGGCTGCTTCCATGTTACATATAAATAACTTTCCTCACTAGAATCTATTTTGGGACTTGCAATTTTGTTCTTTAGTATGTCACTTAATGCACCTCTTGCTTTCATTATTGTCACTTTAGAAAATTTTGCAATACCTGAGAAGAGATAAAAGAACATTCTCTTCTCTTTCAAACAGTCTTAGCTATAATTACTCATTTATTCTTCCTTATAGGATCAGCATGTTCATCTAAATAAACTTTAGAATCAATTTATCAGCTTTGTCATAAAACTTATTTGGGATTTTTATTAAGTCTGTTAGATGCTTAATTGTTTGAAAAGAACTAATACTTTATAATGCCTAAAACAACTTCAAGAAGGGTAAATCTTTTCAGGAAGTCGATTTGGAAAAGTACCTCTACTGGTAAAGAATTTTACTCTTGTGTTGCCTTGTTTTGCACACAGACCCACACCTCAGCTTGGGAAATTTGTCTCTGGACATCATATCTCTTTCCTAATGAGAAAACTTTCTAAATTGTTATTGGCTTAAAGGAAATTTTTAATGTTAAATGTAATATTAAATAAATATGAAATACAATATTAAATAAATAAAAGAACTGTCAAAATTCTTTTAATATTAAAAAAGTAATTATGTGATAAAATCAGGTATTTAATTGAATTATCTTACTAATAGTTTTATGGAGTCATTCTTTTGGATTTTCTAGAATTTAATCACATTATGTTCTTCATTTCTAATAAGTTTATTTCAGTTTTAGTTTCACGCCTCATTTTTGTCATCGATATTTCAGTCACATGTCTTAGTACATTAACGAGGACATTCAGAACAGTACAAAACAGTAATGGTAACAGCAAGGACCCACAGCTTATTTCTGATTTTCGTGGGAATTAAGCCTTGGTGTTCTCAGCCATAAAATGAGAAAGTCCACAGCAGTCTGTTACACTGCCTCTAAACACTGGTCTCATCGAAGACAAAAGAGGACACCCAAGCATCATAGGGGCATTAAATTCTAGACTTCTAGCTCTACAATTGCATGGCACATCTACCTTTCCCTCCCAAAAGTGGTATGGTGCCAGTTCACTTCCCAACCATGTAAATGGTAACACATTTTTACACCCAATCTAAAAATCGCATTACAACTCTGTAGAATCATATGATGTAAAAATAAATGTCATACTCTGAACAGTGTGATGATGGTCAGAGGGAAGGGGATGTAGGGGCTGAGTGGGGCTGGACAAAATGTGAGGGAATGAGGACATCGGTAATAGTGTTGACAATAAAAATAAAGTAAAAAAATAAGCATAAATGTCTGTGGAAATTTAATTTCTGTTAAAATTTGATAGCTGAATTTTGTATAAGTACAATGCAGAAATCAGAAACTAGTTGTTTCAGAGAATATGTATGGAAATAAATGAGATACAAGTAAATAAAATAAAGTCATATTCTGCATGTATTTATTTATATATTTCTTGTTATGGTTTACTATTCTGCACCACCACCAGCACCACCCCGCACTCCCAACCCCTACCCTTCCTGGCACGCACAGTTCCTTATAAGTTCCTTGGTGGCTTGGCTGTTCTAATTCAGCTTTGTTTTCCTTATTCCACCACTCAAAAGCCATTAGTGTACACAGGCACAGTGCCTTACCTGTCATAGGCAGTTGATCAGTATTATATGGATGAATTCTGACTCTCTATTCATTAATTTTATCAATAAGGACATTAATAGAGATTAAGTGACTAACCCTGGGTCACATAAATAACCATAGAGCCGAGACCAGAATTCCAGTGTTTGATAAAGCCAGTGCAGACCTGACATTAAGAATGCCATCAGAGCATTATGGTGGTAACTGCACAGGTCAGCTAAAGCTTTCATTTATTTGAAAGTAGCTCCCTGAAAACTCAAGGCAGAATGAATGGAACAGAATTTGATCCTTGTGTGTTGCAGTACAACCCAATGGAGTACTCTAAATTAATTTGAATTCTTCGATCTTAAAATAGTCCTTAGCAAGAAAGTGTATCCTTTTTGTTTGGGAAAAGAGGATATAAGAGCGTCACAGTGGAACATTCAGCCCTTTGTTTCATAATAAAGAAAAGGAGACAAATGTTGAGAGTTAGCACGATCACGCTGCTCAGTGTTTTCTGCCTGGATGCTCTTTGAGCAGGGCGTCTGATTCCCCAGTTCGGTTGCAAAACAAGCAATGGAAATGAGTTCCTATTGCTTTGGAAAAAAACACTTAAAAGCTAATTCCTTGGGAGTACAATGACTGCATTTCTTAAGTTGATGTATTAAAAAACTATAGTTGGTTATGTTACACCACAGATAAACAAACTGACAGCACAGAAATATTTTACCGCAGTCAATGTCCTTTGCTCACCTGGAATTGTTAACCATTCAAAGTAAATTCTGCATTTTTATTCTCAAGTGGCATGTGGCACTAATTTATCTTTGGTACCTATTCAAAAGCCTAATGGAAGCTTACTGTGAAGGCCTTTCTCCTCCAATCACTCTCTCCCTCTCTCCACCTCTCTCTCTCATCAATCAATTTTTTTTATTTTTAAAAATATCTGGGGGTTCTCATTTTGTAAATATCAGTCTTTATGGCTGAGCAATCTGAAATTCCTCAGAATGCTTTTTCCCTCAAGTTAAGATCAGAGTCACTGTTTCTATTTGGAGAGAGCAAATCTCATGTTTGTCTTCATCAGGACTATGCCTTACCAACAGAGAGAGAATTCTGGCCTCTCTTTTCTCTTGATATCTTCACTGATTATTAAATCATACACAGCTTAGGCATAGAGGAAAAAACACTGTTCCAAGTGTCAGAAGACTTGGATTTGGATCCTGGTTCTGTCCCTAACCAGCTCCATGATCCTGAGCGAATCAGCTCATTTTTTAAAAAGTTCAGCAACACCTACTTCCTAAGAGCATTAGGAGATATAAATGAGATAAACTATGTGAAAGCACTGTATATAAAATATAAAATGTTATCTAAAGGTAAGGTAGTATTATTTGGAGCCCTCAGAAATCAATTATTTTAAGCCTCTCATTTTACTGAGCAGCATATATTTGACAGTTTGCCTGTCAAATATAGGGCTTCTCTAAGGTACAGAGAAGCCAAATGCTTTCTCCTAGGCCGCACAGCTATCAGTGGCAGTGCCAAGACCAGAACCTGGGTTCAGACTATTCCAAAGAGGTTTTCTTTCCACCACTGCAAGGGACACGTTGGCAGGAAAAGGAATACTAACCTGGAAATCTGGCCTTGGCCTCAAAAAAAAAAAAAAAGCAAAAACGAGAAATGAAAGACCTTTTAAATCATTAAATGAAAATTGCCAATGCACTTCAAAGAAAGGGCAAATATAGAATACACTTCCTTCACGAGGACATAAGAAACTGCACGTGTACTGGTGGTAAGCCACTACAAGCATTTATTAGTCATTTAGGACATAAAAAGAAAGCTATAAAAGCTGACCATAGCTTCTGGCAAAGAGCGGGATTTACTACAGACTTTATAATCGGATAGAAGCTTGAGAGGTCCTCAGAACCAAAGATGAGCTAGCATGATACAGTTTAACTAGACCCTGCTCTGGCCAGTTTCAGAAGGCTCAAAGCAATTTGCGGTGTTATGGCCACATGCCACTACTTCAAGTCAATTTCCCACAACTTGACATTTCAGTACCCTGACCACTATCCAAAACAAGGGTGGATTAGTGCATTAAACTTCCCTTGCTTCATCATAGCTAGAATTTTGGAAAGAGAGAAAAAGATGCTCATAAAAATTAGTGGGAATTTAAAGCTGGTGATGCTGTGTATTGTTAAAATACTGGTGATAAGGAAAGTCAAATAACCAACTCTGCTCTTGGCTCCAGAATCTCTGGGACCATCTAGCTCAGGCTGGGTAAAATCAGGATCATGAATGTCACAGGTACAGACTTTAGGGCCAACTTATCAAACACACACACACTTGCACATATACATATTCATATATATATACATATATAGAGAGGTGTGTATATAAATCTATATTTATATATATATGTGTGTGTATATGTTATGTACCTATGTGAGACCATCTTAGCTTTAGTTTGTAGGACCAAATCTAGAAATGACAGACCAAGTTGTAGTAGAAGTTATGAATCATACTTCTATTTAACAATGGTTAAGCACCACCAACTGTATTTCAACTGCTTCTTGTACTCTTTTATAGTTACAAATAATAATAGAAATAATTAATACTCATTAAACTTTTACAATGTGCCATCCTTCTAAGAGCATTACATGTTTGTTTACTCCTCAGACAATCCTATTGTTTTCTCTAGTTTTAAAATGAGAAAACTGAGTCACTGAAAAGCCAGTTAACCTGCCCGGTTCACAGAGTTAACTGTAGGACAGGATCTGAACTCAGGTGTCTGGAGCCAGACTAGTAGCAAGGAGGCACCATCGCCATTGATCTCCCCAAATATTCTTTTCTTTCTTACTCAACATTGACCCAAATCTAATTGATCAGGTTGTATGCAATTATACTACAGTCCACATATTCCAAAGAAAAAGATTCATAAGAAAATGAATTGAATGAAGAAGAAAATAAAATGCACTTATTGTAATTTGAAAATGTAAAAGTTAAACAGATTAATCAGTTTAGTTGCTTCCTTTGTAACAAATGTGGCAGATCATAGAGCGAGGCATCCATCTCACTGTTGTAATTTTACAACAGACAAAAGCAACTATGGAAACCAAAGGCTTTTAATGAAAAGGCTTTACTGAAGTACAAACTGTCATCTTACCTCACGTATAATGAAATGGGTACAACTGTGTTGAGAATAATAATATATGACCAGAATGTTAAGAATCCTGAGAACAAGGAGTTCTTTTCTTCTTCATTCCAGAAAAGGAAAGTTCTGAACTTGTCCCCAACTTGATTCTCCCAGACTGAATTTCCTATGGCAAGAATAATTCCCAAGCACACCAGAAACCCAAAAATCTGAAATGAGAACAGAAGTCTGGTTAAGGTTAACTTGAACTCAGAACTAGTCCTATCAATGCAATCTAATTACACTTCCAATTCTAAGAAATTGTCATTTGAAAAGCAGGTTATACAAAGCTCTCCTTACTTGTCATTAATCATGCGAGTATAATTTAACATTATTATGCAGGGAACTCAGCTAAATATTTTATATACATTTTTCTCAATTCTCCCATTGACTCTGAGATAAGAACAATTATTTTCTTACACTTTGCTGGTCAAAAACAAAACAAAATAAAGTGGAAGCATAGAAAAATTGTATAACTTGTCCACTGCCATAAAACTAATAACTGTAATTAATCAATTTGTGTGATGAGTGCATATGTTTAAGTGGCTTAAGTAAAGAAGATGTGCCCTGGTCAAGCCTAGTTTACATGTATTGTCCAGGTGTGATATTATATCATTCCCTCCCTTCTCCTTCAAAAGTATTGTGTTTAAATGATAAGGTATATAATCACCCAAGGCACAAAAGCAGAAAGAAAAACAACATCAATGATAATGATTTATCCGAGAATGGGCAAGTCTTTTGGCTACAGATCTAGTAGCATGATACTTACTTAAGGTTAACAAGAAAGATAAGGATTAATTAAAATATTTCACGACATATATACTTTCCTTGTGAAATAAGAAAAAAGGTAGGAAGCAACCTGAAAGTTAGCCGACTTTTACATTGTGATTAGTATCAGTATTAGCAAAGAGACACTTTGGAGGTGTAGCAAATAGAAAAACAATGAAGTGAGTCCCCTGTGAGCCTCAAATTCCAGCTTTTAGCAGGAAGAACACAAAGCCAGTGATCATAGTCAGATCTAAGCCGAACACAGTGTTCAAGGGACATTGCTCTGCTAAGTGTCACAGTACAATAAGAGCTGGGACCAGCCACTGTCAAGGGAGGAGTGGGGCTAGCAAATAGGAACGCACTGCCTTCCAATTTCCTTTCTCCTCCATGAAAGAATATTCAGATGTTCTAGAACTGATTTTTTCTTTTTTCTCTTGTGAACAAAGTAGGCACATTAAGAAGACAGAGTTTGGGGAAAGGCAATTTAAAGTATATTAGAAAATTGTGCATTAGAGAAAAGTAGAATTGTGAACCCCTAAAATCCTACCAGTGTGAAAGCAGTATCCTCTTTCTGTCAATGGCTGATTAGAAATGAATTTAACTGAATTACTCTAAGAGCATTAAAATTGCTGACACTTGGCATTAAATTACCAAATTCAAGGAGAGACTCTAATTCCCCTATGGATCAACCAATTTTCTAGGACAATAAGCTGGGACATTCTTGCTTCACAACCCAATAATTTTACTCTGTGGTGGGTAGATATGCAATCCCCATGCAAACCCTAGAAGTGAGCACAGGGTCATTTAAATTGGGGATATTAGGAAGGGGTCACAGACTCCTTCTGGGCATGTCTCCTTGACCCCCATGGATTCTGACCCAAGAGGACAGGTGCAGCTGGAGAAAATTCCAGGTCTGAGGATAATATTGAAAGTAATACACAGAGCCTGGACATGATTTTATACCAGAGTAAGAGTCCATTTCCTTCTTTCCTTATTCAGAGTCCCACTACTACATATTAGTTAAGCAAATAAATATTGAGCTCAGATTTTATAATTGTTTGTGAGTCTGTGATGGGGCAGGTGGGGAACGTAGTTCAAAGTTACTGTCCTCATATTTCAAACTCAATGTCCTAGAACTTAAGCCCTACAAGTGGAGGCAAAGCAATATCACATGAAAAATCAGACAACAATCAGATCCACAGCCTGAGGTAGCACAAGACTAACTGCAAATAGGGTAAGACACGGGGAATACCTGACTGTTTTTAGTGATGGTGGTAGAGGAAATCTTTTCAAATATTCAGAGGAGAAAAATAGTTCAGAAGAGAGAACCATGGGCTAACCAGGTCTTCAGGAAGGAGAGCTGTGACTAAGGCCTCAGAGGATTCATAAGTAGAATCAGCTACATAATTTTCAGGGCCCGGTGCAAAATGAAAATGCGTGCCCCCTTCATTCAAAATGTATTAAAAATTTCTAAAAAACACCATTTTACATAGCAATAGAAGATCAATAACAAATGTGAGGCCTTTCAGAGCAAGGACCTGTGTAAGTGAACAGGTCAGACTCATGAAGCCAGGCCTGTCCATAGCTATGAAGAGAGGATGTGAGCCATGGTAAGACAACAGAAAGGCCAAACTTTTTAAAAATTATGTTTTGTTTTTTAAAAGCAAATCTTCAGAATATGGAGAATTTGCAAGACTATGAAGCCTCCACAGCACTAACCTACCTCTCATAAGAAACTTTATCAAAGATTGAGAAGTCATAATCTGGAAAGTAGAGGGCTATATAACTGGGCCCCAAATATAAAATCTCCAAATAGAAACTACACAAGGAGAATGTAGACTTCTGAAAGAACTCCCAGCAAAATATAAGAAACATATGAAAATAACAATGACTAATGGCGTTGCCTAATTTTCTCATAGTAACTTACCCATAGTACCAGAGTATTCATCAATCTATCAATGCTTGTCCTTTTAAACTTTGTCTTTCCACTGTTCTGCATTAGTTTAGTGTCAGGACCTGCAAAAAAATGTTTTTAATAACAACTTTGAAATTATTATTATTATTATTATTATTATTATTATTAGATGATGATGATAGAGGAGGAGGAAGAGGAGGAATTCCTACTCATATCAGATGTTCCTGAAAACAAAAGAATATATTTTTTAAGTAATTTAACTTTTATTAAGAGCAAGCAAGGGCCATTACTAAATTGTATATGATTCTCAGCTAGTAGCTAAACAACTCTGAAAACTGCAATAGAGTTGGCCTCCTTAGAATGGAATAAATCCAGACAGAACTTATAAATGAAAAGAAAAAGGATTTTTTCAAAGTCTGTGTACAAATACATTTGTAGCTTGGAGCAATTAAAAATAATTAAGTCCATCAGATTGAGGAATAATTTAAATGAGATATCACCTTACACCTGTCAGAATGGCTACCACCAATAAATCAACAAACAAGTGTTGGTGAGGTTGTAGAGAAAGAGGAACCCTCTTGCACTGTTGGTGCAAATATGGTCTGGTGCAGCCACTGTGGAAAACAATATGGAGTATCCTTAAAAATTTAAAAATAGAACTCCCTTTTTTTATTAAATGTTTTATTGCTTTTCTATTACAGTTGTCCCAGTTTTTCCCCCTTTTCCCTCCTCTGCCCACCCACCCCCCACTCCCACAGTCATTTCCTAACTTGTTTTCCATGTCCATGGGTCATCCATACATGGAATTCCCTTTTGACCCAGCAATTCCACTTCTGGGAATATACACCAAGGATCCCTACACACCAATACAAAAGAAAATGTATGTATCCCTATGTTTATAGCAATGCTATTTACAATAGCCAAGATTTAGAAATAGCCTAACTGCCCATCAGTATACGAGTGCATAAAAAAGCTGTGGTACATTTATACAATGGAATACTACACAGCAGTAAAAAAGAAGAAACTCTTACATTTCACAACAACATGGATCAACCTGGAAAAAAATATGCTAAGTGAATTAAGCCAGTCAGTGAAAGAAAAATACCATATGATCTCACTTATATATGAAATCAAATGAACACAATAAACCAAAATACAATAAAAACGGAAGCTTAGATACATAAAACAGACTGACAGCAGCCAGAAAGGAGAGAGCAGGAATGGGATAAAAGATAGTAAAGAATCAAGGAGCATTTATGCATAACCCATGTTCATGGACAACAATATGGGGATTGGCTTGGGGTGGAGTTGGGTGGAGGTGGGAAAAAAGAGAAAAAGCCAAAACAACTGTAACAGCATAAACAAAAATAGAATTAAATTAAAAAATACCACTCAGAACACTAAGGTCAAACATGAAAAGTTGAAATAAAAAATCAAATTCTGAATCTGTTTCCCAAAAATATTTGAGGTGCCTTTAATAGAGAAACTAGAATAACTCCAAACAATACATGAGCGAATAATTTAAACCTTTACTGTGCATTACACACTGTGTATATAATATGTGCTTTATGTAAGGGCAAGAAGTATCTTTAATCTTGTGTTAGATTAATTTCAGGTAAACACAATACATTATCTCACGATAGACATATTGACTAAGTACCTTGTTCAAAGAATTTTAAGAATATTATTAACTGCCTTAGAGGTAGATTATTAGGTGTTTAACAAAGGAGAATGTTAGAATATATTATTGCTTAGGAGATTCCTTGTGGGCAAGGAAGATGTTAAACAGAAGCAATTAAATTTTAATTATAGCTGACTTGTCTAGTGTTCCCTCTACACATCCTCTTCCCATGATTATTTTCAATTCATGAAGACATTTAATGTAGCAAGGAATGAAAGGAAGAAGAGAGGGGAGGCACACATAAAATTCCAAAAGTCAAGGAAGAATGGGCACATTGTTAAAGACTTTCATTTACTTTCAAAACAAATTGAAGCAAAGATTGGGTCTCAGAAAACTTCACTGTCTTGAGTTGAAAATTATACCCTAGTGCCCAGTTCTAGCCACTGCTGTGTAAAGGAGGCCACCCACATTTTCTCAAAATCATTTATTAAAATCATGTGGACATTGAGGGTGGGAAATACTTCTTTTGTAGTAAAGATCACAAGGGCAAATAAAGTTTGTGATTGCTAAACGTTGAAATATTGGCAGACCAATGTTATGTTAAAAATTTACAACTTATACATACAAGTACGTACATACACAGACTAGCAAAGAATCCATTTAATGGACTTTTAAGCACTTATTTAAATATATCCACAGATGTTGACACACACATCTCTTCTTCCTCTCATAGCCACATCTCTTGAAAGACTTTTCTATACTCAGTCCTTGTTTCCTCATCTCTTACTCATTACTCACCCTACTTTCTGGGCCAATCATTCCATTCAAACAGATCTGGTGTTATCATCAATATTTTCTATACCTTCTTTGACTTCTCAGGACCTTTAACACTGTTGATTAGTCCATCCTTTTGAAACACATTCTTCTTTTAGCTTCCATATTACAATGTTCTCCAGCTTTTCCTCCTACCTCTTTGGTAGCTCTGTCTTTGTCTGCTATGATAACCACCACTCTCTACACAACCATGAAATATAGGAATTCATTAAGACTCAGGCACAGAGCATCTTCTCTTCATTTTCAACCCATCTTCCCTGGGCAATCTCACCTAAGACCACAACTTCAATGACCATTTATAGAGCAAATGTTTATCTCCAGCTCAGATTTCGCCTCTGAGCTCTAAAAACCCATATATTTAAGTTCATATATTTAATTGCCTATATGACATCTTCACCTGAGTCTTCCTTAAACTTCTCAAGTGGCCCATGTCCAGCCCAACTTGTCTTCTCCAGGCATCTCTCCATCTCGATCCTCCATGAGCTCCATGCACCAGAGTTCCTCATCTCAGTGAATGGCACCACTTCTCACCCAGCTGTGAAGGCTGGGAAAAACCTAGGAGTCTAGTTTATTTCCATGACTCACCCTCCAGTCCACAGTACCATCTTCTCTCAACTGGACTATAATAAAAGCCTACTAACTTTGTCTCCCTAAATCCACTCTATCCCCAACTCCAATCAATATTTCCCCTCTTCCCCACTGCAATCATACTTTGGGCGGGGGGGGACCTATTACTTACCAATGTTACAAATACTGTAGTCAAGAGTAAACTTTTGAAATTTAGCACATAAACACATACCATCTGTTTGAAAACTTGCAATGGCTTCCTGATACTCTTAGGATAAAGACTAAAATTCTGAATACAAGCCACAGGTCTTACATGGACCGGCCCCCATCTACATCTCCAGGCACTCATTCATCTCTATTCTTCTTGCTCTCCATGCTCCACTGCTCTCCAGTGACCTGCTTAAGTTTGTTTTTGTTTTTTCTCTGTTGTTGTTGTTTACCTCACCATCCTTATACCTTCAACAGGCCCTTTACCCAAGATGTGCCTTTTAGCTAACTTGTTCTTTCCTTTCATGTTCCTGCATTATATACTCTTGTGAGTCCATATCCTTTTTCTTCAGAGCACTTATCTCAGTTTAAGATTATATATTCATAACTACAATTATTTGATATTAAAGTCTCTGCCTCCTACCAAATTCAAAACCACATGAGTGAAGGGACAATATTAGTTTTGTTCACATTCTTAATTACAAATGCATAATTAGCATAGTGCTTGACGCATAGTAGGCACTCAATAAATAATTGTTTAATGAATTAATTTATTAAGTGCCTGCTATGCTTTAGGCAATGTATATATGTGCTTTTTATCTATTATCTCAGTTGATGATTAAAAGAAGACAACAAATTAGTTATCCTTAGTTCACTAATAATGAGACTGAGGTTTAAAGAATTTAAGTAGCTTGCCTAAGATTTTTTTTTTAAGGTTTTATTTATTTATTTTTAGACAGAGGGAAAGGGACAGACAAAGAGAGGGAGTGAAATATCAACATGTGGTTGCCTATCATGTGCCCCCCACTGGGGACCTGGCCTGCAACCCAGACATGTGCCCTGACTGGGAATCGAGCTGGTGACCCCTTGGTTTGAAGGCCCACACTCAATCCACTAAGCCACATCAGCCAGGGCTAACTTGCCCAAGATTTCTTGTCTAGTAGGTGTCAGAGCCAGAAATTGAACCCAGATTTAGTTAACTCTAAATCTCTTGGTTTTGACAGTTATTTTAAAATTGTATGAAATAGTCCATTAACTCATTAATTTACTGACTCGTTCAATCAATGTGTATTTAAGGCTATGACTCACTCAGAGTCCAAACAGGAAATAGATCATACATTGAACAAGGACAACTGGAGAAAGGTTTATTTATAAAGTGACTATACAAAAGTGTGCGTGGGGGCATAGGAAGGGCTAAAGATGAAGCAACCAAGGGCTAATGAAGCAACCAAGGACTCGATAGCAATCAAGATGTTTTCATCTAAGCCAGAAGGAAGGAATGAGGGGAGAAAGTGATTGCTGGACCTTAAAGGAGACAGGTATGTTGAGTTTGCAGCCTTTAGAAGAAGAGTGACTGTATGTTAAGGGACTGAGCTACTTGAAGTGACTATGCAGAAAGGCAGGCAGTGGGGAGGAACAAATACCTTGATTTCAATCTTTTTTCTCCCTTTGATCTCTCTCTCTCCAGGGATCCCCAGTGACACAGCCCAACTAAAAGCCAAAATTCAAGGAAATCTGAGTGTAAACCATGTAAGTCAACCTCCAGGCCAGAGAGAAGAGTGGGAAAGGGTGACCATAGATCTGCAGAAGCAAAGAGAAGGCATCCAAGCACAAAAACCTACTGTGCGCCAAGATGGAATGGACTCCTTAAATGAATAAGACTCCTACCTTCAGAAACAAGACTTTTTCCTTTCTTGAGCACAAAGGAAAAGTCATTTCCAGGGAGGCATGGCTTAGCTGTTGATGTAATCTAGACCCTCATAAGTTATAGATTGGAAAAGTAAACCATGTTTGTCTTGACTGTTCCCTACACAATCCTCAATTGTAGGTATAATTAGAGTAATAATACAGAAAGAATAGTTAATAATTCATTTTGAATAACTTAAAAAACATCTAGGTTTAGTTCCCCAAATTAGATGTCAAAACTTAGTGGTTCTGAGACATTCACCTGTGCAACTTTGAAACTGGTAAAACCAACCATTCTGCCTGCTGTCATTCTAGTTAAGCTTTTTATCAACATTGGTGCCCAGACTAAAGTCAACGGAGGCATGCTGTGCATTACAAATATCTCCCTTACGAGGGTCTCCTGCCAGGAAACATCCAGGCCACATCACAGAAGAAGAGGGTGTTCCCACACTTCCCTGCCAAAATCCGAAGAGCAGTACATTTTCTCAACTCTCAGCCTATAGAGTAGGCAATGCACTCTGAACCTATGCCCAAAGAAGGGAGAAGCACGGAAGGAAAGAAAACATTTGTCAAGCATCCTCTTCCCATATGTGTTGTCTCACTCAGTTTTTACAATGACTGCCTAATGAACTTATTATTACCCCCACTTACAGTAGAAAAAGCTAAAGCTTAGAAAGTAACCAAAGCTTAACATCCTACAGCTGGTAAACAAGTCTGAACCCAGATCTGTCCAATCCAGATTCTGTGAACTTTCTGTTATACTGCTTAGAGGGAGACCTGTTCAACTTACCACCCCACTTCCTTCTCTATAGGAGCATTTTCCCACAGAGCCAACCTTCTGAAGGAAAACTTGGCCCCTGCATGGTTCAGAGCAGCTGTCCTAGCTTAACATGCTGAACCACAGTCCTGAATCAGTCTTTTCAAACAAGATCATACAAATGCAAACAAAATTTTGGGCTACTGCCCGTTCCTAGGATGAAGTACTCCCCATTTCTATGATGACAGGGAGCAAACCAGGAGTGTCCTTCCCATCAGAGGACCTTCAAGGAGTCCCTCCTTCATTCAGTAGGAAGGTATGAGCTTGGCTCTCTTTTTCTCAATGCAAGAAAGATGCAAATAAAGAAAGATATGATCACAGGCTTATTTCCATGACAAAAGAATGAAAGCAACTGATGAGAGAATTATGAAACCAGATACATTCCCAGGTAAAAGCACATACACTGCCTCATTTCTAGGGAATTTCCCAAGTCCTTTCGATGGCAATGACCCAAGCAGCAAGAACCTTGTTAACACATACAGCTGAGAGTATTTAGAAAGAAGTAGGAGGACTTTTCCAGGTTTGGAACCCTTTTGAGTCTTTAATGAACATTTTGTTGTTGTTGAGGAAAGTCAGTTAAGAGAAACATTCCAATTCTGATTGCACATATAGTCAATGGGCCCCAAACACATCTTAATTTGGTGTCACAATAAACAGGATTTTTAAAAGTCAAGGGCTAGCAGTTGAATCCGTGAGTACCACTTGAGCGGCTTTACGAAGTGATGCTACTGTAAGCTTCCTCAGCAGGAGAGTGCCACCTTGGGCCCACAGACACAAAGCAGAGAATGGAAAAGTAGGCAGCAGGAAGAGTTAAAAGCACCTCCCCTCCTCCCCAGCGCCCACCCTACTTCCATCACACACAGTCTTTCAGGGCCCACTGACCAAGAGAAGAAGCCATGGAGTATAAACAGAAACGATTGCAGGAGCTCCAAGAAAGCTCTTCCAAAAGAATTATTTGACCTTTGCAAACTACAAAATTAACAGCAGAGCAGGGGGATTTTTTTTTTGGTGCTATTTCCCCATTTCAAAGGCAAGTCAGTTAGTAAATACAATGATGTGGATGATTGAGTTGGGGCTAAAGAATGAGAAATTAAACAGTAGGCATTTACCACCCACTGAGTAATTAAGGCCCAAGCACCCTTAGTACTATGTTCATGATGTCATTGCTTCCTCGCACAGTATTCCGGAGCACTGGTGTCTTCCCTTGGTGCCCTGCACTCTATAGTCAATGCAGGGGGACACCTGCATTGACACCTGCATAGAATAGAAGCACTGCGTTCGTCCAACCCAGGGAGCCCCAGACTATGCCCATGCAGATGTCAGGAAGGGACTCCCCGCTAACCAACCCTGGGCAGTAGCCATACCTGCAAAAATAACCATTCCAAAACACCAGCTGGTGTTTCTCAGGACACAGCCCCTCAGGATTATCTTCTCATTGTTGAGGGAGTGCTTGCTGTCCTTCCAAGACAGAACTCCCATGAATTTATCTAATTTGTTGTTAGGCGCTTCACAGACAACAATCCCTGCAAAATAAATAATAATTTTAAAAGCCTTTTTATGACTTACCTTAAACTCTCTTGAGAACTCTCTTTAGAAACCCACACTATTTAACCTCTCATTAAAAATCCACAGTACTTGCATACTACCACACTTGTCATACACATGTATTTTACCTTTTTTAGACAGCCCACAGTTACATATATAAGATAGTGCTAGGAAAAAATAAGTTAGGGGGCACAAAGATGGAGACCCATCAAATGTTTTAAACATACCTTGTTGCATTGTCCAAATAAAAACAGGAAGCTCAAGAGTCATGGGGTCATTTTTTTTTCCCGTAAAAAAAAAAAAATTACTTCTCTCTACCTCTAGTTTCTAACAATGACTTTTAACAGGATAAAGCAGGGACTGTTCTAAAAGTTTTTCTTATTCCATCTCATTTTACTTAATGTGAACTTCTCCACAGGTTTAGATGGCACACTTCCAGTTTCACAGCCAAAGTTAATCAGGTCTTTCTAGGCTTATAATCAGAATTTCAAAGGTGGAACTATATTCCACCCTCAAGAAACCTGGGCCCTGTTTGCTACATGTGCCTGAGAATACATGTGATTCCTTTCAGCTGTTCTATGCTTTTCATCTTGATTAGATTCAGAGTTCTGGGGACTCTCAAAGACACCATATAAATTGTCCCAACCTGGCCAGAAGATGTATCTAGTTTTCTTCTTCTTCTTCTTTTTTTTTTTTTTTTGGTGTTTTTCTTTTAATTCTGAGCCCATTCCAAAACAAGGGCATGCCCATTCCAAATCAATGAATCAATCTGTTCCACTATTTCAATAAGAATAGACACTTTCAGGATGGGCATTCTCCTGATACAAAAGAAAACCAGAAATAATGTTTTATAGACCCTGTCACAAAATACAACTCTTAGATTACAATACATTTTGACTTTGGGTGGGGGGCACACAATGCAATATATAAATCTTGTATCATAGAATTATACAGTTAAAACCTATATAACTTGTCAATAAAATTAAAAAATAAAACCTATATAATTTTATTAATCAATGTCAACCCAATAACTTTAAAAACTACATTGTACTGCAAACAATTGAGGTTTGAAGTCTTATAAGTAGCAAGTACAAACATTTGAAAAACAGAGGGAGCAAGGAAGGAAAGGAAAAAGAGAAGGAATAAAAAAGGATGTTGTGGGTAGATCCAACAGCTTAGTACCTACAGAACTCTCTCTCTCAAAACCAATAAAAGTATGTTTACTTAATCAAAATCCAAAATGGTAGGCTAGAACATAATAAATGGCATTTGGAAGATAAAAGAGAGAGGCATGCCTTCAGCACTGATGGAAGGGAAAGGAAACCAGCCCAACCTAGAGAACCTCTGTATTACACAGCTACACCACTCACCAAACACCTGCTACACTTAGAACATGTTTACATAGGCTTCCTTTCCTTCCTAGGATATCTTTTTCTTTTAAAATTCTTAGACCTAGGTGACAAAAGCCAGTTTTCACAAGGTGTGATCACTTCTGACCAACAAGATTACTAACATTACCACACTCTGCATGAAAAAACAAAACATGTTTCTAGTCAAGATGGCAGCATGGGTAAATGTGGCATTCGCATCATCCACAACCACATCAAAATTACAACTAAGTTACAGAATAACCATCATTCAGAACTGCCTGAATCTCACTGAATGCAACTACTACAACTAAGAATATACAGAAGAAGCCACCTTGACACTACTAGGAGGTGAAGAGACAAGGAAAGGGCCAATCCCACACTCAGGTGTGGAGGATAAAAATCAGGAAGTTCATCTGAGCTCTGGAGATTCCCTCTGAGAAGCAAGAGGTCCCAGCCCCACACCAGGCCTCCCAACCGAGTTCTGGTGCCAGGAACAAACATCTCCACAATTTACTGCTATAAAAACCAGTGGTGATTGTGGCTGAGTGAGATGGAGAGCTCTGGAGTCCCAGGAAGTTCCTTTTAAATGGTCTGAGCACAGACTTACTCAGATTGACTCCCTCTGAGTTCCAGCACTGGGCAGCAGCTCAAAAGATGCCAGAGACATATGGGGAGGACCTGAATTGTCTGGCATCAGGGCAAGAACTGGAGGGGCAGCTTTCTCCCAAACAGAAGTGCTGGCAGAGACCATTCTTCCTTCTCTGAGCACTTCCCCCACAGAGCCTGCAGGCAGGCACACTATCTGAGTCTCCATCAACCTGGCTATGACTGTTTGCCCTGCCTGGTAATTCCCTAAGACCCTGCCCCACCCAAGTTTCAGGTCCATCCAACCCCCTTTCCAGTGGCTTTACCATAGAATGTCCTATCTTGGTTCATGCTTTAGACTTTCCTAAAATCTCTCAAACAAGCAGCAACTGGCCTCAGCATGCCCCATATCTCTCAAGTGGACCCAGGCCTGGCACTAGCAGCAGCTAGCCTTGGTTCACAGCTTGGCCTCTCCTGGGCACCTCCAAGCCCAGCACAAGTATCAGCCATCTCCAGATTGTTTTGTAGCTAATGACAGGTAGCCCTGGGCAGAACATAGGCAGTAGCTGACCATGGCCTCCAACTCCTGGGAAGTCCCAGAGCCAGCACACCCTGTGGACAGCTTCATACCACATCAAAGCACCACCCAACCACCTCCACAAGTGACATAGTGAAGTGGAAGACTCAGCAGACACCAGTGCCCTGAAGTAAGTCCTGCTCTGTGGTGTGGGCTCATTCACAACTGATCCTCAGTGGTTACAGCTAGCCATTACAGCTGATTTACCTAAGGGTAAATCCCTCCCATTGATGTGCTAATGGCCATCAAGACTCAACTACAATAGGAGGGTGTACACAGCCTACATGGGGATGGGGGGAACACCTGGAGTACTCAGCTTGGGTGACTGGGGAAGCTGTGCCACTGGACTCTACAGAACACCTACTATATTAGGCCACTCTACCAAGGCCAGAAGATGCAGTAATTTTACCTATACATAGAAAAAAATACAAGGAGGCTGCTAAAATGAGGAGACATAGAAACATGTCCCAGATGAAAGCATAGAACAAAACTCCAGAAAAAAATAACTAAATAAAATGGACACAAGCAATCTACTAGATGCAGAGTTCAAAACACTGACTATAAGGATGCCCAATGAACTTAGGTAAAGAGTAGAGTAACTTAGTGAGAACTTCAACAGCATAAAAAAGAACCAGTCATAAATGAAGGCTGTACTAACTGAAATGAAGAATATTTAGAGGGAATCAACTGTAAAGTAGATGAAGCCAAGAATCAAAACAGTGATTTGGAACATAAGAAAGCAAAAATCATCTAATCAGAACAGCAAAAAGAAAAAAAAGAATCTAAAAAAAATGAGGATAATAAAAGGAGCCTCTGGGATAACTCCAAGTGTACCAACACATCATAGGGGAGCCAGAAGGCAGAGAGAAGAAGAAATTGAAAATCTATTTGAAAAAATAATGATGGAAGACTTCCTGAACTTGATGGAGGAAACAGACATACAAGTCCAGGAAGTGCAAAGATTCCCAAACAAGATGAACCCAAAGAGGCTCATACCAAGACACACTATAATAAAAATTTGAAAGCTAAAGACAAAGAGAGATTCTTAAAAGTAGCAAGAGAGAAGCAGTTAGTTACCTATAAAGGAGCTTGTATAAGACTATCAGCTGGTTTCTTAACAGAAACTTTACAGGCCAGAAGGGATTGGCAAGAAGTATTCAAAGTAATGAAAAGCAAGGACCTACAACCAAGATTAGTGTGCCCAGCAAAGCTATCATTTAGAATCAAAGGACATATAAAGAGCTTCCCAGACAAGCAAAAGGTAAAGGAGTTCCTCCCCACCAAACCAGTATTACATAAAATATCAAAAGGTCTTCTTTAAGAAGAAAAAAAACATAAAAATAGGAACAATACAACAGCAGTAAATGCATATCTATCAATAACTGAATCTAAAAAACAAAATAAGTAAACAAGCAGAATAGAAATAGACTCATACATACAGAGAACATCTTGATGGTTGCCATGTGGGAAGGGAGTTGCGGTGATGGGTGAAAAGGTAAAAGGAGTAAGAAGTACAAATTGGTTGTCACAGAATAGTCATAAGGATGCAAGTACAGCACAAGGAATATAGTCAATAATTTTCCGGTAACTGTGTCAGATGGGTATGAGATTTATCAGTATGATCATCTAGTAAGTTATATAATGTCTGATCACTGGGGTATATACCTGAAACTAATATAATACTGTATGACAACTATAAGTGAAAAATAAAAAAAAAAATGTAAAAGCAAAGTAAATAAACAAAACTATTTAAAAAAGAAAAAAAGCAAACAAAACCCTGAGAGAAAAAAGTAACTTCTGGCCTCAGGACTGCTCTCCCAAATTCCATCTCCCTTTCGCCAGTATAACAAAAGTGTTGCTTAAATGCCCCCACACAGGCTGGCCACTGCCCAGACAGCCACTGTGAGATGACAGAGTGCTGGCAGGAGGATCTGGATGAAGCTAAATAACCTGCACAAAGTCATTTTTTATGTGAAGGCAAGTAGCTGAATTCTGGTTACCCCCATTAAGGTCTATCAATGATATTAAAAAGTAAATTAAAACTGATTTCAGCTGGCCCAAGTGGTTTGGACAATTATGTGGTGAAAAGAAGACATTTTCTAAATTCTAAGAATTCAATATCCTTTCTTCTTCACCAAGAATTTTTATTCCTGAATTTTGTGGAACCTTGAATTGGATGTCACCAGCAAAACCTATGTGAAATAATGGGTTGACAGCAACCCTTAATGCTTATTCCAGTTTTTTGACCCAAGACTCAATTTATCAGACTTCAAACTTAGTCACTTAAAAAAAAATGTGCTTTGGGCAAAAACATGGTACACAGTCCCTGCCAATAGGAATATAAAAAACAGGCTCATTTGGTCATTTTCATTGTCACAAGCAAAGACTGACATGGAGGTAAATGCAGCCTTGAACACGTTGGCTTGCTGCTCGTGGCCCCAAGGCTCATCCACGTCCTGGCCTGACACCAAAGGTGTGGTACTAGACAGGAACAGGCAGTGGGCCAAGGGGTTCTGCCTAGGTTCTTGGAGGCCAAGCCCCAATTTAGTCTTTCTCAAAGAATGTGGTTCCAGTGATTTAGGTACTAAATGCAGGGCCCAGACAAAACAAAATGGTGGGAACAAAGCTAAACTATAGTTTATCTTCAGACATGCTCAGCTTCCCATTGCTTAGCCCTGTTAGCATAAAACAAAAGCTTTCCAAATGTTTTTCTGCCCTTTCCAAAAGGGGTGAAGGGTTTCCTTTGAAAGGCACAGTGTATTCACTTCCATAGCCCCATAACTTATTATACTGCTTACATAATAGGATCTTAACAAATATTTGTTGGAGAGATGGGTAGGAAAAGTTTCAGATGGTTTCAAAAGAGAGGTTGGGAGATGAGATGGGGAAGTGGATCTAAGATGAAAAAAAGTGGGTATGTTTCCATAGTAATAATGATCAGGTGTTTTGGGAGACCTAACAGCCCAGCCACAATGGAGGGTGTAGGTTGGTCTAACTCTAAGGGCATACAAACAGATCTGAGAACACTGAAAAAAATGTAGGAACCTCAAAGCACAGTAGAAGCAACCAAAAATATATCCTAGCCATAAAGCATAATGAGGACTAGGGAAAATTTTTAGTATCCTTCTTCCCTTTGTTAATTGTATCAAAGAGTAACGGGCAATAAACAGTTTGACAATAGATGAGAAAACTGTTTAGGAAAAATAGCATTGTTTCTCATATAGTATCCCCTGAAAACATGTTTAGAGCATAAAGTCGTCTTTAGTGGGCAATAAAACAACTGGGGGGAAATCACATCAATAATGAAGTATAAATATAATCAAACTAGGCAGTTGCATTTGTTTGCCCTCTGAAGAGAATACATATGAAAGCAGACAGCAATTCATCCAGTTCATAATCACACAGAAGTGCTCTAGGTCCATGCTAAACAAAATCCACAAGGTTTCACTCTGGACCTTTCTCAGCTAGATGATTCATTTATTAGCAACCTAATAACCTTCAGAAACTCAAGTATTTACCTCCAAGCGGAACTCTGTAGCTTATCATGAAAATGGAGTTCCGTACCCAGTATTCTATGATTTTCCAGAGAGGCTGGCTTTATTTCTCTATGTAAATTATTATTAGCAATATTTCTTGATGATCTGCATTGCAACTCTGCCATAAGACAAATTATCTATTAAATAAGACATCATTGTTGCTGTTCAAGAGTTTCTCCAGCCAAGAGCTTCTTAAAGTTTAAAAGATTGCCCACTTCAGTTCCCATAGTAATTGTGATAAATATTCATCTTCTTTTTCTTAGAAAGAGTGTCACCTTCCTGTTTTCTAAAGCCTCTATTCTTCAAACATCAAGCCCCAGCCACCCATTATCACCACCATCAGGACCACATCAACAGCAGCAATAAAAAGGGAAGTTATTCTTCCTGTCTTCACATGGAATCTGTGCTATGCTGCTGGGTTGTGCTTCTGTTCAGGTAAATGGGAAACCTATCTGATAGGTAAAAAAGTCACAAGATGCTAACCAACCCTTTTTGTTTTGTTTTTAACCAAAAAGAGAGGCTTGTTTTTCTGTGTTTTAATTACACACATGCTATTCTTTAGAAAGGACCACAAAATACACAAAGATTCCTGAAATAAAGAGTCAACCTTTCCCCAGTTCAGAACTCAGTATTACACAGTCACACAAAATATGTAAACTTGTCACAAGTTGCAAAAACCAGATCTCAGCCCAATCCATAACAATATGCAAAAGATTCTTAAACACACTTGACAATTTATATCCTGGACTTTCCCCAAGGCATAAATATGTCCAGTTTTCAAGTATATAACTGACAATTATTTCCAGTTACTTATTTGTAAAAACTTATCGATTCCCATAAGATTTTAACATGAAAAATCAAGGTCCACTCTATTTTCATACTTGTTATAATATTAGATCAAGTTATGTATCTCTTCTTATGAAGTTCAAAACACTACACACCAATTTTTTCTGATGTTTGAAATGTATAAAAATATTTATGTGAGAACTTTTCAAATAAGTGGATTTACCTACTGAAACCCAGTTCCACCTTGCATGTGCTGGCCTCTGTGCTTTTCCAGCCCTTCTATAAATTCTTGTCAGGGATCCTAACTTTCAAGATCACTAAGAACATTGCTACTTTTTAAAAATAAGATAATGTCATCTGAGTCCTGAAAAGAATTGATCTCTGGTCATTAAATTTGTACCTTTAGGTTTAGAGTATTCTAATAATTTATTGCTTGCCCTACCAGACCTTGTCCTGATCACGGGCTCTGCTATCAGGTTAATTCCCCCAAGTCTCCAATGCTGTTTTCTGCTTGTAGTTTAGAGTCTCTCATGTCCCTTTGTAGAATAGGTTCTGCCAGTAGTCCTGGGTTCATATTTTGGCATCTCCACTTAGTGACCATAGGGCATTGGGAAAGTTATTTGATTTATCAGGGTCTTGGGGTTCTTGCCCATAGCTGGAGGTAATAATAATCTGTCCCTCCCAGGGCTGTCAGGATTTAATAAGACTGTGCACAATTACTTAGCAAGGTGCCTGGTATATAGTAAGTAAGCACTTTTTCATATGTTGACATCATGTTTAGGGCCTGAGAACTTTAGGACATTTACCCACCTAAAGGCGTCTTTGGGGATGAGCTTATGTTCAAGTCTGTCTTCTCCCCTGGGTTATAAATTCTATGAAAGCAAAATCTGGGTCTGACTTATTAACCACTGTATTCCCAGGCTTGGCAGATCCCTTGGCATTGTGTTAAAGATACATTTACTGAGTGAATGAGGAGGTTACTGAGTAAGTGAAAGAAAGGAAAGATTGAACGAAAGCTCATGCCATGCCTAAGGAGGCCACCAGCAAGACACTGTCCTTAGGTTTAGGCAGGGAGACTTATCAGAGATATCCTGAGGCCCTATCTATCTTAGTTTTGACCCTTGATGTCCCCAATTTGGAGTTTCAGTGGGGATCTCTCTAAGGATAGGAGTGGGACACTCAGGTCTTCACATAATTGAAAGATGTGCACTGATGACTCAAGGACAGAACCCTGTAATTTGGTGTGAAAGAAAGTATTTTGGCAAGTCTCAGAAAAAAAACCACACAGTAACTAGAAACAAAAATAATGCCATACCCACATTTACCCAGAAGTCACAAGCTAAAAGATATACTTAGCACAGACAGGCGTGCCTCACATGTCTGTCTCATCTATGTGAACTTGACATAGCCAGGCAGGCCATTTCCAAATGTACACAATGCTGATATCATATTTCTAATTTAAAAGAAAGAATGAGCTATCTGGTTTTAATTCCCATGGCACGAAAAAGTCTTTTTCTAGTCACCAGAAGAAACCCTGACATCTACTGATATTCCATTATAACAAAGGTGAATAAGGGAGAGAAAACAGAGGAGATGGAGAAAGAATGGGGGAGTGAAAGAATCTAAAGAAACCTATAATACATGTGGAGATATTTTATAATTCTACATACTTTGTACTGCATCTTGTCCTAAGGAGGTGCTTCATAAATAGACTTAATGACTAATTAATGTGAAGAGAGGGCACCAAAGATTTAAAAAACAGAAAAAGAGATAGTGCAGGTAGAGAAAATAAATGAACTAACACAAAGAGTGGAAGAGGAAGATGGAAAGACAATAGTTAGAAAGAATGCAGAAAGGAGGAAGGGAAGGAGAGCTGGTGAAATGGGTAGAGAAATGTGTGTACGTAGCATATAGCATGTGAATGTGTGTGTCAGAGAGTCAAGGAGAGATTGGAATTAGAACATGTAAATAGCGCTTGAAAAGAAAAAATGGAGGAAAAGTTGAAGGCTATAAGAAAGCAGAAGCAATTGTGGGAAGGATTTAGTGTTTGTTAATTGTCCCAACTCTTTCAAATATACCTCTTGCATCACTCTCTTGGTCTTTCAATTTGGCTGCTATTTGTATGTTGTATTTAATTTGTTTCTCCTTAATCCCTCTATTCATTCTTCAGATGCTTTCTTGGAAACAAATCATCATATTTTAATAAGGCTAAAACCATAAAACGTCATATTGCCTTGAACTTTAAGGCTGATTGAAATTCAACCCAAGATTTAAGAATGAAAGAGTAAGTTTAGCAGAAACTTGGTTCTTAGCCCAGAAGTGTACCAGCCTGATGCATTTGACATTACATGTTCTCTGAAAAGTGACCGCAGCTAAAGTATAAACAATAGAAAAGAGAGGTCTCTGTTGCCTTTATTTGCAAAAACAATTACACATTAGAGATTCGGTGAGTTACCTATGCTGTATGAAGCAAAATCAGGCCACATGTAGTAATAATTATTACTTCACTTTAAAAATAAATTTTAAGAAGTATTAAAAGAGATTATGTTTACGTATAAGCAAATCCTTAACCCTTCAGGGTACCCCATCTTTAAAAAGAAATTGTGTTAGGTGAGGAAATGTTTTCTTGCTTTAGCCTGACAAACACTACTCGCATTGGTTTAAATTTGGGGCTTCTGTGTTAAGCCATGTTTGGAGAAAGGATTTGGATGTAAAGGATTTGATCTAAAACCATCACACCATATAATCCATCTCCCAGCCACCTGCCCTCTGAAGGAGAACACTCAGCCCTCCAGCTTTGTCCTAGAAGGCCTCATCAGGAAGCTTTCTCTTCCCTTCATTGTTTCCCAATCTTTCCCTTCACTCTCCTTTTCTCTGGGGCCTGATCCTGCCCCCAGTCTCTGGAACTGGGACCATTTATTAAGCAAGTATTTATTGAGCAGCTTCTATGTGCCAGTCATTCTCCTAGAAACCAGGTATATATCAGTGAGCAAAACAAAGATCCTTGTGTAGCTCTCATTGCAACAGGTAGAGATGGACAATAAATAATAAACTTAGAAAACAAGAAAGTTACAGAGTGCATCAGATGCTAATAAGTGCTATGAGAAGAAGAAAAAGTCAAGCAGGGCAGGAGATTGGGAGATAAAGAGTCACGTTAAGAAAGAGGATTCTCATTGCCTGGCTTACATATGATCTCACCTTTAACAAGATCCTAATCAACAAAACAAACAAACAAGCAGAATATAACCAAAGACACTGAAATTGAGAACAGGCTGACAGACACCAGAGGGGAGAGGGAAGGGAATTTCAGGGGAAAAGGGGAAGGGTTTAGAGCAACAAGTATAAAGGACACATGGACAAAAACTAGGTGCGGGGGGGGGGGGGGGGGCGGGGAGGGTTGGAAATGGGAGGGAAGTGGGGAGGGCTGGGGTGGTGGGCCAGGATGGGAGTAAAAGACAGAAAACTGTACAAGAACAACAATTAAAGTAAAAATTTTTTAAAAAGAAAGAGGATTGGATTCTCGGCCCCATTTCTTTGGTTCCACATAAGAAGTCTACCTAATCCAGCCTGGCCTTTTACATGCTATCCTATGGTCAGAATTCTTCGAGGGTGTAACGCAAACTGTTAGCCCTCAATAAATATCCATTCTTGTTATTTCCCAGGCTCCCTTGCAGTTAGATAAGGACTGTGTGACTCATGCTGGCCAATGAAATATGAGAGAAAGAAGTAGTTAAAAGTCAGTTTTTCTCTTTCAACTCATCCTTAGTGTGATGTGCCAACCTTAGAGGCCATTAGTCTAGGCACCACAGCCACCAGATGGAGAAGGCCACCCAGCCTGCATCACAACACAACATGAGCAAGAAATAAACTTTCACTGTTTATGCCACTACGATTTCTGGACTGTCTGTAACGGCATCATAGTGTAGGTTATCTGTGCCAATATCTATGAAAGAAAGTGAACTGGTTATTACAACAATCATTTGCTGCTTTTTGCTGGTAAAGAAAACTAAAAATCAAGAATTTTTACCTCCTCATCGATCGACAGAGATTTAAAGGTACAATTCCAGCAGGAAAGAAATGAGTAATGGTAAATTACATTTATGTTGCCCTTTTAGGACTCCATAAATAATCTATGAGGTACTTTAAGCAAGTATTTTAATTCATGAACACAATTTACTTTTCTTGGATTCACATAACAGTAAAATTTCATTGAAAAAATTACTTAGTAGAAAATGAGTAATTTGTTTTTAATCTAATCAAAATATTTCTTGGGCCATTCAAAGTTTCCTGGCTATTTCCCTGACTTAAATCTCAAATTGGAGGAACATTTTTTTCTATAAACATTTGCTATAACAGCACTCTTTTAAGAGAGATTAAAATATCAACAGAATTCAGATGAAGTTTACAAGTAAATGAAAAGCACAGGTAACATAAACTCTAAGCTGTGCACTGGAGAACCTTTGTAAATTTACCTGCGCGTTAACTCAGGGGACATGCTAAGGCCCTTGTCCAGATTTTCCTTTGGTGGACTCCAAAGAAAACATTTTGGAAAATAGTCTCAAACTCATAAAGATTCATTAACAAATAAAACCAAGCAATATGTAAACACTGATATTCAAAGCCAGACCCACGAGGGTGTGAAGCAAGGGACAATGGAGGACAGCAGGAAGGCCCCGAGACTTTCCCACGGCGGCTCACGGTGCCTGCTGTCCTACCATTAATGACACTTTCCTTGGACTCTTGAAGGGTTTTGTTTTTCTGTGACAGCTTTAACAGGAAAACAAAACAAAACAAACAAACAAAAAACATGACACAGCTGGAACAGAACAGGCAGGGGAGACTCCATGCCGAGGAGCAGGGGACTCGGTGGAACGGTGTGAAGATGGGGATAACAAAACCTGGTCTAAAATAGAGGACAACAGCTGACCGCTGATTAATAAATCAGAATATTCTTTTTAAATACCTACTATCTTTAAGACGTATGCCAGGCACTATGAATGACACAGAAATAGATGAGGCAGGATGACTCTCCTCACAAGTTTACAGTCTAGCCTTTGGTCTGGTTGAGGAGTCAGAGAAGGGAGGGATGGGTAGGCCTAGAGCCAGAAACAGAATTGCGCCCTGTATTCCTCCTCAGCAAGCCTGCCCAGGGCACTGGGGAGGCCACAGTAAGGCAAGTTAGGGTGTTGTGGGACTAGAGGGAACACGATCTAGAGAAGAAGAAATAAGGATGAAATGAATGACGAACTGATAAAGTCATTATCCCTTGGTAAACACTTTTACTCACTAGTGTGAGAAGAGATTACAGGCGTTGATTCCTGGAAAACTTTATGTCCTTTCATGAAATTAAAAAAAACATAAATCGCATTTCAGATCATTGATTTATTACTATTTTTGTTAGAAAGCTTTTTGATTTCAAAGTTTTTGTTTGTCTATTGTAAACACTCACCATCAAACTTCGCAAGTCTGCTAATATCTTCTCCAAGTGCTGAGGTAACTGATAGTGCATGGCGAACTTTAAGGTTCGTTTCCCTGTGAAATTAATTGACATGACATGAGTTTTTATAAGAAACAGCCCAACAGCATCTTACACAAAGCAATCTGGCGGGTGCAGCACGTGCAAAATCCAACACGAGACTTGAAAAACTCCCTTTGAATGCCATTCACATCTCTAGCACTGTCTCAGGAAAGTGGACAGGGCTTTGCAGGCTCCTAAAACTTGGCATTCCACCCACGGCACATCTGTATAACAACACAGTGATCTGTTTTGCTGTTTGAAAGAACAGAGGGCATAATAAATGTGGTTTCATCCGAATCTACTCAGACATCATGCATGAGTTACAAAACACATTAGGAACGGAACACAACTGCCAAATAAAGGAGGCCAGTATGACTCCAGAGTCTGCTATCTACATAGGAGTTTTACTTGCAAAAAAAAAAAAAAAAAAAGTCATGGCTAATTTCACAGTAGCTGAAATTTAAATGGGAAAAGGAATACAGCTTTCCTTTTCTTGGAAAATCAAGCCAAGAATCCCATAAGTCTAAAATCAAATAACCAAACAGGTCACAGTAAGCTAGTCATCTTCTTCCAGGCAGGACCACACATACGATAGCAGAGGGCTGATCTCTGGTGTTCAAGAAATGACTGACAGTGAAGAGTCTATGACTGTCACTCACATCTGTATTTAAGCTTGCCATGCCAGCTTTCTCACCAAGTCCAACCAAATTCTTTTCTACTGTTGTTTAAGATTATCTGTCAGAGCTCTATCTTTTATGAAAATGTTGAGTAGCAGGTTCATTCAGTCAACAAATATTAATTGAATATATACCATGAGAATCAATGCTGCCCCATGAGGGTGGCTGCCCTCTTGAGGGAAACAAGTGGTAGGTAAAAAAGTAAATATCACCTTTTGTAAGTACATGTTACACCATGGAGTAATAGAATTTAGGGAACCGAGAAGCAGATGCCTGAAAAGACATGCAATCTAAATTTCCCATAAATGAGCTTCACAATGATGTTGAGGTAATATGAACCCAATTCAAGAAATGCCTACTGGTAAAATAGCTTTCTGTAGGAAAGTAGTATATATAATGAAGTTACTTTGTTTAAAAGTAACCCCATTGATCAACATGTATTAATTCCCTGGAGGCAGAGATGAGTAGAGATTGAGATAGTAAAGAACTTCATAGTTGAGGCAGAAATTCAGCTGGGATTGATGGACAAGAGTGAGATAGTGGTGCTGAGGCTAAAGGACTAACATGTCCATTCATTTAAACAACTTTCCAAATACTAGAAACAGTCAGTCACACCAGCCAGGCCAGACGGTCCTCATTCCTTTATCCTACCCAATACATCATGTCATTCATCAAAGTTTTTCATCATTTTAGGTTACTTCCTCAGGATTCTCTCCAATGTCTCACTTTCACCTTCAGATATAGAAACTAAATGGGAAAAATAGTCACACATGTGCCTTATAATAATTTTCTAAGATTCTGAATTAATACCTTCATTGTTGTACCATACTCTCCCTTAATCTGTCTCAGTATCTTGATAAACTTCAAAATAATTTTCAGCATATGAAACAAGACAGAAAGATCCTGGGTACCTTTACTTGGTTTTCACTAATGGTAAAATCTTGCAAAAACTATATCACAATATGACAACCAGGATACTGACATTGACACAGTCAAGGTACAGAGTATCTCCATCACTCTACGGATTCCTTGGGTTGCTCACCCACTTCCCTGTCTCCTTCAACCCACCTTCAACTCCTGGCAACCCCTACTCTGCTGTCCATTTCCATCATTTTGCCATTTCAAGAATGTTATGTAAATAGAATAATAGAGTGTGTGATCTTTTTGAAGTAGCTTTTTTCACTCGACATAATTCTCTGACATTTCATTCATGTTGTTGCATATATCAATAGTTCCTTCCTTTTTATTGTTCAGTAGTATTCTATGATATGGATATACCACAGCTTGTTCAATCATTCACATGTCGAAAGACATATAAGTGGTTTCTAATTTGGGGATGTACAAATAAAGCTGCTATAAACATCTGTGTATAAATTTTCACGTAAACATAAGTCTTCATTTCTCCAGGATAAATCCCCAGAAATGAAATTGCTGGGTTGTATGGTAGTTGCATGTTTAGTTTTCAAGAAACTGTCAAACTTTTTCCAGAGTGATGGTAGCATTTTACATTTCCATCAGCAGTATGTGAGTGACCCCACTTCTCTGCACCCTTGTCAGCATTTGGAGTTGTCACTATTTTTTAACTGAGCCATTCTGATAGGTATGTGGTGATATTATATTGTGGTTTTAACTTTAATTTCCCTAATGGTTAATGATGTTGAATATCTCTTCATGTGCTTATTTGCCATCAGTATGTCATCTTTGGTGAAATGTTTCTTCATATCATTTGCCAATGTTCTAATTAAATTATTTGGTTTTTTTACTATTGAGTTTTTGAGTATTTTTCACATGTTCAAGATACGAGTCCTTTGTCAGATAGATATTTTGAAAATACTTTCTTCTAGTCTGTAACTTATTTTTTTTCATCCTCTTAACTGGGCATTTGCAAAGTAAAAGCTTTTAATTTAATGAAGCCCAGTTTAGCAAATTTTCCTTTTATGGGTCATGAATTTTGTGTTAAGTCAAAGAACTCTGACTAGCCCTAGATCATAAAGATTTTTGTCCTATGTATTTTTCTAAACATTTTATAGTTTTATGTTTTAAATTTAAATTCAATTTTCCTATAATTGCAGGGCTATTCAAATTACCTATTTCATACTGGATGAGTTATGATAGTTTGTTTTCTGACAAAGTGGCCCATTTTATCTATGTTATTAAATTTACATGAATAGAGTCATTTGTAGTATTTCCTTATCCTTCTAATGTCTACAGGATCTGTCTTAATACCTCCTGGTTCATTCACGATACTGTTAATTTCTGTCTTCTCTTTTTTTCTTTTTCAGTCTTGCTAAAAGTTTGTCAATTTCCTTGATGTTTAAAAAAATAGCTTTTTGTTTCATTGATTATCTCTATTGTTTTCTTCTTTTCAAGTTCATTCATTTCTGCTCTTGTTTTTGTTCTTATTTCCTTCCTTCTGCTAGCTTTAGACTTATTCTGGTATTTCCTACGTTCTTAAGATGGTAGTGATTTGTGACTTTTTCTCTTTTCAGTTGTATGCATTTATTACTGTAAGTTTTTTCTCTCAGTACTATTTTAGCTTCTGCCCAAACTAGGGGTAGGGTCACACAGGCCAAACTCTATTTGAATATCTCTAAGACAATAACTTAGGAGGCAGCGGATAAAACCATGGGCTCCTTTGTCAGACTGCCAGGTGTGAGTCCTATCTCCACTCTTTAGAACTTTGAGACAAATTATTTAGTCTCTTTAAGACTTGGTTTCTTCATTGTACAATGGGGCATATATATATAGTACCTATTTCAGGATTAAATGATAAAATCCACCTATAAAACATATATGATATCTTTAAAATCTAAACATTCACTAAATGTTCTTATGCCAAACAGATAAATCAAATCAATGAAAAAGAACTACTTTACATCAATGTCAAAGCTGCCTCATACTCCATTTCTTTTTTCCCCCCTCTATGTCATCATTTGGCCCAGTTCCAAAAGATTGCCTTCTGCAGTGACATTGGTCCTTCCTTCCTCAGGAGATCTGGACTACTATTAGCTCTCATTTTCCTTGGAGAATCACTTAAAATTAAAAGCAAGCAAACCAACCCCAAAAAGAACCCTTCTAAGGAATCTCAGTGAAGACTCTCTGTATGATATTATTTACATATACATGTTTGGTTTGCTGCTTCCAAAAGAAAATAAAATCCAGAGAAAATATAGAGTTTTCAAAGAAAAAACTGCAAAGTAATTAGCAAATGAATTTGTAATTTAGACTATTTCTTCCAAGAAAATAAAACGAAAAATAAAGATTAAGATTTAAGTCCTGTTCCTAAAGCTATTAGTCTTAAATAAATTTAAAAAAACAATCTTTTTATTTATTCTAACTTTAGTAACTTACCCATCAAGCTCAGCAGTTTCAATGTAACAAAGGCCATGCGGCTCACTACTTGATAGGAGAAGCAGGTCAGCCTGTTTTTAAAAGTAGGGTAAAGAGCACTTGAGAAGGGGAGGCTGGTTCAGAGTTTTCCACACTGTGTCATCCCTCCACTACTAACGAGCCAGGTGAGCCTCAGGAAGAAAGGGAGAGAGGTGAAATCCTGTTCCACCCCTCTGTTATATGCCCTGAATCAAACCATCCCTCTACCTACCTGTTCCTGTTTTGCGTACGCCTGACCAACAGAACATAAGCAAGGGCAGAGGGTATCAAAAAAGTAAATAGCCACTTCATTCACTTTTTTCGAAAGAAATATATAAAATTTGGTTTTCTTGCTTGGATAATTACTGATGAAAAATATAAAACTTTCCCCAATAAATTAGATAAATGGAAACATTTATATGCATATACTTTAATTCCTTTGTATTATCAGTGAGGAGCAGGGGGCAGGCAAAGAGATGAGGAAAGACAGAAGTGAAATAGATGGAGGAATTTGAAAACAATAGAAAAATAAGGCAGGCAAGGAAATTTTAAAAAGGTTAAAAGAAAAACAAAATCAGATAATTTAGAAGAAAGAAAAAGGTGGTGGGGTGTGAGGAAGATGAGAGAGAAAATGAAGCAGGGACTAAGCAAAAGGACAAGATAGAATAGAAAATTTGGTAAAAGATGGTGGAAAATACTCAGAGAATAAGCGGTTGGTCTCTCCCAGAGGTAAATCATTCTATGTGGCTGTCCATCGGAGCTCTGGAAACAACCTGTCACCATTCAGTTTTAGAATTCTGGTACTTTTCTACGTTGGGAAGCTGTTTATTTTCTTTTAAGTTTCAAATTTTATACTGAAATAAGGGATTTTGTTTCCACATCTTAGCTGTTGTAAATAATGCTGCAATGAACATAGGGGTACATATATCTTTTTAAATTAGGTAGTATTTTTGTTTTCTTTGGATAAATACTCAGAAGTGGAACTGTTGGTCCATCAATAGATAAAGAATATGTGAATATATATGTATATACATGAATATATATACACATATACATAAAATACACTCACATACAATGGACTATTATTCAGCCATAAAAAAGAATAAAATCTTCCATTTGTGACAAAATGGACGGACCTACAGTATATTACACTAAGTGAAATAAATCAGACAGAAAAAGCCAAATACTGTATGATTTCATTTATATATGGAATCTCAAAATTAAATAAACAAAACAAAACAGAAACAAACTCATAGATACTGAGAACAAACTCATGGTGGCCGGGGGGAGGGTTGAGGGAAGATGGATAAAAAGGTGAAGGGAAGAAGAAGAACAACAAACTTCTAGTTATGAAATAAGTAAGTCACCAGGATAATGTACAGCACGGGGACTACAGTCAGTAATGCACTTTTGTGGTGACAGATGGTTACTAGACATAACAAGATGACTACATCATAAGGTATATAAATGTAGAATCATTATGTCACATACCAGAAACTAATATAATATTGTGTGTCAACTATACTTTAATGAGAAATAAATAATAGTGAATAAAATAAGGATTCTTTTTTTGAAATTCTGAAGGGTTTGAATGTCTGAAAAGAACTGACTCAAATTTTAGCAATTTACTTTGACACAGCCTAACAATTTTCTAGCTACATCTGAATGCACAGTGTTCCATATCTATGACATTTTCTTACCTTTGTGTTTAAAAATACTAGAATAGTACCATTCTCAAGTCCTGACACTTAAATTTGGAATCAATCCATTCCTTTCATTGTCTCAAGCTTTTAAATTTCCAGCTCAGAAATAGCGTGTGTGTGCTTATGTTGTCTAAATTGGAATAAAACAGGGTCTGGGAAGAAAAGCAACTCTAGGTACAAACAGGAATCTTTCTCTATATTTCATAATTATTTTCAATCACAGATGCTAATAATAAGAGAATTCTGGATGTTGTTTAAAATGATCCTTCTAAGCTTGGGAAGGAGAGGCATAGGCCCAAGAAGCATGAAGTTCTATTACTATCATAGTTATTGAAATTGAAGATGAGAAATAAAGCCAAGGTGAATTTTCAAAAGCGTTTTTTCCCTCTAAAATCATGATGGATAATTTTGGCTCAAGAGAGGTATACACTCAAAAAAAAAAAAAAAATAGAGAGAGTGGTATACACTCTTCACATGTTCTCTCTTCGGTGGGTAGGCTTAGTTTACATGGTGACAAGTCCGAAAATAAACTTCTGCCATGACAGACTTCTGGGACTCATCCATAGGTGAAGAAGAGCCTTGATAAGGCAAACCCATTTACTCCTCAGACCAAAGATGATTATGGGAACCCGCAGTGGCGTCAGGCAAACAGTCACTAACTCCAACCAAACTCATGTTGCGTATACCCCCGTTTGTGCTTTCTTCTCTCAATTATAGGTGCCTCATCCGGTGTGAGTATGCTTAGAGGAAATTATGTTGATATGGACAAAAATCAGAATAAAGTCATGAAATTGTGTGAAATTAGAGGTATTCTTTTTATTTAAAATTTAAATTCTATGTACCAAAAATGTATGTTGTGCAATAATATGAACTAGATATATTATATTATTATTTTTGTTTATTATAATTAAATTGATTTGAGATTAACAAAAAGATGGTTAAAAGAAGAGAAAGGAGGAGAATAAAAATGAACCTCATGTCATTTTCTCATGGACGGGCCTTTTCCTTGTTTAAAACAAAATCCTTCACCCCCGCAATTAGTAATTGTTTATAAACAGAACATTGCTCATTTATGTTAATGTTTAAAAAATCTTTCTCTGAAAATTTTCAGCATTCCACCATCTCACTTATTTTTTAAAAGGAGGGTTTATTTACAGAAATTAGAATGAAACAAGTAACTCTGATTTGAAATTATAAAACTTCAAATAACGTGAGGACAGTTAGACCCAAGTTGGCCTCTCTAGAAGGATGTCCAAGAAGGGCGCAAAAACAACCAGATGAGACGCCCTAATGGGCCCAGCAGAGCCAACGCCTACCCTGGCCAGGATTGGAGTTTAGGTCAAATTAGTCTTCTCCCAGGGGTGTCCAACCTGCGGCCTGCAGGCTATGTGTGTCCCAGGATGGCTATGAATGCAGCCCAACACAAAATCGTAAATTTACTTAAAACCTTATGAGATTTTTTTGTGTGATTACATGACATAATGTATTAATGTGTGGCCCAAGACAACTCTTCTTCCAGTGTGCCCCAGAGATGCCAAAAGTTTGGACACCCCTGTAGCCATTTCATTTCATATGCAAAGTAAAAGCCTCATAAATGGGATTTTAATGATTTACAACAATCAATAGAAATTTTCTGATTATGGTAATTCAGGAGAGAGCACACATTTTCTCTTCCTCTTGCCTTTTTCTCAAATATATGCAAATTAGCAGTATTAAGTCCATTATTGAGGGATAATATTCAACTTGTGGGGGGACAAACCATTTTTAAAGTACTCTGGAGCATTTTAAATGCATTTATTTACATCAATTATAAATCTTTGGATCTATTAATTTAATGCATCCTAGAGGAGATAGACACAGTGATGATCACTTGGCCTTATCTAAGTTACCATGTTATTGAAAGTAGTTATGTATTTTTTGGACTACAAGACATACTTCCTCCCCAAATTTGGGAGGAAATGTGGGGTGCATCTTATAGCCCAAATGTAGCTTACCTGGCTCACTGTCGGGGGGGTGGCCTATGTTATTTATGTTATTAAATATTTTACCACACTTTTTGCTTCAAATTTTTTTTCCTATTTTTCTCCTCTAAAACCCAGGTGCATCTTATGGTCCAGTGCATCTTACAGTCCGAAAAATTCAATAATCAATATGTCTTTTCAAACACTTTATCATCAAGACTTCTTACAAATACAACTGGGTATTCGCTCTTCAATTACTCTGGATTAGTATAGATTTACTAAATTTGCAAATGTAAATACTGCAGTACATATGATGTTTCAGTCTGAGATACATTATTTAAACAATGCTCTATACTCACAGCAATAAACTGGTTATTTTCTAATTTAATGATGTCTCCCACTTTAACATTCATCCATTTTTCTTTCTGCAGGCTGTGAACAAACACAAAATTAATTTTTGTCAGGAAGAGAGAAGAGTCGAGGGAATGAATATATTCACAATGGAGCATCACAATGGAGCATGACAATGGAGGGACAAATGAAACAGACCAGGCTCATCTAGAATGCTCAGTTCAAAGGACCTTACATAACAAAATCTTTTACCTGAGTGGTGTGGGCACTAAGGCCCAGAGAACTCAACTGACCTGCCCAAAGTTACCCAGGGTGTTCATGGTATCCCTGGGGCTAAACTCAGGATGGCTGGGTGCTCTTTCCACCACCCCATGGTACCAGCTTTATACAGCAGCTATTAACTCTCGCTTGCATTTCCTTGGCCAGGGCACTAAGAACAGGAGGGATAAATTCAGTCACTGACATTCTTTTCAAACTCTATTAGTAATAAATGTTGAAATATCACCACCATTGTCTCCAAAGTCTGTATAACTGAAGGCAAGCAATGAATGAGGAGACTGGGGCACGGATACAGTGGGTGCCAGCGATAGCTAAAGTGCAGGTAAGAATAAATGCAAGAGAATAAATTTGGGGAAGGACAAGAACACGGGTGATAAAATAAGCCTCAGAAAATTGAACAAGAAAGACCACCTACCAATCATCCACAGCCCTGTGGCCAAGGGCAGACTTGGTGGCATTCTAACAGCGAGGGCCAGCAGCTCAGAACTGAGAACAACACAGCCAAGATGCTGCACTGCTTTCTTTGAGGCTCCTGTATATAGTGGAGCCCTGAGTCTATCCTTCATCAAGTTCAAAGGAGTTTATGACAAAAAGCTATGGCATCTAGTTGGTTGGACCCCTAGTGACCATTTAGGCACACAGGCCTCCTGAAAACAGACCACCTGTGGCGGAATACCATGATGCTAATCATTCCTTGTGAAATTCTCTGAAGCCTCCTAAACCAGCTTTGTTTTCCGAGTTGGAAGCCTTCATCACACTTTGTGCTCAGTGATTTCCTTTCGGGAGAGAAGGCTGGGATGATAAGGCAGGTTCCCCAACAAGTTAAGGTGGGCAGGTTAATGTCATTATGCAGTTTTTAAAAACAACCTAATTTACTTGTTTTATAGGCTGGAAAACAGTTTTAAATATTTATACAACTGCGAAATATGCCTCACACTATCAACCCTGCTGGGTCATTTGGCTTAAACACTCAAAGAATTTTTCTTTAATATGGATCCAAGTACATGTTGTTCTGGAAAGTATTCAACTGCAGCATTTTCATCTCCAGCCAGAATTCAATCATTTTCCCAAAGCCATACTTCTCTGCACTTTATCTAGTTCAATGGCAACAGAAAAACCTAATGAGCCTTCTAAATCTCATTTTATTTCTCCTGAGGGTACCTCCTTTGGAGCATCAGAGACACTTCTTAGGGGACAGTATCTCAGGTAAAAGTTGATGTGAACAGAGCAATATGGAGACCGTGTCTTTATTTATGGAAATTGCACTGCTACCGAATTGTCTGGAAATCTCTATTGAAAGTGCATCTGTTTACAATAATATTGTAATAATTAACTATGGTGCCGGGGGTACTGGAAATATCCCGGGGAACAGTCTGTAAAATACTCTGATTGTCTAACCATTATGCTGGACACGTGAAACTAATACAAAATAATATTGAATATAAACTGTAATTGAAAAATATTTTTTTAAAAGAAAGTGCATCTGTTTCAGGCAAAAGCCAAAATGATATTGTTTCATTTTCAAACTCGTATTCCTCCTACCTATACATTATAAGCTCTAGAAGGGACCACACCTTACCTCTCCCATCCAAGTGGAAAATCAATCATAGTGAAAAGGAAACACTACAGAAGCTCTTACACTTCTTTTTATTCTTTTTTATTCTATTACAGTTGTTCCAATCTTTTCCCCTTTGCCCTCCTCCACCCAGTCCACCCTCCAGTCCCACAGTCAATCCCCACACTGTTGTTCATGTCCATGGGTCATTCACACATGTCATTTGACTAGTCCCCTCCCCTTCTTTCCACCATTGCCCCCTTTCTTCCCCTCCAGCAGCTGTCAATCTGCTCCGTTTTGACAGTTGTTTGCACACATAAATAGCAATAGCCACTTTTGATGGAACAAATCAAAACCTGAATTTTCTTACTTAAATTCTAACTTGTTTTTCTCCAGTTCAATATCATGTTTTCCTCTATAAAACCAAAGCATTTGGAATGATGTTTTTAGAGGAGTGATATCAAAGAGAATTACTTGAATTAACTCTACATTTGGGAAAAAAAATACTAGAACAAAGTCTCCTTAAGAAAAAAAAATTGCAAAACCCCAGAGTGTATAAAGAATCCCTGATATGGAACCATCTGATATAATTATGAACATGATGCTCTACAGGGACCATACAGATGAATGATAAAGCAGAATAAATCTTCATGCCCATTCCCCTCCCACCCACCTGAACCTCTACCTATATTTTAACCTCTACTTCCCAACTTATTAAATATTTCCAAAAGCAGAAACACACTCAAAATAATTCATTTGACAATGCTTTGCTAAGATCTGACTATTAATCTGCTCATGTCATTCAATAGTCCAAGAAAGCAGAAAGTACCTATAATACTATATGAGCCCAGGATCCCTTACTATGTATCACTCTAGTCCTTTCTTTTTCTCTCTTGCCACCGTCTACCCAGAATGTACACCCATCAGTCTCTCCAAGCTCCTCTTCCCAAAAGGCCGATTTGTTATTCCTGACATCCTGCAACACCTGTGCTACCTTTGGTCACCTGTCCCTCTCCAGCTGTCCCAACAGGACATTCTCCCCTATAGAGTACTCCAAAGTCTTATGATTAACAATACTTGAGATCAAAAAAATTTTCTGATGTGTACAAATTTTCCATGGGACAAACTATCACCTCTGTGGGCTACGGGCTGTAGAGAACCTTCACGAGGCAGCAATGCAGGCTGACACAAACTTTTTCTGAGCTTTAAACAAAATGCTGTGAAGGTACACAATCACAAGAGAAATTTTCTCCAAAGAAATATTATCCAAAACTAATTAGCAGTCTGTCAAGAAACTGTAAGCAGTATTTCCTAGATGTCGATCCCAACCCCAGCACTATTTAACTGTCTCATCATTTACCCACACGATGGACACACAGACACACTGCTTAGACTTGTGGACAGCACCCTACCAAGAAGAGACTATAACCCTTATGAAGTAAGATTATGATAGTCATCTTATGACTAGAAGGTTGCCAGAAACTCAATGAAGAGTAAGAGAGAACAAAATGAATTATTTTGGAGAGGAGAAAGCAACACTCTACAAATTCCATTAGAATTTTGAAGAAAAGGGATCTGGATATATTGGTAAATGATAGAAGTATGTGATACCTTGTTTAAACCCCCTTATCTGAATATATACCTGTAGAACAATGAATGTGTATAATACAATCAAAGGAGAGTATTTTTAATGTTATTTCCTATTCTATCTTACCAGGTAGATGTAACTGTACTTAACTAGGACTTCAAAGATGTACTTCAGGCCCTGGCTGGGTAGATCAGTTGGTCAGAGCATTGTCCCAATATGCCAAAGTTGTGGGTTCAATCCCCAGTCAGAGCACATACAAAAATCAACTAATGAATGCATAATTAAGTGGAACAACAAATCAATGTTTCTCTTTCACTCTCTCCCTCTCTTCCTCCTCTTCATCTCTTTCTTTAAAAAATCAATTAAAAAAGATATATGTTTCAATGAGCACTAAGGGTCATGGCTAAGAAGTAGCCAAACTTACCGAAAAGTGAAAACTGGCTAAGACCTGCAAATGCATTTAAATCATCTATATTTTAAATTCCTCCATTTTTTCTTGTCCTACTAACTACCACCACCACTGACAACCCACAAAAGACACACCAGGAGGATGGGAGGGCTGTTAGGAAGGTTTGCTTTAAGGCTCATCCTCAAAATATTTCTAGACTTCTTCCAATATTTTAGCTTCTACAGTGACTGTATTTTGTCATCATCCTAAAAAAACTAAAATGGCCACTCCCAGCTCTCCATGTGTGGTGCAGCTATTCTCACGGCTCATGTGTGAGGCAAGCTTGCATCGTAGTTCTGCAAGGTGGACATAGGATGGCCTCATGGGCTGTGACAATGACACTTAGCTCCACACCCTTGGCACAAACAAACTGTGCTTTTACTTTTGTTGGGAAAAGCCCTTCTGCTCTCATGGAGGAATTGCAATACATAACTATTTTGAAAGCAAGTTTATTCATTTAATTGCACTGAATCAAGAAATTCCAAGACTCTAAAATATGCATATTTTATTTCAGGTTTTGAAATGGACATAATCAATTTAATCCTTCTTTGAACCAGGTTTTTCAAAAACAAATTAGGTTATAAGGTAGCCTTTACCTTAGTAAAGTCACAAACCAATCACTAAAGAAGCCAAAATTCAAGAAAAGTACTCATAAAATTCAAATTCCAAAGGCACCATAAAACATATGGAGTTTAACTGCCACAGAATAGTGATGAGAATTGCTTAGAGGAAAGAATTTTTTTGATACACTCATTAACTATAGGCCTACCTCAGAGACATTGGGGGTTCAGTTCCAGGCCACGGCCCTGAAGCGAGTATCTCACAATAAAACAAACTGTAATCTTTTGGCTGGTGGAGGGTCTTGCCTTCAATTTGTAAAAATACAACATCCGTGAAGCCCAATAAAATGAGGTATGCCTGTGTAATGTCTACTCTCAGAACATCAGAGAACCTGAGTTCTGAGAAAAGGCAGCAAGACAGAGCAACCACATCTAACACTTGTTGATAAATTAGTCTGAACCTGCTTCTTCCTGATACCATGTAGCATCGTACGAGCTGCTAGGCTTTGTTGAGAACCTTCTTGAGAAAATGCAAGTAGAGTGAGGTGGCACCTACCATGCTCCATGTCACTGAACTATTAGCCACAGAGGCTACAAATCAAGTGTTTACCTTGAACATGACACCAAGCCCACTGATGAAGCCTTCAGGGACACAAAGAGGAGCTCTGCAACGGGCTCCTCCTGGCTACTTCATCCTTTCCATATTCTAATGCTCCTGACTGCCCATTAGCAATACAGATTACTGAGAATTTCCTCAAAAGCTACAGAAGACATGTTGGGAACTAGAAAGAGAGATAATAAAGATCAGTATTATTGACCTCGGTATTACATATACTGTGCATGGTTTCTTCTTTAATCTCAAGTTCACGTCAGACCTAAAACATACAAAAGTATTCTTCTTCTCATACAGAGATAGTTTTATTATTCACCATTGTTTCCTCGGGATCTACAATAATGCCTAGTACATGTTAGGCACTCAATAAATATTTGTTGAATAAATGATAAATAAATTAATGAATAAAAATAATTGTTTCCAAAAACATTTGTTGAATGATAGCATTTTCCTGAATGTCTAATAAGAATCATAACAACCAATGTTGATTTAGTGCCTACAATATGCCAGGAATGTGCTGATTTCTTCAGGTATAGGATTGCCAAATAAAGTAAGTGACATCCAATTTAGCATGATTTTAAGATAGACAGTTAATTTTTAGTATGTTTTATGTAATATTTGGCAACACTTACACTAAAATATCATCATTATTTGAATTTCAAGTTTAATTGGATGCCTTATATTTTTTTAATTTTTTATTGTTGTTCAATTCCAATTGTCCCCATTTTCCCCCATTACTCTCCCTTGCCGCACCCACCTCCCACATTCAATCCTCCCCCCATTCTCTTTGTCCATGGGTCTTTTATACCTATTCCTTAACTAGATCCTTCCCCTTCTTTCCCCCATTATCTGCCCCACCCCTCTGGTCACTGTCAGTTTGTTCTTTATTTCCATGTCTCTGGTTCTACTTTGCTTGCTTGTTTGTTTTGTTGATTAGGTGCCACTTATAAGTGGATCAAAAAAGAAAACTGTGGCACATTTACACAATGGAATACTATGCAGCAGAAAGAAAGAAGGAGCTCCTACCCTTCACGACAGCATGGATGGACCTGGAAAGCATTATGCTAAGTGAAGTAAGCCAGACGAAGAAAGACAAATTCCATATGATCTCACCTATAGGTGGATGCCTTATATTTTAATTTGTTACATTTGCCATTGCCATTCATGTATTTTATCTCATTTTATCTTCACAACAACCCCATGAGATAGACATAAGCCACTACTCCTATTTTATAAAATAGAAAACTGATGTTCAGAGAAATTAAAACATGTGGCTCATTTTTGCAAATCTATCAGAAATTTAAAGGCTGACCACTGTGTGTGGGGGGCGGGGGGATGGAGGGATCGAGCAAAAAAGAAAAAAAAGAAAGAACTCATGCACGCGCACAACAGTGTGGTGATTGCAGATGGGTAAGGGGGTGGGTGGAGTTGAAAGAGCATCTAGGGGGGATAAATGGTAATGGAAAAAAACACAATAAAAAATAAGGTATAAAGAAGAACTTTAAACGCCTACGCACTTTGATATAAATATCCCACTTTAAAGAACTGATCATACAGGTGCTCACCGGTGGATGTACAAAGATGTTTGCCACAGTATTATTTGTAATAGCAATCTATCTGAAACTCAGTGCTCACCGAGAAGGATTAGACAGGCATAGCATAGTGAGCCTGTTCAGTCATGGTTCTTCTACTCGATGGAATACAAGGAAGCCACAGAAAGAATAAAATGGGTCTCTATGTGCCGACACAAAGTATTCTATAAGTTACATTATTAGGTTAAAACAAGCACGTGCAAAACACTGCATATGCATGGAAAGATTCTAATAGTGTTTTGAAGCAAAGGTACACCTACATATAGTTCTGTGCATACCTGCAGAGAAAACATTTTCAAAGACACACAAGAAACTGTTGAGTGGGTGCCATAAGAGAAAGGAAATAAAGAGAAGTGAGGTGAAAGGGGGGCTTCATTTCACTGCATACGGTTGTGTACTATGAGAGTTATACTCAGTACATGAATCTTTGGCATTATACATAGGTATTTTAAAGGCCAAGTGAGGAGGAAAAATAGATAAAAACAAAACTCTTCCAAGGTCACATGTAAATGGCAGACCTAGGACTGGAATCTGAGTCTCCAAAGCTCATGCTCTTGATAAACCTATATTTATTGTTATCTTTTACTCTGTTCTCCATGATACTTATGTATTGCCTATGTATAAAAAGAACAGGCCCTCAGGAGCTGAAGGAATGCGATCACAGCCGTAGTGCATGCTCTTGGGGTTGAAAACCAGGAGATCCGAAGGCTGCTCACAGTCCTGGCCCCAGGACACAGATGTTCAATGGGCAGCAGCAGTATCTGGTTCTTTTCAATTCCACTGCTGTCAGAGTCACGCTGGAGTAAAACACACAGCTTGGCCCTGGTCCTCCGACAATAGACTGCTGAACAGAATCTCATTACATTGAGAATAGCATAATACTCATATCTTTGGAATCTACTTATTTTGAAGAATGCAGATGTTTCCCTCCTATTCCTTCCTTATTAGCATGGTGCTTGTGCTGAGGCAGGATCACAGGGGAGGTCTGTGGTCCACGGTTGAAAATGCTCTCGCAGCAATTTTGCCAGGGCAAAGGGTGGGAAGAGGAGAGATAATGAAAGATGTAGTCCTATGGCATGGATAATTAGGTCAACACTTTGCTGAGAAAAACTAATCAATCTTAGAGATGTCTTGCTTAATTTTTATAAACCCTGTTGTGCATTAGTCAGATGCACAAATACACACACAAGGTAGCCTTCCTATTTTGAAAACAGAATAATCAATTCACTTACTGTTACCTGAACTGTATAAACCTACAGAGAGTTGTGCAGAAATTGTACTCTCTTTAATCATTTCCCTGAACTGAAACCCTTCTCCTAAATCAGTCTCTTAAGATCCTTTGTCTTGTGTAAATTCTTAGTAGAATTCCATTAATAGATGGCTAATAGATGATGAGACCACAAGGAAATCAGAAGAAAATTATTTCAAAGAAAGACTATTACACCTGCTCTCATGTATGAATACTAAAGGAAATACCTCAGATTGACTGTGGAGAAAACAGAGCTATTTAGGTCAAGATCAGATTCCTCAGCAGCAGTTTCAAAGGGAGATATCTGTGCCAAAAGTTTATTGGCAAGCACTCTTGGGATTAACACCTGTGGGGAAGTGAAGGAAACACAGTTGGGCAGAGGGAGGAAGTTGGCTGTTGACTCAGTCACAACAGAGGCTCAGCCAACACCATGCAGAGCTCTGGAGATGGAATGCACTTTGGGGTTGGATCTAGGGGACCAGGCTGGATACCTTGGCATTATTCAGCCTTTGGATACAGTCTGACCCCAGCAAGAAGGGGTAAACTTAAGCAAAACAGCTCTTTTCAGCCAAGGGCAATTCCCAGAGAGGCCTAATAGTGGAGGGTTGTGCGCAAGCAACCACCTTCCCACCCCCTAGAGGCAATGGGAAACCACAGAGGCTGTGAAAATATATCCTGCAATGTCACAGGGGAATAATGGATAGAACAGGAGAGCATCCTGTACGAACCGTGAACCCACTTCCCAATTTTACTATCAACATGGCCACGTGATTAGAATATTACTTTTTAATTCTGAGCTAATGTCACCTCTCCCAAGTTTCAATTTCAATTCTATAAAGTCAGTATGAGCAGCTGCCGTGAGTTATTGTGTTCCCCCCACCCTCCATTTTAAAACTTCTCAGGAATATTTTGTGAAACTTCGGGTCATCCAATTTACTCCTTTTTCCAATGATTAGTAAATGAAGTTGGAGAATAAATTTTTAGTACATCTCCATTAAAAGTAGCATAGACGGTGGGTAGAAAATAGGGGGAGGGCAAGAATAGTGTGGGAAATGTAGAAGCTAAAGAACTTATGACACATGAACATGAACTAAAGGGGGGGAATTTGGTTTGGAGAGGGTGTGCAGGGTGGAGGGGAATGATGAGGGAGAAATGGGACAACTGTAATAGCATAATCAATAAAATATATATATATTTTAAAAAACCATCTACGGATAGTCACTGACTACCCAAATGTCCTAAGAATGACATCTGTATGGGGAGGGTGAGATCACTGTTTCTGATTACTCCTTATACAAAGAACATATTTCAATGAAAAAAAAAAATTACAAGCAACCATCTTAGCCTGAATAGATCAACCCTTCCCTTCACCTAAGTTGCCTACTTCATTTTGAGAAATCAGAGAATACGCTCCTACCTAGCTCAGTGGTGAAAAACAACTTCTTCTTTTGAAAAACACCCCGAAAGAAGATAGCTCGCAAATGGAGGAGAGTCAAACTTGGATGTCTTGGTTCCAGGGTAAAAGTCTTATATTGTGTTTTCCCATTGCCTCTACTAATATTTTAAATCAACTTTTCTATACAGAGCCAGGTTAAGAGAGAATCAAATGTCAGAACCAAAAGGCAGAAAAAAACAATATTACTTTCTTAACACGACAAGTAATAATACATGCCATATCAACATAGACAAAGCAAAGACACTTCTCAGTGGTGTAATCTGGTTTGCTCCGGTCAGAGAATCTACTTTTCTGGAAATATCATTCCTAGCTTTGGAGCCCAAAGTATAGGATAGCACTGGAATATCATGAGCTTATTTATTTACTACATTTGCAGACATACTAAGCCTGAAACATTTTTTAAGAAAAATTTAAAATATTACTTCAAAATAGGTTATAATGTTTATCACTTTGAGTTTCTTGGAAATAGGACATCAGGTAAACAGAATTCTTAATTATATCATCACTGACCAGCATGTGGGGTACTATCACTCTTCTTTAGTGAGTTCAAGACCACCACACACACAAAATGAGCACTCTGAGCCCAGCACTGTGCTGAGTGTTGGAGCTTCAAGGGAAGTTAGATTCAGATTGTGGTTATCAAGAACCTAGAGACTAGTGGGAAATATAAATCTGGTTATTAAATAACCCCAATTAAATTGCCTTGGCTTTCTGATACCTGGAGCATGTGGATATTCTTCCAGTCAGCGCTGAAGAATACCTGTACTTCAGGAGAATGACCTCAGTGTTAGATTGCTTGCCATAGAGCTGTCATCAAAAAGCCCAGGAAGAAAACTGATAGACCAGAGAAACTGTCCAATAAAGGATGCATTAACTTTCATTCCTCATGATATTCCCAGCTTTGTCCCCTTATACAATGAGCTCATCAGAAAACTATATGTCTGGACTATATTACTCTGGTCCCTCTAGACTTGGCTTCTCAGAATCATGCCTTAACATCGTACCAAGGAGATTTTAATCAGGGCTTACTTGTAGTCATGAGTAAAATATCTCTGCTTTCTGAGGCACTATCTCTGCTTTCTGAGGCTTCAATCATTATGTCATTCATATTTCTCCCAAGACCAATATTAATCTTATTGCTCACAATTACTAGAATACTTGCTTTCATTGAGCCATTGGTTTTATACCTTAGACACTTTAATTATGAGGAGAAACAAAGTCCAAGGTAATATTTCAAATTCATCAATGACAAGTTCTAACAGATTATTTAAACAAAAACTAGGGAATTTGATAGTAAAGACACTGACCTTTGAAGATGACATTGTAGGGACAATCTTTATACTAGCAAAAACAAAATACTGTTCAGAATGGACCAGAAGTTGGAATTGATTTTTTAAAGATACTGACATTCTTAAAGAGAAGAATTCTGACCTCTTGCTTATAACAACAATGATGCAACATAGTAGAAAAAGCTCATGACATTAGCATGAGAAGACAAGGACTTGGGTGCAAGTTTACCCAATCCACCATGTGACTGAAGCAAGAAGCTGACCATCGTTGGAAATACACACAATGCCCTACATTAACGGGTGCCTGCCAATCCCTCAAAATACATTTTCAGTCATAAGACTAAAGTAATGAGCCCTGGCTGGTGTGGCTCAGTGGATTGAGTGCCGGCCTATAAACCAAAAAGCTGCCAGTTCAGTTCCTAATCAGGGCACATGCCTGGGTTGCAGGCCAGGACCCTGGCTGGGGGCATGTGAGAGGCAATGAATCAATGTTTCTCTCCCTCTTTTTCTCCCTCTCTTCCCCTCTCTCTAAAAATAAATAAATTAAATTTTACCAAAAAAAGACTAAGGTCTTGAAAATGGGATAAACCCACCTGACATTTAAATGCCTATCATAGCATCTAGGAACTTCATATAAGAGAAATTTACTAAAGAATTTTGCAAACTATAAAATAATGTATATTTTTAAGTATTTTGACTATTTTTATTATTATAAAGCACCTCATTATAAGGATAGTACATTTTGATTTATATTTTAAGTCTTCAAATTATTTATTTTCGTTTTGTTTATTGTCTATCTTCCCCACTGGACAGTAGACTCCTTACGAGCATGGGCTCACCTGTCCTGCTTGTTTCTGTATCCCTGGTGATCTGATCAGATCACTGGAGAGAAGTAGGGAGGGGCAGTAAGAGTTTGCCAAGGCAATGGTAAGCCGTCTAGGATAGGGTTGGCTGAGAAGCTGAATGTGACCAGAGCATGGAAATAAAAAGAGAAGAGGCTCTCTGGTTCCTGGGCTGGTTCTGTCTGGCTCTCAGGTTCTTCTTCCTCAAGAGTGCTTGAATGAGCATGCTTCTGCTGCCTGGGTTTCCCAGCAGATGGTATTTTGGATGGGAAGGAACTCTGGGTGCAGCCTAGGATTGGGCTGGCCTGGCAGCATAGCATGGCAGGTTTATTCTTTGGGTGTTCTAGAGGGAATAGGCTCTGAGGCAGAAGCCTGCCATTCTTCAAAAATTGTGTAGCTTTTGTATATTCTGTTGTTTTACTTTGTAAACTAACCCTATAGAAATAACTAAAAACTAACAGGGGGCATGATAGGAGAACTCAAGTGTTAGAGTTTAGCCTTAATGATATGCTTAAGTGATTAAAACTGTGACTTGATAGCCTTAAGGGACCGCTTTTGAACAAAGACTCCTTTCCTTTATTGCCAAACCTTTATCTCTGGAATTCTGCCTAGAGGGTGAAGAAAAGTAGCAGGATCCCAACCACTGTTCAGTAACATCGCAAGTATATAACACAAAGCCTGGCACATATTAAGGACTAAATACTTATTTGTTGAATGAATATTTGAATGGACTTATTATTTACATGGTAACTCCTACTGTATGTTTAACGTATTTAGCGCTAGGGTTGAAGTGAATAATTCAACATAACTAACTATACCTCCTGGGAAGACCCTAAGAAAGTAGAGCAGACATAACTGTGAAGCATGGAAAGGAGGTGAGGATAAGAGGAATCATTGCAGGACAAAGTCTAACCATTTAGAGAATAGAAGCATTAATTCATTTTCCTCAAAGTATATACTGCTGACTTACATTTCATATGAATATAATGCACATCCACAAAGATGCTAACTTCCTTCGTGTCTTTAAATTTCCAATATCTTTATTATGATCTATGTCCTCAATGTTGCTGGTTCAAAAAGTAAGTAAATTCTGCTACACTCAACAGTCATTGGGCACCTACTATGAGACAGGCAGTGAGCCAAACACTGGAAATAAACACAGTGTGTTTCCTGGTGTGAAGAGGCCCATAGTCAAGGGGGAGACCTAAAAAGGGCTATTAAAATGCCGTGCTTAACTCTAGCCTGGTAACATGTACGTGCTGTGGGGGCACAAAGAGGATAGGGATTGTTCTGCCTGCCTGAAATAGATATGGGAGGGATTTCCAGAGATGGATAACAGACAACCTGAGCCCTGATGGATGAAAGAGGGAGAAGGGGAAAGAGCACATCACAGGTTTAAGCAAAGCAGGTAGTTCCGTGTGATTGTAGACAATGTTAAAAATGCTAGCTGGAAGTTTGATAGGAGTAGGTGCTAGGATGGTAAGGACTGGTTAGGGGAGATACTAAGGAGTTTTTAGCAGGAGTACATTTTGAAATAAGTTCTCTTATAAAAGAAAACTGTTAGAAACATTGTTTACTTAGCACAACTCAGTCCCGCTTAGAAAACTATGCTCAACAAGTGCACTCTACCAGCAAAGACCCTAGAGTAACACGTCTGTATGTAATGCAGGAGTGCCATTGCTTTCCACTGGAAGAATTTATTAGAAGAAAAAATTAATATAAATTCTCAAACAGAACACCAAAAAATACTATAGGCCAATAGACAATGAATATAAATAAATAAGTCACTGAAAGGAGGAATAATACAATTGATAATTACTCAAAAAAATACTCACCTTCACTAGAAATGATGAATTTTTAAATAACAGGACACTTGTTTATACTTAGCCAGTTGGGCTAGATAACATTCAAAGCTGCAATAGTGTGGGAAAAAACACTCATTTGTTCAAATGGGAAAATAAATGAACACAAACTTCCTAGAAAATAACATATGTTAAGACTCTTTTAGCCCTGGCTGGTGTGGGTCAGTGGATTGAGCGCTGGCCTGTGAACCAAAGGGTGGCTGGTTTGATTCCCAGTCTAGGCCACATGCCTGGGCTGTGGGCTGGGTCCCCAGTGTGGGGTACATAAGAGGCAACCACACACTGATGTTTCTCTCCCTCTCTTTCTCCCACCCTTCCCCTCTGTCTAAAAATAAATAAATAAAGTCTTTTTTTAAAGACTTTTTAAAAAAAGAATCTTTTTGAAAAGACAGAGTCTCAATTCCCTAGAAATACAGCCTAAAGAAATAATTAAAGATGCATATGAAGTTTACATACAAAGATGTTGCTGTGAGAGGCGTTCATTAAAAACAAAATTAGAAAGAAATTAATTATCCAACAATAGGGAAGGGAGGGAGTATAGCAATCTATTATTCAGCTATGAGAAATGTTTTCAAGAAATTTTTAATGTCATATATGAGTTATCATGACAAAATAAAAAACTGGAATACAAAATTATATCTATTGCATGGGTTCCTTTGAATATATGCATATTTGCAAAATACAAACAAACAAATACAAGGGATAATGCCTTTCTTTTAAAAAAGTAAAAATTTAAAAAGTAGAAATTTTTACTTTTCTCTGTTTCGATATTTTTATTGGATTAATTTTAGTTAAAGACTCAACTCTTCCAGAAAACTTTTTCTGACCCCTAAACTTGAGGCCTTTTGTGACAGTCCATGAATACTCCCATCATCATACACACTGTATTGAAACTACCCACTTATTTATCTCTCTCCCACAAAATGTGAACCCAGGAAACCAGCGATGGTGTGCTAATCAGCTTTGGTACACTGAAGATAATATTTGGAGAACTAAGACAGATCTAAACTTTCCTCTTTGGCTCAGAGCAGCCATATATCTGGTTTTAAGAGTAGAACTGGGGTGCTTAGCAGGGGCTGTAACACTCTCCCCTGCTCCTACATAGGGCATAAACTAGAGCTCCCAAACTAATTCACTATTCTGGACCCTGCAGGTCGAGGTAACCTTGGCTTCTGGTGAAGGTCCTTGCACATCCACTGCTGCACGCCTCACAGACCGCTGCTCCAGTGGTCCCTGGAACAGCTGAAAGCTTTCAGTGGGGGACTGCCATGTCAAATGGGGTTCCGCTTCTTATGTTTTAGAGACCAGAGGGATGATAAAGGCCTTCTAATGCATTCCCTTTCTTTCTCTCTGGCATTTCTCAAATCCTAAAGACTCTAGGTTTTTCTGCACCCCAGACATATCTAGATGATGCCTTTTGTCTGGAATAGACTCTGGTTTTCTCTATTAGGAAAATGAAGCCTTTCTGCCAAAAACTTGCCCTTTTACTTGCTTTCTGGGAAACACTCTATATTATGTGCTCCACCCAGCTCCAGGACGAAGTTATTTTGCTTCAGAGTAATGACAGGCTGGCCTCACACTCCCTTAAGACCTCCGTTTTCTAGCTATCAGAGGGTTTCAAGCCTTAAGATTTTATTTATAATCTGCAAAAATATATCTAAATATGTGTATAAGCAATCTGTTCTTTTTAAAATTTCTTTCCTAATCACAAGAGCCACTGCTGGGAATTATATTTTCAACTTGGCTAATTGGGAGATTTCATGCCAGAGACGGTGGCCAATAATTAGGTACCATTTGAGCAGTTCGACATTATCAGTACCAGATTTGAAACTGAGCATCAACAAATGTGCCTGCCAATTCTAAGCATTTATGCTGTGGTCCTTTGCTTATTTATTTGTATAAGCTCTGCTATGATCTCTAACTCTTTAGACATCTAAGTATCCTAAAATGTTCTCTACTTAAAAGGACCCATATTGACAATTGTCTTCCTATCACTTTTTGTATCTCAACTCCAGTTTTTATTTTCTTTTCTCTAAAAGAGGAGTGAGGAATGCAATACAAAAAAAGGACCAAATTTGGAATACAAGAGGAATCTGAAGATATTTGTCAATACAGAATAAAAGTGACAGTGTTTCTGTGACTTGGCACCCACCAGAATTAAAGCCAAAGCCAACAACAACAGCAACAACAACAACAACAACAAAACTTGTAAGGAACTACTTTCTATAACGGAACATCAGGTAAGAAAGGAAACCAGAACAAAGAAACCGAGACATACGCTGAGCAGCATCTCTCAATGTGGGCCGTGATGCTGCAGAACATGATTAGGTACTCGGTGGGGAGCAAATATAAGAAGCCCTGTCCCTTTTCCTAGTTCTTCTTTTTCTTGATCTTACTGGAAAATTGCACTGTTATTTTTAAAATGTTAACCTATTTCTATCGCCCAAGTTTCAGAAGAAAGTATTAAGTGAAAGAGGGCAAATTTCCTTGAAAATCCTGTATCTAACAGATTTACTCATGGTTCATAGCTGTGACCCCAAAACCTATCTAATAAAGCAAGTGTTGGCAGAGCTGAGTCCTCAAGGGGGTTAAATCCTGTTCATCCAGCCCCAGCTGATGGAGACAGTAAGCAGATTGTATGATAGAGGTCAGTAATTTTCAATAGATACCCAATAACTGAGTCTAGAAAGGGTGTGTGGTGGGGGAGAGACTCAGCCCTCTCCTTTTGGCAGAAAGCTTCACTTTTTTACATTTTAAAACTATTTACAATTCATATGGTTTCCAGACCCGCTCTCCAGAAGCAAGGGCACAGTTCCCTGCCTGGGTCTCTCAGCTCTCCACATGTGATTTCTCAGGCAACCAGCCACATGAGCATTTGATTTGAAAATTAAGCCTTAAATTTAGCAGTGTGAAGGGGAAAAATATGTCTAAACAGAAATGCTGGGTAAGGAGCAAGGTGGCCAGATGAGGCAAGCTGGGTTAACAGGATTTGTTAAGCCAGGCAATTCAAATAGTCCAGTTAGAGGCAAACATCTGATGTGGAAACAAGGAAGCCCATCTCTGCATCTCTGTCCAAGTGTCTTTGGCCGCCCAGGTTCCCATATGTTTGTTTCCTGACATGCTGCAACCAGAGGGTAGCTGCAAAAGAAACCACGAGCATTGTTTCAAATACTACTACCTTGAGCTCTGATAAGTTAGAAATGAAGCCCAGCTGGACTCAATCCTCTTCCTTTCTTTAAATGTCAGACAGGGTCCCACGCACATTCAGGTTCAGCAACATCAGGGAGGCTCCCAGTAACACAGAGCACTTGGATTAAAGATGGGTCTCATATCCAAGTACCCCACAGCAAACACCAATCTCAAGTGGCAATGACCGCAGACAATGATGTTTGTAGAACATGTACTATGTGGACACCTCTTCCTGCCCTACACTAATTGTAGAGAAGAAAAAAGGGGAAAGGGATATACATAAGAGATATTCTGATCTTGCCCCAAAATGATTTACCAAATTCATTTAAATGCATCTGGCTCATCCCTCATATAATTATTGAGCATCATCTGCATGCAGGACACTGTTCAGTTAGGTGATGGGAATACAGAGTTTGTTTCAGCCTCCAGTAACTCCCAAGAGGGTAAGGACAGACAAGTATGGCAATAGACAACTATCCCCTGCCTACATCTACCCTGACCCCCTTCATGGGTTGTTTGGCCCCAAGCAGCAGCCATAAGCTTTTCCAAAGGTAAATCCTTCCATGTGTTTCCACTGTTCTTAAGAAAAAGACCCAAACTCTTATCATGTCTTTAAGGTCTGGCAGGTTCTGGACTCCAGCTGCTTTTCCAGCCTTATGTCCCACTGCTCTTTTCTCAGCCTTCCTCTGTGCTTCTGCCATGCAGTCCCTCACAGACCCCTCCTCCTCCCATCCACAGAGCCTTTGCACATGCTGTTACCTTTCCCCGAAAGTCTCCCTTCCATCCCATCACCCACACTTGCCTAATCAACTCTCCCCTCCCCGCTCTCTCTCTCTCATAATCTTGTCCTTAGCAGCACTCACTCTTGCCTCAGCTTGTAATGAAACGTTACTCAGCATGACTATTTGTCTTTTGGGGTTTGTTGTATTCCCAGCACCTAACAAACATCAGCATATAAAGACAAATGAAAGGGAAGGAGACCTTTAAGACACTATGTGCTATGATGGAAGTGAGCACAGGATTTGTGGGAAGATCAGGTTAGGGCATTGACTCTGGCAGTCTCATGCTTTGAATCGTCTCCTGACACTTTTTGCTACAATTTTGTCCATCTGAAATACACCATCTTCATCTTTGGAAGATCCCAGGTTAAGGTTGCTCTCTTCTTTCCCTAATCCATTCTGTAATTTATTTGCTTATGTCCAATTCTCTTCTTCCACCATCATCTATCGTATCCACCCTTATACTTCTAACCTCCCATTTACTGTGAAATATTTTTATCCTATAGAGTCTCTGACTTTGCTTCTCAGGTGCCTCATCACAACAACATCGCTATAGGGAGTCACAGAGTCTCACTTTTTAAGGACAGGGAGGGACCTTGAAATGTCTAGCCCAATGGTACCCAGATTTCAATGTGCATAAAAATTCCACTAAGTGCTGATCAAAATAGAGTCGTAGGCCTCAAACCCAGAGATTTTGATTCTGGAGGTCTGGGGAAAGGCTCAAGAATCTGTGACCCAGTAGATTTGGACCCAGGCAGTCCTCAGCTCTCATTGGAGAAGCACTGTAAACAGTCCAGTGATATCCATGGAGGCCCCTCAAAGGCCACCGCAGAGGATAAGGGGGTGGCCAAGAACACATGCTCCCCCACCCAGTTTCATCCTGAGCAGCGCTTGTACTCTGTTCTGTATGTTTGGATTCCATGTAAGATTTCATTTGAAAGGGCTCTGCTGATTGGAAAAAGAAGAGTTTCAAAATGACTAGCATCCAATCCCCTTGTTTAACAGCTGAAAAAACTGAGGTCCATGGTTCTCAGTCACACAGCCAATTAGTAATAGAGCCAGCACCAGACAGACCTCTGTCTTCTGATACCAGGCTAGTGGGCTTTCCCCAACAGCCTCCTGCCTCGTGGTGTAGAAGGACAATACAGGTTCCAACAGTCCTATATGAGCAGTCTATACAGGAAGATAGCAGGCATAGCTGGACCACATTTTAACAGAGCACATAGCTGTAGTGACGAATTTATGCTAGCTTATCTATCTGTATTTTTCAGCCAACATGTTCTTAGCCTCCCTCTGCAATAAACCTATGAGGAGCTAGTCATCCTTTATAGCCTGAATCCTTCCCTAATCCTCCTATCTCCCCTCTCTCTCTCTCACCCCATTATTCAATTAGCTTTTCAATGGCTGATAGTTGCTGGGAGCCAATTCTTTCTCTGAGACATAGCCCTGCTACCACCCTCCCAATTTGTTGAAGCCTCCCAAGTGAGCATTTCCACAGCATCTCAGGTTTCCTTTTATAATGGCACTTACTGCTGTAAAATAGTCTGTTTATTTGTCCATCTCTCCCCCTAAACTCCAGGCTTCCGGAGGGAAGGAACATGAATCCCTGTCTCCCTAGCATCCAGCATAGTGCCGATGCAGAGGAGTGTTACACAACAGCGGCTGAGTGACAGATGGATGCGTGGTTAACATGGATCCCTGCCACTATGCGCAGTGCCCCTGTGAAACTTCTACTTCACGTCCCTGATGCAGGCTTAATATGTGTGACTGACGCACACAGCAAATTAGATGATCCGATAAAATTCATCCCTAGTTGCCAGCATAGCCCCTTCAACCTCATTGATGTTCATATGTTCTCTCCCAAGAAGCCTTCCCTAATTGAATTCCATTTCTCAATATTTCACTTTTCTTCTTTCTCCTCAAACTTCTTCATACTAGGCTTACCACAGGACTTTAGTCAAATTTAAAATCCAGTAAGTACTTATTTTGAATAAAGGCTCGCTTCTTTTCTAAAGCTTACAGAAAGCAAACTTTATTGCATATATAGTCTCCATTTTAAAATGCTATCATCTTTCTTCAGGTCTTCAAAATCTCTTCTTTCTCCATCATTAGAGTCCATTTTCTTCCTTCTGCAACGTTGAGCATCACCATCCCAATTACACTTTCCCTTTCTTCCTCACCTCTAGTGATGGGCCCACAATGCCACAGCCAGAGTTCCATCTCCATGTGTTGTTGATGACACTCTTACAGCCCCCAAATTTCCCAAGTGCTTTTGAGTCTTTTGATCTAATTTAAAGATCGTTATTCTTACTCCCTATGCTCTCTGCCCATCTTTGTTTTTCTTCTTTTATTATTGCACATCTAATTTTTGCCAGAAATCAACAAGCAGAGATAATTTTTTAAACTCCTGGCATGGAATAAGGAAACAGATCTTAGTGCTTGGGAACACTACTCAAGTTTAAAGGTGGTTTCATGTGTCCCTGAGTTACATCTTCAAGGCACCATTGCAGCCAGGTTCCCAAGCCCTGCTAAGGTTCTCTGCCACCTGGCATTGTCTTGTCTGCAGAGCCTGTATTCTGACAAGAATTTTCAAAAGGTGAACATTCCTAATGAGATGAGTTACTGTGCTCACCCACCTTACATGTGATTAAGCGGAGAGTATTGTGGCAATTCTAGAGATAAGCCTATGGCCTACCATGTAAGTATGATTGCATTTTATTTGGGGCAGAAATTACATTTTATTTAACTTTGCATCCCCAGCATATAGCATCCTGCCTGTCATATAATAGGCATTTAATAAATGTCTAGTGAGTAAAAAAAATGAACAAGCGGAACCTCTCAACTAAAAGCTGAAGGCAAGTGAGCATTCCTTTCCTAGGTTTGCTATACCAAATGACACAAAGTAGGTGATTTAAAACAGCAAAACGATATTCTCTCACAGATCTGGAAGCTAGAAGTCCAAAATCAAGGGTGCTCGGGGTGGCACTCACTTTGGGGGCTCTAGGGAAAGGTCTGTTCCACACCTCACTTCCAACCTCCAGTGGCCCCAGGTGTTGCTTGACTTGGGACTGTTTAACTCCAATCTCTGTCTCCATCTTTACATTATCTTCTTTGTGTATCTTCTTTCCTTCTCTTACAAAGTCACTTGTGATTGGATTATTCAGAAGACCTCATCTTGAGATCTTTAATTACATATGCAAAGACTTTTTTCCAAAGAACACACTCAAGTTCCAATGATCGTATCTTTGGGGGAAGGGAGGCACTGTTCAAACCAGGGCAGTAAGATATAGTAAAATCTCAATTATTTTTTAAATGACTATTCTTTCAAAGATTTGAAAGGATAAGAAAAGAGGAGAAAGCAAAGATGGAGGAGGAAAGGGAGCAATAAAATGCCTTCACAAGTTCATTGCAGTTTTCTCTTAGCTGGGTAGTAGAATCAGCAGTAATTTCTATATTTTCTTCATATTCTTTTTTAATTGTTCTTAATTTTCTATCAACAGCAGACAGATAATATACCAATCTAAAATGCATGGAAGAAATTAACCCATTGATATTATCTCAGGATATTTAAGCTAAATGTTCCTATAGTAGAAATGTGTAAGTATTTAATCAACAATAAGTAGTTAATGAACAAATGCTGTTAAAACATTTGTTTGATTTGGTATAGACAACATGTGGGCTGTGATTGAAACCAAATTTACTCCCTATAATATTATAAGCTCTTTTATCTTTCATATTTTAAGATCTTAAGAGAGCTTTACATTATGAAATCCTAAGGCCTTTATAGTTTGAGTATAGATTTGTTCTTTCAAAACAAATTCTAGATCTCTTCCTTATGACAACAGTGAAGAGATACATAAATCTATTTTTTTAAAGAGGGAATCCAGTTTTAAATGTTACAGAGAACATGGTGTAGTTTAAGCTTTCTTTGTTATGCATAGGTGGGTCCTCATTACAGAAAAATCTGCTATTTCGGTGAGCAGCTGTGATGGGTTGGAGTTCAAAGCCAAGGAAGAACCAAACCACTCTGAGTGATAAAAGGGAGATATATATATATGAAGGGTCCTAAATACTGAAAGAAATGGATTAGAGCCAATGACACTGAGCACTGAATGGGGGAAGAGAGTACAAACGCCAGCAGCAGAAAGAGAACTTGGCGGAAGAAAAATGTTGAAAGGGGATTCTACATTTTTTGCTATGAAGTGTGTAAAACAAAACTCCTCATGTATAACCCCCCAAAATCTTCATTCAACTCTACCTTGTGCTCTAATGCTTTGAGGGGGAAGGAGGCAGTGAGGGAGCTTTGAGAGGAGCAAAAGGGAGCAGCTAACATCTGGATTATATAAATTGTAAAAAGAAATTAGGAGATGCCACTGAAAAGCTCATGTGCAGAGTTTTGAAAATATTATAATTTCCTGTTATTTCAAGATGTACCTCATTTGGGGAAATAGTCACCATTTAGAAATTTAACACTTTAAAAGTTATATTTATGCACCATAATAATTGATTACAATGGAAAATCACTTATAAGAACCTTAACAATGTCACGGTTCACACACAGAAACCAGCCGTTGGCAAGTGGACACTTCCATCTGCAGAGCTGACACGCAGAAACTGCCCAAGAAATGATCGATCCAAGACCAAAGAAACTGAAATTAATTTGTTGAGGGTCACACTACTTTTCAAACATGTTTTCTGTAATTTAGTAGCATGAGCTAAAAATTAAATTAATTTTTAAACAACTTCCTCTGAAAAAACCACTGAGTCTACTTCCATTAGCTTCCTTTTGAACTCGCTGTCATTTAGACCTATAATGGTATATTTTATTAACATTCTTTAAAAGAAAAAGAATGACGTTTTCCCTTCAATTTTCCTTTCAAATATGCAGTCTCTTTATATAGACCCCAAATAGCTTTCCTGTAGACCCAGTGGTACCATCATTAACATATAAATTATCTGGGTGGGCTAAAGATTTTAAAAAACTCAGGAAGTTGGTGCTCTTCCTTGTTGTTTAACCACAGAGGCCTCCACTCCAATTGCAAGCCAACAAAGCCCTGATGAAGATAAGGTAACTCAACTCAGGGTTCATCAGTTCTCCCACGTGATCAATAGAACCCCAGAAACATGCATGTTCACACTCCCCCACCACTTATAAGAAGCGCACAGACACCCTAAGTAGTGTTAGCTTCAGATGCATGAAGTTCAATGGTCTTTGGTATTTTTGTTGCAGGTGCCCAAGAAGGAAAAGAGCATATTTAATAAGAAGAATCCACTCTCACCCAAGACCAACATTCTGGATCAAATTCAGAAGAGGGCAATGCCATACATGAATTTCTCCCTCTCTTGGGTAAGTTATTTCCAAGAATTCAGCAGCAAATGACAGATCTTTTGACATTGCTCTACATACCTCAAATCTGGCAAGACAAAGAAGAGAGAAAGAGTTCTGTCATAGCTGCCTGAAGGGTCTGCGAGTCACGCTGCCCAGTCACTGCCCAAATCTACTCTAGGAACTCTGCAGACCAGAACTGATGTATATGTTTTACATGTGATCGCTATGCAGCTAGTAATTATAATATAAAACTTATATTCACACTGTTTCAAATTATCGATGTTTGGGAATTGAGTCACTAATATATTTTTTCAAAGTGGAACATTTTGGGGTTTTTTTTACACGACTAAGAAAAAGATAGACTTGCAAGTCTGAACCCATTCAGGAATGCCCATCTTTAATGAGACTGAAACCTCCCAGGTTCAGTGTGTCCAACCTGGTCCTGCTCACACTTACACCCTGGGGCCCTGATAAAGGCTGTTGTTGGTGGACTGAGTGACAATGCTTCCTGTTCTTTTTACTTCATAAAGGAATAATGGGTACAGTATAATCTTCCTACATAAGTTTTATAAATACATCACAAAAACCCAGTCTTGGGAAAAAGAGTAATTCTGTCAATTCAGAGAGATCAAGAAACTATATTTTAAATTAAAAACAAATGAAATATCCAACAAGAAAGTATTTATCTGAATTATGAGATATGCATTTAACAGAATGTTATGCAGCCTGTAAAAATTATGTGTACAAAGATAATAGAAAGACATTGGAAACTGGTAATGATATGATGTGAAGTGAAAACAGAAAAATAAATATATATACACATACATATATATATACACATACATATATACCCATACACATATATGTATATATGTGTGTGTATATACGTATATATACATGTATATATATACATATATATGTATGCGTATATATACACACAATTATAAGAAATCTTGGCTTAGAAAAAAAGACAGAAAAGACATCGAACAAAATAGCAATGCTTTTGGATAGTGGAAGTGCGAATGTTATTTTTTCCCTCTACTTTTTCTTATTTTCCAAATTTCTCTTAATGGACATGCACTACTTTTATAATGAAAAAAATAACTATATGCTAAGAAAAATAAAACAAAATTTCCTATCTTAATATCCAGTGGGAGCTATCTTTCAAACTGGAAAAGTTGATTGAACAAAGAGAAAACTTGTTTCTATTGAAATAGTATATTTGTTCACATAATTATGCAGGAGTAATATCTGGGAATAGCAAGCTTGAATAGTGCAGATAATACTCTGCAGCACTGAAAGAAAGCCCTTGTCTCTCCCTATAAATGCACACAGTTTCCAAATGGAAAATGACTGAATAAGATTGATGGGAACATTCTGTGAAAGAGCCTGGAAAATTTGAGCCAAATTTACCAATGCTCAGGAAGGTATGAAGTGGAATGTGTTGCACAAGAAGCTGATTGTCAGGAGCAATTTGAAGTCTAGAGGTGTCCAGGAAACATCCTGATTGAGAGAGGGGTAACTGCACTGAAGCGTCGGAGCTCAGACTGTTCTCATGCAGAAGTATAAGTTCAGAAAATGTTAGGGGTGTAAAACTATTATGCAAAAGTGATGTTGATTCTATTTGTGAATAGTTATACAACCCACAATGCTGGCAGCCTGCAAGATTCAAACAGAGGATCCAAGGCTGAGACTCAGAAGTCCGGGGTCATAGCAGAGTTCACTTTCTTCTCTGCTGGCTTCTCTCACCTGTAACGAAGCTGTTGTATAAAGCAGTGCCATCCAGTGGAAATAGAATGCCAGTCACAAATGCAAGCCACATAGGTAATTTTAAATTTTCTAGTAGCCACATTCAAAAAGAGTTTTTAAAAAGATAAATTTAATTTTAATGTATTTTATGTAACCCACTGTATACAAAATATTATAATTTTGAAATTGAATCAATATATAACTAATTATTAATGACCTATCTCATATCCTGCTTTTGGTACTAAGTCATCAAAATCTGGTACGTATACCTTATATTTACAACACATCTTAACTGGGACCAGTCACATTTCAAGTGCTCAGCAGTTCCATGTGGCTAGTGGCTACCTCACTGGGTAGCAAAGGATCTCCACACACCTTTCCTTATCTAAAATCCTTACGACTAGAAATGTTGGTGAGATAGAACAACAAATATGGAAGTGGCATAAATATGTGAAAGTCAACAGGTGACTCAGCTCTGAGAACAATACATGTAATGGAGAAAGAAAAGACAAAAATGGGAAAAATTAAAATCCGAATTTCTGAAGGAAAGGAAAACATAGTAAAGTAGTTATTGATTGGCCAAATGTTTGACTAACAACTTGATCTTGAACAGAGAAATAAATGTAAATAAGCATTATAGAGTTATTCCTTTATAAGGATAGCTCTAATATGAGAAACTGTGCTTACCATTTAAAAAAATGAATGGAATTTCTTTTCTTGGATGTCTTTTAATAGTAGGGAGATGTAGGTACAGGCAAAGATGTAGATACAGGCAAAGAGAGATGGCTGCCATTACAAGTTCTTAACTCTACGTGCTAGAATCATCTTGGAAACTTTTAAAAAGCACCAGGGCCTTGCCTCCAAAACCCTCATGTAATTGCTCTGGGTTGTGGCTGGGCTGGGCACCGATACAATGTGCTACCCAGGTGGAAGAACACCAGATTAGATGACCTCTGCCCTCTGAGAGCCCCTCACCTGCTCAGGTGCTTCGACTGTGGCCAAGGATGTTGGCATGTCTTTGGGGAACCTCCTGTTAGCAAACACTGAAGCATCTAGTGGCATGCACAGATTCTGTCAGCAGACATATGTCGTCTCACCTGGGCCAAGAATGCGCCCTTCCTGTTCAGCCATCACCTTAATTCTGACTCCATGGAATCATGCCACTCCTGCTTGGTGTTAAAACTAAAGCCTCCCAGGGATTTTATCCAAGCCTAGCACAACACCTATTTCTTAAGCACTTTCACATATGATAACAGGCTGCAGAAGCAGAAGACTGGTCCTGATTTAAAAGGAATGTGAGTAACAAAACCAAAAAAAAAGAATGAAATTGAAAAGAAAGATTATAAAGAAAGGGTTTTATTTCTCAGATTATTTTGTGGCTGAGGTTTACAATGTCCACCATCACAGCTTGCACAATGCTAAGAACATAGGTGAGTAATACTACAGGCACTGAAAGTATAGTTATGTATGTTTATTTACATATACAGCATCCCGCACTAATAATGCCCGCTTTTTATTACAAAATCATAAGCATGTAATTCTGTAACATAACCATATCACACTCAAGCACACTATATGATACTTTAGGTGAAATGTTCAAATTACGACTATAAATTATTACATCCATATTATTATCCTGACAACCACACTCAAGCATGCATTACTTCTGCCAAACCTGTATATTACATATTTATTATGTAATTATGTTTATATTTCTATAGTTATATACAAAGGCCTTCACATATAAAATAAATGGTGAAGATATGAGCAGACCACAATTTCATACCTACACATCACTTTATGACTGGGTTGAAATCTAATTTACAACTTTACTTGCCATGAAACCCTGGACAAGTCACTCCCTTGCTGGGTCTTCATCTCTATTTCTAAAATCAGGCAGCACTGCCCACACCTGGGGATTTTATGAGAGATGCACGTGGAAGCACTGCCGTCCACACACGGCACTTGCTCAGTAAATGTGTATTGAGAAAAGAGCTGCCCACCTTCTTTGCTTCTGAGCACAGAAAGAGGGAAACATGAAGCCCAAAAGAAAAGTTAATTGCCCAAAGTCACACAGTGGCTACCCACAGAGACCAGGTTTCCTGAGTGGTGCTTTCATTGTGGCCCCCTCCCCTCAGCAGTCTCCTCCTCCTGTGCCTCTTCTCCCTCCAGGAGAGGCTGATGAGGGCTCCTCCCCTGGCATGAATCCCAGGTCCAAGACGTCCTGCCAGGAGCACTCAGGGAAGCCTCCAGTACCTGGTGGTGCCCACTCCAGTGGGATGCCCACCCCAGCAGTACCTGGTCCCCCCTAATCCCCTACAGGCTTTTTATTTTATCCCTGGATTATGGCCCACAGGTGCCAATGGTAGATCCCAAAGCACTTCCCTGATTGCCATAAGGTTGAGTATGCATTAACTACTGTCTGAGATCCAGTTCCCTAGACGCAGAACCTGAGAGGAGGATTCCCATCAAGTGGTTCATAAGAAAGTACTTGGGGGAGAAACTGGTAAGGGAAATAAGAAGCAATACAAGGAAGAGGGGAAAGCCACGCAGGAGTGTGATTGCAGGCAAAGTCCCATCCTCAGCCTGGTCTCCAGAGGAGCTCAGAGGTGCAAATAACACCTCAGAGCTTGTTCAATTTGAGGCTGAAGTGCTGATATTCCCTACTCCTGCTGCATTGAAAAACTAGCTCCAGTACTACCCCAAGGGCAGCACTTTGAAGAGAGTGGCAGCCTCAAGCCCTTAGGAGTGATGTACACAGGAGCTGGGCATGAGCACAGATAGACAATGACGGTCTAGTTAGACCAATAGCATCCTCAACAACCACCAGCTCCAAGGAGGACTCAAAGCTCCCTGGGCTATCTCAGATCTGAGCCTCTTTGATGTCTCCAACTTCTGAAAGCCAAAAAGTCAAAAGCCAGTCTCCATAGCCGGAGAACATCCTGCAAAGACCACCATCCCAGCCACAGGAACAGTCTAATGACAGGGCTCAGCAAAATTTGGCAGATAAAGCTCTTCTGGTAAATTCCCTCTCAGCAAGGATACTTGTTGCTGCTCAGTTTGAAACTTTAACAGACACTGTGCTAGGCTCAAGGGACACAGACGTGATTAAGAGAGGTACCCTTCAAGAGTTCACAGTAGGAGGTAATTTACAAATAAAAAATCTTGCCCTGGTTGGTGTGGCTCAGTGGATTGAGTGCTGGCCTGCGAACAAAAGGGTTGCTGGTTGATTCCCAGTCAGGGCACATGCCTGGGTTGTGGGCCAGATCCCCAATTGGGGGCGTGCCAAAGGCAACCACACATTGATGATTCTCTCCTTCTCTTTCTCCCTCCCTTCCCCTCTCTAGTAATAAATAAATAAAATCTAAAAAAAAAAAAAAAAACTTGCCTGATTTTAACTGAATCCTAAAGAATACTCCATCTCAAAGACATGTGCTTCTCCCCTCCACTTTACAACATCAGCAACAACACTTTTTAAAATCTGACACCATACTGCATTACAGAGATGCTACCTCATAAGGACTCAACCAAAAGCTAAACGAACCCACAAGGAAGTAACACTGAAGTTACTTCTAATAATAATGACAATGTTAGCTAGCACATGTGGGAGACATGTGGCCATCAGGTTCCCGAATATCGGATCACTAACACTGTAATGAATACATACAGTTCTTCTATATGGGATTGTTTTAGAAAATGATGTTAAGTGCATGGTGAAGAAAAATGATCTTCATCGAAAACCACAGTTACAGACAGACTCTGCAAGTGTGATCCTGGGGGGCCACGGATGAGCCAGAAGGATGCCTGGAACCATGTGGTTTATTTCCACTGTTAGCAAGTTTTGAATTGTTGCCACTGTAGTGTGGTGTTTAAAAGCATGGGTTTTACACTTGGAGAAACTTTAAGTGTGAGTTTAGTCCTAACACTGAATAATTCTGTGGTTAAGCAAGTTCTTAAGAGGTGGTGACTTTTGTACGCTAATGTGGTATGTGGCTTTGAGCTGTGCTGTTGCATATGTTGACTTTCTCAAGTCCTGCAGTTTTTAACCAATTCCCTGGGAACATTTGATAATTAGTCTCATTACCTTGAAGTATCATCTCATATAAAGTGTGTTAAAGATATGTGCAGTTAGTTACTAATGAATTTGAACTAGTAGCCTTAGCAGATCTTTTAATGACTCTCCAAGGAGCAGTTCAAATTTGTGGCACTGTCTGAGCAGTGACAGACACTGAGGACTCCACCTGGAGGCCCTATAAGAACTTTCTTATGAACTCCTTGATAGGAATCCTCCTCTCAGGTTCTGCATCTAGGGAACTAGATCTCAGACAGTAGTTAATGCATACTCAACCTTATGGGAATCAGGAAAGTGCTTTTGGGTCTACCATTACCACCTGTGGGCCATAATCCAGGGATAAAATAAAAAGCCTGTAGGGGATTAGGGGGGACCAGGTACTGCTGGGGTGGACGTCCCACTGGGGTGGGCACCACCAGGTACTGGAGGCTTCCCTGAGTGCTCCTGGCAGGACGTCTTGGACCTGGGATTCATGCCAGGGGAGGAGCCCTCATCAGCCTCTCCTGGAGGGAGAAGAGGCACAGGAGGAGGAGACTGCTGAGGGGAGGGGGCCACAATGAAAGCACCACTCAGGAAACTTTCCATTTCGTGTGTTTAATTTGCTTTATGATATCCTTTAAAAACTATATTCTTCACTGTAGCCAAATGATTCAGAATCTTGCAAAGATAATGTTGACTGCCAGACTGAGGTACTTGTTACAAATTTACTTTTCTCTCTCTCATTATTAGCACCAAAAAAAAAAAAAAAAAAAAAAAAAGACAAAGAGAAAGAGAGTAAGAAACAATGGAATGAAGATTTCAATTTTACTTTTTGCTAAGTTTTATGGAGGAGTTTTTTTCTGTTGTTGGTAAATACACATTTTAAAGCATTTCAGATTCAAGAACAATTCCCATAAATATTTCTTTATTGATTGATGAATGTAAGAGCAATGAAAAATCTGTGTTGCAGCAGATAATTCATTCTAAAATCAGCTATAAAGTGAATACAAAATTCTTATCACTATCTTGATACAGTAATGTATCAAAGTCTCTCTAGCAATATTCCCCAGAAATTACCAAATTAAATAATTCGAGTACTTATGAAACACCTGCTACATATACAAGACATCACATGTGTGCCAATTCCTAAAAGTATTAGATCTAGAAATGGACATTGACCAAGATGCATCTGTGCTCCACCAAAGGAGCTGCAAAGGGGTTTGAAGTAGACGTTGGGCATCTAGCACCAGCATTTGCTGGGCATAAAAAAGAACCATAAACACAAAATGGACTTACATTGCACTTTTTAATAAAGGGGAAAAGAAAATATGTATATCTAACTAGAAGAGAAGCCACCCATTGTCAAGACCTGTTTTGTGGCCCCAGAAGTCTTTAAGATGACCCAGCCCAAAGGATGTATTTCTTACTTGTTGCCGATAAGCACTTCAGATTGCCGATTGTTCACTTGATTATCACTCTTGTGGCGAAACTGAAAATCAAAGTGTTTGTGGAAAAAAACATATTAAATCATACTTTGTCAGTACAAATAGGGACACTGAAAGTACTTTGAGCTCATCTGTTTGAACAATGTCACCATTGGTCCAAAATGAGCACAGCTCATGGTTACCTTGGTCCCAGCTCCATGTGTTCTAAGCCTGAATCACGACCCTTCTCGTTAAACCTCACTCTGGGTGTCACCAATGGAATGAGTCTAGCCACATGCTCTTCCCAATTTCCACACACTTTTAGTTGCTTCTAAGAAGACAATCTGCCATTTACTATGCCACATAGCTCCAGAAAAAAATATACATTAATTCTGATGTCTTCATTGGAACATCATTCATTCTGCTTTGTAGATTTCTTTGAAGCTGATAAAATACTTGTAACAATATGTGTTTCTATTCTCTAGAATTTCTAATTGTTAGCAGTGATCTTATCAAGTATTGAGTATTTAAAAAAATCAAAATACAATACTGACCCACATTTGGTGTGGATTTGTGTATTTATGCCCAAGTGATCCTATTTCTTATTGTATATCCCAGTAATGTAAACATCTTTTATTGCTTAGAGAATCCAAATGTTATTTATGAGCTCTCTACTAAAGTCATAAATTAGCAGCCATTCATATAAGACTTTCTACATGAACTATCAAGATCAGACAGTATTAGGTTAAAGTATAAGGTGTTATTTCAGCCAATTAGCCCAAACGAACAAGGGCTAGTAGTATTGGGAAACATGAAACTGATTTCATAGATCATAATCATCAGGATTAGTGTTTTCTCCTTATACAAATATTCAAATATTACATCAATATCACAATACACAGAATGCTTCAATCTGTCCATCCCTCCTCAACATCTTTCCCAAACCCATCCTAATCTTTCCTTTATGCTGTGCCCAGTGCATACAATTATACTGATCGCCAGGTATAAGTACTGGGTATTACCAGAAAGAATAAAATATTTGGCATTTGTTAACAAGGAAGGGTTGATAATATTGGTAGAAGAGTAAATTAAGTCAGCCCATCATTGGCATGCAATCTTCTCCCCACCAACAGAACAATAGAAATGGAATCAATTATTTTGTCTAAGTACATAAATTGACAGGGGTGCTAGATAATTTCCATTTGTTTCTCTATATCTACACCCAACCTTCACTCTGCCCTGCACCAGAGCAAGCTGACCTGTGCTGTCCTTTCCCTCTGGCTTCCAGCTGGGTTTGACCACTAGGTGGCACTGACAGAGATCAGAGTGCCCTAGGAAAGTGAAATTCCCTGGCTTCCTTGAAACTGGGTTAACAGGGGCTGTTTCCTGTACGGGAAGCCCCAGCTGCTGCACGCAGCCCTCGGCTACAGCTTCAGGTCTAGTAGTGGCTTCCTTCCTTTGCCCCTTCTCGTCAAGAGGTAGTTTTTGCCATCCATGTAAGTATCCCATGTGCTTTTCCTCTTCCATACCCTTTCTAAATGGTTTCCTCATTATTAATTCTAGTCCAGACTTCCCCCATTTTAGGTGACATCTTTTTTCTGCCAAGACCCTGCCTCATGAAGATATCTGGTTGTCGAACTAGCACATATTATCACAAAATAAAAGCCTATTTAAGCATTAACTGTAGTGGAGAAAAAGGAGACTTGGTACTTAGTCACATCTGTATCTAACCTGAAAATAGTCCCCTAAATTGACTAGCTGGGCATCACAGAAAAATACCAATGAGTTCACCCCCTGAACTTCGAGCTGCCTACTCTCTGGGCCTTAAGATGGGGCCACTCTCACTTCTGCTCAGGCTTTGCTCTGTATGGAAACAGACAGAGTCTGGAAAGACTAGAAATGGTCATCTCAGGCTGGCTCTTCTAGACAATTTCTACCTCAGAAATAGCTATGAAGGCTCAGAGGGGAACTGGCCAGGAAAGGAAGTGAGAAGAGAACACGCATTAATTTTGTACCTGCTGTGAGGCAGGCTTTGTGTCAAGTGCCTTAAACATGGCATCTCATTTTGTCCTCCCCGCAGTGCTGATATCACTGGCCATATTACTCAGGCAAGGAAAGGTTCGGAGAAGCAGTTTGCCTCATGTCACACTGCTAGAACCTGGTGGGGTAAGGGATCTTTCTCCAAAATGCCTTCCTTCCTCTCTTTCTTTCTTTCTACTCTACCGTTTCATTCTTCTATGAAGTACATCTATATGAATAAGAACTTTAAAGCCAAACTGTGGCAATTCTTGCATCTAAATGAATACTATTTCTCAAAGATTAGATAATGTGGGGAAGTCAGACATTTTTTTCCAAATATCATTATTCAAATCATCACTGAATCTATTATTTGTATTAATCATTAAATAACAAAAGAGTTTTATATCACATTGACCAAAAGAGCTTCATTCAGAATTTTCAATTGAATCTCCATTTTCTACTCCAAGAGGTCACAATTGAAATTAAGACTTCAGGACTCCTCAAAAGCAAATACTCACATAGTCATCTGTGGCATCTTTGACAGCTGTCATAGTTATCACCAGGACCAAAGGCACAATGGTGGTAAACCAGGACAAGGAAGAAATTTCTGGAATCAGCTGAAACAAGTATTTTAAATGGTTTAGGGCTTTTAAATTTAGTAAATATATCTTCTAAATGTTGTCATTGAATTTTATAAGACTTGCCAGAAATTAATGGGATTTTACTTGTACAAATGTACAATGGGATTCATTTACTTGTACAAATGTAGAATGACTTTCCATAATTTCAGTGTTTACATTTGGCTATAAGACACATAGAATAGGAGTATCATTGAATCACTTTTCAAACTGCCTGGCAAAAAAAAAATAATAATTTTTATAACAAGTTAAGAAGTAAGCTTCTTGAAATCATTCACAGATGATGATCTTTGCCCAGGTAATAAACATCACTTGTCTTTTCTCAGTTTCTCATCTCAATTTTTAATAACTTGACCAACTCCTCACCAATTCCCAAAAAGAGATTCTTAGAGCATCTACCTTAAGCCAGACACTGTACCAAGTACTTTGCATATATTATGTCATTTGATCCCGAGAGAAGTTCATTGAGTTAGACTCTACACCAGCATTGTTTTACACAAGCCCACGGGACTCATATTCCATGGAAATAGCACGCTAGTGCAAAGCACAGAATACATTGTGAATGGTGCCCCAGAGTCAGGAAAAGCTACAGCCCTGGGAATCATTTCCCCATTGTATAAATAAGTATCTGAGAAGTCAAGCAACTCGACCAACAACATACACTGATGAAATTTGAACCTTGGTCTATCTGACTCCAAAGCCTCATACCTGGTACCTCCAAAGTCACCCACCTGAGAGAGACATCATGACAGTTGAGATGACTCTCTCAGACAAGTGGTTTTCAAGGGAGGCACAATTTGGAGTTGCTTCAGGGCCATCGGGTGGGGAAGAGTTGGGTGGAGACGGTCAGTTTTTGGAGATCAGGCCGCATTAAAACAGCTCTAAACTTAATCGATTTTATATGATAGCTTCCACATAAGATTTAAAAAACAAACAAACCCCAAAAGACGCTGAGGTGCCAAGAAAAACATTGGACAGGGTGGCAGAAAAGCTGGATTCTAGTCCTAGTTTGATCATTAACTTGTGGTAAAAGCGTGATACATCATCCCATGTCTCTAGGTCTTATTTCTTCATCAACAACAACAACAAAAAAAAAAAAGAAGCTGGACTAAACCATCCCAAAGATCCCTTCTGGATATAAATTCTGTGAACAAAAGCCTTTGACCAGAAACACGAAAGCCATTAGAGAAATGAGCTCAAAATTCTGTAATGGTATAAAGAATTATGTGAAGAAACCAAAAGCAAATTCACAGAGGGACAAAGAAAGAAATCTAGGATTCTAAAGTCTCTTCAATAAATTTTAAGTTGTACTTTCATCACTTTTTTTCCTGTTTAGCATCCAGTTTTTCTCAATTAGCCCTCATTTTCTTAAGAAACTACCCAAACCCTTCGACTTTCAGGCCATGTAGTTTTGGTGCACTCATTCCATCCTGGCTCCAGCTTTTGGCCTGTGATCTAGGTAAAGACAATCACTGCGTCAAATTCTTGAGCCATAGTGGTTGGTTTAGGGATCGAGGGATTATGATTCAGTCAGAGCTAATGTCCCTCCCTCTCCTTCTGTCTTTCATATTGGAGTTGAAGCTGGGAGGATAAAAGTTGAGACATTTGGGGGTCCACCAGGTAGAAAAGGCCTGCCAGAGAGTATAGATAGAGTGCAGGTAGACAGCTGTTGGTGGGGGAGGGGGTAGCTGGGAGCCTGGGTGGGAAGGGTGGGGGCTACCGAGCAAAAAAAAAGAAAAAGAAAAAGAAAAAAAGAGAGAAAAACTCCTGGACAAGGACAACAGTATGATGATTGCCACTGGCAGGTTGGGAGGGAGGGCAGTGGTGGAAGGGGGGCAGCGGGGGTGGGGGGAGAAGGTGGTGAAGGGAAGTGGGGACAAATGGTGATGACAAGACTTCACTTGGGGTAGCAAACACACAATGCAGCGTGCAGGTGATGTGTTGTGGAGTTGTGCACCTGAAACCTGTATAATTTTGTTAACCAGTGTCACCCCAATACGTTTTATAAAAAGGGAAAAAAGAATTTAGGTTTCTGCCACCCACAACCAAATGATTCCTAATACAAATAACTACTCAATTAAAAAAAAATAGCTCTCAAGCTACTACTCTAGATGGCACACATCTAATCTATCTTCTTACCTCCTATAATTGGCACAGATTCCAGCACATTCTGAATCTACTGGTTTAGTGTGATTACATTGACCTAAAATAAATACTAAGTAAATAACTGGCTAGTGTGAGTTGTTTATCTGTATGTGTGTTCTTTGAAGTATGCCTTTGCCTTTCTCAAATATCACTAAAAACTTAAATTCCACTTAGGCCCAAATTTTAGTCATATGGGAAGAAAAAGCAACGTATCTAACTATCAATTAACCACTCATAAAAAAAAAAATCACTCTACAGTGAAATAACATGCAGCATACATCATTTATTTTACATATATGTAAGATATGTCAGTGTTCTTAGATGCAAATAACATTTGCCAGATCAGGTTCCACAAACTACTACTCAGCTGGACTCACAGTCGTCACTCCAGTGATCCCCACACTGCTGACAGGAGAGGGAGACACAGAAAGGAGGGAGGCCATGAACAGTGATTATTAGCCTCTGGTTTGGTTCAAATAAAGTGCAAGACTGCATTTTAAAATTACCTCAGTGCTGAAAATGATGAGTGTCCTGGTTTTTAACCATTCCTAGCTCTCCCACATTTGGGAAGAGACACAGCAATAATAACAAAAAATCTGATAAGGACGGTTTTACCTAATCATGAACATTTAGCTAAGTGAATCAACTTACTTTTACAAATTATGTTTCAAATTATGAAAAGTAATTTTTCAAATTAGTTTCTCAAATTTCAAATTAAAATACTTTTAATAAACATATCGTGGGGAAATACAACATAAACATTACCTGTAAAATGAGAAGAGAAAGGAAATAGGCATTTGCCACTCTTTGGAACTGTTCAAATAAGTTAATTGGCAAGAAGGTGAGAATGTTGTACTTGGATGTATGGATACGATTATCCTGGAAAAGAAATAGCATCACGTTAGTTTGGGGCAAGGCATTGTTCATTATCAGAAATAGTTCTAAAACTTACAAAGCTGAGCACGCATTGTACCACAGCAAGAAATTCAAGCCAGTTACCTACGAAATTTTAAACTCTATGTGGCCCAAAGCCTTCATTTTCCCCAAGATGACATGCTCCTGAAACTAGGTGAAATTACTGTTCAATGCCATAAAATCACCTATGACTAAAAAATGTATCAGGTGCTAAAGTCTGCCCCTGAGATTTTTTTTTTACACTTATGCATTCATTTATTTGGCAGATAATGCTTGAGCACCTACTGTATGCAGACACTGAGCTCATGCTGAGACCCATGAGGTTAGCAGGAACTTCAGGATCATTTGATCCACTTTTCTAAAGCATGGCCCTTTTGAGAACTCTGAAAAGGGGCCCATGGACCTTTCTTTGAAAGTCTTCTGTGATGAGAAACTAACCACCTTGCAAGGCAGCCTGTCTCCATTTCAAAATGGAGATTGCTGGAAAGTTTTTTATGATGAGAAACCCAAATCTGCCTCCCTGTAACTTCTTGATATGTGCCAAATTCCATCACTGGGGTAACCTAATACAAATCTAAGTCCTTTACGTGTTGACAAACTTCAAAATTTCAAAAATCAGGGAGGGAAGATGACAGCATGGTAGAAGGGAGCAGATTCCACTTCCCCCTACACACAGGAGAAAAACCTAGCTGATCTACGGAGGAACAAACAGCCAACAGTACCACAGCATAGATGAAAATAGGAGATCAAAAATTGTACCGGATATTGAAAAACCAGACAGTAAGGAGAGTTCTTCAGGACAATAAGGGCCCAGGGATCAGCGCAGAGACCAGGGCAGCTGAAGCCCCAGGCCTGGCACTCACCAGGTCTGCCACAGGGCTCTAGGGAGGGAACCAGGTCAACTGCTCCCTCCCTAGCCAAACAAGGTTTGAGCAGCACTGGGAGAGACCTGGTTGCTTGAAGTCACAGGGAGGGGAGTTAAGGTCTGAGTGGCAAACATGCAGTGGCTGTGAGCACCCATGCATAGCCCTGAGAGGAGTGCACACCCAAGCCCCTGCAGCCAGAGGTGCCTGGGCAACCGGAGGTAGCAGAGTGACTGGAGGTGGCCATGCAACTGGAGGCGGCCATGCGACCAGAGGAGGGGGCTTTGTGGAAGACCCAGAGCTCATACCCGTGAACCTAGGGTGAGTGTACACAACACAGGAAACCTAGAGAACCCACACCTGTAAACTCGGGTCATCGTGCAGGCCCTGTAGGAGACCCAGAGCTCACACCCATAAACCTGGGGAGTGCTTGATCCACAGGAGATCCCAGCTCACACCCATAAACTTGGGATGCTCACGCTCTGCAGGAGGCTCAGAAACCACGCCCAAGGCCCTGCACAGAGAGGCACTGGGCTAGATCTGGGGAGAGTGCTCGGCTAGCACTGAGGAGAGTAGCCCAAAACTGACTGACTGCTGAACAGGGAGAAAAAAGATACCAGTTGCCCCTCATCCCATTGCAGCCAGCAAGACCAGAAAAACCAGTTTGGCCAGTTTGAAACCAGCAAGAGGGTTTTTTTTTTTTTGGGGGGGGGGTTGTTTTTAATTATATTTTTTATTATTAATTATTATTTTTATTTTTTAACCCTCAATTCCTTTTGCTTCTCTTTCCTTCTTTCTTATTTTATTCCTTCTTCCTTTCTTTTCAATTTTATCTCTTCTTCCTTCCTCTTCCTTTTTCTCTTTTTTCATTTTTTTCTTTTCTCTTTTTAAATACCCACAAGTGAGACAGAAAAACCCAGAACTGTGAAAAAAACAAGGTGGACCCAAAGAGGGGGCATCCCAACAGCTGAGATGGTGGAAGCTGTGAACACCAGGAAATCTGAAGGAGACTGCCCCACTGAATCTCACAGGTATGCTACCACAGAAGTTCACACCATAACCCAGGGAGCCAGAACAGATCAATTTAAGAAGCTGAGGCTAACAAGAAAAGTCTCACAAACAATGGGAAGACAAAGAAACAATCCCCAAATGAAAGGAAAGGAGGAAGCCCCAGAAAGAATGCTAAATGAAACAGAGGCAACTCAACTCTCAGATATTGAGTTCAAAGCAATGGTTATCAGGAAGCTCCATGAGCTCACAATGAGCTACCAGAAACTACAGGGAAGCTACGATGAACTCACTGCAAAATATATCAACATGAAAAAGGAAATAGAAACTATCAACAAGGGCCAAGAGGAAATGAAGAATACCATTTCTGAACTGAAGAAAACAGTAGAAGGAATCAAAAGCAGAATCTATGAAGCAGAAGATTGGATCAGCGAGTTGGAGGACAAAGTCGAAAAAAACACCCAGAAAGAGCAAGAAAAGGAAAAGAGGCTCAGAAAGAATGAAGAGGGATTAAGAGAAATGTAAGACAATACAAAACATAATAATATCCATATAATAGGAATACCAGAAGGAGAAGAAGAAGAGCAAGGGATAGAAAACCTATTTGAAAAAGTAATGATGGAAAACTTCCCTAATTTGATGAGAGAAAAAGTCACACAAATCCACGAAACACAGAGAGTCCCAATCAAGAGGAACCCAAAGAGGCCCACTTCAAGACACATCATCATTAAAATGGCAAAATTTCAAGATAAAGAGAGAATCTTAAAGGCAGCAAGGGAGAAAAAGAAAGTAACATACAAAGGAGCCCTGATAAGGTTAGCAGCTGACTTCTCAATGGAAATGCTCCAAGCCAGAAGAGAATGGCAAGAAATATTCCAAGTATTGAGAACCAAAGGCCTGCAACCAAGACTACTTTACCTAGCAAGGCTTTCAATCAAGATAGAAGGCCAAATAAGGAGCTTCCCAGACAAAAGAAGTCTAAAAGAATACACCTCTACCAAACCTGTTCTGCAAGAGATGATAAAGGGACTGCTTTAAGGAAAGGAAAGAAAAGAGAGAGACAGAGGAACACAGGTATGAAAATGGCAATGAATAAGTACCTATCAATAATAACCTTAAACGTAAATGGATTAAATGCTCCAATCAAAAAACATAGAATAGCTGAATGGATAAAAAAGTATGAACCACACATATGCTGCCTACAAGAGACCCACCTCTGGACAAAAGACCTATACAGACTCAAAGTGAAGGGCTGGAAACAAATTTTCCAAGCAAACAGACAGGAAAAAAAAGCCAGGGTAGCAATACTCATATCAGACAAAACAGACTTCAAAAGAAGAGCCATAAAGAGAGACCCAGAAGGTCACTTCATAATACTTAAGGGAAGAATCCACCAAGAAGACATAAGCATTGTAAATATATATGCGCCCAACATAGGAGCACCTAAATACATAAAGAAAATCTTAGAAGACTTCAAGAAAGATATTGACAGCAACACAATTATAGTAGGGGATTTTAACACCCCATTGTCAGAAATGGACAGATCTTCCAAATAAAATATCAACAAAGATATTGAGGCATTGAACAATATTCTAGATGAAATGGACTTAACTGATATATATAGAGCCCTTCATCCTAAAGAAACTAAATACACATTCTTTTCACATGTACATGGAACATTTTCAAAGATAGACCACATGATAAGACACAAAACAAGCCTCAACAAATTCAAGAAAATTGAAATCATACCAAGCATTTTATCTGACCGCAAGGGACTAAAACTAGAAACCAACCCCAAGGGGAAAAACCCAAAACCCTCAAAATCATGGAGATTGAATAGCATGCTATTGAACAATGAATGGGTCAAGAATGAAATTAGGGAAGAAATCAAAAATTTTCTGGAAACAAACAAAAATGAACTCACAACAACCCAAAACTTATGGGACACAGTGAAAGCAGTCCTCAGAGGGAAGTTCATAGCGATACAGGCCTACCTAAAGAAGATAGAAATATTTTAAACAAACACCCTAACCCTACGCCTACAAGAACTCGAGGAACAACAACAAAGACAGCCCAGAGCAAGTAGAAGAAAGGAAACAACCAAGATCAGAGCAGAATTAAATGACACAGAGACTAAAAGCACAATTCTAAGGATCAATGAATCCAGGAGCTGGTTCTTTGAAAAGATAAATAAAATTGACAAGCCTTTAAGCAGGCTCATCAAGAAAAAAAGAGAGAGGACCCAAATAAACACAATCAGAAATTAAAGAGGAGAGATTACAACTGATATCACAGAAATACAAAGGATTGTAAGAAATTACTATGAAGAAATGTATGCCAAGAAATTTGAAAACCTAGGTGAAATGGACAAGTTTCTAGAAAAATATAATCTCCCAAAACTGAATGAAGAAGAAGCAGAAAGCCTGAACAGACCAATAACAGCAGATGAAATTGAAGCAGTAATCAAAAAACTCCTGACACATAAAAGTCCTGGACCAGATGGTTTCACAGGAGAATTCTACAAAGCATTTAAGGAAGAGCTAACCCCTATCCTTCACAGACTATTCAAAAAAATCCCAAATGATGGAAGACTCCCAAACTCTTTTTATGAAGCCAGCATCATCCTAATCCCAAAACCAGATAAAGACACAACTAAGAAAGAAAACTTCAGGTCCATATCGCTGATGAACATAGATGCTAAAATCCTCAACAAAATATTGGCAAACCACATCTGACAATACATTAAAAAGATCATACACCATGACCACCCTGACCAGGGATGCAAGGATGGTCCAATATTCGCAAATCAGTAAATGTAATACATCACATAAACAAAAGCAAAGACAAAAATCACATGATCATATCAATAGATGCAGAAAAAGCATTTATAAGATACAACACCCGTTTATGATAAAAACACTCAGCAAAGTGGGAATAGAGGGAGCATTCCTCAATATAATAAAGGCCATATGTGAGAGGCCTACAGCCAACATCATACTCAATGGGCAAAAACTAAAATCTTTCCCACTAAGATCTGGAGCAAGACAAGGTTGTCCACTTTCACCACTTCTATTCAATATAGTGTTGGAAGTCTTAGCCACAGTGATTAGACAAGAAAAAGAAATGAAAGGCATCCAAATCGGAAAGGAAGAAACAAAACTATCATTGTTTGCAGATGACATGATAGTGTATATAGAAAATCCTGTAGACTCAGCAAAAAAGCTGCTTGACCTAATAAATGAATTTGACCAAACAGCCAGATACAAAGTCAATATCCAGAAATCAAAGGCATTTTTGTATACCAACAATGAAACAGCAGAAGCAGAAATTAAGAAAAAAAATCCCATTTGATATAGCAAAATCTCAGATATTCCACACAGCAACATTTTTACTGATATGTCCCCTAAAGCAAGGGACATAAAGGAAAGAATAAACAAATGGGATCTCATCAAAATAAAAAGCTTCTGCATGGCCAAGGAAAACAGTATTAAAATAAAAAGAGAACTGACCATGTGGGAAAACATATTTGACAATGATACCTCAGATAAGGGTTTAATCTCCAAAATATACAAAGAACTTACACAACTCCACTCTAAGAAGACAAGCAACCCAAGTAAAAAATGGGCGAAGGACTTGGGCAGACACTTCTCCAAGGAGGACATACAGAGGATCCAGAGACACATGAAAAGATGTTTGATATTGCTAGCTATCAGAGAGATGCAAATTAAAACCACAATGAGATACCACTTGACACCAGTCAGAATGGCCTTCATAAACAAAAAAACAAACAGCAAATGTTGGAGAGGTTGTGGAGAAAAGGGGACCCTAGTGCACTGTTGGTGGGAGTGCAGACTGGTACAACCACTATGGAAAACAGTATGGAATTTTCTAAAAAAACTAAAAATGGATATACCTTTTGACCCAGCAATTCCACTGCTAGGACTATATCCTAAGAACCCTGAAACACCAATCCAAAAGAACCTATGTACCCCTATGTTTATAGCAGCACAATTTACAATAGCCAAGTGTTGGAAACAACCTAGATGCCCATCAGTTAATGAATGGATCAAAAAACTGTAGTACATTTACACAATGGAATTCTATGCAGCAGAAAGAAAGAAGGAGCTACTACTCTTTGTGACAGCATGGATGGAACTTGAGAGCATCATGCTAAGCGAAATTAGCCAGGCAATGAAAGACAAATACCATATGATCTCACCTCTAACAGGAAGCTAATCAACAAAACAAACAAACAAGCATAATATAACCAAAGACATGAAAATTGAGAACAGGCTGAAAGTCACCAGAGGGGAGAAGGGAGGGAATTTCAGGGGAAAAGGGGAAGGGTTTACAGGAACAAGTATAAAGAACACATGGACAAAAACTATGGGGGGTGGAAATGGGAAGGAGGTGGGGAGGGATGGGGTGGTGGGTTGGGGTAAGAACAAAAGACAGAAAACTGTACAAGATCAACAATTAAAATAAAAATTAAAAAAATAAAAATCAAAAAAAGAAAAGAAAAGAAAAACAAAATACTTAGGAATAAACCTAACCAAGGAAGTAAAAGAACTGTATGCAGAAAACTACACGACACTGAAGAAAGAAATCAAGGAAGACACAAACAAATGGAAACATATACTGTGTTCATGGATCGGAAGAATTAACATTATCAAAATGTCCATAGTACCCAAAGCAATTTACAAATTCAATGCAATACCTATTAAAGTACCAATGGCATATTTCACAGACATAGAACAAACACTTCAAAAATTTATATATGGAACCATAAACAACCCAAATAGCTGCTGCAATTTTGAGAAAGAAGAGCAAAGTAGGAGGGATCACAATACCTGATACCAAACTGTATTACAAGGCCATTGTAATCAAAACAGCATGGTACTGGCATAAAAACAGGCAGGTGGACCAGTGGAACAGAACAGAGAGCCCAGAAATAAACCTGAGTCTCTATGGTCAATTAATATTCAACAAAGCAAGCAGCAACATAAAATGGAACAAAAATAGCCTCTTCAACAAGTGGTGTTGGGAGAACTGGACAGCTACGTGCAAAAAAATGAAACTCGAGCACCAACTTACACCATACACAAAAATAAATTTAAGGTGGATAAAAGATTTAAATATAAACCATGATACCATTGAAGTCCTAGAGGAGAACATAGGCAGGAAAATCTCAGATATTTCACGCAGCAACATTTTTACTGATATGTCCCCTAAAGCAAGGGACATAAAGGAAAGAATAAACAAATGGGATCTCATCAAAATAAAAAGCATCTGCAAAACTAAAGAAAACAGTATTAAAATAAAAAGAGAACCAACCACATGGCAAAACATATTTGCCAATGATACCTCAGACAAGGGTTTAATCTCCAAAATATATAAAGAACTTACACAACTCCACTCTAAGAAGACAAGCAATCCAATTAAAAAACGGGCAAGGTACTTGAACAGACACTTCTCCAAGGACATACAGAGGATCCAGAGACACATGAAAAGATGCTTGATATTGCTAGCTATCAGAGAGATGCAAATTAAAACCACAATGAGATAGCACTTCACACCAGTCAGAATGGCCATCATAAACAAGGCAACAAACAAGTGTTGGAGAGATTGTGGAGAAAAGGGGACCCTAGTGCACTGTTGGTGGGAGTGCAGACTGGTACAATCACTATGGAAAGCAGTATGAAATTTTCTAAGAAAACTAAAAATGGATCTGCCTTTTGACCCAGCAATTCCACTGCTGGGATTATATCCTAAGAACCCTGAAACCCCAATCCAAAAGAACCTATGCACCCCTATGTTCATAGCAGCACAATTTACAATAGCCAAGTGTTTGAAGCAACCTAGGTACCCATCAGTAAATGAATGGATCAAAAAACTATGGTACATTTACACAATGGATTCTATGCAGCAGAAAGAAAGGAGCTCCTACCCTTCACGACAGCATGGATGGAACTTGAGAGCATCATGCTTAGCAAAATAAACCAGGTGGTGACAAATACCATATGATCTCACCTTTAATAGGAACCTAATCAACAAAACAAACAAACAAGCATAATATAACCAAAGACACTGAAATTGAGAACAGACTGACAGTCACCAGAGGGGAGGGAATTTTAGGGGAAAAGGGGAAAGGTTTTACAGGTATAAGCATAAAGAACACATGGACAAAAACTATGGGGGGTGGAAATGGGAGGGAGGTGGGGAGGGCTGGGGCAGTGGGGTGGAATGGGAGTAAAAGACAGAAAACTGTACAAGAACAACAATTAAAATTTTTTTAAAAAGAGGGGAAAAAATTTTTTTTCAAAAATCTTTCCTAGAGCTTCCCTCAATCTTCTCCACTCTGATGCAGGAATTCCCAAACCCCTTAGCCATTCTCCAGACTTATTTTGTAGACATCTCTTCCTGATCAGCTTCCTCTAGAATTATTCCGATTTCTCTGCATCTCTCTTAAAACATGGTGCCCAGAGCCAACCACATATTAACAATTCAGTTCAACTAATCCTTGTATAACAGAGACTTTGATGTCCTGTGCTCTGCTCTATTGTATTAACATGACTTAAATGTCATTAGCATTTTGGGGACTTCCGGCCAAGATGGAGACGTAGGCACACACACTGTGCCTCCTCTTATAACCAAAATTAAGGACAACAAATATTTAGAAACAAGAAAACAACCAGAACTTATAGAAAATTGAACTGTACGGAAGTCCAACAACCATTCATCCAGACCGGTAAGAGGGGCAGAGTCGCGGCAGGAAAAAGTGGAGGTGCGGACCCAGGAACGCAAGCAACAGCAGCTGGCAGTTCCCAGGTGCACAGGTGGCGGATGGCGGTCCCCGGGCCCACAGGCAGCAGCTGGTGGACCAGGGGAGCAACTGTGCAGACCCAGTGAGGCCGCACAAGGCAGCTGGCTGACCAGGTGGTCCCACATTCGCGCGCGCAGACAGTCCAGGCAGAGGGGAAGTGGCGGAAGGAACTGAATCCAGGAGAGAGCAGAGCAGGCGCCATTGTTCCCTCCCAGACCCCACCCCACATACAGCGTCACAACCCAGCGACTGGGCTGCCCCGCACTGGGGAGCGCCTGAGGCTTCACTCCTCACTACTTAACGGCATGTGCATGTGCGCAGATAATCCAGGTGAAGGGGAAGCAGCGGAAGGGACTGGAGTCCAGAAGAGAGCGAAGCAGGCGCCATTCTTCCCTCTCGGACCCTGCCCCCACCTATAGCGTCACAACCCAGCGACTGGGCTGCCCCACCCTGAGGAACACCTAAGGCTCCACCCCTCATACGGAATAGCCCCGACCAGACTAAAACCAAAACAAAACAAAACAAAAACCACCAAAAATGGCTCAAACTGGAGAACAAATAAAAGCTCCAGAACCAATTCCTCTAAGCCATGAAGAGATAGCCAACCTATCAGATGCACAGTTCAAATACTGGTCATCAAAATGCTCACAGAGTTGGTTGATTTTGCTCACAAATTAGATGAAAAAATGCAGGCTACAATACGTGAAATGAAGGAAGACGCATGGGGAACCAATAGAAATGGAAGGAAAACTGGTACTCAAATCAATGGAGTGGACCAGAAGGAAGAAACTAACAACCAAACAGAAAACGAGGGAGAAACAAGAATTCAAAAAAATGAGGAGAGGCTTAGGAACTTCCGGGACATCATTAAATGTCCCAACATCCGAATTATAGGGGTCCCAGAAGGGGAAGAAGAAAAGCAACAAGTGGAAAATTTATTTGAACAAATAATAAAGGAGAACTTCCCCAATCTGGCTAAGGAAATAGACTACCAGGACGTCCAGGAAGCTCAGAGAGTCCCAAAGAAGTTGGACCCAAGGAGGAACACACCAAGGCACATTGTAATTACATTAGCCAAGATTAAAATGAAGCAGAGAATTCTAGAAGCAGCAAGGGATAAGGGGACAGTCACCTACAAAGGAGTTCCCATCATACTGTCAGCTGATTTCTCAAAAGAGACCTTACAGGCAAGAAGGGGCTGGGAAGAAATATTTGAAATCTTGAAAAGCAGGGACCTACATCCAAAATTGCTCTATCCAGCAAAGCTGTCATTCAGAATGGAAGGACAGATAAAGTGCTTCTCAGATAAGGTCAAGTTCAAGGAGTTCATCATCACCAAGCCCTTACTATATGAAATGTTAAAGGGGCTTATCTAAGAAAAAGAAGATCAAAAATATGACAGTGAAAAGACAGCAAACTCACAGCTATTAAGAACCACACCTAAAACAAAAGCAAACTAAGCAAACAGCTAGAACAGGAACAGAACCACAGAAATGGAGATCATATGAAGGGTTAGCAACAGGGGAGTGGGAGGAGGAGAGAGAGGGAAAAGGTACAGAGAATAAGTAGCAGAGATGGTGGGTAGAAAATAGACAGGCAGAGGGCAAGAATAGTATGGGAAATGTAGAAGCTAAAGAACCTATGACACATGGACATGAACTAAAGAGGGGAATGTGGGTGGGAGAGGGTGTGCAGGATGGAGGGGAATGATGGGGGAGAAATGGGACAACTGTAATAGCATAATCAACAAAATATATTTTTAAAAAATGTCATTAGCATTTTGACAGTTGTATCTCACTGTTTATTCATATTGAGTTTTGATGAACTAAAATCTCTGGATTATTTCTTTATAAATTACAATTGAATCAGATCTTCCCTTCCTAAGAATATGGAATTGACTTTTTTAACTACTGATATATAAGACCTTTCATACATTCCTATTATACTGGCCTAATTAAAATATTTTCCCTTAAGTGAACTATCTCTAACTATTCAATATTCTTCCCAGCTCTGTGTCATTGAAGAATCTCAAACACATGCCTTCTATTATTCTTCTGGGTGTCCAACCTGCGGCTCATGGGCCTCATGCAGCCCAGGATGCTGTAAATGCAGCCCAACACAAAATCATAAATTTACTTAAAACATTATGACATCTTTTGTGATTATGTGTCACAATGTATTGAATGTATGGCCCAACCCAACTCTTCTTCATCCAGTGTGGCCCAGAGACACCAAAAGTTTGGACACCCTGTAAAAGCTATAGACTGCTTATTAGAAAGGACAGGGCTATAAGTGTCCTTCTAATGATTAGATAGACAAGATGCGATACATATACACAATGGAGTACTAGCCAACCACAAGAAAAGATGAAATACTGCCATTTGCAACAACGTGAATGGATCTTGAGAATATCATGCTAAATGAAATGTCAGGCAGAAAAGAACAAGAACCATATGATTTCACTCATATGAGGGATATAAAACAAACAACAAAACAAACTCATAGATACAGACAACAGAAGGGTGGTTACCAGAGGAAAAGGGAGGTGCAGGAAGGATGAGGAGGGTAAAGGGGGTCAAACATATGGTGATGGAAGAAGACCAGACTTTGAATGGTGAGCACACAATGCAATATACAGATGATGGATAATAGAATTGCACACCTGAAATTTATACAATGTTATTAATCAATGTCACCCTAATAAATTCAATTTTTAAAAATAAACAGGGCTAAATACCCCTAAAAATTTTAATTAAAGAAACAAAGCTTTGGCAAACTACTACAGAACTCTGCACAGATTATTGTTTACATCTCTTTCAAGTATTTATGTAGAACATACTATGTTTTATTTAACCATTTATAAATCCACCTAAATATACTCCCATGAGGCTGAAATCTATCTTACCTGCAAAGACAGTGTGAGAAATTTGGAGTTTTGTTGAAGTTCAGAATCTGCATGCCCAGAGAGTTTCCATCCGCTGACATTTTAAAAGTGCAGTTAGTTGGTGTGCCTTGTTTTAAGTGTACCTACACTGACTGCTACTAATCACTGATACTCTTTAAAGAAAAACAGTCATCTGTTAAATGGCCATTTTTAACATTTACTAGGCATCAATCTGTCCAGCTCCGTGCAATAAGTTGTGGGAAAGTAAGAAGTATCAAGAGAAGAATTTCCAGCTTAGCTGGTCTGATACATAGCAACGTGCTAAACACTGGTCCATGAGTTAATGATGACTATTTTGCAATGAATTATCTATTCACGAGCTGGCCTGGGAAGGAAAGCTGTGAGAACAGTCACGACACATTTTTACAAAGGAAAGACGGAGAAGATAATAGGGGAGAGAAAAGCTAAGGAGAAAAAGCTGTTAACAAAAAGAATCACATATTCCTATTTTGGTTTTATATTTTTTCTCTAAGTTGAAACTAAAATAGAGGTTAAGCCTGTATCATGCTAAAAGCACAGACTGAACATCAACCGTGACATTCAAAACCATGGCAGGAATTATTAAAAAGCTCTCCTACAAAACTGAATTCCACATAGGTGGAGTGTGGAACACTACAGCTAATTGTGTGGTACAAAGTGATAATGCCAAATGGGGACTGGGACAATTTTGTCCTGTTTGCTTAAACTAGAGCAATGATTGTGTTTGTTCCGCTGGCTCTGTTGTGACTTAGTCACAGATGATGCAAATCCTCACGGCTATGACTAAGACCAAGGAATGAGGGCTCCCCCTCCTGGAGACTCTCTGGACCCATTTACCTTTGTTTTTCAATCAAAAGGAAAAAAAAAGTTTTCATTTGCATTGCCCTGTCCAACAATAAGAGTATTGTTGAGACCTTAAATCAGGCAAATTAATATTCAGTCACCTCACTGAACCAGTCTACAGCCAAATTTTAGTATAGTTCATTCCACAATACAGCAGGGGATATCTTCACGGCCCCTTAGCTTTTACACCGTGGACCACTAGAAGAATCCCAATCCAGAAGACAAGACGAGGAGGACAAGCATGAAGAGGAGAAGGACGAGACAAAGTAGAAAAGAATACATCTGAAGAATCCACATAGCATCTTTAGCGCTGACAGAAGCCAGGTTGGAAGTCATGAGTTTAGTTTGTTAGGTGGGTGAGCCAGATAACGACCCGCGATGAGGTAGGCTTAACCACACAGGCAGAGGCAATCCCAGTCCAGGGCAGGCCTCCCATGCAGTGGGAAAGAGCCTACTCCTTGAGGAACATCAGAGACAACCTCCTGCCTGTAGGAGGCTCACTTCCAAGAGGAAGAGGGCAGAGCTGAGCTAAGGAGGCCCAGGTATGCCTCTGAAATTGGCACATGACTCCACCTTCCATGGGGCAGAATAAGGAAAGGGGTGGAGAGAGAAGGATACCCTCATAGAGACCCCTCCACCTGAAAACCAGCATCAAGATAAGGAAAAAGCACTGCTCGTCTAAAATATGTCAGTATGAAGGCTGTGAGGTGGGCAGAAGATGGCACACTTGGGCATCTCAAAGAGGAACTATGAGGCTCTATTACAGACATCAGCACTGAGGCCAGGGAGTGAAGTTCCTTGGAAGCTATACTTTATTATAAGTGAGGAAGAGATGACTGAAAGGTTTTAAACAAAGAAATAACTTGATGGATTCTAATTTTAAGATATTATCTTAAAGGTGGAGAACAAACTCCAAGCTACAAGGTGGAGAACAAACTAGAAAAGACACAAGAATAGATGTGAGAAGACCAATGAGGAGGTCTTTGAATTAGTCAAAGTGAAAGATAGATGATAGGTGTTTTGGACCAGGGTGGTGGCAACAAGTGATGATGATGATGATGATGATGATGATGATGATGATGATGATGATTGATATTTATCAAGACTTTACTGCATGTACTGTTCTAAGAACTTTGCATTTCACAAATCATTTTATCCTCACACTATCCTCATGAAATAGGTACTAATATCCCTGCTATATTTAAGGGGAGTCCAAGGTTCAGAGAGATCAAGTAATTTGTGGAAGGTTACACAGCTTCTTAGTGGTCGAACCAAGTGAATTTGAACCCAGGTGCTCTGCTCCTGGAGCCTGCCCTCTTCACCATTGATGCTCCCCCGATTTGGTGCAAAGCAGATGTTTTTTCTGCTTTCAGAGCAATCAGCCCTTGCTCTCCTCTCCACTCTGTATTTCTAGTCTGCTGCCACTTTCTCACCAAGGGAAATGCTGTCTATGACCTTTCCCTCTTTAGTCAACTGGCTCAGTAAGAGTCCTGGTTATCTAGTGCCTGATGTATGATTACAGCTTTCTTGTATTCCCTCTCAACCTGCCTCAAGCGTGTTTCTCTTGGCCATTGACACAGCTCAAGGCAGGCACACAGTATAACTAGCCACTTCCTCCATTAATCTGTCCAATAGAAGCTACAGCAGCCAGAGTCCTTTGTACCTTTAACACTGATGACTTGGTGTGGGGAAAGAATAAAGTAAAAGGTGATACGTTCCTCAGAGGTGGGCCATCACATAAAATATTAATAAAATGAGAAGCATGATTCTTTATAATGAGATTTGAATGTGTAATTGTACTGCTTAAGAAAACAAAGCAAACAGAAAATAACAAACACTGCAAACAGAGCATTTGGAAAGTTCACCTCAATTCTTCCACTGGCAGAATGAAGCTAATAGTTCTCATCTATGTATAGGACTATTGTAGAGATGAAAAGATGTGAAAGTGTTTTTGCTAAGTTGAAAAATTATACAAATATAGGATTTTGGGGAGCAGCGCCTAAATAATTCAAATGACTTCAGGAAATCCAATGTACTAGACAGGGTAAACTGGGTATGCCACAGTAACAAACAACTCCAGAATCCTCATAGCTTAACGCAGTAAGAGTTTGCTTCTTGCTCATGCTACTTGTCCAACATAAGCCAGCAGGGAGACTCTGCTCATCACAGTTACTCACAGTGGACCAGCCACTACTTCAAATGCCTCCAGTTGTGGAACCAGAGGGAAAGAGAGAGCTCTGGCAGGTCTCACACCAGGAAGCTAATGCTTTAACCCAAGTGCTTAAAACTCATTGGCCAGAAAGAATCACCATATAGCCAAAAGGCAGAAAGCCAGAAACACTAATGGACATGACTAATGGCTACCACAACCAGAAATGCAAACTAGCCCTGATATTTGGAGACTGTGAGACACATCAGCTATGAAAAATAAATGTCAAAAACCTACATCAGTGCTGCACATCCAGTCCTGTTTGAATGTCAGCTATAACAGATACTGGACTACCTGCTCTTCACCTCAGCTAACAGGGCTCCAAATGTTTTGGTCCTGCGGTCTGGATGAATTCAACTTCCATCCATAACTCCAGGGCCAGGCCCAGATTAGTTTAAGCCAACTACGTGGCCCATCTCCTAATTACAACTTTGAATTCAGGGATTAGCACATGTCAATTCTGGGGATCTGCTGGAGATAGAAGGCTTTCTCTTTCCTACTGGACCCCAGCCTGAAGCAAGTGGCACTAGGGGTATCTCGAGACCATAAGCGAGGATGCTGCCAAGAAGAAACTGCACCGGGGATGGAGGGCTGAGAAATGCAGAGAGAAACTAGACTAAGCCTCTCCTGAGGCTAGCCCTATCTCCAGACTTTTTAGTTATATCATCCGCTCATTTATTTTACTATCTTAGTCAATATAAATCGATTTTTCTTTTACTTCCAACCAATCAAACACCAGGTAAGAGCATTGAAATATATGTAACATCAGTTTATGTTTCTATGCAATCGTTTATTTTTATCTCTATTATTTGCCTTAAAGAATGAGTCACAGAAGGCCAGGCCTAGTGCGTTCTGTGGTTGTCTGGGGATGCAGCCTGCATCTGTGAGTCCCACGGGCCAAAGCCCAGGAGCTTGCGCAATCGGCACCGCAGTTTCAGCACTATCAAAGGTCTTCCCACATTTGATGAAACATTTTTGTGTCATAACTGCTATTAAAAGAAACAGTCAGGACTTTGGAGGGAAAGCCTTGTTTTCTTGTCATAGAGCAGGCAGATACAATATTGTTATGGTACAATCTGAATTCCAGAGAGAAAAATAGTCATGAAGCCTAAGCGAGAGCTTATCTCTAAATCATAAGACAAAAAAAAAAAAAAGAAAGAAAAGAAACCGTGTCCACAGACTACTTGCACAAAAAGAGGAAGTGGCTGAAAGGCACTTGCACCACTCAGGAAATATGTGAAACACTCCTGTTTATGCAAAGATCCCAAAAGAACACGTGTATAGGGCAGATGGGCCTGGAGATTTGGGGTCTGGTGCCTCAGTGATACCAGGCAGAACCACAGTTTCTCAGTTTTGCTAAATGTTGCCCAGTCCAAAATCGACTGCATTCAGGGTTGGGAACCAAGAAGAGATGAGAGCTCTCCGTTGAACACCATTGAGAGAGATGCCAAGCCACAGAAGGGGTTTTACAGACCGCTGTCAGTAAGTGTTGGCTGCAGTCAGCATCATGGTAACATTCTCCTGAGCTGGGCTCTCCACTGGGAGCAAAAACATTGGTGGGATGGAAAAAGCAGAGGGTACCTTTCCCCCTACGGTCACCTACTCCTTCCACTGAGGACCCTCTGTGCATCAGTAGCTATGTCATTGAGCCAGGACTGCAGATATATTATAGACAAAGTCCCTACTCCCTAAAGCCAGTTGCATGGTATTTGTGGGGAACGAGGCAGGAATGAGCAGACAATAAACTTATAAACTGATGATACAATTTAAGTGATCAGTGCTATGAAGAAAACAGCAACAGAGCAGGGGCACCCGGCCTGCCAAGATTCCCTAAGGAAGTCTGCTTGTTTGACGTTCCAGGTTAATGTAACCTCAAGATTACCCTGTCTGATGAGACCGCTGGGACACCAGTCCCCCCAGGGGTTGCCCCAAATAGTTCTTCAGGCTATCAGAAAAAATGAGAATTTTAATACATACACTAACAAAAAAAGTTCAATGCAGAGATCATCTTTACCGTATATATATGCACACATATATCAATATTTGATGTATATTTATAAAAATAAATATTTAAATATATACATAGAAAATAAGCATATGTACATTGGAAAGGTGTTCTTTTTACAAGTAGAGGACATGCTCAAAAAGTTTGAAGACTGCCAGATTAAACATTTTTATGGTCAAAGGAAATGAGTATGACCCACATGCCACCACGACTTGGTCACAGAGTGGAGGACATTGGCTCTGAGCAGAATGGTGTCTCTGGTCATACAATGACACCAGCTAACAGGAACTGCCTCCTCGCATATACCAAGCACTGTGCTGAGCACTGTCCATGCATCATCTCAGGTAATCTTCAAAAAATCCAGTGAGAAGCAACAAGTATAAAGGACTCATGGACAAAAACTATGGGGGGTGGAAATGGGAGGGAGGTGGGGAGGGCTGGGGTGGTGGGCTGGGGGCAGGGTAAAAGACAGAAAACTGTACAATATCAACAATTAAAAATACTAATTTTAAAAAAAGTATTAAATATCCCAAATCAATGTAATGCTATAATGTTCCATCAATCACACTCTTTAAAAAAAAAAAAAAATCCAGTGAGTTACTGCTATTTCAGCACCATTTCACAGATGAGGAAATCGAGGCTTAGAGCAGCGCAACCGATGCCTGTAAAAGCTGTTTCATAGACTCATGTGCTCTCTCAAATGGTGTTTCTTGGGAAATGAGTCTGAATCCAGGAGTTTCTAGACTCCCTCATGACCACTGAATTCACTGACCTTTATAAAACATTCTTCGCCTGGTGACAGAAAGGACCTTTCTAAACTAAAGCACAGTGAAGAGTGCACATTAATTCAATCAGCTGAAGCAGTCGCTCTCAATCCTCTCAATCTAGGGAGAGCATCACAGGACTTGTCTAGGGAGCTTCATTTCCCATCTAGACCTTGGAAACAGACTACAGCCAGACATGCTTCCCAGCCTTGGTCTCCCTCAAAGCAAATTATAAACCTTGTTCTCTTGTCTATCCTCAGGCCTGGCTATAGTTTCCAGCATCTGACAGACTGTTCTAGGACTAGTAAATAGCCTATGAATAGTAATTTATCCACAAAAAAACTAATTCAGGGCAACTACCAGGGGAACAAATTAAATTTCCCTCTGAGATTAATTTAATCACACTAATATTTTTTTCTCCTGGGTGTTTAGATGCATGCAACATATAAAGACTTTTAAATAGTTCTGGATAAAATGTTAACTTTCCTTTTGTGACACCTGAAAAGGATTGAAAATACTTTTAAATTATACACAGAGGGACTGAGTATATACCTTCTGTGGGAAGATGAGAGGTAAAACAAAAGCAAGGTATACAAAAGAGAAAAGAAAAAAATCAAAGGTTGTATTTCAGTGGGACTTTTATAGAGCATCCCTAATGATTTGTTTGCCTCCTATTACTGCTTTGCCAAAGCTCATCTGTGCTTGTAGCTCAGCCATCTGCTGGGTAGCAGGCCCTTAGCTTTAATCCACAGGCCCACCTCATTCTAGGGCTCTAGAGACCTTGGATGACCAGAGTGAGCATTTCTTTAAGTTGATGTGGGCTGGCTTGCTCAGGCCAGTTTCCTGAACTACAACTGCATATGATCTGCTTTGTTTATTAGGACTAAAAATTAGACCATGTTCACACTGCTGTTCATAGTGCCGTCTGGGAACTATGCCAAATTTCAGGCAGAACCTCAGTGTTTATGACAATAACAAAAGCACAATGGAAAAGTCCAGTTAAAGACTTTTAACGAGGAAAGACACCCGTAAAGAATTTCCCAAAGGGCTGAGGAGTTATAATAACACATCACAAATAGTCTAATCTAGCCTTGGACTCTACATCTTACCCTAGGGTTCTACACAAATAACACTAGCTCTGGGGTAACTGTGTGGTTTTCTCCTGAACCCTTGGGATCCGATGGGAAGTGCGTGTACCTCTGAGTCCTCATCCTCTGCAGGATACTGGGGTAACTGGGTCCCCTGGCCAACTCATAAAGACATCATCCTAAAACTAGCCATTCCTGGTCTCCAGCCTCTTCTTACCCAGGGTAGAGTAATAAATAGAAATTTACACTACCTGGCTTTGTGTCTTTTGTTTATTGAGTGGTTTTGATTTAGGAGTAGAGGTATTGAGAGATGCTCCAAGTGGCTGAATTGACTTGGAGCTGAGGTGCTTCTAACACGAGCAATTCTAAGTACCAGGCTCCAGGGCAAGTTGCAGTGGGCATTCATTTATTTAATAGTTAATGAACCACCCAAGCATCACTGGGCAGCCAGCTAGGAATAGCAGTGAGTGTACAAAGCTTCTTTTGAAGCAAAGTAGACCAGATTCTTTCCCCTACTTCCTAAAAGAATAAATGAATGAACAAATGAATTAATGAGGGCCTCCTGGCTGCAGCACCCACACCTTCTCTACCATCTCATCCCACTTCCCCCATATTCCTCCTCCCCAGTGCATTCTTCTTCCACATTCCTGCTTCTCATTTACATCATCAGCAGAAAGGTTTAATAATGAAGTTCACCCAGACTCCTATGCAAGTGTGTTCGTTTTGGGGGAGGAAGAAGCCAGAGAAGTTGGTGGGTTTGGAAAAACAGAAGCAAGAGGTATTTCATGAGAAGTTTGTGCTCTGTGTCCTTCCCACTGAGCATCACCAGGGGGCACTGTAAATGGGACCAGGATTGGAGGGAAGCGGAGGCCTTTCTGAGAAACTGGTTTTCTCTCAATAGTCACTGTTTACATTTACAACAACAAAGGATATCAAACCCATTTTAGATATGCTCCTCCCAAAACAGTCCTTTCCAGTGAAATGACTTGCCTATATCCTCTGTAAGGAAAGTGACATCCAGAAAGTTCAAAGCACTTGCACAGGCCACACCAGAGTCGTGGCCCCCAGCAGTCCCCTAGACTTCTGGGAAGTTTTCTGACTCAAAACCTGAAGAAATGGACTATGAGGTCCTGGAAGGCAGATAACAATGAGACTTATCCACCGACCGCTATGTACCTTACCCCTGTGTTGAATGTATGGCAATTCCTGAATAATTTTTGTTCTTAATAATTTAACCTATAATAATACTTCTTAATTTTTAATAATAATTGTGGTTGTTAAATAAATACATGAATAAATGAACAAATAAGAAGTAGACTATAGCAATGACTCGAAGGAGCCCTCTACCAAAAATCTACACACTTATTATATGCCTGGCAGTGTGCTATGCAGTGTGTATCCCTAGAGTAGAGGGAAATACAGATGCATCACTTTCAAGCCAACTCTCAGTGTCAAACACTGTCTCTGGCCTCTGGGAGGATAATACATTACCCAAGGGAGGATAATACATTAAATTCTAACACTTCAGTGTGAGGAGGATTTCCTTGCTGATGGTAAAGATATTGGAAACAGCAAAGGATCAGGCAACTGCAACTGCATGGGAAATAAGATATGGTATGGCAAAGTCCATCCATAAATCACTTTAATTGAAAGCACTTCACTTACCGTTAGCATTGAATTGAGGAAGGGGCTTATCACAGCCTATAGAACTCATAGTGTTCTACATACCTCACACCTTGAATTCAAACTGGATTTTGCACTTACGACTAAGCCCCACAGTTTCCTGAAAATGTCATCGAAATATGCCAAGTTTCTGTTGCAAAATGGTAACATAAAATGCTTTCAATATGTGCCTTCTTACTTGTGACAAGCAACTATTTTGACAGGAACTATTGTAAAGGAAAGCAGAAAGAGGCAAAGAACAAGAGGGAAAAGAAAGACAGGGGAAAGGGAGTGAGGGAAGGAGGAAGCAAGAAACGGAGAGAGGGAGGGAGACACGCTATAAAGAAAGGACTTACACATGAAAAATGATAAATCACACCTCGAACTTAAGATGCATAAATTAAGAAGAAAGACCTTCCATGCAAATCTTGTTTCAGAAAAGATTCAAGAACTTCTTGAAGACATTTTCCTCAAAAAAAAAAAAAAAAAAAATCTAAATCACATTCACCGTAAAGAAACAACAATCCTGGAGATTATTACGCTAAGTGAAATAAGCCAGTCAGAGAAAGACAAATAACATATGATTTCACTTACATGTGGAATCTAATGAACAAAATAAAGTGACAAAATAGAACCAGAGGCATGGATGGATACATGGAACACACCAACAGACCTCAGAGGGGAGAGGGGCAGGGGGACTGGCTAAAAAATAGATGAAGAGAGTAGCCAAAGAACATATATGTGTAGCCCATGGACACAGATAACTGTGATGAAGGACGGAGGCTAGGTAGAAGTGAGCAAAGTGTGGTGAGACATCTGTAATAGCATCAACAACAAAAAGAAAAGAAAAAGAAACAATCCAGTTAATTAGTACTTGGGTAAATGCCAATTGTCCCTGGAGATACTTGAGTATTAAGAAGAAGTGAGGGTTTGGAGTCCTGAATCTGAATCTAGAGTCCATATTTTACCAACGAAGTGACTTTGGAAAAAAAATCTCTTAGTCCCTCCAATCCTCAGTTCCCCATCTGTAAAATGTGGGTGACAATATCTACCATGCAGACTTGTGAAAGTCACATGAGGTAACGCATCTAAAGCACTGGCATTGTGCTTGATAATTAAATAGTTTTTCCCTCCTCACCTCTTACACCAGAATCTTCAGGGCACTCCCAACTAAAGTAAGAATAGAGGATGGATCCAGTGCTTCTGAAATTCAAATGTTTCGTTTACAAAAGTGTCTATGAATCATATGGAAGTTTTGTTCAAAAGTAGATTATGACTTAAGTAGTTGTGTGGTGGGCCCTGAGATTCTGCATTTCTAAAAAGCCCCAGGGGAGGCTGATGATGCTGGTCTAAGTCCTGTGGACCAACCTGAAGAAGCAAAGTGCTAACGGCCTCTTAGCATTTGAATAAGTGTAAATACCTGTGATGTAAGAAAGGTTGCATGTATTTTTAAAAGGCTATGTAAATAATTCAGTTACATTAGCACAAATCCAAAAAAAAATCCCATTTGTCTGCTATAGATTATGCACCTTGAGAGGAACTTGATTTTCTGCTGGACCGTTGAGCTCAATCGTTGTCACAGGGGAAACTCCAACATGCTTTGCACCAAGACTTGGAGCACAAAACCAAAGTGGCCCTGACTCAGCTAAGCACATTTTGCTAGATTTCTTCTCCAATCCTTGGAAAAACACATTGAATGAAAAGAAATATCACACATTCTCCATTTAAGCTCTAGCTAATAAAAAGACCGGATCAAACACAAAGCTGGAAAACAGAGGACCATCCACGGAGGAAACGCAACCAACGGGTGGGCGGGGGCAAGGGGGCGCAGGCAGGGGAGGAGCAGAAATGGGGCTGGGGGAACCCCTGTTTAACGTGATAACGTGCACAATACTGATTATTTGCACAGGCAATAGTAGCGTACAAGACTACTGTATCAGGAATGTATTTATAATTTTTTGTTCATAAAACATAATTCAGAACTATTCCTTAGTGTCAAAATATTTTAAGTCTTGACATTTAATAATCACAAATATAAATTTACATTTTTTAAATTCAACTACCTTTTATATTCAAAACATTCTATTTTAGTATATCCCAGAAGTAAATTTGAGTGAGTTTATAATTTTCCTCAGTCAGTTTACATGGGTTCACAGGTGACTGGCACTTGGCTCTCTGAGCAGCCAAATTGTTTCCCAAATCCAGATATGGATTCAAGTGCAGTAGAAATTGATAGGTCTGCAAATCAAGTTAGATCATTTTTATACTATATAAATGCAACATGGTATTTTACCTTTCTTTCATATTTTTAAAAGATATTTATTCCTTACTGAATAAATTTAAGAAAAGATTCATCTCTCCCTGGCTGGTGTGGCTCAGTTGGTTGGAGCATCATCCCGCTGAACGGTTTGGGTTTGATTCCCAGTCAGGGCACATACCTAGGTTCTGGTGTAACCCCCAGTCTGGGCACATAAGGGAAAAAATAAATCAATGCTTCTCTCTCACATCAATATTTCTCTCTCTCCCTTCCTCTCTCCCTTCCTCTCTCCCCGCCCCTCTCTCAAAAAGCAATGAAAACACGTCCTCTAGCGAGAATTTAAGGAAAGGAAAGGAAAGGAAAGGAAAGGAAAGGAAAGGAACGAATTCATCTCTTAGAAAATTGTCTTCCTTATGCAATATGGTGAAAATGTTAATTAAGAGTTTACCACCACTCATTTTCATACTTAATATTACAAATTCTTATACTATTATTTCACTTATGCATATAAAATAATTTTAATCCCCAAAAGGATAGTACATTTCTGAGGGGCAAAGACCTGAATTTATGCTTTTTTAAGTTTCTAACACATTTAACAAAGTGATAAACACTTACTAATTACTCAATACAAGGCTGATAAACCCAATTAGAAAAAAATACAGAATAACACATAGAGGAAAAGCCGTTCCGTTTATCAGAAGAAAACATGAGCTAGTATAATTGTTAGTACTTCACAACACAAACCAGTTCTTTCTAGTACATAACTAGAGAAGTACTTTTGCCAAAGACAGATAGGCATGATGGATTTTTTCACTCTTCATAGCATATCTTCATGCAGTTTATCACCTCGATCAGAGAGCAAAGAAGAAGAAAATCAAGCATTCCTTTAACTTATTTTCTCACCTAGAAAAGTCTGAACAATGCTTTCTCTTCAAAACATTATGATGAAGTTCAGACCATTTATGTTTCTAACCTCAAAAATGTCTTGCTTAAAACAATGCCGTTTTGTGGCATTTGGTCTAGAAGAGTGTTTAAAATATCGCAACAGGGGACTACGTGGTTTGCAAGAATCATAGAAACATGACATGGAAAGGAATCTGCAAAGTTCAATTATTCATTCTATCCTCCTGCTTCCATATAGAAGTCATCTAAACGAGCTCTGTAATAGATTGATTTTTTTAAAAGGCTTCTGCTTATTAGGAGGGAGAGCAATAACATAACATATTTAAACAAAAAAAAAATGTGTTGGCAGCAAGGAAGTTAATTATACAAATAGGAAAGTACAGTGGTTAAATCAAATGTAATGATTAATGGCCCGAAGGCAATCTATAGGGAAGTGTCTGGTGATGAGGCACAAAGCTGTCTTTGACTGTGTTGTACTCAATATTTTTATTAGTAACTTACATCAGTGATTCTTAGTCCTGATTGCTCATTAGAATCACCTTGGGAGCTTAAAAAATACCAATGCCTGGGCTCTGATTCAACTGGCCCCTTGGATCAGACATCCGTGAAGATGCAGAAGACATGCTCATCGAGTCCACATGTGACACAGTAATGAAAGGAATAATTTAATGACAGAGCAAGTCCCTGTTGTGTGTGAAATTCTGCGGCAAGTAAAATACAGACACAAATGTAATACACTCCATGTCACCCATGATGAAAATGAGATTTAGTATGAGATCAACAAAGTCAAAAATCACCAAAACACTAATGCCATCTTAGGCTGCATTAATAATTCTTCTACTTCAAGCTAGTCAAATGACTTTTGAAATAAATTGTGTTTGACTATGGAGCGGGACACTTTAAGAGGTGACAGAAAACTTGAAGCTCTTTGAAAAGAAGGAGAATTGCAGGTAATTGTCCTGGAGATTGGTCTACTCAGTGAACCCAAGTTTGATATTTTAAATCCAAATTATCAAAAAAAATTGTCACGTGAAACAGGAGACACGTTGGCTCTGCTCTGACCTCAGAAGAAATGCTGAACTAATGGATAATGAAGCAAGAGAGATTGATGTGGTCCAATTGACGGTAAAACTGTTTAAAGTCAAAACTATCCAAAGACAGAAAAGGGTGTTTGGGAAGGCAGTGAGCTCCCTTCCTCTAGTGTTCTGTAAACACGGACTGGATAGGTAGTCGGATAGAATTCTGTAAAGACGAATTCTGCACTGAGATTCTATCACGAACTTTAGCTAACTTAACAGTACCAGGGAAGTCAGTCAGTTTTCTATAGAACAACTCTTCTTCCCAGCATTTTTGGACTGTTGGTGCAGAACGAGGTCACCATCTGCAACATGTCTACATTGCCCATGGACAGCCACAGCTATAATGATGTGACTTTGATTCACAACCAAGGAGCAGGTATGAAATTCAGGACAGTTAAGACTGCTAGA